>CM060945.1:509395200-511895200 GCA_030765085.1 Allium cepa
AGTTGAATTCCTTTGCAATGCATTTCTCAAGTTGAAGATGTTTACTTTGATCAGGTTTTAAATTTTTGATTGCTTTCAAATTTGAAAATCTCATGTCTTTGAATTAGGTTGCTTGCTTTATTGTTTAAGCCTAGTTGTTGATTTTTGATTTTAGATCTTGAAGCTTGCTTGCTCAGGTTTAAGGATTTTATTTCCAGACTTGAAATTGTTTGATCACTTTGCATGCTTCAGCTTTGAGTAGATATTGAACTTTGCTTTATACTTAAAGATTGTTTAATTTTATTTTGATTCAGTTTTAAGGTTAAAGAGGTTCTTTGCTTTGATGATTTTCTGGTTTGTTTTTTAGTTTTCTGGGTTTTGTTTAGGAAGGAGGAGGAGGAGAAAATACAAGTGAAGAAAATATAGCCTGGTTTCTCATTCTAATATGAAATTAATTTTTTAAATAAAACAATCTTTCCACTTGTGAAAACTAGCTACACTTGTATTAATCCTTATATTTGTTTTCCTACACTTGTTAACATACAAACATTTTATGTTTAAATCCTTTTAGTTAATTTATTATAAAAAAATTAAATCCTTTTTAATTTTATATTTACAATACATTCCTTTTTACATTACCATATGTTTTAATGTTATATACTTTTGAATGCAAGCCTTTATATTAAATCTTATTATAGTCAGAAATATCCATCTATATACATTTACTTTGATAATTTTTTGTACAACCTTAAGAAATGATTTGAATCCAAATATTACACTTTAATAAATAATATACATATATATTTCTTAGTTTTACAAAGCTTTTTAAAATCAAATTCATTTATTAGATCAATTTTTTTATTTCTAATATATTTATTTTCAAATTCAAAAATTAATATACAATCAATCTGTATTTTTAAATAAACAAACAAATATTTTACTTCATTTATTCCTGGAAATTTCAAATTAAATTACCAAATAATTCTAAATCAAATTCAAAAATCAAATTGATCATTAAATTAATTTGGCTTAAAAATCAGGAATGTTATAGATTCCCCCTTAAGAAAATTTCATCCCCGAAATTTGCAAGGGAGACAACAAAGGATAAACACACAAAGATAGAGAATCGACTCATTAATCAAGCCGATTATCTATTCTGCACTTGGCTCACCAAATTAGAATATCAGCAATAATTATGAGAACAAACTCATTCCATATCTCACAAGACATTTGGGTCATCCAGATCTAGGAATATGCAGGGGCACTGGTTAGTTAGAAGGGATAACTAACCATTCATAGAATATATCGAGACCCAAACAATAGATAATTGGATTTAATCTTACATAGCTCTCGATCACTAGATATGGATTCCAAACTTAAGTCGGAACACCCCAAAATTATATATAACTTGTTCCTCTTCGGACTTTGATCTTCATAAGAAATCACAATAAAAAATTTAAATTTGGTTTTTAATCGAAATCGTTTTATCGATACAAATCAATTTTAACTTTATATTTTATCAATTTATTCCAATTTAAAATTCGAAATTCATTAAAGTTAAAACGAAAAGCCGATAAGGAATTGATGAAGAGAATACAAAATAGAGACTTATCTACACGATTCGCAAGGCCACCATCACACCGAAGCTTCTCCTTGCAGCTGCCACGAAGACATCAAAGAATTTGATGATCGAAGAGATTGATAGAGAAGTTGTTTCCGCTGTTGCAGGGTACTGACCATTTGTACTGGTACTCCTCTGTCCCTATCTCATCCCCTTCTTGCACTCATACTCACTATCAGTGGATATCAAGAGAATTTACTAAGGCACTTGGACGGATATCTTAGGGATATAATCATTCTAGGGTATACTTCATCCTATATCTAATGAGTTACCTAATGTGTTATACTCCTAAGCTAAAGTTTCAACATTCAGCTCTGATACCGATTATAACGACCCTGACTCGACCTTTGAAAATCGACACTGAATACTTCACCAGTATTCAAATGTCGCAGATTCAAACGCCGAATCTAGTTCGCCGGAGCTTATAAAACATTAAGTAAAATAACATAGCAGAAGAAAATGAATAATACCATTGATACAACAATGGATATAATAGAATGATACAATAGATATCAATACTATCAGAGATACAAGACACAGCAGAAAGAATATCTTCAATAGAATACATCTCCAAAAGAGTCTGACTTCATAGTGCAACTGCAACTCCATCTCTAAACTAAAGATAGCTCGAACCATCATCACGATGCAATAAGCAAATTAGATAACTCCAGAATGAAGCAAATGTGATCGCCAAGATCCAAAGGCTTCAATGATATCGAATCTACTCCTACTATCTGACTATCTAAAATACCTAACTCTAGACTGCCCGTGTGGAAAATTGTGAGCACCCAGAGTTTAGAAAAGGAACAATAAACTCCAGGTCAGTCATGGGACTGGTACGAGTAAACAAAAACAGTTTATCTTTATCAAAAGCAAAATAAAAGATTTTAAAGAAATTCGCAATGCTTTTCTGAAAAATGAAACTACCATAAGGCCTCCCGCCACACATACAATGCAAGTGCAAACTTGGAGGAGATTTCTTCTTATGACAGTCAAAATTGCTTGATACGCGAAAACCAATTGATATTATTATTAGTGCATAGTGCAGAAAATCTTTCGAAAGTATAATATTAATCTTAGCCAGCATGTCACATTTCGTCGTATGCCTACTATAGCTACCATGTTCAATAGCCGGTTACCACCACATTCCATGGCAGGTTATGCAACTAAAACCCTACAAGGCGCGTATTATTTTTTTGGATTTCCAACAAATGGTCAGGCAAAGGAACTTCCCACACAAAAAGAACGCCTTTGGAGGGATGCCCCCAAGAACCTAACCGGATCTCTACTACACAAGGCTGGGTTACTTCTGTAACTGGGTAACAACTGATACGAGTAAGCCATTCCCCGGTCGTTACCGACCTTTATCTAAGGCCTCGACAGCAACAACCACACGGTAAAGTATCTGGGCTCCATACCATGATACCACTTTCGAAATCAACATAAGTAAATATCTGGGCTCCAAACCATGATACAACTTTTTATGCAGAAGGAAATGGTCATACCCTTTGGGGGAGCTATCCCCAAATAACCTTGCTGCCATGATTCCTGTTTCGATCATTATCGAATTGTGAGGCTCGACGAAGTCACGTCCACAAAGCTGCACTTTCTCACAAAGTCATTCTTTGATCAACAAATGATTAGCAGCACTTTGTATGCCACATTACCAAATTGGGAATGTATCACTTGTAACCATCAACTGCATAACCTCTGAGCTTGTACGTCTTAGAGAAGGGTGTTAAGCTAAGAGAATAAATCTCCGCCACCAAACAGAAATGAATTTGATGGAAACCAGCTTTACATCTCAAATTGTAATGTCAGAGGCACATCCATACAAGTCTGTTCCGGATTCGAATAGAACGGAAGGCACTTACGAAGAAGCCCTTGCAAATCCGGGCATTCACAATCCTGATCGGACTTCCCATCACTTAGGGAATCTCTATACCGGTGCGATTCAGTGCAGAGACAATCGACGGGTTATCCTTTTGTTCTCAAAAATACCCGGTCTTCACCACCGGTTTTCAAATGCTATCCATAACGACGTATCATTATTCGGAATGGGTTATATGACACAAAGTTCCTCTCCCGGCTAAACCGAATAATTAGCGCAATATTTAAAAACATACGGATATTGGGATTTCGGTTAAGTCGCAATTTATTACCTAAAACAAATGGTTTAAAAAAATTACCATTTAAAATCTTTTAAACAAAAAGATTCACTTCACAAAGTTCACCAATATTTCATAAAAGGTTAATTCATAGTTTTCTAAACTATTTACAATTCCATATCTTTTATATAAAGATACACCCTCAAGATTCTCTTCAATTTGGAAAAGAAGTTCACAATTCTTTCGCAAAGATTCATTCACAGATTCCAAAACAATTTCCATTTCAAGTTGGATTTACTCATCCAATCCTTAAATCAAAGATTTAATTCATAGCTTTCAAACCATTTCCAATTCAAATCTTTTATATAACAGATATATCATTTAAAATCCTCTTCGATTTCAAAACAAGGTTTAATAATCTTTCACAAAGGTTCATTCATAGCTTTCAAAAACAATTCACAATTTCTTTTAAAACTTGAAACTTTTCAACATAAATTGGAAATCCTTTCCTTACATGAAAGATTTTATTATTTGAAAACAAATACTTTTCGTTTCGGGAAAATCCGATGACATTTATACAAGTTGAAGCCCTTCAAGTATAAAGCTTGGTTTAAATTTAAATTCCCAAAACAATACATTTTAAATGGTTTAACCCATACATAACTTGTATAACAACTTTAAACCATATTTTCCAAACATAGAATTCAATTTCAAATTTTGAATTCAAATTTAAATTTAAATCAAATTATTCAAATTTCAAAACTCAATCAAGTTATTCAAAATAACTTTTATTTTTGAAACTCATTTTCAAAAGCTTTCAATTCCAGTTCCAAAACTATTTTGGATTCAAAAATTAAATCTTTAAAATCATTAAAATCTGTGACTTAACCGATTTCCTCGTGCAATCCATATTTGTATGTGTAAGGTGCAGTCCAGGGGTTCCACTCAATAGCGCAACATCATCAATCAGCATAGATCCAAATACATCAATATCGATAAGCCGTATAATCCTATAACGCTTATCTTCATTCGCAGATTCACAGGCAAATGTAGCACAGATAAAATAAATAAATAAATAAGTAAAATTAC
Organism: Allium cepa; assembly: GCA_030765085.1. NCBI lineage: Eukaryota > Viridiplantae > Streptophyta > Magnoliopsida > Asparagales > Amaryllidaceae > Allium > Allium cepa. Next base: position 509,399,998 of record CM060945.1, read on the forward strand.
ACACAGCTCAATTCACAGAACTTAATATTACAGTCCAGAGATAACAAACAATTCAAGGCATTTCATACAATACAAGCACTCATAAGCAATCCAAGCATTCAATAATCATTTGTAAGTAGGATTAATTAATTATTAAAATCCTAATTAATTCAATTTAATTTCCAATTAAATTAATTGCTTATGAGTGAATTATTAATTTTTGATTAATTAATTACAAATCATTTGATATTAATTAATGTAACTAATGAACCTTAATTAACAAATGAATCAACCTTTAATCATTAAATAATTAATCCTTAATTATTTAATTATTCTTTAGTTAATTATCCTTAATTAATTAATCAATTAACTCTTAATTAATTATCCTTTAATTAAGTATACTTAATTAATTATCATTTAATTAATTATCATTAATTAATTTACCTTTTGATTAATATACTTAATTAATTACAATAAGTGATTATACTAATCACTTATATTTATAAATTACAAATCAATCTTAATCACCATGATTAATTAACTTGAATCATTAGTTTATTATCTTTTATTAGGTAATTATCTTTAAGTAATTAATTACCATTTAATAAATTCTCTTTAATTAGTTATAATAAGTGATTATCATAATCACTTAATCAATTTTAACCATTGATTACTTTGAGAAATTATCTCTAAATTAATTACCTTAAGTAATCTTTAATTTATCACATAAATAGATTAATAACTTTGACTAATTTTTTTAATTAATCACATTAGATTAATTATTCCATAATTAGCTAACTCTTAAACACTTGATCAATCAATATTTAAAACCATAAATTATCCATCCGTAATTTCTTATATTAAGTAATTATTTTTAAGTGATTAATTATCCTTAATTAATTTACCTTTTGTTAATCAACCTTTGAAAAAGAATTACCAGTTAAACCTTGTTAATGACTTTTAGGAAGAAATCATCATTAAATAAATAAATAATCAAAACATTATTAAGATAACCCATTATCTTCATTATTTACTAAGTTATCTTTGTTTTAAAAATTATTATAAATTCCTTTTTGAACAAGTAGTTGCAAAACATTTATTTTGAAAACTTATTTCATTTGAATAAACTTTAAATTAAATCATTCTTCCAAAAAGAACCTGTTTATTTAAACTTTAAAACCCTGAACTATGTTTTCTTTTTAGATTTTAAACTTTGGCAACTCAATCTAAAAACAAGAGCCAATGCAATTAAAACCCGAGCCAAATTCATTTTTACTCGAGCGAATACCCAATCTACCCGAGACAACTTGCACACATCACTACTTCGAGCCTGCCTTTCATTTACACGAGCATGAACCCGAGGCTAACATTACTTCCCTAAATTATCTTAAGCAACCGGATACAATGATATATCGTGCACGTGTACGATGGGTTTGGCCAACTTCGATCATCACTCCGGTCATCGACACGTCATCCATTCTCTACCCAGGTGACTGATACACCCAGATTCATGAACGACACCCCCAATGAAAATCGAGTGCAATGAAACCCATCAGGATAGAGCCGATCATCCAAAACTCCTCGTATCACCGCTCTCCGACCACCGTAAATCACGCGACTATGACTGGAGCCATGCCAAGCTTCCCCAACTTCTATTCCCACCGGACCGGACGACTCCGATCAACCTTCGTCATCACACGAAGTTGATGAATATATCGGCCAAATTTGTTCCTTAAACCTTAATTCTTCATCGCCTGGCCAACATAACAATTTAGAATTTATCTACGTATTTTTCCCTGGATCAATGATGCTTAATCTATCATCTGACCAAAACTCGAAGAACCGAATCCTTTGCATTCGCCAGAATTGGCCTCTCGATCGATTTTCGATCAACTCGCTTTTCCTCACAAAATAATAAACTAAAAATCCTGAAACTAGATTCTAAAATCAAAGTTTTCTATTACGAATTGCCTTATAAGGTCCAAATAGGAAATCATAACTATCGATTTTTGACTTGAGTTTAATTCTTACTGTAAATTTTTATTTCAGAATATTTACTCAATTTAAACACTTGAATTTATTTTTAAATCAAGCTAACACTTCTACCATCACCTTTTATTTAGAATTCAAGGTTTAAAATTGATTATATATGGAGATTTTGAATTTTCTATTTTGTTTAAATTCTGTTATGTATAAACAGAGGCAAATTTTGCCTGAAAACAGACATGCACATTTTAATTCACCCATATAAACACATATATACTTGCAAATATGTACACATTCATACCATATTTCAATCATCACCATCACAGACATAAAAGATCAAAAGAAGCTTGTAAAAAAAATGAAAGTTTGCTCAACTGAGTTGTTTGACAGAGAAGAACAGAAAAACAATTTGAGCTGGAATTTGAAATGATCTGGAACTTGTTTTGAGAACTTGATTTTTTTTTAGTTGATCATCTGCTAGCTGTTGATTGTTGAAGTTGAATTCCTTTGCATTGCATTTCTCAAGTTGAAGATGTTTGCTTCAATCAGGTTTTAAATTTTTGATTGCTTTCAAATTTGAAAATCTCAGGTCTTTGAATCAGGTTGCTTGCTTTATTGTTTAAGCGGAATTATCGATTTTTGATTTTAGATCCTGAAGCTTGCTTGCTCAGGTTTGAGGATTTTATTTCCAGACTTGAAATTGTTTGATCACTTTGCATGCTTCAACTTTGAGTAGATATTGAACTTTGCTTTAAACTTGAAGATTATTTAATTTTATTTTGATTTAGTTTTAAGGTTAAAGAGGTTCTTTGCTTTGATGATTTTCTGGTTTGTTTTTTAGTTTCTAGATTTTGTTTAGGTAGGATGAGGAGAAAATACAAGTGAAGAAAATGTAGCCTGGTTTCTCATTCTAATATGAAACTAAATTTTTAAATAAAACAATCTTGCCACTTGTTAAAACTAGCTACACTTGTATTAATTATTATATTTGTTTTCCTACACTTGTTAACATACAAACATTTTATGTTTAAATCCTTTTAGTTAAATTAACTATAAATTTTGTTTAATACCCCTTTTAATTGTATATTTACAATACATTCCTTTTTACATTTCCATATGTTTTAATGTTATGTACTTTTGAATGCAAGCCTTTATATTAAATCTTATTATAATCAGAAATATCCATCTATATACATTTACTTTGATAATTGTTTATACAACCTTAAGAAAATGATCCGAGTCCAAATATCACACTTTAATAAATAATCATAAATATATTTCTTAATTTTACAAAGCTTTTTAAAATCAAATTCATTTATTAAATCATTTTTTTATTTCTAATTTACTTATTTTCAAATTCAAAAATTAATATACAATCAATCTGTATTTTTAGTTAACAAATAAATATTTTACTTCATTTATTCCTTGAAATTTCAAATTAAATTACCTATTAATTCTAAATCAAATTCAAAGATCAGATTGATCACTAAATTAATTTGGCTTAAAAATCAGGAATGTTACATTAAAGCAGGAAGAAGAATGTCTTAGTGGTATAATTGAAATAAGATGCCAATTGCTCACATTCATGCAGAGGATAAGATAGAAAGTGAAGTAAATAAAGTAGCTAATCTATATAGTAGGAGCTTGTTGAGTGTGAACAAGCTAAGAATGAGGAGCTGCAAATGAATAGCCGCTACTTCAATTGTAAGTGGGAAGCATGTTGCAAGAATCCTTACTAAACCTTTGAGGTAATTTTACTAGAGTCAGATTTCTACTGGAGTGTTAAGTTACCAAATCTGCTTTTATCTCCTAGAGTCATGGCCTATTTCTAAATAAACAACTGAAAAATCCATATTTATGTCTCTAATTTATAAACTTAACCGTTTTGGTAGAGGAAAATGTCTTCCAAACTTATTCCGAAAAAGAACTTATTCCAAACCATCTCTCGCGCTTCGAAATTTCAGGTGTAAATCGGGTTTCAGCATAAGTTTCATGCATATAATGTTTCTGGTTTATATACCAAAAACAATCAAATGTAGTATGTAGAAATTTTTTTTATGTGTTTTATAAAAATAAAGGACATTCAATTACTTTATACCTTGACAATATAATTCATTTCATAGTTGGGGCATTAGATAGTTAGTAATAAAAAATAAAATAAATAAGTATATAACAAGTAAATTAATCATAAATGACCCGATGCCATAAACACCGACCTTTATTGCTTAAACGTGCCTTATCATTGGCATATACATCTGAGTTTGTTAATGCGACTTTAAATTTATAAGATTATGAAAACAAAGCGCCTAATGAAAAGTGTGATGGTTGGTCATGAAGAAACTTCAGCCACAACATATGTGCTCCTATATATGCTCCAAAAGAGGTACCTCTAAATCATAATGCTAAAATCTATCACCCTCATTCTTGGGAGAACCAAAATTTGTCGGTCTGCTATACATACCGTAAGAGTAGTAGGACTATTGGATTCGACTAATATCGATACAAATAAGATCTCCGACTTAATGACTAATCCTTAATTGTGACTTATTACTATCATACTCTTCTAGTTTATACATATTTTGTTTTCTATCCTACTTCATACTCTATGATGTACCAAATAATCTTCCTTCTATATAATATGTTTGCTCTACTTTTCGTATAAATCGCATGCATGGTTTATGAATAACGGAGCAATTTAAACACAGTTGTAGGTAAGCTCAAAATTTCCTATTTAATTACATTATGAACCTGGATAAGCCCCATTGTATTTCATTTTTGTTCTCCATCATCGCTAAAGATCGATATACTTCATATACTTAGATTTAATATTGCAGATGTCATTTAGTAGGTATAAAGGTTTATTTTTATCATCGTTCCTCAAATTTGAACCATTGCGAACAGTAAATATGACTGTTTTAGAATAAATGTAATAGGTAGGTCCAGTTTGTTAAATTTTCCAATAAGCATTTACCTGAAGATGAAATGAAGGAAGCAGTTTTAATGAAGACGGTAAACAACTAGTAGAAAATGATTAAACCACTTGCGTACTCTTTAAAAAAAGGGATACATGGCTTGGTATGAGTTTGTGGGTTTTATCTAATTACCTAAATGACATTGTCTTTTTTTTCATGGAATAAAGCTTCCCCTTTTGTTGGTAGTCCTATATATATATATATATATATATATATATATATATATATATATATATATATATATATAACTCATCAAATATTTAAACTTCAAGTTCCCACTAGTAATAATTCCATTATGTCAAATAACATGTCTGCACCTTTTAAGTAATTATGCCACAATGCCTTCTATTTTATGAGCTTAAAATACTTTCTACTTTTAAAGCATATATGAACTATGTTGACTTATGAATGAATAGAAAATTTGATACTACATATATGGCATTAGTAAGTTGCTTCTGCACAGTAATCTATTTTTTACAAGTTGGCAATTACAAATCAAGTGAAAAGAGTAATGTTACACTTATTAAAAGGTGCCAGCTAGAAACTTCAACACATTTTCATCCCTTGCATCTATAATTACATCTATAAGCATATGTCATAAGGTCCTTATAAATGGACGTAAGTAGACATGACATGGCTGGAATATATTTGTGAAAAACCCTCTTCGCATCTATTATATATGTCATATAGATCCTACAAATGGACATAGGTAGAACCAAAAGCCGTGAACATATCCCAATTATCAATAAAGGTAAAAGATATTGTTGAGTCAAGATATTCTATAGAGTTTTGATTTCTGACAAAGGGATAAGCCGTGATCAACAAAAAGAAGTTATTCAGACACAAAGAGCTCCATATGATTAGAGGTTGATTATTTGGTATGTTAGTAATGATTATTTATGTTAAAATCTATCCTCAAATAATCTTATGCCTTTAATCTTCTAATATATATAAAAATATATATGAGAGCACATTAACTGTGCACTCTGGACAAAACCGGTCGACTGGTCAAAACCAGGTGGCCGATGCCCAGAATGCACAGATAACGTGCACGAGTGAATATAACGTATATATATATACTCAAATTCCTGTCTACTGGTCTTTTTTGACCCGTCGACCGTTTTCAAACAGAAAGCAACCCTTCGAATAGACACTTCCTTTTCTTCAACGGTTGCTTCTCTTTCTCTTCACCAATGATCATGGCCTTTGTTCATACCTTTTCACAAAAGGTTACAACTGTTTATTTCTTATATAAACATCATGAAATCATTATTCCATAGATCGAATCTAATGAATCTAATTTTTCTATTTTTCTAATCTCTATTCTATCTTATACTCTTAAGCGTTCAAATTGCTCATATTCTATCTTATATCGTTTTGAATGCTGAAATTTATTTAACATCCTTTTGATTCAATACGGTATCCACTTCCAAATCTTCATATATACAAATAATATATTTGAGGATAAGATTTTAGGAAGTCTGTACTACAAGTGACAAAATAGTGTTAGCAAGAACACATACTGTCAACAAACAATTATATTCATCTTTGTTGAAGTCCTCCGTGTTGTAAGAGGCAAGTGTTGAAGTCCTCGGTGTTGTAAGAGGCAAGTATTGAAGTCCTCAGTATATTAGAGGCGTGAAATCCCGTTCGTCTGCTCGGGTGTTGTAAACATGTTCCTCCGGGTGAAGCGAGGTAGTTGGTAGTGAAAATCCAGATAGAAGTCTGGGACTGGACGTAGGACGGTGCTGTGAACCAGTATAAAAATCTCTGGTGTGATTTTTCTATTTTTTATTTACTTTGATATTATCATCTATTTCCGCATTTATATTATATTCCATATTACACGATCCGTTTGTACTATATTAGCCCGTACACTGCATCATTCATTTGGTATCAGAGCACGACCATCATATAACCGTAACACAGTTATTTGATATATTCTTGTAATATGGCAAATAACGCAAGTACTAGCACTCAAAACATCACTTACATGGAAGGTCAATCGACACAAAGACCTCCATTTTTCAATGGTCTTAACTATAGTTATTGGGCAACACGTATGTCATTCTTTATGCAATGAAATAGTTATGATGCTTGGAATGCAACTCAAAAAGAAATAGTGAATCCAACAACTGATTATTCAGAATGGACTGCGGCTGAGAAAACGGCAGCAGCCGTAAATGCAAGAGCAATAAATATGTTGTTTTGTGCATTAGACCAAAATGAATATAACCGTGTTAGTATCTACACTGCTGCATATCAAATTTGGCAAACGCTAAAAATCACTCATGAAGGTACTAACAAGGTTAAACAAGCCAAAATAGCCATGCTGAAAAGTCAATTTCAAAATTTCAAAATGAAACCAAATGAGACAATCAATGATATGTATTCACGGTTTCAAACTATCCACCATGCACTTATTGGCTTAGGACAAAAGTATTCTGATTTTGATGTTGTTTCAACAATCCTACATTCTTTGACTAGTGAATGGGAAGGAAAAGTATCAGCAATTGAAGAAGCTAATGACCTTTCCGTCATGAAGCCAGATGAATTAATAGGAAATCTAATGTCCTACAAAGCTAACTTGCAGACTAGAAAGGAACAAAAAGAAGAAAAGAAAAACGTGGCATTCCATGCTGAAAAAGACGAAAATGAATCAGAGTCTAAAGATGAAGATCTGGCATTCATAGCAAAAGGTTTCAAAAAATTCCTAAAACAGCAAAAAGCCAATCGTTATAACAGAAAGAAATCTGGATCAAATAAACCAACATCATCCTCTATAGAATGCTTCAACTGTCACAAAAAGGGGCACATGCACAAGGATTGTCCGGAGCAAAAGAAGAAGTTAGAAAATGACAAATTAAGATACAAGAAGGACAAATCAAAGAAACGAGCATTCTCGGTAACATGGGATGATACAGACTCATTAGAAAGTGATAGTGATACAGAAGATGAACAAGAAAATGTATGTTTCATGGCAACAGAAGATGAGGTACAAATTCCTACATTCGATGAAATGCTTGTTATTAATGCTGAATTGATAGTCAAATATAAAGACATAAAATGACAGCTAAAAGAAGCCAAAGCAGATTTGAGTAGAGCAGAATTTGAACGAGATATGTTAAAAGACGAGAAGAAAATATTAGAAGAAGAACTTGAAAATTTTCAAGAATCATCATCTAATGTTGACTCTCAATTAGTTCTTTTGAGTCAAGAAATTGAAACTCAAAAAGAGAAAAATGATGCTTTCACTACTAAAAATCATGCGCTTGAGGCAAAAGTCAAAATTCTGGACCTAGAAAAGGCTAGTTTACAAACTAAGTTAGATAACATTTCTCAAAATGTTTCTAATTTTAACAAAGGTAGAGAAAATTTGACAAAAATCATTGAAAATTCACAATCTGTTTCAAATAAACAAGGTTTGGGATATAAGAAAAAAGAAACCAAGAAAACATCTTGGTAATAAAAGGAAGAAGAAAGTACAAAAAACTGAAGCTAAGAAAAATCTTAGTTTATTATATTCCAAACCAAAACCAGTTGTGAAGTTTCAAAAGAAAAATGTCAAGACTATCAAAATATGGGTTCCTAAAACAAATAACAATTTAATTAGGAACAAATATATTCAGAATTTCATGAATACTGTGCATCTTAATATTAATTATGTATATAAAGGGGATACTAGACCCGTATGGGTTTGGACTCCTAAGACCTAACTCTTAGGACCCCATAAAATGTGGGTACCATGGACTTAATTTTATTTTTTGCAGGTCCCACTTAAGAAAAGAGGAAAGTGGATATTGGACAGTGGTTGCTCGAAGCACATGACTGGAGACAAGAGATTATTAACAAATATTACATACTCAGATGGTGGCTCCGTCACTTTTGGAGATAATTCAAAAGGCTATATCATCGGCAAAGGCGATGTGAGCAATTGCGGTACATCTAACTTACCTCTTATTACTAATGTCATGCTAGTTAGAAATTTAAAACACAATTTACTTAGTATTGTCAGTTATGTGACAAGGGTTATACAATTTCCTTTTCGAATAATAAGTGTAGTATTTTAGATAAAGACCATAATTTAGTTTTCGAAGGTTATAGAGACAGAAATATATATATTCTGAATATGAATATTAATCATAATTCAGATATGTGTCTTGTGGCTAATGATAATGATCCTTGGCTATGGCACAAACGCTTCTGCCATATAAACTTCAGAACTATTGACAAGCTAGCCAAAAACAATCTAGTTAGAGGTCTTCCCAAAATAAGTTTTAAGGTTAACAACATCTGTGATGCATGTCAATTAGGAAAATTGACCAAATCATCTTTTAAATCCAAGAAAGTCATATCAACATTACAACCACTTGAGTTACTGCACATGGATTTATTTGGACCTACTAGGGTTCAGTCAATAAATCACAGTCGATATGTGCTTGTAATTGTTGATCATTTCTCTCGTTACACATGGACTATTTTCTTAAAAAATAAAAGTGACACTTTCGATCATTTCAAATCTTTCTTCAAAAGAATTCAAAAATCAAAAGGGATTAAAGTTAAAAATATAAGAAGTGATCATGGCGGAGAGTTTGAAAATAATGATTTTGAACATTTTTGTACAAAGAAAGGTATATGTCATAATTTTTCGTTTCCCAGAACTCCACAACAGAACGGAGTTGTAGAAAGGAAGAACCAAACTTTACAAGAATGTGCAAGAACTTTATTGAATGGAACCACATTACTAAAACATTTCTGGGCAGAAGCCGTCGCAACTGCCTGTTATGTTTTAAATCATGTGTCCATAAGACCTCTTACCAAGAATACTCCTTATGAATTATTTAACAAAAGAAAGCCTAAAATCTCATACTTCAAAGTTTTTGGTTCCAAGTGCTTTATTTTAAACACGAAAGACCAGCTTGGCAAATTCGATCCAAAAGCCGATGAAGGAATATTTGTTGGTTATTTGGAAAGAAGCAAGGCCTATCGTATATTTAATAAACGAACCAAAACTATTGAAGAATCACTGCATGTCTCTTTTGATGAATTCTATCAGCATCCTCACACTATATCAGATGATGACGAATCAATAGTCACTGACAATCCAATCATCACAAATGTTGATTCTGATTCGGAAATAATTATTGAGAATATTCCTTAAATATGTGAGTTACAATCACCACCAAGAATATTAAGAGACCATCCGGCCCAAAATATAATCGGTGAAGTAACATCACATGTCAGAACAACGAGTCAACTCAACCAAATGGGTCATGTCGCTTTTCTCTCAAATATCGAATCTAAGAATCCAAAAGAAGCTGCTACAGACGATTACTGGATCATTGCCATGCAGGAAGAACTAAATCAGTTCGAGCGCAATGACGTTTGGGAACTTGTTCCAAGACCAACTGATCAGTCAGTTATTGGTACTAAATGGGTCTATAAAAATAAGGCTGACGAACAAGGAAATATCACCAAAAATAAAGTAAGATTAGTAACACAAGGGTATAATCAGGAAGAAGGTATCGATTTTGAAGAAACTTTTGCACCAGTTGCTCGACTAGAAGCTATTAGAATTCTATTATCTTTTGCTTGTCACCATAATTTTAAACTTTATCAGATCGATGTCAAAAGTGCTTTCCTCAATGGATTTATCAAAGAGAATGTCTATGTCGAACAACCTCCTTTGTTCGTGCATGAAAAATATCCTGACCATGTGTTCAAACTTAAGAAAGCTCTGTATGGTTTAAAACAAGCACCTCGTGCTTGGTATGAACGACTACGTAGCTATCTTATTAACTCAGGATTTCAAATAGGCAAAGTCGATCAAACTTTTTTTATCAAACATTCTCAAAAGGATATTCTAGTTATCCAGATATATGTAGACGACATCATCTTTGGTTCAACAAACGATAAACTCTGCAAGGAATTTGCAAGTATTATGACCAAAGAGTTCGAAATGTCTCATATGGGAAAACTGTCATATTTTCTTGGACTTCAAATCAAACAACTTCTGTATGGTATCTTTATTAATCAAGAAAAATACTGCGGAAATCTTATCAATCGCTTCGGGTTAAATAACACATCTGGTAAACCTACTCCTATGAGTACAACTACACATCTTGAAAAAGATGAAAAAGGTAAGAATGTTGACCAGAAACTTTATCGAAGCATGATTGGTTCTCTTCTTTATCTTACAGCAAGTCGTCCAGATATAATGATGAGTGTTTGTCTATGTGCACGCTTTCAAGCAGATCCAAAGGAATCACATCTACGAGCAGCGAAACGTATAATTCGTTATCTTAATAATACCAAAGATTTCGGTCTTTTTTATCCAAAAAAATGTCCATTTGAATTAGTATCGTATAGTGATGCTGATTTTGGAGGCTCTCGAACGGATAGAAAGAGTACAAGTGGTACATGCCATTTTATTGGAAAATCACTTGTCTCTTGGTTTAGTAAGAAACAAAATTGTGTTTCACTATCAACATGTGAAGCTGAATATATATCAGCAGCTCTCGCTTGTACTCAAGTAATATACATGCAACAAACACTTCAAGATTTTGATATTCATTTATCAAATTCTATTATATAATGTGATAACACAAGTGCTATAAATCTTTCTAAGAATCCAGTGAATCACTCCAGAACCAAACACATTGATATCCGTCATCATTTCCTTAGAGACAATATCGAAAAAGGAAATATATGTCTTGAATATGTCCAAACTGATAATCAACTAGCGGACATTTTCACTAAGCCTCTACTTGAGTCTAATTTCATTAAATTTCATAGAGAACTTGGTTTAATTTCTAGAAAAGAACTTGATAAGTAAATCTTTATTGTAATATTCTAAGTTCATTTCAGATTATTTCTCCTATTACTATATTAGGAAATTGAATATGAGCTTCAAATTTTTTTTATGGCCAAATTTGCATGTCATTTTTCATCCACCAGCTTATATATAGGAATTGTTATATAAGCTTAACAAAAATATTGTTTTCATCACTTCTATCTGAGCCTAATAAGTTTATAGTTCATTATGGCACATATTTGTGATGAGTGTGCTCAAAAATCCCACATTTCGATCACAAGTTCTAAGCCAGAAGAATATTCCTCTCCTGAAACTCCAAAACTCAAATCAAAGTGTCATCACCAATGCATTCATACTCCTGGCAATACGCCTACTTCGAAACGAGCAAAAAAGGTATTGTTTTGTTCACCCCATACCAGAGAAAAGATCAATGAGATTCATCATTATCAAAAACATCAAATCGATCTTCAAAGACAACTGCATTATGAGCAACAACTGACTTCGGAACGTCTATCTCTTCTAGAAAGAATGGCATCATTCTTTTGTGGTTCAAACAAACATGGCGTATACGAACCAATGCCTCATGCACCTTCATCTCCTAGAAGCCCAAATTCATGGGATAAAAACTATGCTCAGAATGAAGGAGCGAAAGAAAAGTGGTCGCCATGGAAATCACGCATTACCGATGTCAAAGAAGAGACTTCCGATCATAATTCTTCTACCTCTCATTAAAATTTGTTTAATGTTATGATTGTATTTTTATATTTCTTATGAATCGATATATATATATATATATCATGTTCTTCAAATTTGATATTATATGGACTGTTAACATTCAGGAATACACGCAAAAAAAAAGGAAAAAAACACCACACTGGCAAACAAGTCGACCGGCCAAAAACAACCAGTCATCCGTTTTTGCCTCTGGAAGAAAACGGTCGACTAATTATTTATGGGCGGTCGACCGGTTTCGTGCTGTGTTGTTTTTTAAAAAGGCACATACGGTTCATTTTTTCTCCATCTCTTCTATTTTTTTCTAAAACAAAAACTCTCCTAACCCTAGTACTCAACTCTTCTACCAATTCCACACAAATGGCTCATCCACAAAAGAAATCAATTTATTGAAGATCCAATTGATCTCTCTATCAGGAAGTGGCTTGTAGATCCAATAACAATCAAAAGGTGGAATGAGATGAAGGATTTTAAAATCCATCCGGGTTCTTTTATTAAATTTTCAGATTTCTCTAGTTATCGTATTCTTAGTTTAGCAAAGGAAGCCGACATTGAAAATCTCATTGATTTTGATCAAAACAATGTTGAAATCAACCATGTAATGATCAAATTATTCTATGCTAACCTAAATTTAGAGAAAAACAAGCCCGATAATCCCAATTATTCTCTTTGGTCCGTTGTTTGTGGCAAAGAAGTTTTCATCTCTTGTGATAGGATGGCAACCGTTCTTGGTTCTTCATTTTTTGGTGAAAAATTCTCAAGTAATTTTTGCAATGTTCATATCCGTAATCAAATTAGTCATCAATTTATTGAAGATGACAAGGATAGCACTAAGTCTATGGGTTTATGGTCGTCTGCAAGAATTCTTCACTATACTCTTATGCACTCTCTTTTACCAAGAATAGGACATTTTGATGCCGTCTATAAAGAAAATTTTAAGGCATTATACTCAATCTATGGGGGTATACGCATAAATTGGATTGGTATGATCTTTGATGAGATTTTGAAAGTAAATGATTCCTCTAGACCACACTTGTTCTATAACGAGTATATTATGCGTATCTTGCTTGATTGTGGCATTGAACCTCCCAAGTCTTCAATTTCCAAACCAAAGGTAATCAACAAAGCAACCATTACAAGAATGAAGCTTCCCGCTCCATACTTTAATATTATGCCTTTTGAACAATGGAAAGAACAAGGACATAGAGAAGCTTCATCTTGCCTATCTCGCCCTAAACCTGAGGAAGTCAAACTTTTACGATCATCCTCCTCAACAAAAGAATCACTTGAAACTATTGCTCGGAATCAATTCCTTCTCGAAGCACGACTTAAGCGCATGGACACAAAAATGGATAAACGCTTTAACAAACTTAAGTCTTTCTTCGTTTCTATATGGGAAGCAATATCTTGTGGTACATCATCTTCTTCAATGCAAGCTTCAGACCCTGGCAAGCGCCCAGCTCCTCCTACTTTTGCTTCGACATCTTCGGAGGAGGGCACAAGCTCGGGAACTAGTCATGAACGTCGACACGGGAAATCTCAGCTTGTTGAAGAAGAAGAAGAAGAAGAGGGTGAGACGGAGTCAGAATAAGTCCTTTTTAGTCTATCTCTTTTTATCTTTTATGCGTACTTATGACTTTAGCTTTTGCTTTATATACATTATCTGGCACTTGTACTAAATAGTGTCATGTTTTAATTCGTACTAGACTTATGTGTATTATAATTCGGTGTGAATGTTACTCTTAATCTGTGATAGTAGTTTTATGTTTTTTATAATCTCTTTTACATCTTTCATTTAACAACTCCTTTTTGTCGATGACAAAGGGGGAGAAAATTGTGCTAACAGTATATATGCAGGACAAAATCTCAGGAAGATATCATATACAAGGGGAGATTCATAACTATGTTGTCATCAATCAAAAAGGGGGAGAATGTTGAGTCAAGATATTCTATAGAGTTTTGATTTCTGACAAGGGGATAAGCCGTGATCGACAAAAAGAAGTTATTCAGACACAAAGAGCTCCATATGATTAGAGGTTGATTATTTGGTATGTTAGTAATGATTATTTATGTTAAAATCTATCCTCAAATAATCTTATGCCTTCAATCTTCGAATATATATAAAAATATATATGAGTGTACATTAACTGTGCACTCTGGACAAAACCGATCGACTGGTCAAAACCAGGTGGTCGACCGTTTTTGCCCAGAATGCACAGATAACTTGCACAAGTGAATATAACGTGTATATATATTCAAATTCCTGTCGACTGATCTTTTTTGACCCGTCGACCGTTTTCAAACAGAAAGCAACCCTTCGTATAGACACTTCCTTTTCTTCAACGGTTGCTTCTCTTTCTCTTCACCAATGATCATGACCTTTGTTCATACCTTTTCACAAAAGGTTACAACTTCTTATTTCTTATATAAACATCATGAAATCATTATTCCACAGATCGAATCTAATTTTTCTATTCTTCTAATCTCTATTCTATCTTGTACTCTTAAGCGTTCAAATTGCTCATATTCTATCTTATATCGTTTTGAATCCTGAAATTTATTTAACATCCTTTTGATTCAATACGATATCCACTTCCAAATCTTCATATATACAAATAATATATTTGAGGATAAGATTATAGGAAGTCTGTACTACAAGTGACAAAATAGTGTTAGCAAGAACACATACTGTCAACAAACAATTATATTCATCTTTGTTGAAGTCCTCCGTGTTGTAAGAGGCAAGTGTTGAAGTCATCGGTGTTGTAAGAGGCAAGTATTGAAGTCCTCAGTATATTAGAGGCATGAAATCCCGTTCGTCTGCTCGGGTGTTGTAAACCTGTTCCTCCGGGTGAAGCGAGGTAGTTGGTAGTGAAAATCCAGATTGAAGTCTGGGACTGGATGTAGGACGGTGCTCCGAACCAGTATAAAAATCTCTGGAGTGATTTTTCTATTTTTTATTTACTTTGCTATTATCATCTATTTCCGCATTTATATTATATTCCATATTACACGATCCGTTTATACTATATTAGCACGTACACTGCATCTTTCAGATATTATCACCAATATTTGGCTTTGGCATTAACTTGGCAAAGTGTTTATACATGTTTTCAGCAAATTTATTTATTTTTCAACTGTTCAATGCATTTTTGAATATACAGTCCATATTAAATGATTCAGTTCACTTTGGAAAGAAGTCCCAAGCACCTTTTGTAGTTATAAGTTGAAAAACATGAAGGAAATAGAGATAGCCACAAGAGAAGAAGGAAGGGATGCAATAATCACGCTGCAGGTAATTTTGGATGGTTAATGTAATTAGTTAGCTCATTAAGATTATATTATAATTTGGCGACTGCTTTGCATTACAAATTTTTATGTGTAATTTTAATATTGAAATGCTTAATAGCATCGACATGTAAGAGTATGCTTTTAAGTTTTCTTTTATTGATAATATAAACCATGCGATGACTTTCATGCTTATTTCATTAATCTATTTATCTAATTAACGATTCATCAAATTTTCACTCTGGGCTTAAGCACAATGCTAATGTGCTTAAGCGTAATGTTGAATGTAGTAGGATTTGTTCCACATGTAAGGGCGATTAATGCGATATTAATTCAATCAAACAAGCAAGTCAATTTCATTCGAAATCAAGTATATGCAAGACAAGTAAAGATAGAACGAGCGATGCCGATAAGTGCCTTCAAAAAAATCTAATCCAATCCATATGCGTAGCACGGCTTCGCATTAACCAATACCACTGAGCTGTAACATAAACTCAATTGATTTGTGTTTTTATGAATTTTTCACTATGCAATTCAAAACTTATGCTTTCCCTGACCATCCTCCATGAATAAATTGGTTTTCATTCGATTTCTCCTTTAATCTTTTATGTAGTCAGCTTAACCAACGTGTTCCAGAATGTGTTTAACTATTGTTGTTTGATAATTCAACATGCATATTGCTGATACAAAGGTATATAATAGATTATTACATAGCTTAATATTTTTTCCTTTTTGTCTACAAGTACAAAAGCCTTCGGTGCTGAAAATGTTTACCCTGTTGTAATGCATCAATTAAGAGAAAGATAACAGCTGCTGCTTCTACTCAAGACCACTTTTTTACACATGTTGCTGGCGGTTTTTTCTCAAGCTGAATATTAAATTAGAATTTCCTATATGGTTTGTTTTGTCTATGTTTTAAGCATTTGAAAATAGTGTACGACTATATACACCCAGTTTATTCTTCCCAACACCATGATGTGGTGGCCAGAAGCACAAAACAGGATGCATTTAGCACCACAACCCCCGATGGAGCTAGATCCACCCCATTTTGTACTTTTGGCCACCATATCATGGTGTTGGAAAGGACAAACATGGGTTCATATAGCAGCACTCTAAAAATAAAGGTTATTGCGGCCAAATACCTGCCATATTTTGTGCACCACATTCACATAGAATCCTATTTAGTGAACAATGCTATTTTATATTGGAAACCGTATAATTTCCTTTTTTATACTCTTGGCAAGTGCATTTTGACTATTTTAAACTTTCACGTACAAATATGTTTGAGAGCTTTTGGTGCTATTAGTACATTGAATCAATATGAAATATGTATTTATTTACGACATTCACAGTGAGAGAATATTCACATTTGGTACTGCAATAATGTTTCACACGACTTCTTGTGAATATTCATATTATTCTATAAATATTATTATTTTCTAAGTGCATATTTTTTGAACTTCTTTAAATAATTGTAAAACGAAAATAGCTCCAAATCCTTTTAACTCTTCTTATGTTTTTTTTCTGAATTGCTACACAATTTAAAGCTTCTTGTCTCCTTTTACTTGAACTTCAAATTCTGAATAGGCCTTGATGCTACAGCATACAAGTTGCCAAACAACAACTTCTTTATCCTTGAACGTTGTTGTTAATGATGAAATATTATATACTTTTTCTTTTCGAAAAAATAGATTGATAGTTAGTTATCCAAATACAAGTTACCGATGTAATTCATGTGCATAAGCAGTAGACTCTTTTCCATCTTTTGGATTTCTGACTGACTTTATTCATCAGTTGAAGTTAAATCAAGATCAACTATTTTGCAATGTTTTCTAATTAGTATCTTAAAATACTTATATAATCTCTGCAATTAGAATATTTTTGCCACGACCGTGTATGAAGCATCGGTTCACATTAGTTAAATAAAAAAAGAAAATGGGGTTTTAACACGTCACCATTCAAACCCTAGCCTCGACATCGAGCTCGCATATGCAAACCACATAGCAGCAGCCGCCGCTAACTTATATCGTCCAAAGGCCACGCCTCCAACGGCCTGCACCCAGATCTGAAGTCGTCGCTCGCCTCCAAGCCCTATTCTATGCCTATGGCCTACCATGGCCTCCATTGGTGCTGTCAATAGCATTTCTCCACCGCCGAGGTGATGGCTAGATTTTGGTGAAAATCGACGCCCACAACACGAATGAACCGTACAGATGCTGTAACATTCCTGAATTTTGGCTATAAATAATTTGATAATTGACTTAATCTTTAAATTAAATTTTGGAAAAAAATTGGTAATCAAATTTAGTTTTGGATTTAATTGTGAAATTATTTGGAATTTATTGGCATTTGAAAATATAAAAATAAAATTGAATTCATCAATTTAATAAGATATATGTTCATTTAGTTATACAAATGAATTATAATTGGGGAATTAGATTTTTGAAATTTAATAAATATATTGACAATGAATATTGTTGATGTGAAATACTAAAATGAATATATTTAAAACATATTGGATTATTTTGGAATAAATATGAAGATTCCAGAATAAATTAAAAGTATGGTATATAAAATAGTATGTTGGATTAGAATTCAATTATAAACATTTGAAAAATAAATATAGTTTTATATAAGCATATAAAAGTAATAAGTACAAGATTTGAAATGTTATATTGTACAAAACATAAATAAACATAGTTAATATATATATAAGAAAAATAAAATTTGTAAATATAAATCTAACTAAGGATCTAAATATAAATTAAATTGAATATTTTTAAATATCAATATATAAATAAAAATATGTTAGATAGATAAGAATCCTTTTTCTTATGGTTGTATAAATAGTTATAAAAAGGAATATAAATAGAAAATAATACAAGGCAATTTGGATGTAATGGATTTTAAAAGTTCCAAAAATAAAATAAATAAAAGTGTATGTAAATAACTTGTAAATAAATTAATTAAAGTCTAAAAGCGTAAAGCATGTTTTCATAAATTAAATTTTTTAAATGCTTTTCTTTTATACTTGAAAGTAGATATAATATAAAGTTATGTTTAAATACTATTTAAGGTGTTTAAAGGATAAACATAAGTATTTAATTTAAACAAAAGTTAAAACATAGAAACATGTTTACAAATTAAAAATAAAGAAAGGGCTGAAACATAAATTTATTTAAATTTAGTCAAGTGTAAGAGAATTCATATCTTAACCTACAAGTGGCAAGAAAATATATTTGTTGGGTTTGATCTTTGGAAACATGCAAAGGAAGAGAACTCAAGTCAGGTTACTTTTATCTTTCTCAAAAAATTTGCTCAGGCCTGAGAAATCAAGTTTAAAGCAACCACAGACCTGAAGAAAACAAACATAAAACAATTCGAAAACCATTTTCAATTTCAAATATGAAACAAAGATCAAAGAAACAGATCACATATAAAAAGAAGAAACATCTTCAACCTGAAAATTCAGAAGAAAAAAAAGCAGAGTGAAAAAAAAAATCAAGTCACAAGATTTAAAGTAGAGCAATCGGTTTCCAACTTTTTCCAAACAAAATATTCCGAGGCATACGCTTTCTCCTCTGTTCTTCAAAAACAAGATGAGCAGACCCTTGAACCCATCTTTATCTTGGTGTTTGAATTATTACCTAAAGTTATGATGTGAATATGATAGTATACTTATGTAAAAATGCCTGCATGTCGCATATGTATGTGATTTGTGTGTATGCATGTCTGATGCCCCTGTTCTAAACATATAGGGATAAAAAAAGGAATTTTTTTTATAAGCTAACTGGAATCCATAATTATAAATATAATAAATGAAATGTAAACACACTGTTATAAACTTAATAATATATGAATATTATAACTGTGTTATGTGTATAGGGTTACTTAGTTTTAATGGGTTTGAGTTCATTAAACTTATTAAGGTTTGAGAGTGATTTGTGAGAAAACTTGCCTTAAAAACTGTTATGTATTAATGCTTGAATTGACTTTCTTCTCTGATATATGCTATTCTAGTTTGCATGAGTGATGTATGTATATATATGCATACATAGAAAAGTTGGAGCATGAAAAGGGAAAAAAAGGGGAAAACCTGTCTCTGTTTAGTAGCAGGTTAACAAAGATCAAGGAAAAAAATCATATCTCAAATTTTAAAAGATTTAGGTGCTGACCTTTGAATAAAAATTTATTATAGCAATGAAATACAAATTTTAAAAATAAAAACAAGTGAAATTGTCAAGTAAATTATCTCGAACAGGGACTTACAGTAAAAATTCAAGAATTGTTAAGATTTCGATTTACTTAAACTACTGTTTCATTCACATAATCGGATACTTTTTGAAAACTATGAATTTCGGAAGTAAAACTATGATTTTTAAGGTTTTGAATCAAGAGAACTCGAAAGTTGAAGGGAAATTAGAAACGTGGCAAAATTCTGGTGATCTCGAAGTTGTATAATCTCGAGTTGGATGTCAGTGGTAGCTTGAGGACTGCTGATCACTAGGAAAATGGCAAATAAATTTTCAGATACTCGGTGAAGTTTGTTGATGTGAATTTAGGGTTTTTGGGGTGTTTTTGGTCATCATTGAATGTTGAATTCGTGTTTCACCCATGGTGGATCGGAATGCATGAGACCGGTGGCGATTGAAGCCTTGGAGACAGGCGATGCTTTGGATGAAGTATCAACGTCGTTGGTGGCCTGAGGTCTCTTGCGATGAGATTCGCTTAAGCTTTTTGGTTCTAGGAAGTTGATCGATTAGCACATTTTTGTTAACTGACGAAGTTGGTCGATTGGGGTGGTCTGGTGGGTCGAAGAAATTATCGACGATGTGTTGATGACCACGGCGTCGGTCAGAAGTCGATTTGGTGATCGTGCACGTGCACGAACATTGTTGCGTATCTGTTGATTTGGGGAAGATGACGGTGGCTCGGGAGCAAACTCGAAGAAACATGAGAAAAAACTCGAAGAAACGGATAGGAGAAGATTACCCGAAGACGAGCTCGGGTAAACTAGTGTTGTGCTCGGGTCAGTCGGGTTTTAGAATTTTGGGAAAATATTTAACAAAGTTAAACTATATATAAAAGTTTAAAACAAGATTTAACAAATGTAGAAGGGTGAATAAAGTTTAAAAGGGCAATGACGAATTTAATCAAGTTTTTTCAAATTTATAAATCATGATTTAGAAGTAAAAATGAAAATTTGATAAGTTTTTAACAAAGTTTCAAAATTTTTAATTTTTGTGTTGAATATTTGAATTGATTTGTTTTTTTTCTAACACTTTCAAATGGAATTTTATAATTAATTATTAAGGTAGGTAATTAATTTATCAATATGATTAATTAAAGGATTATTTGTTTCAAATCAAGGTGATTGATTTAATTTTGTTAATCAATCAAGAACTAAGGTAAAACAATTACACGATTAAGGTTAATTAGATAGTGATTTAAAGATAAATTAGTTAATTAACGAAAGTATTTAAGGAATGATTTATAAATAAGGTAATTAACTATTAATTAAGTAATTAAGGGTAATTAATTGCTCAGAGGTAATTACTTAATTAAAAGCAATTAATTTATCATTGAAGGTTGATTAACCAAGTGATCAAAGAATAAGTAATTTAAGGATAATTAATTAATGTGATTAAATTAATTTATGAGATTAATTACGAATAATTAATCAAAGGATTAATTATAAATTAAAATTTAATTAATAAATGATCAAAGAGTAATTAATCAAATTGATTTGTAATTAATTAATATTAATTAACCAGGATTAAAATTTATTCATAAGTAATTAATCTGATTTAATTTAAATCGGATAATTTAATTTATTTTTACTTATGGGATGTTTGGATTCTATTGGATGTTTGGATGGTTGATATTCCTTATATGTGATGCTTTGTGATATTTTGCGACGTGAGTTGCTATGTATTGATCTATGATATCTGTGATATGTTTCTGTGTAAGTACCCCTTGGCCCGTAGAACAGCGTTTGGAATTCGATGCGACAGGGAGTTGGATTTCAGTTTGTTATCCGAAACCCACATCGAATCGTAATGATGAATCTTTGTGATTGATAAATTTACTTTATCTATGAATCTGTGAACGAAGATAAGCGTTATGGGACATACCGCTTATCAATATTGATATGATTGTAATCTGTGATGATTGATGTTGTTGCACTATTGAGTAAAACCCCTGGACTACACCTTATGCACACATATATGGATTGCACAAGGAAATCAGTTAAGTCGCAGATTTTTAACAATTTTAAAGATCGAATTTTTGAATCCAAAATAGTTTTGGAATTGGAATTGAAAGCTTTTGAAAAGGGATTTCAAAAATAAAAGTTATTTTGAATAACTTAATAAAGTTTTAAAATTTAAATAATTGGATTTAAATTTGAATTCAATATTTGAAATTGAATTCTATGATTTGGAAATTATGGTAAAAAAATTATACAAGTTATAAAGGTGTTTTAACCATTTAAAAGCATTGTTTTGGAAATTTAAATTTAAACCCAAGTTTTATAGTTGAATAGCTTTAACTTACGTAAATGTAATCAGCTTTAATTTATATGAAAGATTATTAAACCTTATTTTGGAATCGAAGAAAGTTTTAAATGATATATCTTTCATATAAAGAATTGAATTGGAAATAGTTTGAAGAGTTATGAATTAAATCTTTAATTAAAGATTGGATAAGTTGCTCCAATTTGAAATGAAATTGTTTTAAAAAGCCTTAAATGAACCTTTGTGGAAAATTGTTAAACTTTGTGTAGTAAATCTTTTTATTTAAAAAGATTTGAAATGGTAATTTGTTTTAAACCATTTAAAGATAGGTTTTGGATAACAAGTTGTAACTTAACTGAAATCCTATATCCATATGTTTTAAATATTGCGCTCATTATTCTGTTTAGCCGGGAGAGGACCTTATGTCATATAACCCATTCTGAATAATGATACGACGTTATGGATAGCATTTGAAGACCGGTGGTGAAGACCGGGTATTTTCGAGAACGAAAGGATAACCCATCGATTGTCTCTGAATTGAGTCGCGCCGGTATATAGATTCCTAAGTAATGGGAAGTCCGATCGGGATTGTGAATACCCGGATTTGCAAGGGCTTCTTCGAAAGTGCCTTTGGTTCTGTTCGAACCCGGAACAGACTTTTGTGGTCGTGTGTCTGACACTACACTTTGAGATATAAAGCTGATTTCTTTTAAATACATATCTGTTGGTGGCGGAGAATTTGGTAGTGTGGCATGCTAAATGCTGCTGTATATTGATGATCATTTATTGATCATTTGTGATCAAAACATGACTTTTGTGTAAAGCGTACCTTTGTGGACGAGACCTCATCGAGCCTCACAACCCGGTAATGGTCAAAACAGGAAAGATGCGGTAAGGTTTTAGGGGTAACTCCACTAGGGTATGACTATTCCTTCTGGAAAAGGGTGGTATCATGGTATGGAGCCGAGATACTTACTCATGTGGGCGCTGTAGTATATTTATTACTGTGTGATGTTGTTGGTGTAGAGGATCCTTAGTTAAAGGTCCCAAAGGATCGGGGGTGGCATATCTTAGGTTTTATTCCCCGGGAAGGGGGTAGCCGGCCTTGTATCTGCAGAGAGCCGGGTAGGTTCTCAAGGCGTCCCTCTAGAGGCGTTCCCATTTGGTGATAGGAACTTCCGTAGCCTGACCATTTGTTGGAAAATCCAATCAAAACAATACGCGCCTTGTACGGTTTTAGTTGTATAACCTGCCATAGAATGTGGCGGTAACCTGCTATTGAACATGTTAGCTATAGTAGGCATACGACGAAATGTTGTATGCTGGCTAGGATTAATATTATACTTTCGAAATGGTTTTTCCACACTTTGCACTTATAGTAATAATATCAAAGAATTTTTCTCGTATCAAGCATATTTGACTATCATAAGGAGAAATCTCCTCCAATTCTGCATTTGCATTATGTGTGTGGCAAGAGGCCTTATGGTAGTTTCATTTTCCAAAAACCATTGCGGATTTCAAATTATAAAATCTGTTGTCCGTTTTAAAGATAAAAAGTGTTTTGTTTGCTCATACCAATCTCATGACTGACCTGGAGTTTATTGTTCCTTTCTGAAACTCTAGGTGCCCATTATTTTCCACATGAGAAGTCTAGAGTTGTGTTTTTCAGATAGTGGAATAGTAGGAATTTATTCGTTAGCCTTCGAAGTCATTTGGATTTTTGGATCGCATTTTCTACACTTCAACATTCGCGGCTGACCTTGCTTAGCTTTGTGCAACTTGATGAGGTTCGAGCTAGCTTTGGGTTGAATACGGAGTCTTTGGAGTTTGGCATTGAATCAAATGTATCATTCTATTGTATCATTCTATTGTATCATTCTATTGTATCATATATTGTATCAAATGTATTATTTCATTTTCTTCCACTTTGTTGTACTTAATGTGTTATAAGCTTCGGCAAACCAGATTCGACGTTTGGATCTGCGGCATTTGAGTATGAGTGTCATATTCGGTACTGATTTTTTGAAGGTCGAGTCAGGATCGTTATAGATGCACACTACTTAATGCCCTCTATCATCAGAATCTTCTCGATCATCAAACGGGCGAAGATCCACCATTGAATCGACAACCCTAGTTTCGACGGTCGAGACTTCTCTAACGATTTTTGGCTAAACAATGCATTAAATCATAAAACTAATCTCGGATCTAGATTACGCTCATCGAGAGCTTTCCAACGATAAATTATACGATATATTTTGTGGAGTTTGGATTTTGAATTTTGATTTGAAATTGAAGTTAGGGGTTTGGAATTTGAAATTAGTTTTGGGTTGTCTGCCATTGGGAAAGAGGAGATGAGAAAGAAATGCATGCACAGACAATAGAAAATAAAAGTAGGGCTGTATAAAGGACAGGACAGTCCGTTGTCCGACTCGGTCCGAGGCTGTAAGACGTCCGGTCCGTGTTCGTATGATTCTCATTTAGGACATGAATTAGGACAAGAAAAAATGTATGAAAAAATGTCCGCCCGAAAATGTTTGTTAACGCAAAAATGTGAACACTAACACCCCGGTGTGTGAACTGTAGTTGTGAAAGCACCACCCGATAGATCGGGAAAGAATTACAAGCAAGTAATAGCAGAAAAGCAGTAAACAACAACAATTTTATAGTGGTTCGGCTTAAGGGTATAGCCTACGTCCACTCTAAGTACTTTTATTAATAATCCCGTTACAAGCTGATACAATTCTTCTCAAGTACAATATACTTCAAATTACAAGTGATTTGGAACAAGTCTTAAGCTTCAATGTCGATTAAAGTCCTTAAATCCATGTTGAAGATGTGTGGTTTCTTCGTGGAGTTCTTTGATGAATTCCTCTAATCTTGAAAGCTCTAAGTGTTGATGAAGTTCTCAATGCAGCAAGGTAACGGTGTATGAAGAGAATGTGCCAAAAGTCCCCTGAATATTGGAGGTGGTTGCCTATTTATAGAGAGTTCTGATTCTGAAATTTTTGCCAAGTCCTAAACCGTGGCCGACTCAAGTTAAGCCGCAGCCGACTTAAGGTGAGTCGTGACCGGTCTAAGGTCGCCTCCGAGTCAACACCACCTCTTCTCAGAAACACGGCATCGGGCTTATATTAGGTCGTGGACGAGTTAACTTGGTAAGTCGCAAGTCACGGTCCAAATGATAAGTCCTGGATCGTGAACGAGATAACTGGGGAGCTGGATCGGTTGCGACTTGGGTCGGTAACTATTCTAGGTCGCCAGCTTGGTAGGGCATTAGATCGGTAACTCGGTCAAGTCACTGAGTCGGTATCTTCTGAGTCTTAGGCCAGTACCCACGTTAGGTCGGCAACTGTTTTAGCCTTAACTCGGTATTTCTCAAGTCGGTATGCCTCTCAATCCTATTAGGTCGGTAACCCTTTGAATCTCAAGTCGGTCTCCCTTGAGTCGCTGTCCCTTCTGAGTCATTAAGTCGGTAACCATTGAGTCGCCATTCATTTTAGGTCGGCAATGAGCTAAGGCTGTTGGGTCGGTATTTATGTTGAGTCGGTAGCCTCGTTGAAGTGTTAAGTCGGCATAACCCTTAGGCCTTAGGTCGGCACCCCCTGTTGAGCCTTAGGTCGGCACCACCTGTTGAGCTTTAAGTCGGCATGCTTCTAACTGTTAGGTCGGAATCTCTTGATACACTAGATCGGTGAGTCATGGTCAAGGAGGAGTTAACATTTGCCCCTCGAAGTATACGCCTAAATGTTAGGTCGTGTGCTTCGATAGCCCGTAACCCGTCCCCTCTTAGGTCGGTAGGTCGTATGCGACCTAACAGTTAGACCGTGTGTGTTGCTCCAAACTTTCCACTGCAGGGTATAAGTTAACTTTCTTCCTCTTTCTTCGTCACTTACTCTCTTGCCTGATTCCGCCATTAAAGTATTCTCAAATTCCTAGAAGCAATTTCCTTCCAACTAATCACCGATAATCTCTACCATCCATTGCGTAAGTGATTCTATTTCTCTTTCGATCGTAGATTACTTGTCGATTCATGAATCCTGTCGCTCGAACACGAATCGCCTCTTTGTGTGATGCTCCATCAAGAATACCATCGTTTTCGTAATTGGTGAAGTTTAGGTTGCTCGGTTCGATTTCGACTGATCGATGGGACGATGAAGATGGTTTACTGATTTAGGCTAGCTGATTTTGATTCGTGCTAGGATTGCATGGCGCTGACTTTGCAGAGGTTTCGAATTGATGTCTTGGATGATCCGAATGCATGAAATAGGATAAATGAAGTGAGAATTTTTTGGTTGAGGGAGTAGCTAACGGGTTAACAGGTTGAGCGGGGCGAGGTATTGATTCAGATACGACCTGGTGATTTTAGGGGGCTTGGCTTTTGGCTGACCCAATCCTTAAATCGTGGCCGTGCTAGCACTTGAGGGAGATCTACCGACCTAACCTTCTGCCGATCTAAGCCTTAAAACTGTGGCCGAGTTAATCCTTGGGGAAATCTGCCGATTTAACCTTCTACTGATTTAACCTTGAACCGCAGCCAAGTTAATCCCTAAGTCGTGGCCGAGTTAAACCCTTAAACCGTGACCGAGTTGGCTCTTAAACCGCTGCCGAGTTAACACTTAAGCTTTGGGCATGCTGACTTTTTGAGAGCATAGATCCACTTCGAGTTTCTAACTTGAACTGCCAAACTAAGTTGCCTAAATTTTGAACTGCCCCAACTTTAAATTTGCTTGAATCTCATTGTATTATTTCACAGATCGCATTAACTTATAAGCTGCTAACCTGCTGAAAATAACAAACAAAGAAAACCAAGGCGAAAATACTGCCATTGACTGCCCATGTCAGATGACAGATTAGTCAAGACAAGACAAGCAACTTAATTATATTGCATGAAATGTTTGTGAATCAATCAATTAAAGTTAAACATTAATGCAAAGTATCAATAATCTGAACTGATTTATCTGCATCAACATCTTACTTGCATATTTAGGCTTAAAACAATAGTCCCTGAATTTCATAACTAACAAATGCTTGCTAGTTTTCATTCCAGTTATATTTGTTCACTGCTTGATTGATTTTACACAACACTTCACACACTTTAGGAAACGTGCACCTTCATGTTTGAATACCCAGTTATTTATGTAGAATGACTTCCCACCGAGAAGAAGAAGTGGTAACTCAAGAGGAAGAAACTTTTCCGATAGCTGTTCCCATAGAGAATCCTCCGGAGAGAACCTCGACTATTCTAACTTCGAGAGCATTTATCCAGCTGCGCACTCAATTTGGCTTTGCTGAAAGTGATGTTCTTCTCCCTGGGCCAAGTGATACTGCTGACAATCCTCCCTATGGTTTTGTTGCAGTCAATCGCCAAATGTGCTTAAGTGGGGCGATTCCTCCTTTTAATGACTTCCTTCGAACTCTTCTCCTTCGGTTGACAATCTCTCCGTTTCAACTTCATCCCAATGGCTATGCCATCTTGACGGGGTTATGTGTTTTGTTTAGAAGAACTCTTGATCGCCTACCGAGTTTTGAAGAAATTCGCTATCTGTGCTCATTTGCAAAGAGTAAAGATCATCCTTCCCTCATTATTGTGAGAAGTGCTAGAAACCGCAAGCTCATTTCCGATCTTACTGAAAGCGTTCATGGATTTTTGAACCAGTTTTTCTTTGCCCGCTGTCCCCCAGGGTTTTATGCCATCTGGAGAGTAGGAAGTAAGATTAGTGTTTCTATTTTTTCTGTTTTGAAACTTTTTCGAGATCCGAACTTTCAGTTGCTAATTTCATTCTTTGTTCCTTTCAGCACTTCCTCTCCCTTCTAGAGACCCAATTCATAAGCAAGTTTTTGAGAGGTTGAGTGCCGTGGCCACAGAAGAGAGGAGCATAAAATTTCTGTTGAGGGATGAATTTTTACATAAACATGGGCTTCTACACACTTCTCGCTCTATGCATGCTCATGAAGTTCCAACGGAAGTCCCCGATTCTCCGATAAAGACTCCTGAATCTTCGCTGGTGAAGTGCTCCACTTCTGTTGATGTTGCGGGGCCATCTGATAAACTTGCCCCGGTTATCAAGGAAGAAGAGCCTCAGGGATCCTCTCACCATTCACAAGAATCTGGTGAAAAGGCTAAGAAATCCAGTCCTGTCAAGCAAAGCAGGGACGATACCTTCGAAGGATTGAGCGACCTCTTCGCTACTTCACAAGAGATCTTCAAAGATGACCCTACTACTGCCGGGATTTCTTCTTCAGTAGTTGAAGCTACTTCTATTTTGCAACAGTCGTCGTCGACTCAAGAGTTGACGTTAACTATTACACTCACAACCACTCCCCAAATAAAGAGTGGTTCGTAGATTAATGCGCGTAGTTTGCACATCACACACACTTAGAATTTCTCATCACTTCTATGCACTTATCTTCTTGTACTTTAAAGATTTCTAAAGCTTATTATTTTAATTCCAGATTCTCCTATGGGGCGCAGCGGCTCGTACTATGATGATTTCCAGCGCTACGGGAGGCGTAGCCAGTATGATTACAGGCGTTACCTTCCTTCTTACAGAGAGTCGGATGAAGAGAGGGCCATCAGGAAAGCCGACGAGAGACGAGCATATGAAGAACGTCGTCGAAGGGAACAAGAAAGACATGATCTTCCCCATAGAGATGATGACACCCAAAAGAGAAAAGCTCATGATGAGAGAGGAAAGAGTCACGTAGACGATTCTTCTAGCAAGCGGGCTAGACTTACTGAAGAAACAACTCCTTCAGCTTCTGAACATGTCCCTGCTCAATCTCCTGCTCCCGCTCGCTCCGACATTCAAGCAATCATCAACCGGCCCGCATACCAAGTCGGGCAAGGTCCTCCCACTCTTCAAAGTCGATTTCCTCAGTGGTGCCTGAGAGGGGTTCGATTTGATCTCGACTTGGTTCCCCTCGACAAACCGGCTATGCTGCGAAATCTTGATGCTGTCAGGACCGATATCGAAAGAATGTCGAACTGGCAAAAACTCGTCGACGAACTTCAGAGGGTTAACCGAGCCAATCTCGAGGCCATGCTAACAATGGAGAATGATAAGGCTGAGTGGCAGAAGACTCTTGAACAGCATGACGCCGAAATGAGAAGTATTGCTTCCTACAATGAAAAGCTGGAAGCGGAAGTAGAAAAACTTAAGGAAGAATTAGCTACTTCATCTACTTTCCATTCACAAAAGGAGAGCATGCTTCAGCAACAAGTACGAGATGCGCATGCCAGTCAAAGAGCAGTCGAAGATAAGCTTGCACACAAGGAAAAGGTCATAGAAGAATATCGTGCTGAAACTGTACAACTGCGAGAACAGACCGGCTCTCAAAGCTTGGAAATAGAGTTGTTAAAAACTCGACTTGCTATGGCCGAAAAGGAGCGCGACGAGGCTGTTGCTGGTAAACTTGCGGCCGAAGAGGCTCATCAAGCAACCAAAGCTGACATTAGCTCCACATTATTCGATTTTTATCTGCACAGCATTTTGGGACGTGGCAGCCTTGCCTTTCTAGGCCCCAAGTATGAAATCACATTGGCTGAAGTTTGGGAGGCAGCACTTGATATGCACGGTGGTAAAGGTGCTGGATATGCTGAGTCAGCCCTTGAAGAGCATTATCTTGATGATGAGGCCCGTGCCGCTCTTGCCAAGGGAAAGGAGCAGCTTGCCAGAGTGCGGGCCGGGATGGCGGAAGAGGAGCGTTCTGAAAAAGAAGTACCGCCTACCATCTCTGAACGTCCTCTAGTTTCTCCCGAGGTGGACATTACAGGCCCTAGTGCTCATTTGCCGCCTCCTACAAGAACTGGGGTAATCACCCCTACTGATGAAGAGGCTTTGGAGGACATTGGGGCTCAGAATTATGAGATTGAACTGACGAAGCCAACATCTTCAGGTAATTTCGACATTGGTCCGATTCAGGTGGATTGCCTGCTTATTCCTCAAAAATTTGATGAGCTTCTCGATTACCTCTTGAATCTCGATGAACCCATATCTCCCTTCTTTCGGGAAGATACTAACATTTTCAATTTTTCTTCCTCTGCAGTTGAAACAACAAGTGCCGTGCGGACTTCGCCTTCTCTGGTTATTCCTCCTCCATCTCTTCAGGTGACTCCTCCTTCTGCTTCACAACCTGGGTCACAAGAGGAGAAAATTGAAGCTCTTCATGGTTTGGATGACCCTGTTGCCTCGCAGGAGCAAAAAGATGAGGGACTCGAAGGAGGCGAGATCTCTCCGGAGCGGACTCCTTCTGACGACGTAGTTTTGTCCGCTCTCGTTACTCCGGGGAGTGAGTCTTCTTCGCAGAGAAGAAAGAAGCATGAGACATCGAAGAGGAGGGGGAAGAAAATTATCACCACTGAAGAGGAACCGGAAATTGCGCCAGTTGCACCTCCCTCCCCTTCTTCCCTTATGCCTTCAGACCAACCTGGAAGACCCGAAAAGCTAACCACTCGGCCGGGTAAAGGGTCTAAAGGCGGCAAGAAGAAATGAAGAGTTGAGCTTTTTGATTCCTTTTTTGTGTAATGGTCGGATGTTGTGCAGGCACCGGCCCCTGCTTTTTTATTTTGAAACCTGTATCTGCAATATCTGCAATTGAATAAAGTGATTCTTTATTTGTACAGACTTTTGTTTGAACTTGAGAATGCATTTATTATTCATTTTTGCACAATTTTTTTTTTTTTTTTTTTTTTTTTGCACAAGTTTTATTTATACGATGTTGCGGTGAGCTTGTGGTATGTTGTTTGAGCGTACTTTACCGACATAGTTATACCGCTTTGTATGTAACTATACCATGTTGCCCCTATACCATGAGCTTACTGCAATATCGTATACTTTAAGGGGACTTGCACTCTCGTTTTCTAAAGAATAATTACTTCATTCTCGAAGAGAATTTTCGTAGAGTGCAACTTCCTTCATATAAGTTTCTACGCTTTGTCCTTCGAAGAAATCACTTTCTCCTTTTGCGTATGTATATATTTTGCCAAGTGAATTCTTCTATGTGGCAAAGCGGACCTCTGAATGTACTTTAACCCCCTTTTTTTTTTGTGAGGAAGATCATGCTCCATAATAGGTAAATTACTCTTCCTTTGGAAGTTAAAGTATGTTCTTGATGAGGATTTTTTTTATGTATAGAAAATTGTACCTCTGAGGAGGGATTTTTCACGTTTCAACACTTGGAAGTTTTATTTCAATCTCGGTGAAACGTGTACCTCCAAAGAGTTATGCCTTAGAAATCCTTTTCACGTTTCAACACTTGGAAGTTTTATTTCAATCTCGGTGAAACGTAGGTTTCCGAAGAGGTCTTTCTTCTTAATTGCGCCTCCGAAGAGGTCTTTATTTTGTTTGCATTTCAACTCTGGTGAAGTGAAATTCCGAAGAGCGGCTGTTACACTTCAACTCTTGGTGAAATGTGCCTCCGAGGAGGTCTTTCTTTTGTTTGCATTTCAACTCTGGTGAAGTGTAATTCCGAAGAGCGGTCATAACACTTCAACTCCTGGTGAAATGGGCCTCCGAAGAGGGCTTTTACATTGTTTGCACTTCAACTCTGGTGAAGTGAAATTCCGAAGAGCGGTCATAACACTTCAACTCCTGGTGAAATGTGCCTCAGAGAGGGTTTTCATCGCCTGGAAGTTACTCTCTCATGGTTGGAGGGTCATGATTCCCCCAATCTTTTTTGTTGAGTAGAGAACTTTCTTTTTTGTGGCGTATGACCCATTAGAGGTCTTTATCCTTCGAAGAGTCGTGCCTCCGAAGAGGACTTGTGCCACCAATGATGGTTTTTGGTTGTATTCTTGTCTTCTTGCTTATGCCTTTTCAGCGATCCCTTTTTTTTTCTTTTCAAGTTTTCATTCCCCTTTTCTCGCAAGTAGCTTGTTTAATCCAAGGAAGTGTACTTCATTGACAGGCAAGTTCGTGAGAACGGGCACTAGCTTCCTAATTGGATGTTTGTTCGTTCAAACAATCTCAATTTATTAGCAAGGGCTCGTTTCTATCGAAATCATAAGCCGTTCAATTGAAGTATTTCCTATCTAGGATTTGAATTCGGGGCCTTTATGACTTGAAATTTGTTTGTTGAATGATGGCGAGAATCACTCGGTCTTACTATGAGCAAGTTTTATTTCCATTGTCTGCAAAAATTTAAATCGACATTTCAGCAATACATTTTATGTACTTTTATATCGAAAATAAAGCAAACATGTAATAACAATAAGGAACACAAGATTTATAGTGGTTCGGCCAGAAATTTGGGCCTACATCCACTTTATATTCATTCATTATTCACTTGCATTAGTTTTACAATTGCTCTCAATTACAAGAATCATGCATCCACAATTATTTCAACAAAATTTTCAAGTAAAATATGGACACAAGTGATCGCTGTTCCATGCCCTTGGAATTTGAACTCCTTCAACAGTAGTGAGTTTGAATGTGCCGTCAAGAAGCTTCTGACCTATCACATATGGTCCTTCCCAATTGGGCCCAAACACACCTGTCGCGGTCATAATTCTTTTCAGGACTAGATCTCTAATTTCAAAGCTGCGTTGACGAACTTTGGAATTGAAATGTCTGGCTATCCTTTGCTGATGAGCTGCAACTCTGAGATTAGCTTCGTCTCTTTTTTCATCAAGGAGATCTAGCGCTTCAAGTTGTAGCTTTTCATTTTCTGCTTGATTGAAATGGATTCTTCTGTGTGAAGGGACCTCTGCTTCAACCGGGATCATTGCTTCCGATCCGTATGCTAACGAAAAAGGAGTATGCCCAGTCGCAGTTTTGTGAGTAGTTCTGTATGCCCATAGTGCAAGTGGTAGTTTATCGACCCAACCACCTTTTGCTCTTTCGAGTTGCTTTTTGATGGTTGATTTGATGATCTTGTTCACTGCTTCCACTTGCCCGTTTGCCTGCGGATGAGCTACTGCCGAAAAGCCTTTCTGGATTTTGAATCGTTTGCAAAAATCCTGGAATTCCTCGCTTTCAAACTGAGTACCATTGTCTGTGATTATTTTCTGAGGCACACCGTATCTGCAAATGATATTCTTGGTCACAAAGCTTATCATTTTCTTAGAAGTGATAGTAGCCAATGGTTCAGCTTCAGCCCATTTAGTAAAGTAATCAACTGCAACAATAGCATATTTAATCCCTGATTTGGCAGTTGGTAGCGGCCCAATGAGATCCATTCC
Source organism: Allium cepa (assembly GCA_030765085.1). Lineage (NCBI taxonomy): Eukaryota > Viridiplantae > Streptophyta > Magnoliopsida > Asparagales > Amaryllidaceae > Allium > Allium cepa. The sequence continues at coordinate 509,433,463 of CM060945.1, forward strand.
CCAAATCGCAAACGGCCATGGACTGACCATTTGTGTGAGTTCGGTAGAAGGTGCTCTAGGAATTTTGGCAAATCTTTGGCATCTGTCACATTTTCGGGAGTAATCTGCAGCATCTCGATTAATTTCTGGCCAAAAATATCCGTATCGGAGAATTTTCTTTGCTAATGTTTGACCACCTGAATGATTACCACATTCTCCTCCATGCACCTCAGCTAGGATTGTTTTGGACTCTTCCCGGGATACACATCGAAGCAATGGCATTGAGAATCCCCGTCTGTACAATCGGCCATCCTGAATTACATAGCGAGAGGCTTTCCTTAGTAGCTTTCGTCTTTCTATCGAATTATCTGGCAGAGAACCTCTGAGTAGGTAGTCCAGTATTGGAGTCATCCATGACTCTTGTTATTGAGATACATTCATAATCCAGTCAATATCCATCTCGTCTATACTTGGTGCTGAAAGGACTTCTACAGGGACCAATCCCAATAGTTGAGCTTCACCAGAACTTGAATACTTTGCGAGGGAATCTGCCTTCATATTCTCTTCCCGAGGAATGTGGCTTATTGAATAGTGATCGAGTTCACATAGGAGTTCCCAAGCCTTTGACAAGTAGGAAGGCAAGTTTCCACCTTTTGTTTGAAATTCCTTCTTGACTTGGCATACAATGAGCTGAGAATCACTGAAGATCTGTAATGCTCGAATGTTTAGCTCTTTAGCGATTTTCAGACCTGCAATAAGAGCTCCATATTCTGCTTCATTGTTTGTTGAAGGAAATTCCAATCTTAGTGCATGACATAATGATCGACCTTCAGGAGTTTCAAGTACCACTCCGGCTCCAGAACAGTAGTCATTTCTTGCGCCATCAACATACATCTTCCACTGGATTGGGGAATCATTGATCGCTTCATCCTTACCATTATCCTTCTCTGTGAATTCTGCAATGAAATCAGCTAAAGCTTGTCCGTTGATTGCTTTTCGGGGGTGATAAGTGATGTCATATTGACTGAGTTCAATGTTCCATTTTAGAAGGCGACCCGAAGTTTCAGGGCGAAATAGGACTTGCTTTAGAGGTTGATCAGTGAGTACTCTGATAGGATGAGCTTGGAAATATTGCCTCAGTTTCCTTGATGCAACTAGTAGGCAATAGGCGAGTTTTTCCAACTTGGAGTAATTCAGTTCTGCCCCAGTGAGTCTTTTGCTGATATAGTAAACCGGATGTTGAATCCTTTTGTCTTCCCGTATCAGCGCTGCACTTAGAGCATGAGATGATACTGCCAAGTATATAAGAAGATCCTCACCATTGCCTGGCCTAGAAAGTATTGGAGGCGTTTCCATATGACGGATCAACTCATCGAAGGCTTTTTGGCATTCGGAAGTCCATTCAAAATTCTTCTTTCCTTTCTTCAGGGCGTCAAAGAATGGGATGCATTTATCAGTGGCTTTGGAAATGAACCGACTCAGGGCGGCGACCTTTCCGTTGAGACTCTGCAATTCCTTCTTCGTTCTAGGAGCTTTAACTTCTTTCAAGGCAGTAATTTGAGCTGGACTAGCCTCAATGCCCCTAGCACTGACGATGAAACCTAAGAACTTTCCGGACTCGACCCCAAATGTACATTTCAGAGGGTTAAGTTTCATTCTGTATTTCCGAAGGACTGCGAACATTTCTGCTAAGTGTTCAATCTGATCTGCTGCTTTCCTGGACTTCACTAACATGTCGTTGATGTAGACTTCCATAGTTTTGCCCAATTGCGGTTTGAACATAGCGTTAACAAGTCTTTGGTAGGTTGCCCCTGCATTTTTCAATCCGAAGGGCATAACTCTGTAGCAATAAAGTCCAACATCTGTGATAAAGCTTGTATCCTCCTGATCCGGCTCGTGCATCATGATTTGGTTATAACCGGAGTAGGCATCCATGAAAGATAACAATTCATGTCCCGCAGTTCCGTCTACCAGTTGATCGTTCCTGGGTAACGGGAAGCAATCTTTGGGGCAAGCCTTGTTTAGATCAGAAAAATCGATGCGCACTCTCCATTTTCCATTAGCTTTCTTGACCAGCACAGGATTTGAAACCCAATTCGGATATGTAGATTCTTTGATGAAGTTATTTTCCATGAGTCGATCAACTTCTTCTTTTAATGCTGCTGACCTTTCTGGACCTTGGGTTCTTCTTTTCTGTTTAACTGGCGTAAACTTTGGGTCAATATTCAGAGCGTGTACTGCAACTTCTGGAGATATTCCACACATATCGGCATGAGTCCAAGCAAAGACATCCAGGTTTGCTTTCAGGAAAGATATCAAGATATTCTGAATTGACACATTAAGCTGTGAACCCACATTCAACACCTTATTTGGGTCCTTCGGGTCAACAGGTACCGGAACTGTCGTTTCCACCGGTACCACTCTATTCTCCCCTGCACTGGCTTTTCTGGGATCCATTTCTTTCCGTGCCCCGCTGTGCTCTCCAGTGCAGGGTCCGCCCCGTAATTGCTACAAGGCTGGTTCCTTGATGCGGACTGGGGTTGCCGCATCCTTTCCCATTTCTCTTTTTCTTGACTCTCGCAGCTCTGTCAAATAGCACTCTCGCGCAGCATTTTGATCCCCTTTTATAACTCCTACTCCATTGTCAGTAGGGAATTTAGTAGTGAGGCACCACGGGGCTAGGATAGCTTTGAATGCTGCGAGTGTTGGACGGCCAAGAAAAGCATTATAAGCAGAAAACTCATCGACAATCACAAATGTTTGCTTGCGGACCACTTTCCTTTCTGCTTCCCCAAGTTCTACAAGCAGATCGATGGTCCCAATTGGTTGTTTTGGCTCCCCAGTGAAGCCAGCGATCTTCTATGATGAGGCTTGTACATCGATCATAGGGATTTTCATCTGGTCAAATGTCTTCTTGAAGAGGATATTACATGATGCTCCGCAGTCGATGAGGACTCTTCTGACAATGGCCGGTCCAATACCAGCCGAGATGACCAAGGGATCTAGGGTAGGAGCTTCTATACCTGTGGAATCTCTGGCTCTGAAAACAATATCATCGCTGAAAGTTTTCTGTTGTTTCAGGGGCGTAGTGTCTTCTAAAACAAAGACGTCTTCTTCGGCTGGAGCATATTTCAAAGCCCTGGAATATCTCTCCATCTCACCCCAGCTCTTGCCAGCTGGGTGAGGCCCTCCTGTAATGACATTGATAACGGGCCTTCCAGATTCATGTCCCGTAGCTTTCTCACCTGTCCTAGGCTGATGAACAGGAACCTGTTGCCCCTGACTTGACGATGCAGGATTGTTGCTATTCTTCTTCACAAATTGCTGCAGTTTGTTTTCTCTTAGCAACTCTTCAATCAGATTTTTCAACTGGCGGCATTCATCAGTCTCATGACCGGGTTGATTGTGGAAGCGGCAGAATTTCCCACTCTGTATGGCTTTTTTCCCGGTTCTCAAAGGGATAGGTTTAGGGAAATCGACGGAATCTTTAGTGGCAAGGTAGATGTGCTCCGGCGTATGTGATAATGGAGTATATTCTGATGGCTTGAAGGATCGGGGCTTCTTCAGATTACCCTGTTTCTTCCCATTATTATTCTCCCTTTTTTGCCCCACCGATTCATTCTTGCGTGGAGCGATAGTGTTGTCTTCTGCTTTCTCCAACACTGTCTTTACTGGTAAAGGACGGCTTTCCAAGCGAATGAATTCATCTGCTTTTTTGTAGAACTTTTCGAGAGAGGTTGGCTCCTTCATATTTAACCATTTCCCAAATTCGCTCGACTTATCAATAGCCCTCATCAGATAAGTCAATATCATTCGTGGTTCAGCATTGTCCACCTCAGCCAGCGTTATATTAAAGCGGTTCAAGAAGGATCTGATAGACTCACCAGGATTCTGTTCTAAACTCGACAGTGACATAATGTCCTTGGCCTTCGAAGCATATAGTCTAAACTGCTCCTTGAATTTTCTGGTCAAGTCTGAAAACTGATTGATAGATCGGACTGGCAACTTGGTGAACCATAGTAGAGCCACACCTTCCAGGTATACGGGGAAATATCGACACTTTATTTCGTCAGAGGCTCTGGCACCTGTCAAGTGCCAATCATATTTATACAAGAATTCATTCGGATCACTTGTCCCTTTGTAAGCTGGAATAGTCGGAGGGACAAACTTCCTTGGAAATTCCGCCTTCAAGATTTTTTCAGTAAACGGAGTTTTACTTGGGGCGAAACCCCATTCCTTCTCATCTTCAACCCTTTGCATACTTTCTTTCATGATCTGCCGGACCATTCCAGAAAGATATTCCTCATCATGTCGAGTTCTAGATCCACCAGCCTCAGGAACTGCCTGTTCAAAGGGACTAGTAGCCCTTTCAGGAGCATTCCTTTCATTAACATCATGAACGTTGCCAGCATAGTTCCTTTCATTACCAGCCGGTTGATTGTTTGCCCCAAGTAAGTCGTTTAACTTATTCAGAATCAGAGCATTCTGGGCACTTTGAGCCTCTAATTGTGCATTTTGGGCGTTTATCTGCTGGTTTAGCCCTAGAATCACAGCATCCAACTCCGCTTTCGTAACTCCAACAGACGAAGTGGGTTGATTAGGTACAGGGGAAGCGGAGGTTCCCTCTTGAATGTTTCCAGATCTGACAGATCTACTTTTCCTTCCAGGAGCCATAATCTCAGATAGACTTCTGGTTTTTAAGGAAATTCTTTCTTCAAATCTCTGTGAAGCAATGATGACAGTTTTCCTGAGTTCAATTCTCAGTGAAAGCACCAAAAATGTTAACGCTAAAATGTGAACGCTAACACCCCGGTGTGTGAAGTGTAGTTGTGAAAGCACCACCCGATAGATCGGGAAAGAATTACAAGCAAGTAATAGCAGAAAAGCAGTAAACAACAACAATTTTATAGTGGTTCGGCTTAAGGGTATAGCCTACGTCCACTCTAAGTACTTTTATTAATAATCCCGTTACAAGCTGATACAATTCTTCTCAAGTACAATATACTTCAAATTACAAGTGATTTGGAACAAGTCTTAAGCTTCAATGTCGATTAAAGTCCTTAAATCCATGTTGAAGATGTGTGGTTTCTTCGTGGAGTTCTTTGATGAATTCCTCTAATCTTGAAAGCTCTAAGTGTTGATGAAGTTCTCAATGCAGCAAGGTAACGGTGTATGAAGAGAATGTGCCAAAAGTCCCCTGAATATTGGAGGTGGTTGCCTATTTATAGAGAGTTCTGATTCTGAAATTTTTGCCAATTCCTAAACCGTGGCCGACTCAAGTTAAGCCGCAGCCGACTTAAGGTGAGTCGTGACCGGTCTAAGGTCGCCTCCGAGTCAACACCACCTCTTCTCAGTAACATGGCATCGGGCTTATATTAGGTCGTGGACGAGTTAACTTGGTAAGTCGCAAGTCACGGTCCAAATGATAAGTCCTGGATCGTGAACGAGATAACTGGGGAGCTGGATCGGTTGCGACTTGGGTCGGTAACTATTCTAGGTCGCCAGCTTGGTAGGGCATTAGATCGGTAACTCGGTCAAGTCACTGAGTCGGTATCTTCTGAGTCTTAGGCCAGTACCCACGTTAGGTCGGCAACTGTTTTAGCCTTAACTCGGTATTTCTCAAGTCGGTATGCCTCTCAATCCTATTAGGTCGGTAACCCTTTGAATCTCAAGTCGGTCTCCCTTGAGTCGCTGTCCCTTCTGAGTCATTAAGTCGGTAACCATTGAGTCGCCATTCATTTTAGGTCGGCAATGAGCTAAGGCTGTTGGGTCGGTATTTATGTTGAGTCGGTAGCCTCGTTGAAGTGTTAAGTCGGCATAACCCTTAGGCCTTAGGTCGGCACCCCCTGTTGAGCCTTAGGTCGGCACCACCTGTTGAGCTTTAAGTCGGCATGCTTCTAACTGTTAGGTCGGAATCTCTTGATGCACTAGATCGGTGAGTCATGGTCAAGGCGGAGTTAACATTTGCCCCTCGAAGTATATGCCTAAATGTTAGGTCGTGTGCTTCGATAGCCCGTAACCCGTCCCCTCTTAGGTCGGTAGGTCGTATGCGACCTAACAGTTAGACCGTGTGTGTTGCTCCAAACTTTCCACTGCAGGGTATAAGTTAACTTTCTTCCTCTTTCTTCGTCACTTACTCTCTTGCCTGATTCCGCCATTAAAGTATTCTCAAATTCCTAGAAGCAATTTCCTTCCAACTAATCACCGATAATCTCTACCATCCATTGCGTAAGTGATTCTATTTCTCTTTCGATCGTAGATTACTTGTCGATTCATGAATCCTATCGCTCGAACACGAATCGCCTCTTTGTGTGATGCTCCATCAAGAATACCATCGTTTTCGTAATTGGTGAAGTTTAGGTTGCTCGGTTCGATTTCGACTGATCGATGGGACGATGAAGATGGTTTACTGATTTAGGCTAGCTGATTTTGATTCGTGCTAGGATTGCAAGGCGCTGACTTTGCAGAGGTTTCGAATTGATGTCTTGGATGATCCGAATGCATGAAATAGGATAAATGAAGTGAGAATTTTTTGGTTGAGGGAGTAGCTAACGGGTTAACAGGTTGAGCGGGGCGAGGTATTGATTCAGATACGACCTGGTGATTTTAGGGGGCTTGGCTTTTGGCTGACCCAATCCTTAAATCGTGGCCGTGCTAGCACTTGAGGGAGATCTACCGACCTAACCTTCTGCCGATCTAAGCCTTAAAACTGTGGCCGAGTTAATCCTTGGGGAAATCTGCCGATTTAACCTTCTACTGATTTAACCTTGAACCGCAGCCAAGTTAATCCCTAAGTCGTGGCCGAGTTAAACCCTTAAACCGTGACCGAGTTGGCTCTTAAACCGCTGCCGAGTTAACACTTAAGCTTTGGGCATGCTGACTTTTTGAGAGCATAGATCCACTTTGAGTTTCTAACTTGAACTGCCAAACTAAGTTGCCTAAATTTTGAACTGCCCCAACTTTAAATTTGCTTGAATCTCATTGTATTATTTCACAGATCGCATTAACTTATAAGCTGCTAACCTGCTGAAAATAACAAACAAAGAAAACCAAGGCGAAAATACTGCCATTGACTGCCCATGTCAAATGACAGATTAGTCAAGACAAGACAAGCAACTTAATTATATTGCATGAAATGTTTGTGAATCAATCAATTAAAGTTAAACATTAATGCAAAGTATCAATAATCTGAACTGATTTATCTGCATCAACATCTTACTTGCATATTTAGGCTTAAAACAATAGTCCCTGAATTTCATAACTAACAAATGCTTGCTAGTTTTCATTCCAGTTATATTTGTTCACTGCTTGATTGATTTTACACAACACTTCACACACTTTAGGAAACGTGCACCTTCATGTTTGAATACCCAGTTATTTATGTAGAATGACTTCCCACCGAGAAGAAGAAGTGGTAACTCAAGAGGAAGAAACTTTTCCGATAGCTGTTCCCATAGAGAATCCTCCGGAGAGAACCTCGACTATTATAACTTCGAGAGCATTTATCCAGCTGCGCACTCAATTTGGCTTTGCTGAAAGTGATGTTCTTCTCCCTGGGCCAAGTGATACTGCTGACAATCCTCCCTTGAACTGCTGACAAATGCGGAAAAGAAACATTATATACTTGAGATACGCGTCGCCATCCATCTTGAACTCCAGATCTCAACAGCATACTTCTTGACTTCGCTCCCGAATAACTGATAACTGACTTTAGGCTGCCCGTATGGAAAACTATAGGCATCCAGATTTTAGAAAGGGAACAATAAACTCTAGATCAATCATGAGACTGGTATATGATCTTAAAAATAGTTATTCTCACAAAGAAATAAAAAGAAATCTGATATGCTTTTGGAAAATGAAATTACCATATGGTCTCCCGCCACACACACAATGCAAACGCAGAATTGGAGGAGATTTCTCCTTATGATAGTCAAACATGCTTGATACACAAAAACCCTTTTTAATATTATCATTAGTGCATAGTGTGGAAAACATTTCGAAAGTATAATATTAATCTTAACCAGTATACGGCCATTATTGTATACCTACTATAGCTACCATGTTCAATAGCAGGTTACCGCCACATTCCATGGCAGGTTATACAATTAAAACCGTACAGGGGCATATCGTTTCTTTGGATTTCCAACAAATGGTTAGGCTAAGGAACTTCCTACACCAAATGAGACGCCTCTCGAGGGACGTCCTTAAGAACTTAACCAGCTCTCTGCCAACACAAGTCCGAGTTACCTCGCGCTTCCGGTGTAATGAAGCTGTAACATAGATAACTGCACACACGAGTATGTCATCCCCTAGTCGTTACCGACCTTTATCCGAGGATACTCAACCACAAAGCAAAAAGCACAAAGTAATAAATTTGCAACAACCACATAAGTTAAATATCTAGGCTCCATACAATAATATCACCTTTTTCCAGAAGGAAATGGACATACCATGAGGGCGCTACCCTCAAAACAATAACCTTGCTGCATTCTTCCTGTTTCGACCATTTTAGGGTTGTGAGGTCCGAAGAAGTCTCATCCACAAAGCTAGCTTTTCACAAAAGCCATGCTTCGATCAATAAATGATCAGTAGCACTTCGTATGTGCACATTACCAATCTAGGAATGTATCACTAGTAACCATCAATTACATAACCTATGAGCTCGTATGCCTCAAATAAGGGTGTTAAGCTAAGAGAATAAATTCACCGCCACCAAAAGAAATGTATTTGATAGAAACCAGCTTTACATCTCAAAGTGTAATGTCAGACACACATCCATACAAGTCCGTTCTGGGTTCGAACGAAACCGAAGGCACTACCAAAGAAGCCCTTGCAATCCGGATATTCACTAATCACGTCAGGAATCCCCATCACAAAGGGTGATCAAATCTCTATACCAAGGCCATTCGGTGCAGAGGCATTCGACAGGTAATCCTTTCGCTTTTGAAAATACCGGTCTTCAACACCATCTTAAAATGTAATCTCATTTCATCGTATCATTATTCGGAATGGGTTTTATAAAACAAAGTCCTCTCCCGGCTAATCCGAATTATGAGAGCGTATTTTAGAAATAAGTGTTACATTCAGATTTCAAACAAATCACAACAATTTCCACTTTGATCTTTTAAACAAAAGATCCATCACAAAGATTCGATGTGGTTTTCGAATATCCATTCGAAATCCGACCTCCGGTCGCATCGAAATTCAAATGCCATTTAAAGGTCAATATTGATAGTCGGTTATTTAACTATCAATCAATATTCACAACAATCACCAGGATTTAAATAATTTTCCCCAATTATTTATTTTCAAAATATCTTCGCAAGATATAATGTTAACACTTCATCCATTTGAAAACAAATTTCAAATCATTTTCTTTAAGTGGAATATATTTCTAAATATTTATTCATTTCCACTGAAAATCTATCGAGTTCAAATATTTTAAAATAAGTCAAACCACTTATCCAAAATATAGTTGGAAACATTTAAAATAAAACTATTTTAAACACTTAATTAAATATTGTTATGAAAATATTATACCAATATCTCATATAAAACTTAAAGTCCAAACTAATTTTAAAAGTAAAATTATTTGATAGGGTAAACTATTTAAATAACCATTTCTAAAACAAATATTAATTAAATCTTTAAAATAATTACATCTAAAATTAACTAAATAAACCCTTACTTTAAAGATTTTCAAAATAACCTAAGAAAATAATTTCACCAAAAACATTCTTTTAAAACCAACTCTAGAACTTTTAATTTATATTTGATGACTACTTTGAAAACATACTCGGCTTTCCGGGAAGAATAGTCTTTCCATTTCAAAATGGTCCATTTAAATTAACCAATAAATTCTTCTTGATTTATTTCAAATTTACATTCCAAATTCGTAAATTTCTTTCCACATTCTAAAAAATAAACCTATATTTATTTTTAAAACAAATCTCCCTTTCCTTTATAAATTCCCATTGTAAATTTAAATTTTCATATAACCACTGATATAGGATTCTCAAATCGATTCTCAAAAATTCATGTTCAAACACCAAATCAAATTCCAAATAGATTTCTAAATTTATTTTCTAACACCAATCTAATCCCAAATTGATTTTTCAAACATTTATTTCAAACACCAAATCGACTTCAAAATTGATTTCCCAAAATTTATTTTCAAATACCGAATCAAATTTCAAATAGATTTTAAATTTATTTTCAAACACCAAATCAAATTTTCAAATCGATTTTTTAAATTTACTTTTAAACACCAAATCAATTTCCAAATTGATTTCTAAAATTATATCCCTTTAAAATAAATTCCTTTATCTCTTCCAAACTTATTTGAAATCCATAGTTCGAATAAGGTTACTCGAAATCCATTTATTAAACCTTTTTCCCATATTTTGGAATTAATCTGATAAGATTTCAAAAATCAACCTTTATACTTTAAAAAAAATTTCTTTTAAATTTATCCTATTCTCTAAGATAAATTACTTAAAGTTTTCTACTTTAATTTCGAAAAATCCAATTTTTATATTTTTGGTATCCTACGATACCAAAAATATATTCGGCTAAACCATAGCCTTCAACCACTTCAATCTTAAAAATAATCCTACACAGATTATAAATAAATCAACATACAATATTGAAACAAATTCAAATGTTTGAGGAATCCAATTGGATCCCTCCAACCTGTTTCCCTGCATCCACAGTGTTAGCACAACAATTTAAATATCAATTCCACTTCGAGGTGGAATATCGAGGTATATGTGATTTACATAGTATCTTCCGCTATTATGCGGCGCATAGGGTCTCATCCGCTATATAATGCGGGAAATCAATCACTCCATATATATATTACTATATATACTACCACAATACAACAATCAATCAATAACTGAAATTTCAATTATTTAAATTTTGAGTGAGAAGATCTTACCTTTAGTTTGCAACCCATTCCGAATCATTTCCATTCTGGCTTGTTTGTCCATTTTAAACCTTTTGTAACATTTATACAATTCGTTGATATCTGAAATAATCGAATAACCAATTTTCATTTGGTAATTCTAATTATCCAATGATCTTATTTTAAACAAATCTTCCCTTAATAAATTATTTTTAATGGCTAAAGTAATTAAATAAGTTAATCTAAACCAAACGAATAAATTAAAAATTTATAATTGTATATTTATTTTTTTATTTCTTTAAAACCCTCACTTATAAAAATTAATTTATATGTATATATTATATAGTCCTTTTTCTGAAATCACATATATTTAAAAAAATGATTTATATATATTCCAAAATCAAATTCTTGATGAAACTTCCTAAATCAATATTCTAAAAATGATTTTGGAAGAGTCTTCAAAAAGCTTTGGGAACAAAGCTTAATTTTAGCACCGCTTATCACCCTCAGTCCGATGGACAAACCAAGCGTGTGAATCAAACTTTTGAAGATCTTCTTCGTGCATGTGTTCTTGGTTTTGGTGGAGTTGGGAAAATCATATTTCTCTTGTTGAGTTTTCCTATAATAATAGCTTCCAATCTAGTATTGGTATGGCACCTTTTGAGGCACTCTATGGAAGGCCGTGCCGATCTCCTTCTTGTTGGCTTGAGGTCGGTGAGAGGCTGGTTTTAGGTCCAGACTTTATTCGTGATTCCATAGAAAAGATTGACCTTATCCGCCATAGGATGAAAGAAGCTCAAAGTAGGCAAAAATCATACGCCGATAACCGAAGAAGGAAATTAGAATTTTTTTGTGGTAGATTTTGTGTTTATTCGTGTTTCACTAATGAAGTGTGTTGTGCGTTTCAGTCGATTGGGAAAACTAGCACCTTGATATATTGGCCCCTTTCCCCATCACCGAACGCACTAGTTCCGTGGTTTATCTCCTTTTATTATAGGCTCGGTTTTCTGCAATACATGATGTGTTTCATATTTCTCAACTGTGGAAATGCCTTCGAGATTCTGATTCTATTCTTGAGTCCGGTGTTACTGAAGAAATTGAAGTTTCACCTATTTGACTTTTGAGCAACATCCTATTCGCATCATTGCTTCGGAGGTTGAGCGCCTTCGAAATAAAGATGTTCTTTTTGTGAAAGTTCAATGGTTCTCAAATCCCAAGGATTGCTCTTGGGAATTCGGAGAATTCATCGAGCGAACACATCCGGACTTACTCTCTCGTGCTCTTTGAGGTGAAGTTCTTTTGTGTTGACATGCTTTTATGGTTGTTACTTTTTATTTTCTTCTTAAATATTGCGAGGATGCAATTTCTTTAAGGAGGGGAGTCTGTAACAATCCGCATATTTTACGACTGAATATTTAAATATTTTATTTAACTATTTCATCGTTAGCCGGATTATAGTCCGAAAAGCTACTTTTTGCAAATAGTCGAATTTGAACTCGAGACCACTTCCATTGAGTTTAAGATGGCATTTGCGACCTTTTTGAGTATGAACATCGATATGTTTTGAGTTGAGTGAATTTTTCTATTTTTCACTTAGGGCTTTGGATTTGGGTTTGGGTTCAGCCCACTAACCCAACCCATCTTATATCATTACTCCACCCCCTCTCCTCTTCATTACTTCACTTTCATTTCCTAACACTCAAGCTTCACCTAAAATGGAGGAAGAGATTGGAAACTAAAATCCTATGCCCTAAGTTCTTTGCAAATTCAAGTTATAGCTCCATAATTCAAGAGAAGCTATTAGTAAGCATCCACTTCTTCTCCTCCAACTCATTCTCCCTTCAATTTCAGAAATTCCTAAATCCTAACTTGGGAAATGTTTTTCTTTTAAGCTTAGATTCAAGCTTCTTGGGTTAGAATTGAAGAGTGATTGTTCTTGCCTTGCTCTATAGCTTCTTCTTCATTGTTTTGAGTAAAAGGTGAGGTTTTTATCTCACATCTATGTCTATAACTATCTTTGGTTGTTGGGTATGAATTCCTAACACTTATACATGTGCATTAGCTTTTGGTTTGGATTGAATTGGTGAATATTTCAATTTTTTGCGTTTTGAAGTCAAATGCTTAATAATCCTAATTTTGATGTTTGAACATGTTTTTGGTAATGCATCAAAGAGCCTATAGGACTGGGTTGCCGATTGGCGTAAACCCTTAGTGCCCATTGCTCGTCCGATTGCAATCGTTGAGAGTTTTCCCTTCATTTAGATAGGATGGAAATGTTGGAAAACAGGCATAAGTCGACTGGCCCTCTGAGTCCAGTCGACTGACCTGGAGCCCGAGAGTTTTCCAAGGCCTGGTCCAGTCGACTGTTCTTAGAGTGCCTGTCAACTGACCTGCTTCTAGTTTTCCTATTTTGTGTTGACTTCTAATTTTTATTGATTCGTGTTGATCCCATTTGTTGTTATCATTTATTATCGACTTTGATGACTCTTATTCGGAATTTTTGGTAATATCCATTTTGATGGATTCGGTATTGATTTCTATGGATTTGATTCACGGCTTCGAATGTGAATTTTGATGATTGATTGTTTCTACAATAATTTTTGTGATTTGTCACTTTAAAAATATAAAGGTTTTCTATACTAGTAGCAAATATCAAAACTCTTTCATCAAAACGATTTCAATACTATTTTATTACAAAGCTCATTTATTAAAACCGTTTTCCTACCTCTTAGTATATATAAGCCTTTACCTCATTCGTATGAGGAATCTAATTAAACGACTTAGCAAAACAAGTGGTATGAAACGCTTGTGTTTACTTCGTTGGTTCATTCTTGGACTTTTCGATTGAATCTCTTGTGACTATTTTCGAGTGGAATTCTACAATTTGTTCGCAAATATTTAAGTTAAGCTAGTGGTTACGGGACATGAAGCTAAACTCATATATTTACTAGCTTAGTGTAATTGACACTTATTCTCCATTGGAAGTCTATAATTTGTTCGTAAATAATTAAGTTAAGCCAGTGGTTATGGGACATGAAGCTAAACTCATTTATTTACTAGCTTGGTGTAATTCACACTTATCGATCAATGATGATCATTTTGTGATTTAGACTAGCAATGTGCGATGTCTCTTTGTCTGCGAGGTAGACTAAACCCCGTTTATTATGGAGCTTCGGCTTGGTGGTTTAGCGACCCATGGTCTTCGGACCGTTTTAGTGGAGCTTCGGCTCAAAGGCTTCGGACCGTTTTAGTGGAGCTTCGGCTCAAAGGTCTTCAGGCTGTCTTAAGGAGCCTCGGCTCAAAATTAATGGTTAGCAACCATGGAATAGCGTTCCGTTTTGTGATACACGTGTTAGTGAGTTTCCATGCTCCCTTTTTGTGATAGGTCTCTTTCCCCCTTTTTGTGATTTCTGGATTTCTATTGATCGATTTCTAGAATTTATGTTTCACCAATTTTCATGATTTACATTGATAAGCTTTATCAATATTTGTGTATTGGTGAATTTGTTTTCAACAACTTTTACTACTGGCATTGATATGTTTGTCAATATTTGCGGTTTAGTGAATAAAACAAAGAATATGACATTCTTTTTAGTGCTTCGAGATTTCTTGAGGTATTGTATGATCTTTGTTGTTATTTAATGTATATTTGTCGTAGTATGACATTTTTGTTATCATACGTCTTTATCATATCTCTTCTTATATCTCATTTTACCTGATAATTATAGCTAGACTGATCCGTTTAATATATTCTTCTTAAATAATACTCGGGTAGGACCGAGATGCTACAGGCGCTTCTACTTGACTCCTTATCTGGAAGTTTCACTTGATTTTTGGCTAACTACTTTAGATTTGTAGTTTTTGTTTTGTATACATTCGAGATAGAGACTCCTTGATGTATACTTATTCTTTTGTCTAGCACATGCATCTATTCCCTTGTTATATTGTGGATCTCGTTAGACCACTACTCTGATGTACACTTTCATGTGTTATATGCATATTTGTTTTCGCCTTTGTGATATGGATATCTGTGACTGATTTATGTTATGCTTATTTCTATATTTGGTTTTCGAAGATATTATAGCCAATGTGTCGTAGCTTTGAGTTTGCATCAGTATGTCAGATTTTCTTTTGAGATGAAATGCATGATATAATATCTGACATATCGACGCTTGCACAAAGAAATTACATGGATGGTTGCTCCTTAATAGCCTTATTCTTCGCACTAGTTGACGGCATTACTTCGTAGTGTCCTTGCCTAGCGTGAGTGTAGAGATGGGGCGTCACAGCATGGTATCAGAGCCAAACTTCGAAACAATGTAGAATAATTTAACAAGGATCATCGTCCTAAGTCCTTCTCAGGAGTCGTGCCTTAGGATTTATCCGAGTCTTAGGACCCGTTCTATCCTATTTCTTTGCGATGCCTTGTTTTATCAATCATTTTTGTTTGATATTCATTATGAGATTAATATTTTTCTTCTTCTTTCTTTCTTTCTTAAAGAAGAGAAATGGTTGGTTCTGACAATCCTAGCGCTGGTCAATCCAGTAGTTCTTCTCTGGATGGCGTATTTATGTCTTCCCAACAACTTTTGGATCTTGTAAAGAATCAAAGGTTTATCCGTGCTTTGAGTAAGAACCCCAAAAATATTTTACCTTTGAAACTTGAAGTTCCTTTCAATCAGCTTGTGGATATCACTCTTCGGTATGAAGAGGTTGGTAAAGGAGGTGATAGTGATATTGGGATTTCCAAGAAGAGGCATATTAAGTTCAAAAGCCCTAATCCTAATAAGAAAGTAAAGCAAACTGCTTCTATAGCAAGGACTCCAATTCCTAATCGTGGAGGATGCTACAATTGTAATTCTAAGGACCATTATGTAGTTAAGTGTCCGAAGCCCCTTACTAGCCGCTATTGCAAAAATCCAGGTCATCTTTTATCTTCTTGTCCCAAACTTCAAAGTAGGAGAGGAGGAAAGCTAAATGTGCCTAATGACATTCTTCTTGGTCAAGATATTTTCCATTCAATCCTTGATGGCATTATTATATTTCGTGATCTTCCTATTCTAGTTCTTTTTGATATGGGTTCATCTTATCATTTTATACCAAAAGAACTTGTTGATTCTTTTTCTTTAAAACTTTTTGGGCTTGGTGACTTTTTTGAGAATTGTGAATCCGGTTGGTGGATACACAACACTCAATTTTCTTTGTTTTGATGCCAAGGTTATTTTATGTGATTTTTTCTTTACGAGCCGATTTGCATGTTATGTGTTACTTAGGCTTCGAAATTGATTTTTGTGAAAGGATTGGCTTAATCATTATGAAGTCCATATCCTATGTCCCGAGTGGACTATTCATCTTCGAGACTTTCAATTCGTTAAGCAGATTTTTATTTTTCTTGAAGATTTTTGATTTCAATTTGGTGGCATCATTTTATTCTTTAAGCCCACAAATGAGGAAAGTGTTATTTCTCTCATTTAAATAGTTTGTGAGATTTTTCGATATTTTTGAACTTGTCTTAGGATTACCACCTAAGCAATCTTTTGAGTGGTGTTAAGGTCTTTTCAGCTCGACCTTGCCACCAGATTTCATTAGTCACGAGTTGCGGAAGTTAGCATTCCACTTACTGCATTCCGCACTCGTATGATTCTTATAAATGACTTACTATGTCATTCCGTTTGTCCAGCTTATTTCATCCATTTTATGAAGCGAGCATTCTACGAATATCTCGATGACTCCATTCTTGTATTTGTTGGTTTTGGATGAAAACAGCAATTTAAAATTTTGCAAATCATTTTCATAAGATTTATTTATAAGTATGATTGGATTTTTGTTCTTGAAATGAAAAAAGAATATTCGTACAGTTTTTTTGGAGACATTTTTATCCTATAGAAGATGGTTTTGTGATTGTATTGCCCATTGAGTGCTTTAAGAATTCTGATCAATGCGCTTGATCAACGTTATCGATAGGAATTTTCTAAATGCTTTGATGAGACAATTTGACATAATAAATTGACTTGTAAAAAGTAATAAAATTCTAGAAAGATGATTACATAAAGATAATTATAATTTTTGGAAGTTTAGCTTTTCGCGAAAGAGGATTAATCCAAAGAACCCTTTTCCAATACTCTTACTTATGAATTCCCGAAGGGAACCAGGACTTTAATGTTTATAGCGATGCTTGTCGTATTTGTTTGGGTGTCATTCTCTTGCAAAAGAGAATGTGTTATCACTTTTGTTTCTATACAATTAAAGCCTATCGAGACTAGGTATGCCACTCATGATTTAGAGCTTGCGGCTATTGTTTTCGCCCTTCGGATTTGGCGTCATTATCTTTTGGAAGAAAAATTTGTTCTCTATACCGATCATAGATCTTTGAAATATTTATTTTCTCAAAAGGAACTTATTTGCGTCAATAGCGTTGGCTCTAGTTCCTTGCATCTTATGATCTTGATATTCTTTATACTCCCAGAAAGGGAAATCATGTTGCCAATGCCCTTAGTCGTTAACAACAAGCGGTTGTTTCTATGATGATATCCAAATGTAGCGATCTCGAGACTTTGTCCACTTGTGAGATTCGAGATCGTGAATCCAATTTATGTGCATCTCTCGTTTTATGTAGCCTTGAGGCTCATCCTTCTCTTTTTGACCGCATTCTTGGTGCTCAAAAGCTAGATCCCGAATTGGCTCTTAGCCAAAGTTGTAGGGATAAAAATTGATATTGAAGGTTTGAAGGACTTTGATATCGATGCTCGTGGAGGCATTTGAAAATTTGGTAGTCTCATCGTGCCAACTATTAGTGATCTTCATAAAGACATTTTAGAAGATTCGCAATGTTCTAAATTCACCATTCATACCGGTAGTAGTAAAATGTACAAGGATTTGAAGCAACGTTATTACTGGTATGGAATGAAATCTGATATTACTAACTTCATTAAGCGTTGCATGACTCGCCAACTTGTTAAGGCCGAGCATCAAAGGCCCGGTGGGTTATTGCAACCTTTGGACATTCCAATTTGGAAGTTGGACTAAATTTCCATGGATTTTATTGATGGCCTTCCCCGTTCTCGTTCTGGTCATGATAGCCTATGGGTGATAGTTGATAGACTTACAAAATCCGCCTATTTTATTCCCATTCGGTCTAATCGGACTGTACCTCTTTTGGCCAAACTCTTTATTAAAGAAATTATTAAATTGCATGGAGTTCCTACTTCTATTGTTAGCGATCGTGATCCATTGTTTACTAGTGGATTTTGGAAGAGTCTTCAAAAAGCTTTGGGAGCAAAGCTTAATTTTAGCACCGCTTATCACCCTCAGTCCGATGGACAAACCAAGCATGTGAATCAAACGTTTGAAGATCTTCTTTGTGCATGTGTTCTTGATTTGGTGGAGTTGGGAAAATCATATTTCTCTTGTTGAGTTTTCCTATAATAATAGCTTCCAATCTAGTATTGGTATGGCAACTTTTGAGGCACTCTATGGAAGGTCGTGCCCACCTCCTTCTTGTTGGCTTGATGCCGGTGAGAGGCTGGTTTTAGGTCCAGACTTTATTCGTGATTCCACATAAAAAGATTGACCTTATCCACCATAGGATGAAAGAAGCTCAAATTAGGAAAAAATCCTATGCCCATAACCGAAGAAGGAAATTAGAATTTTTTTGTGGTAGATTTTGTGTTTATTCGTGTTTCACCTATGAAGGGTGTTGTGTGTTTCAGTCGATCGAGAAAACTAGCACCTTGATATATTGGCCCCTTTTCCCATCACCGAACGCACTAGTTCCGTGGCTTATCTCCTTTTATTACAGGCTCAGTTTTCTGCTATTCATGATGTGTTTCACATTTCTCAACTATAGAAATGCCTTCGAGATTTCGATTCCATTCTTAAGTCCGGTGTTATTGAAGAAATTGAAGTTTCACCTATTTGACTTATGAGAAACATCTTATTCGCATCATTGCTTCGGAGGTTGAGTGCCTTCGAAATAAAGATGTTCTTCTTGTGAAAGTTCAATGGTTCTCAAATCCCAAGGATTGCTCTTGGGAATTCGGAGAATTCATCGAGCGAACACATCCGGACTTACTCTCTCGTGCTCTTTGAGGTGAACTTCTTATTTCAAATTTCTTGTGTTGACACGCTTTTATGGTTGTTACTTTTATTTTCTTCTTAAATATTGCGAGGACGCAATTTCTTTAAGGAGGGGAGTCTGTAACAACCCACATATTTTATGATTTAATATTCAAATATTTTATTTAAATGTTTCATCGTTAGTCGGACTATAGTCTGAAAAGCTACTTTTTGCAAACAGTCGAATTTGAACTCGAGACCACTTCCATTGAGTTTAAAATGGCATTTGCGACCTTTTTGAGTATGAGTTGAGTGAATTTTTCTATTTTTCACTTAGGGCTTTGGGTTTCGGTTTGGGTTCAGCCCACTAACCCAACCCATCTTATATCATTACTCCACCCCCTCTCCTCTTCATTACTTCGCTTTCATTTCCTAACACTCAAGCTTCTTCAAAAATGGAGGAAGAGATTGGAAACTAAAATCCTATGCCCTAAGTTCTTTGCAAATTCAAGTTATAGCTCCATAATTCAAGAGAAGCTATTGGTATGAATCCTCTTCTTCTCCAACTCATTCTCCCTCTAATTTCAGAAATTCCTAAACCCTAACTTGGAAAATGCTTTTCTTTTAGGCTTAGATTCAAGCTTCTTGGGTTAGAATTGAAGAGTGATTGATCTTGCCTTGCTCTATAGCTTCTTCTTCATTGTTTTGAGTAGAAGGTGAGATTTTTATCTCACTACTATGTCTATAACTATCTTTGATTGTTGGGTATGAATTCCTAACACTTATACATGTGCATTTGCTTTTGGTTTGGATTGAATTGGTGAATGTTTCAATTTTTGGTGTTTTGAAGTCAAATCTTTAATAATCCTAACTTTGATGTTTGAACATGTTTTTGGTGATGCATCGAAGAGCCTATAGGACTGGGTTGCCGATTGGCGTAAACCCTAAGCACCCGTTGCTCGTCCGATTGCAATCGTTGAGAGTTTTCTCTTTATGTAGATAGGCTGGAAATGCTGGAAAACAAGCACCAGTCGACTAGCCCTCTGAGTCTAGTCGACTGACCTTGAGCCCGAGAGTTTTCCAAGGTCTGGTCCAGTCGATTGTTCTCAGAGTGCCAGTCGAATGACCTGCTTCTATTTTGCCTATTTTGTGTTGGTTTCCAATTTTTATTGATTTGTGTTGATCCCATTTGTTGCTATCATTTATTATCGACTTTGATGACTTCTTATTCGGAATTTTTGGGAATATCCATTTTGATGGATTCGGTATCGATTTCTATGGATTTGATTCACGGTTTCGAATGTGAATTTTGGTGACTGATTATTTCTACAATCATTTCTGTGATTTGTCACTTTAAAAATATAAAGGTTTTCTATACTAGTAGGCAAAACTCTGTCATCAAAATGATTTCAGTACTATTTTATTACAAAGCTCATTTATTAAAACCTTTTTCCTACCTATTAGTATATATAAGCCTTTACCTCATTCATATAAGGAATTTAATTAAACGACTTAGCAAAACAAGTGGTACAAAATGCTTGCATTTACTTCGTTGGTTAATTCTTGGACTTGTTCGATTGAATCTCTTGTGGCTATTTTCGAGTGGAAATCTATAATTTGTTCGCCAATATTTAAGTTAAGCTAGTGGTTATGGGACATGAAGCTAAACTCATATATTTACTAGCTCAGTGTAATTGACACTTATTCTCGAGTGGAAATCTACAATTTGTTCGTAAATAATTAAGTTAAGCCAGTGGTTATGGGACATGAAGCTAAACTCATTTATTTCTAGCTTAGTGTAATTTACACTTATCGATCAATGATGATCATTTTGTGATTTAGACTAGCAATGTGCGATGTCTCTTTGTTTGCGAGGGAGACTAAATCCCGTTTATTGTGGAGCTTCGGCTTGGTGGGGTAGCGACCCATGGTCTTCGGACCGTTTTAGTAGAGCTTCGGCTCAAAGGCTTCGGACCGTTTCAGTGGAGTTTTGGCTCAAAGGTCTTCGGGTCGTTTTGTGGAGCCTCGGCTCAAAATTAATGGTTAGCAACCATGGAATAGCGTTCTGTTTTGTGATACACGTGTTGGTGAGTTTCCATGCTCCCGTTTTGTGATAGGCCTCTTTACCCCTTTTTTGTGATTTTTGGATTTCTATTGATCGATTTCTAGAATTTGTGTTTCACCAATTTTCGTGATTTAAATTAATAAGCTTTATCAATATTTGTGTATTGGTTAATTTGTGTTTCAACAATTTTTACGATTGGCATTGATATGTTTTTCAATATTTGCAGTTTAGTGAATAAAACAAAGAATATGGCATTCTTTTTAGTGCTTCGATATTTCTTGAGGTATTGTATGATCTTTGTTGTTATTTAATGTATATTTGTCCTAGTATGACATTTTTGTTACCATACGTTTTTATCATATCTCTTCTTATAACTTATTTTACCTAATAATTATAGCTATACTGATCCATTTATTATTTTCTTCTTAAATAATACCCGGGTCGGACCGAGATGTTACAGGTGCTTCTACTTGACTCCTCATCTGGGAGTATCACCTGATTTTTGGCTAACTACTTTAGATTAGTAGTTTTTGTTTTGTATACATTCGAGATAGGGACTCCTTGATGTATACTTATTCTTTAGCCTAGCACTTGCACCTATTCTCTTATTATATTGTGGATCTCGTTAGACCGCTACTCTGATGTACACTTTCATGTGTTATATTCATATTTATTTCCGCCCTTGTGATATGGATATCTGTGATTGATTTATGTTATGGTTATTTCTGTATTTGTTTTTCAAAGATATTATAGCCACTGTGTAGTAGTTTTGAGTTTGCATCGGTATGTCGGATTTCCTCTTGAGATGAAATGCATGATATATTATCTGACATATCAACGCTCGTACAAAGCAATTACATGGATGGTCGCTCCTCAACAGCCTTGTTCTTCACACTAGTTGACGGCATTATTTCGTAGTGTCCTTGGCTAATGTGAGTATAGAGGTGGGGCGTCACACTAGGTCATGATGCGAAATGATGATAAAGCTAGGATACGACAAGATAATAATATATACTTTGTATATGTATAAGTGTATATGTATATATATATTATTATTTTTAAAACCATGAATTGTCACATCACTTCCTAAACATAATTAACATAATATAATATGTTATTCGGTGTATTAATATGGTTAATTATCTACTATATATATGTGTGTATGTATTGCATAAAAGCAAACAATATTCCCAATAAATTTCTTGTGTCGAAAAATTAAAATTCCAGAAAACATTCTTTGGTCACATTTTCTATTTTTCTTCGAACTATCTATTTTGATAAATAAATTTTATAAACGATTCTACCATCATATTAAATAATTATAATAGGTTTATTTGTTAATAACAATTCAATTATTTATTATTTAAACTTAATTTGAATTCCTGAAGAAATATATAAAACCATTGATATCAATTATCGATGTCATAAATACATTTTATTTTTCAAAAAATAAAATAAATTATTTTATTTCATAATCTTGTTTGAATACATATATTAGTATATGAATCTAGAGCAATGCATGATCCTTTTTTTTAAAGCAGTTTTATTGATAACACGATTTCCAGTTGTTTTATCAATATTTTACCTAGAACGATATTTACAAATTATTAATATTTTACCTCTGTAATTTGTCCACAAATATTTTTCCTAAACAAAATCATTATTATTATTTACCACTTAAAACATTATTATTTCATATTTTTAAACCCATATATAAATATTTTAAAAATAAATATAATTTATCCAAGTGATAAATTTGTGGGTCATTGCATGATTCCTTTAAACAACATTCAAATGAACATGGATTTTTCTATGACATGTGTATGATGCATGTAGGTAATAGATTTCGATTATACATCTATTTAGGGTTAAAAATTAAGATTTAGTCCAAATTAATGATTTTTAATTAAAAATATACATGAGCTCAAATAATTGGAAAATCCTAGGTAATGATTTGATTAGATAGCATTGAAACTTGAGGGTTATAGATTTTGAGGTATGCCCTAGGGGAAATTATGTAATTTGTTACATATGTCTAACTCAATAACCAATCTTGTTCGAAATAAAGGTGTTCTCTTTCTATTATATACTAGAAATAATGTGTTATATTAATTAACTAATTTAATTAAAAGTATATTTAATAGAAATCCATAAATAATGTGTTTTGTGATAGTAGTTACAAAGTGTTGTAACCATAAGTAATTTATTATAATGAAAATAAATATACCATTTAAAATACTTTAATCTGGATGTATCGAAACTGGATATCGATATATCCGTTGAGACTAGAGAAAGTAATGCTCTCCAAATGTTGGGCAGTATATTACTCGTTGCTGCGGAAGCACCAACCAGTTATGTACTAATAGTTATTAGATAAACATGAAACGAATAACTCGATAAACTAAGGTCAAACAAAAAAATATGGATTTGACAATATTTCACAATTCTCTCGAATTGAGAAAACTATCGAGCATCAATGTGGAAACTCCATTTTGATTATAGTTAACTAATGGCATGGCGTCCACTGAACGACTATAGTTGAACCGAGTGGTGTAACGACCCGGAATTTTAAGCAATATCAATTTAATAATCTTTGATAATACTTAAATTGATTTGATCATTTTACAATATAAATTGACAAGTTAAAATTCTTGTAAAGGCTAATAATAATAATTTGATAATATCTATTAATATTTTTCTTAACAATATAAAATTTGGCAAGTTTAATTCTTTTGAAAACTAATAATATCTTACTTTGGGAATATTTATTCTAGCAATTTAAAATTGGTAAGAGTTATTTTTCATAAGCTAATCAAAATATTTTCTGTTTATAATATATATATTGATATGTATTATATATAGGAAGTCTTTAAGTAATAAAAGCTATATATTCAAATTGTAATATATATGAATGTATATATTGTGATTTGAAATTGTGTTCTAAAATTTAATACATTAATTTTCAAATCTAATGTTAAAATGTTTTCCATTTGAAACGCGTATATATATATATATATATATATATATATATATATATATATATATATATATTTGTGTATATATATTAGAAATGGAAAAAATTATATTGTTTTGAATTTAATAAGTGTTTTCAAACTTTAATATATATATAGATAATTTGTAATTAGAAAATTTTAGTTTGTCTTAATACTTTAAAAATGATATTTAAGATTTATATTTTTATAATAAGAATAATTTCTTATTTATTATAAACATATATTTTAACTTGAGTTTTAAATAAGAATTAATTTGAAGTTCACTTTCAATTAGTTTTAATATTCTTTCATTTTAATTTTATCATAAGATAAGTTGTTTTAAAATTTTGATATAAAGAGTTAAAATCAGTTTCTCAAGTTCATAAACATATAATACTGTTAAAATTGAATCAAAAGCATAAATAATTTATAGTTGTTAACATGAATTCACTTTTGTATATTTATTAAAATTCTAAAACTTGTTTATTAAAAAATAAGTATATAAATATTACATAATTACTTATTCATAACTTAAATAAATTTATAAATAAGAAAATAACATTTAAAATATTAATAGAACATTAAAACACTTGTAAGTATATTAATATATGTAAGGGACATTTGTAAATAAGAGAGCATATGTGTAAGTTAACTAAGGCATTATAGTGACAAATGTCATTCTCTTGAAAATTTAATTTAAAATCAAACTGTAAAATAAAAGAAGAGTTTTATTCTTCAGCTAAAAAAATCCTTTTCTTCATCTCAACAAAATGAATACAAAACAATAAAAAAGGAAAGACATAAAACTGTCGAAATCTAGAAAATAATAAAGAAAATCTGAAAACTATGAAATCTGGAATTGCAATTTGAAACAAAAAGAAGATGATATGCTGGATATTCAAAATCAATGGAAGATTTTCAAGTTCAATCAAGCAGGCAAGAAAGTTAATCAAGATGCAAATCTGGAAATCAACTGCAAGGATAGATTCAGATTAAAATTCAGGAACATGCAGAAGAAATTTCAAAAAGCCTGGAAACAGTTCTATCTTCTGCTCTGTTCTTTGCTTGAAAGATGAGTAAATGTTTTTTTAAAAACAGTTTAAAACCTGGATTCAACTTGTTATTGTGATGATATCATGATGTTATCTGAAATATTTGATTTAAATTAGATTCATGTTTGAATTGTGAATAATGGATTCCCTGTGAAGTTAAAAACATATGCTCTGTGTAAAGTAAAAGGTTTACAGTTTTATAAAAAATTCAATAACTAGATTTTGAATTCGAATTGGACTTTGATTTGTAAATAGAAGTTGTTTGTAATCAAGTAATCTATCATCTAAAATAGTTATAGGATTTTAAAATGAATTATTAGCTTATATTTTCCAAATTACAATCAAAAATCAAACTTGGGTCAAAATTTATGAATTCAAATTCTAGTTTTGATTTTATAATTGCATTACAATTGGGAAATCATGATTTTTGAGGCATGAATCTTGATTTTTAGATTGGTATTTGGAGTGGAATCTCGCTTTATCTGTTTTGGGCATTTTGGTCGATTCAAGGCGAACGACGGCGAACTGTGCAACGCCGTTGAGCATGAAGGTCATGGATAAGACAAGGACCATGGGAAAAATGCTTTGGGAATTTTTAGTGGATCGAGATGGCCGGAATTCGATTGAGTAGGGTTTTACATCCTGTTTATGTCGACGTTGTTCATCTTGACTTCGTGGCGTCGAGGCGCAACCGGTGTTGATCGTATGTGTTGCCGTGGGATTAGAAGGTCTTGGCGAAGCTACGGTGGAGATGGTGGGTTTTCTCGAGGCTGGGATTGCCGTGGTGGGCCGATATTCTAATGAGGTGGGTTCGAACTGATGGTTTCAGAGAGTCAATTTTTGATTCTCGATAGAAACGTGGTTGCTGAGTTTCGCGTAGCTATGTGGTGGTCGTGAATGACTTGTCGAAGTCACAGTGATGGTCGTTGGTGACCGGAGGAATGGTGCATGATGAACGTGTGCAAATGTGTATGAGGAGATGTTTGGTTTTGGGTTTTGGGAAGAGAAGGGTTGGAGCTCAAAGTTTATGGCATGAATCTGTTGTCTTGGCTCGAAGCAGGGAATAAGGTTTGGGGTAACTCAGGGTTTTGTTTGATTTTCTCGAGATCGACTCAGGTACTAGTTGTGTTTTGCTCGGGTTTTAATATTGAATAGGATTTAGTTTTGTACAGCAATGTTTTATAAAGATTTTGAAACAAAAGAAATTTGTCTTTGTAAATGATTAAAGTTTTAAAACAAAATAAAACAAGTTTTATTTATAAAACTAAATTTGTTTCATAATTAAATTTTAAACAAGTTTTATATATATTAAAAAATGAAAGTTTTAAAAATAAAACAAATGAATTTTTGAAATAAAGTTTGTATTAAATTTTATTTAATAACTTTGGAAACTTCAAAGATTTAAAAGTTTTAATTTGAATGTTTAAATTATTTTAATTATAATCGATTTCTAATATATTTTATTTTAGATAAAGTTTAATGATTAAGAATTTGGTAATCAATTATAATAAAGATTTTCTTAAGTAATTTAGAATTTTGATTTAATTGAAAATAAATAAATTTATGAAGATAATTAAGATAATTAAATTATTAACAATTGAAAAGTTATTAGTTAATATAAATGATTTAATTAAGATATTGGTTTTCTTAATTAAGAATCTTTTAATATAAGAAATTAAAGAATCATTTAATTAATTTAAATGATTAAGTTAAATAATTAATTAAGTAATTAATTAGTGTTTAATTAATGACAATCACTTATGATTTAATTTGGTTAAATCACTTGGTGAAGTAATTTAGTAATTGATTACTGGAGGTAATTAAGTAAAGTGTAATTATTTAACAAAGTAATTAGAGGTTTATTACTATATGAAAGTAATTAAGTGGATGTGATTAAGGGTTAATCACTTATGTTATTAATTAAAGAATTAATTAATATAAGTAATTAAAGGTTTAAATTATTTAATTAATGGTAAATTAATAAAAGGATTAAGAATATTTAATAATATGATTAATTACTTATTAAAGTAATTAATTAAGAAATTTAATTAATGGAAGAAATCATTAATTAATGGAAATAATTAAGTCATTGTTGATTAATAATTAAAGGATAATTAATTTATAATTAAGTTTTGATTACTCAATGTAATTAAAATAATTAATTAAATGTGATTAGTTAAAAGTAATTAATCATGTATGATTAATTAAAAGTAATTAATCAAAGGTGTTTAATTTAAAAGTAATTAATCAAGTGTGATTAATTAAAGAGTAATTAATCAAGAGTATTAAAAGTAATTAATCAAGTGTGATTAATTAAAAGGTGATTAATCAGGTGTGATTAATTTAAAAGGGATAATTAAGAAAGAATTAACAGGGTAATTAAATAATAATTAATCAAATGTGATTAATTTAAAAAGGGTAATTAAGATATAATTACTTGGTATAATTAAGAAGTAATTAATCAAGATGATTAATTAAATTTGTAATTAAGGTATAATTATTTAAAGTAATTAAGAGATAATTAATCAAGGGAGATTAATTGAAATGAATAATTAAGTGATGTTTAGTTAATTAATTTGAAATTAATTAATGAATAAGTAAGATGGATTGAAGATAATCTAAGTGATTAAGTAAGAATTAATTTTATTATGGTTTAACTAATTTAATTAAGTTTGGATCGAACTTGTTATGGACGATTAATGATTGGATGATAAATATCATTGGATGAGTAAATGATAGTGAATGATATTGAATGTCATTGGTTGATATGTAATGATATGAATGTGATATATCTAAGATGTGATATATATGTTGCTTTGTGATATGTGTGGATGCATTTGATAGTAGTGGATTATCTATCTGTGTGTTGTGAATCATCCATTTATGTTAAGTGATATTCTGAATATCTACTGTTTAAAACCCTTAAGTACAACTTGGACATTAAAATGTCATTTTGGATTCGGTGAGACCAGGATCGGATTTTATATCCGAAAACCACATCGATCCAAAATAAACGTTAGGTCGTGAATCCAAGTGGAGTGCAAGTGAAGACTCGAGGTGTAAGAACTATTCGTCGGTATAACTCTAGGGGTGATTCCGTGATGAGTTTGACGGAGATAGTATTTACAGGTTCGAGATGGTGATACAGAGTGCAAGGGCTATGGTCATTGACTCTAAGGGTGATTCCAAAATGAGTGCAATGAGATAGTGCCTTCGGTTTCGTTCGAACCTGGAACGAACTTGTATGGATTGAATGCTTTCAGAACATCGTCAGGTGGACGATGAGCATTCTAAGATAAATGTGTCCTATAAAGGTAATCGCAGCCTAAGGCCTCATCAACCAGGAATGGCTAAAATAGGGGAGGTGCATCAAGGTTAAGTGGGTCATGCCCAAGTAGGACGAGATTTATCCCTGTCTAGATGTCCCTTTTTATTTCAGCTTTGTGGGTGGTTGGATCTGCAGCCAACTGCGGGGTGGTCTTATTCGGGACTGTTCACTAAGGAAAGGTCCCGGCCTTGTGTTGCAGAGGATCGAGAGTGGTCCTCGGTACGGTGACCTAGGCCACGTACTGTGACGGGCGGTACCCCAGTAGCCCTGCCATTGTTGGAAACCCATTCTTCCAACGAGACCCTACGGTTTTGTTTGTATTACCCACTTTTGTGGCTAGTAGCTGGAATTTAATAGATGTAACAATTTCGGCTATTTCTTATTTACTTGAAAATCCTTGACACTATTATAATATCACTGTATTTCCTATCAAATTTTTTGGTTAGCGTAAGGTAAAAACTTTTCCATGTTTATGTGTAGGAAATCTTACGTGATACCCTTTCTTTTCAAAGGATTTTCTAAAGTTAAGCAATTTTAAACCGTTTACTCACACCAGACCCCTGTCTGACCCGAGTGTTTATTTTCTATTTTATTAAACTCTTGGGTACTCATATTATGTATGAGTAGTCAAGTGATTCAGGCTATCCTTGACGAATTCTGGAGGAGCTTTGGAGCAGGAGGCTTCAGCGTGTAGATATATAGATAGAGTTTCCGTTGTGTGTTATTCTGTATAGTTGTTCTTGTATTGTACATTAGACAGAAATGTTATAACTGTCTAAATTGGGATGTATAGTTGTGTACTCTGATGTATATAATACTAAATATATGTTATATATATATATATATATATATATTATATTTCATTTGTTCCGCTGTGAGATTCTGATGTTTTGTTGTTCTTTATTCTCTTTCTTTTTTTCTTCTATCCTTTTTTTATTAAATAGTGATGCGTCTTTCAGGTGATAGAAAGTCGGGTCACTGCAAGTGGAAGCATTGGAACTCAAAAACTATTTATGGGATTCGTCTCCTATGTTATATGAGGTTAGTATCATGGTCAACTGAAGTCTACTCAATGTTAAAGTCTTTGGTCAAAGCATTATGGTTAATAATATTGGTAATATTAAACCAAGGATTTTATGTTTGGACTATAAAGTTGGATATGGATGACATTCGAATTTTGACCTTTACCAAATTCAATAAGTCTGAAGTGATATAGTTTCGATGAAGAGAACTGGTGTAAATAATAGTCATAACGGGTAACCCTTAATAGGTAAAATTAGATTTTACCGAAATCAAGTAAGTGATAAATTTAGTCCAATGTCACACCACTTGCTAAGTGATGTGTGAACGTTAATATTTGAATAGTTCGATATTTATTGTTGAGAAAATTTACACCGAAAGAGTCGTACAACCGAATCGTTGAATACTTCTTGACCACATGATTAATTTACTTTATAGTTGTCATGAATTAATTAAATTAATCAATATTATGACATATAGATATAATTTTTTTTCCGATTTGATGGAAAAATATTATTAAATGTATTTATAATAGTTATAAATATATCAATCAGCATACGATATCGATACACTTTTAAATTGGATTTAAATGCAAAATATTTTATTTGAACTTTAAATGGACTTGAAGCCCATACAAGGGGATGGTGTGCTCAACTATGATGGGTACAATAGGTTTGGCAATATGATGGGAGCAAGAGGGCTTTGTTTTGTATGGATAAGGAAAGGAGAATTGGTAAGTGGTTTAAATTCAAACTTATCTCCATTCCCCCTTAATATAATCATCTCAACCCATACCTATTATAGAACTTTTTAAAGCCTTTAAACCGCATCATTTATGGCCTCCCTTCTCCACCATTATTACAAACTCAAACCAAATCAAATAATATACCATTTGATAATCGACGGTCTGCAATTTGTGGGATAGCACCTTTAGAATTAGAATTTGATTCAGGGGTTTATTTCAATGCATCAAAGTGTAAGTTCTTAGCATTGGTATAAAGTAATGATCTGACCTATAATTATTTGAATTATTATTTACATATCATATTATGTATATTAGTTAGGTGACGATTTTATTATATCAATACATTGTCATAATCTTTGGTTGTATGTATGTATATCCTTATATATATATTAAAGAAAATATCATCTTATAATATGTGCGACTCAAAAAATCTTTTTTATTTAATTATTTTAATATACATTATTCAATTATAGATAAGCTATATAATTTAAATTCTATATTATATTTTATACAAAGTATAGTTTTATATTTTATATGAATGTTTTCATGCGAAAAATACCTTTGGTAGAAATAATATAATTTTTATATATTTATTTATTATTCTTAAATATTATTTAAATGAATTAATTATTTAAACTATATATATAAAGTATATTTTATATTTTTATAAAATTAAATTAGCACCTAATATAGTTTTAGCAAAAAAACTAAAAAATAAACATTTTTTTCACGTACAATTTAATTATTTAAATTTCAACCGAAATACAAAAGTAGAATTTAAAATTATTTTTAAATTATAAAATTAAATATTAAATATTCAAATAACAAAATATCACTCAGATATTTTTTGAAACTTTAAAATTCAAAATTATGTTTTGAAATATATTTTTATTTAATTTTACATATAATACGGATATTGATTTCAAAATTTAATAAATTAAATTAAAAATAATAATAATTCCTTTTTTTGTGCACATTATTAGGTGAATCTGTATTCTAATATATATATATGTATGTATGTATGTATGTATGTATGTATGTATATGTATGTATGTATGTATGTATGTATGTAAATATCTTGTATATTTTAAAGTTATAACGTATATATTTTTATCATTAAGTTATTTATATATATATATAATGTATAGAAGTTGTATATATTGTTTCTGGTTCATATAAGTTATATATATTATTGTGCACATTATTAGGTGAATGTGTATTCTAATATGTATGTATGTATGTATGTATGTATGTAAATATCTTGTATATTTTAAAGTTATAACGTATATATTTTTATTATTACATTATATATATGTATATATGAATATATAAATATATATATATATAATGTATATAAGTTATATATATTGTTTCTGGTTTTACAGGAAAAAACTAATTTAATATTATAATTATTCTACACACAGTTGTATAATTATATGTATTTAATGTTAAAAATTCCATGTCACATACATACACACATACCCATATATATATATGTGTGCATATATATACATATATATATGTATGTATGTATGTATGTATGTATAATTATTCAAAATAAAATACAGCTTATATACATATCGATATATATATATATATATATATATATATATATATATATATGTATGTATGTATGTATGTATATATATTTGTATTTGTGAAGTTTTATATACATGGAAACCTTTTAAAAATTGAACCAAGGAGACGAATGTTGATTGTTTTCATTGGATCAAACTATTTCAGGAGATGAACTAGTGAACTAAGAATTCATCACTTAGAAACTCAAAAATGAATACTGATGATGTTTTAGTCATCATTGGAATTATTTTGCAGCTACTGAAGTGAGTATGGTGCTTTCTATATCTTTTAAATCCCATTTTAAAATATTTCTAACCAAAATATTTTAAAATATTTCTTTTATTGTTCTTCCAAAAACTTTTAATAAAACAATTTTCCAAACCAATGGGATTGGAATTCTCAAATTTGTTGTTTTCAATCCATTTTCATTTACGAATCTTATTATAAATACACTTATGCAATTGCATTTTCAAAAATGTTGAATATTTCAATCATAGTAAATACTCCATAATTCATACTTATAAATTTTCTTTCTTATATAACTCATTTTACAAATGTTTCTATCTTTGTTTAGATTATACTAATCACTACTTTTATAGAACAACAAACAATGATTAATAATAAAAAAATATTATCATTCATTAACAATAAACGCACTATATATAACTATAATATCTTCTGAAAATTTTTACCTTTATATATGTAATATAATTTAGGTAAAATTATTTCATTTGCGAATTCTCAAAATAATACTGTGTCGGTTTGCCCTGTTTAAGTGTTTAGACACCCTTATCGATATTGTGGCATCCCACATACCGACCAAAATTCATAAGCCACTCAACAGATAAATTAACACGATATAAAACATTTTTATAATCACTAATAAAATATGCGCTCATATTTGTAACACTTAAACTCATAATAAGGCATTCCAATTCCTTATCTCTTGATGAGTTTCACCACCAAAACCAAAGTTCTTGCTTAACCTTGCACCCTAATACGAAGTATAATGATTTGGGACTTTCCACCCTCGAAAATCGAATGCTGAAAAACCTGAATGTTAGGGGAAAAGAAGAAGGAAGGAAGAAATAAGAAAGAAGAAAAAGGATAGAAAGAAAACTAACAGCATAGAATTTCAAAATCATAGCGAAACCTTATACAATATAATATCAATGATCTTTACAAAAGAGAAACTATTATATAGATACATCCATCAGAGATAAATCACAATCATCATCCTGACAATTATAGCCACATGTCCTCACAAATTCTCATGATACCAACAACAAAGCAGTGGAAAATGAACATATATGTGAATACGACTTAAAGACCTCCAACTCGTCTCCTGAGCTTAATGCATCCAAAGTAATCTTTATGTAAGCTTGGTCTGACCCGAGCATTATAATAAAATAACACTCAAGTCAACCTGGAACGTGAGAAAACACACCCAACTTTATTTTAAAGTTATAGAAAATCTTTGAAAATCAAAAGTATCTTGTAAAACCACACTGCACATAAACACAGACGGGATTTTACCATACGATAACCAAAACACCTTTTATAGAAATCCAGTGATATTATGATAATGTCTAGGATTTTCAAGTCAAATAGAACGTCGCTAAAATTCTTGCATCTTACGTTTCAACATATTTGAGTATAACTAAATCCACTCGACATTTACTGGAGAATGGATTCTACACAATGATTGGGCTATTGGGGTAACGCCCATCACGGTGCATCTCTAGATAAAATAACACCGAGGTCGAACCTATCGACCCCTGCCAACAGAAGACTGTCCAACCCTTTACTGGATAGTATCGAATAAGATCAACCCTTGGTTGGGATCAGCAACCGTATCGAAGCATAGATGAGCTAATAGTAAGGACCCTAGATAAGGATGACCTTACCCCCATGCGAGTGGCCCACCTAGCCTTGCTACATCTCCCCGTTTTT
Organism: Allium cepa; assembly: GCA_030765085.1. Classification (NCBI taxonomy): domain Eukaryota; kingdom Viridiplantae; phylum Streptophyta; class Magnoliopsida; order Asparagales; family Amaryllidaceae; genus Allium; species Allium cepa. The sequence continues at coordinate 509,467,137 of CM060945.1, forward strand.
ATTCATTACTGCTTGATAAGGCATAAGGCTACATTTTACCTTTTGTATAGCACTTCCCACTTGGAATGCTAACACTGCCATCTGGGATCAATGTAATGCCAGCATTCATCCATACAAGTTCATTTTAGGACTAAACGAATAGCTTGGGAGCTCCGTCTTCAAATTCCATCATCTTTAAGATATCTTCGCTTTGAGACACTTGATTTGGATCGAAGTGGTTTTCGGATAACATATCTGATCTCAGTCTCTTCAAAACAACATTGAATAATTTCTGCTAAACTCAACCCTAGTTCTTTAGGAAATAAATAGTCAAAGATAAGAGTGGAGATCACGTCCTAACTGTTAATGGACGGATTTTCTTATCGTTTATCCTAGAATAATGAAACGAGATTTATATGCATAGTACAATGTCATCGGAGATGACTGTGCCATATTAATCTCGCGTTTCTCCTAGATATATCCAAAGTTACGTTTTGGGCCCAAATTTGATGGTCGATTATTTAAATATCAAATAACAAAATTCAACTAGGTATCTACTTCTATAGGGAAAACCAATATTAGTTAAGCACATAAGTAACCACTAGCCGCTTTTTAATTAATATTTTCATTAATAAAATTCATTTGGTGAGATACTTGTACCTAAATACCTTTACAAAGGTATACCCACAAGTCCCTATATTTCAATACCTAGAAAAATATATATATACTTATCTTAATGGTATAAGTATATTCACAGAAGGAAGGAAGATTTTCTTTTTTACACAATTCTAAAACCATTTATAAATTCCTTTATAATTTTTAAACCCATTTATAACTATGTTATAAACCACAAAAACCATTTATAAACTCTTTATAAATCAATAAAAATAATTATAAAACTCCTTTTATAGATCTATAATTCCATTTCTGAAATTCTTTTATAAATATCTATAAACATTTATAAAACTCTTTTCACCCTTAACTAATCTTCCTTTAAGTTTCCAAACCATGTTATAAAACTCAACTTATAAAACCCAAATCTATGTATAAAACACTTTTTATAAATCTCAACATTTATAAATAAGGTCCAATCACTTACTTTAAAACATTATTGTATAATAATTGTTACAAACAATAAATATTATAAATAAATAATTATTATTAACTACAAAATATCTTAGAAATAATATTTAATAATTTCAAAAAATATATTATAAAACAATACTAATTAATCTTTGCCATTATAATAAATAGTAATAATTAATTTCCAAAACATTATTAATAAATCATTATTATTAATTTCAAGCATTATTAACTTTCCGTAATATTAAGATATTGATAAATAACAATAAACAACATTAATATAAACAAATAATCTTTAAAGGGACATTAAATATAAATAATCTTAAAACCATAAAAGCAATCTTAAAATAATATAAAATATAAAATAAATAACTTAGAAAAGACAGATAAAAGGTAGAGAAAGATAGAAATTAAATCTTTTAAAAACAAAATATTTTCGAAACCCATTTTCGGATTTAAAATCATTTCCCGTCTCAAAAATTAATTTCAACTCAAATGGAAACTTATTGTATTTTTAAAATATTAAATTTGGGCCAATAGCTACCAATGCTTAACCTATGTCATTAGTGATTTTCTATCATTACAGGTTTTCTAGTTGCTCGTATAATAATGTCATAACAAATTGGGTCAACAATTGGGTTTGGTATTCCATAGTCATTCAAGAAGAATAATATAGGAAACATTTCAACAACTGGTGAGGAATCCCGTTGGATTCCTCCAACCTATTTCCACTTGCATCACAACTTGTATATGTATCAACACACACACAAACACATATATGTAAAATCAACAATAAGGAGGAATCCTATTGGATCCCTCCAACATGTTCCTCTACATTACAAATAACATATAAATATATAATATGGGCCATCCACTACTAGGCGGTATATATAAAAGGTCATCTGCTCCAAGGGTGGGAATATATCCAAACTAACTAATAAAATAGTAAATCATCCAAATATCTGATTAATAATTATTTATCAACTATATTACATTTTTGATTAGTCAAAAAGGTGAGTTTAACTCCTCAAAATTTTCATTTTCACTGAGATGTTCCAGTTTGGAACTAAAATTTTAGTCTAAATTTAAACAGTTTCCAAAGTAATCCAAACCAGCTCCATTGTGAAGATAACATCCATAGAGTGCAATGCAACATTCAGCATCCGAATCCATCCTCGTATGAAGGAGTTACACACGATATTAGTTATTGATTTTTAAATTGTAATATAATTAAACTAAGTATATAATCATATCATTAATTACAGTATTACCCTCTTCCTAAATTAAATTCCCATATACATTTCTCCAAGCGCACTCAACATCACAACACATGGCCTCCATGCTTCACCCATTGACTTCGTACCCTTAAACTAAACGTCGCCACACTTGCCTGGATGAAGGCCTCGCCTACACTACACCTCATGCCGCCAACCGTACCTCCCAAAACGACCCCTTAAACGCACCATGTTCAACTCATGACAGCAGCACCACCATGCAATGATTACTCACCAAACTTTCCCAGAACATTACCCTGGCCATCCCCAACAGCTTTCCTCTAGGTGCCATCGACTATCGATGAATGATGATGACGAATTTCGCCACTAAAGATCTGACGATCGTGGTTGATTTTTAATCGCCTCATCGCATTCTACAACGATCCAACCATTGATGTAATGACCCAGATTTTCTATCATTTGAAATTCATATATTTAATTAATTTTGAATATTTAAAAGTTCATTTTATCAGCTGAATAAATTTTATCTCGAATATATGGATTTAAATGGATAATTAAATTGCCAATTTAATATTTGAAATTATGAAAATAATTATAAATTGGATTTAATATGAATAAAAATGTTGTATAAAATTGAATTAAATCCTAGTTGAATTAGAATGATGTTAGAGAATTTTTAAAATCGAATTAAAAGTTGAATTGTAAAAATTGAATATTTTAATATTTAATTGATGAGTAAAAATAGCCATTTTTCAAACAGTTTTGGATTTTGACGAAACCAGTTTCATTTGGATCCGTAATTTTATATTATTGTAGTATTTCAAATGTCATATCAATCGAATTTATGGTTTGTCCGGGGCAAGCTAAAACGCGTAGAATTGGTTGAAGTGAATTTTAAATTGAAATAGTCGATTTGAAAACCTATCTTTCAAATATGATCGTATTGGCTCCCAATATATATTCTATTTCATTCGAAATGGGGGTAAAACATTCTAAACGCCAGGCGAAACACTTCTTTTGGATTTCGAAAAAATTTCGGATGAATAGCATCGCGAAATTTTCCATAAAAGGACGCTATAATCTTCATTTTGCAAAACCCTAATTGAAACTAGGGTTAGCCGCCACTATAGAAACCGATAGCTAGAAAATCATCATCTTCCCCCTTTAATTTCTTCCGATCCATAAATCAATTCAAGAAACTTCCAACTACAATGTTTCAGATCTAGGTGAGGCCTTCAAATCCATACGGTTGTGATCAACTAGAACATGGAGGATCGATGGAAAATCTTGCATAAAGCAAGCAAGGTCGTGCTCGATTTCCGTGGCCACGAAACAACCGAATTTGCCCATATTCAAGCCGAAGGTAGAGCTCGTGAAGCACATTCGTTTGGTGCTAGCCGATCATCATTGAAGTGGAGGAGTGTGACATGAAAATTCGTTGATTAATGGCGGCTATGGGTTTTGTTCACGCATGTAACCTGAAGGGAGGAGAAGATGATAGTCATGGCCAAGATTTGATGGAAGCAGATCTAACGGCCCAGATGTGTTTAAGGTTATAAAACAAAAAAAGAAATTGTACGTTAATTTATATTAAAATCGTACAAACTTAAAACATCATATCTTTTTGATACGAGGTCCGTTTTGCACGAAAGAATTGCATTGGGTTCGTATGGATGAAAAATACACGATGGAGCTTGTTTGGAGTTGATTGGAGCTAGCGTGAATTTTGGGTAAAATTAAACGCTCGTTTAATTTTATTCAAAATTAAACACTACAACTACTATTGGAGACAATGTGAGTACAACTCACTCATTCTGACTCACTGATATTTTTATATAAAAGGGAATAAATATTATTATATGATGATTGATGATTTTTTGGATGATATATGCAATATTGATTGGTAATTGGATGTATACATGCCTCGTGGAGTAGATGACCCTATACGTTCCTCTGCGGACGAGCCGTTGTACGCCGTCTGCCTCAAAGCGGACATTATACACATATTCTAATATGTATATTTGTTGCAGGTGACAGGTTGGAGGGATCCAACTAGATTCCTCACCCGTATTGATTTATTTACAGATATTGTTATATAATCTGTTATCATATGATATATGATGTTTTGGATGCCATGATTGTTGTATTTAGTGCTGTTACAACATTGGGCCTATTTTTGGAATTTTAAAAAATGTTAAAGTAACGATTTCGAATTTAAAAGAATTTTGAAAGAATTTTAAAAGTGATTTTGAAAATAAATGTTTCATTGAATTTTTAAATCGTTAAGAATTGATTTATTTTGAATAAATAAATGTGATAATTTTTATGTTATAAAAATTATGATGTTTTGGGAAATATAATTGAAATTATGATTTTTGTGAAATAAAACCAGAATAAGATTATAATTGTGAGGTTATAAAATAAATGAATTTGTAAAATAAATGATTCATAAGTAACTTACTTATAAATTGGATTTTGGCATTTAAATGAGATATAAATAGAATTTGTTAATTAAAGGATTTTACAAGTTGAAGTTCTTAGAAAATAATAAGTGGAATTTGGTTTTGTTATGGAAGTTTCTATAAAACAGAAATGGAATTTAAAAACATTGTTTTATAACTTCGAAATTAATTGAAATAGATAAGTTAAATTTAGAAGTTATTAAAGGAGATATATCCACGATTTTGGACAGTGGATAATCCTTTAATTTAAATGTGCTATAGTAATGAATATGATAAAGGAATTATATCCACGATTTTGGACAGTGGATAATCCTTTAATTTAAATGTGCTATAGTAATGAATTTGATAAAGGAATTATATGCACGATTTTGGACAGTGGACAATCCTTTAATTAAATACGTAGAAGTGTTGAATTTGGTTAGAGAATTTTATCCACGATTTTGGACGGTGAATTATCCTTTAATTAAATGTTGCAATAATAAAGAATTTGTTTAGGTATTATATTCACAATTTTGGACTGTGAATAATATTTTAAATTAAATGGATATTTTTGGGAAATGATATTTTAAATGGCTTAAAAATGTGTTAAATATCGAATACATAGATTTCAACATTCATTGTTGAAATAGACGTTTTCGAGAAGTAAGAAAATGATGGACTATAACACTGTTGTTATAGTAAATGATTTTCGAAAGGAAATGTTTTTGTATAATATATGGGATTTATATATTTATCTAATTTTCGAATCACTATACTAGTGATTTTGGGTTGTCGTAACGATGTTTTACACAACATTCGTTTTGACCAAAATAAATATGTTAAAGAGAATGTTTTCCTTAAAGAATAAAATACATACTCAATCGTGATTTAAGTATATGTAATATTTTCTAAGTGTTGAAAATAAATTTATTTATGAATTACTTTTTATTAAATAAGTATGGAAATATTTTCCAATATGAAGTGAAATGTTTTGTGATTATATCTTTTAAAGATAATTTAAAGTGAACATTTGGCAAGTAATTTAATTTATGAAAGATTTATTAAAATGGCCTAGTGATTGTTATAGTGCCGAATATTTGTTTGTTTGTTTTGATAGTTAAATAACCGACTATCAAACTTTGCCAAATTTTAGTTTCTCGACTTGATGTGGGAACTGTTTAGTCGTACACTTAGTACGTAGCCTTCTGTATAGGTCTGATTATCCTTTGTGTTGAGGATGCTGATTCATATAATGTAGAGTATTACTCCAATCTATCGAGCTTCCTTCTTGGCCCGAAGGATAACAAGTTACAAGTTGATGGCGTGATAAGTCTATGAGACTTAGTTGCTGTGTGAGGTTGAGAAACGCTTTTACATTGTTGGTGTGAAGAGACCGGGATCAGATTTGCTTAGTGATGTTCATACATGACAGGGGGTTCTCGTTTCTTGTTAGGTAGCGAACGGATGACTCTTACTCCTACATGTCCCTGAGATCGTGTACCAATGGGTTAGTTTGGTAGTTTGCCTTACAGTCGAGAGGCTGGCTGTAAAAGCAAGTCATGAGGTACCCATGTGAGCTATGGTGGAGTTTATCCACTGTCGATGGTTGTAAAGCCTAGATCGTCATATCTAGTATCAGGGCTTAGATTTTGTATATTCCTAAGCTTTGATGTGTACTCAGTATATATAGGGACAGTAGCACCCTAGATTGAGTTTGAGTTTATTATATATACGAGCGCGTATTTGTTAGTGAATATAAAAAAATTTATATTGTGTTTGCTTATCTGTTGAGCTATTTTTGAATTGTGGTCGGTATGTGGGACGCCATATTATCGATAGGGATTTCGAAACACTTAAACGAGGCTAGTCGACATAGTATTATTTTAAATTGGGTAAATGAAACAACTTTACCTCGATTATATTATATATATAAAGAAATAATTTGTCAGGAATTATTAAAGTGTATATAGATTAATTGTTTGGTTGTTTGAAAATGTAAATATATATAAGTTAATAAAAGTTGTCTGAATAATCTAAACAAAAAGCAACAATTGTAAAAGAATAAATTGTATTAGTGTAGGATTATAAGTATGGAATTATAATTAATATGATTTACAATTGTGAAATAATATTATATATAAGAAATGGAACAACGTGAATATATTTATAAATATGTGTTATAAATAAAAATGAATTTAGACTAAGAAATTGAAAATTTGAATCCCGTTTATATTGGAAGTTGTTTTTCAAAGTTAAAGAGGTTATTTATTATAAATAGAAAATAAGTAAAATTATATAAGTATATATATAATTGTGATTTATGAATAAAAGAATTTTTTTAAAAGAATATAAATCATTGAATTCGCTACTGTTACTAGGAAATAATAAGGGTGATGACTGCAACATCTTCAGCATCATTTTCGAGTTTCTATGTGATGGATTTGCTACCAATAGTAAATTGAAATTTAAGTTTTATTTTGATAAACAAATTTGATTAAGTCCATGTTGTAATTGATAAATATAAGTAAAATAAGTTTTGGACTTATAATATATGAGATAATAAAAATTTAACTTGGTAAAGTTGAAATAAATGTGAGCAGCATAATAAAATATATGATTTGAAATTGAACTAAAGGAAAGTTAATAAAGTGAATTGGATTTGAAATTATAAAGAATGAGTGTAGTGAATGGAAGTGAACTTAGGTAGATGTTCACGGAATTATGAATAAATAAGTTGTATAATTTATAAAATAAGAAAATGTAAGTAAAACGAATTGTTAAAATGGTTAAACAATTTTGTTAAGCAAAACAAAATCTAAATTTGAATAGCAGAATGAAATTTGACTTATGTAAAAGTTAAATAAAATAGAATTTGAAATGAATTAGAGATTAACTTAAGTTGTATAGTGAATGTGAAGGTAAATGAAATTAAAATGAAATATAACTTAAGTGATGTTGAATAAGAAATATAACTTAAGTGATGTTGAATAAATTTGATTTTGGTATCGAAGTAAAGTAATAAAATAAAGTGATGAATATGAACTTGAGTTATATTACGGAATTCAACTTTAATTGTAAAATGAATTAGCATTAAAAATGTTGTTGTTAAGAAGTTGTGAATTAATAATAATATTGGAAGTGTCGTATAAAAATGTGAATATAGTGAATACTAGAATTCAATCCAAATTGAATATTAAACGAATTAAATAATTGAATGAAAGTCAATGTTAAATTAGTTGGAATTAAATGCGTTACACCAAATTGAATATAAGCGAATTAAATAAATTCGATTGTGTTGGATATATATTGGTTGTTAGATGGTTGTTAGTTGATTGAATAAAAATTCATATGAAATTGAATTAATAAAACTGAAAGCTATAAATAATTGAATTCAATTTGAAAGTGAAGTAAGAATAAATAGAAACGAAATTGATTTAATTTGGAAGTGAACAAACTTGAATGTGAATTAGTGAATGTAAACTAACTTGAATTTGAATGAATGAATGTTAGTAAATCCAATGCTAATGAATCAAATGTGATTAAATTGGAAATCAATTCAATGAATATTAATGAGAAGTGAATGTATATTGATTTGGTTATGGATTGATTAGATAGTTGTTGGATGTTAGTTAGATGATAGTTGTTTGATGATTGGATTTGTTGCTTTTGTTGCATTTTCTATATTGGCATATGTAGTTGTTGGTATATGTTGTATATTGATGTTACTATCATATATACATGTTCTCATTTGTTTTTGAGTGTATAGTAGGTGCGGATGGCGCTTTCTTCGCATTTGGAGCTCGCTTTCGCGCTATATAAGCCGTATATGCTCGCTAATAATATATAAGGTACATATCTCGGATTACATTTCGTACTTTTACATTTTTTTCCCTTTTGGATGCCTCATCCTCGATGATGAGATGTATATTTGTGATATATACATTGTTATTTTTTTTCGGATTGCACCGCGCAAAGGAGATTATGGCGAATTTTTTTGAAAATTTAAGGTGTTGGAAATTTTTTGGGAAAATTGGAAAAATTTGTGAAAGCTAAATTTTGATTTTGAGTTAAAGGTTGAATGGTATAGTTGTTATTGAAAAGAATAACTAAGTGGATTTGAAACTTAGAAAAGTTTTAGTAAGTTTAGCTATTGGATTTTGAGAAAAGTTAAACACTTAAGAGATTTGGTAAATCTAGTTTGAACGAATTGTTTTGAAAAGTTAATTGATTTTGTGACTTTTCCTTACTTGGTAATTTCGAGGACGAAATTCTTTTAAGTAGGGGAGAATGTAACGACCCAAAATTTCTGTCATTTGAAATTTGTATATTTAATTAATTTAAATATTTAAAATTTGATTTTATAAGTTGAATAAATTTTATTTCGAATATCTTCATTTAATTGGATAATTAGATTACTAATTTAATATTTGAAATTGTGAAATAATTGTAAACTGGATTTAATATGAATAAAAATGTTGTATAAAATTGAATTAAATCCTAGTTGAATTAGAATGATGTTAGAGAACTTTTAAAATCAAATTAAAAGTTGAATGGTAAAAATTGAATATTTCAATATTTAATTAATGAATAAAAATAGCCATTTTTCAAACAGTCTCAGATTTCGATGAACCAAGTTTCATCGGATCCTTAATGTTATATTATTGTAGGATTTCAAATTTCATGTCAATCGGATTTACGGTTTGTCCGGGGCAAGCTAAAACGCGTAGAAATCGGTTTAAGTCAATTTTAAATTTAAATAGTCGATTTGAAAACCTATCTTTCAAATACGATCAAATTGGCTCCCAATATATATTCCATTGCGTTCAAAATGGGGGTAAATCATTATAAACGTCAGGCGGCACGCTTTGTTTGCAGTTCGAAAAAATTTCAGATGAATAGTGTCGCGAAGTTTTCTATAAAAGGACGTTATATTCTTCTTTCCAAAACCCTAATTGAAACAAGGGTTAGCCACCACTAGAGAAACCAAAGGCCCGAAAATCATTATCTTCCCCCTTAATTTCTTCCAACCCATAAATCAATTCAAGAAACTTTCAACTACAATGTTGTAGATCTAGGCGAGGCCTTCAAATCCATAAGGTTGTGATCAACTAGAACGTGGAGGATCGATGGAAAATATCGCATAAAGCAAGCACGGTCGTGCTCAATTTCCATGGCCGTGAAGCAACCGATTTTGCCCATATTCAAGCTGAAGGTAGAGCTCGTGAAGCACGTTCATTTGGTGCTAGCCAATCATCGTCGAAGTGGAGGGGTGGCACAAAAATTCGTTGATTAATGGCGGCTATGGGTTTGGTTCACGCGTGTAACCTGAAGGGAGGAGAAGATGATAGTCATGACCATGATTTTATGGGAGCATATCTAATGGCCCAGATGTGTTTAAGGTTTCAAAAATAAAAAAAGAAATTGTATATTAATTTATATTAAAATCGTACAAACTTTAAAACATCATATCCTTTTGATACGAGGTCCATTTTGCAAGAAACGAATTGCGTTGGGTTCGTATGGATGAAAACTATGCGTTGGAGCTGGTTTGGACTTTATTGGTGCTGGTGTGAATTTTGGGTAAAATTAAACGTTCGTTTAATTTTATTCGAAATTAAACACTGCAACTGTTATTGGAGACAATGCGAGTACACTCGCTCTTTCTGACTCACTGATATTTTTATATAAGTGAGAATAAATATTATTATATGATGATTGATGATTTTTTGGATGATATATGCTATATTGATTGATATTTGGATATATACCTGCCTAGTGGAGCAGATGACCCTATACGTTTCCGTGTGAGAGTGGATGACCCTTTGTACGCGCTTCTGCCTCGAAGCGAACATTGTACACATATTCTAATATGTATATTTGTTGCAGGTGACAGGTTGGAGGGATCCAACTTGATTCCTCACCCGTATTGATTTATTTACATATATTGTTATATATCCTGTTATCATATGATACATGATGTTTTGGATGCCGTGATTGTTGTATTTAGTGCTGTTGCAGCATTGGGCCTATTTTTGGAATTCAAAAAAAGTTAAAGTAACGATTTTGAATTTAAAATAATTTTAAAAGTGAATTTGAAAACAAATGTTTTATTGAATTTTTGAATCGTTGAGAATTGATTTATTTGGAATAAATAAATGTGATAATTTTTATGTTATAAAAATTATGATGTTTTGGGAAATATAATTGAAATTATGATTTTTGTGAAATAAAACCAGAATAAGATTATAATTGTGAGGTTATAAAATAAATGAATTTGTAAAATAAATGATTCATAAGTAACTTACTTATAAATTGGATTTTGGCATTTAAATGAGATATAAATAGAATTTGTTAATTAAAGGATTTTACAAGTTGAAGTTCTTATAAAATAATAAATGGAATTTTTTTTTTGTTATGGAAGTTCATATAAATAGAAATGGAATATATAAACATTGTTTTATAAATCCGAAATCAATTGAAATTGATAAGTTAAATTTAGAAGTTATTAAAGGAGATATATCCACGATTTTGGACAGTGGATAATCCTTTAATTTAAATGTGCTATAGTGATGAATTTGATAAAGGAATTATATTCGCGATTTTGGATAGTGGATAATCCTTTAATTAAATATGTAGAAGTGTTGAATTTGGTTAGAGAATTTTATCCTTGATTTTGGACGGTGAATTATCCTTTAATTAGATGTTGCAATAATAAAGAATTTGGTTAGGTGTTGTATTCACGATTTTAGACAGTGAATAATATTTTAAATTAAATGGATATTTTTGGGAAATGATATTTTAAATGGAGTAAAATGGTTTAAAGATATTTTAAAAATGTGTTAAATATCAAATACATAGATTTCAACATTCATTGTTGAAATAGAGTTTTCGAGAAGTAGGGAAATGATGGACTATAACACTGTTGTTATAGTAAATGATGTTCAAAAGGAAATGTTTTTGTATAATATATGAGATTTATATATTTGTCTAATTTTCGATTCCCTATACTAGTGATTTTGGGTTGTCGTAACGATGGTTTATGAAACATTCGTTTTGACCCAAATAAGTATGTTAAAGTGAATGTTTTCCTTAAAGAATAAAATATGTACTCAATCGTGATTTAAGTATATGCAATATTTTCTACGTGTTGAAAATAAATTGATTTATGAATTACTTATTATTAAACAAGTATGGAAATGTTTTCCGATATGAAGTGAAATGTTTTGTGATTATATCTTTTAAAGATAATTTAAAGTGAACATTTGGCAAGTAATTTAATTAATGAAAGACTAATTAGAAGGGCCCAGTGATTGTTATTGTGCTGAATATTTGTTTGTTTGTTTTGATAGTTAAATAACCGACTATCAAACTTTGCCAAATTTTAGTTCTTCGACTTAATGTGGGAACTATTTAGTCATACACTTAGTACGTAGCCTTCTGTGTAGGCTTGATTATCCTTTATTTTGAGGATGTTGATTCGTGCAGTGTGGAGTATTACTCCAATCTACTAAGCTTCCTTCTTGGCCCGAAGGATAACAAGTTGAAAATTGAAGATGTAACGACCCAGAATTTTTAGAAATTAAAATTTGAATATTTAATTTATTTTAAATATTATTAAGTGAATTTATAAGTCGAATAAATTTTTATTTGAATTATTGAATCTAATTGGATTATTAAATCGATAATTTAATACGTTAAATTATGGAAATAATTAAAAATTGGGTTAAATATGATTGAAAATGATTTGTAAAATTTTATTTTATCATATTGAAGTTAGAATGATATTTTAGAACTTTTAAAATTGAATTAAAAGTTAATTTGTGAAAATTGAATATTTTAATATTTAAATCGACTAGTGAAAATAGTCAATTTTTGAACAGTCTCAGAATTGAACGAAACCAGTTTCATTGGATCCATAATAGTTAGTTATTACCGGATTTCAAATTTCGTGTCAATCGGAGTTATCGTTTGATCATGGCAGCTCGAAACGCATCGAATTATTTTTAATTTAAATTTGGCGAGTCAAAATAGCCATTTTTCAAAAAGTCTCGGATTTCGACGAAACTAGTTTCATCGGATCCGTAATGTGATATTATTGTAAGATTTGAAATTTCAAGTCAATTGGATTTACCGTTTGTCCGGTACGAATTAAAACGCCTAGAAAATCGATTTAAATCGGTTTAATTCAAATTGAGCGTTTTCAGCCATAACTCGCACATACTTCCGAATTAGCTTCTGAAACCTGTTCCATTGTGTCCGGAACGCGGGATAAACCCTAGGTACGTCAGTTTCGGCGCGTAAATCGGAGTTCGAAATTTCCGGATGAATAGTGTTCGAATTTTCTTCTATAAATAGCCCTCACCCTTTAGAAAAAAAAAAGAAAAAAAAAATCAAAACCCTAATTTTTTAACCCTAGCCGCCACCTAACAAACCAATGGCCAGAAATTCACAAGCTTTTGCCCTCAATCTCTCTCAATCTACAAAGATTTAGCCAAGGTGTTCAACATGAAACTTGTAGAGCTCGACGAGAGCTTTAATTTCATACGGAGATGATCGGAAACGGAGCAACGTGGGAGGAGCTACAGGGGGCCGTTCATGGCCAGTCACGCACGCGTTTCTAGGTGGAGGGGGGGCCGAGCCTTGAGCCATTCAGGCCGAGCATGGTGCTGGAGTTGGGCTACGACATGAAGCTCCCTGATCGAGTTGCAAGTGAACGTGGAGGAAGAATTAATTAACCCTAATTCTTGGATATGGGTTCAAGCTGGCGTGTGAATGTCTGTAGATGGAACGAGAGGGGGAAGATGCTATGCACGGCCAGATTTGCATGGGTGATGGATGTTGTGGCTAAGAATGGTTGAGGGTTTAAATTATTAAAGTTAGTTATAAATTTGTGTATATAAATCGTGTACAAACTTCAAAAATTCATATCTTTTTCATACGAGGTCGAAAAAATGCAAACTCAGTTGCGTTGGAATCGTATGGACGAGCACTACGCGATGGAGTTGGTTTGGAGTCGTTTAGAGTTAGTGAGAATTTCGGGTAAAATTAAACGCGCGTTTAATTTTATTCGAAATAAATCGCTAAAACGGAATTTAAATCAAGGTGAGAACTTCTCACTCAATCGAATCAGTTTCGATTTTATTTTAAATAGTTAGATTTAAAATATTTGAATGCATGTTTGAATGTTGATTTATATCTATTGATTGTTAAAATAGACATTATACGCCGTTAGTAAGCGGATGTTATTTATTAAAAACATATACCGCGAATATTTCATAAACAGTGAAATTGGTATTATATATAATAGCAATATATATATATCGGCATATGTATATATTGGAGTTATTGATTTCCCGCATTTATTTGTTTAGCGGATGAGACCCTATTACGCCGTTGTTAAGCGGATAATATTTATTAAAAACATATACCGCGATAATTTCGTACTGGAGCGAAATTGGTATTGTGCTAATGTTTGTGGATGCAGGAAAACAGGTTGGAGGGATCCAACAGGATTCCTCAACAGTTTTTATTTGATTTCAGATATTTTGATATTTGATGGATTATCATATCGATATATGATATCGTTGTAGTCGTGATTGACTATTTGGTGTGTAACATCATTGGACCTAGATTTTGGGATTTTAAAATGATTTTTAAAGTGATTTTTGAAGTATAAAATAATTTTGGATTTGATCCATTATAAATATATAAACGTTATAATTTTTAAAGTTATAAAATTATGGTTTTTGTGAAATACAGTTAAAAGCTGATTTTTGAGAATATGATGCTATTGAGTTATAAAATAGTTTAATCGAGATATTTTAGAATTTATTGTGAAAAGTTTAAATATAGGATTTATAAAATTTAATTATTTTATGAATCAAAATGGTGAAATAATAAAAGAGATTAAAGACGTTTTAAAAGAATAATATAAATTGATTTATACTAAGAGATTTATAAACGGATATTTATAAATTGAAATATTGACTTATAAAACGAGTTTTTATAAGTGTTTGAATGAAGTGAAAATGAAATTCATAAATGAATGAAATTTATAGAATTATAAACTGTGAAGTTATAAAAGAAATTTATAAATAGTAAGATTTATAAATTTGGTGAAATTATTTGAAGAATAGATTAGTTAGATAAATGGATCTTATAAGTTATAAGATTTATAAATTGGAAAGTCTCTAAAGGAACGATTTTGTAAAATAATCGTTTTATAAGTAATTAACTTATAATATGAACGTTTAGCTTATAATTTAGTTATAAACTGGAATAGGTTAATAAAGGAATTTATAAAAAGGAAGTTTTTATAAATAAATAGAAATGGAATTTATAAACGTTGTTTTATAAATTCGCAAACAACTTATTTTGATAAGTTAATTGTTGAAACCTATTAATGGAGTTATATTCACATTTTTGAATGTGAATAATCCTTTGAATTAAAATGAATAAAAGGATGAAAAATTGTTAACGTAGTATATTCACGTTTTTGAATAGTGAATAATACGTTAAAGAAATTGTTTTGAATGTGAATGTTTTAAATAGAATTAAAACGATCTAACGATGTTTTAAAATGTGTTGAGATCTGAAACCATAGATTTCAACATTCATTGTTGAAATAGACGTTTTCGAGAAATAAAAGGAAATGGTGGACTATAACACTGTTGTTATAGTAAATGATTTCCGAAAGAAAATGTTTTGAATAGTATTGGGATTTATATATCTATTTTAAATTCGAATCCCTATACTAGTGATTTTGGGTTGTCGTAACGACGTTTTACGCAACATTCGTTTTGGCCCAAATAAATATGTTAAAGAGAATGATTTCCTTAAAGAATGAAATATATACTTAATTCGATTTAAGTATATTGAATATTTTCCAAGGTTGGAAATAAAAAGATTTGTGAATTACTTATGAATAAATAAGTATGGAAATGTTTTCCAATATGAAGTGAATATTTAGAATTTATCTTTTGAAGATAAATTGAAAATGGATAGTTGAAATCGTATATGCATGAATATTTTGGAATATAAATTCATTATGGAATTTATAAATGAAAAGTAGAATTTGTTTGAAAATAAATATTGATTTATTTTTGAAGTGTGAAAATTATATATCTTGTAAAGATATTTTGGAAAATAAATTATTTGGAAAATTATTTGGAATTTGGTGATGGGTGCATATCAATAGATAGTTCAATAACCGACTATCAATATTTCCCTTTGAATGGGTATTTGATGTGAATTGATTGAATTTGAATGCCACACTTATTTTTGAATAAGCGCTCACTATTCGGGTTAACCGGGAAAGGACCATGGGGTCGTATAACCCATTCCGAATATGTGATACGTCGTTGTGAATTGCATTTGAAGATCGGTGTTGAAGACCGAGTATTTGTGAAAGCGATAGGATGACCTATCGATTGTCTCTGCACTGGGTAGCTCCTGGTATAGAGATTCCTTAAGTGATGGGAAATTCGATCGGGATTGTGAATACCCGGATTGCAAGGGCTTCGTAAGAAGTGCCTTCGGTTTTGTTCGAGCCCGGAACAGACTTGTATGGATTGTATGTCTGACATTACAAGTTGAGATATAAAGCCGATTTCTTTCAAATATATTTATGTTGGTGGCGGAGAATTTATTCTTTTAGCTTAACACCCTTCTCTGAGACGTACGTGCTCAGAGGTTATGTAGTTGAATGTTATCAGCGATATATTCCCAATTTGGTAATGTGACATGCTGAGTGATGCTGAAATGATCATTGTGTTGATTATTTGTGATAGGATCGTTTATTTGATCGTCTATCCTTGTGATCATTGTGTTGATCATTTGTTGACCCAAAGCGTGGCTTTTGTATAAAGTATGTTTTTGTGGACGTGACTTCGTCGAGCCTCACACCCCGTGAATGGTCAAAACAGGAAAGATGCGGCAAGGTTATGAGGGGTAGCACCCTTTAGGATGTGTCCATTTCCTTCTGGAAAAGGGTGGTATCATGGTATGGAGCCCAGATACTTACTCATGTTGAAAACACTTTGTTATGATTGTGTGAATTGATTACGAGCGCTCGGATGAAAGGTCCCAAAGGACCGGGGGATGGCATATTCGGTCAGTTGTTACTCAGTTAGGGGTAACCCGGCCTTGTGTTGGTAGAGATCCGGTTTGGTTCTCGGGGATGTCCATCCAGAGGCATTCTCATGTGGCAATGGGAAGTTCCTTGGCCTGATCATTCGTTGGAAATCCAAAGAAACAATACGTGACTTGTACGGTTTTAGTTGTAGAACCTGCCATCTAATATGGTAGCTATTAGTAGGCATAATATAATGGTACCTATGCTGGCTAAGATTTATATTCTACTTTCGAAATGAATTTCTTCTACACTATGCACTAATAATAATATCAAAATTGATTTGATTTTAATGCGTATCAAGCATCTTTGACTATCATAAGGAGAAATCTTCTCCAAGTCTGCATTTGCATTGTGTGTGTGGCAGGAGGTCTTATGGTAGTCTCATTTTTAAAAGCATTGCGAATTGAATTTAAAAATATTCCTCTATTTTGATTTTAAAGATAAACAAACTGTTTTGAGTTCTCACACCAGTCACATGACTGACTTGGAGTTTATTGTTTTCCTTCCTAAACTCTGGGTGCCCACCAATTTTCCACACGGGCAGTCAAGAGTTAGGTTTATCAGGATATTCTGGATATTCAGGAGTTGCTGGAGGCAAGCTGGATGGCATGGCGTATTACTAGTATATAGTATTTCTTTTTCCGCTGCACTGTTCATTGTTTGTTGTTGTATGTTGTTGTACACTCTGATGATATGATGTGATGTAATGAAATGTAATGTAATAACTGATATAGTTCTTTGTTTAAAGATTATTCATTTATTATTATATGTTGTTCCGCTGCGAATTGTGAGATTCTGTTGTTCTGTTGTTTCCTTTCAGTCCCGTTCTATTTTTCTGTTTTTCTGTTTTCTTTCTCTATTTTCTATCTTCTTCTTCTACCTTTTTCTTTTCTTAAATTTTTCTTAAAACCATAACATTCCGTGTTTCCGGCCTTCGATTTCTCGGCAGTCGATAAAGTGAGTGTCGATGCTGAATTTTCGAAAGTCGAAAATTTCCGGGGCGTTACATTTGGTATCAGAGCATATGGTTAACCGACAACCATGGTTCTGTTGGGTATAATTCATTAGAGATAGAGTCAGCAGTACTCTAGAATGAGTTTGAGTGTAATAATAGCTATGAGAGCGTATTTGTTAGTGAATATGAAATCGTTTTATATTGTGATGATTGGTTTGTTGAGTGGTATATAGATTCTGGTTAATACGAGTAATTAACGTTGTTGATAGGGATCTCTAAACACTTGTACATAACAATTCGACACAGTATTGTTTTAAATTGAGTAAATGAAATAATTTTACCTTGATTATATTTTATATATATAAAGAAATAATTTTTCAGAATTATTAAAGTGTATATAAGTTGATTGTTTAGATGTTTGAATAATCTAAATTAAAGAATAATTGTATAAGTAAAAATAATTATAAGAATGGAATTATAATTAAAGTGATTACAATTGTGAAATAAACTTATATATATAAGAAGTGAAACTATATGAATATATTTATGAATGTGAATTGTAAATAAAAAGTGATGTTTATAAAATGGAATATAACTTAAGTGTTGTTGAATGGAATTGATTTTGGTATCGAAGTAAATAATCAAGTGGATTAAATGAATATGAACTTGAGTTATATAAATGAAATTCAACTTTTGTAATTGAATTGAATGAATGGATTGAATATTAATCAATTGAATGTAAATTAAATTGATAAGAAATAATGGATGTACGTGTTAATTCATTAAAATCTAATGTTGTTGGAAGTTGAATAAATTGAATGAGAATGAATATAAACAAAGGAATTTGGTTGAAATGAATATACTTTGGTTGTTATATGATTGTTAGTGATTATATATAATTCATTAAGTAGTTAATGAAATGGAAAGCTAAAGTAAATTGAATTCAAATTGAAAGTAAATAAATTTGAAATGAAATGAATTTGAATTGGAAGTGAACCAACTTGAATATGAATTAGTGAATATGAACTAATTGAAAATGAATGTTAGTAAAAACATCCACTGTTAATAAATCAAATGTGATTAAATTGAAAACCTATTTCATTGAATATAAATGAGAATATAAATGAATATATATTGATTATGAATTTGTTGAATGCTAGTTGGTTGATGTTTGAATATGTTGCATTTGCTATGTGACATATATAGTGTTATGGAGATATATGTTGTATACTGAGATTATTGTCTATATGCATGTTCTCATGTTGTTTGTTGAGTTTAGTAGGTGCGGATCGCGTTTGCTTCGCATTTGGAGCTCGCTTTCTCGCTATATTAGCCGTATATGCTTGCTAATAAAATATAAGGTACATATCTCGGATTAAATACAGTACTTTTATACTTTTTTCCCTTCGGGATGCCTCATTACTTGATGAGATGTATATTTGTGATATATATACTGTCATTTTTTTTTCGGATCGAGCCGCGCAAAGGAGACTATGGCGAATTTTTCCGAAAATTTAAGGCGTTAAAAAAATTTGAGAAAATGGGAAAACTTTTGAAAACTTTAACTTTGATTTTGGAATTGAAAGTTAAATGATATAGTTTGTTTTTGAAAAGATAACTAAGTATGATTTGAAAACTTAGTAAAGTATTATAAAAAGTTTAACTATGAATTTTGGGAAAATTAATAGATTTTATAACTTTTCTTACTAATAATTTCGAGGAGGAAATTCTTTTAAGTGGGGAAGATTGTAACGACCCAGAATTTTTAGAAATTAAAATTTGAATATTTAATTTATTTTAAATATTATTAAGTGAATTTATAAGTCGAATAAATTTTTATTTGAATTATTGAATCTAATTGGATTATTAAATCGATAATTTAATACGTTAAATTATGGAAATAATTAAAAATTGGGTTAAATATGATTGAAAATGATTTGTAAAATTTTATTTTATCATATTGAAGTTAGAATGATATTTTAGAACTTTTAAAATCGAATTAAAAGTTAATTTGTGAAAATTGAATATTTTAATATTTAAATCGACTAGTGAAAATAGTCAATTTTTGAACAGTCTCAGAATTGAACGAAACCAGTTTCATTGGATCCGTAATAGTTAGTTATTACCGGATTTCAAATTTCGTGTCAATCGGAGTTATCGTTTGATCGTGGCAGCTCGAAACGCATCGAATTATTTTTAATTTAAATTTGGCGAGTCAAAATAGCCATTTTTCAAAAAGTCTCGGATTTCGACGGAACCAGTTTCATTGGATCCGTAATGTGAAATTATTGTAAGGTTTCAAATTTCAAGTCAATTGGATTTACCGTTTGTCCGGTACGAATTAAAACGCCTAGAAAATCGATTTAAATCGGTTTAATTCAAATTGAGCGTTTTCAGCCATAACTCGCACATACTTCCGAATTAGCTTCCGAAACCTGTTCCATTGTGTCCGGAACGCGGGATAAACCCTAGGTACGTCAGTTTCGGCGCGTAAATCGGAGTTCGAAATTTTCGGATGAATAGTGTTCGAATTTTCTTCTATAAATAGCCCTCACCCTTTAGAAGAAAAAAAAGAAAAAAAAAATCAAAACCCTAGCCGCCACCTAACAAACCAATGGCCAGAAATTCACAAGCTTTTCCCCTCAATCTCTCTCAATCTACAAAGATTTAGCCAAGGTGTTCAACATGAAACTTGTAGAGCTCGACGAGAGCTTTAATTTCATACGGAGATGATCGGAAACGGAGCAACGTGGGAGGAGCTACAGGGGGCCATTCATGGCCAGTCACGCACGTGTTTCTAGGTGGAGGGGGGGGGCCGAGCCTTGAGCCATTCAGGCCGAACATGGTGCTGGAGTTGGGCTACGACATGAAGCTCCCTGATCGAGTTGCAAGTGAACGTGGAGGAAGAATTAATTAACCCTAATTCTTGGATATGGGTTCATGCTTGCGTGTGAATGTCTGTAGATGGAATGAGAGGGGGAAGATGCTATGCACGGCCAGATTTGCATGGGTGATGGATCTTGTGGCTAAGAATGGTTGAGGGTTTAAATTATTAAAGTTAGTTATAAATTTGTGTATATAAATCGCGTACAAACTTCAAAAATTCATATCTTTTTCATACGAGGTCGAAAAAATGCAAACTCAGTTGCGTTGGAATCGTATGGACGAGCACTACGCGATGGAGTTGGTTTAGAGTCGTTTGGAGTTAGTGAGAATTTCGGGTAAAATTAAACGCGCGTTTAATTTTATTCGAAATAAATCGCTAAAACGGAATTTAAATCAAGGTGAGAACTTCTCACTCAATCGAATCAGTTTCGATTTTATTTTAAATAGTTAGATTTAAAATATTTGAATGCATGTTTGAATGTTGATTGATATCTATTGATTGTTAAAATAGACATTATACGCCGTTAGTAAGCGGATGTTATTTATTAAAAACATATACCGCGAATATTTCATAAACAATGAAATTGGTATTATATATAATAGCAATATATATATATTGGCATATGTATATATTGGAGTTATTGATTTCCCGCATTTATTTGTTTAGCGGATGAGACCCTATTACGCCGTTGTTAAGCGGATAATATTTATTAAAAACATATACCGCGATAATTTCGTACTGGAGCGAAATTGGTATTGTGCTAATGTTTGTGGATGCAGGAAAACAGGTTGGAGGGATCCAACAGGATTCCTCAACAGTTTTTATTTGATTTCAGATATTTTGATATTTGATGGATTATCATATCGATATATGATATCGTTGTAGTCGTGATTGACTATTTGGTGTGTAACATCATTGGACCCAGATTTTGGGATTTTAAAATGATTTTTAAAGTGATTTTTGAAGTATAAAATAATTTTGGATTTGATCCATTATAAATATATAAACGTTATAATTTTTAAAGTTATAAAATTATGGTTTTTGTGAAATACAGTTAAAAGCTGATTTTTGAGAATATGATGCTATTGAGTTATAAAATAGTTTAATCGAGATATTTTAGAATTTATTGTGAAAAGTTTAAATATAGGATTTATAAAATTTAATTATTTTATGAATCAAAATGGTGAAATAATAAAAGAGATTAAAGACGTTTTAAAAGAATAATATAAATTGATTTATATTAAGAGATTTATAAACGGATATTTATAAATTGAAATATTGACTTATAAAACGAGTTTTTATAAGTGTTTGAATGAAGTGAAAATGAAATTCATAAATGAATGAAATTTATAGAATTATAAACTGTGAAGTTATAAAAGAAATTTATAAATAGTAAGATTTATAAATTTGGTGAAATTATTTGAAGAATAGATTAGTTAGATAAATGGATCTTATAAGTTATAAGATTTATAAATTGGAAAGTCTCTAAAGGAACGATTTTGTAAAATAATCGTTTTATAAGTAATTAACTTATAATATGAACGTTTAGTTTATAATTTAGTTATAAACTGGAATAGGTTAATAAAGGAATTTATAAAAAGGAAGTTTTTATAAATAAATAGAAATGGAATTTATAAACGTTGTTTCATAAATTCGCAAACAACTTATTTTGATAAGTTAATTGTTGAAACCTATTAATGGAGTTATATTCACATTTTTGAATGTGAATAATCCTTTGAATTAAAATGAATAAAAGGATGAAAAATTGTTAACGTAGTATATTCACGTTTTTGAATAGTGAATAATACGTTAAAGAAATTGTTTTGAATGTGAATGTTTTAAATAGAATTAAAACGATCTAACCATGTTTTAAAATGTGTTGAGATTCGAAACCATAGATTTCAACATTCATTGTTGAAATAGACGTTTTCGAGAAATAAACGGAAATGGTGGACTATAACACTGTTGTTATAGTAAATGATTTCCGAAATAAAATGTTTTGAATAGTATTGGGATTTATATATCTATTTTAAATTCGAATCCCTATACTAGTGATTTTGGGTTGTCGTAACGATGTTTTACGCAACATTCGTTTTGGCCCAAATAAATATGTTAAAGAGAATGGTTTCCTTAAAGAATGAAATATATACTTAATTCAATTTAAGTATATTGAACATTTTCCAAGGTTGGAAATAAAAAGATTTGTGAATTACTTATGAATAAATAAGTATGGAAATGTTTTCCAATATGAAGTGAATATTTAGAATTTATCTTTTGAAGATAAATTGAAAATGGATAGTTGAAATCGTATATGCATGAATATTTTGGAATATAAATTCATTATGGAATTTATAAATGAAAAGTAGAATTTGTTTGAAAATAAATATTGATTTATTTTTGAAGTGTGAAAATTATATATCTTGTAAAGATATTTTGGAAAATAAATTATTTGGAAAATTATTTGGAATTTGGTGATGGGTGCATATCAATTGATAGTTCAATAACCGACTATCAATATTTCCCTTTGAATGGGTATTTGATGTGAATTGATTGAATTTGAATGCCACACTTATTTTTGAATAAGCGCTCACTATTCGGGTTAACCGGGAAAGGACCATGGGGTCGTATAACCCATTCCGAATATGTGATACGTCGTTGTGAATTGCATTTGAAGATCGGTGTTGAAGACCGAGTATTTGTGAAAGCAATAGGATGACCTATCGATTGTCTCTGCACTGGGTAGCTCCTGGTATAGAGATTCCTTAAGTGATGGGAAATTCGATCGGGATTGTGAATACCCGGATTGCAAGGGCTTCGTAAGAAGTGACTTCGGTTTTGTTCGAGCCCGGAACAGACTTGTATGGATTGTATGTCTGACATTACAAGTTGAGATATAAAGCCGATTTCTTTCAAATATATTTCTGTTGGTGGCGGAGAATTTATTCTTTTAGCTTAACACCCTTCTCTGAGACGTACGTGCTCAGAGGTTATGTAGTTGAATGTTATCAGCGATATATTCCCAATTTGGTAATGTGACATGCTGAGTGATGCTGAAATGATCATTGTGTTGATTATTTGTGATAGGATCGTTTATTTGATCGTCTATCCTTGTGATCATTGTGTTGATCATTTGTTGACCCAAAGCGTGGCTTTTGTATAAAGTATGTTTTTGTGGACGTGACTTCGTCGAGCCTCACACCCCGTGAATGGTCAAAACAGGAAAGATGCGGCAAGGTTATGAGGGGTAGCACCCTTTAGGATGTGTCCATTTCCTTCTGGAAAAGGGTGGTATCATGGTATGGAGCCCAGATACTTACTCATGTTGAAAACACTTTGTTATGATTGTGTGAATTGATTACGAGCGCTCGGATGAAAGGTCCCAAAGGACCGGGGGATGGCATATTCGGTCAGTTGTTACTCAGTTAGGGGTAACCCGGCCTTGTGTTGGTAGAGATCCGGTTTGGTTCTCGGGGATGTCCATCCAGAGGCATTCTCATGTGGCAATGGGAAGTTCCTTGGCCTGATCATTCGTTGGAAATCCAAAGAAACAATACGTGACTTGTACGGTTTTAGTTGTAGAACCTGCCATCTAATATGGTAGCTATTAGTAGGCATAATATAATGGTACCTATGCTGGCTAAGATTTATATTCTACTTTCGAAATGAATTTCTTCTACACTATGCACTAATAATAATATCAAAATTGATTTGATTTTAATGCGTATCAAGCATCTTTGACTATCATAAGGAGAAATCTTCTCCAAGTCTGCGTTTGCATTGTGTGTGTGGCAGGAGGTCTTATGGTAGTCTCATTTTTAAAAGCATTGCGAATTGAATTTAAAAATATTCCTCTATTTTGATTTTAAAGATAAACAAACTGTTTTGAGTTCTCACACCAGTCACATGACTGACTTGGAGTTTATTGTTTTCCTTCCTAAACTCTGGGTGCCCACCAATTTTCCACACGGGCAGTCAAGAGTTAGGTTTATCAGGATATTCTGCATATTCAGGAGTTGCTGGAGGCAAGCTGGATGGCATGGCGTATTACTAGTATATAGTATTTCTTTTTCCGCTGCACTGTTCATTGTTTGTTATTGTATGTTGTTGTACACTCTGATGATATGATGTGATGTAATGAAATGTAATGTAATAACCGATATAGTTCTTTGTTTAAAGATTATTCATTTATTATTATATGTTGTTCCGCTGCGAATTGTGAGATTCTGTTGTTCTGTTGTTTCCTTTCAGTCCCGTTCTATTTTTCTGTTTTTTTGTTTTCTTTCTCTATTTTCTATCTTCTTCTTCTACCCTTTTCTTTTCTTAAATTTTTCTTAAAACCATAACATTCCGTGTTTCCGGCCTTCGATTTCTCGGCAGTCGATAAAGTGAGTGTCGATGTTGAATTTTCGAAAGTCAAAAATTTCCGGGGCGTTACATTTGGTATCAGAGCATATGGTTAAGCGACAACCATGGTTCTGTTGGGTATAATTCACTAGAGATAGAGTCAGCAGTACTCTAGAATGAGTTTGAGTGTAATAATAGCTATGAGAGCGTATTTGTTAGTGAATATGAAATCGTTTTATATTGTGATGATTGGTTTGTTGAGTGGTATATAGATTCCGGTTAATACGAGTAATTAACGTTGTTGATAGGGATCTCTAAACACTTGTATAGAACAATTCGACACAGTATTGTTTTAAATTGAGTAAATGAAATAATTTTACCTTGATTATATTTTATATATATAAAGAAATAATTTTTCAGAATTATTAAAGTGTATATAAGTTGATTGTTTAGATGTTTGAATAATCTAAATTGAAGAATAATTGTATAAGTAAAAATAATTATAAGAATGGAATTATAATTAAAGTGATTACAATTGTGAAATAAACTTATATATATAAGAAGTGAAACTATATGAATATATTTATGAATGTGAATTGTAAATAAAAAGTGATGTTTATAAAATGGAATATAACTTAAGTGTTGTTGAATGGAATTGATTTTGGTATCGAAGTAAATAATCAAGTGGATTAAATGAATATGAACTTGAGTTATATAAATGAAATTCAACTTTTGTAATTGAATTGAATGAATGGATTGAATATTAATCAATTGAATGTAAATTAAATTGATAAGAAATAATGGATGTACGTGTTAATTCATTAAAATCTAATGTTATTGGAAGTTGAATAAATTGAATGAGAATGAATATAAACAAAGGAATTTGGTTGAAATGAATATACTTTGGTTGTTATATGATTGTTAGTGATTATATATAATTCATTAAGTAGTTAATGAAATGGAAAGCTAAAGTAAATTGAATTCAAATTGAAAGTAAATAAATTTGAAATGAAATGAATTTGAATTGGAAGTGAACCAACTTGAATATGAATTAGTGAATATGAACTAATTGAAAATGAATGTTAGTAAAAACATCCACTGTTAATAAATCAAATGTGATTAAATTGAAAACCTATTTCATTGAATATAAATGAGAATATAAATGAATATATATTGATTATGAATTTGTTGAATGCTAGTTGGTTGATGTTTGAATATGTTGCATTTGCTATGTGACATATATAGTGTTATGGAGATATATGTTGTATATTGAGATTATTGTCTATATGCATGTTCTCATGTTGTTTGTTGAGTTTAGTAGGTGCGGATCGCGTTTGCTTCGCATTTGGAGCTCGCTTTCGCGCTATATTAGCCGTATATGCTTGCTAATAAAATATAAGGTACATATCTCGGATTAAATACAGTACTTTTATACTTTTTTCCCTTCGGGATGCCTCATTACTTGATGAGATGTATATTTGTGATATATATACTGTCATTTTTTTCGGATCGAGCCGCGCAAAGGAGACTATGGCGAATTTTTCCGAAAATTTAAGGCGTTAAAAAAATTTGAGAAAATGGGAAAACTTTTGAAAACTTTAACTTTGATTTTGGAATTGAAAGTTAAATGATATAGTTTGTTTTTGAAAAGATAACTAAGTATGATTTGAAAACTTAGTAAAGTATTATAAAAAGTTTAACTATGAATTTTGGGAAAATTAATAGATTTTATAACTTTTCTTACTAATAATTTCGAGGACGAAATTCTTTTAAGTGGGGAAGATTGTAACGACCCAGAATTTTTAGAAATTAAAATTTGAATATTTAATTTATTTTAAATATTATTAAGTGAATTTATAAGTCGAATAAATTTTTATTTGAATTATTGAATCTAATTGGATTATTAAATCGATAATTTAATACGTTAAATTATGGAAATAATTAAAAATTGGGTTAAATATGATTGAAAATGATTTGTAAAATTTTATTTTATCATATTGAAGTTAGAATGATATTTTAGAACTTTTAAAATCGAACTAAAAGTTAATTTGTGAAAATTGAATATTTTAATATTTAAATCGACTAGTGAAAATAGTCAATTTTTGAACAGTCTCAGAATTGAACGAAACCAGTTTCATTGGATCCGTAATAGTTAGTTATTACCGGATTTCAAATTTCGTGTCAATCGGAGTTATCGTTTGATCGTGGCAGCTCGAAACGCATCGAATTATTTTTAATTTAAATTTGGCGAGTCAAAATAGCCATTTTTCAAAAAGTCTCGGATTTCGACGAAACCAGTTTCATCAGATCCGTAATGTGATATTATTGTAAGGTTTCAAATTTCAAGTCAATTGGATTTACCGTTTGTCCGGTACGAATTAAAACGCCTAGAAAATCGATTTAAATCGGTTTAATTCAAATTGAGCGTTTTCAGCCATAACTCGCACATACTTCCGAATTAGCTTCCGAAACCTGTTCCATTGTGTCCGGAACGCGGGATAAACCCTAGGTACGTCAGTTTCGGCGCGTAAATCGGAGTTCGAAATTTCCGGATGAATAGTGTTCGAATTTTCTTCTATAAATAGCCCTCACCCTTTAGAAGAAAAAAAAGAAAAAAAAATCAAAACCCTAATTTTTTAACCCTAGCCGCCACCTAACAAACCAATGGCCAGAAATTCACAAGCTTTTCCCCTCAATCTCTCTCAATCCACAAAGATTTAGCCAAGGTGTTCAACATGAAACTTGTAGAGCTCGACGAGAGCTTTAATTTCATACGGAGATGATCGAAAACGGAGCAACGTGGGAGGAGCTACAGGGGGCCGTTCATGGCCAGTCACGCACGCGTTTCTAGGTGGAGGGGGGGGCCGAGCCTTGAGCCATTCAGGCCGAGCATGGTGCTGGAGTTGGGCTACGACATGAAGCTCCCTGATCGAGTTGCAAGTGAATGTGGAGGAAGAATTAATTAACCCTAATTCTTGGATATGGGTTCAAGCTTGCGTGTGAATGTCTGTAGATGGAACGAGAGGGGGAAGATGCTATGCATGGCTAGATTTGCATGGGTGATGGATCTTGTGGCTAAGAATGGTTGAGGGTTTAAATTATTAAAGTTAGGTATAAATTTGTGTATATAAATCGTGTACAAACTTCAAAAATTCATATCTTTTTCATACGAGGTCGAAAAAATGCAAACTCAGTTGCGTTGGAATCGTATGGACGAGCACTACGCGATGGAGTTGGTTTGGAGTCGTTTGGAGTTAGTGAGAATTTCGGGTAAAATTAAACGCGCGTTTAATTTTATTCGAAATAAATCGCTAAAACGGAATTTAAATCAAGGTGAGAACTTCTCACTCAATCGAATCAGTTTCGATTTTATTTTAAATAGTTAGATTTAAAATATTTGAATGCATGTTTGAATGTTGATTGATATCTATTGATTGTTAAAATAGACATTATACGCCGTTAGTAAGCGGATGTTATTTATTAAAAACATATACCGCGAATATTTCATAAACAGTGAAATTGGTATTATATATAATAGCAATATATATATATATTGGCATATGTATATATTGGAGTTATTGATTTCCCGCATTTATTTGTTTAGCGGATGAGACCCTATTACGCCGTTATTAAGCGGATAATATTTATTAAAAACATATACCGCGATAATTTCGTACTGGAGCGAAATTGGTATTGTGCTAATGTTTGTGGATGCAGGAAAACAGGTTGGAGGGATCCAACAGGATTCCTCAACAGTTTTTATTTGATTTCAGATATTTTGATATTTGATGGATTATCATATCGATATATGATATCGTTGTAGTCGTGATTGACTATTTGGTGTGTAACATCATTGGACCCAGATTTTGGGATTTTAAAATGATTTTTAAAGTGATTTTTGAAGTATAAAATAATTTTGGATTTGATCCATTATAAATATATAAACGTTATAATTTTTAAAGTTATAAAATTATGGTTTTTGTGAAATACAGTTAAAAGCTGATTTTTGAGAATATGATGCTATTGAGTTATAAAATAGTTTAATCGAGATATTTTAGAATTTATTGTGAAAAGTTTAAATATAGGATTTATAAAATTTAATTATTTTATGAATCAAAATGGTGAAATAATAAAAGAGATTAAAGACGTTTTAAAAGAATAATATAAATTGATTTATATTAAGAGATTTATAAACGGATATTTATAAATTGAAATATTGACTTATAAAACGAGTTTTTATAAGTGTTTGAATGAAGTGAAAATGAAATTCATAAATGAATGAAATTTATAGAATTATAAACTGTGAAGTTATAAAAGAAATTTATAAATAGTAAGATTTATAAATTTGGTGAAATTATTTGAAGAATAGATTAGTTAGATAAATGGATCTTATAAGTTATAAGATTTATAAATTGGAAAGTCTCTAAAGGAACGATTTTGTAAAATAATCGTTTTATAAGTAATTAACTTATAATATGAACGTTTAGTTTATAATTTAGTTATAAACTGGAATAGGTTAATAAAGGAATTTATAAAAAGTAAGTTTTTATAAATAAATAGAAATGGAATTTATAAACGTTGTTTTATAAATTCGCAAACAACTTATTTTGATAAGTTAATTGTTGAAACCTATTAATGGAGTTATATTCACATTTTTGAATGTGAATAATCCTTTGAATTAAAATGAATAAAAGGATGAAAAATTGTTAACGTAGTATATTCACGTTTTTGAATAGTGAATAATACGTTAAAGAAATTGTTTTGAATGTGAATGTTTTAAATAGAATTAAAACGATCTAACGATGTTTTAAAATGTGTTGAGATTCGAAACCATAGATTTCAACATTCATTGTTGAAATAGACGTTTTCGAGAAATAAAAGGAAATGGTGGACTATAACACTGTTGTTATAGTAAATGATTTCCGAAAGAAAATGTTTTGAATAGTATTGGGATTTATATATCTATTTTAAATTCGAATCCCTATACTAGTGATTTTGGGTTGTCGTAACGATGTTTTACGCAACATTCGTTTTGGCCCAAATAAATATGTTAAAGAGAATGATTTCCTTAAAGAATGAAATATATACTTAATTCGATTTAAGTATATTGAATATTTTCCAAGGTTGGAAATAAAAAGATTTGTGAATTACTTATGAATAAATAAGTATGGAAATGTTTTCCAATATGAAGTGAATATTTAGAATTTATCTTTTGAAGATAAATTGAAAATGGATAGTTGAAATCGTATATGCATGAATATTTTGGAATATAAATTCATTATGGAATTTATAAATGAAAAGTAGAATTTGTTTGAAAATAAATATTGATTTATTTTTGAAGTGTGAAAATTATATATCTTGTAAAGATATTTTGGAAAATAAATTATTTGGAAAATTATTTGGAATTTGGTGATGGGTGCATATCAATAGATAGTTCAATAACCGACTATCAATATTTCCCTTTGAATGGGTATTTGATGTGAATTGATTGAATTTGAATGCCACACTTATTTTTGAATAAGCGCTCACTATTCGGATTAACCGGGAAAGGACCATGGGGTCGTATAACCCATTCCGAATATGTGATACGTCGTTGTGAATTGCATTTGAAGATCGGTGTTGAAGACCGAGTATTTGTGAAAGCGATAGGATGACCTATCGATTGTCTCTGCACTGGGTAGCTCCTGGTATAGAGATTCCTTAAGTGATGGGAAATTCGATCGGGATTGTGAATACCCGGATTGCAAGGGCTTCGTAAGAAGTGCCTTCGGTTTTGTTCGAGCCCGGAACAGACTTGTATGGATTGTATGTCTGACATTACAAGTTGAGATATAAAGCCGATTTCTTTCAAATATATTTATGTTGGTGGCGGAGAATTTATTCTTTTAGCTTAACACCCTTCTCTGAGACGTACGTGCTCAGAGGTTATGTAGTTGAATGTTATCAGCGATATATTCCCAATTTGGTAATGTGACATGCTGAGTGATGCTGAAATGATCATTGTGTTGATTATTTGTGATAGGATCGTTTATTTGATCGTCTATCCTTGTGATCATTGTGTTGATCATTTGTTGACCCAAAGCGTGGCTTTTGTATAAAGTATGTTTTTGTGGACGTGACTTCGTCGAGCCTCACACCCCGTGAATGGTCAAAACAGGAAAGATGCGGCAAGGTTATGAGGGGTAGCACCCTTTAGGATGTGTCCATTTCCTTCTGGAAAAGGGTGGTATCATGGTATGGAGCCCAGATACTTACTCATGTTGAAAACACTTTGTTATGATTGTGTGAATTGATTACGAGCGCTCGGATGAAAGGTCCCAAAGGACCGGGGGATGGCATATTCGGTCAGTTGTTACTCAGTTAGGGGTAACCCGGCCTTGTGTTGGTAGAGATCCGGTTTGGTTCTCGGGGATGTCCATCCAGAGGCATTCTCATGTGGCAATGGGAAGTTCCTTGGCCTGATCATTCGTTGGAAATCCAAAGAAACAATACGTGACTTGTACGGTTTTAGTTGTAGAACCTGCCATCTAATATGGTAGCTATTAGTAGGCATAATATAATGGTACCTATGCTGGCTAAGATTTATATTCTACTTTCGAAATGAATTTCTTCTACACTATGCACTAATAATAATATCAAAATTGATTTGATTTTAATGCGTATCAAGCATCTTTGACTATCATAAGGATAAATCTTCTCCAAGTCTGCGTTTGCATTGTGTGTGTGGCAGGAGGTCTTATGGTAGTCTCATTTTTAAAAGCATTGTGAATTGAATTTAAAAATATTCCTCTATTTTGATTTTAAAGATAAACAAACTGTTTTGAGTTCTCACACCAGTCACATGACTGACTTGGAGTTTATTGTTTTCCTTCCTAAACTCTGGGTGCCCACCAATTTTCCACACGGGCAGTCAAGAGTTAGGTTTATCAGGATATTCTGGATATTCAGGAGTTGCTGGAGGCAAGCTGGATGGCATGGCGTATTACTAGTATATAGTATTTCTTTTTCCGCTGCACTGTTCATTGTTTGTTGTTGTATGTTGTTGTACACTCTGATGATATGATGTGATGTAATGAAATGTAATGTAATAACTGATATAGTTCTTTGTTTAAAGATTATTCATTTATTATTATATGTTGTTCCGCTGCGAATTGTGAGATTCTGTTGTTCTGTTGTTTCCTTTCAGTCCCCTTCTATTTTTCTGTTTTTCTGTTTTCTTTCTCTATTTTCTATCTTCTTCTTCTACCTTTTTCTTTTCTTAAATTTTTCTTAAAATCATAACATTCCGTGTTTCCGGCCTTCGATTTCTCGACAGTCGATAAAGTGAGTGTCGATGTTGAATTTTCGAAAGTCGAAAATTTCTGGGGCGTTACAGAAGACGTGAGAAGTCTATGAGACTTAGTTACTGTGTGCGGTTGAGAAACACTTTTACGTTGTTGGTGCGAAGAGACTGGGATTAGATTTATCTCAAGACCACTTCGGACCAACGTATATGCGACGATTGTGCAGGTTGCTTGTGATGATATTGATATTTCAGAGTTTCATAGTGGGGGACTGCTTGTTGATCATTTGGGGTTAAAATCTCAATATAGATCCAGTAGCAGTGATCTCTTCATTATGAAATATCCAATGCAGGGACTATTCACTACTAATCCTAGGGATTTCCCGACATGATGTGGTAGGAAAGTACCTTCGGTTTGTCCTGTTCCTGGACAACTTGTATGGATGTTTGTCTGACATTTCATTTCCATAGATTACGTACATTGGTTTTCACAAACGTACATCAGTGGTGGCGGAGAAGGAAACTTCTCTTAGCTTAACACCCTCCTTGAGACGTATGAGCTTAAGGGTTGTATTTTTGTGGAAGGCAATTAGTAGTTAACGAAAATGGCCGTGTGGCATTCTAAGTGATGTGATATGTGATTGTGAAAGGTAATCATTACATCATCAGGCCTCATCAACCAAAAATGACCAAAACAGGGTTTGATGCAGCAGGGCTAAGTAGGTCATTCCCATTAGGATATGATCATCCTCTTCTAGATATATCATTACATGCTATGACGTCTTGTATCTGAATATTGTGGTTTGTATGCTAGAGGGCCCTCGGTAAAGGTCGGTAACGACCGTAGGATGATATGTTCGGTACCATCTAGTTATAGAGGTGGGCCGGTCTTGTGTTGGTAGAGGATCCTTTGTGATGGTCCTCGGTACATTCTTCTAGAGATGCACTGCTGAAAGGTAATCCCTTCACTTGGTCATTTGTATGGAAATCCAAAACCCACTACGAACTGCGATTTTGTTTGTAAAGGCATAATGAATAGCCTTGAAATGCTATATGGATAACCATTTCAACTATGATTAATATTATTTGTATATACTAGACACTAGTATAATATAAGAGGATTTGATATGAAAGAAATGTTTTAGCTATCGTAAAGGAAAAAACATGTCTGTGTTTATGTGTGTGCGTGTCTTACGAGATACTTTTGTTTTGATAAAGTAAAAGTTTGGGTAACTCAATTAATTCAGTTGAGTATGTTTCTCACGCTGATATACTAGACTGATCCGGAGTTCTTCCCTTTCAATGCTCAGGTTAGACCGAGTATATTTACAGGTCTAGATTTGATGCTTTTGGAACCTCAATAGGAGAGCTGGAGATCTTCATTTCGTATACGCATATTTGTTTTGATTATTGATTATCTGCTATGCTTAGTTGTTGTTATTATCGGCATTTTTAAGGACATGATATTATAATTGTTCAGGCTGATAACTATTGATTGATTGTTGAACTCTGATTGATGTGTGTATATATACATTTTCTGTTTTGTAAAGATCATTGATATGATATTATATGTTTTTCGCTGCGATGTGAAATTCTGTATTGTTCTGTTTTGTTCTATTTTCTCTCTTTCTTCTCTTCTCTTCTTCTCTCTTCTTTTTCTTTCTCTTGACTTTCCGTCAGTTTGTGCTTTTTGGGTCGGATATGTATTTTTATTGTCGATTCAAATGGGTATGGATTTTCGGGTCGTCACAATTGACCTTCCTCATCTTGAAGACGTGAACATATCTCTATTTGTAAGTCTCGCTTTAAAATGCCATGATTGGCTCCAATGATTGTGAGACATTGGATTAGAAGGAGATTTGATTTGAAAATCTAAAAACATAATATCTAGTTTTGGATGTGAATTATATAATGGGAAGGAGGATGATTGAACATGTATGGGGAGTATGGCTGAATAGTGCAAGTATGGTTAAGGCATAGGCAAAGTTATGAAGTACATAATATTGCATATATTATTTTATTTTAAAATATTCGGTAATACACATCCTAATGTCTCAAACTCTAAACAAGGCATGCCGCATGGCATTTTATAATAAGCACCCTTATTCTATAATATGTACGGTAGAAATTAAAAAAATCTTCTATAAAAAAATCTTTTATTATTTAACTAATTTAATATGGCAATATAATTTAAATTCGATGTTATATTCTATACAAAGTATGGGTTTATAATTTTCTATGGATGGTTTCATATATAAAATACATTTAGAAGAAATAATATAATTTTCATATATCTATATATTATTATTAAATATTATTTAAACCAATTAATTATGTAAATTAATTATATCTATCTATATATATTGTAAAAATATTTCATGTTTTATAAATCTAAATTAGTGCCTAATATAATTTTGGAAGAAAAATTAAAAAACAAATTTTCATGTATAATTTAATTATTTATATTTTGGTCGAAATTTAAAAATAGAATTTAAAATTGTCTTTAAATTATAAAATTATGTATTAGATTTTCAAATAACAAAATATGACTTAGATATTTTTCTAAAACTTTAAAATTCAAAATTATATTTTCAAATTTATTTTTATTTAATTTTAACTATTACCCATGCAAATATTTATTGTAAAATTTTAATATTTTGAAGTGACAAAAATAATTCTTTTCAGCGTGCACATTGTCACATAAATATGTATTTATATATATATATATATATACACACATATATCTTGTATATTTTAAAGTTATAACATATATATATATACATATTATGTTATATATATATATGTGAATATATATACATAAAATATATAAGTTAAATTATGCTTTTATATGCATATACATATATATACTGTTTTCGGTTTTACAGTAAAAAAATTCATTTAATACTATAAATGTTTTAAACATACTTATAAAATTATTATACTTAATGTTAAAATTCTATGTTTATACATTTACATACACGCAAATATTTATTTATTAATAAAACTATTCAAAAATAAAATCTAGTTTATATAAATACGTATATATACATACACACACACACACACATATATATATATATTTACATTTGATATTTTATATTGTAACAACCTGTAATTTTTACGACAATTGATTAAAAAGAAATTAATTAATAAATAATAATAATTCAGAAAAATAGGATGTTTACAAATATCAGCATTTGGCTAGGAAACTTGCATCATTGGGTTTATGGCGATTTTATGATCAATTTTCAAGTATAAATATTTCCGATCGAAGTTCAAACGGTTTAGATAGTAAAGTTTGATGTGTTTGAATCGGAATTAATTATATATGTAATTAAGCTAACAAAAATAATTACTTAACTTTAGTTACCATTAGTTAAAGTTAACGGATAATTAAGTTGCTTAAATGTTAGGAGAAATGTTAATGGAGGAAATTTTATCTGTTGATTTAAATAGAAAATAAATAAATCAAATAAAAATATTTAATTAAAGCAAAAAACACACGACCAGCCGACCCTAGATGCCTGCTAGTCAACCGGTAGCAGTCGATCATAGGTTGATGGTAGTCGACCGTGCTATTGTAAAATGGACAGTAACACATGGCGAACGTCCTGGATTTATTATAATTCAATCGAATGACTGACATTGATTTGAACTCATGTAAATACAGGCCAAAACCTTCACTTCTAAACTCATATTTTCAAAGCAAGGCTGGAGATCTGTCGTTTTCTCTATTCCTCGAAATTTTAAATTCTTAAAAATAGTTATAGTTCATACGTATATATAATTGAAGAATCATAGAAGATGTTTGAGAAAAGGAATAGGTTTAAATCAAATCGTCAAAGTAAAGGTAAATTGTGAATCCGGATCTAAAATGTGAATTAAATCTAAATCTATGTTCCAATCTATATTTTTGATAAATATATGCATGCTTGATGTGTATAAATCCAAATAGGGAGAAAAAGGAAGTCAAACTGGAATAAAAGGGATTAGATGTGGAAAGCTAAAAAGTTGAGTGATAAATTATTTATTTTTACATAATTTTGGATTTATATCATTGTAAATCTATTCCTAGATACCCAAATGTAAATTTGGAGTTGTAATCTAAAATTGTATATGTGAAATAAAATTATAAACCATTCCTACATATTCTATGACTGCTAACTTAAATTATATACTGCATGTATGTGAATCTGGAAAATGTTGTGTAATAATAATCCCTGAATTTAGTATTATGTTGTAGTAGTCCCTGAAATTTATAAAATATGTGACAGTTCAAGATTTTTGAATTCAGTATGACTTGTATAAATAAAAACTTAAATTGAGTTATCAAAGGAATTGTAGGGATATAAGTAGTATTTCAATTTATTAGAATATAGCATGTTGCAATTTGAATTTTTATAGATTATCAAGTTTCGGATTTATAAACAAAAGTGTAGCATTTGAAATAACAAGGAATACAACTAAAAATAAAGATATGTATAAAATAAGGATACTGTAACAACCTGACATTTCGAACCATTCAAATCGACAATCATCCTCTCATGTCAAACTTGAATTGCTCAAAACAACATATTGTTAATTTATATTTGAAAAAACTTAGCATATACAGTAAATAAATCAATCACATAATCATAGACATAGAGTAATAAAACAATAAGCAGTAGAATAGATAAATAGTAGTTCATGAAGCTACTATAGAACAACAAAGTCTGAAATAGAATACGATAGAAATTTTGAATACATGGAAGTTACTAATACAAATGTCAATGACAAGTCTAAACAAAAACATAGGAAATAGCTACAAAGCTGAATAGACAAAGGATAGATCTCCAAGCAAAGCTCCAAGCTCCAAAGTGAGTCTTAAATGCTGTGATACTCAGTCTGACCCGAGCAAAAAGCAAAACACAAAACACTCGAGTCGGGATTTACATTCTAATACCAGTAAATCAACTCAAGTGAAATGTCCAATGAAATACAAAGCAACTCAAAGTGATGCTTGGGATTACACCATTTAAGGATCTGTTAAACTATCTACACATGTAGTACAATACGCTACATAGATAATGTCTACAGTAAAGTAAAATATTAAAATAGCGTTACGGCGTTACCCATATCCTCCATAACATATTCTAAATAAATGTTGTATTCTATACAGTATTGTAAACTCCACTAAACCAGTGGGCTATCAGAGAGTGCTCCATAGATACAACACAAATCAAACTCGTAGAAGACGCGATAAGGCATGTGATAAGCACGCATGGCAATGACAGGGTTGGATTCTACCATTTGCACTCTTGGACTGGTGGTAATGCATGGCAGCTACTACAGCCACCTCGAGACACACTCCCAAATCAAAGATGCATCCAATAAAATTAAAGAGTAATAGAATGGTATCGAAGAAGCATGCTCGATCATAGGTACGACCTCACTTGGCCAGGTATAGCTCCTGTTTTAGTCACATCAAGCAGACTCACGGGAGTTAGGGCTGCATTAATGCCTTATATAGAATCATTGCCAAACAATCCTACTTCGTTCTGCAATCTCCACCATGTGCACAGTTGTTAAAATGGTATTGGTATTGGTAGAGAGTATGATAATATCTGATCCCGGTCTTCTTAACAACCAAACGCTTATTTCACACCGTAGTCATTTTACACTTCAAAAATTCATACTTCATGTCAAAATATCATATTCATTTCAAAAAGATTCACTTTCGAAATCATTATTCACTTTCGAAATCATATCACTTTCGAAATCATAATCAATTCCAAAATCGTAACCACACAATAGTTTATATATTAAAATAGCTATATATTAAAATAGTACATATATTAAAATAGTTTATAGATTTAAAAGAGTTTATATCAAAAATAGTTTCAAATTAGAATTGCTTCTTCCAATTTTACAAATCAAATCAAATAAACTTAAGTTCCAAATTTAATTTAAATCAATCTCAGTTCAACCATTTCAAATAAAAGGGTAACTGGTTCAATTCAAATTCTCATCAAAACCATTTTAAATTTATTGATTTCAAATCCAGGTTTGAACTATAAATTTAAACCACTTCAAATACAATAGTTTTCAAAGTTTAAACATTCAAACAGTTACAATTACTCAATTTGATAAATTCCATTTATATTTCAAAATTCAACTTTATTTTATTTAAATCTGAAAATATTCACTTAATCATTTTTAATAACCATTTTAATAAAATTCCAGCTTCCAAATTTAAATCAAAATTAAATATTCAGATTCAATTTTTATTTAAAATTTAAAATTATTCGTTTAATCCCTTTTAATCAAAATCAAGTTATCAAGTTATAAAAACATATCTTTAAATCTCAAATTCAATAAGTTCCAAATCAATCTTTATTTAAATTTAATTATTAACCGATTTACATTTCAAGCCAACTTTAATTTATCTTTCCAACCTCTATTTATTAGAGTTATTAATAAATCTATTTAAAATATTAATATAAATTTAATTAAATTTTAAAAATATTATATATATAGAAGTCAAATTGAATTCTTATTAAATTTTATTATATTAGTTATTGTTAAATTAAATCTTATTATTATTAAATCCATTTTAAATCTTATTTTATATGTTTAAAAATAAAAAAGTTATAAGTAAAAATTTATAATTCACATTTTAAAAATTAACTTATAATTTTAAAAATTCCAAAACATATGAATTTGAAAATCTAAATTTTACACACATTAAAATAAATATCTTAATAATTTATTTTAAAATCAAAACCCGTATATTTCCTTTCAACTTTGGAAATCATTTTTCAAAAATAGACCACGGTGTCCTTATATAATTTTCTATCCTATGACCAAGTGATACGGATAGTTATCATTTCAATCCACCATAATTTAATATTTATGGGTATATATCATTTCAATCCACAATCCTAAATTTCAAAAATCAATAAAATCGCTTGGGTTTATCATTTCAACCCAAAACGATTTTCTCCAATCTACAAGATCGTTCGGGTATGTACCATTTCAACCTATAGGGAATTTCTAACTATTAGGTAGCTTGCAGAGTAAGAACAATATGATAATAATATAATATATCAACAACACACATATACCATAATTGACAATATAACATATATATATAACATGTTATTGGTGTCAATACTATCAATTAGCATAGGCGAACAGATGCAAATAATAACATATCATATTTAATGATTAAATAACTGACAATTTAAATTTGATAACATATTTCTATCGTCATTTCATGTAAATAGAATTTACTAAATGTAAGAACATTAATCATGAGTGATTTCTCACCTTTTGAGGCCAAAGAGCAATGGGAATAAACACGAATGGACACGAATACTGACATGGACAAGCTAGAATTATGGAAAAAATTTCGAACAACAATGGAAACAAGCGAAGCAAGGTGGACTAGAGATCGATTAAAACAATATATATAACTTTTAAAATAATCAAGATTTTATTCACCTATTTAAAAATAAAATCTTTATGTCATATCTTTAAAATCCAAATTAAAGTAAAAATCTTCACATTATGTTATTAAAAAATTAGCATTTATGAAAACACAGATAATAAAATCAAAATATTTATTTTATAATTTAAAGTCAATATCTAAAAATCAATATATATATATATATATATTATTTAAAAAAACTACACATATAGTTTTTATGGAGCAGAATAAAAATAACTTTATAGTGTGTTGTGTACGTATATAATATGAAATAGTAAACCAAGCTTAGGCAAAGTACAAAAGCAAGGTAGAAGGTTACAGATTAAAACATATATATACGACACCCAACTTATAAAAACT
Source organism: Allium cepa (assembly GCA_030765085.1). NCBI lineage: Eukaryota > Viridiplantae > Streptophyta > Magnoliopsida > Asparagales > Amaryllidaceae > Allium > Allium cepa. The sequence goes on from CM060945.1 coordinate 509,507,304, forward strand.
AGATACATACATACATACATACATACTTTTATAAGAGCTCGTAGATACACAAACTTATAAGGCTTATATATATATATATATATATATATATATATATAACATGCGGTAGGTTGAATGGGTTGCTGGGGGCTGAGCTTGCTATGGGTGAAGTATAGTAGTTGAACAGGGGTTGCCAGGCTCCGAGTAGAGAGAGGAGGAAGGCTTTGTTAAGTGAAGGGTGGTTGAAGCTGTTGGGGAAGTTTGTGGCTGCTTGCATACGTGGCAGGGATAGGAAGAGGCAGAAATGGATAACGAGAGAGAAGGGGAGGCAGAGTGAGTTGTTTAAGGATAGGTGATGGGCACTGTTGTTGTGTATGCGACAAAGTGGAGCTGGGGTTGCTTGGGGGTCAGATCATGTCAGATGCAGGCTGAGTGGGTTGGAGGCCTTACGGGTGAAGGTTTGAGGGGTTGTGGTCAGCAGCACAATAGAGGAGTTGTGATCTGGTGTAAATGGGCTGGTGAAGGAACGGTTCTAGCACATGGCAAATTGAGCTCGAGATGGCTTGCTAGATTCAGCCACAGAGGTTCATGGCAGGTCAGGTGAAAGGAAGGCGTTGTGATGGCGAGGTGGTGGAGAAGGATTGTGCATTTGGGTTGGTCGATGGGACTATTCGGTGAAGGGGATGGAGCCGTAGGGAGGAATGATCAAAACAAGACAAGTTAGGCACTAGCGATGGAACGAGGAAACGGTCGGTGGTGGTGAAACGAATCAAAGACTGAGTTATGGAATGGGAAAGGTTTCTTTGGCGTGGATTTTAGCTGGAGCGGGGAAGGGAAAATGCGAAAGCAGTCGAGGTAAGGGTCAATGGTGGTTGGGTTGGGTTTGCGATAAGTGGGAAGGCCAGCTACGGCTACTGAGTATTCATGTGTGGTTGCTGTGTCTCGACGAGAAGATGGGAAGCGGTGGTGGTGGGCTATCTCTAATGGAAGGTGGATTAGGAGGTTGGACCAACGGAGGTTGCGCTAGGGGAGAGAGGCGATGCTCGAGCGGCCACGGCAAAATGAAAGAGAAGAGAGTGGGAGGGTTTCAATGATGAGCAAAACTTTATATATAACTTTATAATTATTTTTTAAATGAAACAAACAAGGAGAAATGAGATAAAGCAACGGACTAGAATATATAAATCAAATCAGTGAATAGCAAAGGCCACATGTTAAACTTTGGAACAATAAAAGCTAACGATTGGTTATATTCAATCAGTGGATAATTGTAAGGACATAGGGAAACAAAAAGGTTCAAATACAGTACCGATACGGCTAGTCGTCTTGTCGATTTCACAGCATATCGGACATCGAAATGCACAAATGAATATACTATAGAGATTAGTACGATGAGACGAACAGAATGGTACACATATATGAGTGACACAGCCATCCTATCAAAACTCGTATTTGATGCCAAATATGCTGCTAAAACGTCGAAAATAAGATGAACGGAGCTAGAGCATTTCAAATTTGGCGCAACAAAATATGACATCTCACTTAGAAAAAGATTTAAAATTTTATTATATAAAAATATTCAGGTTTCAAAAATATTTTATTTTCATCACATTAACTGATTTTAAATTAAAATTGAAAATTACACAACAGAACGAACTTTTATATTTACCAATGAAAATCTACTATTTGCTATGTTTAAGTAGACGCATAAAAAATATAAAATTTTCATTGCAAAATTTAAATGTTTATGTTCATGAAAAAATTAGTTTATTACGTTATTAAAAACCGTTAAAATTTCAAGGTCTTTACACTCTCCCTTACTCAAAACTTTTCGTCTTCGAAAAGGAACGGGATAGGAGAGTAGAAACAATAGAAGAGAAAGATAGATTCGAAATACATACCACCAGATATAACAATTAATTTAAAACTATATAAATTCATTTTGGAACATCTTGTACTTACATTTATATTATATTCTATTCAATTACATTTAAAAAATTTCCCAAGCAAATTTATTAATGTTTCTGAGTGTAACTGACCAGTACACAAATTTACATTTTATTTACAACATTTCAATTAAATGAAAATTTAGTTTGAACATTTTTATTACTTAAGTTTCTCTTGTACAACCTTCAATTACATATTCACATTAACATTTTAACTATTTGAATATTTTAGGTAAGTTATATATGTCTTAGAATGCAGTTGAGTATTATACAAATTAGTTTTATCCTAGTTGTGACGACCCGCCTTTCTAACCACAGAAAGACGTACCATCAATAAGAAAAGAAAGAGATAGAAAAAGAAAAGATAGAAAGAAAGAATAACAACATCAGAATCTCACAGCGGAAACGGAATAAAATATAATACATCACATAACTATTACATAGTTTGACATATATCAGAGTTACATAATATCATACAACAAGACAGTCATATATATATATATATATATATCTGCCAATACAAACATCCCAAAATACAACATACATCAACAAACACAACCGAACTAGATAGATAGATATATGCATCTGGACTCTTGCTCCAAGCTCCTTCAGAACTCAACACTCCAAAACCTATCACTTGGCTACTCATTAAAATTTGAGTACCCAAGAGTTTGTGAAAAAAAAAAAAATAAACTATGGGTCAGACATGGGTCTGGTGTGAGTAAATGGGTTAAAGTTGTTTAACTTTGAAAACCATTTGAAAATAAAAGGTATCACTTAAGACTTCCCACACATAAACACGGATAAGTTTTTACCTTGCGCTAACCAAATCATTTTATAGGAAATCCAGTGATATTATAATAGTGCCTAGGGTTTTCAAGTAAATAGAAAATAGTCGAAATTTTTACATTCATTAAATTTTAGCTACTAGCCACAAAAGTGGGTAATACAATCAAAACCGTAGGGTCTCGTAGGGGAAATAGGTTTCCATCAATGGTAGGGCTACTGTGGTATCGCCCATAACAGTACGGGGCCTAGATCACCATACCGAGAATCACTCCCGACCCCCTACAACACGAGGCCGGAACCATTCCTTACTGAACAATTCCGAACAAGATAACCCCGCAGTTCTGGCCAAAAACTACCCACACAGCCGAAATAAAGGGACATCTAGACAGGGGTATGTCTCATCCTTCTTGAGTGCTACCCACCTAACCTTGTTGCATGTCCCCTATTTTAGCCATTCCGGTTGATGAGGCTTGAGGCTGCGATCACCTTTATAGAACATATCTCTTAGAATGCTCATCTTCCACCTCACGATGTGCTAAAAGCATTTAATCCATAAAAGTTCGTTCCGAGTTCGAACAAAACCGAAGGCATTATCTCGTTACATTCGTTTTGGAATCACCCTCAGAGTTAACGACAATAACCCTTGCATTCGGAAACACCATCTTGATCTTCACTTGAGATGCTATGACCTACCGTTTAATTTGGATCGATATGGTTTTCGGATAATCAAAATTGACACCCGATCCCGGTCTCATCGAAATTCAAATGCCATTTTAAAGGTCAAGTTGTTTAATAGTTTAAACAATTTAGTTCAACACTTTGAATTCACATAGCATTTATCATAGATAAAACATACACAGTCATCATAGATGTATTAAGGCATATCACATAGTATCACAGAATATCACCAAATAGTTATCACAAAATCAGATATTCTACTAATACAATCATCTATAAGCAAGCATCTTAATCCTTATTGTAATTACTTCTATTTAAACTAATTACTTGAGAATTAATCACATAATCCTGCTTAATAAATCATTAATTAATTAACCATTCCCATTTCAAATCATTTAATCATTTAATCACTTTTTAATCGGTTTATTAAACCTTAATTTCTTAATTCATTACTCCTTGATTATTAATTAATCGTTAATTACTAATTAATTAATAATTAATCCTTAATTAATTAATTATTAGTTAACTACTAATCATATATTAATTAACTTTAAGTAGTTCATTTAAAATTCTTAATTGCAAATTGATTAATTACTTAATCATTAATTTACAAATCTTTAATTACAATTATAAATTAATCATTCTTAATTACCTTTTCAAACAATTAATTAATAATAATTCATCTCAATCAACATTTTAAAATCTTCTTTAATAACTTTGAAATCAAATTATTACTAACTTAAAAGCTTTAATTTTAATTAAATTTAAAACTTACCTTATATTAACTACTTAATCAAGACATTAATTGGATTTTAAAACATTGTCAAGTATTTGTTTAACTCATTAAAACTTGAAATAAATTCTTAACTTAATTTTTCAAACATAAATTAAGTCAATAATATTCAAAATTGTTTAAGGTGATATAACTTCAATTTCTATTAAGCTGAAGGTTTCGAAACTTCACCCGAGAAAATCCCTACGTATACTCGAGCAATCACTCAAGTTCTTCCCACCATTTCCCGAGTCCCTTCTCTTTCTTCTCCTCCTACTTTTTTTCTTCCCCTTTTTGTTTTTTTTAAGTTTCAGTTATAAACTTCGATAACAGGAAACACTCACGCACCTAGGTTCCACTCGTGAAACCCCTCATCTTTCTCGAGTATCAACTCGCGTCAGCCATCATCAACTTCCTTACACCTATATGTTGTCGTGCACGTGCACAGCACTTCACCTGCGCTCCGGCGAAGTTCGTTACCTCCGGCAAGTCACAAACAAAAGCAAGAATCAAAAACAAGGTTCAATTCGACACGATCAAACCCATAGTGAAATCGAGCCTTCAGTTCGAGAACTCGACCTCACCCATCAAATTTGCTTCACCTCGCCAACGCCATCCATCAGAGGCGACACAATTCCGGCCTCACCTCGCCGATACCCGACTCTACCATCCCCTTGAACCTTACGCAACTCGATGCATCAAAGGTGACGAAATCACCTCATTTTCCGACCATGTCCAAACTCGATCATAAACCCTAATTTCGCCTTGTTCCCTTAATCCTTGCAATAGAATTTTTTTTTTAATAATTTTCCTGTCTTCGTTAATCAACAAGCTAGCTTCAAACAATAATTCAGCGTCTAAAATTTGTTTGATCACCAGAAATTGATTAAAAAGCATATTTGGTTCAACTAGGAACTGCGCTTAGAATACTTAACTAAAAATCATCATATTAGTTTTAAAAATCCTATCTTTGAACGTTTATTCAAGTTATATAATCAAATCAATGATTCAAAATATTGGAATTAATCATATGATTTCTATTTTACTGTAAAACTGAGTTTACAGAGTCAAATTCTTCATTATCAAGCTTAAACAATTTCTAGGCCATGATATAAGTTTAAACAAACTTATTTTGTTTAAAATACTAAGTTTATAATGTTTGTATGAAGACTTATTAAATTTTTTCTAATTTACCTTGCTCTGAAACTAGAAATAAAGGAGAACAAACCATATGAAATTTCTCAGTACAACAGAATTACACAGAACTACTTATTAGAATATACAGCAAAACACATACTAATCATAAATCAAATAAACAGATTTAAATTTAAAAATAGTATGTTTACTCACCTGAAATATTTTGAACTGAGAACAACTTTATGTCGAAGGCTGTAGTTTGATTTTACTGTAAATCCTTTCTGTTTTGATCTTGAATGATGTTTTAGTTTGTAAGATAATGATGTTTATTTTTCTTTTCTTTCAGGCTTGCTAAGTTTTGTTTGAACGAACAAGAACTAATATGGATGTATATATAAAGAAAATAGGTTTTACAAGGTTGGTGGCTTCTGGTACAAGCTCCTCCTCAGTTCAGATTTTTGTCTTTTTTTTTTACTGAAAATTGAAATGATATTTGTTTGTGCCGAGATGATGTTATTTAATGCATATGTTTCCCTATATGTTTACATCTTATCCTATTCCTATATGTACACAGATCTTGTTTATAGATATTTTTATTTTTCCTTCCTGCATTACATATATAAAATTCACAGCAAACATACTTGTTTGGTTTTTGTCTTTATCTTGCATTCACACATGTATTCCATAGTATTTTACTAGAATTATCTTATGTTTCTATTTAACTTTGACCATTCAACACTTAATTCATATCCAAATATTTTTATATTTATATTTTATATTGATAAGATTGATTTTATTTTAAACATTTTTTAAAAACTTTATTTATATTCATATATTTTTATTATTATATTTTATACTTATATTTAATATTGATAGGATTAATTTCATTTTAAACATTATTATCTATATTACATTCATTTGCATATATTATATCAAATGTCAATAATGTAGAGGCTTTAATTTAATTGAATAAGATAAATTTTATTGTAAATATTTTTGAAAGATTCTATTTTAAATTTCCAAATCAAAGTTTCCTTTTCAAAATACATATGTATATATATATAAATAACTGGAAATGTTCAAAGTCTTATTCGTTTTTCAAATTATAGGCTTGTATTTTATTTAAGTTAGATTAAATACTTAATAGAATAATATGGCCGAAATCCCGGATCGTTACATTTCACCCCCCTTAAAAGAATTTCATCCCCGAAATTTAAAACAAAAGATAATTCAAAATCTTTTATATCAACAATCCAAACATACATATCATCCATACATTAGCAAACAACAAAATAGTTTATCCTAACAAACATCACTAGCTATCCGGACACAAATCTGGATAAGCTTTCCATAAACAATCCAGTGTTTCCCAGGTACAATCTCTGGGATCCTCGCTCCACTGCACTTTGACGAGCTTCGCTACTTTGCTCCTAAGTTTCCTCTCGTCTTGATCAACGATCCGAACTGGATTCCTGACCACAGTCAAGTTTGTCTCGACTTTCAAATCTTCCTGGACTACTGGTTCTACAACCAATGATGGGTAATGGACAAATTTCCTTAGATGGGATACATGAAATACGTTATGAATTCTAGACATCCGTTCTGGCAATTCAATTTTGTAAGCTACATCACCAATTCTTTCCAGCACTCGGAATGGTCTATATATCTCGGGGCAAGTTTTCCCGTCTTTCCGAATCTTACTACTCCTTTGATCGGGGAAACTTTGACAAAGACTAAATCTTCGATCTCGAATTCGAATTGTCTTCGCCTTTTATCTGCATATTTCTTTTGACGGCCCTGAGCAGCTTTCATTCTTTTGTTGATAAGCTCAACTTTCACAGTAGCTTCACGAATCAAATCTGGTCCAAGCACAAGACGATCTTTCGACTCTATCCAACAGGATAGGGATCTAACGGTCTTCCATATAGAGCTTCATAAGGAGCCTTCTTAATACTCGCCTGGTAACTGTTATTATAGGAGAATCCACTAGATGAAGATGGTCTTCCCACGAACCACCAAAATCCAAAACACAAGCTCGCAGCATATCCTCTAGAATTCGGTTCATCCTCTCCGTCTGTCCGTCTGTCTGGGGATGATAGGCTGTACTCAATCTCAAACTCATTCCCAAAGCTGATTGCAGAGCCTCCCTGAATTTGCTGGTGAAGATAGGATCTCGATCACTTACAATACCGACAGGAACACCATGCTATCTGACTATCTCCCTCAAGAAAATCTCTGCCAGAGAAGCTGCAGTACGAGTTGCCTTAACAGGTATAAAATGGGCGCTCTTTGTTAAACGATCCACAATAACCCATATTCCTTCGTTTCCTTTCTTGGTCCTAGGCAAACCGTCGATGAAATCCATCGAAATCATCTCCTACTTCCATTCTGGAACTTCCAAAGGCTGCAATAATCTGGCTGATTTCTGCCGATCTCCTTTAACTTGTTGGCAGATGGCACAACTATTCACGAAAGCAGCCACATCTTCCTCCATGCCCTTCCACCAAAAGACTCTCTTCATATCCTTATACATCATTGATATTCCCGGGTGGATATTCAGTTTGGAGCGATGACTCTCTGACAACACCTCCTGCCTCAGATCCCTATCATTCATAACACAAATCCCTCCGTTAATCCTCAAAGTTCCTTGGTCATCAATCTCAAAACTTGAACACTGACCTTTCCTAACTTTTTTGATGATTCTTTTCAACATTTTATCAGATTTTTGCTTGCTCGAAATCCTTTCAATAAGAGATGGAACAACTTCCAAAAGAGACAGAACTGCATCTTACTAAGAGCATCAGCCACAACATTCACCTTTCCCGGGGTATACAGAATATCCAAATCATATGATGCCAGGAACTCGACCCATCGTTGCTGCCTCAGATTAAGATCCTTTTGAGAGGAAAGATAATTCAACGGTTTGTGATCCGTGAATAACTCGAACTTCTCTCTCAAAAGATGGTGCCTTCGGATCTTTAAAGCAAAAACAATGGCCAATAATTCTAGATCATGTGTAGCGTAGTTCCTCTCATGTGGCTTTAACTGCCAACTCGTATACACAATTACACTTCCATTCTGCATCAACACTTCTCCTAGTCCAACTATACAAGCATCTGTATAAACCTCAAATTTTCTCTTCCCATCCGGAATAGCTAGCACTGGTGCACTGGTTAGCCTCGTCTTCAACTCTTGGAAAGCTTCTTCACACTGTGGTGTCCACTTAAACTTAGCTCCTTTCCTTATCAGCTTGGTCAGATGTGAAGAAATCTTAGAATAATCATTGATAAAATTTCTGTAGTAGCCATCCAAACCCAAAAAACTACAAACTTCAGTCGGTGTCTACGGTTGCTTCCACTCCAGAATAGTCTCAACTTTCGCTAGACCTACAGAGATACCTTCACCAGAAACAATGTGCCCTAGAAATTTGACTTTCGATTTCCAGAAATGACACTTAGAGAATTTCTCCTTCAAAACATGCCTCCTCAGAGTCTCCAACACAATTCTCAAATGCTGCTTGTGCTCTTCTTCAGACTTAGAGTAGACCAGGATACCATCAATGAACACCAGAACGAACTTATTCAATACATCACGAAAGACTCGATTCATCAGGTCAACAAAGTAGGCAGGAGCGTTGGTTAACCAAAAGGCATAACCAACCACTCATAGAAACAATTTGGTCCCCTAAATGCAGTCAAGGGAATACTGTCCTCAGCTACCCTTAACTGATGGAAATCAGAAGCTAAATCTAGTTAAGAAAAGACAGAAGCTCCATGCAACTAGTCAAAGAGATCATCAATATGAGGAAGAGGATATTTACTACGAATGGTCACTTTGTTCTATTCTCGATAATCCACACAGAACCTTAGCGATCCATCCGACTTAGTGACAAACACCGTAGCAGAACCCCAACAAGAAAAATTGGGCCTAATCAATCTCTTCTCCAAAAGATCCTGAGTTTGCTTAACTAACTCCTCCCTCTCCCTAGGAGCCATCCTCGTACTAGGCTGAATCACTGGTACTGCTCCTGGAACCAAATCAATACGAAACTCTATCTCTCGATGTGGAGGTAAACATTTGACTTCATCGAATACGTAAGGAAAATCTTGGACCACATCGATATCTACAACCTTCTCCTAAGAAGTCTCAGCCCCATGTAAAAGACTACTTAAGTGAATTCCAGAATTATCACACGTCACTCTAGCAATTCTACCCAAATCGGTTTCCAACAAAATTGTTCTCTCATCGTAATTCAGGACAGCTTTATACTTATCAAGCCAATCCATTCCCAATATAAGATCAAACCCCTTAAAATTCAGCACATAAGGGCCACAAGAAAAACTATGGGACATATAGGAAATCTTCAAATCCCTACAGATCGTGTCTAATTTTGTTACCCCTCCTATAGGATTAGATACAAAGATGGGACGGTCAATAATATTAGGGGTAAGAAAGAACTTCTCTACAGATTCCATAGAAATAAAACTCAAAAAAGCACCTGAATCAAACAAAACATTAATATACTTTCCATTCAAAAGTAATGTACCTTCCAATACTCCCTTTCCTTTGGATGAAGTAGATGGTGCACCTTCCAAAGAAAATACCTTATTTTGCTGAGCTTTATGAAGTAACGGACAATCTTTGATCATATGACCTGGTTGGTGGCAATTGAAGCATAGAGATTTCTGAACCAAAGCCGAACCTGGTCCACTATAATGTGGTTGCTGCTACTGCTGGAATCCTTTCCTGGGACACTTATTCGCCAAGTGACATTCTTGTTGACATATATAGCATTTGCGAGGTCCGTTATTACTTCCAGGCTTCTTCTTATTCTGCTTCCTCCAATTGGGATTGAACTTCCTCTTATTCGGATTAGCAAAATTCCCTCCCGATACCGCTACTGGTGCCACTGATCTCTTGTTCATCAAATCCTCATATCTTAGTGCCATATCAATTAAATCAACAAAAAATCCTTTCAAATGCGCCGTCATCTTTTCATGAAATTCTTGCCTCAATCCTTGCAGAAACATTTCATTCTTTTTGAGGGGTGTATTTATAAGCTTTGGTCCATAGCAAGAAAGTTCATTGAATTTGGTCTCATACTCAGAAATAGACACGCTTCCCTACTTCGAATTCAGAAAATCCTACTACAAACGAGTTTTCCCTGCCGTTGGCATGAATTTCTCCTCAAACAGCTCTTTAAATCTTTCCCAAGAAATGTCGTCCTCAGAGGTATTTTCTATCACTGCTTCCCACCAGGCTGCTGCACCTTCCTGCAATTGCCATAAAGCCATTTCCCTTTTCCGCTCATCAAACAACTTCACACTCTTAAAGATGCGCTCACAAGAGCGTAGCAAAGCCTAAACCTCAATTATCGTCTCTGACCCTTTAAATGGTTTACCTCCAAGGTTGATGAAGTCCTTGCATAAAGCGGTAAAACTAACGTGAGGCGGTACTGGATCTACTGCCTCATTAGCAGTTCGACTTCGTCCATTATCATTCGAGGTACCGCCCCTACCTCTGCCTCTCCTTCCAGAACTCATGTTGGCCACCTGAACAGGTAACTCAACAAATTTAGATAGGTATATAATTATATGAAAATACAAATACGCACTCTCAAGATAGATGCTACTCTAGAGCCTAGGTATTATCTCAACTTATGCTTTGATACCAACTGTGATGACCCACCTTTCTAACCACAGACAGACGTATCATCAATAAAAAAAGAAAGAGATAGAAATAGAAAAGGTAGAAAGAATGAATAACAACATCAGAATTCACAACGGAAACGGAGCAAAATATAATACATCACATAACTATTACATAGTTTTACATATATCAGAGTTACACAATATCATACAACAAGACAGTCATATACACACACACACACACACACACCAATACGTACATCCCAAAATACAACATACATCAACTAACACAACGGAACTAGATAGATAATTATATACGTCTGGACTCTTGCTCCAAGCTCCTCTAGAACTCAACACTCCAAAACCTATCACTTGGCTACTCATAAAAATTTGAGTACCCAAGAGTTTATGAAAAACAAAAAATAAACTCCGGGTTAGACATGGGTCTGGTGTGAGTAAATGGGTTAAAGTTGTTTAACTTTGAAAACCATTTGAAAATAAAAAGTATCACGTAAGACTTCCCACACATAAACACGGGTAAGTTTTTACCTTATGCCAACCAAAACATTTTATAGGAAATCCAGTGATATTATAATAGTGTCTAGGGTTTTCAAGTAAATAAAAAATAGCCGAAATTGTTACACTCATTAAATTCCAGCTACTAACCACAAAAGTGGGTAATACAATCAAAACCGTTGGGTCTCGTAGGGGAAATAGGTTTCCATCAATGGCAGGGCTACTGGGGTACCGCCCGTCACAGTACGGGGCCTAGATCACCGTACCGAGGATCACTCCCGACCCCCTACAACACAAGGCCAGAACCATTCCTTACTGAATAGTTCCAAATAAGATAACCCCGCAGTTGTGGCCAACAACTGCCCACACAGCCGAAATAAAGGGACATCTAGAAAGGGGTATATCTCGTCCTGCTTGGGTGCTACCCACCTAACCTTGCTGCATCTCCCCTGTTTTAGCCATTCCCTATTGATGAGGCTTGAGGCTGCGAGTAGCTTTATAGAACATATCTCTTAGAATGTTCATCGTCCACCTGACAAAGTGATGAAGCATTCAATCGATACAAGTTCGTTCCGGGTTCGAACGAAACCGAAGGCAATATCTCGTTACACTCGTTTCGGAATCACCCACAGAGTTAACGACAATAACCCTTGCATTCGGAATCATCATCTCGATCTTCACTTGAGATGTCACGACCTAACGTTTAATTTGGATCGATATGGTTTTCGGATAATCAAAATTGACACCTGATCCCGGTCTCATCAAAATCCAAACGCCATTTTAAAGGTCAATTTTTTTAATAGTTTAAACAATTTAGTTCAACACTTTGAATTCACATAGCATTTATCATAGATAAAACATACACAGCCATCATTGATATATCAAGGCATATCATAGAGTATCACAGAATATCACCAAATAGTTATCACAAAATCAGATATTCTACTTATACAATCATCTATAAGCAAGCATCTTAATCCTTATTGTAATTAATTCAATTTAAACTAATTACTTGAGAATTAATCACTTAATCCTGCTTAATAAATCATTAATTAATTAACTATTCCCATTTCAAATCATTTAATTAATTAATTACTTTTTAATCAATTTATTAAGCCTTAATTTCTTAATTCATCGCTCCTTGATTATTAATTAATCGTTAATTACTAATTAATTAATAATTAATCCTTAATTAGTTACTTAATTAGTTAACTACTAATCATTTATTAATTAACTTTAAGTAGTTAATTTAAAATTCTTAATTGAAAATTGATTAATCACTTAATCATTAATTTACAAATCTTTAATTACAATTATAAATCAATCATTCTTAATTACCTTTTCAAAAAAATAATTAATAATAATTCATCTCAATTAACATTTTAAAATCTTCTTTAATAACTTTGAAATCAAATTATTACTAACTTAAAAGCTTTAATTTTAATTAAATTTAAAACTTACCTTATATTAACTACTTAATTAAGATATTAATTGGATTTTAAAACATTGTTAAGTATTTACTTAACTCATTAAAACTTGAAATAAATTCTTTACTTAATTTGTCAAATATAAATTAAGTCATTAATGTTCAAAATTGTTTAAGGTGATATAACTTCAATTTCTATTAAGCTGAAGGTTTCGAAACTTCACCCGAGAAAATCCCTACGTTTACTCGAGCAATCACTCGAGTTCTTCCCATCATTTCCCGAGTCCCCACTCTTTCTTCTCCTCCTACTTTCTTTTCTTCCCCTTTTTTTTAAGTTTCGGTTATAAACTTCGATAACAGGCAACACTCACACACCCAGGTTCCACTCGTGTAACCCCTCATCTTTCTCGAGTACCAACTCGCGTCGGCCATCATCAACTTCCTGACACTTATACGTTGCCGTGCACGTGCACTGCACTTCGCCGGCGCTCCGACGAAGTTCGTTACCTCCGGCAAGTTACGAACAAACGCAAGAATCGAAAACAAGGTTCAATTCGACGCGATCAAACCCATTGTGAAATCGAGCCTTCAGTTCGAAAACTCGAACTCGACCTCACCCATCAAATTTGCTTCGCCTCACCAACACCGTCCATCGGAGGTGACACAATTCCGTCCTCACCTCGCCGATACCCCACTCTACCATCCCCTTGAACCTTACGCAACTCGATGCATCATAGGTGACGAAATCACCTCGTATTCCGTGCACGTCCAAACTCGATCATAAACCCTAATTTCGCCTCGTTCCCTCAATTCTTGCAATAGAATTTTTTTAACAATTTTCCTGTCTTCGTTAATCAACAAGTTAGCTTCAAACAAAAATTTAACATCCAAAATTTGTTTGATCACCATAAATTGATTAAAAAGCATATTTGGTTCAACTAGGAACTGCACTTAGAATACTTAACTAAAAATCATCATACTAGTTTTAAAAATCATATCTTTGAACGTTTATTCAAGTTATATAATCAAATCGATAATTTAAAATATACGAATTAATCATATGATTTCTTTTTTACTGTAAGACTGAGTTTACAGAGTCAAGTTCTTCATTATCAAGCTTAAACAATTTCTAGGCTGTTATCCCGCCTTTTCACAAGGCTGCGACACCAAGAACTTGACTAGAAACCAAGGATGGTTCGTCCTGGAGATCGTTAGTGCATAGGTCTGCTATGGATGTCGGTAAATTTTTTCCGAGTCCAGATCAAGCTACAATTGATATGACATGACAAGAAAAGCTAATAAAGCCAACGTTCCAAATTTCAAGTCAATCGGAGTTGGTATGCTCAAGATATTGATCGATCACGGTTGAGAAATCCAAACTTGCATCGATCATAACTCAAGATCTACAAGTCCAAATGCCACCAAATTTTCACAGTAGCATACTGGCAACATGAGAAATGTTCACGCCAAATTTCAGCTCAATCGAATCAAATCTTGATCGATTCGAAATTGCTTCGTATCGATCACGGACCAACTTGCATCGATCATATCTCACAATCCACATGTCCAAATGTTATAAAATTTGCACAGTGTCTTAATGACAACATGAGGAATGTTCACGCCAAATTTCATCTCAATCGGATCAAATCTTGATCGATTCGAAATTGCTTTGTATCGATCACGGACCAACTTGCATCGATCATATCTCACAATCCACATGTCCAAATGTTATGAAATTTTCCCAGTATCTTACTGGCAACATGAGGAATGTTCATGCCAAATTTCAGCTCAATCGGATCAAATCTTGATCGATTCGAAATTGGGTTTGAATCAATCGCGGAACGGGCCCCAATTTCCTAAGGCCGGGCATGCTGGCCCCCCTCACGTCCCAGAAGTGGTCTCCCGAATTTTCAGTGAAATATCAGCCTCTAGCACTTATAGATAGAGCCCCTGGTCATTCAGAAAAGGGGTCGGAGAATTGTTAGAGTAAAAGAATGCCCGGACTCTGCCACGTTCACTCCAGAACGCCATTACTGCCATTGATCTCGAAGTTAAGCTTATTATCTGTTGTACTTCGCTATAAAAAACTTGTAATCTTCAAGTATCAAGTAATAAAGTGATAAAACTTCATAATGGACGTAGGCTATACGTCGAACCACTCTAAAACTCTGTGTTTCTATGCATTTTCTTATATGTTTATTGGTGTGTTTATTAGATCTGCTTCATTTTACAAATTTTCTCTTCATTTTATCTCTTCAAACACATCCGAAGAGTGTTGTGCCCAATTTTGGTACAAACACTTTGGTGCTTCCACTGAGAAAAACCCAGTTTTTCTCCCGTTCGTTGGATCTACTTTCTATATCGGATTGCATAAATCTAAGGAGAAGATCCAGATCTATTGTTCAGTGGTTCCTTCTATTTTAATCAGATTGCACCAGATCTAAGAGGAACCATATTCATCATGAAGTCCGTACCCATATTTTCGAATCCATAAAAAATGTTGTTTTTCGTACCCATATTTTCGAATCCAGAAAATATGCTGTTTTTCGTATCCATATTTTCGTATCCATGAAAATATGATGAATTCCGTACCCATATTTTCGAATCCAGAAAATATGTTGTTCTTCGTACCCATATTTTCGAATCCATGAAAATATGATCATTTTCGTATCCATGTTTTCGTATCTAGAAAATGTGATGATTTTCGTATCTATGTTTTCGTATCCAGAAAATTTGGTGATTAAATGTGGTGATTTTTGTATCCATGCTTTCGTATCCAGTAAATGTGGTGATTTTCATATACATGCTTTCATATCCAGTAAATGTGGTGATTTTCGTATCCATGCTTTCATATCCATTAAATGTGGTGGTTTTCGTATCCATCAGCAGATAGTCTCTCTTCGTATCGATCACCTATTGACTATTTCGTATCCATCGGGGAGCGCTACTTCGTATCCATCCTGTAAGACCTTGTTCGAATCCATCAGGGCTCGTTAGTTCGTGTCCATCAAGTTACTTCGTATCCATCACGGAATCACTGTTCGTATCCATCAAGTTGGAGCAAAGAGCGATCGATACGGAAAGTGATCGATACGAAATTATATCGATATGAAAACTGATCGATACGAAATTCGATCGATACGAAATGATGGGTACGAAGTGCATCTGATGATCGATCCAGCCAGCTGCATTTCGCATCGATACGAACTACGCAGTTCGAATCCATCAAATCACCACCTCCAGAAGCCAATATCCATTGATACGAACTGCGAATCATCAGTTCATTTCCAGTGACATCGAGCTCATCGATACTAAATGAAGTCCACTGCAATGGAGTTCAACGAATTTCATAACCATCGATGTGAACGAACATTTCGTATCCATCATTTAAAAAAAAAAATTGGGTACGATCCAAATTTCCTAAAAAGAGGCTAGTCGCAGCACAGAGCACCCACATAGTTAATCCAAACCTCAACTTAAATAAAGGAACACTCTGATTGTTCCATGATTGGACGGGAAGTAGGAGATTACAGTAGCAATTTTTGAGTTGCAATCAAGGAATGGGTATTGAAATACTATTCAACTGGTGCTCGCAGAGGCTGGAGAACCTAGCTAATATGCCAAGAACTAGAGTTGATTAATGTATCATGCTTCTAAGGTGGACTGCAACTTCCTCCAATTGACCAGCTTTTAAAACTCCTAAACTGACAATTACGGTGCGATGGCTAGTATAACGACTACCTTGCCTTGTCTACTTTGCCAACTCAAAACATAGCTGTTCACCACTGAACCATCTTCATATGCCCGCATCTTAATCATTCCACGTCCATATAACTAAAAGCATAACATAAACTCTAAGAGGACTTCCTAACTATCTTATGCGAGCTTCCTTCCTGGTGAAAATTAGAAATAATCACCAATCTATGAGCCCATGTTAATCTACTCACCATCCAATCGACATTACCAACAGCTCGAATGTTGGGTAATCGGACTTACATCATTCACTAGTATACGAGGCCATGTAGCCTTAAAATGAACTTGATAATGTTGACATTAGTATCTCTCCTGGTCAGGACCCATTCATTGAAATCATCCTACATGCAAAATTTGTAGCAAAAATTCAACATGCTGACTATGTCAGTGGACTATGGAAATTCAACCTCCGACACTATCTCATGAAGGGAGAATGGTGCATGGATTCCATGAAGAATAATGAATGCCATCAAATGCAAAATCCATGCTCTAAATCAGGAAACTCCTCTTCTTTAGATGGCCACCGTGGATGCCAACGCCATAGGGCTGCCTCGGAAAGGATAACTCTAACAATATGTTCGAGCCCTATAAAATGAAGGGCCGAGAATCCCTGATCCCTATCAGTCATAAACTTTGGTCAAACTGAGCCACTTGCATTAGACTTCCAACAGAGAAGGGCTAGACTGAAGTGCAATAGCAAGCATACGACGCTGCTTCACACATCTATGAGATTTAATCCGATCTCTTTTGAATTAATTCTATTTCAATTTCGTTTATGTTGCAAAATATGACCGACTAGAATTAAACTACTTGCAAATGATGCAGGTAACCGAGTACTTAAGGATGGATGCAAAACAACCTCCGTGTACTATGCTCAAATCATTGAGGTGTCATCATGACGAGCATGATTCAACCACTCGTCGGCTGCTATATGCACCTGATTTGGGGGCAGGGCATTAAAGCAGAAGAGACTGACAAGGTTGGGACTCCAGTACAAATTGGATGCAACCGACCATTCACCCATTTGCCTATGCAATTTAATTAGGAGATTTGAGAAAGACTTGTAGTTATATGTCCCAATAATGCACTCTCCATCTCGTACTTGAAGCTCGCCAAAATACTTATGCTTCTTCTAATGCCCAGTAGAATCAGAATCATACCAAGGGCGGACGTGACCGTCCATGCATCCAATCCTGCATTAGACGCTTGTGGTTACTTAATAACACTTGTTTAAAGTGGACATGATTTGACCATTCACTCCCCAGTTTGCGTCTGTGATTGCGCAGAACATTCGTACCTTAAATTGACTTCATCAGGGGCCAACCCTCAATTTATAGACATCAACAACCGACTGCTTACTCCCTAATCATCATGAACCATCGTTCCAACTCTCTTCCTCAACTCGACTGGAAGAGCGCAAAGCGTAAAGTGGACGTGGCTCAACCATCTACTCTCCAACTCTTGCCCCCAACTTAAGGGAAAATACACAACTCAAAGTGGATGTAGTTCAGCCATCTTCTCCTCTGCTCGAGCTCAAAGCTTGCCAGAACACTAATCTTACTCCTTAGGCTTGGCAAAATGCGGATCCAAATGAAGATAGATGTGATTCAACCGTCCATAAACTAAATCTCATCCTTTGTTGATAGCAGATAAGTGGAAAGTAATCGAGATCCCATCGATCGCTTGCTAAGTGAAACCCTAAGCACGGGGACAAGTCACCACACCGAAGCCAAAAAAGGATTGATACACTCTAATCTTTAACTAACTCCAAACTCCTGGAGTGCGAGTTGGGGTATAAAACTCATAAATGCGGTTTCGAAGAGGGTGGATCCCTTCACCTAATGACTTTGGCCGTATCTTAACCAAGTTAGAGGAGGATGGACCCGTCCATCTAACGACCTCGCTTGTTAACTTAGGGTGGACGTGATCCGACCATCCACGATCTGTCTCTTCATTCGGCCAGTTGCCACAAAATTTGTTGAACAGTTATGCATGCACGTCGCAAGGCCAAAAGATGTCAACACTCTATCTAGCGTCACTCAAGCTCCTGGAGAGACGCTCAGACACTACTTATAGAGATTCCATACTGCATGTGCGGAGATCAGCAATCCGAACGACAACTCCATCCTTATGGCGTTGACTAAAGGGATCGACCCCGATTCCGAGTTTGGCAACTGGTTAGCTGGAAAACCACCTGCATCATTGGACCGTTTCCACGCCAAGGCGGCTCAACTCCTGAGAAGGGAAGATGCAAAACAGTCTAGGAAGCAAACTGATGCAGGGCCAAGCACGGAAGGAATCCAAAGCAATGTCGCAATCAAACAGTCCGGTGAGAGCTCCGGAAAAGTTCTGTTGAATGTTAAAAACAAACAAGCTTGGCGGAGAGAGAGTGTGAATCAAAATAGAAAATGAGATCAAAATCGTGGCCCACAGCGCAAGAATCCCATGTTTGACAGTTATACTCCTTTGAATACATCACTGGAGAACTTGTATTTACAAACCTGTAATACAATTTAGTACCAAAAACCTGCACCAAAACCGTCGTTAGAGAGGCAAATCCAGACGGGAAAATTTTGGAGGTTCCATGAAAGCTACGGACACAATACGAGCAAGTGTCGTCACTTACAAGATCTCGTTGAAAAATTGATCAGAGAAAGGAAATTGGAATAGTTTGTGCGGGCACCGCAGCCTAGAGAAGCGGGCCCATCAAATCAAACCAATGATCCCGATCGACCGGGATAGGAGGATTCCACTTGTCCCCGCGGAAGATTGGTGATAAACGCCGTCAGTGGCGGACACGCTTTGTCAGGAGCCTGGAACGACGAGGATATTCGTCACGGTTACACATGACAGGCTCTATTCAATCTATGAATACTTTGCAATTTCCTTTACATTCTGAAATTTGAATTTGTAATAAGGCACTGACTTTACCATGTTTTTCCGTTCCAACAATAAATTACTATCTCTTCAAGCTAGAGCTATGATTCACCGAATGCAACATTCAACAATCACGACACACGAAGAGCTAAGTTCCATTGAACAATGGAATTTATTCAAATAGCGAGTGACTGTGATACGACCAGCCACTCACTAAGTGAAACCTCAGCTCGGGGGCAAGCCATCACATCAGAAGCTGAACTGGAACGACGCACGAAAGTCCTACAACTAACTCCAAATTCCCAAAGTGCGAATTGGAGTGTAAACATCCAACAAATTATTCTCAGAGTGCGAACGGACTCCAAATTCCCAGAGTGCGAATTGGAGTATAAACATCAAATAAATCGTTCCCAGAGTGCGAACGGACTCCAATTTCCCAGAGTGCGAATTGGAGTATAAACATCACATAAATCGTTCCCAGAGTGCGAACGGACTCCAAATTCCCAGAGTGCGAATTGGAGTATAAACATCACATAAATCGTTCCCACAGTGCGAATGGACTCCAAATTCCTAGAGTGCGAATTGGAGTATAAACGTCAAACAAATCGTTCTCGGAGTGCGAACGGACTACAAATTCCCAGAGTGCGAATTGGAGTATAAACATCAAATCCATCGTTCCCAGAGCGTGAATTGGGGTATAAACATCAAATCCATCATTCCCAAAGTGCGAACGAATTCCTAAAAAGCCCAAATAGGTGTGACTGACCACCTATCGGCTGACTCCAAGTTCCCAGAGCGTGAATTGGAGTATAAACATCAAATCCATCGTTCCTAGAGTGTGAACGGACTCCTAAAAAGCCCAAATATATGTGATTGACCATCTGCCGGCTAACTCCAGATTCCTAGAGCACGAGTCGGAGTACAAGCATCAATTCCAGGTTCCCGGAGTGCAAACCAAAATGAAAATGCTAACTCCAGATTCCCAGAGCGCGAGTCGGAGTACAAACATCAATTACAGGTTCCCGAGTGCGAACCAAAATGCAAATGCTAACTCCATATTCCTAGAGCGCGAGTCGGAGTACAAACATCAGTTCCAGGTTCCCGGAGTGCAAACCAAAATGCAAATGCTAACTCCAGATTCGCAGAGCACGAGTCGGAGTACAAACATCAATTCTAGGTTCCCGGAGCGTGAACCGAAACATCAATGCTAGCACCAAGTTCCCAGAGCGTGAATTGGAGGATAAACATCAATTCCAGGTTCCCGGAGAGCGGACCGAAAAAATACAAATGTCAACTCCAAATTCCCAAAGCGTGAAGTGGAGTATAAACATCAATTCCAGGTTCCCGGAGCATGAACCAAAATACAAGTACCAACTCCAGATTCCCAGAGCGCGAATTGGAGTATAAACATCAATTCCAGGTTCCCGGAGTGCGAACTGAAACGTCAATGCTAGCTCCAAGTTCCCAGAGCGTGAATTGGAGGATAAACATCAATTCCAGGTTCCCGGAGTGCGAACCCAAAACATACATGCTAACTCCAAATTCCCAGAGCATGAAGTGGAGTATAAGCATCAATTCTAGGTTCCCGGAGCGTGAACCAAAATATACATGCCAACTCCAGATTCCCAGAGTGCAAACTGGAGTATAAACATCAACTAACTCCAAATTCCCAGAGTGCGAACTGGAGTATAAACATCAACTAACTCTAGTCCCGAGAGCGCAGACTGGAGTATAAATACCAAATGGGTTTGACTGACAACCCATCAACCAACTCCAGTCCTCAAAGCTAGAATTGGAATATAAATACAATTAGGGATGCAATTCGACTGTCCATCTATCAACTCTGATCCCACGGCAAGTCCTATAGACAAAAAGTGGATGTGATTCAACCATCCTCTTTCCTATCTTCCCTTGACATGGGGACATACTTATATTAAAAATCGAATGCTCCGGCCATCTAGCATAAAGCGGGAACGACACGACCGTTCACGCATCAACACTTATCCCCGGCATGGGACCTATAACATAATCTTATAGGATGCACTCCAACCGAACAAGACAGAATTTCTTCCATGATTCGACAGGGAGATGCAGATTAGAAAAACGGACCTAGCTGAACATCTTATTCTAAATGGATGTGATTACCCATCCTATCGCAAATGAACGTGACATGACCATTCATCCGCTAACTCTAGCCAATGATCTGGCGGGTTGTGCATGCAACGTGGCCATATATGACCCAACCATCCGCCAATTAGCTCCTTTCTCCAATTCAGAAGGAGGAACATCAAATTAAAGTTGTCGCAATATGACCTACTACACTTCGACTTTCGCCATTTACTAGTGCCATAGGAGTTAATCGACGAAAATGTGGTTCGACCATTTTCTGCTAAAATTCTTAGTCCCCAGAGTGTGGACAGGGATGTAAATATCAAATAGGTGTGACTAATGGCCCTTCAACTAACTCTCATCTCCGGAGTACGACTACGAGCGTGGACAAATGAATGAATGTGATCCGACCATTCATTCACCAACTCCGACCAAAAGTCGACGGGAGGAATATAAACTCGCTACAGATGCAATTAGACTGCCCACAAACTAAATCTGCGACTGTGGGCAGAATAACAAATCATTGAAAAGAAGAGAAAGGTGACTTGCCACATCGCTAGCTAAGCATCCTTTACAACTTAAGGCAATGACTGCAAGGGGGCCTTAATGCTAACCAATTAGAATGAGGCGTGAAGTTACGGGGAGCCAATTATATCATACCGCCAGATCGACGGGCAATATCGATCTGCACTTTCATATCATACCAATGGATCGATAGGCAATGAGGTCCTTACAATCTACATTGTGTCGCTAAATCGACGGCCAATGTCGATCCTCTTCAATTACAAATCGATGTGACGCGAGCGCCCATTGAATACCTTCGACCACCAGAGCATGGATAGAACCACGAATAAGTGTGACTTGATCATTCATCCTCCGTCGCCTTCCTTCGATCCGCCAGGAAGAGCATGAGACTGGATGAGCATGACCTGACTACATTTGAGCTGATTTTGTCCGTAGATCTAACGGGAGAACGTAAATCGAAACGGACATGGTTGATCGCCAAACTCCGAAAGAATGCAATGCGACCATTCATTCTTCGACTCTTACCATGATCCGACTAAACGAGCTATTCACAACGAGTGCAATAGAACTGTCCGCGCACCGATTCTTACCCTCGATCCGATAAGGGAAGTATCAATCCTATATTGGATCTTACTGGACAATTCACTCTTCAATATTTGCCCGGAGTATGACGACATAAGCAACAAAGTGAATGTCGATGAGGCAACGAAGCATTCTACATAGAGGAAAGAACTAGGACAGAATGCAGAATATGGCACGGCTCGGCCTTCCATCGGTTAACTTGATATCACGGTTCAATGGGATAGAGTGCGAAATTGAAGCAAACATTATCTACCTTGCTGCTTATCGAGATATTCCCCAGACTTGGGGGCATGCACGAGAAATGAGATGAATATAATTTGATCTTTTATCAAACAACTCTAGCTCTTACAACTTGGACTATAGGATAAACACAGTAGAAGCTAGGCTCAATCATTAGCGCAATATATCCATCAATCCAAGACCTAATATTACGTATCCATCGACACAAAGCATACATTCTAACATCTCAAATCGATCCAGGACAGGATCGATATGAAAGGAAGGACTTAAAACAACCATCGAGTGTTGTTACAACTCAAATTTCACTTCGATCCAGGAGAGGATCGATACAAACTCAATCCAAACAACAACTAAAGAACTTGATGATGACCCACAAATGAGCAAACATGAATAAGTGTCAACCTAACATATGTGCATGTATGCCAAACTAACACTCAATTTTCAAAGTTACCAGGAATTGAATGCTTACCTGATGACAATTAAAATGATGAACAACAAATCGCTAGTGCTCAACACTCACTTACAACAAAACACTTCATGATCATTGAAAATCAATAGTTTGACATCTATGCCAGTGAAGATCAACCAAAGGCAAAATCTTTGGACGAAAAGATAGCAACTACTCAGTGAATTGGGTAGAACTTTTCTGAATGAAGATGGAAGCTTTTCAAAGCACGTCATGTTCACACAAGATGTACTTTGGGGGGCAAATGTTATCCCGCCTTTCAGCAAGGCCGTGATACCAAGAACTTGACTAGAAACCAAGGATGGTTCGTCCTGGAGATCGTTAACGCATAGGTCTGCTATGGATGTCGGTAATTTTTTTCCGAGTCCAGATCGAGCTACAATTGATATGACATGACAGGAAAAGCTAATAAAGCCAACATTCCAAATTTCAAGTCAATCGGAGTTGGTATGCTCAAGATATTGATCGATCACGGTTGAGAAATCCAAACTTTCATCGATCATAACTCAAGATCTACAAGTCCAAATGCCACCAAATTTTCACAGTAGCATACCGGCAACATGAGGAATACTCACGCCAAATTTCAGCTCAATCGGATCAAATCTTGATCGATTTGAAATTGCTTCGTATCGATCATGGACCAACTTGCATCGATCATATCTCACAATCCACATGTCCAAATGTTATGAAATTTTCATAGTGTCTTACTGGCAACATGAGGAATGTTCCCGCCAAATTTCAGCTCAATAGGATCAAATCTTGATCGATTCGAAATTGCTTCGTATCGATCACGGACCAACTTGCATCCATCATATCTCACAATCCATGTCCAAATGTTATGAAATTTTCCCAGTATCTTACTGGAAACATGAGGAATGTTCATGCCAAATTTCAGCTCAATCGGATCAAATCTTGATCGATTCGAAATTGAGTTTGAATCGATCCCGGAACTGGCCCCTATTTCCTAAGGTCGGGCATGTGGGCCCCCCTCACGTGCCAGAACTGGTCTCCCGAATTTTCAGCAAAATATCAGCCTCCAGCACTTATAAATAGAGCCCCTGGTCATTCAGAAAAGGGGTCGGAGAATTTTCAGAGTAAAAGAACGCCCGGACTTTGCCACGTTCACTCCAGAATGCCATTACTGCCATTGATCTCGAATTTAATCTTATTATCTGCTGTACTTCGCTATAAAAAACTTGTAATCTTCAAGTATCAAGCAATAAAGTGATAAAACTTCATAGTGGACGTAGGCCATACACCGAACCACTCTAAAACTCTGTGTTTCTATGCATTTTCTTATATGTTTATTGGTGTGTTTATTAGATCTGCTTCATTTTACAAATTTTCTCTTCATTTTATCTCCTCAAACACATCCGAAGAGTGTTGTGCCCAATTTTGGTACAAACATAGGCCATGATTTAAGTTTAAACAAACTTATTTTGTTTAAAATCGTAAGTTTATAATGTTCGTATGAAGATTTATTAAATTTTTTCTAATTTACCTTGCTCTAAAACTAGAAATAAAGGAGAACAAACCACATAAAATTTCTCAGTACAACAGAATTACACAGAACTACTTATTTAGAATATTCAGCAAAACACATACTAATCATAAATCAAATACACAGATTTAGATTTTAAAAATAGTATGTTTACTCACCTGAAATATTTTGAACAAAGAACAACTTTTATGTTGAAAGGTGCAATTTTGTTTTCCTGTAAGTCCTTTCTGTTTTGATCTTGAATTATGTTTGAGTTTGTAAGGTAATGATGTTTATTTTTATTTTTTTCAGGGTTGCTAAGTTTTGTTTGAACGAACAAGAACTAATATGGATGTATATATAAAGAAAATAGGTTTTACAAGGTGGGTGGCTTCTGGTACAAGCTCTTCCTTTGTTCAGATTTTTGACTTTTTTTTTCTGAAAATTGAAATGATATTTGTTTGTGCTGAGACGATGTTATTTAATGCATATGTATCCCTATATGTTTACATCTTATCCTATTTCTGTATGTACACGGATCTTGTTTGTAGATTTTTTTCTCTTCTTGCATTGCATATATAAAATTCACAGCAAACATACTTGTTTGGTTTTTGTCTTTGTCTTGCATTCACACATGTATACAATAGTATTTTACTAGAATTATCTTGTGTTTCTATTTAAGTTTAACCATTCAACACTTAATTCATATCCAAATATTTTTATACTTATATTTTATATTGATAAGATTGATTTTATTTTAAACATTTTTTTTAAAATTTATTTATATTCATATATTTTTATTATTATATTTTATACTTATATTTAATATTATTAGGATTAATTTAATTTTAAGCATTATTATCTATATTACATTCATTTGCGTATATTATATCAAATGTCAATAAGTAGAGCCTTTAATTTAATTGAATAAGATAAATTTTATTGTAAATATTTTTGAGATTCTATTTTAAATTTCCAAATTAATGTTTCCTTTTCAAAATACATATGTATATATATAAATAATTGGAAAATGTTCAAAATCTTATTCGTTTTTCAAATGATAGGCTTGTATTTTATTTAAATTAGATTAAATACTTATTAAAATAATATGGCCAAAATCCTGGGTCGTTACACTAGTTCAACTGTTTAAAGTTGTTTTAGTTCCATTTTTAATTTTAGACACTCCAATTATTCAAAATTTTGCTTCATTTCAATAATTGAAAACCTCACTTAGCATAAAACTTAAAAGTTAAATTTTTGGTATTACTCCAAACCATTTTGAAATAAATAAATAAAAACAGATATATATATATATATATATATATATATATCTTTATACATTGAATCATACTCAAGAAATTTAAATCAAATCCATTTTCCAAAACAAAAGTGTAGCATAGCTACTAACTGGTCGCTCCACTTTGGGACTCGAAAATGAATGTCCGTGATGCGGCAGTCATCATCAAAATTATTTTCCAACGACATAAGAGGAGAGTACTGACTTACTTCTTTTAAAAATTCTTTGAAAACAATTTCCATTTTGAAAATAATTTCTAATAATATATGTCCTAAAAACTTTTAAAACCAAATTTAGAAAAAAAAACCGAAAATTGAATTCTCAAATCCTTAATTTAAATTCATTTCATTTGCAATACAGCTTTATAAACCATTTCTAAAATTTAGACTTCTTATAACATAAAACAATAGTTAATGGTTTAGGAATGCCGACAAAATAATAAATGATAATCTAGTATTATCATTTCTAATAACCAATTCATTTAGCTATCTAATTTCAGAAAATTATACTTTTATACATAAAATATAATCATGCACAAAATTATTTCATTTACTAATTTTAAATACAATATTGTGTCGGTTTTCTCTGCTCAAGTGTTTTGGAATTCCCATCGATAGGATTGGCCATACCAATCGATCGAAACCCAAAATTTAAACTTACCATCTCAAACAGCACAATATAAAACATTTTTATATCAATTACAAATATGTTCCCTTATAGGATGTTTAAAGAATAGATCTCTAAACAAGGATAGAGATTCAAATTTAGAGGGACCATAATCAAAGAGAATTTCCAGCTAAGAAGATAGAGTCGAAAGGAAAATAAGATAATTAAATTACAAAACAGGAAAGTTGGATAGACTTATATTAATCGCGGCTGACCTTAACCGGGTCAACCGAGACTAAGGAAATGAGAATACCATCAAAGGAAATGGGGACGAACTTGTTGATAGCATCATGGAAAATGTGATTCATGAGTTCGATAAAGAACAAAGGAGTATTGGTTAATCCAAAGGGTATGACTAACCGTTCATAGAAACCATTCGTCTGGGAGGAAGGACCAAAGGTCGAGATCTAGGAATAAGATTGATGCGGAATTCAATTTACTGCTTAGATGGGAGATATATGACTTCACCAAAACATCAAGATATTCCCTGACTATCGGAGTGGAGTCAAGGTCACTAGACCGAGAATCAAGCGGGAAGATAAAACTGCCCAACATCCTGAGGCAATCGACATTTGATCATAAGAGAATTACCTGGGTCGTCCACCAAAGAAATGGTTTGGGCCTTGCAAGAAATAACAGCATCATAACTGAGGACATAAAAATCTCCGGTGAATTGATGCATATTATAAAGGAGTTTTACCCCTTTGCAAACCATATTAAGATTGACGGGACCACCGCCGGGATTAGTCACACACAAGGACGAAGTTGCTTATTGAAGTAGCAAGATGTGCTCAAATTTATAACAAAGATCAATAGAAATGAAGTTATAAGATGCTCCAGTATCAAGAAGAACACCAACAGTAAAAGACAAGAATGGATTTCAAAACAAAGGGGGAGTTCCAAAATTCAAAAATGTAACGAACCTGGATTTTGGCCCTGTTTATTTTAATAAATATTTAATCAAATTAAATAAAATGTGAACTGATCATATTAAAATGAATATGATTTTGGAAATATTTCCATTTGTTTATAATATATATTGGTATTTTGAAAGAAAATGAAATTTTAAAATTTAAAATAAAATATCTCAATAATATTTATATTAAAATTTGCCTTATATAATTGAATTAAAATATTTTATCCTGTTAACATTTGGTAAATATACATATAGATAATAATGTTTGAAATAAAAATCAAATTCTATCAACATAAAAATAAGTGAAACATATGAATATAACTTAATTATTGATAAAATACAAATAGAAATAAACATAAGTATAAAATGTAAGTAAATCATATTGAATATAATAATTTAAATATTGATAGTAAAATATAAAATACAAATGTAAAATATGAAACAAGAATTAATTAGTTAAAATAAGCAAAGTATAGGATAAAATAAGAACAAAGTATATAGAATAGAATGAAAACAAGGCTAAACTATAAAATAAAATAAGCCAGATAAACGTTATTTAAGCTAGAAGTAACAAGTCAAATATATATGTATAAATTTCTCAAGCAAGGAGACAAATATTTATAAACAAATATCTTCATTCAAGACTAAATCTATAAAGTATAAACCTGACACAAATATGTACATGAGAAGATAATAAAATAAATATTGCATCTTCGTTCATAAGCCAAGTTTGTCTGCAAAGAGTAAATTGTACAAAATACCTTCACACAGTAAACCTCATAATAAGTATGTAAACTGAGTTAGAAATCAAAGCATTTAATTTACATTATCTCAGCCTAATTTTTGTCATTTCAAATATTAATAAAATTCCGATCAAATCTTAGGAAAATAGCTAAACCGGATAACACCTTTCTTTATTACAATCTGTTATCTTTATATATGTATACATCTGAACCATTTGGTTCGTTCAGCAAAACATACAAAAAGAAAAAGGAAAAGAAGAAACAAAAAGAAAATAAGAAGCAAACTCAAATTTTTTTGCAAACTAAAAATAGTTTCAATTGTAGTTCAAAACAGATACAAGGCAGTTTCAACTACTGATTTTCAAGAAAAACAGAAGTGGTTCTCTGTTCAATAGTATTTGCAAGTGAGTAAACATATTTCTAAAAGCTTTAAGTTTGATTTAAAAGCAGTGTAAGATTTTGATGATCTGGTTCTATAGTTCAGTTTGCATATGAATTTGTGATATACTTTGCTTCCCTGTAATTGATATGAAGTACATATTTGAATTCAAACTCAAATTATTTCATCAAAACATTGTTAATCAGTAAGTTTTCAACTAAAGATATATGTTTAAAATAAATTTAGATTTGTAAAAGCTGATTAAACCATGTTGTAAGATATAATCTCTGTAATCTTGTTTTACAGGCTTCAAGGGATAATTTGATAAAAATTAATTGTTGTAAAATATCAATTCAAGATTGTATATTGAATCCACACTGCAAATCATGATTTTTAAAATTAAAAGGAGGATTTTTAGTTCAGAAATTCAAGAGCAGTTCGCATTTGAATATAAATTATATTTCTACAAATTTCTGATGATTCAATCAATATTAAACATTGAAATTTGTTTTGGAGCAAGTTTGTATACCTGTGATGTTGGGAAAAATGCTGAATAATTTTTCAAATTCAAGAATTGATCGAACGAATTTAAATTAGGGCTTGAGTTCAAGTTTTTGTTCATGTCGGTAAATGGGTCGTGTTCGTTGGCCATGCATGATCAAGTGCTACGATTTTTTGGAGGTTGGTGGCTCTGCGTGTTGTCATGGTATGGACGAGATCTGGGCGACATCGGTGATGTGAGTGACGGTGGCGAGGTGAAAGTGGCGACAGTGGTGAGCTACAGGTTTCGAGCAGAATAACTCCTTTTCGAATCGAAATTTTTAGAGGCATCCTGAGTTTGGATTTCGTGCTTTGGTGTGAATTATGACTTGCAGATGTTATTGGTGATCGTCGGAGTTGGGTCGTGCCGCCGTGCACGTGCACGGCAGCGGTGATGGGTGTCAGTGCCGTGAGGGTGTGTGGCTCGTGTCGTGCTCGAGTATAAATGGAGTTAGCCTCGAGTTGGATCGCGTGAGTTTCCTAATGCTAATTAACTTTGTTTAAATTTAAACTTACTATAAATAAAAAGAAAGGGGGAAGAAGAAGTTATGTACAGGGAGTCTCGGGGAAATCGCGTGAAGTACTCGAAGTAACGCTCGAGTTAACATAGGGGAGCCTCGGGTTTTTGTTACTGCAGTATTGTTTTTTTTTATTAGTAAAGTAAGTAGACAGGTGTTAACAGTTTAAGTAAAAAAAAGTGATTAGATTCAAGCTTAATTATTTAGTTAATACTTAACAATGTAATAAATACTTGATTATTATTTTAATTTAGTAATTAAGTTAAGTTAAGAATGAAAATTAATTAGCAATAAAGGTTTGTAGTTAATATTAAATTGATTTCCAAAGCTTAAGAAGATTTCTTTAAAAATGTTAGTTAAGTTGAATAATTAACATCAATTAATTATTTTAGAAAGTAATTACGAATAATTATATTATAATTGTAATTAGAGTTAGAATTAATGAATGCTTAAGTTTACTAAATTTAGAATTAACTACTTTAAGTTAATTAATTAATGATTGATAATTAAGGGTAATCAAGTGATTTAACTAAGAATTAATAAATGATTAATTAAGTAATTAACATTTAATAAATGGGTAATTAAGTTTTATTTATTAATAATTAAGATTATTAATTAATGATTGAGTAATAAGTAATTACAGTTAAATAACTTGTTTAAGAAGTAATTAATTAAATTGTGTGAAATAAAATAAGTAATTAATTAAATAATTAAGATTTAATAGTTGATTAAGAAATGATTAATTAATTAAATAATTTGAAATGGAATAAGTAATTAGTTGATAGTTAATTTTTAATTAAACAGAGTTAAGTGATTAATTCTCAAGTAATTAATTTTAAATTGAATTAGTTACAAATGAGAATTTAAGAAGACTGCTTATGGATTGTTGTGTAGAATATCTGATTTGCGATATTTGTTTGATGATAATTCTGTGATGTTCTGTGATATGTCTAATATATCTCTGATGATTGTATATGTTTTATCTATGATAAATGTTATGTGAATTAAATCATTGAATTAAACTAATTAAGTTAATTAGACAACTTGGCCTTTAAAATAGCGTTTGGATTTCGATAAGACCGGGATCGGGTGTCATTTATGATTATCCGAAAACCACATCGATCAAAATTAAACGATAGGTCGTAAATTCTCAAGTGAAGGTCGAGATGGTGTTTTTAGAATGCAAGGGTTATCGTCGTTGCTCCGAGGGTGATTCCAAAATGAGTGTGACGAGATAATGCCTTCGGTTTCGTTCGACCCCAGAACGACTTGTGTGGATTTAATGCTTTCAGCACATCGTCCGGCTGACGATGAGCATTCTAAGAGATATGTCCTGTAAAGGTAATCGTAGCCTCAAGCCTCATCAACCGGGAATGGCTAAAACAGGGGAGGTGCAACAATGTTAGATGGGTCATGCCTAAGCAGGACGAGATATACCCCAGTCTAGATGTCCCTTTTTGTTTCGGCTGTGTGGGCGGTTGCTAGCTACAACCGCGGGGTTATCTTGTTCAGGACTGTTTAGTAAGGAATGATTCCGGCCTTGTGTTGTAGAGGGTCGAGAGTGACCCTTGGTACGGTGATCTAGGCCCCGTACTGTGACGGGCAGTACCCCAGTAGCCCTGCTATTGATGGAAACCCATTTTCGCTATGAGACCCTAAGGTTTTGATTTGTATTACCCACTTTCGTGGCTAGTAGTTGGAATTTAATAGATGTAACAACTTCGGGTATTTTTTATTTACTTGAAAACCATAGACACTATTATAATATCACTGGATTTCCTATGAAATGTTTTGGTTAGCGTAAGGTAAAAACTTACTCGTATTTATTTGTGGGGAATCTTACGTGATACCTTTATTTTCAAATTTTTTTCAAAGTGAAACAATTTAAACCGTTTACTCATACCAGACCCATGTCTGACCCAGAGTTTATATTTTGTTTTCATAAACTCTTGGGTACTCAAATTTTTATGAGTAGCCAAGTGATAGGTTTTGGATTGTCGATTCCTGGAGAAGCTTGGAGCAAGAGTTCCAGACGTATTTAGCTATCTATCTAGTTTCGTTGTGTTAGTTGATGTATGCTGTATCTATGATGTATATAGTGTCAAATGTATGTATGACTGTTATGTATATTGATATTGTATAACTCTGATATATGTAAAACTATGTAATAGTTATGAGATATATTATATTTTGTTTAGTTACGCTACGAGATTCTGATGTTGTTTTTTCTTTCTTTCTATTCTTTTCTATTTCTATCCCTTTCTTTCTTAATGATGGTACGTCTTTCTGGGAGTAGAAGGTCGGGTCGTCGCAGTTGGTATCAGAGCGAGGTTGAGCGAATAACTAGGCTCTTGAGTGATTTCTTCCTTGAGAGAGCGTATTTGTAATTTTGATATATATATATATATATATGTATGTATATATATATATATATTTCTACCTATTTGTTGGGTTACCTGTTTGGGTTTTCCAATATAAGTTATAAAGGTAGATAGGGTAATGGTGTGTGTAACACGACAACCAATGGTTGGACTTTGAATGTTTGAGGTTGGAAGTATATCTGTCGAGACTGTAGACCTATTACCGTCTCAAGTGAGCTTTGGGCGGTGTAAGGATTTCATCGATCTCTAAAGGAAATCTGTTAAGATTCGGAGTTCATCTTTGAAGTGTAAGTTTGGATGAGCTAGATTTGGATCTGTCGGTTGGACGGAAGCAAGTCATGATATCTCGATATCTCAGGATGTAGTAGCTGTGTGAAGAGACACAGTGACTATGGATGTCTCCAAAGATATTTCTTTGGAATAAGCTAAGGAAGTATGTCTGTTTCTGTGTTGTGGCTAAGTTCAGTGGGGTGTTTCTGTTTGGTTTGAGGTTCGAGTTTCTCAAAGAGCATTGGATAGGAAGTCTTTAGCATCTGAGTCAGCAGTGCAACTTGGAGTGTTCTGTGCACCGTCAAGGAGATTTTATAGTGAGCATTTTTTCTTGAGTTGATTACAAAAGTAGCAGAATGGGTTCATTTCTTCAATGGATTGGCTCGATAGTTTGAGTTGTTCTGGATTGTGATGAGAGAACAGTTTCGTTGAAATTGATTTGGGTAGGACTGCCAGAGTGTCGTGTGATGATTCTGGAATTCACTTGAGTAGTCTTTTACTTGGAATTGAGACTTCCCAAGAGGAGATTATAGATATCGATGTGGTCCAAGATTTCCCTGATGTATTCGAGGAAGTCAAGTGTCTTCCTCCGCATCGAGATATAGAGTTTCGCATTGATTTGACTCCAGGAGCAGTGCCGGTGATTCAGCCTAGTAGGAGGATGACTCCTAGGGAGGGAGAAGAGATAGTTGAGCAGACTTAGGATTCTTTTGGAGAAGGAGTTGATCAGGCCCAGTTTTTCTTGTTGGGGATTCTGCGGTGTTTGTCACTTAATCGGATAGATCAAGCAACATTTGAGGATAGTGTTGGAGGCACTGAGGATGCATGTTTTGAAAGCGAGTTCTCTGAGTGTCATTTTTGGAAATCGAAAGTAAAATTTTAGGGCACATTGTTTCTGGTGAAGGTATCTCTGTAGGTCCAGCAAAGGTTGAGACTATTCTGGAATGGAAACAACCGAAGCCACCGACGGAAGTTTGCATTTTTCTGGGATTAGCTGGCTACTACATGAAGTTTATCAAGGATTATTCCAAGATTTCTTCACATCTGGCTAAGTTGACAAGGAAAGAAGCTAAGTTCAAATGGACATCCCAGTGTGAAGAAGCTTTCCGAGAATTGAAGACGAGCTAACCAGTGTACCAATGCTAGCTATTCTGGATTGGAAAAGCAAATTTGAGGTTTATACGGATACTTGTATAATTGGATTGGGAGCAGTGTTGATGCAAAATAGAAGAGTAATTGCGTTTATGAGTCGGCGATTTAAGCCATATGAAAAGAACTATGCTACGCACGATCCTGGATTGTTAGCCATTGTTTTTGTTTTGAAGATTTGGAGACAGTATCTTTAGGGAGAGGAGTTTGAGTTATTCATGGATGATAAACCGTTGAAGTATCTTTTCTCTCAAAAGGTTCTTAATCTAAGGCAGCAGCGTTGGGTCGAGTTTCTGGCATCATATGTTTTGGATATTACGTAGACCCAGGAAAAGCGAATGTTGTGGCTGATGCACTTAGCAGGAATGCAGTTTTGTTTCTTTTTGAAGTTGTACCATCTCTCCTGGTCAGAATCATTAGTAAGCGAACGGAGGATAGATCTTTTGAGGAACAGATTCTTGGAACGAAGGATGGTCGTTATTTTGATTTCAAGGTGGATGATCAAGGAGTTTTAAGGATTGATGGTCGTTTGTGTGTGCCTAATATAGATGGATTGAGGCAAGAAGTTTTAGCTGAGTGTCATCGCTCCAGACTGAATATTTCATCCTAAAATCTCTAGGATTTATAAAATATGAGAAGAATTTTCTAGTGGCCGAGTATGAAGAGGGATGTAGCTGCCTTTGTTAATAGTTGTGTTATCTGTCAGCAAGTGAAAGGAGATCAACAAGAGTCAACAGATTTATTGTAGCCCTTGGAAATCCTAGAATGGAAACGTGTGACGCCCCACCTCTATACCCACGCTAGCCAAGAACACTACGGTGTAGTGCTGTCAACTAGCACGGAGAATAAGGCTGTTGAGGAGCGACCATCCATGTGATTGCTTATCACATGGTGGCTATAAATAATCTTCGGAAACAAACATAAAAATAAGCATAACACTAATCAGTCACAGACATCCATATCACAAAGGCGGAAGAAGATATGAATATATAACTAACACATGAAAGTGTACATCAGAGTGGTGGTCAAAAAGATCCACAATAATACAAAAGGATAGCAACACGTGCTATACAAAAGAATACAACTATGAGTCTATATCTCAAGTGTATACAACAAAACTGCTAATCTAAATAGTTAGCCAAAAGTCAGAGTAGCAAATCCCGGGAAGAAGTCAAGCAGAAGCACCTGTAACATCTCGGTCTGACCCGAGTATTATTTAAGAAAATAATAAACGGATCAGTCTAGCTATAAATATCAGATGACATGATATAAAATAAAAGATATGGCATAAACATAAATATCCATACTGACATACTACTATAAGTATGCAAAGGATGATCAACAGAAGATCAATCAATAAGAGATAAATCAATATCACAAGAATCTTCTCAAAGATCCAAAGAGATCGTCATACCCTAAACTTGTACTCATAACAAGTCAATGACATAAATTTCAGAAATCAACACAAGAAATCCAGAAATCACAGCAAAAGGGAAAGAGGCCTATCACATGACGGTCCGAAGACCATGGGGAGCTACCCCATATGGATGAGTCGGAATCACCCAGATGAGGTCTAGGCTAACCAAAAAGCAAAAAGGTATGTGTGAATGGAATCACACAAATGGTGTCTAGCCTAACCAGGAAGCAAATAAAGAGACATCGCATATTTGCTAGCCTAAATCACAAAATGATCGTCATGATCAACAAGAAGTGTCAATTACACTAAGCTAGTAAATATAAAAGTTTAGCTTCATGTCCCATAACCACTTGCTTAACTCAAATATTTACGAACAAACTGTAGATCTTCACTAGAAAATTGTCACAAGAGGTTCAATCGAACAAGTCCAAGAATTAACCGACGAAGCAAACGCAAGCGTTTCATACCACTTGTTTTACCAAGCCGTTTAATTAGATTTCTTATCCGAGTGAGGTAAAGATTTGCATATACTAGTAGATTGGAAAACGGGTTAAAAAAAGAGCTTTGGTATTGATAATAGAGTTAAAATTGTTTTGATGTTTACTACTAGTATTGAAACCTTTATTTTATTAAAGTGACAAATCACAAAAACTTCACGTTCAAAGACGTGAATGAAATCCAAGGAAATCAGCTCAAAATGCACCTTTCATCTAAGATCCCCTACGGAGGCGGGTGGAAACCCCCCAAGGTGGGGGTGCGGAGGCAACGCCACCGCTACGGGGTTCGACCTGCCCGGTCAGGTCGCGGGGGTCCAGGGGGCAGCGCCCCGTCCAAAACGGTACGACCTAGTGAAGACAAAATGAGGCCTAACGACCTAAGGGGGATAGGGTCGAGCGACCTAATGGTTGCAACCTAGGGGTCTAAGGAGTCAAGCGACCTAACTGGAGCAACCCTGTGGCCATGCGACCTAACTGAAATGGCCAAGCGACCTAACGAGGTTAGCGTGCGACCTAGGAGGACGCAACCTAATGGTCATGCGACCTAGTGGGATGAGCGACTTAAGCGAGCGACCTAGTAATTTGGGGCCGAACGACCTAATGATCCCGCGACCTAACAAGTCTCACACGCGAGCGACCTAAGAGTTTATCACACAAGCGACCTAAGGGTTTTAACATACGAGCGACTTAAAGGTTGAACGACCCAATGGTCCAGCGAACTAGGGGAAAGCGACTTAGCTCAAAGGCGCACGAGCTATCCTATAGCGACTTAAGGAATGGAGGCTGAGTTGCACGTTGGACGACCTAAGGAATGAAGGCCGAGCGACCTACGACCTAAGCTCGATAACGAGCTAACGACCTAGTGGCTTGGGGGAAACCGAGCGACCTAACGCTGAAGAGGGGGGTTTAAGGCCAGAAACGACCTAGGTGTTAGCGACCTAACGACCTATAGGCCAAATGACCTACGACCTAACGACATATAGGCCAAACGACCTACGACCTAAAGCCAAACAACCTACGACCTAAAGCCCAACGACCTAATTCCAAGATGACAATACGTGCAGTGCGACCTAGTGCGATAACACGTGAGCGACTTAAGAGTTAGCTCGCGAGCGACCTAACTCCGAACTCACGAAAATAGCCATAACGACCTAAATGCAGAAAATTCACAAAAACGCTAAAAATTAGAGTTTTTCGCCAATCCGATCCAAACCAAATGCAAATGTGCATGCAAAAGTGATAGGGAATCATTCCCAACAGTCCAATATAGTTATAGACTAGATTTGTGAGATAAAAATCTCACCTTTGCACCAAATTTCTGAAGAAAAGCTTGAAAGCAATGGAGAAGTAATCACAAGCTTGAATCCAACATATTCTTCTTGAATTTGGAATAGAATGTTGGATTTGCAAGAGAATTAGAGCTTGGAATATTAATTTCCCCTTCCACTCACCATTAATGCTAAAGCTTGGTTGTTAGGAAATTTATGAAGAGTGAGGAGAAGGAGAGCAGTG
Source organism: Allium cepa (assembly GCA_030765085.1). Lineage (NCBI taxonomy): Eukaryota > Viridiplantae > Streptophyta > Magnoliopsida > Asparagales > Amaryllidaceae > Allium > Allium cepa. Next base: position 509,544,512 of record CM060945.1, read on the forward strand.
GGTTTGAGTTATAATGGCTAATCTAACCCAAAGTCCAAAGAGGGAAAAGTAAGTGAAATTCCACTAACTCCAAACCTATCAATGTTTATACTTAAAAAAATTGTAAACGGCATTTCGAACTCAATGGAAGTGGTCTCGAGTCCTAATTTGACCATTTGCAAAAAGTAGATTTTCGGACTAATATTTGATTAACGACAAAATATTTAAATAAAATATTTAAATATAAAATCGATAAACATGCGGGTTGTTACAGACTCCCCTTCTTAAAGAAATTGCGTCCTCGCAATATATTAGATGGATATAAAAAGTAACAACCATAAAAGCAAATTAACACAAAAGAAATTTGAAATAAGAAGTTCACCTTATTAACCACTAGAAAGTAAGTCCGGATGTGTTCGCTCGATGAATTCTCTAGATTCCCAAGAGCAATCTTTAGGGTTTGAGGACCATTGAACCTTCACAAGCGGAACATCTTTACTTCGAAGTCGTTTGACCTCCGAAGAAATAATTCGAATAGGATGCTGCTCGTAAGTTAAATTTGGCGAAACTTCAATTTCTTCCACAACACCAGGCTCAAGAATAGAATCGGAATCTCGTAGGCATTTCCGTAATTGAGAAACATGAAACACGTCATGCATAGCAGAAAACTGAGCCGGTAATTAAAGGCGATAAGCCATGGAACCAATACGTTAAGTGATAGGAAATGGCCCAATATACGAGGTGCTAACTTTCCCGACCGACTGAAACGTATAACACCTTTCATAGGTGAAACACGAATAAAAACAAGATCTCCAACAGAAAATTCTAATTTCCTTCTTTGATTATCGGCATAGGATTTTTGTCTACTCTGGGCTTCTTTCATCCGATGTCGAATAAGTTCAATCTTTTCTGAGGAATTACGAATAAAGTCTGGACCTAAAACCAGCTTCTCACCGGCCTCAAGCCAACAAGACGGAGATCGGCATGGCCTTCCGTAGAGTGCCTCGAAAGGTGCCATACCAATAATAGATTGGAAGCTATTATTATAGGAAAATTCGACAAGTGAAATATGATCTTCCCAACTTCCACCAAAATCAAGCACACAACCTCGAAGAAGATCTTCAAGAGTTTGATTCACACGCTCGGTTTGTCCATCGGACTGGGGGTGATAAGCGGTGCTAAAATTAAGCTTCGTTCCCAAAGCTTTTTGAAGACTCTTCCAAAATCCACTAGTAAACAATGGATCACGATCGCTAACAATAGAAGTAGGAACTCCATGCAATTTAACAATTTCTTTGATAAAGAGTTTGGCCAAAAGAGGAACGGTTCGGTTAGACCGAACGGGAATAAGATGGGAGGATTTAGTAAGTCTATCAACGATCACCCATAAGCTATCATGACCCGAACGAGAATGGGGAAGGCCATCTATAAAATCTACGGAAATTTGGTCCCACTTCCAAATTGGAATTTCTAAAGGTTGTAATAACCCACCAGGCCTTAGATGTTCGACCTTGACAAGTTGGCAAGTCATGCAACACTTAACAAAGTTAGCAATATCATACTTCATTCCCTCCCAATAATAAAGTCGCTTCATATCAGCGTACATTTTACTACTACCGGGATGAATGGTGAATTTAGAACGATGGGAATCTTCTAAAATATCTTTACGAAGATCACCAATATTTGGTACGATAAGTCTACCAAATTTTCGAATGCCGCCACGAGAATCAATATCAAAGTCTTTCAAACCTTCAATATCAATTTTATCCTTAACATTTTGGCGAAGAAGAGCCAATTCGGGATCTAGTCCTTGAGTTTCAAGAATGCGGTCTAAAAGAGAAGGATGAGCCTCAAGGTTACATAAAACAAGTGATGAGCATAAATCGGATACGCGCTCTCGAATCTCACAAGTGGATAAACTCTCGAGATCGTTCCATTCGGATATCATCCTAGAAACAACTGCTTGTTGTTTACGGCTAAGAGCATCGACGACACAATTACCCTTACCAGGGGTATAAAGAATATCAAGATCATAACGTGCAAGGAACTCAAGCCAACGCTGTTGATGCAAATTAAGTTCCTTTTGAGAAAATAAATATTTCAAAGACTTATGATCTGTGTAAAGAATAAATTTCTCTCCCAATAGATAATGACGCCAAATTCGAAGGGCGAAAACAATAGCCGCGAGTTCTAAATCATGTGTGGCATATCTAGTCTCGGCCGGCTTCAATTGCCTAGAAGCATAAGCAATAACACGTTCTTTTTGCATAAGAACGGCACCCAAACCAACGTGACTAGCATCGGTATAAACAATAAAATCTTGATTACCCTCGGGAATAACAAGAATAAGAGCATCGGAAAGGAGTTCTTTCAATTTCTGAAAAGAGGCTTCACATTTGTCCGACCAAATGTATTTAACTCCCTTCTTAGTCAAGCCAGTAAGAGGCATGGCAATCTTAGAAAAGTCTTTAATGAAACGATGGTAATAACCCGCCAATCCAAGAAAACTACGAATCTCTGTCACACTCTCCGGTCTCTTCGAACCTTGAATCGCTTCAATCTTTGAAGGATCCATGGAAATTCCGGATTCGGAAATAATATGATTGAGAAACTTCACACGAGATTGCCAAAAGTGGCATTTAGAAAATTTCGCCTTTAATTGATTACTCCTAAGAATTTCCAATACAATCCGAAGATGTTTCTCATGTTCCTCCTTGGTTTTTGAATACATAAGAATATCATCAATGAATATGAGAACAAACCGATCGAGGAAATCTTTGAAAACTCGATTCATGAGGTCAACGAAATAAGCCGGAGCATTCGTTAAACCAAATGGCATAACAAGCCATTCATAAGATCCATAACGAGTACGGAACGATGTCAAAGGAATACTATCCTTACCAATACGTAGCTGATGAAAACCAGTAGCCAAGTCCAACTGTGAAAAGACCCTAGCCCCGCTAAGCTGATCAAACAGATCGTCAATCCGAGGTAAAGGATATTTTTTTAATAGTCAGATCGTTAATCTTGCGATAGTCAACGCAAAGCCTAAGCGTACCGTCGGATTTCTTCACGAAAATAGTCGAAGCTCCCCAAGGCTAGGAGCTAGAGCGAATAAATTGCTTCATCTCCAATTCAGATAATTGTTTGCGCATCTCCTCATTTTCCTTATTAGACATGCGATAAGGAGGACGAGTAATAGGTTGAGCTCCAGGAATAAGGTTAATTTTGAACTCAATTGCCCGCTTAGGTGGTAGACCTACAACGGGCTCGAATATGTCGGAAAATTCACGAACAACGTGGATACGAGAAATAATATCATCCTCATCGTCGTCATCGTCATCATGAGAATATAAAGAATATAAGGATGCAGTCAAATAGGATTCTGAATCTTTAAGATTAACAGAAATCTGATTAACAGATAGTGGATGTCTGAGATGAATAGTCCGCTCAGGACATAGGATATGGGCTTGCGGTTAAGCCAATCCATTCCCAAAATTATTCCAAAGCCTAAGTAACGCATGACATGCAAATCGGCTAGGAAAGAAAAATCACATAAAATAATCTCCACATCTTTACAAAGAAAACTAAGAGTTGCGGATCCACCAACAGGATTCGCAATTTTCAAAGAAGTCATTAATGCAGTAACACTTAAGGAAATAGTGTCTACCAGTTCCTTTGATATAAAAGAATGGGATGCACCCGTATCAAAGAGAACTCTAATAGGTTGATCATGAAATAAAATAATACCATCAAGAATGGAGTGAGAAATACCTTGGCTACGAGATGTGTTGCCAGGGGCTTGAGCCACATTCAACTTTCCTTCCTTCTTGCCTTCACGCTTGAGGCATTGATATATGTAATGATCTGGGCTCTTACAATAGCGATAAGATTTGGGCTTAGAGCACTTATTCGCAAAATGATCCCCAGATCCATAGTTGAAGCATCTCGTACCACCAGGAAAAGGAGACTTTGCCGTAAGGGTTGCTTGCTTACCCTTTTTGTTGGGATAAGGGCCTTTGAATTTACTGGGCCTCTTTTTGTTGTTGAAGTTGGGTTTGGAAGCTACTACTTCAATATCACTTTCTTTATCAGCCTCTTCCAAACGAAGAGCGATATCTATAAGTTGGTCGAAAGAAACTTCTAACTTTAGAAGTAATGGCTTCTTGAGGCTTTTGTTTAAGCCATAAACGAATCTCTGGTTCTTCTTCAATGGGGTGTTGATGTATTCAACCCCATATTTGGAAAGCGACTCAAAGGCTGCGACGTAATCAGTCACGGAGGACTTACCTTGAACAAGGTCTATAAAGCGTCGAGCCAGAGTTACCTTCTCTGCTTCTGGTATAAATTTTAACTCGAAGCGTGTACGGGATTGCTCCCAGGTAAGGTCCGCTTCATTGATTTCAGAAATAAGAAGTTCATACCAGTCCAATGCTCTCTCTTGGAGCATACTGGAAGCCACCTGAACACGGTGAAGATCGACGAGATTCATGCGAATGAAGATTCGATCGCAGGTCGTCAACTAAGCCTGGACCTCGATGATAGTTTCAGAACCTTTAAATGGCTTCCCATCCAGGTTGGTGTAATCATTGCACAAACGTGCAAACCCAGATTTAGGGTGAGTAGGTTCCGGATTAGAACCAGCTGCTTGAGCATTCGTGACAAGGTCAAGAAGTTGCTGGGTAGTCATAAAAACTCCATCTTGGGGAGTTGCAGTAGATGGTCCAGTTCTGGGATGACCAGGTCTAACCATTTCTCTTCCTTAAGAAAGAAAAAAGAGAAAGAAGAAGGTTATTCACTAATGAATATCAAGCAATCTTGCTAGATAAAACAAGGAATCATAAAGGATATAGGATGAATCGGTACGACGACTCGAATTAATCCTAAGACATAACTCCTAAGGTGGACTTAGGACGATGATCCTTGTTAAGTTATTCTACATTGTTTCGAAGTTTGGCTCTGATACCAAGCTGTGACGCCCCACCTCTATACCCACGCTAGCCAAGAACACTACGGTGTAGTGCTGTCAACTAGCGCGGAGAATAAGGCTGTTGAAGAGCGACCATCCATGTGATTTCTTATCACACGGTGGCTATAAATAATCTTCGGAAATAAACATAAAAATAAGCATAACACTAATCAGTCACAGACATCCATATCACAAAGGCGGAAGAAGATATGAATATATAACTAACACATGAAAGTGTACATCAGAGTGGCGGTCAAAAAGATCCACAATAATACAAAAGGATAGCAACACGTGCTATACAAAAGAATACAACTATGAGTCTATACCTCAAGTGTATACAACAAAAACTGCTAATCTAAATAGTTAGCCAAAAGTCAGAGTAGCAAATCCCGGGAAGAAGTCAAGCAGAAGCACCGGTAACATCTCAGTCTGACCCGAGTATTATTTAAGAAAATAATAAACAGATCAGTCTAGCTATAAGTATCAGATGACATGATATAAAATAAAAGATATGGCATAAACATAAAATATCCATACTGACATACTACTATAAGTATGCAAAGGATGATCAACGGAAGATCAATCAATAAGAGATAAATCAATATCACAAGAATCTTCTCAAAGATCCAAAGAGGGCGTCATACCCTAAACTTGTACTCATAACAAGTCAATGACATAAATTCCAGAAATCAACACAAGAAATCCAGAAATCACAGCAAATGGGAAAGAGGCCTATCACATGACGGTCCGAAGACCATGGGGAGCTACCCCATATGGATGAGTCGGAATCACCCAGATGAGGTCTAGGCTAACCAAAAAGCAAAAAGGTATATGTGAATGGAATCACACAAATGGTGTCTAGCCTGACCTCGCAACAAAAAGGTATGTGTGAGTGGAATCACACAAATGGTGTCTAGGCTAACCAAAAAGCAAAAAGGTATGGGTGAATGGAATCACACAAATGGTGTCTAGCCTAACCAGGAAGCAAACAAAGAGACATCGCACATTTGCTAGCCTGAATCACAAAATGATCGTCATGATCAACAAGAAGTGTCAATTACACTAAGCTAGTAAATTTAAAAGTTTAGCTTCATGTCCCATAACCACTTGCTTAACTCAAATATTTACGAACAAACTGTAGATCTTCACTATAAAATTGTCACAAGAGGTTCAATCGAACAAGTCCAAGAATTAACCGACGAAGCAAACGCAAGCGTTTCATACCACTTGTTTTACTAAGCCGTTTAATTAGATTTCCCATCCGAGTGAGGTAAAGATTTGTATATACTAGTAGATTGGAAAACGGGTTAAAAAAAGAGCTTTGGTATTGATAATAGAGTTAAAATTGTTTTGATGAAAGAGTTTTGATATTTACTACTAGTATTAAAACCTTTATTTTATTAAAGTGACAAATCACAAAAGCTTCACGTTCAAAGACGTGAATGAAATCCAAGGAAATCAGCTCAAAATGCACCTTTCATCTAAGATCCCCTACGGAGGGGTGGTGGAAACCCCCCAAGGTGGGGGTGCGGGGGCAACGCCACCGCTACGGGGTTCGACCTGCCCGGTCAGGTCGCGGGGGTCCAGGGAGCAGCGCCCCGTCCAAAACGGTATGACCTAGTGAAGACAAAATGAGGCCTAACGACCTAAGGGGGATAGGGTCGAGCGACCTAGTGGTTGCAACCTAGGGGTCTAAGGAGTCAAGCGACCTAACTGGAGAAACTCTGTGGCCATGCGACCTAACTGAAATGGCCAAGCGACCTAACGAGGTTAGCGTGCGACCTAGGAGGACGCGACCTAATGGTCATGCGACCTAGTGGGATGAGCGACTTAAGCGAGCGACCTAGTAATTTGGGGCCAAACGACCTAATGATCCCGCGACCTAACAAGTCTCACACGCGAGCGACCTAAGAGTTTATCACGCAAGCGACCTAAGGGTTTTAACACGCGAGCGACTTAAAGGTTGAACGACCCAATGGTCCAGCGACCTAGAGGAAAACGACTTAGCTCCAAGGCGCACGAGCTATCCTGTAGCGACTTAAGGAATAGAGGTCGAGTTGCACGTTGGACGACCTAAGGAATGAAGGTCGAGCGACCTACGACCTAAGCTCGATAACGAGCTAACGACCTAGTGGCTTGGGGGAAACCGAGCGACTTAACGCTGAAGAGGGGGGTTTAAGGCCAGAAACGACCTAAGTGTTAGCGACCTAACGACCTATAGGCCAAACGACCTACGACCTAAAGCCAAACGACCTACGACCTAAAGCCCAACGACCTAATTCCGAGATGACAATACGTGCAGTGCGACCTAGTGAGATAACACGCGAGCGACTTAAGAGTTAGCTCGCGAGCGACCTAACTCCGAACTCACGAAAATGGCCAGAACGACCTAAATGCAGAAAATTCACAAAAATGCTAAAAATTGGAGTTTTTCGCCAATCCAATCCAAACCAAATGCAAATGTGCATGCAAAAGTGATAAGGAATCATTCCCAACAGTCCAATATAGTTATAGACTAGATTTGTGAGATAAAAATCTCACCTTTGCACCAAATTTATGAAGAAAAGCTTGAAAGCAATGGAGAAATAATCACAAGCTTGAATCTAATATCTTCTTCTTGAATTTGGAATTAAATGTTGGATTTGCAAGAGAATTAGAGCTTGGAATATTAATTTCCCCTTCCACTCACCATTAATGCTAAAGCTTGGTTGTTAGGAAATTTATGAAGAGTGAGGAGAAGGAGAGAAGTGGGTTTGAGTTATAATGGCTAATCTAACCCAAAGTCCAAAGCGAGAAAAGTAAGTGAAATTCCACTAACTCCAAACCTATCAATGTTTATACTTAAAAAAATTGTAAACGGCATTTCGAACTCAATGAAAGTGGTCTCGAGTCCTAATTTGACCGTTTGCAAAAAGTAGCTTTTCGGACTAATATCTGATTAACGACAAAATATTTAAATATAAAATCGATAAACATGCGGGTTGTTACAAAATGAGAGATGATTTTGATGGATTTCATCGACGATTTTCTTGGAACCAAGAAAGGAAACGATGGTATTGGATTGTTTGTGGATCGGTTAACTAAGAATGCCCATTTTTTTCGATTAAGACAACTCGTACTATAGTTTCTCTGGCATAGATTTTCTTGAGGAAGATAGTCAAATTGCATGGTGTTCCTATTAGCATAGTCAGTGATCGTGATCCTATCTTTACCTGCAATTTTTGGGAGGCTCTGCAATCATCTATGGGAACAAGTTTGAGATTGAGTATAGCCTATCATCTTCAGACTGATGGAGAGACGGAGAGACTGAATCGTATTCTTGAAGATATGCTGCGAGCTTGAGTTTTGGATTTTTGGTGGATCGTGGGAAGACCATCTTCATTTGGTAGAATTCTCATAGTATATCAGTTACCAAGAAAGTATTAAGATGGCTTCTTGTGATGCTCTTTTTGGAAGACTGTGTAGATCCCTTTTCTGTTGGGAAAAGTCGAAGATCGTCTTGTGTTTGGGCCAGATTTGATTCGTGAAGTTTCTACTAAAGTTGAGCTTATCTAGAGAAGGATGAGTGCTGCTCAGAACCGTAAGGAGAAGTATGCATAAAGAGAAGGAGACAAATGGGAATTTGAGATTGATGATTTGGTTTTGTCAAGATTCCCGATTAAAGGAGCTATAAGATTCGGAAAGACGGGAAACTTGCCCCGAGATATATTGGACCATTTCAGATTTTGGAAAGAGTTGGTGTTGTAGCTTGTAAAGTTGGATTGCCAGAACGGATGTCTGAAATTCATAGTGTATTCCATGTATCCCATCTAAGAAAATTTATTCATGATTCGTCTTTAGTTGTAGAACCAGTAGTCCACGAAGATTTGGAAGTCGAGTCGAATTTGACTGTGGTCAGGAATCCAGTTCGGATTGTTGATTAAGATGAGAGGCAACTCACGAATAAGGTAGTGAAGCTTGTCAAAGTGTAGTGGAGCGAGGATCCCAGAGATTGCACCTAGGAAACTCTGGATAGTTTTAGGAAAGCTTATCCGGATTTGCGTCCACATAGCTAGTGATGTTTGTTAGGATAAATTGTTTGGTTGTTTGCTAATATTTGAATGATATGTATGTTTGAATGGTTGGTATAACAGCTCTTAAAATTATCTTTATTTTAAATTTCGGGGACTAAATTCTTTTAAGGGGGGAGGAATGTAACGACCCTGGATTTTGGCCCTGTTTATTTTAATATATATTTGATCAAATTAAATAAAATGTGAACTGATCATATTAAAATGAATATGATTTTGGAAATATTGCCATTTGTTTATAATATATATTGGTACTTTGAAAGAAAATGAAATTTGAAAATTTAAAATAAAACATCTCAATAATATCTATAATAAAATTAGCCTTATATAATTGAATTAAAATATTTTATCCTATTAACATTTGGTAAGTATACATATAGATAATAATGTTTGAAATAAAAATCAAATTCTATCAATATAAAAATAAATCAAACATATGAATATAACTTAATTATTGATAACATACAGATAGAAATAAATATAAGTATAAAATGTAAGTAAATCATACTGAATATAATAAGTTAAATATTGATAGTCAAGTATAAAATACAAATGTAAAATATGAAACAAGAATTAATTAGTTAAAATAAGAAAAGTGTAGGATAAAAGAAGAACAAAGTATGTAGAATAGAATGAAAACAAGGCCAAACTATAAAATAAAATAAGCCAGTTAAACATTATTTAAGCTAGAAGTAACAAGTCAAATATATATGTATAAATTTCTCAAGCAAGGAGACAAATATTTATAAACAAATATCTTCATTCAAGACTAAATCTATAAAGTATAAACCTGACACAAATATGTACATGAGAAGATAACAAAATAAATATTGTATCTTCATTCACAAGCCAAGTTTGTCTGCAAAGAGTAAATTGTACGAAATATCTTCACACGGTAAACATCATAATAAGTATGTAAAATGAGTTAGAAATCAAAGCATTTAATTTCCATCATCTTAGCCCATTTTTTGTCATTTCAAATATTAATAAAATTCTGATCAAATCTTAGGAAAATAGCTAAACTAAATAACACATTTCTTTATTACAATCTGTTATCTTTATATATGTATACATCTGAACCATTTGGTTCGTTCAGCAAAACATACAAAAAGAAAAAGGAAAAGAAGAAACAAAAAGAAAATAAGAAGCAAACTCAATTTTTTTTGCAAACTAAAAACAGTTCCAATTGCATTTCAAAACAGATTCAAGGCAGTTTAAACTTCAGGCAGTTTCAACTACTAATTTTAATGAAAAATGGAAGTGGTTCTCTGTTTAATAGTATTTGGCAAGTGAGTAAACATATTTCTAAAAGCTTTAAGTTTGATTTAAAAGCAGTGCAAGATTTTGATGATCTGGTTATATACTTCAGTTTGCATATTGATTTGTGATATACTATGCTTCCCTATAATTGATATGAAGTGCATATTTGAATTCAAACTCAAATTATTTCATCAAAACATTGTTAATCAGTAAGTTTTCAACTAAAGATATATGTTTAAACTAAATTTAGATTTGTAAAAGCTGATTAAACCATGTTGTAAGATATAATCTCTGTAATCTTGTTTTACAGGCTTCAAGGCATAATTTGATAAAAATTAATTGTTGTATAATATTAATTCAAGATTGTATATTGAATCCATACTGCAAATCATGATTTTTAAAACAAAAAGGATGATTTTTAGTTCAGAAATTCAAGAGCAGTTCGCATTTGAATATAAATTGTATTTCTACAAATTTCTAATGATTGAATCAATAATAAACATAGAAATTTGTTTTGGAGCAAGTTTGTATATCTGTGATGTTGGAAAAAATGTTGAATAATTTTTCAAATTCAAGAATTGATCGAACGAATTCAAATTAGGGCTTGAGTTCAAGTTTTTGTTCATGTCAGTAAATGGGTCGTGTTCGTTAGCCACGGGTGATCAAGTGCTACGATTTTTTAGAGGTTGGTTGCTCTGCGCGTTGTCATGGTATGGACGAGATCTGGGTGACTTCGGTGATGTAAGTGACAGTGGCGACAGTGGTGAGCTACAGGTTTTGAGCAGAACAACTCTTTTTCGAATCGAAATTTTTAGAGGCATCCAGAGTTTGGATTTCGTGCTTTGGGGTGAATTATGACCTACAGATGTTATTGGTGATCGCCGGAGTTAGGTCGCGCCACCGGGCACGTGCACGACAGCGGTGATGGGAGTCAGTGCCGTGAGGTTGTGTGACTCATGTCGTGCTCGAGTATAAATGGAGTTAGCCTCGAGTTGGATCGCGTGAGTTTCCTGATGCTAATTAACTTTGTTTAAATTTAAACTTACTGTAAATAAAAAGAGAGGGGGAAGAAGAAGTTATGTACAGGGAGTCTCGGGGAAATCGCGTGAACTACTCGAAGTAACGCTCGAGTTAACATAGTGGAGCCTCGGGTTTTTGTTACTGCAGTATTGTTTTTTTATTAGTAAAGTAAATAGACAGGTGTTAACAGTTTAAGTAAAAAAGGTGATTAGATTCAAGCTTAATTATTTAGCTAATACTTAACAATGTAATTAACACTTGATTGTTATTTTAATTTAGTAATTAAGTTAAGTTAAGAATGAAAATTAATTAACATTAAAGGTTTGTGGTTAAAATTAAATTGATTTCCAAAGTTTAAGAAGATTTCTTTAAAAATGTTAGTTAAGTTGAATGATTAACATCAATTAATTATTTTAGAAAGTAATTACGAATAATTATATTATAATTGTAATTAGAGTTAGAATTAATCAATGCTTAAGAGATTACTAAATTTAGAATTAACTACTTTAAGTTAATTAAATAATGATTAATAATTAAGAGTAATCAAGTGATTTAATTAGGAAATATTAAATGATTAATTAAGTAATTAGCAGTTAATAAATGGGTAATTAAGTTTTATTTATTAATAATTAAGATTGTTAATTAACGATTCAGTAATAAGTAATTAAACTTATATAACTTGATTAAGAAGTAATTAATTAAATGGTGTGAAATAAAATAAGTAATTAATTGAATAATTAAGATTTAACAGTTGATTAAGAAATGATTAATTAATTAAAAAAATTGAAATGGAATAAGTAATTAATTGATAATTAATGATTAATTAAACAGGGTTAAGTAATTAATTCTCAAGTAATTAATTTTAAATTGAATTAATTACAAATGAGAATTTAAGAAGACTGCTTATGGATTGTTGTGTAGAATATCTGATTTGTGATATTTATTTGATGATAATTCTGTGATGTTCTGTGATATGTCTGATATATCTTTAATGATTGTATATGTTTTATCTGTGATAAATGTTATGTGAATTAAATCATTGAATTAAACTGTTTAAGTTAATTAGACAACTTGGCCTTTAAAATGGCGTTTGGATTTCGATGAGACCGGGATTCGGGTGTCATTTATGATTATCCGAATACTACATCGATCCAAATTAAAAGATAGGTCATAAATTCTCAAGTGAAGGTCGAGATGGTGTATTTAGAATGCAAGGGTTATTGTCGTTGACTCTGAGGGTGATTTCAAAATCAGTGTGACGAGATAATGCCTTCAGTTTCGTTTGAACCCGGAATGAACTTGTATGGATTGAATGCTTTCAGCACATCGTCAGGCGGACGATGAGCATTCTAAGAGATATGTCCTGTAAAGGTAATCGCAGCCTCAAGCCTCATCAACCGGGAATGGCTAAAACTGGGGAGGTACAGCAAGGTTGGGTGGGTCATGCCCAAGCAGGACGAGATATACCCCTGTTTAGATGTCCTTTTTATTCCGGTTGTATCGGCGGTTGCTAGCTACAACCGAGGGGTTATCTCGTTCGGGACTGTTCAGTTAGGCATGGTTCCGGCCTTGTGTTGTAGAGGGTCGGGAGTGATCCTCGGTACGGTGATCTAGGCCCCGTATAGTGACGGGCGGTACCCCAATAGCCCTGCCATTGATGGAAACCCATTTTCCCTACGAGACCCTACGGTTTTGATTTGTATTACCCACTTTCGTGGCTAGTAGCTGGAATTTGATAGATGTAACAATTTTGGCTATTTTCTGTTTACTTGAAAACCCTAGACACTATTATAATATCACTGGATTTCCTATAAAATGTTTTGGTTAGCGTAAGGTAAAAACTTACCCGTATTTATTTGTGGGGAGTCTTATGTGATACCTTTATTTTCAAATGTTTTTCAAAGTTAAACAATTTAAACCGTTTAATACCAGACCCATGTCTGACCCGGAGTTTATATTTTTTTTCATATACTCTTGGGTACTCAAATTTTTATGAGTAGCCATGTGATAAGTTATGGATTGTCGATTTCTGGAGAAGCTTGGAGCTGGAGTTCCAGACGTATTTAGCTATCTATCTAGTTCCGCTGTGTTGGTTGATGTCTGTTGTATCTCTGATGTATATAGTGACAGATGTATGTATGACTGTTATGTATATTGATATTGTATAACTCTGATATATGTAAAACTATGTAATAGTTATGAGATATATTATATTTTGTTCAGTTCCGCTATGAGATTCTGATGTTGTTGTTTCTTTCTTTCTATTCTTTTCTATTTCTATCCCTTTCTTTCTTAATGGTGATATGTCTTTCTGGGAGTAGAAGGGCGGGTCGTCACAAAAAGCAAATCTTAATCCAGGATGAATATTTCATGCTCGAACGAAGATAATCCTATAATTGTTTCTACACATTCTAGGGTACCACTACCCTATCTTGAATGAGTTTTTACTCCATATGCTAAGTTTTGCCTAAACCGGAGCTCTGATACCACTGTAACGACCTGGCATTTCGAACCATTCAAATCAACAATCATCCACTCATGTCAAACATGAATTGATCAAAACAACAGATTGTTAATTTATATTTGGCAAAACTTAGCATATACAATAAATAAATCAATCATAGAATTACATACATAGAGTAATATAACAATAAGCAGCGAAATAGATAAATAATAGTTCATGAAGCTACTACATAACAACAAAGTATGAAATAGAATACAACAGAAATCTCGAATACATGGAAGTTACTAATAAAAATGTCAATGACAATTCTAAACATAAACAACAGGAAATAACTACAAAGCTGAATAGATAAAGGATAGATCTCCAAACAAAGCTCCGAGCTCCAAAGGTGAGTTTAAATGTCGTAACACTCAGTCTAACCTGAGAAAAAAGAAAAACACAAAAAACTTAAGTCAAAGTAAACATTCTAATACCAGTAAACCAACTCTAGTGAAATACAAAGTAACTCAAAGGATGTTAGGATTCCACCCTTTAAGGATACATTAAACTATCTATATACATAGTACAATACGCTATATAGATAATGTCCACGGTAAAGTAAAATATTAAATAGCGTTAAGGCATTACCCATATCCCCTTTAACACATTTTATATAAAACGTCATAGTCAATAAAGTATTGTAAACTCCACCAAACTAGTGGGCTATCATGGAGCACTCCATAGGTACGACACAAAACAAACTCGTAGAAGGCACGATAAGGCATGTGATAAGGCACGTGAAGCAATGCCGGGTTAGGATTCTATTGTTTGCACTCCCAAACTGGTGGTAGCGCATAGCAGCTACTATTGCCCACCTCGAGACACACTCCTAAATCAAAAGTGCACCCAATCGAATCACAAAGTAATAGAATGGTATCGAAGAAGCATGCTCGATCGGATATGCAACATCAATTGGCCTGGTATAGCTCCTATTTTAGCCACATCAAGCTGACTCGCGGGAGTCAGGGCTGCATTAATACCTCATACAGAATTGTCGCCAAACCATCATACTTCGTTCTGGAATATTTACCATGTGCACAAATGTTAAAGTTGTTTTTAGTATTAGCAGAGAGTATGACAATACCTGATCCCGGTCTCTTTAACAACCAAATGCTTATTTCACACCATGGGAATTTTACATTTCAACTATTCATAGGTCATATAAAATATCATATTCATTTCAAATCAGATTTACTTTTGAAACAGTTATTCATTTTCGACATCACATCACTTTCGAAATCATATTCAATTCCAAAATCATAACCACACAATAGTTTATATATTAAACTAGTTATATATTAAAATAGTTTATTAATTTAAAAGAGTTTGTATCAAAAATAGTTTCAATTAGAATTGCTTCTTCCAATTTCAGAAATCAATTTCAATCAACTTAAGTTCCAAATTCAATTTAAATCAAATTCAGTTCAATAATTTCAAATAAACTGGTAACCAGTTCAATTCAAATTCTCATTAAAACCATTTTAAATTTATCAATTTCAAATCCAGGTTTGAACTATAAATTTAAACCACTTCAAATACAATAAGTTTCAAAGTTTAAATATTCAACATTTTACAATAACTCAATTTGATAAATTTCATTTATATTTTAAAATTCAACTTTAATTTTATTTTAATTTAACAATATTCACTTAATCATTTTTAATAACCATTTAAATAAAATCCTAGCTTACAAATTTGTATAAAATCAAATATTCAAATTCGATTTTAATTTAAAATTTAAATTTTTTCATTTAATCCTCTTTAATTAAAATCAAGCTATCAAGTTATAAAAACATATCTCTAAATCTCAAAATCAGTAAGTTCCAAATCAATCTTTATTTAAATTTAATTATTAATCAATTTAGATTTCAAGCCAACTTTAATTTATCTTTCCAACCATTATTTATTAAAGTTATTACAGTTTTTTTAAAATATTAGTATAAATCTAAATAAATATTTAAACATATTATATCTAGTAGTTAAATTAAATTCTTATTAAAATTTATTATATTAATTATTGTTAAATTAAATCTTATTGTTATTAAATCAATTTTAAATCTTATTTTATATATTTAAAAATAATATATTTATAAGAATAATTTTATAATTTACATTTCAAAACTTAACTTATAATTTTAAAATTTCCAAAACATATAAATTTTAAATTTTATAAAAATTAAAATAAATATCTTTATATTATATTTTAAATAAAAAGTCATATATTCCTTTCAACTTTGGAAATTATTTTTCCAAAATAGACCAACGATATACGTATATAATTTGTATTCTATGGTCAAGTGATATAGATATTTATCACTTCAATCCGTAATAATTTAATATTTACGGGTATACATCATTTCAACCCGCAATCTTAAATTTCAAAAATCAATAAAATCACTTGGTCTTATCATTTCAACCCATAATGATTTTTCCTAATCTACAATATCGTTCAGGTATGTATCACTTCAACCCATAGGGAATTTCTTACTATCAGGAAACTTGCAGAGTGAGAACCATATGATAATAATATAACATATCAACAACATGCATATATCATAATTGACTAAATAACATATATATATATATATATATATATATAACAGGTTATTGGTTTCAATACTGTCAATTAGCAAGGTAAACAAATGCAAATAATAACGTACCATATTTAGTGATTGAACAACTAACAATTTAAATTTAACGACATAATTCAATCGTCATTTCATGTAAACTGAATTTACTATATATAAGAACGTTAATTGTGAGTTATTTCTTACCTTTCGAGGCTAGAGAACAACGGGACTGAACACGACACGGACACGGATATGGACACGAGCAAGCTAGAGTTATGGAAAAATCTTTGAACAGCAATGGAAATGAGCGAAGCAAGGTGGACTAGAGATCAATGAAAACAATACATATAAATTTAAAAATAATCAAAATTTTACTCACCTATTTAAAAATAAAATCTTTTTGTCATATCTTTAAATCCCAAATTAAATTAAAATTCTTCGTATTGTATTATTAAAAAATCAACATTCATGAAAAATATATTTATATTTTATATTTTAAAGTCAATATTTAAAAATAAGTATATATATATAATATTATTTAAACAAAACCATACATATAACTTTTATAGAACTGAATAAAAAATAACTTTATAGCACATATATATATTATATATAATATGAGATAGTAAAGCAAGCTTAGGAAAAGTACAAAAGCGAGGTAGTAGGCTACAAAGTAAAAAATATATATACGACAACCAGCTTACAAAAGCTTATATATGTACATTTATAAAAGCTTATTTACACACAAACTTATAAAGCTTATAATAGCTTATATATATATATATATATATATATATATATATATATATATATATATATAACAAGTGGCAGGGTGAATAGGCTGCTGGCGGCTGAGATTGCTATGGGTGAACTGTAGTAGTCGAAGAGGGGTAGCAAAGAGAAGAGGCGGGGGTTGTTGAGCGGAGGGCAGTCGAAGCAATCATAGAAGTTTGGTGTGGCTTCTTGTATATGTGGCAGGGATAGGAATAGGCTGAAATGGCTGATGAGAGAGAAGGGGAGACGGAGGGAGTTGTATGAGGATGGGTGATAGGTGAGAAAGTGGAGCTATGGTTGCTTGGGGGTTAGGTCATGTCACGTGGAGGCTCAGGGGGTTGGAAGCCGCACGTGTGAAGGTTTGAGTGGTTGTGGTTGGCAAGACAATGAAGGAGTTGCGATCTGGTGTAAATGGGCCAGTGGAGGAAATGGTCTTGCACACCATAGGCTGAGCTCGAGATGGCTTTCTAGGTTCGACTGTAGAGGTTCATGGCAGGTCAGGTGGAAGGGAGGCGATGTGATGGCGAGATGGAGAAGAAGGGACGTGCAGGTGGATTGGTTGAAGGGACTATTCGGTGGAGCGGATGGAGCCATAGGGAAAACGATTGAAATAAAACAGGTTTGGGATTAGTGGGGGGAAGAAACGGTCAGTGGCGGTGAAACGAATCACAGGCTGAGTTATGGAATGGGAAAGGTGTCATTGGTACGGATTTGAGATGGAGGAGGAGAAGGGAAACTGTCGGAGCAATCGAAGTATGGGTCAATGGCGGTTGGGTTGGTTTTGTGATAAGTGGGACGGCCGGCTACGGCTACTGGGCGTTCGAGTGCAGTTGCCATTTCTCGGTGGGGAGATAGGAAGCGGTGGTGGTGGGCTATCGGCAACAGAAGGTGGTTCGGGAGGTTGGACCAGTGGAGGTTGTTGCCAGGAGGGTGAGGCGATGCTCGAGTAGTCTCGGCAAAATGAAAGAGAAGAGAGCAGGAGGGTTTCTCTGATGAGTAAAACTTTACATATAACATTATTATTATTATTATTCAAACGAAATAGAACAAAGAGAATGGAAACAAAGCAACAGACTAGAATATATAAATCAAACCAGTGTATAGCAAATGCCTATTAAATTCTAGAATAATAAAAGGTAACGATATTCGATAGGTGGACAATTGAAAGGACATAGGGAAACCATAAGGTTCAAAAACGGTACCGATACGGCTTGTCGTTTTGTCGATTTCGCCGCGTATCGGATGCCAAAATGCACAAATTAATATGCTGCAAAGTTCAGTATGATGAGACGAGCAAAATGGTATATAGATATGAGTGACACGACCCTCCTATCAAAACTCGATATTCACTATCAAATATGCTGCTAAAACGCCGAAAATAAGATAAAAGGAGCTAGAGCGGTCCAAATTTGGCAAAACAAAATATGAAATCTCACTTAGAAAAAGATTTGAAATTTTATTATATAAAAATATTCAGGTTTCAAAAATATATTATTTTCATCAAATTAACTGATTTTAAATTGGAATTGAAAATTACACAACAGAATAGCTTCCATTTTCACTAATGAAAATCTATCATTTGCTATCATTAAATACATGCATAACAAATATCTAATTTTCATTGCAAAATTTAATTATTTATTTTCATGAAAAATTTAGTTAATTATGTTATTAAAAATCGCTTAAATTTCCGGGTCATTGCAAATATTTACCGTATTTTGTACTATCTAGTTCAATAACTATGAAAAAGAAAATTCCTTATAATTACAAACGTAATATAGATTCCCCTTTTTGGATAAGATATAGAAATTTACGGTGTTAACCATTCCAATTGGAAGAGATGTAATTCAAATACATTAAAGTGCAGAAATCCCTAAGGATTAAGTTAAAGAGTATGAATGTGATAATAATAATGATCTAAGAGAAGAATTAATCTATGTATACAATATACATAAGACAAGAATGTAGTAAAAGCGATAAAAGATGTAGACAAGTAATAATTTAAAATAAAGGGACAAGGGAAGTCCTCTAAACAAGGGAGGGAAATTAAAAGGCTAAAAATTCTAGATATGAACGCGGTGAGGTCTCGAATAAGGATTATAGGACCCGGCGACGTCCCGACTTTGGATATGGACCCGGTAAGGTTCCAGATATAGATTATAGGACCCGGCGAGGTCCCGACTCTGGATATGGACATGACGAAGTCCCACGTATGGATTATAGGACCCGGAAAGATCCCGTGCTTGGATAAATTGATCCGGAAAGATTGTGAATTCGGTTAATGGATGCAAAATGAATTAGGAATTGCATATTGACTCAGAACAGTCATGGATTTTGTTAATGATCTGGAGAGATTGTGGATTCGATTAACGAATCTAAGGCTATTCAAAACACACCTTCCAAAGGAAGGCATAATTTGGGGGGGGTAGATGTTAACCTGCCTTTCGGGCATGGCCGTACAAGCATTTAACTAAAACAGTTGCTCCATTATCGAGACTGGAATACAGTGGGTTTTATTCAGTGGAATCGATAGACGATCAATCATGAATGGTAATCATGATTATGAAGTTGGGCTTCAGCATATTCAATGGACAAGAGTCGTGGGATACGCGAAATAGGAGTTTTGACAAAAGTTGAGTTACCGCAGGTTGCCTAGAGTTTACTTCGAGTCTTATTTGGACTTTCTTTGGATTTTCTCAAAGGTTTCTCCTAGTCATCCAGGGTAATGCTTCGGTTCGGCTAGAATCTGGGTCGGTAGGAATTCGGGTCAGTTAGAAGTTGGGTCCATAGGAATATCGGTCTGTAGGAAGCTAGGTCGGCTGGAATCTGGGTCGGTAGAAAGTTGGGTCGATTAGAAGCTGGGTTGGTAGGAAGTTGGGTTGGCTGGAATCTGGGTCGATAGGAAGATGGGTCGGTAGCAAGCTGGGTCGGTAGGAATCTAGGTCGATAGGAAGGTTGGTCGGTTGGAATCTGGGTCGGCATGTTGGAGTCTAGAGTGGAACGGCATGTTGGAGCCTGGTGTGGATTGGCATGTTGGAGTATGGAGTGGATCGGCTTGTTGGAGTGTGGAGTGGGTCGGCATGTTGGAGTGTAGAGTGCGTCTGCATGATAGAGTCTGGAGTGGGTCGGCATGCTGGAGTCTGGAGTGGGTCGGCATGATGGAGTCTGGTGTGGGTCGACATGGTGGAGTCTAGGTGGATCGGCATGTTGGAGTCTGGAGTGGGTTGGCATGCTGAATTCTGGCGTGGGTCGGCATGTTGGAGTCTGGAGTGGGTCGGCATGTTGGAGTCTGGAGTGGGTTAGCATGCTGGAGTCTAGAGTAGATCGGCATTAGTCTGAAGTGGGTCGGCATGATGGAGTCTGAGTGGATCGGCTTGTTGGAGTCAGGAGTGGGTCGGCATTGTGGAGTTTGGAGTGGGTCGGCATGCTGGAGTCTGGAGTGGGTCGGCATGTCTGCAGTGGGTCGGCATGTTAGAGTCTGGAGGGGGTGGCATGTTGGAGTCTGGAGTGGATCGGCATGGTGGAGTCTTGGAGTGGGTCGGCATGTTGGAGTCTTGAGAGGATTGGCATTTTACATTCTCCAGGAAAGCAGTGGTCGGCTATATGGACTCAACTATGGTCTTAATGGGTCCGGATCACTCAGGAAGCCCAGTAACTCGAATTTTTTCTAAAAATACGGCAGGCAGGGATTTAGGGATCTGGATTCTATTTCCTTTCTCTTCCGCATGGAGGCTACTCTGCCATTATTATTTTAAAAACTCCAGATTGTGACTGTAATTGATTCACATATCAATAAAAATGAAATTTTTTGAGTGGATGTAGGCCAGAGTCAGCAAAACCACTATAAATCCATTGTTTTTTCTGCTTTCTTTTTAATTTTTACTGCTCTTCATATTTATATTATCTACATACACTTTATATGTTATCTGTGATTGATAGTTGGTGCTTTCATTTATGTTTGGGTGTTAGTAACCAATTTTGGTGCGAACAGTAGTACAACATAATAGAAGACTACCCAACACAAAGGGCTACTAGAAGTTGTGTATACATTATACTGGTGTGAGACATATCCATCTATAGGACCTATGGGGTTATATATGCTAGCGTATAGGTAAAGGAATAACCTAATAGAGTCTACTTTGAAAAATTAGGGGCTATTGCTTTGATTGCTTTAGGCAATCTAAATAGGATAGTGAGTAAGATTCGACGCTATCTCAGCGTGTTGGTACCAACTTAGGAGGTAGGATCTTTACATAGGTAAAGCACCTCATCGGTCCTGAGCGGTCAATGGGAATGACAGGGGTTACACCAAATGGACTACACCTCCTACTGGTGCAGGTCACGCTTAGGTTATGCATCACCTTCATTTTTTGCTAGTTTGTTTGTTAAGGGAAGACTAGATAATCCTTTTAGAGAGGTCTTTCAAAACCTAATGGGTTAGTCCATAAAGCTGAGTCCACAATTAGGAAGTAGACAAGTAGAAAATCCTATGGAGATATAGTATACGACTAAACTATTATAATGCCATTATTAGGCACTATGAGGAGTTAATTACTATGTACGATGACGATGACATGGTACTACGATGATGATAGATCCTAACGAGGTGCCGAGTTATGAATACTAGTGGGGATAGTATCTTAGTCCAAGGGGGACTGTGGTACTTATATGTTTTATATATACGTATATACTTATGGTCTACTTCGGGGAGATGGGTTTATCGTAAGCGTATGTGGAGTCGAAATGACTAAGTAAAATGAAAAGACAAAATAGTAGTGGAACACAATGGGAACAAACTGGTGTTATGTGTAAAATGTATAATTGACCAATCACCATAACATTGTTCTGTCGCTCTCCTCATTCCAACCCATATGATTGCATTAGAGGAATAGGTATTGGCGCAAAGTGGGAACCGTGAAAGGATGAGTTTTCTTATGCGCATTTGACACTAACAAGGAAACTTGACCTCAAAAGTGTCAATCTTGGTCAATAATTCTATGTTTGATTATACTTTATATTATTCCGCTGTGAGAAAATGTATCGATATTTCTCTGATATGCATTTATTTATTCGTAGGACACCAAACCAACGATCCATTGTTTTATTGACTTGGGTTTTCGATCTAGTGGAAATTAGGGTCTATTGGGTGTGGTTTGTCACATATATACACACAAATTAAAGTTTATGAAGATAGATTTGGATAGTTTAATTGTATGTTAGATGAGCTAACCTGTCTATTGTGGTGTAAATCTCAACGCTTAAACACAGGCATTTATACCTTCCATGGTTTGCTATGTTACAAACACACATACACATATATATGTATATGATACACGTATATGTATAATATAAAATTAGCTAATTAATATAAAGTTAAATTATAAATTTAAATAATATATTGATTTTATTTAAAATAAATTTAGAAATTTTTTAAACAAATTAGACTTTGTAGAACCGATAAAGATAAAAAATGGTAAAAATTTATGAAATTCATCAATTACTTCCGTAGTGGACTAGCTTAGTTCCAACAATGGTATTGGAGCCTACTGGCTTATATGTTCTAAATTACTTATGTTAGGACTAACTAAATAGGCTCACAACCCAGATCACAGGGTGTCTAGAAAGATGGTGTCAAAGGATTTAGTTTAGGCAATCAAGTACTCTGCCCCACCTGGCTACCAATCTTGCCTGAACAGATATGTGAGTCCAAAGGTTGTCCCTAATCGAAAGGGGCGATATGAATTATGTCTTAGGCTAATTTTCAAAATTTTTTGTAAACTAAAAATATAATATTTTAAATTTAAAAGTTAAACTTAAAATAAGATACGCAAATATTATAAAAGCTATAATATAATAAAAATTCAAAATGTTTGATAAACAATACAAATTAATTTCAATTTTTTTTAAAACTTATTAGTAAGATTAATAAGATAAATTAATTGAATACGTTAATTAATTATAAATGTATGCATATATTATATATTATGATATATGTTATGTTGCTTTAAAATGTTTTAAATAGCATAAGTATACACGTATTTATACGAAATAATTTTTGAAATTAATAAGTAAAATTATTTAATTAAGTTAATTAAATAAAGTTTAATTAATTAAATAAAAAAATTAAAGGTTAATTAATTAAATAAATAATTAAAGGTTAATTAATTAAATGAAAATACACATATACAAGATGCATGTTTTATACTATAAAGGTTACAGTATATAAATATTCAATATAAATTTTATGTTAGAGCAATATAAAATTAACTAAAATTAATTTAATAACATTTAAAATATATATAAAGGTATTATATAAGTTAATTAAAATATAAAAGTTATATAATATTAAATTTTATATAATATAAATGTGTGAACTAAAGGTAGAATATTAAAGAAACCCTACATAGACTTAAGGTATAAATACATACGTATATGTATTTATATCATGATTCTAATGTGGTTGACACTTGAATCACTGGGGTATTTCATAAGAAATATATTATTCCATAATGTTACTCGTTATAATATATTGAAGATTGTGAATCCTTAATATGAAGTTGTCCTATATCATTTGTATGTTAATATATTACTTGGATACTCGTTAGTTGTTGAGATTTCCTCAAAGTGGGGTTGTTATGCGTAGTACTAGTAATATATTGAACATACAAGGTAAGATAATGGCATGTATTTGTTAAGCTTTCATCTAGGTATGCGCGTTATACTTAAGCCATCGTAAAATGAAAGGTTCAAGTGAATAGTCTCACTTTACTTGTTGAGCTTTCCTCAGGGTAAAGGGTGGATCAACACAAGAAACCACATGTTAGGAGTTGTATGTGATACAACCGATAAGGAATTATCCATCATATGTGGGCCTTGTTGAATATGCGAGTATATGATTTTTGTTTGATGACAATAAACATATATATATATATACATATTCATTTAAATGTATTTGTTAATGTACTATTTTATTTTTCACATAATTAAATAAATATTTGGTAGATAAAATAAATAACACAGTATTTACATTCAAACAGATATTTTATTCAAACAAATATTTATTACAATTTTGAATAGTACAAATTCAAGCTCTCACTATACATATACAATTTTGATTACAATACAAATTCAATTACATCACAATTTATCATTTACAAATACACCCTATGTAGTTAATGCCTCGCTATTACCCCACTATAACCCCGCTATATCCCATAGCGGATTCTACCCCTACGATTTTTCCATATAGCCCCAAAATATAGCATTTCCTCTTTAATCCCCGTTATTTCCACTATATCCCGTTATTCCCGCTATATTTTGCTATTTCCGCTATATCTTCTTTAATAAAATGAATTAAAAAATTGCATTTATACATTATAAAAATTATGAAACTAATTTATTTGATTTAATTTTTAATATATTTTCAGAAATGAAAATACTCTAATATTCTACTAAATTCAATAATGTTATATAACAGTATTACGTTTACTTAAAGTATACTCACACATGATTTTTGTTTAAAATTATTTATATATTAATTATAATTCAAATGAATGATAATTTTTCATTTAATTACCATTTATATATATGTAAAACATTCGATACGAGTTTTATATGCTATTTTAGTGTCATCCGCTATATCCTGCTATATCCTCGCTATATCCCCGCTATGACTTTTTGCACCTCCACCGCTTTGAATCTGCCGAGCGCTTTAATTGCACAGAATACACCTCACTACGTACCGTGCATTCACTCATAATTTCTCTGCAACTTTACTCTAGATTAAATCTAGCATCTGAGCAATCTGCAAAAATAAATATTGACGCAGTAAAATTGAAAAGGAAATATTTTTATAGTATAAAATCAAATATGAATTATGAAAATAATATTTGCCTCAATTATTTGAGTTGTTCGTCATCATTTAATTCGAACTCATCATACACGAACAGCTTGTGACATGCACAGTGTATCACTGTATATGCCACAAAGCCGTGCACACCGATATATATACACTTCATAAAGTTACAGGGATAGGTGAGCACAGGTCAAACCCAAAATGCCGGGTTCAACTCAAGTGTAATAAAAATAATGTCACATTGTCAGCACAAGGTCAAACCCGAGCTCCATGCTGGATTCAACACAGGTGCAAATTAAAGATGAAATGAAACAAGAACTGCCAAAATTGATGACCCAACAAATGAACCAGATCAACGATGACTAGAACTGGACAGTCCATACATGTCAACCAGTCAGCAAGCAAAGTCGACAAGTACTTCAAGTACGAATGCACAACTGGATGCATGAATAACACTCAGACTTGGAGTGACAAATATATACGAAGTCAACATATTACAACAGTGAACAGAGTCGAGGCTATAACCCAATTCAACATGCTTAGTTCAAATGGTCATGAGAATCAAACAGAACTAAGGGAGTGGTACAAACTACAAGTGTGTCAACCAAACAACTCAGTGCAAGGTAGAAACAGGGCTCAAACTCAACTACAACCAGATTTCATGAAATCAGAGTAGTTCAGCTGCAAAAAAGTGAAACTGCATATATACACGAACCAGCGCCAATAGACCATAATGCAAGCAGTATTACTGCAACTTGAACAAGTTCGAATGCACAGTGCAAACTACATACAGGCAGTGCATACATGAAACAAAGATCAGAAACAAGAGCTAACTTAATGCACATGTCAACTGTGTCAATGCTACATCAACCAGACTATATAAATGAACTGGGTTGAAGACTTATGAACAACAAGTGATATAAGACCAACAATGCAACTGTATAGAGTACAAGTTAAAGACTGCAACACTATAATTACAAGTGACTACGATCAAGCAGAGGAACCCGAATCTATGCCTATACACACACACACACACACACACACACACACACACACACACATATATAAGTGCAAACCATGATGAACTCAAACAATGCCGAAATCATGGTACATCAGTAAGTTAAATGTGAAGGCATGGAAACAACATGGTGATAAACTGCATTCAAGCATCAGGTTAAAAATACAACAGAGAAATTAACAGTTTTTACCAAAGTCGAAGTTAGGTGACAATGAACAGGTCAGAGACATAATGGCCGAAGTAAGTACACAAAGAAAATGCAAAGTCAACTCAAAGCCATATGCAATGACTAGAGGCAGTAAACAGTTAATGCCGAAGTTCAGTGATGTCATAACCGAGGTAGAAGAAGTGTCAAAGACGATATTGACCAAATCAGCGACAAAGACACAGAGAAGAACCAGATTATCAAAAATTCCAAAATGGCCGAGCATTGAAAATGCTACAATATGTTTAACAGTTTTATCAAAGCCGAAGTTCAAACCAAAATCAACACCGTGGTAGCGAAGAAATTGAAATCAACACCGTGTCAATCAATAAATCATAAATATACAAAATTGAAAATATCAGAATCAATCTCAAGCATCCACGCAACATCGACCGACCAAGCAAGATAAATTGACAAATTCAAACTAATATATACGAACGAGAAAATAGGGATTCAAACCCTATATAAGCAATCAACGTCATCGGCAAAAAGTCATCGAGTTCATGTAAGCAAATCAGAAGAAGCAAAAGCAAAGATCACATACCAGATTTATGAATTGAACTCGTCGAAGCAGCCGAAGTGAGCAACAAGGAAATAATCAATCAAAGCTACAAGCGAATATCCACTTAATCGATCAACAATGTCGGCGGCTTCACAAAATTTCACAAGCCCTAATTCCAGATTGAGGAACGAACGTACGAACGAAACAAGAGCCGCCATTTTCACCAAATAAGGATGGGCCGATTAGAGATAGAAGAAACTTGGGCCGGCCTTTACTTTTGTGTTGGTTTATAATAAAAGGCTTATAATTAGGGTTTTGTTTTTTGTTTTAAATTGTGTTTAAAATTTATTTTCCATTTTAAACCGTTGTAATTTCTAGTCATTTGACTAGGGGAC
Organism: Allium cepa; assembly: GCA_030765085.1. Classification (NCBI taxonomy): domain Eukaryota; kingdom Viridiplantae; phylum Streptophyta; class Magnoliopsida; order Asparagales; family Amaryllidaceae; genus Allium; species Allium cepa. The sequence goes on from CM060945.1 coordinate 509,571,632, forward strand.
AAATTGCATAGCGTAGTTTGAGAATTCAAAACTCAGTGGCTGAGTTATGGCAGGGTTTTGAGCGTAGAGTTAAGGCTAGTCGTAGCGGGTGTCGCGAGTTTACGTGTGTAAGCGTCTGACTACTTAATTTCTAGTAGAAACCTTGGGGCCAGCACGTAGGCAGGGTTTTGCCGAAGGTGGGTAAATTCTGTGTCGTTCTATTTCTGCATTTATTATTATGCTATTATCTGTGCTGCTATTATTTTGATATATCTGTGTTGAAATAATTTTATAAACTTCAGCAATAATTTTTATAATTAATAGCATCACCCTATTCACTCCCCTCTAGGGTGAAATCGATCCTAAAAGTGGTATCATAGCAAGGTACAAAAGCTATATTTGTTTTAGAAAATTTGATTTTTTTTCAAAAACCAATTTTTAAAAAAAAATTGAATTTTTAAAATGGCTTCTTTTAATACTGCTTTTGTTGAGGGTCAATCCATAGTTAAACCACCAATGTTCAATGGTGAATATGCTTACTGGAAAAATTGGATGGAAATTTTTCTGAAAACCATTGATGCTTGGGATATTGTTGATACAGGGTATGGAGCACCAACTATAATTGTAAATAATCAGGAAATAAATAAACCAATGGATCAATGGAAAGATCTAGAAAATAAGTTACAGAATAATAATGCCAAAGCTATGAATTCGATTATTTGTTCATTGGGTCAATTTGAATTTAATCGTGTCTCACATTGTCTAACTGCACAGGAAATATGGCACACACTAGAAGTGACTCGCGAAGGAACATCTCAAGTCAAGGAATCCCGCCTTGCCATGCTGAGTAGCAAATACGACAATTTTACAATGGCCAAGGAATAAAATGTTAAAGAGATGTATGGAAGGCTTTCCAACATCGTATACAAATCAAAAGCTCTCAGAAAATCATACACGAAATTGGAAATAGTCCAAAAAATCCTCAGAGTCCTTCCACGAAGTTTTGAAGCAAAAGTGACTGCCATTCAAGAATCATAAGATTTAAAACAAATCAAAGTTGAAGAACTCATCGGAAATCTCACAACTTATGAGCTAGAAATGAATTTCAAGGAAGAGCGTGAAGGAGGAGATACTTGAAAGCAATCAATAGCTCTCAAAGGAACAACTGAAAGTGATGATGATGATGATGACGATGATGGAGTAGCAGAGTTGGAAATTGTAACAAAGAAATTAAAATGGTGGAACCACAAATACGGAAATCCAGCTCTAAATCAAAAATTAAAAAGCAGAATAATCAAAGTTTTAGATAACACAGAATAGTGAAAAATCATCTTTCATAAGTGCAATCAACCCGACACATTAAGCCCAATTATCCTCAAAATCGACGCGACTTTCAAAAGAAATCAAAAAGGAGAAATTTGTAGCCACGTGGAACACAAATGATGAAGATAATCAAAGTACTAGCTGTTAGAGTGAGAAAGCAGATATGTGCCCTTCAAGGTAATATAACGGATAGCGACGATGATGAGCCAAGCGAGGTATCAAAACTCACTCAATCAGAATTACTTATATATTTCCACGAAGTAAATCGCTGTTTTGAACGATTTAGAGAGAAATATGCTAAAATTGAATCACAAAGAGATAGTTATATTGAAGTAAATGATCGGCTTGAACAATTAGTTAAAAACTATCGAAATAAGTGCCTAAAGTGTCACAAGTGTCCATTGTTTGAAGACGAAATTAAAAAATCAGAAATTAATATAAAATCACTTGAAAATGAAATTCTGATTCTGAAAGAGAGAAAATACTAGGAGAGAAAACTCTATTAAAAAGTGCACACAATTATTGAACGAAAATGAATCTCTCAAAAGACAAGTCCAACAACTGTCAACAACTTTAGTTAAATTTTCAAAAAGTGAAAAATCATTGAATGTGCTATTAGGGAAGCAAACTATTAATACAGTTAGACAAGGACTTGGATATAATCAATCTAAAAATGTTAGAATTAAAATTAATCAAGTCAATTCAATGTGCATAATTTGTAGAAAATTTGGACACAATCAAAATAATTGTTGGTATAGAGCCAAACACGTAAAAACCACTCCAATTTGGGTTCCAAAAGGCACAAATATAAAATCTTTCACAGTTAACAAATCTGGGTGCCAAAAGGAACATACATAAACAGTTATGGGTCTCCACGAAATTATTTTTCAAAATATTCTACCAATAACAACAATGGACCTATAAAAACAAATAGGTCACAAAAATCTTTTATCGTGTAGGAGTGGTGGCAGGCTAAGGAACAACAACAGTATTATCTGGATTCTGGTTAGTCCAGAAACACAACGGGCAATAAAGCAAAGTTCCTTAGCCTAGTATAAAGGTGACAAAATTACAATGGGCAACAACAAAAAAATATTGTAAAGGTAAAACGGGTATTGGTATATTTGTTTTGAACGATATATTAAATGTTATAATCTGCACCGTATTCTGAATTAAATCAGCCAATAATGTGATGATGAAATAAATGATGATTTTGATTCTGACTTATTCAAAATTGTTGGCCAATTATATCCTTATTCCAAGAACACAATAAAAAACTCTAGAGTCTTTGAATTACTTCATATATATTAGTTTGGATTAATAATAGTGTTTTATTGGATGACAAAACATTTGGTTATTTTATGGCTGACTCTATATTCACAGTTTCTGATTATTTGCACAGCTTCAATTAAAAGTCAAAAGAATATTCGTTTAAAAAGTTGAAAAAAAGGATTTCAAGAAATTTTTGAAAATTTCACGTCTGGTCTGTAACATTCAATTAATGATAATCTTGAGTGAAAGAGAAATTCAGATGCAGATTACACTGGTAATCTAGTTGATAGAAAAATTACTAGTGGAACGTGATTTTTGTTGAGACATTTAGTAACTGCATCGTTTTTTCAAAGAAAATATCTGCATATTTTTCATTTCAAATAATTTTCAAATAGAAATTTTTTTCTCATAGAACCCCTTCCAGAAAATCATTTTTGACCTTGTTTTCAGGTTGGTCATTTTTAGAAAAATTGATTTTATAATTATTTTTGAATTTAATTTTTAAATTATAACATTGACTAATCTGACTTCCTACTAATTATCAAAAAGATAAATAGTGATGGAAAAAGTGATGAGTGTTGACATTTATCATATATTATGACTTGAGACGGTATAATTAGTAAATTTCTTTAGAAATTAAACAAGAGTTATAAAACATTTTGTTGGGAAAATTTCCATGACCATCTCTATTTCTATCATATTTCTAACGACCATCACTCATCAAAATTCAATATAATTTGTCGATATGTGGTACTTTAAATAGGAATCGTTCATTTTTCGTTTTATATTTTTTTAATAAAAAATAATAATAACAAAATAAAATAAAATCCAAAGTATTCACTCTCATTTAAAAGTCCTCACGGTTATGCATGCATGAATTACTTGGAATTTGTTATATGCTTCCATGCTCATTTAAAAGTCCTCATGGTTATGCATGTATGGAATGCATATCAGATTGATTTTCTAAATAAACAAGTTGATTCTAATCCCATTTAAAAGTCCACACGGTTATGCGTGGTTAGAAGATACTTGAGTTCATTTTTTTTAAAATAAAATTGGAATACTACTAATCTCATTTAAAAGTCCTAACGGTTATGCATGGTTGGTAGATATTCAAATTCCTTATCTAAATATACCACAAATAGACACAACTGTATGGTTTTATATGATGACATCATTCCCATCATTTTAAAAGTGGAATATGAGCCTAACAAAATATTTTTGATTTTCGTTTGAATTTTTATTGAAATTTAATATTTATATTCGATTGAGTTTTAATGTTGTATTAATATCGACCACTTTATCACTATTTTTTTAGCACATTACTCTTTTGCTGATGACAAAAGGGGGAGAGAAAAGTTAAGATTTTATCAAATAAAATCAAGTAAATTTCAAATTATTTTCTATTTGCATCTTGGCTTATTTGCATATTTTTATTTACATGCATATATAAAGGGGAAGCTTTGTGTAGAGAGGAAGCATTCAAATAGGGAAGCAAATTCAATAATCAAATACATTTAATATATTCAAAATCTTAAATATATGTTTGTTATCATCAAAAGGGGAGATTGTTGAATATGCGAGTATATGATTTTTGTTTGACGATAATAAACATATAGTCAAATATTTTTCTATTTGCATATAGGCTTATTTGCATATTTTTATTTACATGCATATATGAAGGGGAAGCTTTGTGTAGAGAGGAAGCATTCAAATAGGGCGAGCAAATTCAATAATCGAATACATTTAATATATTAAAAATCTTATATATATGTTTGTTATCATCAAAAGGGGGAGATTGTTGAATATGCGAGTATATGATTTTTGTTTGATGATAATAAACATATATATATATATATATATATATATATATATATATATATATATTCATTAAAATGTATTTGACGCTGCGGATAATATCAAAACTATATAGATCGATGAAAGTAGCAAATGGTGGATTGAAGATACTGAAATGCCCAAATTCGTTGATCACAAAGATACCAAATTCTAGCTATCTTCGACACATTGATCGCACACGATACCGTGAAAGAAGATCTACAATTCTTCAAACGTTGATCAAGCGCACTTGATACCGTGAATTGGCTTCAACGATCGTTGATTCGAGCGCACTCGAATAACCTAAAGTGGAGATAGGAGATCACACTCAACTACCAATTTAGATGAAAGCACACAGCAATCAAACAAAAATTTTATTCAACAATCAACTCCCTTCAAGTTACAACGCACGCCCTATTTATAGCCTTTTTACAACCCAGACCCTTAAGTCGTACACGACTTACGACTCATCCTTGGGTCGACAGCGACTCATCAGTAGTGACTCAATATAGACGACATACGACTCACGACTCAACTTAGATCGCTAGCGACCTATCCATATACGACTCAACTGATTACACGACTTAACAAACACACAGCGACTCAATACAAGACGACCTACGAGTTACGACTCATCAACACTACAACAGCGACTTAACTGTTACAAACGACTCAACATACGATGACTTAAAATGATACGACTTAACGACTTACGACTTAGCTTAGGTCGTGAACTCCCTTCTTCGGCATACTTGTTAGGTCATAGATGACCTAAAACAGTTTCCTTAGGTCGTAGCCGACTTAAGCCTTGCGCATTCTCAACTCGTGCTGCTACTTTGTTATCTCGTGGTGCTCCTCCTGTATCCTTAGTTCGTTCACGATCTAAAAAACCCGAACGACTTAAGCCCTTGTTAGGTCGTGAACGGTCTAAAACGCGCTCCTTAGGTCGTGGCCGACCTAATTCCTCTTCCTTAGGCCGTGACCGACCTAAATATGCCGAGCGACTTAAGGCTTGGTTAAGTCGTTGCTCCTTCCCAGGTGACCTGTTAGGTCGTTCCTCCTCCTCACGTGACCCGTTAGGTCGGGGCTGACCTTCATTAACTCATGAACAACCTAAGCCTTGTGCTTCCGTAGGTCGTGCTGCATCATCCTCCCCTGGTTGACAGAAATTCGACCTCGAATTTTAACCATCTTCTTTCTCAACAAGTTCAGCTCCATGGTATGGAATTAAATATTTGACGTTGAAAACATCAGAAGCATGAACATCTTCTGGTAACTTCAATTGATACGCGTTCTCATTGATTTTCTTTAGAATTTCAACTGGACCAATTTTCCGCGCCTTCAATTTATTGTACGTCCCCACCGGAAAACGATCTTTTGTCAACACTGCGTAAACCAAATCACCTTCATTAAATTCAACACTTCGTCGCTTCAAATCTGCAGTTGGCTTATACTTCTCATTTGCCTTCACCAATCGTTCCTGAACGACTTTATGACATTCAGTTAATTCATCAACAAAATCAACAGCCCGTTTAACTGTCCCCTTCGGTTGTGGTACTACCGCCAAATCCAACGGTCCCCTCGGCAAACTTGAATATACAATCTGAAATGGACTGTAACCTGTGCTTCTATTAACCGCATGATTATATGCAAACTCTGCTTGGCATAACTTCATGTCCCAACTTCTCAGATTATCTTTCACCAAACATCGTAACAAACTTCCCAATGATCTATTAACCACCTCTGTTTGCCCATCGGTTTGCGGATGGTAAGCGCTACTAAATTTCAGCTTCGTTCCAACCATCTTCCACAAACTTAGCCAAAAGTGACTCAGAAAACGAGTATCTCTATCCGAAAGTCATCGAGTTCATCGAGTTCATGCAAGAAAATCAGAAGAAGCAAAAGCAAAGATTACATACCATATTTATGAATTGAACTCGTCAAAGCAGCCGAAGTGAGCAACGAGGAAACAATCGATCAATGCTACACGCGAGTATCCACTTAATCGATCAACAAAGTCAGCAGGTTCACAAAATTTCACAAGCCCTAATTCCAAATTGAGGAACGAACGAACGAAACAAGAGTCGCCATTTCACCAAATAAGGACGGGCCGATTAGAGATGGAAGAAAATTGGGCCGGCCTTTACTTTTGTGTTGGTTTATAATAAAAGGCTTATAATTAGGGTTTTGTTTTTTGTTTTAAATTGTGTTTAAATTGTATTGTCCATTTTAAATCGTTGTAATTTCTAGCCGTGTGACTAGGGGACAAACTACGTGGCATAGTTTGAGAATTCGCAACTCATTAACTAAGTTGTGGCAGGGTTTTAAGCGTAGAGTTAAGGCTAGTCGATAGCGAATGTCGCGATTTTACGTGTGTAAGCGTCTGACTACTTAATTTAGTAGAAACCTTGGGGCAGCACGTAGGTAGGGTTTTGCCGAAGCTGGGTAAATTCTGTGTCGTTCTATTTCTGCATTTATTATTCTGCTATTATCTCTGCTGGTATTATTTTGATATATCTGTGTTGAAATAATCTTATAAGCTTCCGCAATAATTTTTATAATTAATAACATCACCATATTCACCCCACCCCCCCCTCTAGGGTGAAATCGACCCTACAGGCCTATGATTTGTTGTGCTTTCCTCAAGGTCAGAATCTCAAGGCATACAATCCTAACACCTACTAGTGAAGTCGAAAGAGATTATGTTTCGCTTAGGATTTGGCCAAACATAAAATAATAGTAGGAGCCTTATTAGAAAAATGAAATGATATCATTTAAACTTTCTAATATTATAAGAACATATGTTATATAATCTTATAATAATCAACATTGATGAATTATGCATTTGATATGATTGATAAAAAGCTTAGCAATTAAGATATACAAATGAGCTAATTGAAGATTTACAAATAGAAATATAATGTACATACACTTACTATTAAATACCTCTTCATGTTAATGCTTTTTATACCCATGTAATTGTCTAGTTTTACTACTACTTAATACATTCCTAAATTTGTTCGCTCACATGTCTTTTTGGTCGAGACCGTGTATTGCACCAAATGAGTTCCAAATTCAAAAGTAATGTAAGACTTTGGATGTTTGATCTATATACAATCACATATAAGTGTTATATGGTAAACGGCCACTGTTCGAAATATACGATACTTCGATGAAATTAGTTCATTTGAAGAAAATAAATAAATCATACTATGAGATCAAGTATTCAATTTGTTTGATTACAATAAAGATCGTATTGTGCTAAATGAAACACTAGACCAAAACTATAAGATAGATCTATGAACTCGATCATTGAAATATCAATTTAATCGGTTTACGAAAAGTGTAACATATTTGATGTCTTAAATACCAAGGATTATCCAGTATGCTTTTGTAAAGAGTTCATCATGATGTTGTAATAAGGATATTATTTTGAATGGTTTGACCATTTAGAAAGAAAAACCAATATACAAGAATAGATGTGATTTATAGTACAGTTGGGATGAAGAGAGTGAATAGTCATGTCTACTTCATAAAGAAATATAGAAAACGAGAATTGTAATAATAATAATTGATACTTAACATTGGAATAAGAAATATGATTCCTGTTTCGAAATGTATTTTCATATAGAAAACTATTTTCGGTGAGATTTCTTTCTTTGAGTTTAAGATATTTGATCAAAGAACTCTCTGCTGTAAACTAGTTGCAGTATATGAAATAAATAATCTATATTAAGAAAATAACGGACCTCCGAATTTAGTGCGCTATTATAGTTATAATAGAAATAGTGAGAGCATGCCATATAACACTTATTGATTGCATCAAATTATGAAAATTGGTTTTTTATAGCACATTGAGCATTATTTATAAAATATTGACTATTTTTCGGTGTCGACTAAAAAATAAACATGGTTATGCATTTCAAAGTGAATAATATGAATATTCTTTATGAAATAAAATTATGATGTGGTATTTGTATTCACAACAAATGATGCATCAGAGAATACTAAAGTAACTAAAAAATTTACTACTATTTTTAAATTATAGAATAAGCCATAGTTTTGAGAAATAATTTTTATTGCACGATTATGAATCATATGATACTGGTTAATTATATCTCAACCAATTAAGGGTGATGCTCCCATTTAGTTGAAGCGTCATTGTTGGAACTAAAATAGCCTATAGTGGAAGATATGGGTGAATTTCAAAAAATTTACCTTATTGGATCTTTTATTGCGCCTATGGAGTCTAACTGAATTAGAACATTTCTAAATTTCATTTAAATAAAATCATTAATTTATTTAAATTTAAATATATTTAGATATGAAATTAATTTTATTTGATTTAGTTTATGCATAAATGTTTCATATACATATATGTAGGAGTGCATGTGTAACATAATAATCCCTGATAGGTATAATATGCCAATGTGTAGATGTTGGTATTTACATCGCAACAGACATATTAGCTTATTTTGTATGTCATGTATGTTGTCCAAATATGTGCATGTATATGTGTTACAATACATACACATACACATGTATGTATAAATATATTATATATAATATATGAACATAAAACATTTATATATTGATAAATATATATATAAAGAGAGAGAACAATTATTAATAATTATTTATAATTCAAAATTAACATAATTTTGTAAACATAATAATTTTGGTATTTTAATTTATATATATTATGAATAAAATAATGTTTTCATCCATAAATAATTCACATAAAATAATTTATTGAAGAAAATTCAAATTTTACAATTTTCAAAAATCTAGGACCATAAATAGAGCTTAGAAAAAAATTAAAGATTTTTTAAAGTTGAAATATTATTTTTAAAAACAAATACATTGATTTCGGCATTAATTATTTAATATAAAATAATATATTATATAAAAAATCAAATTTTAAATTTTCAAAAATTTCAGGATCATGAATGAAAGGTTAAAAAAATTCATGGTATAATATTTTGAATTTAAAATTTTGAATAATTTTTCAGTTAAATTTTTTTGTTAAATCATAAACAGTTTCTCCGAAATAATATTAATATTGAAAATAATAAACTTTATTGAAAAAGTCCTAAATTTTCAATACTTCCTAGAATGATATAATATTTTTTTTAAATATAAAATTGAATTTTTAATATAATAATTATTTTATATATAATAAATAATTCAAAATTCAATATATGCTAATTTAAAAATACGAATATATGTATGATGATTAATTTTTGAATTTGTTCATAAATTCATATTATATATAAATAAGCGTCCTGATTTTTTAATCATATATATATATATATATATATATATATCTTATATATGCATATATGCTATTATGAAAGAGAAATACACACTAATATATATATATATATGAATTTATTAATAAATATATATATATATATAAATTATTAATGATAAAAAATGAATTTGCACACTAAACAACATTTTTCTATACATAAATCAAATAGTATAATAAACAAATTATGCATATAACCAAACTGATTTCTGATAACTACATCTAATTACAAAATTTCACCTAACTAAATATATAGTAGCAATATATTTTAACGAATACGAAATTTCTCATTATAGGATCATAGAATATAATTTAATTACTGTAATGTGGATTAAAATTATGAATTTAATGATGCATGTAGCAGCCCTGAATTTGTGATTATTTTAATTGCTTATTTTGATTATTTTATATGAAACTCTTGATTTAAAAACTTTATTATATTTATTAAAATGGATAAATTTGTTATTTTAAAAGTATTTTTTATTTTTGTGTGAACTGTAGTTTCAAACCTGAATAAATAGAATATTTTTCGAAAATGTGGATTTTTGGTCAATCTGGTCAAACTTTGACTTTTAAATTTAAAATTTAAATATTTGTATTTTTGAAATTTTATCTTTCGTTATGAAAATACATTTAATTTCAAGAATACTGCTTTTCGTTTCGTTGAAGTCCGATTTGTATTGTGAAAGTTATGCTTTTTACAATATTGTATGTAAATTGATTTATTTAATAAAATTGTCTATTTTAAATTATATAAATAATATTTTTATTTGTCATATCATTTTCTAATATATGTAATATGACATGTTAGGTATATATTTTATTTTTAAACATTTTAAAGTGATGTTATAATTTTCCAGAGCTTACTGTATTTTATTTTCAATTTTTAAAACCTAATTTCTATTTTTAAGCTATTTTCTTAATTAATTTACATTCATCTAAAATTTATTTATATATTTTTATTCATACATTATTTTGTTTTTTTTATTTTATTTACTAACATTTTTCATATGTTTAAAAATGAATAAAGAAAACTAGAAATATGAAGAGTTTTATAACCTTTCACATGCCTGACTTTTCACCTTCTTTTTAGCTTTTCATTTGCAAATCAACACTTGCATTCAATTTGTCTGATCATATCCTCTCTTCAGCCCATCACCTTCATTTTTCATGAAAAAATAAGTTTCTCAACCCTAAAATTTCGGCCATCAACTTCTGAGCAAAAAATTTGGTAATGTTCTTTCACTTTTTTTCATTTTTTCCTTGTTTTATGCATTCATCTTGCACTTGCTTTCACTTTGGATATTCAGCCTGTAGCCTTCACCATCACCACCACCTCCGCCACCATCATTCTCAGGTGTCATCACCTCCATCTCCTCTGACCTACATGGTCGTGGCCATCCTTAACGAGAAGCTCCACAAAAATTAACAAAACATCACCTTAAACATGCATAGTCGATCACCAATGCCTCCACGACTTCACCACACCCCTTGGCCACCTCTTGCATCACTTACACCAGCCTCTACCTGACCCAAAGTCACTGCCACACCATCCCTAGCTTCTACCAGGCCTGGGCGAGCCAATACATGCCATGACCGAACCTTGTAGTGGCGACAAAATTCATTTTTATGCCTTGGCTTGTGATGTTCATGCATTACAACTTCCACTCCTTCACTTCCTCATTTTGGCCGACCCTATGAACCATACCTGACCCAAATTCATAGCTTAGGCCGTGCATTTTTATAACTAGGCTAAGCATAGGATGTATGAAAGCAAGTGCAATTGATTTGGTTCTTGGTTATGCATTATTTCTAGTCTTGTTTAATGTTATATTGTGTTGTATATTTATGTGAAATATGTTGTTTTGTTTCATATGTACAAGACAACTATTTTGGCTCTCCTCTCACTTGAATCTGTAATCGTGCCTTCGTGCTTTCCGGATGTTTGTTTGTGAGTTTGAATTGGTTATCTCCATCTTGTAGAGGTGAGTATTTCTCACTAGACATTCCGTACTTATATAAGTAGTAAATTGACACCCTGTGAATCTGTAGACTATATTATCATGTTATACTTTCCTATGTTATGATTCATATGATGTTCACCTTTTTTATACACATGTCATATCATTTGTAACTGTTATATAATGTTATTCTTTTTATTTATATCAGTTTATCACAGTGCAAGTTTCATGTAGATTAGAATCACCATGGGTTGAAATGGTACATACCCGAACGGACTTTCGATGAGGGAAAATCGTTATGGGCTGAAATGATAGGCCTGAACGATTTTTATTTTTTATTTTTTTTACTTGGGATAGCGGGTTTGAAATAATAGTACCCAGATTTTCCTTTGTAAATTACGGATTGAAATGATATATTATCCGTATAATTTGACTTATGTTGGAAAATTTTATATATAGACCCGTGGTTATATATATTTTTCTAAAATTTTAAAGTATTTTAAAAAATGTAAATATTATGATATTTCAATTTAAATTTAATTAAAAATGAATTTTTTTAATATTAGTGATTTTCTGTAAGTTAAATAAGTGAAATAAATAAATGGTAAAGTAGGATTTGAAATATAAGTCAATTTTGGAATTTATGATGTTATTTATAAATGAAGTTTAAGTTAGGTAAGAAAATATGATAATTTGATTTAAATTTAAAAATGATTTTATAAAGTGTTATTGATTTTCTATAAATTAAAAATAGTTAAATAAATTTTTAAATAGAAATTTGAAATATAACTTAACTTGGAAAATGTGAAATGGGTTTTAACAATAAAAGTTAAGTTAAGAAAAATAAATGGAATTTAAATTTAATTTATGAAATAGTAAATTAAATTTAAATGTAAAGTAAATGAAATGTTATAAATTGTACATTGATTTTTATAAGTGAATTATTAAAATTTGATAATTATTTGTGAAATTTCACTTTATAAAATCATAAATTAAAAAGTATTTAAATGATCATTTTTAAAAGTATGAAAATATGATTTTTATAAGTTAAAATTTGTTTAAATAAAAATTTAATTGTTTATGAAATTATATTGAAATTTGAAATTCAATTTACAGCATTTTTGAAATGCTATCATTTTTTTAGTAAAAGATATTAAAGCATTTCTAAGTGTTGTAGTTGATACCAATGAACTAAATGGCTAAAATGAACTAAGAGTTGTTACATCACTTTGTAAGTGCTGTATTTGCTGAATTTAACTAGAGTTTTTATTTGAACCTAAAACCTATTACATCATTTTAATGCCGTCTTTGCTAAATTTAATTGTTTTAAAACATAACTTTCCGTAGCATTTTTCTAAGTGCTGCAGAAGTTGAATTTTCACTGTTTTAATAAATTTAAGTGAATAAATAAATTTTGAAAATGGTAAAATTTTGAGAATTGAATATGTGATTTTTAAATATAGTAACTACATTTTTTATGATTTAAATGGAATATTTTGATTTGAAATATAAACCATTTTGAAATGTGATTTGAAATGGTATTTAAATAAATTAAAATGAATGTGGTCTGGGAAAAATATGATATTTCAATATTTTAAAAATGGATTTTTGAATGATACTGAATTTTGAAATGATATTTGATTTCGAAGTATAAATTACCATTTTTAAATTCTAACCACGGATGTATTTAATTTATGGTTTAACTGATCCTTAGAGGACGGGCGATCACAAACATCCGTTAAGTAATTGTGCATTACTACTACAGTTCACTTGAGTTGGTTTACATTATATAAGCATGTATGTCTTGATTCGAGTGTTTTGTGTTTTACTTTACGCTCGGGTCAGCCTGAGTATTTATAGCTTAGCTTTTGTTTTCTTTTCTGGAGCTAGGAATCCCTATAGATTCTGCTTGTCTAGTTGTCTATTCCCTTTCAGTTTTAGTTGTTATATTTCAGCTCTGGTATTTATAAACTTCTATGTATTTGAGATTTCTATTGTATACGTTTCAGACGATATTATGTATTTTGTTTTGAGAGTTTGTTATAGTAGCTTCATGAACTACTATGGTATTTTAATTTCCGTTACGAGTTATTCTGATATTTCTGTATCTGTGACTGTTTTCATTTGCTCCAAATTTATTTACAATGCTGTATTTTGAGAAATTCAAGTCCGACATGTGTGGATGTGAATGGCTGAAAATACCGGATTGTTACATTTGGCATCAGAGCTTTGGTTTTAGGCAAACCATAGCCTGCGGAGAAAAAACTCGTTAGAGATAAGGTAGAAATACCCTAGAATGAGGGAGATCAATCTCAGAATCATTTCTTTGTGAGAGAACATACTTTCGAAGTACAAAACAATTTCCAAATGATTTTTAAAGGATTTTCAAAGATTATTTTGGTATAAAATTTTCCTTATTTTGAAATCAAGATTTTCTAAACTTCATCCCTTCGGTATCTACCTTGTTAAATATCTCTTGGTTAGGATTCTTATCGATTAGGATTTCTTGAACTTTGGAACGCTTCTACTTGTTCTGAAATCCAATCTTGTCTTCCTTATTTTACCCTTTTGATTTTGGAGCATTCCGTAACTCCAATTTGGAATGACCTCTATAAAGATCGTGATTCCACATGTAATGACCCAGAATTTCTAGTCGTAAATTTTGAACATTTAATTCATTTTAAATGTTAAATGTGGATTTTGAATTGATTTTGAAGTAAAAAGATTTTGGTTAAATTAGTATAATTTAGTTGTAGTTATCAATATGGAAATTTAATTGAAATTTGAATAATAATAATTAAATATTGAAATTGTGATAATTGGTGAATCTGGATATAAATGGTTATAAAATGGTTTCTAAAATTTATTTTAAGTTTATTTGAATTTAAATAGCGATATTGGACTTTTGGGTGGAATCAAAAGTCGATAAATTAAGATTTGAGATTTTTTATTAATTTAATAATGGAATTTAATAATATAATAATGCAAATAATCAGATTTTGGTTCGAAGTGAATCAGAATAGTCTCTAATGTAATTATAAAGTCCATATGATTTATAATAGAGTTAATAAAATTTTAAAAGTGAAATTTTAGGTGATTTCGACGATTTTGAAAATCGCTCGAATTAATCGACGAGTTAAATAGCCTTCCGGGGGACAGTCTCGGAATTCGACGAAACCAGTTCCATTAGATTTGTAATAGTTAGTTATTATCGGATTTCAATTTTCGTAGCAATAGGAATTGTCGTTTGACTCTAGCAGCTTAAAACGCATAGAAACTATTTTAATCGATTTAATTTAAAATTCATCGTTTATTTCCGTAACTCGCGCATACGACCAAGTTAGCCTCCAAGAAACGTTCCCTTATGTTCGGAATGTGGGTATAACCTTAGAGATGCATGTCGGCACGTATAGTTTAGAGATCGTTTGAAAAGTTGCTTTATAATGGATTTAATATTAAAATAATAATTATTAACGTTTATATAACACGTTTTTCTTGGACCGAAACCCTAGTTGTTTTCGAGCCGTCGTCTTCGTTTCTTATCCATGGCCGATAAGCAATCTCCTTCCTCCTCATTTTTCTCGAAATCCATCAACTTTCTTCAAAAATTACGAACTAGAGAAACGAAGAGCTTCTTTATCTCTTTAGATCCAACGGTCGAGATGTGATTTGACGAAGTGGATCGATGGCTTCATGGACTCGAACGTGGTACATTTGCGCATGAAATATGAGCGGCAGAGGTCGTCGAGTTTGAGCGGATTTGGGCTGCAGGTGGAGGAGAGTGTGGGCGTTCAAATGGCAGTGCCTGATTACTGAATTGATGGTTGTGAGGGCTTCAATTTTTTAGTCAAATGGAGCGGCCGATGATGGGTTCGTGCAGCAGTAATAGCTAACGAAGAAGATGGAGATAGGCAGCCTGATTTCCTCTCTTGATTTTGGCGGCCGTGATTTCGTAGGGTTTGTCACATAAAAAAAATTTGTTTTAAAATATTATACAAACTTTATAAATTCACATCTCGTGCATACTTTATCAGATTTCGACGAAACTGGCGACGCCGGAATCACAGCGACGCATACTATGCAATGGAGCAGTTCTGGAATCATTTTGAGCAAACAAAAATTTAGGTTAAATCGAACACCGTTCGAATTAATTTAAATTTGAACGCTCGTTGAAAACCCAAGGTGAGTTAATCTCACTCACATCTGGATACCAGTTAATTTAAATAGCTAATATTTAAATGTTGGATTGGTTGTTTAGCTAAATATGATAATTATTATCGGATTGAATCGATATTTATTGGTTGCGCTAATATCTATGGATGTAGGGAAACAGGTTGGAGGGATCCAACTGGATTCCTTACAAGTAGTAATTTTATTTATATTTATATTCTGCGATATATCTCATTGATAAATTTATTTAATCTACGAGTCTGTTAATAAAGATAAGCGTTATGGATTATACCGCTTATCGATGTTAATATGAATGAATCTGTGATGGTTGATGTTGCACACTATTGTGTTAAACCCCTGGATTACACTATACACACACGAATATAGATTGCACGTGGAAATTGGTTAAATCACAGTTTTATGAAAAAAATTTAGAATTGAATTTTTTGAATCCAAATGGTTTTGGAAATAAATCGGATTTAAAGTGGAAAAAAAACTTTTGAAAAGGAATTTCGAAATAAAGAGTTGTTTTTGAATAACTTAATTTAGTTTTGAAATTTGATTTAAATTTGAATTAAAAATTTGAAATTGAATTCTATGTTGTAAGCTTATGATTTCAAAAAGGTTATATAAGTTTACATGAACTTAAACCATTTTATAAAGTGTTGCTTTGGGAATTTAAATTAATCCAAAGATTTTAACTTGTAAAAATGAAATTGGATTTTTCCAAAATAAAAACTATTTGTTTTCGAACGATATAAGCTTTCATATAAGAAATGAATTTCCAATTTGTATTAAAGGAAGTTCAAGTTGAATTGAAAATGGTTTTCCAAGTTAGGAATGAATATTTGGAGATGGGTTTTGGAAGCTATAAGCTAAATCTTTGATTTAAAGATTAAATGAGCTAATCCAATTGAGGTGGAAATTGTTTTGAAATCCGTGAATGGATCTTTGTGAAACTGGGTGAACTTTGTGAAATTAATCTTTTATTTAAAAGATTTAAAATGGTAATTTGTTTAAACCATTTGAAAGAAAGATTTGAATTTTAAAGTTGTGATTTAATTGAAATCGCATGTCCATATGTTTTTAAATTTACGCTCATTATTAGGTTTAGCTGGGAGAGGACTTTGTGTCATATAACCCATTCCGAATAATGATATGTCGATATGGATAGCATTTTAAGACCGGTGACGAAGACCGGGTATTTTCGAGAATGAAAGGATAACCCGTCGATTGTCTCTGCACTGAGTCGCGCCGGTATAGAGATTTCATAAGTGATGGGAAGTCCGATCGGGATTATGCATACCCGAATTTCCAAGGGCTTCTACGGAAGTGCCTTTGGTTCTGTTCGAACCCGGAACAGACTTGTATGGATATGTGTCTGACATTATACTTTGGGATGTAAAGACGGTTTCTATCAAATACATTTCTGTTGGTGGCGTAGATTTATTCTCTTTGCCTAACACCCTTCTCTGAGATGTACGAGCTCAGAGGTTACGTAGTTGATGGTTACTAATGATACATTCCCAATTTGGTAATGTGGCATGCTAAGTGCTGTTGTGTGTTGATGATCATTTGTTGATCATTTTGATCGAAGCATGGCTTTGTGAAAAAGCATAGCTTTGTGGATGTGACTTCATCGAGCCTCACAACCCGGTAATGGTCGAAACAGTAATCGTGGCAGCAAGGTTATTTGGGGGTAACTCCCCCTGAGGGTATGACCATTTCCTTCTTGATAAAAAGGGATATCATGGTATGGAGCCCAGATATTTACTTATGTTGATTTTTTATAAAAAGTGGTATCATGGTATGGAGCCCAGATACTAACTGTGTGGTTGATGGATTGAGGGCCCTCGGATAAAGGTCGGTAACGATCGAGGGATGGCATACTCGTGTCAGTTGTTACCTAGTTACAGAGGTAACCCGGCCTTGTGTAGCAGAGTTCCGGTTAGGTTCTCGGGGACGTCCCTTCAGAGGCGTTCCATTTTATATGGAAAGTTCCTTTGCCTGACCATTTATTGGAAAATCCAAACAAAACAATACGAGCCCTGTATGGTATTAGTTGTATAACCTGCCATGGAATGTAGCGGTAACATGTTATTGAACATGGTAGCTGTAGTAGGCATAAGTGCGAAATGCCTATGCTGGCTAAGATTAATATTATACTTTCGAAATGCTTTCTATACTACGCACTAATGATAATATTAAAAATATATTGCATATTAAGCATGTTTGACTATCATAAGGAGAAATCTTCTCCAATTCTGCGTATGCATTATGTGTGTGGCAGGAGGTCTTATGGTAGTTTCATTTTCCAAAAAGCATAGCGGATTTCTTTTCTTTTATTTTCTTTCTGAAAATAACTGTTTTTGAGATCTCACCCCAGTCCCACGACTGACCTGTAGTTTATTTTTCCCTTTCTAAACTCTGGTGCCCATAATTTTCCACACAGGCAGCCTAGAGTCAGGTTATCGTTATTCTGGAGTGAAGTCAGAAAAGAGATGCTGTGGAGATCGGGAGCAAGTTGGATGGCGAAGCGTATCAGTAGTATATGTTATATTCTTTTTCGTTGTTTGTTGTTGTAACACTTTGATAATGTAATGTGATGTAATGTAATAACTGATATAGTTCTTTGTTTTCAGGATATTCATTTATCTATTATATTTGTTCCATTACGATATGTGAGATTCTATTTATTGTTTCTGTTCTTCTTCTGTCTTCTTCTTTAAACCCTAACGGTTCGGTTTTCCGGCATTCGACTGTGCGGCATTCGATACAGTGAACATATTGATGTCGACTTTCAAGCGTCGATAAGTCGAATATGTTACACCGCAAATCCTTGAATGATTTATAAAAGGGTGAAACTCCTTTACAATTTGGCATTGATTCACCGAAGATTTCTATATCCTCGGTATACGATGCTATCTTTTGCTCTACCTGGATTCTAACTCTAGCGATCGAATGTCGACTTGCCTTAGATTTCCGAATTGATTATATTCCTGAAGTCACGGTTGACCGGTTAAGGTCGCCCGCAATTTATATAGGCTTATCCATCTTCTATTATTGAATTATCTAATCTTAGTTCGAGCTTATCTTCGAATCAGGATTCTATTTGATTAGAGTTCCTCTAAACTCAAATTTCTGTTTGTTTTGAAATCCATTCTTGAATCATCCCTTGGAAATTTGTGTTTGGTTGTATCTTGAAATTGTGCATACATCGAAATTATTATTTTGATAAGGATGGTCATATTTTATATATAAAAGTGAAATGTTTTCGATAAGGATTATATACCTTTTAAAAATGAAAATTTGAAATTTCGAAAGGATTTGAAATTTTAAAATTTTTATAAGAATTTGACTTATGTAAAAGAGATTTATAACTGAAAGGTTTTTGAATTTGAATTTCGAGGAATCGAACTCCGGTGTTTTGAAATTGGTTTTAAGATTTCGAAAAATATATAATAATAATATGATTTAAAGATATTTTCTGAATAACAAATGTTTCAAATGTATTCGAATGAATTCCAATGATTTCGAAGAGATTTCAAAGAAGTTTCAAGAAAATAAAAGTCCAAAACTGACTTATGTCGCTGGAAAATAATTTCGATGATGAATGCATGCATCATCAACATTGATTTTTGAGTTTCTGAGTGGGGAAGAGGCCACTCTAGTAACTTTGCTATGCGAGTGATTTTGTTAAGCCAATTTTGATTTCATATTTTAAAGTATGATTTGATATTCAAAAGATATATGTATGTATATATAATTGAAATGATTTAAAGTAAGCCGGTGTTCAGTCCTCGAGTTTCAGATTGTTTTGTATAACCTTATCTACTGGAATTGACTTACTGATTTGATGGTGATTTCTAACTTTTGGATTTTTAATACGATTTCTTCGACTATATTTTAAAGTTCGAGCACTTCCAAATCAAGTTTTAATTTTCAAAGCTAAGTAACCTCGGAAAAATATAAATCATTCGATTAAGTAAATTAGTAAGGAACTGTTTTGTTAAGTAAATGAATCAGACTATTTTGAATTATACTGATATGGAATTTAGTTTGGAATGTTTTTTAATAAAATTTAGTTTTAAATAGTTTGAAAGGTAAATTGATCTTTTGAATAGAAATAAATAGTTTAAAGGTTTTAAAGGGATATTTATAACCTGGAAGTTATTTTGGGTATAATTAATTATGAGAAGATATTTGGTTTTGAAAATTAATTTGGATAGTAAAACCCATTATTTATATGATGTTTTGGAAATGAATTTGTTTGACAAAAATTTTGTTGATGTGGAAATTTGGATTATTTTCTAAATCTCTTATTATGAGAAACTTTGAAACTGAATGTATATATTGTAAGAAATGATTTAGCAAAATCACATATGATTTTGAAAGTGAATTGATATTGAAAGGAATTGAAATTGAGAACCTTGTTTTACTAAATACTTTGATTTGAGAGTTATCGAACTTATATAAAATTGGTTTGTATAAGTATGAAGGTTATTTGAGACTTTTGATTTGAAAGGGAACTCAATTTGTAAAGAGAAATCTTATATAATTGAAGTCTATATAAGTGTGATTTTATATATTATTGATTTTGGAAAGTATTCGATTTGAAATGAAATCTTATATATAATGGACTTTATATAAGTATGATATTTTAAAGTGATTCGAAATGTACTATATGATACATATTTTCAAAGTAAAGATATGGAAAGTGCCTTTTGCTTGATATCCGCTTTGTGGCCACACCGTGGATTCATTCTATTGATATTATTCTCTCTAATTTGGGTTTTTCGGATATGATACTCGAGTGTCCATCGAATTTCATGGCGATCTCCATGGTCTTATGAGCGCGACTGCATAGCGTAATTCGTAGAGGCTGCGAGAGCCTATGGGTATGGATTTTTCCTGAGGGATCCAGGCGTAACCATTGTGTATCTGCGATCTATTGGGTCGTTCGGTAGCGTAATCCACAAGGGCTGCGAGAGCTTAAGGGTACGGATGTTTCCTGCGGGATCCAGGCGTAACCATTGTGTATCTGCGATACTACCAGTCTTCATGGCATAATCGTAGGGCTGCGGTAGTCAGCCTACGGGTACGGATGTTTCCAGGGAGATCTAGGCGTAACCATTATGTATCCGCGATCCATGATCGACATGTTTTGGTTTGGTTGTTTTGTTTGGATTGTAATTTCCATATCTATTTTTAAAGGTTTTTCAAGTATTTTCACTGGACGTCGAAACAAGTCTACTAAGTACCTGGAGAATTCTAGCTTTGCACCTGATCAACGCATAGCCGGAGCCTGCAGGAACGAAAGTAAACTTGTTAAGACATCGAGTTATAAAAGTATTTTGATAAAGTATTATATAATATTGATCATTTATATTACCTTTCTAAATGATTTGATATGTTTTAAACATTGTTTACTTCGAACTATCAAATTTGAATCAAATGACTATTCATTATATTATAAAAATGTTTAAAATGTTATAAATATAAAATTTTAAATTGAAATTTATATGGTCTAAAAAAATATGGTTCATCCTTGCCTTCCATCCTATTTTTTTCTTCTGGCTACCCTACCTTCTTCATTAGAAGGTCCCTTATGTAATATGGAAAGAGTTGGTTCTTTAGCTTATTGTTTGGATTTGCTCGAGGAACTTTCTGGAGTGCATGATGTATTCCACTTCTCACATCTTCTCTAGTATCTTCTTGACTGTAACGATCCGCCATTCATCTCCACAGAATGACGCAACATAAATAAGAAAGAAAGGGATAGAAAAGAGAAAGAAAGAGAAGAAAGAAGAAACAACACCTCAGAATCTAAACAGCGGAACGAATAAATTATATTAATAACATAATTATTACATAGTATCATATACAACATCTATCAGAGATACACAACTTATACATCACAAAACTAGACAGTTATGAACATCTGTCTAGTTATACATCTCAATATACAATACAGATATCAACACAGTGGAACACTATATATATACATGCAGAAGCCTCCTGCTCCATTGCTTCTCCATAATTCGTCAAAGCTAACCTGAATCCCTTAGCTACTCGTAAAAATTTGAGTACCCAAGAGTTTAAGAAAACAGAAGATAAACTCCGGGTCAGACATGGGTCTGGTGTGAGTAACAAGTTATGGTTTCTTAACTTTGAAAAACCTTTGAAAAGAAAAGGTATCACGTAAGATTTCCCACACATAAACATGGAAAAGTTTTTACCTTACGCTAACCAAAACATTTGATAGGAAACCCAGTGATATTATAATAGGTCTAGGGTTTTCTAAATCATTAAATTCCAACTACTAGCCACAAAAGTGGGTAATACAGTCAAAACTGTTGGCACTATTGGATTTTGGATTTCATACAATGGCAAGGCTACTAGGGTACCGTCCATCACAGTACGTGGCCTAGATCACCGTAACGAGGATTACTCCCAATCCCCTGCAACACAAATCCGGAACCATCCCTTACTGGACAGTCCCGAATAAGACAACCCCGTAGTTGATGCGCATATCCAACTGCCCACACCGTCGAAATAAATGGGACCTCTAGATAGGGGAAAATCTCATCCTACTTGGGCATGACCCACTTAGCCTTGATGCACCCCCTCTATTTTAGCCATTCCTGGTTGATGAGGCTTAAGGCTACGATTACCTTTATAGGACACATTTATCTTAGAATGCTCATCGTCCACCTGACGATGTTTTAAAAGCATTCAAACCATACAAGTTCGTTCTGGGTTTGAACGAAACCGAAGGCATCATCTCATTACACTCATTTTGGAATCATCCTCAGAGTTAACGACGATAACCTTGCACTCTGAATCTTCGTCTCGAATCTGAAAGTACTACCCCGTTAAACTCGTATTGGAATCACGCTAAGAGTTTTAACGACGAATAGTCCTTACACCTCGAGTCTTCACTCTTCACTTGAGATTCACGACCTATCGTTAATTTGGATCGATGTGGATTTCGGATATCCAAATCTGGAAACCCGATCCCGGTCTCATCAAAATCCAAAGGGTATCTTTTAAGGACAAGTTGTTTTAAAGTTTAAAACAATTCAGTTTCATTATTGATGCAGCACGACCTACGGAAGCACAAGGCTTAGGTCGTTAATGAGTTAATGAAGGTCGGCCCCGACCTAACGGGTCACGTGAGGAGGAGGAACGACCTAACAGGTCACATGGGAAGGAGAAACGACTTAACCAAGGCTTAAATCATTCGGGTTTGATAAGTCGCACACGATCTAACGGCACGGCTATAAGTCGTCCACGACTTAACAAGAAGCAGGAAGAAGCTCCAGTGGCTGAAGTCCTTAAGTCGGAAGCGGGTTACGATTTAGTTGAGTCGTGTGAAGATACCATCCTTCAAGCCGCCCAAAAGTTACGACTCATGATAAGTCGCGGAAGTTTAAGTTGCATAAGTGTTAAACCGTTGACAACCTAAGTAAGTCATAAGTCGTAAGTCGTGACGTTATGTTGTAATTTGTTTGTATTTTCCTTGAGTCGTTGAATGTTGAGTCGTAAGTCGTTTGAATCTTATGTCATGAGTAGTTAGGTCGTCTACGACCTAAGCAATGTAATATGTTGTAATTCCGTAAGTCGTAGGTCGTTTGAGATTTAGGCGCTATGTGTCTGTTATGTCGTAGGTAATCTGGGTCGTGTGTTTTAAGTCGTGTACGACTCAAGTGTTTGAGTCGCGTT
Source organism: Allium cepa (assembly GCA_030765085.1). Lineage (NCBI taxonomy): Eukaryota > Viridiplantae > Streptophyta > Magnoliopsida > Asparagales > Amaryllidaceae > Allium > Allium cepa. The sequence goes on from CM060945.1 coordinate 509,595,209, forward strand.
TATTGATAGGTCGTTGCCGACCTAAGGGTGAGTCGTAAGTCGTGTACGACTTAAGGAGCCGGTTGTAAAATGCTATAAATAGGGAGTGTGTTGTACATTTGAGGAGGTTGATTGTTGAATAAAAACTTTGTTTGATTGCTGTGTGCTTTCATCTAAATTGGTAGTTGAGTGTCATCTCCTATCTCCACTTTTGGTTATTCGAGTGTTCTCGAATCAATGATCGTTGAAGCCAATTCACGGTATCAAGTGCGCTTGATCAACGTGTGAAGAATTGTAGATCTTCTTTCACGATATCGTGCACAATCAACGTGTCGAAGATAGCTAGAATTTGGTATCTTTGTGATCAACGAATTTGGGCATTTCAGTATCTTCAATCCACCGTTTGCTACTTTCACCGATCTATATCGTTTTGTTATTATCTGCTGCGTCAGTTTTGGTATTAGAGCTAGACTTAACCAATCATAGCTAAGCCGAGTCTTGGAGCCAAGGAGTTTGAAGTTTGGTGTTCATCGTGTTCATCTTGAAGTTGCAACAAGTTAGAAGCTTTCGATCCATTTCATTTGGGATCATAGTCCGGAAAGTGTTTGAATTTTTGGAGAAGAGTTTGAGGTGTTCGAGTAAAGGCCAAGCATAACGTTGTGATAAGCTTTGAGCCGTGCATCATCTTGCTTGTTCAAGCCGAGTTTGAAGTTGAAGTGAGTTGACCGAGTTAAGTGAAGGCCGTGACTTGTTGTACAAGTTAGTGTTGAAGTTTGAAGTTTGATTTATAGAAGATTTTTGAAGTTTTGAATCTTTTGATATTTGAATTTGTTGAAGTAATTGTGAATTATGTTGAAGAGTATTTGATTCAATCATGCCACCGAGAAGAGCTAATCGTCATCAAAATGTTGAAGCGTTGTATAGAAGAGAAGAAGCCGAGCAAATGGAACAACGCATTAATGAGAAATTTGATGAAGGCATTGGAAAGTTAGAGAAGTTAATGAATGATTTGAATCAAAATGAAGGGAGGGGATCACCAGTCTCGAACCATGGAGGAAATAGAGTTTCGCCATCGGTTACGGAAGCGAGAAGGGTATCACCGCAATCTTTTAGAGAGAGAAGAGAAACATCAATTTCATTAAGAAGAGATCACCATGAATATAGACACGAAGAGAGAATAACTCCACGTGAGTTTGAAGAGGAGCCATATCGAGATGAAGAGAGATATAGTAGAAGAAACATGCATGATCGAAGGGATGTTGATGGTCGAGATCGATATAGACATGCATTTGATTTTAATGAAGAGGGTGATAGAGCTAGCATTCATTATCGAGATCGAGACCAGGTTCGAAACTCGTATCGGGATGTTGAGGATGACCGACGATGGGAGTCGGGTATGAAGATGGAAATTCTAGAATTCAAGGGTGGAATGGTTGCAGAAGAATTTTTGGATTGGTTGTCTAATGTTGAAGAGATCTTTGATTTCAAGGAGGTTCCCGAGAATCGAAGAGTGAAGTTGGTTGCTACTCGTTTGAGAGGTAGAGCTATGGCATGGTGGCAGCAGACTAAACTTACGCGGGAGAGAATGGGGAAGTCGAAGATTGAATCATGGGAGAAGATGAAGAAACTGATGAAAGCTACATTTTTACCTTACAATTATCAATCACTTATGTTCAGAGGTTGCAGAATCTGATGCAAGGGACGAAGACTGTTAATGATTATGCTCATGAATTTTATCAACTGATTGCTCGAAACGACATTATGGAGACAGAGGAACAGCTAACTGCTAGATTTGTTAGAGGGTTGAGAATGCAGATTCAAGACATGGTAAATATGTTTGATCCTAGATCTTTAGCAGAAGCACATCAGAAAGCGTTGGCTTGGGAGAAGCAAGGAAGACAAGGAGGTGGTGTGTTTCCTAATTCCAACAATCAAGTGAAAGGTGCTAGTGGGAGTTCCAATGTTTCGAAAGCTGTCAGTAAACCAGTTGTGAATGAAGTTGCGAAAGCGAGGGTCAATAACAGTTTCAAATGTTATAATTGCCAGGAAGTGGGTCACAAGAGTAATGAATGTCCGAAGTCGAAGAAACGAACTATGATTGCTGAAGTTGAAGGTGCGGATGTTTGGGAAGGTTATTCTAGTCCAGTTGAGGAGGATGAACAAGATGTTGCGTCAGGAGATGAAGGATGTAATCTCATGATGAGGAGGTCTTGTTTAATACCGAAGCAAGAAGAAGAGGCTAGTTGGTTGAGGAGTAACATCTTTCAGTCAACGTGCACTATTCTGGGAAAGGTTTGTAAATTTGTAATTGACGTTGGAAGTTGTGACAATATTATTTCTACCGAAGCTGTGAGAAAGTTGAAGTTGAAAACAGAGAAACATCCTAATCCTTACAAGTTAGCGTGGTTGAGAAAAGGAGGAGAGCTGAAGGTGGATAGGCGAGTTCGAGTTCAATTTTCTATTGGAAAGAAGTATAAAGACGAGATTTGGTGTGATGTTGTGGAAATGGATGTTTGTCACTTACTTTTGGGAAGACCATGGCAGTATGATCGAGCGGTACAATATGACGGTCGCACCAATAGCTACAGTTTTATGTTTGAAGGTGTTAAGATCATTTTAGTACCAAAGAAGAGACAACAAGGAGAGAGAAAGTCATAAGAGATTGAGGAGCTTAAAACTTTGCTGACTTCGAAGGAATTTATTGAAGAAGTAAAGGAGAGTCCAGAGGTGTTTTTGTTAATTGGACATGAAGCTGCTGAATCTGTTGATGTTCCAGAGGAAGTAAAGCCGGTATTAGAAGAATTCAGTGATGTGTTTCCTGAAGAATTTCCGAAGGAGTTACCACCGTTGAGGGATATTCAACATCAAATTGATCTTGTTCCAGGGGCAGTATTACCACACAGACCACATTACAGGATGAGTCCTAAGGAGCATGAGGAACTGAGAAGGCAGGTGGAGGAGCTGTTAGAACAGGGGCGTGTTTAGGAGAGTTTGAGTCCATGTGCCGTGCCAGCCTTATTGGTACCGAAGAAGGATGGAACGTGGAGGATGTGTACGGACAGTCGGGCTCTAAACAAGATCACTGTGAGATACAGATTTCCTATGCCGAGGTTTGATGATTTGATTGAATAGTTGAGTGGGGCTGTTGTGTTTTCAAAGATTGACTTGAAAAGTGGATACCATCGGATTTGTATTAGACCAGGTGATGAATGGAAGACTGCTTTTAAAACCAAGGAAGGTCTATACGAATGGTTGGTTATGCCGTTTGGTTTATCGAATGCACCGAGTACTTTTATGAGAGTGATGAACCAGATTTTCAGACCATACATTGGAAAGTTTGTGGCAGTTTACTTTGATGATATTTTGATCTACAGTGGGAGTATGGAAAAGTATGTCCAACATTTGCGTGAAGTACTGTTGATTCTACGACATGAGAAATTTTATGCTGCAACAAAGAAGTGTGTGTTCATGACACACAGTGTTTTGTTTCTGGGATACGTTCTATCGAAAGAAGGAATTCAAGTGGATGAAAGTAAAGTAGAAGCTGTCAGGAGTTGGCCACAACCCAAGACAATTACTGAAGTGAGAAGTTTCCATGGGTTGGTATCTTTCTATCGAAGGTTCATTCCACATTTCAGCAGTGTAATGGCACCAGTAACTGATTGCATGAAAGGAAAGAAGTTTGAGTGGTCAGAGGAAGCAGGGGTTGCTTTTGAGAAGATCAAAACACTATAGATGACAGCACCAATTCTAGTTTTACCGGATTTTCAGTTGTTGTTTGAATTACATACTGATGCATCGAAGGTTGGAATTGGTGGAGTTTTGAGTCAGAAAGGAAGACCAGTTGCTTATTTCAGTGAGAAGTTGTCTGAAGCTAAGTTGAGATATAGCATTTATGATGTTGAGTTTTACGCAATTGTTCAAGCTGTGAAGCATGGAGACATTATTTGTTTCAGAAGGAGTTTGTTCTTTACACTGATCATGAAGCGTTGAAGCACTTACAAGGGCAGGATAAGATTTCAGCAAGGCATGCATCGTGGATTGCTTATCTACAGCAATTTACGTTTGTTGTGAAACATAAATCAGGAATTACGAATCGTGTAGCAGATGCATTGAGCAGAAGGAATAGCTTGTTGACTATAATGAAGGTTGAGGTGACAGGGTTTGAATTATTGCCAGAACTGATTGAAGAAGATCCTTACTTTATGAACTTTATGAAGCGTACCGGATTGTAGTTTGAGAATGAAGATTATAAAGGAGCTACATGAAGAAGGCCATGTGGGTAGAGATCGAACATTACAGTTGATTTCTCAGTCTTATTATTGGCCGACAATGAGAAGGGAAGTTGAAAGGTTTGTGCATAGATGTCATGTTTGTCAGGTTTCGAAAGGGACAGCTACAAATGCGGGATTGTATATGCCATTACCTGTTCCTACAAAGCCATGGGTAGACATTAGCATGGATTTCGTGTTGGGTTTGCCAAGAACTCAAAGGGGAAATGACTATATATGTTGTAGTAGATCGTTTTTCGAAGATTGTACATTTTGTTTCTTGTAAGAAGACGGCGGATGCAGTCCATGTGGCACAGTTGTTCTTTAAAGAGATCTATCGTTTACATGGGTTACCAGAGTCTATTGTTTCGGATAGAGATACTCGTTTTCTGATTCACTTTTGGCTAAGTTTGTGGAAGATGGTTGGAATGAAGCTGAAATTTAGTAGCGCTTACCATCCGCAAACCGATGGGCAAACGGAGGTGGTTAATAGATCATTGGGAAATTTGTTACGATGTTTGGTGAAAGATAATCTGAGAAGTTGGGACATGAAGTTATGCCAAACAGAGTTTGCACATAATCATGCGGTTAATAGAAGCATATGTTACAGTCCATTTCAGATTGTATATTCAAGTTTGCCAAGGGGACCGTTGGATTTGGCGGTAGTACCACAACCGAAAGGGACGGTTAAACGGGCTGTTGATTTTGTTGATGAATTAACTGAATGTCATAAAATTGTTCAGGAACGATTGGTGAAGGCAAATGAGAAGTATAAGCGAACTGGAGATTTGAAGCGACGAAGTGCTGAATTTAATGAAGGTGATTTGGTTTACGCAGTGTTGACAAAAGATCGTTTTCCGGTGGGGACGTACAATAAATTAAAGACGCGGAAAATTGGTCCAATTGAAATTCTAAAGAAAATCAATGAGAATGCGTATCAATTGAAGTTACCAGAAGATGTTCATGCTTCTGATGTTTTCAACGTCAAATATTTAATTCCGTACCATGGAGCTGAACTTGTTGAGAAAGAAGATGGTGAAAATTCGAGGTCGAATTTCTGTCAACCAGGGGAGGATGATGCAGCACGACATACGGAAGCACAAGGCTTAGGTCGTTCACGAGTTAATGAAGGTCGGCCCTGACCTAACGGGTCACGTGAGGAGGAGGAACGACCTAACAGGTCACATGGGAAGGAGCAACGACTTAACCAAGGCTTAAATCGTCCGGGTTTGATAAGTCGCACACGATCTAACGGCACGGCTATAAGTCGTCAACGACTTAACAAGAAGCAGGAAGAAGCTCCAGCGGCTGAAGTCCTTAAGTCGGAAGTGGGTTACGATTTAGTTGAGTCGTGTGAAGATACCATCCTTCAAGCCGCCCACGAGTTACGACTCATGATAAGTCGCGGAAGTTTAAGTCGCATAAGTGTTAAACCGTTGACGACCTAAGTAAGTCATAAGTCGTAAGTCGTGACGTTATGTTGTAATTTGTTTGTATTTTCCTTGAGTTGTTGAATGTTGAGTCGTAAGTCGTTTGAATCTTATGTCGTGAGTAGTTAGGTCGTCTACGACCTAAGTGATGTAATATGTTGTGATTCCGTAAGTCGTAGGTCGTTTGTGATTTAGGCGCTATGTGTCTGTTATGTCGTAGGTAATCTGGGTCGTGTGTTTTAGGTCGTGTATGACTCAAGTGTTTGAGTCGCGTTTATTGATAGGTCGCTGCCGACCTAAGGGTGAGTCGTAAGTCGTGTACGACTTAAGGAGCCGGTTGTAAAAATGCTATAAATAGGGAGTGTGTTGTACATTTGAGGAGGTTGATTGTTGAATAAAAACTTTGTTTGATTGCTGTGTGCTTTCATCTAAATTGGTAGTTGAGTGTGATCTCCTATCTCCACTTTCGGTTATTCGAGTGCGCTCGAATCAACGATCGTTGAAGCCAATTCACGGTATCAAGTGTGCTTGATCAACGTTTGAAGAATTGTAGATCTTCTTTCACGGTATCGTGCGCGATCAACGTGTCGAAGATAGCTAGAATTCGGTATCTTTGTGATCAACGAATTTGGGCATTTCAGTATCTTCAATCCACCGTTTGCTACTTTCACCGATCTATATCGTTTTGTTATTATCTGCTGCGTCAATTATCTACATACACAGATAGATAATTCATATAACACAATGGATAATCAACATTATTATCACAACAGATAATCCATATTATCATTATCAAAGATAATCCATATTTTCATCACAATGCAACCAATGCATCCATATCACACGACATTACTTGTCTCATATCTGAGATTTCAAACCATTCAAGGCAGCCAATATCATCCATTCATATATAAGCAATGATCTATAATCACACCATCTATAATTAATTTAAAATGAATTAAATTAATTACTTCCACCTCTAATTAATTTAAAGTGAATTAAATTAATTACTTACATCAATATAAATCTTGCTTACATATCCATTAATTAATTACAAATTAATTAATTAATCATTCTCTAATTGTCCACCTTAATTAATCACCCTTGATTAATTATTCTTTAATTACATTCTAGTAATTATCCTTTAATTAATTTCACAAATTAATTATTCTAAACCCAATACAGTAATTAACCCTTAATTACTTCATTAAGTAATTAACTATAATTAATTGCATTGATCCATAATTAATTTCATTAATTAATTACCTTTAATCACTTATTATTGATTAATTACTCTTAATTAATCAATCTTAATTACATCATTAATTATATTAATTAATGAACTCGGTTAAATTTAAATTAATTACTTATTTGAAATAATTACATTAAGTAATTAATCTCAATTAACCATAATTATTAATCACCTTTGATTAATCACATTCTGTAATTAACTACCCTTAATTACTTCATCAAATTAAATACTCTTTAAGTAATTTCCTTAATTAATCCCTTGATTAATTATACAAAGTAATTTAATCCAAATTACTTTCATTCTTAAATCATTTTCATTAATTACATCCAGTAATTATCATTAATTACTTCACTAAGTGATTATACTTCCTAAATTACATTAGGTAATTATTATCAAAGCATCTAGTGATTAAAATTAATTAAACTTAATTAATTAATTAATTTAAACTAATCACATTAAACTCCATTAATTACATTAAGTAATTATTATTTTATTTACTTCCATTAAGTAATTTTACTTAACCAATTCACAAATGATTATTATTTAAATAATTAATCTAATTAATTATTAAAATTAATCATATTAATTATTAAATAATCTTAAGTTAATGACCATCATTAACTATTAACCATTCTTTAATTATTTTTCTTAAGTAATTAACTTTCAATAATCATTATTAATTTCAAATTAATCAATCTTTAATAACTAATTAATTAACCTTTAATTATTTAGTTAATTAAGTGTTAACTGTAACTTAATTAATTCATAATTACTTGATTAATTATACATTAATCATTAATTAAATCTAATTAATGATTCTTAATTACAGATTAATAATCCTTAATTAATTAATTAACTAACTTAAACTTTAATAAATTAAAAACCTTTAATTACTTATTTAATCCAAATCATTAATTAATTTAAATAAATAATCCACTTTAATTAACTTAATAATTCAAATCATTAAATCCTTACTTATTTAAAGATAAAAATATTTTCTTATTAATGATCACATTAACATTAACAAAGCATTTAAAAACAAATTACTTTAAATTTACTTTCAAATGTCATTTAAATTTAAGATTTAAAATGAATTCAAATTATCTTTAACAAAGTTTTAAAACACATTTCGAAACCTTTCATTTCACAAGTTAACGATATACTCATTTAATAAAGAAGTTTAAAAGGATTTAAAACCAAATTCATATTTAAGTTAAAATCAATTTGAATTACATTTTAAACATTCAAAATTATTTAAATCATTTTAAATTTAGAAAATTTCCTATATTTCAAAAATGGAACACATATTTAAATTTGAATTCAAATAAATGTTTAGATTTTAAAACTCTACTAACATTTTTAAATTATTTTTAAAATTCAAACTACTTAATCATTTTAAAGCTGTTTAAACAATTTAAATTTTTAAAACTATATTTTATTTCAAAACTACGATTCAAATTTAGGCTTGAATCCAGATTTAAAATCTTAGATCTAAACTTTGTTTAAATCATTTCTTTATAAATTAAAATTCAGTTTTATAAACTTTAAATTGTCAGGTTTTTTTAAAACCAATATCACAAACTTAACCCGAGCTAACCCTACAGTTGCTTCGAGTCCACCAACTAAAAACTTCGAGCAACTCATCTTCATACTTCGAGTCAATCACCATTAATTTGGATACAACATTGAACCAAACAACTTCACCTCGACATAATGCACCGTGCACATACACCATCTCGGCAGCTAACTCCGATCATCAACGATGACCCACACAGGTCGGTGATCACCTCCATAGCCAAATCCGATCATCAGATCAATTTCACCGTCACGAAATCGAGTTTGAGCATTTAAGTCAAACCTGGAACATCAGAAACAACACCAAACCCCAAAACTGTCATCGCCTCATTCACGTCCCTCCGACCACCAGAATAGCAGTGACACCAGCCACAAACTCATCAATGGCCATACTTCCGTCTCACCAAACCTCACTGCACTCGATCAAACATTAAAGCCATGCCGATCAATTTACTAGGCCTTCCAAAAACTAGGGCTACAGATTCAAATCGACCACGCGCTCCTCTAAAATAAATTGATTGATTTTCCTGGCATTTTTCCTTTAATCTGTGCTAACTTCCCCATCAACACTGAAGATTACAACACCCAAAATCACAGAGATCACCAGAAATCCCCTTCTTTCCTATTTCCTGACCAACTGGAACTACATCCTAAATCTAATTCTAAAAATTGTGAATTTAGTTTTAAAATTCAGAATTTTGAATAATTTTTTCGATTCTAATCCTGAAACATTGAATCAACATGCTTGAATTTCACTTATATTCAAATTTGCTCAGTTATCTTAAGTTTTAGAGACAATTCATTATTACTTAACTTGAGCAAAATTCTAATCTAAAGTTTGAGGAGAAACAAACAAGTATGATTTAAATCTTAAGTTTTAGCAGAGTCCAAATCTAGAGATTTTGAATTTAAATCAAATAAGAAACTTAAACTGGAACAGAGGGATCTCACAGATATCCAGAAACATGCATATACCATACATAAGAAATTCAACAATATACACACTCAAACATATTTATTTCAAACAACCCGCATGCAACCAAATCATTCAATTATTTAAGCTTTTTAAAGAAATGCTACTCACCAGATAAAAATGAAGGCAGAGCTTCCAGATTTTTAAAAAGCTTTTGATCATAAAAACTTGAAACAGGAATATTACTTAGCCTTAGAAAATTTGAGTTGCTTCTTAGTCTTTGATTTAAAACTGCAGCTGTTACTGGATTTCATTTAATTCCAGGTTGAAGGATGTAGATGCTTTTGATTCCCAGATTTTAAATGATGCAGCTGCTTGGAATTCCAGATTCTAAAGAAGCGCAGGCTTCAGATTTTAAGATGGTGACAGTTTTTCTTGCATATTTGATTCAATTTTGAAAATGATTTTGCATGTTTGAAGATGTGCAAGTTTGATCATACTTCAATTTTGCTTTAAATAGATTTGAAAATGTGGATGGTTTGCATGCTTTGATTTTTGATTTTGGTTTCAAAGGAAGTGTTTCAGATTTTAGTTTTGAGGGGATTTGTTTTAATTTCTTCTTGGCTTTGAATAAGAAAATAGAAAAGAAATGGAGTTAAGAAAATAAAGGGGTTTATATAAATGAAAAATGTGGTTTATTAAAAATAAAGAAAATTAAAGTTTTTAAAATGACACTTGTCTTCAAATTTAACATTTGTCATATTAGTTGTTAATCACCTAACACATGTTATTATAAGGCCTAAGAAGTTTACACTTGTTTTTAAGGTTAATTAGTTATAATTAAATGTTAATTTGTATTTAGTTAATATGTTAATATAAGATAAATGTAAATTTATGTTCAATTAATTAGTTAATGTGTACTTATTTATATGTAGATAATTTTGAAATAAATAAATCCAATTATATTTATAAAATAAAAGTTTATACAAATATTTTAAAATCCAAAACAATTAAAAATTTATACTTTAAATTTCAAAGCTTTGAATTCGAATTCAAATCAAATTCTAAAATTCAATTTTGAAATCAAGTTATATATATATACATATATAACTACACAATTCAATTTTGAAAAACAACTATTCTTATTAAAATCTATTTGTTAAAAACAATGCATTATTATATTTTGAAAATAACAAATCTGATAACTTTAAATAATTTATAAAAGAAATTGTTTCTTTATTAATAAATTATTATTTTATCACACTGTATTTAAAAAGGAAATCAAAACAGACCTTATAGTAAATTTTATTTAAATTTAAACTTAAGTTAAAACATATTTTAAACCATTTAAATATTTACCTTATGTATATAAAATCATATAGTTATTTAATATATACTTTTTAAAAAACTTAATATCAAATAAATCAATTTAAAAAAATTAAATTTTTATCTTAACAATTTAAAACCATATTGTATTTATTCAATAGCTTTTGAAAGTTTAACTTTAAATAAAATCATAATTCCCAATTTACCAAAAATATATATATTTAGAAAACAAGATTTATTTATTTATTAAATTTAAAACAAGGTTTATCTATTTACAATATATACATATCCTATATACATTATAAATAGCTTTTAAAAGATAAAGTCTATCAATTAAATATTTATTTAATTGGATTATTAAATCAATTCAAATTTTTATTAACAAAAATTATCAAATCAATTTAATTTTTAATTCAGATTATTAAATTGATATTGCCTAAAATTCTGGGTCATTACGTTGACCCATCTCTTTTGTTCAGCCTTTTGCTCTTGATGGTTTGGATATTGAGCCTTATTTGACTGTCGAGAGTAAGCTACTTCTTATTGTCAGCAGAGGTACGAAGCAGCTGCGAAAGGAATCTGTTTTTCTGGTCAGAGTACTGTGAAGTACTAATGATCGAGATTGTACCTCGAAGACAGAGGAGTGCATTAGTGCTTCGAATCCGGAATTGTTTTTCCAAGTACTCTTTGTTTTGTCTATCTTGCTTTTCTTTATTTTCCTTTTTCGTTCTTTTCGAGGACGAAAAGATTTGAGTGAGGGAGAGTGTAACAACCCTGAATTTTGTGATTTATTTTAACTGCTTATTTTGATTATTTTATTTGAAACTCTTGATTTAAAAACTTTATTATATTTATTAAAATGGATAAAAAAATTAATTTAAAAGTATATTTTTATTTTTGTGTGAATTATAGTTTCAAACCTGAAGAAATATAATATTTTCCAGAAAAGTGGATTTTTGGTCAATCTGGTCAAACTTTGACTTTTAAATTTAAAATTTAAATATTTGTATTTTTGAAATTTTATCTTTCATTATGAAAATACATTTAATTCCAAGAATACTGCTTTTCGTTTCGTTGAAATCTGATTTGTATTGTGAAAGTTATGCTTTTTACAATATTGTACGTAAATTGATTTATTTAATAAAATTATCTATTTTAAATTATATAAATAATATTTTTATTTTTCATATCATGTTATAACATGTGTAAAACATTTTAAAGTGATGTTATAATTTTTCAAAGCTTACTGTATTTTATTTTCAATTTTTAAAACTCAGTTTCTATTTTTAAGCTATTTTCTGAATTTATTTATATTTATCTAAAATTTATTTATTTATTTTTAGTCATACATTTTTTTTATTTACTTACATTTTTCATGTGTTTAAAAATGAATAAAGAAAATTGGAAATATCAAGAGTTTTATAACCTTTCACATGCCTTTGACTTTTCAGCTTCTGTTTACATTTTCATTTGCAAACCAACACTTGCATTCAATTTGGCTGACCATATCCTTTCATCAGCCCATCACCTTCGTTTTTCATGAAAAAATATGTTTCTCAACCCTAAACTTTCGGCCCCATCTTCTGGGCAAAAAAAATTGGTAATGTTCTTTCACTTTTTTCATTTTTTCATTGTTTTATGCATTCATCTTGCACTTGCTTTCACTTTGGATGTTCGGCCTGCTGCCCCCACCACCTCCACCACTATCATTCTCAGCTATCGTCACCTCCATCTCCTCTAACCTACATGGTCGTGGCCATCCTTGATGAGAAGCTCCACAAAAATTAGCAAAACATCACCTTAAACATGCATAGCCAATCACCAATGCCTTCACCACTTCACCACACCCCTTGGCCACCTCTTACATCACTTCCACCAGCCCCTACCTGACCCAAAGTTACTGCCACACCATCCCCTAGCTTCCACCAGGCCTGGCCGAGCCAATATATGCCATGACCGAACCTTGTAGCGGTGACAAAATTCATTTTTATGCCTTGGCTTGTGATGTTCATGCATTACTGCTTCCACTCCTTCACTTCCTCATTTTGGCCGACCCCATGAACCATACCTGACCCAAATTCATAGCTTAGGCCATGCATTTTTATACCTAGGCTAAGCATATGATGGTTGAAAGCAAGTGCAAGTGATTTGGTTCTTGGTTGTGCATTATTTCTAGTCTTGTTTAATGTTATATTGTGTTGTATATTTATGTGAAATATGTTGTTTTGTTTCATATGTACAAGGCAACTATTTTGGCTCTCCTCTCACTTGAATTTGTAATCATGCCTTCCTGCTTTCTAGGTATTTGTTTGTGTGTCTGAATCGGTTATCTCCCGCTTATAGAGGTGAGTATTTCTCACCCGACATTCCGTACTTATATAAGTAGTAAGTTGACACCCTGTGAATTTGTAGACTATATTATCATGTTATACTTGCCTATGTTATGATTCATTTGATGTTCACCCTGTTTATACACCTGTCATATCATCTGTTACTGTTACATAATGCAATTTTGTTTATTTATATTAGTTTATCACGCTGCAAGTTTCCTGTAGATTAGAATCACTATGGGTTGAAATGATACATACCCGAACAGACTTTAGAATAGGGAAAAATCATTATGGACTGAAATGATGGGCCTGAACGATTTTTATTTTATTTTATTTTTTACTTGGGATTACGGGTTTAAAATAATAGAAGCTGGATTTTCCTTTGTAAATTACGGATTAAATTATATATTATCCATATAATTTAACTTATGTTGGAAAATTTTATATACAGACCCGTGGTTATATATATTGTTCCAAAATTTTAGAATACTTTGAAAAAATGTATATATTATGATACTTTGATTTAAATTTAATTAAAAATGATTTTTTAATATTAGTGATTTTCTACAAGTTAAACAAGTGAAATAAATAAATGGTAAAGTACGATTTGAAATATAAGTCAATTGTGGAATTTATGATTTTGTTTATAAATGAAGTTTAAGTTAAGTAAGATAATTTGATTTAAATTTAAATTTAAAAATGATCTTATAAACTGTTATTAATTTTCTATAATTAAAAATAGTTAAATAAATATATATTTAAATTTGAAATTTGAAATATAACTTAACTTGGAAAATGTGAAATGGGTTTTAAAAATAAAAGTTAAGTTAAGAAAAATAAATGGAATTTAAATTCAATTTATGAAATGGTAAATTAAATTTAAATGTAAAGTAAGTGAAATGTTATAAAACTGTACATTGATTTTTATAAGTGAATTATTAAAATTTGATAATTATTTGTGAATTTCACTTTATAAAATCATAAATTAAAATGCATTTAAATGATCATTTTTTAAAGTGTGAAAATATGATTTTTATAAGTTAAAATTTGTTTATAAAAATTTGATTGTTTATGAAATTGTATTGAAATTTAGAATTCAATTTACAGCATTTTTGAAATGCTATCATTTTTTTAGTAAAGGATATTACAGCATTTCTAAGTTCTGTAGTTGATACCAATGAACTAAATGGCTAAAATGAACTAAGGGCTGTTACAGCACTTTGTAAGTGCTGTAGATGCTGAATTTAACTAAAGGTTTTATTTGAACCTAAAACCTATTACAGCATTTTAATGTCGTCTTTGCTAAATTTAATTATTTTAAAACATTACTTTCCGTATCATTTTCTAAGTGCTGCGAAAATTGAATTTTCACTGTTTTAATAAATTGAAGTGAATAAATAAATTCCAAAAATGATAAAATTTTGAGAATTTAATATTTGATTATTAAATAGAATAACTTTATTTTTTTGAGTTAAATGGAATATTTTGATTTGAAATATAAACCATTTTGAAATGTGATTTGAAATGGTATTTAAATTAATTAAAATAAATGTGGTCTAGGAAAAATATGATATTTCAATATTTTAAAAATGGATTTTTGAATGATGTTGAATTTTGAAATGATATTTGATTTCGAAGTATAAATTGCCATTTTGAAATTCTAACCACGGGATGTATTTAATTTATGGTTTAACTGATCCTTAGAGGATGGCGATCCCAAACATCCTTTAAGTTATTGTGCATTACTACTACAGTTCACTGGAGTTGGTTTACATTATATAAGTATGTATATCCTGAATCGAGTGTTTTGTGTTTTACTTTACGCTCGGGTCAGCCTGAGTATTTACAGCTTAGCTTTGGATTTCTTTTCTGGAGCTAGGAGTTGCTGGAGATGCTACTTGTCTAGTTATCTATTCCCTTTCAGTTTCAGTTGTTCTATTTCAGCTCAAGTATTTATAAACTTCTATGTATTCGAGATTTCTATTTTATATGTTTCAGACTGATATTATGTATTTTGTTTTGAGAGTTTGTTATAGTAGCTTCATGAACTACTATGGTATTTTAATTTCCGTTGCGAGCTATTCTGATATTTCTGTGTCTGTGATTCTGTGGTTGTTTTCATTTGCTCCAAATTTATGTACAATGTGGTATTTTGAGAAATTCAAGTCCGACATGTGTGGATGCTAATAGCTGAAAATACCCGGATGTTACAATGCATTTGAATCCAAGTTGAAGTAATGAGTTCCCTTCCTTTTATTGTTCTTCATTCATCAGATTGCAAGTCCGGAATCACCATCCTCTAACTTTCGAATAGTGTTATTTTAATTTGAAATATATTTAAGAATTTTGAAGTGGATTGAGAGCTATATTTTAATCATCAATGTAGAAGGTAATTCGGCGAAAAAGGTTAGTTATTATTTTTAGAGATAATACATACATATATGGTTGTATTAGAGAGAAACGAGGAAAATCTTTTTACCCATTCTCACTTGATCTCAATCCATTATCTCAAAGCCAATTTCCTATTTTATATCCATCCCCAAACCTTCACAAAACTGAAATTTGGCAGCCCTAATGATGGGCCTTAAACCCATCTAAGCCCAAGCCAAAACACTATGTAATTAAATCTAATTTAATCGCTTGTCGATATGGTATATTGATTGATATATTTATAGCGGTTATAAATATATATATAACATTATTTATTACTCAAATATATTCAAATTTTATAATTAATATTTCATAAATATTAATTTAATTAATTTATAACAATTATAAACTAATTAAATCATTCAGCTTTAAGGGAATTCATCATTTCGGCTGTGTAACTCTTGGGTGCAAATTTGATCAGCTATTAACATGGAACTATTCCAATGTTACCGGTCACATGTCACTTAGCTGGTAGTGTGACATTATGGCCAAATTTATCGCTTACTCATTTTCTATAAAATCCAATTTTATTTTAATAAGCATTACCCGGTTGTGGCATTTGTTTACACTAATTCTCTTCGTCAAAACTATATCACTTTGGACTTATGGAATTGGTTGTGGTCAAAATTCCAACCTTATCCACATTAAACTTTATAGTCCAAATACAAAGTCCTTGTTTCAATAATAACAACTACTATTAACTGAAATGCTCTGGCCAGAGACTTTGACTTTGAGTTAACTCGAGTTGATTGTGACACTAACCGCATATAACCGAGGAGACAAATCCTCACTTGAATAGTGCTTCACTTTTAATAATTCCACTCGTCCCAACTACAGTCACTCGATGGACGCCATGCCAGGATTTGCCTATAATTAAAGTTGAGCTTTCATACTGAAGATCCACAGTGTTCTCAAGTCGAGAAAACCGTGTAAATCAGTCACATCGATATTTTCTGTTCAACCTTAGTTATGTTAACCAATAGAAAACTATCGAGTGATCGTTCTACAATTATTCAATATCTATTAGTACGTAACCCTTAGGTGCCTCCAGCTGTCATGAGTAATACACTATCCAACATTTGTAGAGGGTTACGTATTCCCGTCTCAACGGATACATCGGTATTCAATGTCGATGCATCTTAACTAGGAATATTCAAAATGATATATCTTTTTTGTTGTGATAATTACTCACGGTTACAGCACTTTGTAACTACTATCACAAAATATACCATTTATGTATTTTTCTATTAAATATACTTTTAATTAAGTTAACAAATTAGTATAAACACATCATATCAAGTATATAATAGTAAGAAAATATCTTTTATTTAAAAAAAACATTGGTCAATGAGCTAGATATATGTAACAAATTACATAATTGCCCCTAGGGCATACCCCTAGCTCTATCAATCTCCCACTTGCACTTGTGGCCAATTATGGAATCTAATTCCAACCTCTCCAATTAGTTTCCTTAAAACCAGTTAGGTCATCCCTTAATGGAAGGGTATGCTATTATGTTTTAATTATCTACTTTGTCGATTAACTCTCTCTAACACTGATAAACTGCCTTTTTCATGTGGAACAATTCGATGTATGTCTTACGACTTCTAGTGAGCTTTAAGTTCTATCATGACAAATTTCATGACATTGTTATCTTATAACATTCTCAACATTTGGACTCACCTTTGGCTCAATTATAAATTTATGAATTTATATATATATATATATATATATATATATATATATATATATATTCAAAGGTTTATTGTAGCGTTGTTCAAGTTAACGTTCTCAACATTTCGTTGAGTCGACCACATTCACCTATATTTTGAAACATTTTCAAATTAAAGATTTTAACTTGAATTTTTTCATTGAAATGTTACACTCAATACCACTTATAAAAGTTTGTGTCAAAACATTCCATCTTAACGAGTTCATTGTTTCTATAAACAATTCTCTAGTATTTCATAAATATGCGATAACACCTCAAAACCATTTAATGATAACAATTTGGATTTAGTATTTTCTCCATGTATCAAATACATAAACAAAACATAACATCATACACAACATAACTTGTATGATAATTCCTATTACTAATGCATAGGGTATCCAACTTACATGTTCCCTTTTTTAAAACAACTAAAGGTGATTTTAAAACAAGCATATTGTTAAAATCAACAACGTGTTGTTTAATTATAGTTGAGTAATATCAATGTACCTTTTAACGTTCTTTCTTACGAACACACGGTTCCTCTGTAATTTGATTGAAAATCAAACTATTTGATATTTCTATCCAAAAACTTATTCAATCTTGAAAATGATATATTTGTATAATTTCTCGGATCATATCCAAAGTCTGACAAACCCAATATCGCTTCCACTAATTTTGAGGCATTTTTGGTTAATATGTGTAAACGGCTTACTCTAAATCATTATTTAGAATTTTCTGTTTCAATACATAAGTGCCAAACACTAAAACTTATGGAGCATAATTTTGTGAGTAAATCTGAATTAACTTGAGCATGTTGAATACCGAATCTGTTATGCTAATTGCAATAGTTGAGATTTGCAATATTATTCTTATCAACATCGCTTTTTTAATTCCAACCACATTAGTCTTTCCAATAAAGACATAATCTCGGCCAATGGATCAAATCTCTTTGGTTATGACCACCAAAATCATATTTTGATAGCCTAATTGGAATTATTTTAGATTTGCGTATCATGCCATATAGAGTCAACAATCTTAATGGTTTAATTAAACAACCGAGGGTAATATATATTTTCGACATTAATAAGAAAATCATGGTTTCTATTCGATGTACGAGAATACTTATTAAACATTCTAATGATATATGTTCATTTAGGTTAGTTAATTTCATTTCATATCATATAATCAGTTCTATCTATGGATCAGATCCAATTCCATTTAACTGTCAAAAATTTCTCAAAGAAACTCGTTCACAATGAAGTTGATATATCTTGAAACAACAATTGTTTCTTAATGCAAATAAAATAGGGATTCATAAACGCTTTATGAACCTTTTTATTTACAAAACTAATTCTAGTTTACAATTCAAAACATAAATATGTCATTTGATGATAGACCTTTCCAAAAACCTTTTGGAGATTCATACAAGATCCTTCATGAACAATTATTATGTGCAATCTTTCGACTCGCATAACCTGCCAACCCCTTGGCCTTGGTTATTTTGGGATTTCTTACAAACCTTTATCTTCTATGATTTTGTACACTGTTATTTAGATGAAATAATATCAAGCTTGCATACTAATCTTAAGTACATGACCTTATAGAAAGAAAACTAACTCAACTTCACTCACAATTAATCGTAAATTATACAACAGTGTCTAATTACTCCTTATCGATGCATCATTATGTATCACATGGAAGAGTGACTTTTGAGATTGAATCTATACTCATTTTTAGGTACATTTGGAACTCTTTCCAATTTACTCACTTATTCGACCAAATAAAATGATTTTATTCTATTGCATTTTATTTTATTGATTTTTCTTTTATATTCTATGATTTTATCATAAACTTACTACATGTGTATCTAATGCACATGTTCATGTTGGTAATAAATCATCGATGGATATAACAAAGTATGTGGAACCCTTTTGATATTAATAGACTTCTGATTGCATACATCAATATGTATTAATTTAAAGAGATCACCAACTCTTATGATGCTCTCACTGAATGTGTGCATAGCCATTAATTGTTTGAGACTTGTATCATATGATTCATAATCATATAGTAAAATTATTTCTCAAAATTACGGCTTAGTTTATAATTCAAAAACAACTGTAAATCATATTAGACACATATGCATTTTTGTTGCATCACTTTTACTATGAAAACAAATTCCATAATATAGTTCTATTTCATAATGAATATTCATAATACTCATATTGAAATATAGTTATACATATTTTTCAATCAATACCAAAAATAAACATTATTTCAAAATTAATGTTCGGTACATTTTACGAAAACAACTTTCATAATTTTATGCAATCATTAATTGCTATATGGCATGCTCCCACTATTTCCTCCATTGCTATAATAGCGTATGAAATTTAGAGGTCCACCATCTACTTAATATTGTCAATATTGTTTGCTTATTTCATATGATGTAACTAGCTTACAGTGGAGAGATCTTTGATCAAATGCCTTGAACTCAAAGAAATAAATGTTATAGAAAACAATTTTCTATACGGAAATACATTTTTAAATGAAAATCATGTTTCATATTCCAATATCAAGTAACAATTAATATTACAATTCTTATTTCCAATGTTTCTCTATGAAGCAGAAGTGACTATTCACTATCTTCATTCCAACTTTACCCTAAATTACATCTAGTCTTATACATTCGTTTTTCTTTCAAATGGTCAAACTATTCAAAAGAAAATCTTACAACAATATCATAACAAACCTTTTACAAAAGCGCATTCGATTATTCTTAACATTTAAGACATCAAATATGTTGCATTTTATGTAAACCGATCAAGATGACATTTCAACCATCAAGTTCTTAGATGTATCCCGTAGATTATGGTCTTGTGTTTAAAATAATATAATCCGTTTGAAATCATTCAAGTTGAATACATGATCATAAAATACTGTTTATTGGCTAACTTCAAATAAACTAACTTCATCAAAATATTATACCCCACAAACTATGATTGTTCACTATATAACATTTATACGTGAAAGTACATGGATCAAATATCCATAGTCTTAAATTGCATTTAGAGTTCAAAAACACATAAAATGCAATACACGGTCTAAACCAAATAAACATACAAGTAACCAACTTATGAATGTATTGAGTAGTTAAAATTGGACACTTGCATCGGTATAGAAACATTATATAACATGCAATCAGAATTATTAGTAAGTATATATTATATTTCTATTTGTCAACTTTCAATTCAGTTTGTGTGTATATATATATGTTAATTGACAAAC
The DNA here is from genome assembly GCA_030765085.1 of Allium cepa. NCBI lineage: Eukaryota > Viridiplantae > Streptophyta > Magnoliopsida > Asparagales > Amaryllidaceae > Allium > Allium cepa. The sequence continues at coordinate 509,615,717 of CM060945.1, forward strand.
GTTTTATCAATCATAATAAATGCATAAATTTATCATTGTAAATAATTATAACATTATATAGCGTATGTTCTTACAATATTAAAAAGGTTAAATGTTACCATTTCATTTTTCTAATAGCGCTCACACTAGTCTTTTATGTTTCTCCAAACCCTAAGATGAAACATAGATGCCTTACAACTTCACTAGTGGGCATTATGACTCGTTTGTTTTGGTATTTTGACCTTAAGTTTGCCCAACAAATCATAGCCCCACAAAATGATGGATAACTCCTTACCGGTTGTATCACATACAACTCCCCCATTTTTCCTTGTTCTAATCTCACTTCGTCCTTAAGTGTGCTCAACAAATCGAAAGAGATTATTCGCTCATACCTACCATATCGTGATGGCCTAAGTATAGTATATGTGCCTTGGATTTTCTCAACAAACACATATAGTTATCTTACCTCATCTGTTCAATATATTAATAATACTACGTATAACATTCCTAGCTTGTGTTTGCTCAACAACTAAGGAGTATATAAGTAAATTATTAATATATATGTGGTAGATGACAACATTATATTGAAGATTCATAATCTTTAGCATATACAATGAGTGATATCGACTTATAGATTAATATACTTCTTATGAAATACCCCGGCGATCCAAGTGTCAAACACATCAAAAATCACGGTATATGTACAGTTTACATATGTATTTATTTCTCAAGTCTATTTGGGTTTCTTTAATGTTCCACATTTAGTTTATACACATATCATATTAGTTTTATTCTTATATAACTTTTTTTTAAACTCAACCCAGAGCCCTGATGAAATCGAAGGGATAGGAGGAGCCCCCAACCTTCCTGCTCCGACCGCAGACAAGAGGGAGGTTAGCCAGCCCAGCACAGAGATTTGATTCCCCTAACCATATTTTAGGATTGACGGGGACCCACCTCCGCGCCTTGAAATTGGGAGTAGGGCAGACGGGAATCGAACCTGCGACCTGCTTAGCAGGAAGCAAGTGTCTTACCACTACGCCACTACTTGCGTAAATATTTCATATTACTTATATGATAGTCTTGCGTAATATATCATTAATTAAATCTTATCTAATTAATTTTAATCAATTAACTCTTTAATTAATTTTAAATTAGTATCCCAATATAATTTTTATATTAGACATATCTACTATAATATTTATAATGTAACACACATATATCATATGTATGTTTATTTTATTTAATTAATTAACCTTTAATTAATTTATTCAATCGAACAATTTTTATTAAAATTTATTAATTTCAAATTTTACCTTGTATGCATACATGTATACTTATGTTATCTTAAACATTTTTAAAATAACATAACATATATCAACATATATAATACATGCATAAATGCATTAATTAATTAACATATTTAACTAATTTATTTTATTAATCTAATTAATCAATTTAAATTTGAAATAATTATATAAATATTTTCAATTTTCAAACATTTTGAAAATATCATTATCCTTGCAAACATTTTGAAAACTTACGTAGTATTATAATTTCTTTAATAAACATGTTTTATTTTAAATTTAACTATTAAATTTAAAAACTTTAACATTAGTTTTCAAAATGATTTTGAAAATTAGCCCAAGGTCCAAAATGAGTTGGGCCTTTTCTATTAGGTGCAACCTTTGGGCTCACTTCACCTTTCGAACTAAGCCGATAACCAGGTAGGACAGGGTTCTTGATTACCCAATTCCAGCCCTAGACATTACCTTTCTAGACAACATAGTAATTGGGAAAGCTTAATTAGTTAATCCTAATATGGCTAAATTAGACCGCATAGGCTATTGGGCACTAATACCATTGTTGGAACTGGACTAGCCCGCAGCGGAAGTTATGGGGGAATTTCAAAAATTTTACCTTATTGGATCTTTATTAGGCATATGAAGTCTAACTGAATTAGAACATTTAAATTTCATTTGAATAAAATTATTTATTTTATTTTAGTTCAAATATATTAAGATATGAAATTAATTTTATTTGATTTAGTTTATGCATAAATATATCATATACATATATGTGTGAGTGCATGTGTAATATAATAATCCATAAAATCTATAATATGCCCATATGTAGATGTTGGGATCTACATCGCAACAGACATATTAGCTTATTTTGTATGTCATGCATGTTGTCCAAATATATGCATGTAAATCTGTTACAACACACACACCAAAAAAACTATATGTATAAATATATTATATATAAATATATTATATATAATATATGAACATAAAAGATTTATATGTATATAAATATATATATAGAGAGAGAGAGAGAGAACAATTATTAATAATTATTTATAATTCAAAATTAACTTAGTTTTGCAATCATAGTAAATTTAGCATTTTAATTTGTATATATTATGAATAAATTAATGTTTTCAACCATAAATAATTAACATAAAGTTATATGTTGATGAAAATTCAAATTTTATAATTTAAAAAAATCTAGGATTATAAAATAGAGCTTGAAAAAAATCTAGAGAATTTTCAAAGTCGAAATATTATTTTTAAAAACAAATACATTGATTTCGACAACAATTATTTAATATAAAATAATATATTGCTAAAAATTTCAAATTTTAAATTTTAGAAATTTTAGGCTTATGAATGAAAGGTTACAAAAAGTTTTGAAATTATTTTTAATTAAATTATTATTGTTAATAAATCATAAATAGTTTTTTCAAAATGATATAAATTATTAAAATTAATAAACTTTATTGAAAAAATCCTAAATTTTTTCTATGCATTTCTATAATGAGAAAATATTTTATAAAAATATAAAATTGAATTTTTAATTTAATATTTATTTTATACATAATAAACAATTCAAAAATGTAATAAATGTTATTTAAAAATATGAATATATGAATGATAATTAATTTTCGAATTTGTAGATTCATATTATATATGAATAAGTGTACTAAATTTTATAAATTATATATATATATATATATATCTTATATATGAATATATGCTATTATGAGAGAGAAATATACGCTAACATATATATATATATATATATACATATATACACACGAATTTATTAATAAATATGTATAAAACAATTATTAATGACAAAATTTGATTATTTTTTTACGGTGAAAAATATTTGTCTAAACATAAATCAAATAGTAAAATAAAAAAATTATGCACATAACCAAACTAATTTGTGACAACTACATCCACTTACAAAATCTCACCTAACTAAATATATAGTAGCAATATTTTTAAACAGATATGGAATTGCCCATTACAGAATCATGGAATATAATTTAATTATTGTAATATGAATTAAAATTATCGATTTAATGATGCCTTTAAATCCACGTTAAAGCAATAACTTCCCACTCTTTTACTGTTCTTGATACGTTAGATTACAAGTCCGAAATCACCGACCTCTAACTATCGAATAGTATTATTTTAATTTGAAATATATTTGATAATTTTAAACTGGATTAAGAGCTATCTTTTAATCAACAATGTAGAAGGTAATGGCGGCCAAAAAGGTTAGTTATTATTTTTAGAGATACACACACACATATATATATACACACAAACATATAGATGTACATACATACACATATATATATACACACACACATGCATGCATACGTATATACATATATATAGGGTTGTATCAGAGAGAAATAAGGAAAACCTTTTACCCATTTTCTCCAAGCCAATTCTCAATGTTATAGCCACCCCTAAAACTTCCCAAAACCGAAATTTTATAGCCCTAATTATGGGCCTTAAACCCATCTAACCCAAGCCAAAATACTATGCAATTAATCTAATTTTATCGCTTGTCGATATTGCATATCGATTGATATATTTATAACTGTTATAAATATATAAAAAATTATTTATTTCTCAAATCATATTCAAATTTTATAATAAACATTTCATAAATATTAATTAATTAAATTAATTTATAACATTTATAAAATAATTAAATTGTTCGTCTTTCAGGGAATTCATCATTTCGGCTGTGTTACTCTTAGGTGTAAATTTGATCAGCTATTAATATCGAACTATTCTAATGTTAACGTTCACACGTCACTTAAATAGTGGTGTGACATTATGGCCAAATTTATCGCTTACTCATTTTTGGTAAAATCCAATTTTAGTTTAATAAGTGTTACCTAGTTGTGACATTTGTTTACACCAATTCTCTTCGTCAAAACTATATCATTTTGGACTTATGGAATTGGATAATGGTCAAAATTCCAACCTAATCCACATTCAACTTTATAGTCCAAATACAAAGTCCTTGATTCAATAATAACAATTATTATTAAATGAAAGGCTCTAGCCAAAGATGTCACGACCCGTCCTCTTTGGCCCAGAAAGACGTATCATGAGTAAGAAAGAAAGGGATAGAAAGAAGAAATAACATCAGAATCTCAATAGTGAAATGAATAAATTATATTAATAACATAAGTATTACATAGTATAAAACATTATCTGAGTTACACAGATTATACATCACATACTAGATAGTTATAAACACCTGTCTAGTTATTACAACTCAATACAATACAGAGATACCAATCACAGCGGAACACTATAAATATTTATAACGCTGAAGCCTCCTGCTCCATTGCTCCTCCACAATTCGTCAAAGCTAACCTAAATCTCTTGGCTACTCGTAAAAATTTGAGTACCCAAGAGTTTAAGAAATACAGAAATAAACTCTGGATCAGACATGGGTCTGGTGTGAGTAACAGGTTAAAGTTGCTTAACTTTTGAAAAACCTTTGAAAAGAAAGGTATCACGTAAGACTTCCCATACATAAACATGGAAAAAAATTCACCTTACGCTAACTGAAACATTTGATAGGAAATCCGGTGATATTATAATAGGTCTAGGGTTTTCAAATAAATAAGAAATAGCCAAAATTATTACATCTATTAAATTCTAGCTACTAGCCAAAAAAGTGGGTAATACAATCAAAACCGTAAGGGCACGTAGGAAGAATGGGTTTCCATTAATGGTAGGGCTACTGGGGTACCGCCCATCACAGTATGTGGCCTAGATCAACGTACCGAGGATCCACCCTAAATCCCCTGCAACACAAGGCCATGAACCATCCTTACTGGACAGTCCCGAGCAAGACAACCTCGGCATTTGTCGCGAATCAACTACCCCAAACAGCCGAATATAAAGGGACTTCTAGACAGGGGAAAACTCGTCCTACTTGGGCATGACCCACTTAGCCTTGCTGCATCTCCCCTGTTTTAGCCATTCCCGGTTGATGAGGCTTGAGGCTACGATTACATTTATAGAACACCTCTATCATAGAATGCTCATCGTCCACCTGACGATGTTTTGAAAGCATTCAATCCATACAAGTTCATTCCGAGTTCAAACAAAACCGAAGGCATTATCTCGTTACACTCATTTTGGAATCACCCTTAGAGTTAACGACGATAACCCTTGCACTCTGAATCGTCATCTTCACTTGAGATTCACGACCTATCGTTAATTTGGATCGATGTGGTTTTCGAATACCCAAATCTGAAAACCTGATCCTGGTCTCACCGAAATCCAAAACACCATCTTTTAGGTCCAAGTTGTTTTAAGTTTAAAACAATTTAATTTAATTATCTATATACACACAGATAGATAATTCACATATCACAATAGATAATCAACATTATCATCACAACAGATAATTCACATTATCATCACAATGCAACCAATGCATTCATATTACACAACATCGCTTATCTCATCTCTGAGAACTCAAACCATGCAGGGCAATCAATATCATACATTCATACATAAGCCAGGATTTACTTGATCACACTATAATTAATTTAAAATGAATTAAATTAATTACCTGCATCACTAATTAATTTAAAGTGAATTAAATTAATTACTTCATCTTTAATTAATTTAAAATATATTAAATTAATCATTATAAATCTTGCTTACATAACCATTAGTTAATTACAAATCAATTAATTAATCATCCTCTAATTAATCACCTTAATTAATCACCCTTGATTAGTTATCCTTTAATTACATTGAAGTAATTATCTTTAATTAATTTCACAAATTAATTATCCTTAACCAAAAACAGTAATCAATATTTAATTACTTCATTAATTAATTAACTATAATTAATTACATTAATCCTTAATTAATTACATTAATTAATTACTTCATTAATCACTTATTATTGATTAATTAGTCTTAATTAATCAACCTTAATTACATCATTAATTATATAAATTAATGATCCTAATTACATTTTTAAATTATCCTAATTTAAATTAATTACATTAAGTAATTAATCTTAAATTCAACCACATTTATTTATCATCTTGATTAATCTCATTCAGTAATTAACTACCCTTAATTACTTAATTAAATAAATAAATTACTTCTTAATTAATTATCTTTTAATTAATCCCTTGATTAATTTCACAAGGTAATTGAATCCAAATTACTTTTCATTATTGAATCATCCTTCAATTAATTACATCCAGTAATTACCATTAATTACTTCCCTAAGTAATTATACTTTATTAATTACATTAAGTAATTTCTTATCAAACCATCCATTGATTATTCTAAATTAATTAAACTTAATTAATTAACTTAAACTAATCAAATTAATTAATTACAATGAGTAATTAATTCCTTAATTACTTTCATTAAGTAATTACACTTAAACAATTCCATAAATGGTTATCCTTAATTAATTAATCTAGTTAACTATTAAAATTGATCACATTAATTAATTATTAAATAATTTTAAGTCAATGACCTTCATTAACTATTAACAATTCTATAACTTAAATTAATTATTATTAACTACAAATTTATTAATCTTTAATAACCAATTAATTTATCACTAATAGTTTAATTAATTAAGTTTTTAACTTAATTAATCTTTATCTCTTGATAAATTAATTTCTAATCATTAATTAAAATCTTAAATTATCTATTGCATAATCTTATCTTCAAGTTAATTAATCTTAATTAATTAACTTCAACCTTAATTAATTAATTCAAATCCTTAACCATTTAATAGATTAATTGTGACGACCCGTAATTTTCGAGCACTTAAAATCGGAATATTTAATTGATTTTAAATATTCAAGATAATAATTTTAACTTGAATTACGAATATCCTAATTTATTTGACAATTAAATTGTGAATTAAATGATTGAAATTGGATAAAATATGAAATCTTAGATTTTCAGCCTGTTAAAATATAATTTGAAAGCTCATAAAATTTATATTGACAACACTGAATATAACAGAAGTGTTAAAATTGAATCTATCACTGAATTGGTTAGTTTTGAAATTTAATCGTTTAAATTAAATTTAAAAATATCCTTCCAAGGCACAGTCTCGGAATCCGACGAAACCAATTCCATTGGATCCGTAATATTGTATTATTATCGGATTTCAAATTCTGTGTTGATCGGAGTTGTTGTGTGAGCATACGATAAGTAAATGCACTGAAATTTATATCGAATAATAGGAAAATAATAATAATCATAATAAATAAATAAAAATCAAATAATGAAAAAATTACATCTGCAACCCTAACTTCAACTAGGCCGAGCTATTTTCTGGAACGAGCCACCCTATACTCTGAAGACATCACGTCTTGCCTCCTCTCCTTCTTCGATTTCACGTTTCCGTTGCCTTCTCGAATACGCTTACCTCTTTTATTTTCGTCCTTATTTATTTTTAAAGGACATAGCCGAGCTCACTTATCTTCTTCAAATTCAGTTGACTCGAAATTAAAATCCATGGCCGCAGCCTTCTATTTTTAATCAGCGTCGTCATCTTCATTGAATCGAACTGGGGTGGAAGCGACTCGAGATTTAAGGTTTGATGCCTCACTGAGTTGATCAGCGGTGAGGAGTTTGAGGTTGGTATTAGTTCGTGCGTTGGAGTTAGCTTCTCGAAGACGAGTATTGGGGAGTGCGAGTTGGAATTTGCGAGTTCTTCAAGCGAGTCGCCGGTCGTGTGAAGCTTATTGGGTAGGAATCGGGGCACTGTGGGGGAAGCGTATGAGTGGCTCGGCTCGCATGGAGCTGGGGCATGATTGGAGCTCGCGTGCGCGGGTAAAAAAGGGGAGAAAGGTCGCGTTATCGGGATCGTTATGGTTTCGATCTGGGCTAGGGCAACTCGTGCTCCAAAATCTGATGATGTTCTTTTACCGTGAGGTATTGAATGATTTAATTTTTTTTATTTAAGTTTAATATATATAAAGATACGTCTATAAGTTTCCAATAAGGTACTTTCTATTTTAGATTTAGTTCTATATATATATGTTAGAAAATATTATTTTGCGGCAAACTATGTAATACTATTCCACTTGAGTTTAATATATATACACACACAAAAGATTTTGGGAAGATATATATATATATATATATATACACACACACACACATTTGTTTTAAACTGGATAGGACAATAAAGAAACAGCATAATATGACTTTATATATTTATATATATCCGCATGCCTATTTTAATTTAATTGTATATATGAATTTTAAAATGTGTAAAGTTGATATAAAAATTGTTTTTTAAATCTATATGGGAATTTTTATAAGTATATATAGTTTCAAAAGAGAGTTAAATGTACTTATTTGATTTAAAGTAACCCATTGAATCATTTTAGTACTAAAAGATTTTCCAAGGAAACTTAGAGGTGAAAATAAACTATTAGTAATCAAATTTAAATGTACCAAATGGAAATTAATTATTCAAATTGTTCGAATATTTATTAAATCATGCAATTGTTTATACAAGGTCTGAAAATCATGGAAAAACAGGTCGGAATGGAAATGGTTGCAAATATAATCAAAGGTGAGTTAATCTCACTCAGTTAAATTTAAATTTAAATGATTAAATTTAAATAATTGTTTGAATGGTTGAATTGATTAATGTGCTATAGTATGATAAATTTTGGAATTGATGCATTATATTGTGCTAACGATTGTGGACGTAGGGAAAACAAGTTGGAGGGATCCAACTGGATCCCTCAACATTTATTTAAAATTATTAGATACACACAGTTGTGCTTAATTGATATTCTGTGATGAATTATATTAGAATATTGAATGTTATAGTCTGTTTGAATATTTCGGTACTCTGTTTATCCAAATATATAGAATTGGACTTTGAAAGGAAATAAAAGAAGTGAACTCTTAAGAAATAATTACAAAGAATGTATATCAATTAAAGTGAATTAGATAAGAATATTATTGGTTTCAAAATGCTAATAAATAAAATTCTATATACAGAAAGGAATTTGTGAATAAACAGAAATTTAATGATGTTGTAACTTCAATGATATTATTTAATAAAACAAAACATTTATTTAATATTTAAGATTTAAATTATCGAAAGAAATAAAGAAGAAATTGGAAAAAGCCTGAAATTTGTATACTTCAGTTAAAAGGTTTAAAATCAAACGAAAATAACAACAATAATAATTAGTCCATAACTAATGGATTGAGTAATTAAAGAAACTTATTTCAAATAAAATAAATTGGAAATCAATTTAGGAAAAATTGATTTAAGTGATTGAAGTTGGAATTTTCTCTGGACAGACAAGTACATGTTCTTAAAAGTAAATTTTAAAACATAAATTAAATGTTTTAGAGTTGTTTTAAAGAAAGCAAGTTTTTTTAAAAAATTATTATTTCTAATATTTAAAGTCTAAAATAAGTATTTTCCCTTTTATCTATTTAGCAGTAATTATTAAGAAGTAATTTAGTATTTTAACCAGTTTTTGTATTTTATCAAGTAACTTTATTTTCAAATATTTATAAAGTAGTATTTTTAGTAAATTGTTAAAGTAGTTTTTACTTAAGTGTTTAAAAGTAAATTCCAAAGTAAGTATTTTTGTTTAATCTATTATCATAATAATTATTTAAAGAATGATTTGGTCTTTTGTTTAAAGTATTATCATAAATTAAGTATTAAAGTAAATTTTTCTAAATTGAGTGTTAAATATATTTTACAATAAAGTGATTTTAAATTATTTTAAAAATCTAAGTGTTGTGCTTGGTTATTCCGGTGGAAATAGAAAATACATGGAATTATTTCTGAGAAAGGAAGATAGTTTGAAAACTGTTTTCAAAGGATTGAAAGTAGAAATATATCTTGCGAAGATATTTTAAGGTAAATAAATAACTTGGGAAATTATTTAGTGTTGGATGGTTGTTTGAGAATATTAATTGATAGTTAAATAACCGACTATCAATATTGGACAAATACATTGATCGTTTCGAAGAGACCGGGATCGAGATTTATTTCTCGAAAACCACTTCGATCTGGTTTGTACGTTTTCGTGAAAAAACGATTTTGGATTCGAAGATGGAGCAATGAAGTGCAAGGGCTAGTCGCTACTAATCCTGAGGATATTTCCAAAATGGATGTAGTAGGAATAGTGCCTTCGGTTCCGTTCGAACCCGGGACGGACTTGTATGGATGAATGCTTGCGAAACATCGTCAGGTGGACGATGGGCATTCTAAGGAATATGTTCTAAAAAGGTAACGCTTAGCCTCAAGCCTCATCAAATGGGAATGGCTGAAAATCAGGGGTTATGCAGCAAGGTTTCGTAGGTAGCCCCCACTGGAGGGTGAGGTCTTCCCTGTCTAGATGTCCCTTTTATTTCGGCCTAGTGGGCGGTTGCTGATCCCAACCGCGGGGTGATCTTGGTCGGGACTATCCAGTAAGGGATGGTTCTGGTCTTGTGTTGCAGGGGAGTTAGGGTGGCTCCTCGGTACGCTGATCTAGACCAGGTACTGTAACAGGTGGTACCCCAGTGCCTAGCCATTAGTTGGAATCCATTTTCCCTGCGCGCCCGTACGGTTTTGATTGTGCCCAACTATTGCTGAAATGTGAGATGCAAGCATTTCAACTAGATTATATTTACTTTCTATAGACACTATTATAATATCAGAGGATTTCTATAAAAATCGTTTTAGCTATCGTAAGGTAAAAAACCCGACATGTTTATTTGTGGCGTGGTCTTACGAGATGCTTTTGTTTTCAAAGGATTTTTGGAACTTTAATAATCAATTGGGTGTGATTTTCTCACGCTGGTATTCCAGACTGACTCGGGTGTTATTTAACTGTAATGCTCAGGTCAGACCAAGTATTAAAGCATACAGGATATGATGCTGTGGAGCTCAAGAGATGAGCAAAATAACGATACGTACTCCCGTACTTGTTTATATACATATATTCCGCTGTGTTGATTTGTTGTGTATCCATTTGTATGATATTAATGTTGAGCTGTGATTGATGTACTCTGATGATGTAATATATAAACAGAGATATTTAAGTTTTGAATAAAGAGTATTTATTATCTATTATATTTTATTCCGCTGCAATGGTTAGATTCTGTTGTTGTTTTCTATTTTTCTTCTTCTACCTCTTCTTCTTTAACCTAAATGGTTCGTATTTCTGTACAACTTGAGTTGATTGTTGTAGAATAGTGCTGACTCAAGGGGTACGGATTTGCGGGTCGTTTCATTAATTAATTAATTATCCATTTTAATTTACTTTATTAATTTAATTTATCACAAATCATTAAGTCTTTATTAAAACATTTCCTTATTAATGATAATTATCGTTCAAAAACACATTTGAAAACATTTAACTTTCAATTTTACTTTTAAATATAAAATTTAAAATGAAAACAATTTTAACTTTAACAAAGTCTAAAACCATTTACAAACTTTCTTTAAAATCATATGTTAAAGACTTACTCATCTTATAAAAGAAACTTAAAGAATTTAAACCAAATTTACTTTTAACATTACCATTAAAATACACTTTAAACAACTAAAGTTGTTAAAACAATTTAATTTATAAAACTTCCTTTTATTTCAAAACTCTTATACATATTTAAATTTAATTCCATATTAAACTTAGAGTTAAAACTCACTTACATTTTAAACCTTCATTTTTAAATTCAAATTACTTAAACAATTTAAGGTTGTTAAAACAATTTAAATTTAAAAACTTTATTTTATTTTTGAACTGAGATTCAAATAAAAACTTAAATCAGACTTAAATTTAGATTTAAAACTTGTTTAAACCTTTACTTTACATTTTAAAACTCAGTTTTACATTTTAAGAACAGATCAGGTTTTAAACCTGTAACCAATATTCTACCTGACCACTAAATAAAATGCTTCAAGCTAAACCAAACCCTACTTCGAGCAAATACTCGAATTTACTCGAGAATTTCTCGAGCCCAAAACACTGCAACACCAAAAATCTTCACCTGGAACAACCACTTCACCGTGCACATGCATGGTGGCTTCGACCTTCTCTGATCATCAACGGTACCTTGAGCAAATCGTCGATCGACCACGCAACGCATCAGAGAATTCAGATCGTCGCCCAAAGCTCGAATTCAAATTCGAGTACAAAACTGAACCTGGAACAGCAAACTGGACACCACAACCAAACCTGGAAACACCTCACTTGCCCAACTCCGACCACCGGACGTTCTGCAACTCTGGCCATGTCCTCAATAACCCACCTACTTCCATTCGTCAGAATCCCACTGCACTCGATTCACTAGAGAAACAATGCAGATCGAAAATCAAAACCCAACCAAAACTAGGTTTACAGATCAAATTCCACCACCACTGCTTCCACAGTGATTTGCCACCAGTTCCACCATTTTTCCCTTAGTCACTGACCGCTCTACCGTCACCAGAAGGAAACTCGACCTTCCAGACAATCGAGATCAACAGAGATACTCAAATTTCCATTTTTTGGTTAAAACAGAATTGCTATCAATTCCCTCTACTAAAAACTTCCATTTTTGTTTCAAAAATAAAATTTTATTTTAAGCATTTGATTCATATACCTGAATCAAAGATTCTTGACAGTTTATTTTTGACTTATTTTTAGTTTACTATGTTTTTCAGTATTTCCAGAGCTAAATGCAAATTGTTTTAACTTAAACAATTTAAAACTAAAGCCTATGATATAAAAAATATATTTATTCAGAACTTAGGTCTTAATAGAAGCTTTGATCAGGAGCAAGTAAATTTCGATTAGCTTTGAACCTGGAACTAAAGTCAGAGACAATCCAGACACACAGTAATGCACACACCAACCTTTCATATATACATACAGAAATATATTTAAAAATATATTCACAAACATACTTAAGTTCAGAGATAAGCATGCAACTATAATCATACACTTAAAACATTTTTATTGTGATGTTACTCACCTGGAAACAGTGATGATCAGAGCACTAAATTTTTGAAAAGCTTTTGTTTTGATTTTAAAACTAGAGTGCATTTGCTTTTAAAACTGCATGTTAAGATCTGAAAATGCTTCTTTGAATTTGATATAAAACTTGAGTTGCTGTTTTTTAGACTTGCATGCAGGCTTGACTCCAAATGCATTTGAAACTTTAAATTTGAATGCTTTGCTTTAAAATGCTTTAATTTTAAAAACTTGCAGTTGCATGCAGAGATGGCTTAATCTCAGGTTGAATGAGAATATAGGCTTTGAATGTTTTGATTAAAACTCAGGTTTTTGGTTTGCAAATGGATTGCAGGGTATTGAATAAATTTTTCTGGGTTGAAGATGATTTTGATCTTTATTTTGAAGAAGATTTTACAGGCTATTGGTTTGGCTTTGAAAATGAACAGAATTAAAAAATGCAGGTAGGCTTTTGATTGAAGAAGGGTTTGCATGCTCGAATTGAAATTCTGGTTTTTGTGAGGAGTTTGAGTATTGAAAAATCAGATTTGAACATGATTTTTGGCTTGAATAATTTGGTTACTGATTTTTTTTCAATTTTGGTTCAGCTGAAATTCTTTTCTTAGCTTTTGAAAATGAAGATTAGAAAAGAAGAATGAGGGAATGAAGTATGTGTTTATATAAGTTAAAATGATTTATTTAAAAATTAAAAGAAAAACAAAAATTAAAAGGACACTTGTCCTATATTACTACATTTGTCAAATAGAGTAGATTATTAGTTCACATTTGTCTCATTAGTTACTTAAGATATTAATACTAGTTATATACATATTTTTATTATTTTTATTTAATTTAAAAGTGAATAAAATCCTTTTCTTTATTTATTAAGTACTTATTTATATATAAATTGTTTTAAAGAAACAAAACTAACTATATTTATAAATAAAAGTTTATACATATATTTTTAAAATCCAAAACAATTTAAAATATCTATCTTTGAATTTCCAAACTGTAAATTAAAATTCAAACCAAAGTCAATAGTCAAATTTTAAAATCAAGTTATATATATACATAACTACACAAATTCAAATTGAAATAACAATTCTATTTTTATTAAAAATCTATTTATTATTTATGTAAAACAATACATTATATTTATTATTTGAAGATAACACATTTATCAATTTTAAATAATTTATAAAAGAGATTATAAATTACTTATTTCTTATCTTACTAAAATGACTTAATGTTCTATTTGTAAATTATATTCTAAACTTTCATATATAATAAAAAATCATATTTATCAAGTAATATTAAAAAGAAAATAATCTAAACCCTTTATTTAAATTTAAACTTAAGCCAAGATATATTTTAAACAATTAATATTTACCTTAAGTATTTTAAATTATATAATAATTTATTTAAACAGCTTTGAAAAGTTATATATATTAAATTAAATCATAATTTTCCAAATTATCAAAATGTATATTAGAATTTAAAAACAAGATTTATTTATTAATTAAATTTCAAATCAAAGCTTTTTCTATTAACCATATATATAAATATATATATTCATTATAAATAGAAAGCATTTTATTAGCTTTCAAAAGATAAAATTCACCAATTAAATATCTATTTAATTGGATTATTAAATCAAGTCAAATTTTATTAAAAAAATTATCAAATGAATTTAATTTTAAATACAGATTGTTAAATTGACATTGCCCGAAACTCCGGGTGATCACAAAAGACTTTGACTCTAAGTTGACTCGTGACTGTGATACTAACCGCATATAACTAAGGAGATGTATCCTCTCTTCAATAGTGCTTCACTTCCAATATTCCCACTCGACCCAACTATAGTCACTCGATGGACGCCTGATTTGGCTATAATTAAAGCGGAGCTTTCATATTGAAGATCCACTATGTTCTCAAGTCGAGGGAACTGTGTTAATCAATCACATTGATATTTTCTATTTGACCTTAGTTATATTAACCAACGAAAATCTATCGAGTGACTCGTTCCATAGTTATCCAATAACTAATAGTACGTAACCCCAAGGTGCCACCAGCAATCATAAGTGATAGCTGCCCAACATTTAGAGAGCATTGCGTACTCTAGTCTCAACGGATACATCGATATCCAGTCTTGATACATCTTGAATAGGAACATTTAAAATCGTATGTTTGTTTCGTTGTGATAAATAACTCACGGTTACAAAACTTTGTAACTACTATCACAAAATATACCTTTTATAGATTTTTCTATCAAATATACTTTTAATTAAGTTAATAAATTAAAATAATCACATTATATCAAGAATATAATAGGAAGAAAATACCTTTTATTTCGAACAAGATTAGTCAACGAGTTAGATATATGCAACAAATTACATAATTTCCCCTAGGGCATACCCCTAACTCTATCGATCTCTCACTTACACTTGGGGTCAATTTTGGAATCTAATTCCAACTTCTCTAATCAGTTTCCTCAAAACCAGTTAGATCGGTCCTTTAGTGAATGAGTATGCTATTATGTTATAATTATCTACTTTGTCGATTAACTCTCTCTGACCCTGATAAACAGCTTTATCATGTGGAACAATTTGAAGTATGTCTTTCGACTTCTAGTGAGCTTTAAGTTCCATCATAGCCAATTTCATGAAATTGTTATCTTATAACAATATTATGGGATTCTCAACATTGGGAATCACCTTTGGCTCGAATATAAATTTGTGCATTTATATCTATATACATTGGTTTATTATAACAATATTCAAGTTAATGTTCTCTTTATTTTGTTGAATCGACCACATTCACCTTTATGTTGAAACGTTTTCAAATTAAAGATTTTAACTTGAATTTTATCATAGACATGTTATACTCAATGCCACTTATAAAAATTTGTTCCCAATCGTTCTATCATAACGAGTTCATTGTTTCTATAAACAATTCTCTAGTATTTCATAAATACGTGAGAACGCCTCAAACAACCATTTAGTATATCAATTTGGATTTTATATTTTCTCCATGTATCAAATACATAAAAAAAATACAATATCATACACTACATAACATGTATGATAATTCCTATTTATAATGCATAAGGAATCCAACTTACATATTCCCCTTTTAATATGGTGCTCTTGCATATCATTTGGAACAATTCCTATATCTTTTATACTCACCGTAAAAAGAACATCATTTACAATCCAAAATTAAATATTAAAACATCTAAAGTTGATTTTAATACAAGCATATTGTTAAAATCAACAACATGTTGTTTACTTATAGTTTTGAAATATCAGTGTACCTTTTAACGTTCTTTCTTATGAACACATGCTTCCTCTGCACTTTGATTGAAAATCAAACTATTTGATATTTCTATGAAAATACTTATTTAATCTTGATACTTAAAAAATGATACATTTGTATCATTTCTTGGATCATATCTAAAGACTCACAAACCAAATATCGCTCCCACTGACTGTGAAGCATTTTTGGTTAATATGTGTGAATAGCTTACTCTAAATCATTATTTAGAATTTTCTGTTTAAATACATATGTAACAAACACTAAGAGTTATCGAGCGATAATTTTTTTCAGTAAATCTGAATTAACTTGAGCATGTTGAATAACGAATCTATTATGCTAATTTCAGTAATTGAAATTTGTGATATTATTCTTATTAACATTGCTTCTTTAATTCCAACCACATTAGTCTTTCCAATAAAGTACAATCTCGGTCGATGGATCACGTCTCTTTGTTTACGACCACCAAAATCATATTTTGATAGTGTACTTGAAATTCTTTTAGATTTGCTCATCATACCATATAGAGTCAACAATCTTAATGGTTTAATTGAACAATCGAGGGTAATGTATATTTTCGACGTTAATAAGAAACTCATAGCTCTTTGATGTACAAGAATACTTATTAGACATTCTAATGCTATGTGTTTATTTAGGTTAGTTAATTTCACTTCATCTCATATAATCAGTTCTATCTATGGATCGTATCAAATTCTATTTAACTATCAAAAAAATTTCAAAGAAATTCATTCACAATGAAGTTGATATATCTTGAAACAACAATTGTTTCTTAGTACAAATAGAATAGAGATTCATAAACGCTTTATGAACTTTTATATTTATAAAACTGATTTTAGTTTACAGAAATTATGTTCAAAACATAAATATGTCATTTGATAATAGATCTTTCCAAAAACTTTTGGAGATTTATACAAGATCCCTCATCAATAATTATTACGTGTAATCTTTTGACTCGCACTACCTGCCAACTTATTGGCCTAGGATATATTGGAATTTCTTAGAAACCCTTATCTTGTATGATTTTGTAAACTGCAATTTAGATGAAATAATATCAACCTTGTGTACTAATCTTAAGTACATGACCTTTTGTAAAGAAAACTAACTCAACTTCACTCACAAATAATCGTAAATTGTCCAACAATGTCTTATTACTCCTTATCGATGCATCATTATGTATCATATGGAGGAGTAACTTTTGAGATTGAATCTATATTCATTTTTATGTGCATTTGGAACTCTTTTCGATATACTCACTTATTTGACCAAATCAAATCATTTTATTCTATTCCATGTTATTTTATTTATTTTCTTTTATATTTTATGATTTTATCATAAACTTACTACATGTGTGTCTAATACACATGTTCATGTTGGTAATAAATCATCGATGAATATAACAAAGTATGTGGAACCCTTTTGGTATTAATAGACTTGTGATTGCATACATCAATATGTATTAATTCAATGAGTTCGTTAACTCTTATGATGCTCTAACTGAATTTGTGCATAACCATTAATTGTTTGAGATATAATTAATCTGTATCATGATTCATAATCATATAGTAAAAATATTTCTCAAACTACGGCTTAGTCTATAATTCCAAAACAACTGTAAATAATATTAGACACGTGTATTTTTTTGCATCACCTTTACTATGAAAACAAATTCCATAATATAGTTCTATTTCATAATGAATATTCATAATACTCATATTGAAATATAGTTATATCTATTTTTCAGTCAATAGCAAAAATAATCATTATTTCACAAATAATGTTCGATACATTTTACGAAAACAATTTTCGTAATTTCATGCGATCATTAGGTGCTATATGGCATGCTCCCACTATTTCCGCCATTACTATAATAGCGTACTAAATTTAGAGGTCCGCCATTCATTTAATATTGTTAATATTGTTTACTTATTGAGTTCTTTAATCAAATATCTTGAACTCAAAGAAATAAATGTTATAAAAAACAATTTTCTATATGAAAATACATTTCGGAATAAAAATCATATTTCATATTCCAATGTTAAATACCAATTAGTATTACAATTCTTGTTTCCAATGTTTTTCTATGAAACAAAAGTGACTATCCATTCTCTTCATTTCAACTTTACCTTAAATTACATTTATTCTTATACATTCGTTTTTCTTTCAAATGGTCAAACAATTCAAAAAAAGACCTTACTATAATATCATAGCAAACCTTTTACAAAAGCGCATTCGATTATTCTTAACATTTAAGACATCAAATATGTTGCATTTTATGTAAATCGATCAAGATGACATTTCAACGATCGACTTCTTAGACGTATCTCATAGTTTATGGTCTTGTCTTACATTAACATAATATGATCCTTTTTAAATCATTCTAGTTTAATACATAATCTTAAAATATTGTTTATTGGCTTACTTTGAATGAACTAACTTCATCGGAATATTGTATCCCACAAACTACGATTGTCCACCATATAACAATTATATGTGAAAGTACAAGGATCAAATATCCATAGTCTTGAATTACATTTAGAGTTCAAAAAATCACGAAATGCAATACACGTTCTAAACCAAATAAATACATAAGTGTCCAAATTACGAATGTATTAAGTAGTTTAAATTTGGCACTTGCACGGATATAGAAACATTATATAACATGCATTAAGTATGTATTATATTTATATTTGTCAACTTTCAATTAAATTTGTATATATGTGTTAATTGACAAACGTTTTACCAATCATATTAAATGCACAAATTTATCGTTATAGGTAATGATGACATTATATAGCATATGTTCTTACAATATTAGAAACGATAAATGTTACCATTTCATTTTCATAATGAGGCTCCCACTAGTCTTTTATGTTTCTTAAATCCTAAGATGAAACATAGAAGTCTTAAACTTCACTGGTAGGTGTTGGGACTTTTTTGTTTTGGTATTCCGACATTGAGTTTTCTCAACAAATCATAGCCCCACAAACGATGGATAACTCCTTACCGATTGTATCACATACAACTCCTAACCCATTTTTCTTTATTCTAATCACACTTCGACCTTGAGTTTGCTCAGTGGATCGAAAGAGATTATTCACATATACCTACCATATCATGATGGCCTAAGTATAATATATGTACCTTGAGTTTTCTCAACAAATACATATAGTTATCTTACCTCACCTGTCCAATATATTGATAATACTATGCATAACATCCCTAGCTTGAGTTTGCTCAACAACTAAGGAGTGCAAGTAATTTATTAATATATATATATATATATGGTAAATGACGACATTACATTGAAGATTCATAATCTTTAATATATATATTGAGTGATATCAACTTATGCAATAATATATTTCTTATAAAATACCCCCGCAATTCAAGTGTTAGACACATCATAAATCACGGTATATGTACATTTACATATGTATTTATTTTTCCAGTCTATTTGGGTTTCTTTAATATTCCACGTTTAGTTTATACACATATCATATAAGTTTTATTCTTATATAAATTTTATATTTCATATTACTTATATGATAGTCTGATGTATAATATATCATTAATTAAATCTTATCTAATTAATTTTGTCAATTAGCTCTTTAGTTGATTTTAAATTAGCATTCCAATATAACTTCTACATTGGACATATCTACTACAACATTTATAGTGTATACTATAGCCTTTGTAGTGTAACACACATATATAATATATATGTGTATTTTATTTAATTACTTAACCTTTAATTAATCTATTCAATTAATTTTTTTTATTAAAATCTATTAATTTCAAAATTTATCTTGTATACATACATGTATACTTATGCTATCTTAAATATTTTAAAATAACGTGACATATATCAACATATATAATACAAGCATATATGCATTAATTAGTCAACATATTTAATTAATTAATTTATTAATATTATTAATAAATTTGAAATTTGAAATTATTATATAAATATTTTCAAACATATTGAAAAGATCATTATCCTTTCAAACATTTTGAAACCTTATGTAGTATCATAATTTTATAATAAACATGTTTTATTTTAAATTTAACTATTAAATTTTAAATTTTAACACTAGTTTTCAAAACGATTTTAAAAATTAGCTCAATGCCTAAATTAAGTTGGGCCCTTTCTATTAGGAGCAACCTTTGGGCTCACTTCACATATTTGGCCAGGCCAGTAACTAGGTAGGACAGGGTACTTGATTACCCAATTCCAATCGTAGACATTACCTTTCTAGATAACGTACTAAGTGGGCAAGCTTAATTAGTTAGCCTTAATATGACTAAATTAGATCGCATAGGCTATTGGGTTTTGATACCATTGCTGGAACTAGACTAGCCTGTACAAGAAGTTATGGATGAATTTCAAAAAATTTACCCTATTGGATATTTTATTGGGCCTATGAAGTCTAATTGAATTAGAACATTTTTAAATTTCATTTAAATAAAATCATTTATTTTATTTAAAATCAAATATAATAAGATATGAAATTAATTTTATTTTATTTAGTTTATACATTAATGTATCAAAACTATATCACTTTGGACTTATGGAATTTGGTAATAGTCAAAATTCCAACCTCATCCACATTCAAATTTATAGTCTAAATACAAAGTCATTGGTTCAATAATAATAGTTATTATTAATCGAAATGCTCTGGCCAAAGACTTTGACTTTGAGTTGACTTGAGCTGATTGTGATACTAACCGCATATAACTGAGGAGACGAATCCTCTCTTGAATAGTGCTTCACTTCCAATATTTCCATCGACCCAATTATAGTCACTTGATGGACATCATGTCATGATTTGGCTATAATCAAAGTGGATCTTTCATATTGAAGATCCACAGTATTCTTAAGTCGAGAGAACTACGTAAATCAGTCATGTCGATATTTTCTGTTTGACCTTAGTTATATTAACTAACAGAAAACTATCGAGTGAGTCTTTCCATAGTTATCCAATAACTATTTGTAACGACTCGGAATTTTCGATCCCAAAAATTCCAGATAGATAGGAAAAGAAGAAAAGAGATAGAAGAAAAGAAGAAAAGAAGAAACGGAAACACCAACATCTCACATTCGCAGCGGATAAAATATAATATCAAATAATATTCTTTACGCAAAGAAAGATGAATCAGTCAATTACATTTTAATGCTTCAGTGTTACTCATTTACACAAAACATTAGACAACTAAAATCACTTGTCCCAGATAAACTACAATATATCACAACGAAATACACTCCATACGTTCCTGCCATCCAACTCGCCTCCTGAGCTCCAGAAACATCCTTGCCTGAAAATCTATAATACTTGGTCTGACTCGAGCGTTATATCATAGTAACACCCGGGTCAGGCTAGAAACCAGCGTGAGTAAACCCATATAATGAAATACCAACTATATAACTCCAATGAATTATTAGGCTAACTCGTACTTTTCTACAAGTTCTATTCTGATTTAAGACAATCATTTATCTCAAAACAATATCCAAGAATAATTATCTTGTTTAAATATCCATGATACTTAACTTATTTCATTCCAGCCTGTTTGCTTCTAAACTTAAATTTATAAAGAATCGAAGTGGTATCGGGTATTTACTAATACCCGACCCCGATCTCTTCGAATCCCATGTCATCTTAATCCAAGTTATTCAAATGAAATACAATTCAAACTTTAAATTCAGGATGACGCTGTTTTAACCCAAACACATTATATCATATAGCATCACATATCACATACCAGAGATATCAACTAATCTAAGGCATTCAATATCATTCAATCATTCATAAGCAAGATTAATCAACCACACAATCTCTAATTAATTTAATTAACCACAAGTGAATTAAATTAATCACTTCAATTACTTTTAAATCCTGCTTATTAATTTATTACAAACCAATTTATTTATCATCCAATAATTTTCCATCTTAACAAATCGTCCTTGATTAATTATACTTTAATTACATTAAGTAATTAGCCTTTAATTTCACAAATTAATTATTCTTCACCATTTATAGTAATTATCCCCAATTACTTACTCAAATTAATTATCTTATAATCACTTACATTGGTTAATTATTCTTTAGTTAACCATACTAATTCATTTACTAAACCTTAATTAATTTTCTTAATAAATCAATCCTTTAATCAATTACACTAGGTAATTAATCCTTCATTTATTTCATTAAGTAATACCCTTTTAATTACTTCATCAAGTAATTATCCCATTGGTTAATTATCCTTAATTAATCAACCTTCAATTACTAATTAAACTAATTAATCCTTAACAAATTTATCTTTTAATTACTTACATTAAGTAATTATTATTTAAGTAATTAGTCTCCAATTACTTACATTAGTTAACCTCTAACCGCCAGTTCATTAATTTCTAGTTACCAATTAATGTATTTCTATTAATTAATTTAAAATTCTAACTATTGATTCACTAATTATTAGTTAATCAACTTTAATAACTTTCCTTACTCATTATCAGAATTAATAAACTTTGGAATAAATTATCATTAACTTAAAAAGCAATAAGTTTAATTAAAAAATTTAAAACACATAATCTTTCAATTAAACTACTTAATTATCCGATTAATTAATCTTTTTAAAACATCTTAAGGATAAACTTAATTAATAACATAAAATAAATTTCCAACTTTAATAACCAAAACATTTAATAATCAATTACTATTTAAAGTAAATAGATTTTAAGTTAACTAGTTTTAAAACTTGACTTTGTTAAACCAAAGCTTTGAAATTAAAATTACCTTACTCGAGTAAATCCAGGCTCTACTCGACTAACACTCGAGTGACCTTAATTTTTTCTTCCGAGCTTCCTCTTTCTTTATTAAAACTTAGTTTAAAATAAAAAAAACTGTTATACTTAAACACTCTCGTATACTCGAAACAACCCGAGCTAAACCCTAAGGCAAACCCATGTTATCCCAAGGCCTACCCAAAATTACCCTCTCTCCTTCCAGAGCTTCAACAACTACAGACACGCGACATCACCGTGCACGTGTACAGATGGTCGAGGCGCTTTTGGCCACTACTGTCGCCCCTCACAATTCACCATCGATCATCTCTTCTCCATTGACAACCCAGATTTCAAAACTCGCCTTGAAAACAAAATCGAGAACCACGCAACCCACTGGAATAACATCGACCATCTAATACCGCCTCGCGACGCCTCCTCCCTTCACCAAAAACTCCGCCTCCCAATCCAAAGACTCATCATCGACTTATGCTTCTATTCCACCCATTCTAACAATGTCTGATGCACCATGGTCGTCGAACGAACCCAAAGACCATCGTCGACCAATCAATGCCATAAAAACCTAAATCGATCCCCCGCCAACACCTCGGTGATTTACAAATCCATCAATTAATTTTTCCTTGTTCGCTAACATCCCAGCTTCCTTCGACATTGATTCAGACCCTCCACACCAAGTCGATCGTCGGTAATTTCTAAAAACCCCGATGCCGTTCAACTCACGATTTCTCTCAAATTATAAACTTAAAAATCGTGAATTTATCTTTAAAAATCATAAATTTCAAAAATAAAATCACTTACAAACTTGAAACTAGAAATTATTCTAGTCGAATATTTGATGGAATTTACAGTCCCACCGTTCTTTCCCTTTTATTTTAAAATTGCTATTAATTATTACCTGAATTATTTTTAGATTAAATATCTTGCCATTTCAAACGAGTTTTGTTTAGATATCAATCCCTAAAAATAATTAAGGAAAGAGCAATTTGATTTTGAACAAAAATATAAAACTGTAAAACTTAAGATAGAACGTATATCATTTTCCCAGACATCCATACAAACATCCTCATACAAATAAATAGGAAATCACGTTTATTACCATGCAAAGCATATCATATATCAGACATTTCCAATATATTCACATGCATCAGGTTCTTATTCCTAAAATTTTAAGAAAGATGTTTACTCACCATTTTTTTATGAAGATGCAGAGGAACAGGCTTCTTTGAAAATTTTGAATCAATTCTTAAATTTAAATATGGACTTGATTTACTGTGGTTGCATGGATCTTGAATCTTCCTGATTTGCTCTGAACTTGATTGTTAGAGCTGAAACTTGTTTTTGATAATACTGATTTGGTCTTGCTTTGATTTTCTGGTTTTCAAGTTTGTATTGATTTTTTTTTCAAGTCTTTTTTTCAGGTTTTAGCTTTGAGAATACAGGTTTTTGAAAAAAATGAAACATAAAAATGTAGGAATGTACTAACCTTGATTAAATTTTATTTATTATTTTTGAAAAATGAAAAAGGCAAGATGACACTTGTTATTTTTGCATGTTATTAATGCTACAAATGTTAATTTATGATGAGATGATTATATTTGTTAATCATATAACGTATTTGCCTCACATTTGTTTTAAATGCATTTATCTTCTTTACAAATGTTTGTATATATATACAAATTAAATTTTATCTCATGTTAAAATATTTTTCATAATTTATAAAATAAAATTCTTTGAAATTCAAATTAAAATTTAATTTAAAATCAACTCAAATATAAACAAACACAAAATTCAGTTTGTAAAAGAATAATTCTATTTTAAAAAAATCTATTTGTATCTATATATATATAAACAAGACATTATTATCATTGTTTGAAAATATTAATTTTGCCAATTTAAATAATTATACTAGGAGGATTATCAAATCAATACTTATTCATATATATATATACACTACCAGAAATTTTATTTAACTCATAAATCAATATTTATATTCATTAAATCTAGTTAATTATCAATTAACAGATGTCTAGAAATCCGGTTATCACATTCCTTCCCCATTAGAATCTTTTCGTCCTCGAAAAGGAACGAAACCAAAATTTATTCAATATTTAAAATCAGATATATTTATTCTTTGATATATATATTTTTTTAAACACTTTTAAAATCTATAAAATATTACAAAATAGTTTTCATTAAAATACTTTTTATTACTCGATGTCTCAACCAGTCCATCCATGTTCTCACAGAAATTCGGTCATACGTTGATCAGGAGTAGGACTGAAAGTCTATAAGTACTTGGTAAATCCATTTTCAACACCCTGTGAAAATACTTGAAAATGATTTTACTGAAAATATAGAAAACATTTTTGAAATCGAGGAAATATCTTTGGTGAGATTGCTCTGGAAATCATCACTCCCATCCATGGTCGCAGTTACATCCTGGGTTACGTTGCCATCACAGCAAAAGTTCATGTAACTGTAGGCACTCGCACCCCTCGATTACGCCATGGAACCCACCACAGATCGCAGTTACATTCCAGGGTTACGTTATCATCACAGCAAAAGTCCATGTAACTGTAGGCATTAGCGCCCTCGATTTTCGCTGCCAAAAATGAAACTTCTCCACTCCCATATAGGTCGCAGACTACATCAGTCAAATCCCAATGCAGCCTTAGGCTCTCACGGCCTCTCGACTTTCGCTATGTCACCGTAGGTCACAGTCTACCTATGTAAAATCAAACGTAGACTGTTGGCTCTCAGCAGCACACACGACTTTTTCTACGGTCTGCAGTAGATCACAGTGACATCGAGTTACACTGTCGTCACAGCATAACCCAAATGCCTCTGTAGGCATCAATGCCCTCAACTTTCGCTACACACTACACGTAATCCTCAGGACCTAGTTTTGTCCGGACTCCTCACAGGATCAACTTTAGAACCCCCCCTTAGGATTCAAGGCAATACCATCCCGTGGCACCCCAGAGAAGTTTATTTCAAGGGAGCGCCTTTTTTCCCAGAGCCAATCTCAAATCACTTTATACTGTACTCTTATAGTATCTTTCAAATCATACCCTTTACGATTTTCATCAAAATCTCCTTTACACAAAATCGATTCCCAAAATCGATAATTCTCAAACTAGGCTTTCCAAATTCCAAAATTGATTTTCCCAAAAGTCAAAAGCCTTTTCCAAATTCATAAGTTCCCAAAACCTTTTCCAATATCATTCTCACATGATCCTTTATATATATATATATATATATATATATAACGTTGAAAATCTTTGGATCACTTCAAACTTGTATGAATTTCCTTTTGTACTTCAAATACTTTCAAAAACCCTTTTCTTCTGGCAAAAGATTCAACAAGGGGAGATTTATCTTAAAGATATATAACTTTGTTTATTCCAAATCAAATTTTCAAATTTGATTACTCTATAAAGTCACTTACCATATCACTTACTTCTATAAAGTAAATTTCTACTGTAGAAAATAGCAAAATCTAATTATCAACAAAGATAATTAGAAAACATAAATCACAAATCGCAAAACTGCAAATATCTAGTTACCAAAACGGTAATCAGAAAACAACAGAGGTCTAATTATCAAAAATGATAATCAGAATTCTCAAATCAACAAATATCCAATTATCAAAAACGATAATCAAATTTCAATTCAATAAATATTTAATTATCTCAAGCGATAATCAAATTTCAATTCAACAAATATTTAATTATCTCAAGCAATAATCAAATTTCAAATTAACAAATATTTAGTTATCTCAATCGATAATCAAATCTCAAATCAATCAAACATTCAATTATCAAAAACGATAATTAAATTTCAAATCAACAATTATTTAATTAAATTTCAAATCAACAATTATTTAATTATCTCAAACGATAACCAAATCAACAAATATCCGATTATCAAAAACGATAATCAGAACTCATAATATCAAATATCTAATTATCACAAGCGATAATCAGAAACAACAAATATCTGATTATCAAAAACGATAATCAAATTTCAATTCAACAAATATTTAATTATCTCAAGCGATAATCAAATTTCAATTCAACAAATATTTAATTATTTCAGGCGATAATCAAATTTCAATTCAACAAATATTTAATTATCTCAAACGATAATCAAATCAACAAATATCCGATTATCAAAAACGATAATCAGAACTCATAACATCAAATATCTAATTATCACAAGCGATAATCAGAAACAACAAATATCCTATTATCAAAAACGATAATCAAATTTCAATTCAACAAATATTTAATTATCTCCAGCGATAATCAAATTTCAATTCAACAAATATTTAATTATCTCAAGCGATAATCAAATTTCAATTCAACAAATATTTAATTATCTCAAGCGATAATCAAATTTCAAATCAACAAATATTTAATTATCTCAAACGATAATCAAATCAACAAATATCCGATTATCAAAAATGATAATCAGAACTCATAACATCAAATATCTAATTATCACAAGCGATAATCAGAAACAACAAATATCCGATTATCAAAAACGATAATCAGAATTCATATCAACAAATATCCAATTACCTGTAGATAATTGGAAACAACAAATATCTAGAAATCAATTAAGATACTCTAGAAAATCAACATAAAAGGTTGGATCGATCCCTTCAGATGGCGAGTTTTAGCTACGCCGCACATGCATCAACAAATGGCCGAAGCCTACCAAGTACCCAACATAATTTTAGCGTCCAACAAATGACCCGAAGGTCCAACACATGACCCAAAGGTCCGGTACTGGTATTAACCCGAAGGTCCAACATATGACCCGAAGGTCCAACATAGTGGCTCGAAAGAACACGAAAATCATCATATATTCAATTAACGAGTCCGGAATCAACCGAAACAGCAAACGGACATGTCCCATACCACGTGTTTTACTAAATCGTTTGATTCTCTTCATCGTTTCCTTGAACGTGTAAAATCATCAAAATCATCAAACAGCAATTGTTTCAATTAACGAGTCCGGAATTACCGAAATAGTAAAAGTGTGGTTCCATACTCCGCACTTTTGCTACATTGTTTAAATCTCTTCATCGTTTCCTTGAAAGTGCAAAATTGTGTATTCCCAAAAATAACATTTCACATTCTCAAACGGATAAGTCCGGAATTAAGCGAATCAGTAAAAGAAAGGGGTCATAGTTCCCGATTTTGCTGAAACGTTTAAATCTCTTTCTCATTCTTTTGAAAACGCAAAATGCAAACTTCTGAAAACAATTTCATTTATTTCATATTAGTAATAATTTACATTCTCAAACGGATAAGTCCGGAATTAAGCGAATCAGTAAAAGAAAGGGGTCATAGTCCTCGATTTTGCTGAAACGTTTAAATCTCTTTCTCATTCTTTTGAAAATGCAAACTATAAAAATTTTGAAAAACAATTTTATTTTTAAAACGATTTGCAAATCCGTGATAAAACAGCAACATTAGTGACAATTCCAATAAGAAAATTGTACTTCTCAAAACACCATAGAAACGGATCTCAAAATCAGCATTGCGGGATAACCGCTTGAAAATCCACTTTAAAATACGACGGATACTGAAGTCAAAGCAACAGTAATTTTTTAAACGTCAAAATATCATTTAAATAATTTGCATCAAAATATAATATCATTGAATTTTCATTCATTAATAATGTTAACAAAACACCGGGCTTCAAAAATTTAGCATCGATGTAAAAATCCCGTTATAAAAATAACGGCAACAAAATACGTTTTATAACCAAGCATCGGTTCAACGTAAAATTAATGTAGTAACGTGCAACATAGATTTGCACGTGTACTGCAAAATGAACAAAGAAATCATTAGAATATATCTTCAATGAAGATAATACAAAACAGCAAAAATCTAATCAGATATGTGATTAGCATCAAAGAAAACCAGCAAGAATTTCAACAAATCAAACCACTGGTTAAACAATATAATGAAATTACATTCATTTTCATATTTTGATTTTTAAATCAAAATAATTATCATCTGTACCCAGCGAAGCAGTCACACTGTTTTCGCTGCGCACTCTGATAACCAGAACACAAATCAGTCAAATCATCAAAGCACAATTTCACTTTTATTTTTAAATAAAGATACTTAAAAATGTCCATCTAAATTTCAAAACTTTAGTTTTGACTCAAAGCACAAATAAACATCGACAAATAGTTGTAACACATGTTCCATCTAAGTTATGTTTTATATTATGTCCATAAACCCCTCGCTCTGATACCAACTTTGACGCCCCACCTCTATGCTCACAATAACAAAGAGTATTAAAGGAAATACTGTCTGTTATTATGAAGAATAAGGCTGGATAGGAGCGGCCATCCGTAGTTAGGCCTTACACTAGCATAGGTTACCTCGATAGGAGTGGTATATATTTTTCATTTTTCATCTCATATTTATTTACTCCCATCGACATACCCAATTCCAGTATAAAACGAACTACGATGGTTCATAATAGTTTAGGACAATAGATATAATAATAACACAGATAATATAAATGCGGAACAAAGATAAAACAAAAGTCTCATATATATAATAACTGATGTCAATTAAAATACATGTGATACAGTACGTATGATACAACTACAACTATCGACTTTGGAAGTTACATATACAAGTACATTATCGTATATAATATACATGAATACATGTCTTCCTATACAAATAAACCGACTACTATAAATGACGACGACTACTCCAAAAGATATGAAGTGACTTCATAGCTCAAGCAGCAACCCAAAGTAAGATATCAACAACCTGTAAATACTCGGTCTGACCTGAGTATTACATTCAAAAGAAAATAATACACGGGTCAGTCTAATTCAAACTCAGTTATTAGTGCACAGAAGCAATAATAATTAAATAAAAACTAGACGACAGTCAAAATAAATTCACCTATCCGATCCTTTAACAAGAAAATCGGATAACGGTGAATATAACACGTATAGTGTTAGACAACCATTCAGCAAACATAAATTATCAACGAAGATAGATGGAAGGATTATTAATGAAGATAATTTAGAAAAACATCAGAATTGCCTAATCGGCAATTAGCATCAAAATCTAATTATTAATAATTAACTAGAAACTCCTAATCTAATTATCAAATAGATAATTAGATAACAACAAAATGATCAAATGAAACTAAATCAATTTAAACAATTGAAATATCCCTTAAAAACATCAATTCTAATTAGTTGCAGTACACGCTATCGTGTACTGCCTCGCCAATACGGCATATGAAATACGCAAAAGATCAATGGATCAAAAGTAATTGAAATATCAATAAAAGCAATACCGTGTGGCTGCAGTTCACGCTTGCGTGCACTGCCTTGCCACTACAGTGATGATGTACCCAATGAATACCGTGTGGCTGCAGTTCACGCTTGCGTGCACTGCCTTGCCACTACAGTGATGATGTACACAAAAGCTCAATGGAACATTCACAACCGAGCACAAGGTCAAACCCGAAATTCCGGATTCAACCCAAATGCAAATCAAATAAAATCGCAATGCGAACACAAGCTCAAACCCGAAATACCGGATTCAACTCAAATGTAATTCGAAAATCAATCCAAATGTAATAACTCGGGTCAGTGAGCAAATCATGTATGCATACCAGATTAGAGTGACAACAAATACAAACTCAACCAAGTCGAGTGGAGATAACCAACAATAAGTCTCAGGTCAGAGACTATTCCAAATGTGCAGATGTAAGCAAAGAGACGACACATGTATATGCGGGGTCCAGCAAGTGATAATTGCAAACAAAACGAATGGATGCAACAGATGTAACTACTATGCAATGCACAGCGACTAGTAGAGCAGGGCCGAACAACCAAGTGCACCATTGGCCATACAACAAAGTTCAGCAGCTACAACTTATATATATACAGTGAACTGTACAGTGATGCAAGCAACAGGTCGAGCACAAAGGAATGCAACAGTATAAAGGAACAAACTTGGCAATGTTAAAAGACCAATACACGAAGGAAAGGGTCAGACAACTTGAGCTCCAAAAGATGCAACATGTGTGTAACAGTGAAACAACAGTGGTGCACTGCAAATACAAGCTCAGAGGCACCAGAGCATTACAAGGTTTTGATAAATACGTATATCGAAGTACATGGCATGGACAACAACAATTTCGAACATATGTTCAAGCATCAGGTCTAAATCAAACTACAATGATCCAGAGATCACAAAAATCAACATCAACTAAGTTAGGTTCAAAGCAGTAAAAATGCCCAAGTCATAGAGGCGAAAGACAAAACCAAGACAACTAAAAATGAATACATACTAAAGACAACTACACAAAGCTTCCAAAGCTGTAAGCATTTCGACATTGAAGCTCTAGACAACTTCAAGTTCGAACAAAGCCAAAGTCGAAGACAACATTATCACAGCCGCCGAAGTCAGGTGATAACCAAATTGAACAGAAACAAAATTCACGTTAATACCGATGCCAACAAAATGCTCAAAATCATTTGCAGTTCAAATCAAACGAGTTAAGTATGCTACATCATGAATTTCAATTAAAATTGAAGTCAACAACGAACCAAGTCAAAGCCGTGATCCAATAAGGAGATGAACAGGCCAGAGACGAGGTTATCAAAAATCGAACAGTTCAAAACCGCGTGTATCAAGCTAAAAGCAACAAAGTACTCAAGGCAAAAATCAAATTGAACAGCCGAAAGTCGAACAACATCAATATCGTAAAATCAAGCAACCAGAGTAAATCACGAAAACACAAGATTTAACTAGCTAGAGTTTAAATTAGATGTGAGTGAATAATTACATCACTCACCTTTGTAAAACGAGGCAGCCGTTAGCGACCAGGAATCGAATAAATTTGGAGTCGAAGCCATGAAGATTGAAGAAATCGAAGCATCTGTCCTCACTTCAAGCGGAGATTTCTCGAAGCCCTAATTCGAGTAACGAACGAGCACGAAGAAGAAAAAAAAAGCCGCCATTATTTATTTTTGCTTCTTCGTTTAGCTTAGGGTTTTCGAATGAAAATGGTAAAAAGGGGGACGGATATTAGTCTTGCAAGTTTTCACTGCCTCAAATTAAAACATGGGCCACAAATCAATTTTTTTCCAAAGCCCACAAATCCTTTTAAAAATTTATAAAAGAATTTCAAAAAAACTTCAATTAGAAACAATATTAATCGTCTAATGATGATAAGAAAATAATTGTGAAATCCCGGGTTGTTACGCATTTCTTATCTACAAATTCCCAATATCAATTTCATTCAAACCAGTACAATGTGCATATATCATCTGTACGCTATATCAATCTGATCGCTCACTCGATCACACAATTTCACTTCCAAACTAGTATTGTCCACCCGACTTCCTAGTGTGGACTCAGATCTGGTTCCTCGATCAGAAACCGTCATTCTCCTTGCATAGCCTAACTATGATAAAGAATATCCAGAGCCAATCAACAATCCATATCCAAGTTCGCCATCGAAAATCGAGTGAAAAATCCTAAATCGGATCGATATACTATCTCGAAATTATGTGCTCGAATCCTGATCAAATCTCTATGCGAATAGAATAATATACGTACATCATACATATTTATCGATTATTAGCCAAATCAATCTTCTTTTCTATTCACATTCACTTTAATTTCTATTTACTTATTCACATTTTCCTCAATCCTCTTTGGATTATCACTTTAATTCTTATCTCAATAGGTGTTTAATTATAAACAGTTTGCGCTCTGACCATCTTAAAATTAGAAAATAGCTTGAAAAATTAAAAATAGACAAGTAGTTGAAAAATAATTACTACTTTTAAAATAGCTGTAAAATAGTTAAGTAATTGTAAAATAATTGGAAAATAGTCAAATAGTTATAGAAATTCTAAACAATATCAAAATAGTTGTAAAATAGTAATTAGTTATAAAGTAGTAAAAAACAGTAATTAATTTATAAAACAGTTGCAAAATAGTTAAATAATTCTAAAAGTAGTTATAAAATAAGTATAAGATTGTTTTGGGTTTAATAAGAAAGGTTGTATACATAATAAATAGCTTGGAAAAATAGATTTGTACTACCACAATTTATTTTGAAAATAGTTCAGAGTCAAACTGTTCAATTCCCAACCTCCATTTCCAATTAATTCAATTTAGATTTCCACTTCCATTTAAATTGACTCAATTCCAATTTAAATAACTTCAATTTCCTTTGAAATTGATTTAACCCCAATTCAAGTTGAATTAATCCTCAATTTCTTTCCTAAATTCAATTCAAATTCCATTTGAATTTACTTATTCAACTTTAATTTCATTTCAAATTAATCCAATTCAAATTTTCCATTTGAATTTTTAAACTTGTTCATCTACAATCACAATTCCAATTAATTCAAGTCAAATTCAATTTGAACTAATTTAATTCAAATTTCAAATTTAAACCATCCCGAATTATATAAATTCGAGTTAAATTTTTAAATGTTGATTTAATCCTTTAAATCAAATCAGCTTATCTCTTTAAACCATTTAATTTTGAATCCAAATTCCATTTTAACCTATTTCAAAGTTCAAATAATAATTCAAATCCTTTTTAAACAACTAAATCTTTGAAATTCAATTTATCACCAAATTTTAATTTTGAAACCAATCCTTTGAAATTTTATCTTAAACATTCAAATCTTAAATTCAAAGTAATTCCATATCCTTAATTACAAGTTAAAGTTTAATTTCTCTTTTATCTCAATAACGGATATATTACCACACCTGATTTCTTCATTTATTTAAACAAATCCAATTCACAATTTTAAAGATTATTAATAATAACAGAATGATATCACCCAAATTATTTTAAAACATCCATCCTTTTTCAATTTTCAAATCCCAAACCCATTTTGAGATCACACAAACTCCCAATTCAAATTAACCATTTAACTTCCCAAGTTAAATCCCAATTTCATCTTGAAATTTCCAATTCAGATTGTTTGTTCTAAACTTATTTAACTTTCCCAAAGTTAAGTTCAATTTACTAATCCGTCCAACCCTACCCAATTTGAATTCCCATTTAAAATTTTAAACTTCATATTAATATCCAATCCCATTTATAAGTTCAAAAACTTATCACTTAGGGTTTCACATCATATTCCAAAAAAAAAATTAAAACTCAGCACAGAGTTTATTTCAAATCATCGTTGATATTATGT
Source organism: Allium cepa (assembly GCA_030765085.1). Taxonomy (NCBI): domain Eukaryota; kingdom Viridiplantae; phylum Streptophyta; class Magnoliopsida; order Asparagales; family Amaryllidaceae; genus Allium; species Allium cepa. The sequence goes on from CM060945.1 coordinate 509,650,352, forward strand.
GTATTCCTCGTATATACGTATTATTTCCTTTACACACCAAGTTATCCTTAAATTTTAGACCACCCTTGGTTTTTAATTCAAAACAAATTCCTTTAAATTTTCAAACAACTCTTGTTTGAAATAGGACCCTTTTATTCAAATATATTAAATAACATTTCTTTATCACTTTGAAACAATTTTCAAATTCTGGACCCAAATTTAAAACTTCAAAATTTAGATCATTTTCAGTACCAATTTATAAGTCTTACTTGCCTAAATGTTTTACTTCCCTAAAACATTTCATTTTGCTTACTCATCAATACACATTTTATTATTAAACATAACATCATTTATGATAATAACCAAGAAAACCAATTCCTTATTATCTTTTTCTAAAACTCTTCCCCAAATTCAAGATTTTAATTTCAGTTTGAATCTATTTCAAACTTGTCTCTATTCAATTTAAATTTGGTTGTCTTTCTATTACCACTTAATTTAATTCCAATAATTTAACAACCAATTACCTTGATATTTATTAGAAAGAAATATTGCTTTATATGTCAAAATATATTCTAATATAAAATCATTTAAAATCTTTACATAAGAAAATAACAAGTACGCTCTCATATATATATATATATATATATATATATATATATATAAACACACACACACACTCAGCTCATTCTAGGGTATCACTGACCCTATCCTTAATGAGTAAACCCATCAGAGCCAAGGTTCTCGCTTAACCTTGCTCTGATACCAAAAATGTAGCGACCTAGAATTTTCGATCCCGAAAATTCCAGATAGTTAGGAGAAGAAGAAAAGAGATAGAAGAAAAGAAGAAACTGAAACACCAACATCTCACATTCGCAGCGGATAAAATATAATATCAAATAATATTCTTTACACAAAGAAAGCTGAATCAGTCAATTACATTTTAATACATCAATGTTACTCATTTACACAAAACATTGGACAACTAAAATCACTTGTCCCAGATAAGCTACAATATATCACAAACGGAATACACTCCATACGTTCCTGCCACCAGCTCGCCTCCTGAGCTCCAGAAACATCCTTACCTGAAAATCTGTAATACTCGGTCTGGCCCGAGCATTACATCATAGTGACACCTTGGTCAGGCTGCAAACCAGCCTGAGTAAACCCATATAATGAAATACCAAACTATATAACACCAGTGAATTACTAGGGCAACTCGTACTTTCTATGAGTTCTATTCTGATTTAAGACAATCATTTATCTCAAAACAATATCCAAGAATCATTATCTTGTTTAAATATCCATGATATTTAACTTATTTCATTCCAGCCTATTTGCTTCGAAACTCAAATTATAAAGAATCGAAGTGGTTTCGGGTATTTACTAATACCCGACCCCATTCTCTTTAAATCCCATGTCATCTTAATCCAAGTTATTCAAATGAAATACAATTCAAACTTTAAATTCAGGATGTCACTGTTTTAACCCAAACACATTATATCATATAGCATCACATATCACATACCAGAGATATCAACTAATCTAAGGCATTCAATATCATTCAATCATTCATAAGCAAGATTAATCAACTACACCATCTCTAATTAGTTTAATTAACCACAAGTGAATTAAATTAATTACTTCAATTACTTTTAAATCCTGCTTATTAATTTATTACAAACCAATTTATTTATCATCCAATAATTATCCATCTTAATTAATCATCCTTGATTAATTACACTTTAATTATATTAAGTCATTTGCCTTTAATTTCACAAATTAATTATTCTTAACCATTTACAGTAATTATCCCTAATCAGTTACTCAAATTAATTATCTTATAATCACTTACATTGATTAATTATTCTTTAATAACCATACTCATTCATTTACTAACCCTTAATTAATTTTCATAATAAATCAATCCTTTAATCAATTACACTAGGTAATAAATCCTTAATTTATTTCATTAAGTAATACCATTTTAATCACTTCATCAAGTAATTATCCCATTGGTTAATTATCCTTAACTAATTAACCTTTAATTACTAATTAAATTAATTAATCCTTAACAAATTTATCTTTTAATTACTTACATTAAGTAATTATTATTTACGTAGTTAATCTCCAATTACTTACATTAGTTAACCTCTGACCACTAATTCATTAATTTCTAATTACCATTTAATGAATTTCTATTAATTAATTCAAAATTCTAACTATTGATTCATTAATTCTTAATTAATCAACTTTAATAACTTTCCTAACTCATTATCAGAATTAATAAACTTTGGAATAAATTATCATTAACTTAAAAAGCATTAAGTTTAATTGAAAAATTTAAAACACTTCAATTAAATTACTTTGTTATCTGATTGATTAATCTTTTTAAAACATCTTAAGGATAAACTTAATTAATAACTTAAAATAAATTTCCAACTTTAATAACCAAAACATTATATAATCAATTACTATTTAAAGGAAATAGATTTTAAGTTAACTAGTTTTAAAACTTGGCTTTGTTAAACTTAAAGCATTGAAATAAAATTACCTTACTCGAGTAAATCCAGGATCTACTCGACTAACACTCGAGTTACCTCAACTTTTTTCTTTCGAGCTTCCTCTTTCTTCATTAAAACTTAGTTTAAAATAAAAAAACTATTATACTTAAACACTCTCGTATACTCGAAACAACCCAAGCTAAACCCTGAGGCAAACCCATGTTATCCCGAGCCCTACCCGAAGTTACCCTCTCTCCTTCCAGAGCTTCAACAACTATAGACACGCGACATCACCGTGCACGTGTACAGATGGTCGAGGCGCTTTTAGCCACTACTACTGCCCCTCACAATTCGCCGTCGATCATCTCTTCTCCGTTGACAACCCAGATATCAAAATTCGCCTTGAAAACAAAATCGAGAACCACGCAACCCACTGGAATAACATCGACCATCTAATACCGCCTCGCGACACCTCCTCCAATCACTAGAAATCTGCCTCCTAGTCCAGAGACTCGTCGTCACTTATGCTTCTATTCCACCAATTCTAACAATGCCTGATGCACCATGGTCGTCGAACGAACCCAAAGACCATTGTCGACCAATCAATGCCATAAAACCCTAAATCGATCCTACGCCAATGCCTCGGTGATCTACAAATCCATCGATCAATTTTTCCTGGTTCGCTAACATCCCAGCTTCCTCCGACATTAATTCAGACCCTCCACACCAAGTCGATCGTCAGAAATTTCTAAAAAACCCGATGTCATTTAACTCACGATTTCTCTCAAATTATAAACTTAAAAATTGTGAATTTATCATTAAAAATCCTAAATTTCAAAAATAAAATCAATTATAAACTTGAAACTAGTAATCATTCTAGTCGAATATTTGATAGAATTTACAGTCCCACTGCTCTTTCCCTTTTATTTTAAAGCTGCTCTTAATTATTACCTAAAATTATTTTTAGATTAAATATCTTTCCATTTCAAACGAGTTTGTTTAGATATCAATCCCTAAAAATAATTAAGGAAAGTGCAATTTGATTTTGACCATAAATATAAAACTGTAAAACTTAAGACATAGCATATATCATCTTCCCAGACATCCATACAGACATCCTCATACAAATAAACAGGAAATTACATTTGCTACCATGCAAAGCATATCATATATCAGACATTTCCAGTATATTCACATGCGTCAAGTTATTATTCCTAAAATTTTAAGAAAAATGTTTACTCACTATTTTTTTTAAGATGCAGAGGAACAGGCTTCTTTGAAAATTTTGAATCGGTTCTTAAATTTAAATCATGTAACAACCCGAAAATCCGTACCCATTGAATCGACAATAATCCACACATGTATGACCCAAAAAGCGCAAACTGATGGAAAGTTGGGAGAAAGAAAAGAAGGGAGAAGAAGATAAGAGAAGAAACAGAGAAGATAGAACCAAATAGAACAATACAGAATCTCACATCGCAGCGGAAAACATATAATACCATATCAATGATCTTTACAAAATAGAAACTGTATATATACACATCAATCAGAGTTCAGCAATCAATCAATAGTTATCAGCTTGAACGGTTATAATAACATGTCCTCACAATTGCCGATAATATACAACAATAAACAAAGCACAGCGGATAATCAAAATAAGTACATGTATACGAAAATGAAGATCTCCAGCTCTCCTGCTGAAGCTCCGAAAGCACCAAATCTGAATCTGTAAATATACTCGCTCTGACCCAAGCATTGAAAAGGAAGAATGCCTGGATCAGTCTGGTAAACCAGCGTGAGAAACACACTCAACTGAATTTATTAAGTTACCAAAACTTTTTCTTTATCAAAACAAAAGTATCTCGTAAGACACGCGCATACATAAACACGGACATGTTTTTACCTTACGATAACTAAAACATTTCTTTCATATCAAATCATCTTATATTACACTAGTGTCTACTATATACAAATAATATTAATCATAGTCGAAATGGTTACCCATATAGCATTCCGAGGCTATTCATTACGCCTTTACAAACAAAATCACAGCTCGTAGTGGGTTTTGGATTTCCATACAAATGACCAAGTGAAGGTACTACTTTCCAGCAGTACATCTCTAGAAGAACGTACCGAGGACCATCACAAAGGATCCTCTACCAACACAAGACTGGCCCACCTCTATAACTAGATTGTATTGAATATATCATCCTTCGGTCGTTACCGACCTTTACCAAGGGCCCTCAAGCATACAAACCATAATAATCAGATACACGACGGCATAGCGTGCAAAGATATATCTAGGAGAGGAGGATCACATCCTAATGGGAATGACCCACTTAGCCCTGCTGCATCTAACCCTGTTTTGGTCATTTCAGGTTGATGAGGCCTGATGAGGTAACGATTACCTTTCACAATCACATATCACATCACTTTGAATGCCACACGGCCATTTCCGTTGACTACTAACTGCCTTCCACAAAAATACAACCCTTAAACTCATATGTCTCAAGCAGGGTGTTAAGCTAAGAGAAGTTGCCTTCTCCGCCACCACTGATGTACGTTTGTAAAAAAACAATGTACGTAATCTTTAGAAATGCAATGTCAGACAAACATTCATACAAGTTGTCCAGGAACAGGAAAAACCTAAAGTACTTTCCTACCACATCCTGTCGGGAAATTCCTAGGATTAGTTGCGAATACTACTTGCATTGGATATTTCATGATGAAGAGACCACCGCAACTGGAGTATATTGGGATTTTAACCCCAAATGATCAACAAGTAGCACCCTACTATGAAAATACGGAATACCAATATCATCACAACCAACCTGCACAATCGTCGCATGTACGTTTGTCCGAAGTGGCTTTGGATAAACCGATCACGGCCTCTTTGCACCAACAACGCAAAAGCGTTTCTCAACCTCACACAGAACTAGGTCTCATAGACTTCTCATGTCTCCAACTTTCAACTTGCTATCCTTCGGGCCAAGAAGGAAGCTCGATAGATTGGAGTAATACACCGCACTATACGAATCCACATCCTTAACACAAACGATAATCAAGCCTATACAGAAGGCTACGTACTATGTGTACGACTAAATAGTTCCCACATCAAGTTGAGGAACTAAAATTTGGCCAAGTCTGATAGTCGGTTCTTTAACTATCAAAACAAACAAACAAATATTCGGCACTATAACAATCACTAGGCCCTTTTAATTAATCTTTTATTAATTAAATCACTTGCAAAATATCCACTTTAATTTGTCTTTAAAAAGATATAATCTCAACACATTTCAACTTTTCAATATTGGAAAACATTTCCAAATACTTATTTAATAATAAGTAATTCACAAATCAATTATTTTCTACACTTAGAAAATATTCCATATACTTAAATTATACTTAAATATATATTTTAATCTTTAAGGAAAACTTCTTTTTAAACATATTTATTTTGGGTCAAAACGAATGTTGCGTAAAACATCGTTACGACAACCCAAAATAACTAGTATAGAGATTCGAAACTTAGATAGATATGTAAATCCCAACACTATACAAAATATTTTCTTCCGAAAATCAGTTACTATAACAACAGTGTTATAGTCCATCATTTCCATACTTCTCAAAAATGTCTATTTCAATAATGAATTTTGAAATCCATGGTTTCGATATTTAAGACATTTTAAAACAACTTCAAATCATTTAACTCCATTTTAAAATATCACTTTCCAAAACATTTATTTAATATATTATTCACTGTTCAAAATCGTGAATATACTTCATTAACCAAATTAAAGCTTCTACACATTTAATTCAGAATTATCCACTTTTCAAAATCGTGGATATAAATCTCTAACCAAATTCAACACTTCTATATATTTAATTAAAGGATTATCCACTGTCCAAAATCGTGGATATAATTCCTTTAATATACTTCTATATTTAACTTAACAAATTTAATCAATTTTGTCGAAATGGATCTCTCTTAGTTCCACGCATCGAACTCATAATTTGTTTATTGACATTGAACCCAGGGCCAGCGGATGGTAATCTTTTGTCTCGTTCATCAGTTACTGTCAGACAGCTAACCGCTTCTCACTGGTAAGGTAAGCCTGGTGTCTATAACCTCTATACCCGGGCGATCTCAATGAGAGTATGAAACACTTATAATTAGCAAGCGATCCATTTATATATTATAAAAACTTTCATATACAAAATTCCTTTATAAATCAATTCCATTTAATTACTTAATTACATGCCAAAAATCCTATTATAAGTTATTTACTTATAATCCCTTTATCTTACAACATCCTTCTTTTTATAACTTCACAAATCTTATTTACTTACAAAATCCATTCATAACTCTATTTTAACTCTTTTGATTTATAAAAAAAATCAATTTTATAAATCTTATAAATAAACCATTTATAATAATTCAAAATCTCACTTAAAACTATTTTACAAAAAATCAACTTTATATTTTAAAAATCACATTTTAATTATATTTCGCAAAAATAATAATTTTTATAACACAAAAGTTATAACTTTTATTTATTCAAAATAAATGCAATTCCTTTACATTTCAAAATTCAACAAAACGTATATTTTTAAAATAACTTTAAAAACCTTTTAAATTTAGAAACCATCACTTCAACATTTTAAAATTCCAAAAATAGGCCCAATGCTGCAACAGCACAAAATACAACAATCACATCATCCAAATCTTCATATATCATATGATTACAGAATATATAACAATATCAGTAAATAAATCAATACTGGGGAGGAATCCAGTTGGATCCCTCCAACCTATCACCTGCAACAAATATACATAACAGAATATGTGTACATTGTCTGCTTCGAGGCAGACGCGCGTACAAAGGGTCATCCGCTCATACACGGGAACGTATAGGGTCATCTGCTCCACTAGGCAGGTATATATCCAAATACCAATCAATATATCATATATCATCCAAATAATCATCACATAATAAATTATTTCTCACTTATATAAAAATATTAGTGAGTCGGAAAGAGTGAGTTGTACTCACATTGCTTGCAGTCGTCGCTTTAGCGATTTATTCCGATTAAAATTAAACAAGCGTTTAATTTCAACCAAAATTTTCACTAGCTCAAATAAATCCCAATCCAGCTCCATAATGTAGTGCTCATCAATACGAACCCAATGCAATTTGTTTCGTGCGAAACGGACCTCGTATGACAAATATACAATGTTTTAAAGTTTATACGAATTTTTATACAAATTAATATACGATTTTATTTTTATTTTTATAACCTTTATTTCACCTAGGCCGTTGATTTCACTTCACCAGATCATGGCCGCATATTTTGTTTCTTCTTCTTCCAGTTATAAATTGCGAGCATCAACCCATTGCCGATCAGTTTTCATTGAATTTTCGCATCTTCCACGATCACCTAGCCGTTGATCGAACACCCCCATTCGACCGCCTACGCATTAGTCACCATCGCCGACGAGCATGGCAAGCTCGGTCATCCCATCATCATGAAAAACACGCACGAACTTCGTGCGTTCAAAGCCATATTCACGTCGATCCGTAGCTCCATTCTCAATCACATCCATATGGATTTGTAGATCTCACTTAGCTCTATAATCTTCTTGTTGGAGGTTTCTTGAATAGATTTATGGATTGGAAGAAATTAAAGGGAAAAGAATCGAACGATTTGGGCCATTAACTCTGAAAGTGGCGGCTTGCCCTAACTAAATGAGGGTTTGATGCAAATGAAGAAAAAAATAGGTCCTTATATAGAAAATTGCAAAACACTATTCATCTCAAAAAAATTCGAACTCCAATCAAAGCGTGCCACCTGGCATTTATAATGTTCTACCCCTATTCCGAACGCAATGGAATATATATCGGAAGGCAATTCGATCATATTTGAAAGATAGGTTTTCGAATCGACTATTTAAATTTAGAATTCACTTAAACCGATTTCTTTACGTTTTAGCCTACCCCAGAAAAACCGTAAACCCAATTGACACAAAATTTGAAATCTTACAATAATTTGTCATTGCGGATCAATTGAAACTAGTTTCGTCAAAATGCAAAACTGTTTGAAAAATGGCTATTTTTACACGCAAGTTAAATATTAAAATATTCAATTTCTACAAATTAACTTTTAATTCGATTTTGAAAGTTCTCTAACATCATTCTAATTCAAATATAATTTAATTCAACTTTATACAACATTTTTATTCATATTAAATCCAAATATCAATTATTTCAGCAATTTCAAATATTCAATTAACAATTTAATTATCCGGTTAAATCCAAATATTCGAAATAAAATCTATTCAGCTTATAAAATTTACTTGTGAATATTTAAAATTAATTAAATATATGAATTTCAAATGATAGAAATTCTAGGTCATTACATTCTCCCCTACTTTAAGAATTTTGTCCTCGAAATTACCAAGTAAGAAAGAGTCACAAAATCAATTAACTTTTCAAACAATTCGTTCAGATTAGATTACCAAAAGTTTAAACCTTTTAACTTTTCTCAAAATTCATTAGTTAAACTTCTTACAAAATTTTTACTAAGTTTTCAAATCCATATAAAGTTATCTTTTCAAAACCAACTACTATTATTTAACTTCTAATTCAAAAATCAAACATAGTTTTCACAAATTTTCCCTATTTTCTCAAAATTTTCTAACACCTCAAATTTTCAAAAAAAAATTGCCAGCGTCTCCTTTGTGCGGTTCGATCCCAAAAAAATAGCAATATATATAACAAATTACATCTCATCATCAAGGATGAGGCATCCCGAAGGGAAAAAAAGTATAAAAGTACGATATTTAATCCGAAATATGTACCTATTATATTATTAGCGAGCATATACGGCCAATATAGCATGAAAGCGAGCTCCAAATGCGAAGCAAGTGTCATCCGCACCTACTAAACACTCAATAAACAAACGAGAAACATGTATAAGTGGAAGTAATATCAATATACAACATACACTAATACAACAATAATATATGCCACTATAACAAATGCAACAAAAGGCAAAAAATCCAAACATCAAACACAAATCATCCAACTAACATCCATAACCAAATTAATACATTTTCACTTCTCATTAATATTGACTATATTGATTTTCAATTTAATCACATTTGATTCAATAATATTGGATTTTATTAACATTCATTCATTCATATTCAAGTTTGTTTACTACCAAATCAAATTAATTTCATTTCTATTTATTCTTACTTCACTTTCAATTTGAATTCAATTATTTTACTTTCAATTTCATTAATTCAATTCCATATGAATTTTTATTCAATCAACTAACAATAATCTAACAAACAATGTATATCCAACATAACCAAATTAATTTACTTTACATTGATTCAATTTGGTTCAACACTTTTAATTTCAAATTGGTTTAACATTCAATTGACTTTCATTGAATTATTCAATTCGCAACTTCTTAACTCAAGTTTTATTCAATTCTTAACAACAACATTTTTAATTCTAATTCATTTTTCCCCTAAAGTTGAATTTCATTATATAACTCAAGTTCACATTCATCACTTTACTTTATTAATTCACCTTATTAATTTACTTTGATACCAAAATCAACTTCATTTAACCTTCACTTTCACTATACAACTTAATTTCAGATCTAATTTATTCCATTAACCTTTTACTAAAGTCAGATTTCATCTTACTATTCAAATTCATATCTAGTTTTACTTAAAAAAATAGTTTAACCATTTTAACGTTTGTTTTAATTACATTTCTCACTTTATAAATTATACAACTTATTATTTAAACTTCCAAATTCATATTATATAATAACTTACCAGTTTAATTTCCATTCCAATAATTTATCTAATCCAATTATGATTCAATTCAGTTATTTAACTTTACTTTAGTTAAATTTCAATCCATATATTTAATATGCTAACTCAAATTTATTTCAACCTTACCAAAGCTATTTATTTTTTCATATTATAAGTCCAAAACTCGTTTCACTTATTTTTATCAATTTTAACTTGGATTTTAAATCAAATTCGTTTAACACAACAAAACTTCAATTTTCAATTTACTACTGGTAGCAAATCCATCACACAGGAACTCGAAAATGATAATGATGATGCTGCAGACATCACCCTTATTATTTCCCAGCAACAGTAATGAATTCAGTGCTTTATATTAAAAATTCCTTTTTTACATTTACAAATCACATTTGCAAATCTTTCACTTATATAATTTCACTATTTTACTTTAGTTATATAAGATCATTCCAAATTCTTTTATCTTATTAAGATTTATTATAATATAATCTCTTCAACTTTGAAAAACTTCCAAAATAAACGGGATTCAAATTTTCAAATAATTGGTCTAAATTCAATTTTATTCATAACTCATATTTATAAATATACTCAGGTTGTTCCATTTCTTATATATAATATTATTTCACAATTGTAAATCATATTAATTATAATTCCATACTTTATAATTTATTTGCTTATATAATTTATTCTTCTACAATTGTTGCTTTTATTTAGATTATTCAAACAACTTTTATTAACTTATATATATATTTACATTTTCAAACAACCAAATAATTCATTTATTTACACTTTAATAATTCCTTCAAAATTATTTCTTTATATATAAAATATAAGCGAGGTAAAATTATTTCATTTACCCAGTTTAGCATGATACTATGTCGACTTGCCTCGTTTAAGTGTTTGGAAATCCCTATCGATAACATGGCGTCCCATATACCGACAAGAATTCACAAACAGCTCAGCAGATAAGCAAGCACAATATAAAACATTTTTATATCGCTAACAAATACGCACTCATATATATAAAATACACTCAACCTGAATCTAGGGTGCTACTTTCCCTATCTATACGAGTACACATCAAAGCTTAGGAATATACAAAATCTAAACTCTGATACCAAGTGTGACGATCCAAAAATCCATACCCTTTGAATTGACAATAATCCACACATGCCCGACCCAAAAAGCACAAACTGATGGAAAGTCAAGAGAAAGAAAAGAAGAGAGAAGAAGAGAAGAGAAGAAAGAGAGAAGATAGAACCAAACAGAACAATATAAAATCTCACATCGTAGCGGAAAACATATAATACCATACTAATGATTTTTACAAAATAGAAACTGTATATACACATCAATCAAAGTTCAACAATCAATCAATAGTTATCAGCTAGAACAGTTATAATAACTTGTCCACACAATTGCCGATAATATACAACAACAAACAAAGCACAGTGGATAATCAAAACAAGTGCGTGTATATGAAAATGAAGATCTCCAGCTCTCCTGCTGAAGTTGCAAAAGCACCAAATCTGAACCTGTAAATATACTCGGTCTGACCCGAGCATTGAAAGGGAAGAACACCAGGATCACTCTGGTAAACCAGCATAAGAAACACACTCAACTGAATTTATTAAGTTACCAAATCTTTTTTTTATCAAAACAAAAGTATCTTGCAAGACACGCCTACACATGAACACAAACATGTTTTTACCTTACGATAACTAAAACATTTCTTTCATATCAAATCCTCTTATATTATACTAGTATCTACTATATACAAATAACATTAATCATAGTCAAAACGGTTACCCATATAGCATTTCGAGGCTATTCATTACACCTTTACAAACAAAATCGCAGCTTGTAGTGGGTTATGGATTTCCATACAAATGACCAGGTGAAGGGACTACCTTCCGGCAGTACATCTCTAAAAGAATGTATCGAGGACCATCACAAAGGATCCTCTACCAACACAAGACCGGCCCACCTCTATAACTAGATGGTACCGAATATATCATCCTCCGGTCATTAATGACCTTTACCGAGGGCCCTCTAGCATACAAACCACAATAATCAGATACACGATGTCATAGCCTGCAAAGATATATCTAGAAGAGGATGATCATATCCTAATGGGAATGACCCACTTAACCCGGTTGCATCTGACCCTGTTTTGGTCATTTCCGGTTGATGAGACCTGTTGAGGTAACGATTACCTTTCGCAAACACATATCACATCACTTTGAATGCCAAACGGCCATTTCCGTTGACTACTAATTGCCTTCTACAAAAATACAACCCTTAAGCCTCATACGTCTCAAGGAGGGTGTTAAGCTAAGAGAAGTTGCCATCTCCGCCACCACCATTGTACGTTTGTAAAAACCAATGTTCGTAATCTTTAGAAATGCAATGTCAGACAAACATCCATACAAGTTGTCCAGGAACAGGATAAACCGAATGTATTTCCTACCACATCCTGTCAGGAAATCCTTAGGATTAGTGGCGAATAGTCCTTGCATTGGACATTTCATAATGAAGAGACCACTACTACTGGATGTATATTGGGATTTTAACCCCAAATGATCAACAAGCAGTCCTCCACTATGAAAATCCGAAATATCGATATCATCACAAGCAACCTGCACAATCGTCGCATATACGTTGGTCCGAAGTGGTTTTCGGATAAACCGATCCCGGTCTCTTCGCACCAACAACGCAAAAGCGTTTCTCAACTTCATACAGAAACTAAGTCTCATAGACTTATCACGTCTCCAACTTTCAACATGCTATCCTTCGGGCCAAGAAGGAAGCTCGATCGATTGGAGTAATACTTCGCACTATACGAATCAACATCCTCAACACAAATGATAATCAAGCCTACATAGAAGGCTATGTACTAAGTGTATGACTAAATAGTTCCCATATCAATTTGAGGAACTAAAATTTGTCCAAGTCTGATAGTCGGTTCTTTAACTATCAAAACAAACAAACAAATATTCAGCATTATAACAAACACTAGGCCCTTTTAATTAATCTTTTATTAATTAAATCACTTTCCAAATATCCACTTCAATTTATCTTTAAAAGATATAATCTCAACACATTTCAACTTTTCAATATTGGAAAACATTTCCAAATACTTATTTAGTAATAAGTAATTCACAAATCAATGATTTTCAATACTTAGAAAATATTCCATATACTTAATCATAGTTAAGTATATATTTTATTCTTTAAGGAAAACATTCTTTTTAAACATCTTTATTTTGGGTCAAAACGAACGTTGCGTAAAATATCGTTACGACAACCCAAAATCACTAGTATAGAGATCCGAAACTAAGACAGATATGTAAATCCCAATACTATACCAAATATTTTCTTTCAAAAATCATTTACTATAACAACAGTGTTAAAGTCCATCATTTCCGTACTTCTCGAAAACGTCTATTTCAACAATGAATGTTGAAATCCATGGTTTCGATATTTAACACATTTTAAAACAACTTCAAATCATTTAACTCCATTTTAAAATATCACTTTCCAAAACATTTATTTAATATATTATTCATTGTCCAAAATCGTGAATATACTTCACTAACCAAATTAAAGCTTCTGCACATTTAATTCAGAATTATCCACAATCCAAAATCGTGGATATAAATCTCTAACCAAATTCAACACTTCAACATATTTAATTAAAGTATTGTCCACTGTCCAAAACCATGGATATAATTCCTTTAATATACTTCTATATTTAACTTATCAAATTCAATCAATTTTGAATTTATAAATCAATGTTCATAAATTCCATTTATATATTATAAAAACTTTCACATACAAAATTCCTTTATAAATCAACTCCATTTAATAACTTAATTACATGCCTAAAATCCAATTATATGTTACTTACTTATAATCTCTTTATTTTACAATATCCTTCTTTTTATAACTTCACAAATCTTATTTACTTATAAAATCCATTTATAACTCTATTTTAACACTTTTGATTTATAAAAGTTCAATTTTATAAATCTTATAAATAAACCATTTATTAATTCAAAATCTCAATTAAAACTATTTTACAAAAAAATCAACTTTATATTTTAAAAATCACATTTCAATTATATTTCGCAAAAATCATAATTTTTATAATATAAAAATTATAACTTTTATTTATTCAAAATAAATTCAATTCCTCTACATTTCAAAATTCAACAAAATGTACATTTTCAAATTCACTTTAAATTCCTTTTAAATTTAGAAACCATCACTTCAACATTTTAAAATTCAAAAAATAGGCCCAATGCTGCAATAGCACTAAATACAACAATCACGGCATCCAAAACATCATATGTCATATGATAACAGAATATATAACAATATCTGTAAATAAATCAATACTGGTGAGGAATCCAGTTGGATCCCTCCAACCTATCACCTGCAACAAATATACATATTAGAATATGTGTACAATTCCCGCTTCAAGGAAGACGCGTGTACAAAGGGTCATCCGCTCATACACGGGAACGTATAGGGTCATTTGCTCCACTAGGCAGGTATATGTCCAAATACCAATCAATATATCATATATCATCCAAACAATCATCAATCATCATATAATAAATTATTTCTCACTTATATAAAAATATCAGTGAGTCGGAAAGAGTGAGTTGTACTCACATTGCTTGTAGTCGTTGCGATAGCGATTTATTCCAATTAAAATTAAACAAGCGTTTAATTTCAAGAAAAATTTTCACTAGCTCAAATAAATCCCAATCCAGCTCCAAAATGTAGTGCTCGTCAATACGAACCCAACACAATTTTTTTCGTGTTAAACGGACCTCGTATGACAAAGATACAATGTTTTAAAGTTTATACGAATTTTTATATAAATTAATATACAATTTTCTTTTTATTTTTATAACCTTTATTTCATCTAGGCCGTTGATTTCGCTTCACCAGATCACGACCGCATATTTTATTTCATCTTCTTCTAGTTATAAATCACGGGCATCAACCCATAACCAATCGATTTTCATCGAATTTTCGCATCTTCCATGATCACCTAGCCCTTGATCGAACACCCCCATTCCACTCGCCTACGCATTAGCCACCATCGCCGACGAGCATGGCAAGCTCGGTCATCCCCTCATCATGAAAAAGCACACGAACTTTGCTCATTCAAACCCATATTCACGTCGATCCGTAGTTCCAATCTCGATCACATCCGTATGGATTTGTAGATCTCACTTAGCTCTATAATCTTCGTGTTGGAGGTTTCTTGAATAGATTTATGGATTGGAAGAAATTAAAGGGAAAAGAGTCGAACGATTTCGGCCATTAACTCTGAAAGTGTCTGCTTGCCCTAACAAAATTAGGGTTTGATGCAAATGAAGAAAAAATGGGTCCTTATATATAAAATTGCAAAACACTATTCATCTCGAAAATTTTCGAACTCCAATCGAAACGTGCCACTTGACGTTTGTAATGTTTTATCCCTATTCCGAACGCAATGGAATATATATCGGGAGCCTATTCGATCGTATTTGGAAGAAGGTTTTCGAATCGACTATTTAAATTTAAAACTCACTTAAACTGATTTCTACGCATTTTAGCTTGCCCCAGACAAACCGTAAACCCGATTGACACAAAAATTGAAATCTTACAATAATTTAACATTGCGGATCCGATGAAACTGGTTTCGTCGAAATCCAAAACTGTTTAAAAATGGCTATTTTTACACATAAATTAAATATTAAAATATTCAATTTCTACAAATTAACTTTTAATTCGATTTTAAAAGTTCTTTAACGTCATTCTAATTCAAATATAATTTAATTCAACTTTATACAACATTTTTATTCATATTAAATCCAAATATCAATTATTTCAGCAATTTCAAATATTCAATTAACAATTTAATTATCCAATTAAATCTATATATTCGAAATAAAATATATTCAGCTTATAAAATTTACTTGTGAATATTTAAAATTAATTAAATATACGAATTTCAAATGACAGAAATTCGGGGTCATTACAAATCTAGACTTAATTTACTATGGCTGCATGGATCTTGAATCATCCTGATTTGCTCTGAACTTGATTGTCAGAGCTGAAACTTGTTGTTTGACAACACTGATTTGGTCTTGCTTTGATTTTATGATTTTCAAATTTGTTTTGATTTTTTTACGTCTTTTTTAGGTTTTAGCTTTGAGAATACAGGTTTTTGAAAAAGAAGAAACATAAAAATGTAGGGATTACTAACCTTGTTTAAATTTTATTTATTATTTTTGAAGAATGAAAAGGGCAAGATGACACTTTTTATTTTTGCATGTCACTAATGCTATAAATGTTAATTTATGATGAGATGATAACATTTGTTAATCTTATAATGCATTTGGCTCACATTTGTTTAAAATGCATTAACCTTGTTTATAAATGTTTGTATATATATACAAATTAAATTTTATCTCATGTTATTTATTTTTTATTTAAAATGTTTTTATAACATTGTGATGTCCCGGAAATTTAGCAATATTTATTTAATAATTTCCATTAATAATTATTTAAAAATGTGAAATGTTGATTTAATAATCTAATTCAAACAGAAATTTCCTTTTGAAAACTAACAAGTATTTAGTTTGTCTTTTCAAAATTTATAATAATGATAATTATATTTGGAAATTTTATTCTTTTCAAAAGTTAAAAATATTTAAATGATAAAATTATCTTTCTAAGCTTATTTAAAGGATATTTTATTTATAATGTATATATGTGTATACATTGTAAATAGGAGTTCTGATTTTAATTTAAATTTAAATTTAACAGGATATTTTCAAATTTATAATATATATATATATATGTATAAATTATGAATTGATTAAACTGATTTAAATTAGTTTTGAAACTTTTCATAAGTTTGTTTTAAAAATCTATCTTATATTTTCAATAGAAATATAAATAAATATTTATTTTGTTTATAAATATAATAGTTTAAATAGTATTTTATAATAAAAGTTTATTTTGTTTTTTTAAAAAAATTGTTTTTCTTTTGAAATAAGCTTAGCTTATTTATATTAGAGTATAATATTTTAGTTCGAAAACTTTGGAATAAAATGTAATTTAACATTCTTTTCTTTTTAAATTTTCTCTTTCAAAAATTTAGTTTCAAAAGTATTATTTTAAAAAATATTCAAATAAACATTAAGTTATGTAATTTTATAAAAGATGTTTATATGTAAGCATGTAAGGCTAAATATAGATAAAACATTTAAAACATGTTAAATTAAATTAGAAATTGTTTAAGAAGAATTTAAAAACATTTATAAAATTAAGAAATCTATTTTTTATATTGAAAAGAACATGTGTTAAGCATTCAAATTATAAAGAAGACACATGTAATTACTTTACAAACTTAAGTAACAAGTGGCATGTAGTTTATTTTTGAAATTTATTATTTTAGATAAGAAACTTAGAAATTCATTTAGTTCAAGCAATTTTCTTCAAATGGAAACTGAAATCAGATTTAAAAGAAAACCAAAATCTGATTTAAATCTGCAAGTTACAAAATCAATTTGAAGTTCAACTTCAACTCTAGCAAATGAAGATATGGGTCAGCATGCAGTTTTAATAATCTACAACAACAAGAAAATCAACTTCAATGCAAGCATTTAACAGATCAATCAACAAGCAGATTAAAAACTCCAGATACAACTTGCAAATCTGTTTCAAGAAAAGATAATGCTTCTCTGCTTCTTCAATTTTAAAGTGAGTAAGCTTATACTTTTAAAAACAGTTCTTACTTTTTAAAAATCAAAGCTAAACAAGTTTTTCAGAAACTCAAGTTCTAATTCAATCCTGTTTTTTTTTAAAAATCAAAACTGTTTGGATGAAATTGCTCTGTTTCATTTTAGAAGCGAGTAGCCTCACAATGCAAAAAGCTTAAATTATCTGCTGCATGTGAATATATAGGACTGAGTATGCTTGTATGATTATATGGTGTTCAAAATTTATGTATACATATATAAATATGTATATATGTGTTGGTGTGCCAGGAATCTGCATAACTGTTTGTTTTTTTAAAACTAAGATTTTAAATAGAAAACCTTTATCTCTGAATTTAATTCTTTGTTAGGATTGATATGTAAACAAAATGTGTATGTTTAGTATAGATTCAGGTTTGTAAATTATAATTAAGCTAAATTGAAAATTAAACTGTTGTCTCTGTAACAATACTGACAGTGTTTGTTTCAAATGAGAAATGTCAAACATCTGAAATTATTAAATCAAGCTTATAACTTGAATGCATGATTGTAATCATGAATTTTAAAACAAACATCACAATTTTTAAATAACTATTGGGTGAGCATCACTGGATGGAACAGAATAGTGATTTTTGGGGTTATATGGTGATCTAGTGGATTTTGGAGGCTGTAATTCTTCTTGGAGGTGGAGTGCTGATAGGAGAATGGAGGAAAATTTTCAGATGGACTGTCAGAGGGTGGTGGCGACAGTAGTGGCCCATTACAGGTTCTAACCCTAATTTTGCTGGAAGTAGTAACTCTATTGCTTCTCTTTATCTATGTTGCACCGAGTGTTGCAAGACTTTGGGGATTGGAAGAGGGGTCATAGATGGTGCGATGGCCGGAGTCACTGTGATTCAGATGGTCGAAGATGGATTCGCGAGTTGATGACGGTTTGGGATTGTTTTGGATGTAGTGTTTCCAGGTTGCATTTGGTTAACTGGATTTTGATTTCGAGCTGTAATGGGATATCTGATGGTCGCAATCACGTTGGAGGTTGGTTGGCGACTTGGTGAAGGGGAATATGGTGGCTGGAGATCGCCAGAGTGCCGGTGCATATGCACCGTGCATATGTAAATTCTGGTGAACTTGTTGGGTTGTGCAGGGTTTTTGACTCGAAGTTTTCTCGGGTATTCTTGTTTTTGTCTTGAAGCATATAGGACTTTTACTTGAAGCATTTGTATGGGTGTTTCGGGTAAGAGCTTGGTTTCAGGTTTATAAACCTGACATTGTTTAGATTTTAAAATTTGAATGAAATTCAAATTTTATAAGCAGGGATTTAAATTAAAAGCTTAAGTTGAATTTGAGTTCAAGTGAACTTTTGAATTCAAATTTTTAAAAATGAAGATTTTAAATTTAAGTAAGGTTTAAATTAAGTTTAAAAAATCAAGTTTCAATATGGTTTTCAAATTTACTATGAATCCAGAATTTTAATTTAGATCAGTTTGTAAATTTTAAATGTTGATCAAGTTTCAAATATTTTAAAGTAGAATTTAAAAATGAATTTGATTTCTAGTAAATGGTTAAAATTTGATAAAATTATTTACTTTGAATATTTGAATAAAGGTTATGATGGGTTTAATTTAAATTTGAAAAGTTAAATAATCAATTTATTTTTAACCTGTTTCTTTTTTTAATAAATTAAGTAATTTTGTTTTAAAATTTTCTTATATAAGTATCTTATTTAAGTAATGAATATTCTTTAACATTTATTTTTATTTTAAGGTTTATAAATTTATTTAAATTCTGGATATATGTTTTAAATAGTTAAACATTTTAAATCTTAAATTTTAAAATGGAATTTGATTTGAATTTAGAAATGTATTGTTTTAAATACATTTGAATGTTAATAATGTCAGTAATAAGTAAATGAATTATTTTGGAAATAATTAAGATAATTAAGAATTTACTTATTATTTGATTTTAAATAATGACTTGAATTAATTGATAATTAGAGATGATTAATGATAATTAATCTAAGATAAATTTCTTAAGTAAGTAATTTAAGAAAATGTTGTTAATTAATAAAGACAATTATCTTAGGATAACTAATGTGATTTATTTTGATAATTAATTAGATTAATTAATTGAAGATAATCAATTGAAAATGGTTAAGCATATTTACTTGATAAAAGTAATTAAGTGATTAATTACTTATTGTAATTAATCTTGATAATGTGATTTTTTTTAAATTAATTAGTTTAGTTTAATTAATTTAAGTAAATCATTTGATGGTTTAATATGAGTAATTACTTAATGTAATTAATGGAGCATTATTACTTAGAGAAGTAATAAATGATAAATTACTGGAATGTAATTAGTAAGAGATGATTTATAATGAAGTAATCTGGGTAATTACTTTTGTAATTAATCAAGGGATTAATTAATGAAGATAATTAAGTATGGGATAATTAATTTGTTATGAGTGATTACGAGTAGTTGATTACTGAATTGAGATTAATCAAAGGTGATTAATAATTGTATTTTAAAATTTTAGATAATTACTAAATGTAACTAATTTTAAATAAAGTAATTAATTTAAATATAAATTATAGATCATTAATTAATTAATGATGTAATTAAGAATTGTTTAATTAAGTAATAATTAATTAATTAAGTGATTGATTAATGTAATTAATTAAGGATAAATGTAATTAATTATAATTAATTAATAAGTGAAGTAATTAAATGTTAATTACTATTAATTAAAGACTAATTGCTTATTGTAATTAGAGGATGATTAATCAAATGTGTTTAATCAAGTTGAATACTTAATGAATGATTAATTAACTAGGTTAGTTAATTAATGGATATTAAGCAGGATTTATAGATGTAGTAATTAATTTAATTTATTTTAAATTAATTAGAGATAGAAGTAATTAATTTAATTCATTTTAAATTAATTATAGATGTTGGTAATAAATCTTTGCTTATGGATGATATTGATATTTCTTTGAATGGTTATGATCTCAGTAATGAGATAAGTAGTATCTATATGATATGGATGCTTAGTTAAAGTATGATAATATGGATTATCTGGTTGTGATGGTTACCTGTTGTGATTATGATACAGATTATCTGTTTATGATGGAATGTGATTATCTATTGTGATATATGAATTATCTATCTGTGTGTATATAGATAATGATGAATTGAATTAATTGTTCAAACTAATTTCACTTGGATATTAAGATGGCTTTTGGATTTCGATGAGACCGGGATCGGATTTCCAATTTTGGAATCCTGAAAACCACATCGATCCAAATTAAACGTTAGGTCGTGAATCTCAAGTGAAGAATGAAGACTCGAGGTGTAAAAACTATTCGTCAGTATAACTTTGGGGGTAATTCCGTGATGAGTTTGACGGAATAGTACTTTCAGGTTCGAGATGGAAGATTCAGAGTGCAAGGGTTATCGTCGTTAGCTCTGAGGGTGATTCCAAAATGAGTGTAACTAGATAATGCCTTCAGTTTCATTCGAACCCGGAACGAACTTGTATGGATTGAATGCTTTCAGAACATCGTCAGGTGGACGATGAGCATTCTAAGATTGATGTGTCCTATAAAGGTAATCACATCCTCAAGCCTCATAAACCGGGAATGGCTAAAACAGGGGAGGTGCAGCAAGGCTAAGTGGGTCATGCCCAAGTAGGACAAGATTTACCCCTGTCTAGAGGTCCCTTTTTATTTCAGTTGTGTGGCAGTTGGCGATGGCCAATCTGCGGGGTGGTCTTGTTTGGAAATGTTCAGTAAGGACTGATTCCGGTCTTGTGTTGCAAGGGAGCAGACGTACTCCTCCGTACGGTGATCTAGGCCACGTACTGTGACGGGCGGCACCCTAGTAGCCCTGCCATTGATGGAATCCAAAACCCAATAAGTGCCTGTACGGTTTTGATTGTGCCCAACTATGTTGGAACGTGAAATGTAAGCATTCCAGCTATTAATGTATTTTATTTTGAAAACCCTAGACATTATTATAATATCACTGGATTTCCTATCAAATGTTTTGGTTAGCGTAAGGTAAAAACTTTTCCATGTTTATGTGTGGGAAGTCTTACGTGATACCTTTTCTTTTCAAAGGATTTTTCAAAGTTAAGAAACTTTAACCCCGTTTACTCACACCAGATCCATGTCTGACCTGAGTGTTTATTTTCTGTTTTATTAAACTCTTGGGTACTCATATTACGTATGAGTAGTCAAGTGATTCAGGTTTGCTTTGACGAGTTCTGGACGAGATATGTAGCAGGAGGCTTCAGCGTGTAGATATATATAGAGGTTCCGCTGTGTTTGTGTGACCCCCCACCTCTATACCCACATTAGCAAAGAGTATTATTAGGTAATACCCTCTGCTAATACGGAGAATAAGGCTGGATAGGAGCGACCATCTATAGCCTTGCTTTAAGTATCCATTAAATACGTCGGCAAAAATCGTACCAAACAGATCGACATATCGAATGAATACTTAAAACAAAACCATAGGTGGCTGGAGGATCTATCAGAACAGAATATAACAACTCAAATGTAATATACATCACAGAACAGTATATCATCATATAGACACATACATGGATACATAACAGGGTATACAAAATGATACATGTCAAGTGGTATAGAAAAACACAATTTACAGATGAATCCAGAAGAATAAATATCAGAGTTACAACATAATAGGACTACACAAAAGCTATGACAAAAAGAAGCTAGCGAAGTAGTCCATGCGGAAGCAAAATAGGCTAAGTCCAAAGTACCTAACCTGAAACATCTCGGCCTGACCCGAGTATAAAATACACGGGTCGGTCTAGCTAAACAAATCAGTTAGATAAACTGAACAACAATAAACCTGCAAGGTTACAAAGTATAACAAATATCTCTAAAAGAGATAACACAATCATCAACAAAAGATGAATCATATAGAACAAGCCTCATATCATGGCGACATAGATAAACAAAGGATACAATTATCCCAAATCAAGCCAAAAGGCAAATAACAAATACCAATAAGGTGTACAAGTTCCGCAAGGTAAACGCTACGCATCATGCGGCTCATAATGACCAACATCGAAGGGCGATACCTAGGGAATATACATATGAATGAAACATCAGAAAATTTGCTCGAGCTCAGTACTGTACAGACAAGGATCCATGAGCCCGAAGACTCCAAACCCAATATCGCCCATGCGGCTCATAACGGCCAACATAGAAAGCGATACTAAAGGGCACCCCAATATCACCCATGCGGCTCATAACGACCAACATAGAAAGCGATACTACAGGGCAACAAACCCGAAGGCACAAACCCGAAGGCACAAACCCGAAGGCACATACCCGAAGGCAACAAACCGTAGTGGTGAAGGTCAGAGACACAGTACTGGACACCACTAACTGGCGGAATATGTCACAACTCTCGAAAAGGAATCCGAAAAGTGTTAACGTATGTCCCATAACCACTCGTTCGCACTAAACGGTTTACTATCCGTCAGTCACTTTCACACTCAAAGCAGTACAAAGTTTACCTCATATCATCGGTAAACCAAACCCGAAGGTCAAAACGATCAATTGAATAGGTCAGGGATTAATCAGAAGGATAAACGCACAGATTCATGGTCTGTGTTTTGCCCAACCATTTAATCACCCTTCCACTTCGCTCGAAGTGCGAAAGTGTGTGTTTTAAATAGAAATTATAAATTGGACAAACGAGATTTTAAATATGATTTAGAGGGATTATTTATGAAAACCCATGAATGAAGTTAAAAATAAGTTATCAAAGTCAAAGATGCAATAACAACTACTAAAAGCAACTTGAATTGATAAAATTTGGAAAACCAATCAAAATATGCAAAAATAGGCAAAACAGGCAAAACATGAGCAGGTCGGTCAATCGGTTGCAGGACTTGGTCGGCTGGCCAGATGCAGAAAGTAAAACATGGCTCGGGGCAGCAGGTCGGTCGACCGGCTACAGGGCTCGGTCGGCCAAACCTGATGATTTGCAATTCCTGCCCTTTTTCAATGAAATGCAAGTTCTTTCCAAATCCAAAACAATGGCACATGCATACTTGTTAGGATTCATACCAACACCCATGATATCAAGAGAGGTAGATGTGAGTTCAAAACTCACCTTTAACCCAAAACAAAGAAGAAGAAGAAGAAGCTCAATAACAAGGAGAAGACCAACCAAACTCTACTTCAACTCAACAAGCTACAATCTAAGAATAAAGCACATATTTATCAAATTAGGTTTAGGAAACTTTCTGAAATTGAAGAGGAGAAGAGATAGAGAAGATGAAGAAGAAGCTTACCAATGGCTTCCCTTTGATTTTGGAGCAAGATTATAAGCTAGCAAGAAGAACTAGGGCTTGCAATTTCTACTTCCTCTTCCCTTCCACCATTTTCAGTTTTAGGTTGAGTTTAGAAATAAGAATGAGAGAATGGAAAGGAGAGGGCTAAGTTAGAGGGTTTAGTTAGCTAGTGGGCTGAACCCAAACCCAAGACCCAACTAGAAAAAGTAGCCAATTCCAACTTACTCCAAACATATCAAAGATTATACTCAAAAAGATCGCAAACGACGTTTTGAACTCAATATAAGTGGTCTTGAAGCCTAATTCGACCGCTTGTGGAAAGTAACATTTCGGACCCAAAATCTGACTAATGACGCTATATTTAAATAAATGATTTAAATATAAAATCGTTAAATATGCGGGTTGTTACAGATCTCCCCTCCTTACAAAATTGCGTCTCCGCAATTCCTAGAGACGATATTTGTAACAACTACATACATACAACATTCAAACAGAAAAGGAAATAAGCTTGAGATGAAGGCATACTTACCGTTTCCAAGCAAAGATAGAAAATCCGGATAGGATCGCCCGATAAACTCTCTGGTTTCCCAAGTACAGTCATTGGGATTAGCGGACCATTGAACCTTAACGAGCGGTACGTCCTTGTTACGAAGGCGTCGCACCTCCGTGTCAAGTACACGAATAGGTTGTTGCACAATAGATAATTCTGGTGAGACCTCAAGCTCTTGCAAGTCAGGAGAAGTAATAACAGAATCCGATTCCTGAAGACACTTCAGAAGTTGCGAGACGTGAAACACGTCATGAATACCAGATAAATGAGATGGAAGTGAAAATCTATAAGCCACAGGGTCAATACGTTCAGTAATAGAAAATGGTCCTATATAACGAGGAGCCAATTTCCCAGTCATACTGAAGCGCATAACCCCATTCAAAGGAGAAACACGAATAAAAACAAGATCGCCGATCGAAAACTCGAGAGGCTTCCTACGGTTATCCGCATAGGATTTCTGGCGACTCTGTGTCTCTTTCATTCTCAATCGAATAAGATCAATCTTCTCGAAAGAATCACGAACAAAATCTGGACCAAGAATAAGCTTCTCCCTAAATTCCAACCAACAAGAAGGTGATTGACAAGGCCTTTCGTATAAGGCTTCGAAAGAGCCATACCAATACTAGACTGAAAACTATTATTGTAGGAGAACTCTAAAAGAGGTAGGTGATTCTCCTAACAACCACAAACATATCAACTCAAAAGAATAACAGAATAAGAAGTTCACCATAAAGAGCACGAGAGGATAAGTCCGAACTTGCTTGCTCAGAGAATTCTATGGATTCCTAAGCTCAAAATAATTTGGAACACCGACGTGGTACAAACAATACGTCAAATGAACCAAAGCTCAACAAAAATGAAGTACAACAAAGAATCCGATGAACTTGGTAAAAAGATCATTCCATTCGGACATCGACAAAGAAACAATTACTTGTTGCTTACAACTGAATGCATTGGCAACACGATCCCCTTTTTGAGAATAAAATATCAAGATCATAAGATGCTAGGAACTCGAACTAACATTAAGTTCCATATGAGAAGATAAACATTTCACAATTATGATCGGTGAGGAGAGCAAAATACCTCACTCAAAAGTAATGATGCCAAATACAAAAAGCGGAAACAATAGCCGCGAGCACTAAATCATAGGTGGCATATCTAGTCTCGGTAAGCCTTAATAATTTAAAAACATAGGTGATAGCACTTTCTCTTTTGCAAGGGAATGGCATCCAAACCAATACGATTAGCATTGATGCAAAAGATAAGGTCTCGGTTCCCTTCGGGAACTACAAGAATAAGAGAGTATCGAACAAGAATTCTTTCCAATAATATCCTTCCCTGAAAAACTAAAACTTTCAAAATCACAATTATATTTATGTAAATTTTTTTTTAGAAAATTTTTCTTATTTCAAATCAATTTTACTGTGTCAAATTGTCTCATCAAAGCGTTTAGGAGATTCCTATCGAAAACGTTGATCAAGCGCATCGACCAGAATTCTTAAAGCACTCAATGGGCAATACAATCACAAAACCATCTTTTATATGACAAACATGTTTCCAAAAATTTTTGAAAATTCTCTTTGTTTGTTTTAAGAACAACAATCCCATTTGTACTTATAAATAAATCTGATGAAAAAGATTTGCAAAATTTTTAGATTGCTAATTCCATCCAAAACCAACAAATACAAAAATGGAATCATCGAGATATTCGTAGAATACTCGATTCATAAAATGGATGAAATGAGCTGGAAAAACTGAATGACACAACAAATCATTCATAAGAATTACAATGAGTGCGGAGAGCGGTAAGTGGAATGCTAACTTCCACAACTCATAGTCAAATGAAAACCGGTGGTAAGGTCGAGCTAAAAACACCTTAACACTACAACAAAAGATTGCTTAGGTGATAATCCTAAGACAAGACTAGAAATACCAGAAAATTCTCAAACTACAAGAATGAGAGAAACAACACTTTCCTCATCATGAGGACTTAAAGAAAAATGATGCCATCAAATTGGAAATCGAAATCACAAAGGAAGATAGAAATCTGTTTAATAGATTAAAAATGTCGAGGATGAATAGTCCACTCGGGATATAGGATATGGCTTCATGATAATTAAGTCAATCCTTTCAAAAATATCAATTCCAAAGCCTAAGTAACGCATAACATGCAAATTGGCTCGGAAAGAAGAATGACATAAAATAATCTCGACATTAATACAAGCAATCGAGCGTTGCGGATCCACCAATTTGGATTCGCAATTCTCAAAGAAGTAACCATACAAGAAACATCCAAAGACAAATCATCGAAGAGCTTCTTCGATACGAAAGAATGTGAAGCACCCGTATCGAAGAGAACTCGAATACAATAGTTATGAAATAAAATAGAACCTTCCAAAACAAATGGAGATATACCTTTTCCCTGAGAAGAACCTCCAGAAGCGTCCAGTATATTTAGTTTTCCTGACAGAAGATTACTCAGAGCAATAGGACAAGTGGAACTACGATGGCCTTCATTCTTGCAGTAGCGGCAGAAGAGAGGCTTAGGACAAGCTCGAATCATATGATCAGATGAACCACAATTGAAACACTTCCTAATGGAAGGTGTTCCAGCAGACTGAGACTTAGTTTCAACATGCTTTTTGTTCTTGGAAGGGAAAAATTTCCGCTTATCGAATGGAAACTGCCTCTTGTTGGCGTTCTTGCGAACCTCAACACTATTTCCATAATCACACTCCTTCTCGAAGGCTTCGAGATGAAGTGCCGAATCAACCAACTCCTCAGAGGAAAGCTTAAGCGGGAGCATTAAAAACTTCTTAAGACATTTCTTAAGGCCAGATACAAACTTCAGATTCTTCCTATACGAGGTATTAAAGAATTCAAGACCATACTTAGATAAAGCCTCGAAAGATGCAACATATTCAGAAATGGAAGACTCCCCTTGCTTCAATTCAAGAAAGCGCCGGGACAACAAAGCTTTCTCAGATTCAGGAACGAACTTGAGTTCGAATCGTTCCTGAAACTGAGTCCAAGAAAGAGCAGACTCATCAAATTCAGCTAAAAGAAGCTCGTACCAATCAAGGGCATGCTTTTGCAATAAGCTAGAAGTTACAAGATCTCGATCATGGTCAGAAAGATCCATGCGAGAGAGAACATGCTCGTACAAGCGAATCCAAACTTGGACCTCAAGAACAATCCCGGAGCCATTAAATGGCTTCCCTCCAAGATGAGAAAAATCACTGCACAAACGTGCGAAGGTGGACTTGCATGGAGGAGATGTTCGAGTAGGAGCCGGAGGCTGTGTGCTCCTAAACCACTCCAAAAACTGATCGACAGACATATAAACGCCGTCCGGATGTGAGCCACAAGATTGCCCAGCATCCGAGCGTCGTCCTCCGTCTCTTCCACCCATAAGCTAAAAGTTAAAATAAGGTAAAGATTATTCCCAAGCTAGATAATTCAATATGAATACTACGGAATCTAAATGCATTCCTAGACATATTCCCAAATCCTATCTAACCTTTGATGGTGGAAGGAATAGAGAGGCACGATGATTCAAAAATTTGTACACTTATACACTTTGATGTACCCGAATATGTGTTTCTATTCTGTGTTTATCATATTTTGTTCTGAACCTGGCTCTGATACCACGCTGTGACACCCCACCTCTATACCCACATTAGCAAAGAGTATTATTAGATAATACCGTCTGCTAATACGGAGAATAAGGTTGGATAGGAGCGACCATCTATAGCCTTGCTTTAACTATCCATCAAATACGTCGGCAAAAATCGTACCAAATAGATCGTCATATCGAATGAATACTTAAAACAAAACCATAGGTGGCTGTAGGATCTATCAGAACAGAATATAACAACTCAAATGTAATATACATCACAGAACAGTAGATCATCATATGCACAAATACATGGATACATAACAGAGTACACAAAATGATACATGTCAAGTGGTATAGCAAACCACAATATACAGATGAATCCAGAAGAATAAATATCAGAGTTACAACATAATAGGACTACACAAAATCCATGACAAAAAGAAGCTAGCGAAGTAGTCCATGCGGAAGCAAAATAGGCTAAGTCCAAAGTACCTAACCTGAAACATCTCGGCCTGACCCGAGTATAAAATACACGGGTCAGTCTAGCTAAACAAATCAGTTAGATAAACTGAACAACAATAAACCTGCAAGGTTACAAAGTATAACAAATATCTCTAAAAGAGATAACACAATCATCAACAAAAGATGAATCATATAGAACAAGCCTCATATCATCGGCGACATAGATAAACAAAGGATACAATTATCCCAAATCAAACCAAAAGGCAAATAACAAATACCAATAAGGTATACAAGTTCTGCAAGGTAAACGCTACGCATCATGCGGCTCATAATGACCAACATCGAAGGGCGATACCTAGGGAATATACATATGAACGAAACATCAGAAAATTTGCTCGAGCTGAGTACTGCACAAACAAGGATCCATGAGCCCGTAGACTCCAAACCCAATATCACCCATGCGGCTCATAACGACCAACATAGAAAGCGATACTAAAGGGCACCCCAATATCACCCATGCGGCTCATAACGACCAGCATAGAAAGTGATACTATAGGGCAACAAACCCGAAGGAACAAACCCGAAGGCACATACCCGAAGGCAACAAACCGTAGTGGTGAAGGTCAGAGACCCAGTACTGGACACCACTAACTGGCGGAATGTGTCACAACTCTCGAAAAGGAATCCGAAAAGTGTTAACGTATGTCCCATAACCACTCGTTCGCACTAAACGGTTTACTATCCGTCAGTCACTTTCACACTCAAAGCAGTACAAAGTTTACCTCATATCATCGGTAAACCAAACCCAAAGGTCAAAACGATCAATTGAATAGGTCGGGGATTAATCAGAAGGATAAACGCACAGATTCATGGTCCGTGTTTTGCCCAACCATTTAATCACCCTTCCACTTCGCTCGAAGTGCGAAAGTGTGTGTTTTAAATAGAATTTATAAATTGGAGAAACGAGCTTTTAAATATGATTTAGAGGGATTATTTATGAAAACCCATGAATGAATTTAAAAATAAGTTATCAAAGTCAAAGATGCAATAACAACTACTAAAAGCAACTTGAATTGATAAAATTTGGAAAACCAATCAAAATATCCAAAAATAGGCAAAACAGGCAAAACATGAGCAGGTCGGTCGACCGGTTGCAGGACTCGGTCGGCTGGCCAGATGTAGAAAGCAAAACATGGCTCGGGGCAGCAGGTCGGTCGACCGGCTACAGGGCTCGGTCGGCCGAACCTGATGATTTGCAATTCCTGCCCTTTTTCAATGAAATGCAAGTTCTTTCCAAATCCAAAACAATGGCACATGCATACTTGTTAGGAATTCATACCAACACTCATGATATCAAGTGAGGTAGATGTGAGTTCAAAACTCACCTTTAACCCAAAACAAAGAAGAAGAAGAAGCTCAATAACAAGGAGAAGACCAACCAAACTCTACTTCAACTCAAAAAGCTACAATCTAAGAATAAAAAACATATTTCTCAAATTAGGTTTAGGAAATTTTCTGAAATTGAAGAGGAGAAAAGATAGAGAAGATGAAGAAGAAGCTTACCAATGGCTTCCCTTTGATTTTGGAGCAAGATTATAAGCTAGCAAGAAGAACTAGGGCTTGCAATTTCTATTTCCTCTTCCCTTCCACCATTTTCAGTTTTAGGTTGAGTTTAGAAATAAGAATGAGAGAATGGAGAGGAGAGGTCTGAGTTAGAGGGTTTAGTTAGCTAGTGGGCTGAACCCAAACCTAAAACCCAACTAGAAAAAGTAGCCAATTCCAACTTACTCCAAACATATCAAAGATTATACTCAAAAAGATCGCAAACGACGTTTTGAACTCAATGAAAGTGGTCTTGAAACCCAATTCGACCGTTTGCGGAAAGTAACATTTCGGACCCAAAATCCGACTAATGATGCTATATTTAAATAAATCATTTAAATATAAAATCGTTAAATATTCGGGTTGTTACAGTTTGAGTTGTATCTGTTTTCTCTGATATACTTGAATTGTAATTGCTAGACAGATGTTTATAACTGTCTATTTGTGTTGTATTAGTTGTATAACTCTGATGTATATGATATTATGTAATGTTTTATGTGATATAATATAATTTATTCATTCCGCTGTGAGATTCTGATGTTATTGTTTTCTTTCTTTCATATCTTTTCTCTTTTCTATCCCTTTCCTTCTTCTTAATGATGCGTCTTTCTATGGAATGAAAGCCGGGTCGTTACATTGTGGTATCAGAGCGCTAGGTTGAGCGAATACCTAGACTCTGGAGTGGTGTCTATCTTGAGAGAGCGTATTTGTAATTTTGAATATTTATTTATTTATTTATTTCTACCTATTTGAATGGGTTACCTGTTCGGGTTTTCCAATATAAGTTCTAGAGGTAGACAGGGTAATAGTGTGTGTAACACAACGACCAATGGTTGGAGTCAGAGTGTTTGAGGTTGGAAATGATCTGCTAGGGCAGTATTGGGCATCTTGAGTAGTTTTGCAGTTTGGTGTAAAGGATTTCACCGTTCTCTGAAGGAAATCTTTTCAAGATTCAGAGTTTATCTTTAGATGTGAAATAATTGATAATTAAGACTTAATAGTTGATATTTGATTAAGAAGTAATTAATTAAATAGTATGAAATAAAATAATTAAGTAATTAAGACTTAATAATTGATTAAGAATTTATTTGTTAATTAACTAATTTGAAATGGTATATGTAATTAATTGATAATAAATTAACGATTGATTATACAGGGCTAAGTAATTAATTCCCAAGAAATTGTTTTAAGTTGAATTAATTACAATAAGAATTAAGGATGATTGCTTATGGATTGTGTATATAGGATATCTGATTTGTTGTATAACGAATTGATATTTCTGTTTGTGAATTGTGATGCTATGTGATATGAATTACTCTGTGCTAGATTATGATTGATGATTTTATTCTGTATGTCTATGTGAAAACCCCTTTACCCACAAAACAGCATTTGAATTTCGATGCGACAGGGAGTCGGATTCCGATTAGTTATCCGAAACCCACATCGAATCATAATGATGAATCCTTGTGATTGATAAATTTACTTTATCTATGAATCTGTGAATGAAGATAAGCGTTATGGATTATATCGCTTATCGATATTGATATCTCTATAATAATGGATGTTGTGCACTATTGTGTAAAAAACTTGGACCACACTATACACACACAAATATGGATTTCACGTGGAAATCGGTTAAGTCACAGATTTTTTTGAAATTGAATTTTTAAATTCAAATAGTTTTGGAAATAAATTAAGTTTAATGTGAAAAGCTTTTAAAAGGGTGTTTAAGAATGAAAGTTATTTTGAATAACTTAACAAAGATTTGAAATCTGAATAATTTGAATTCAATATCTGAAATTGAATTCTATATTCAGTATTTACCATTTTAAAACGGTATACAAGTTTATATGGGGTTTTAAAACCATTTTTAAAGTATTGTTGTGAGAATTTGAATTAACCCAAAGATTTAACTTGTATAAATGAGATCAGGTTTTTCCGAAACGAAAACTACTTGTTTTCAAATAATAATAGCTTTCATTTAAAGAAAGGATTTTCCAAATAACGATGAAAGGTTTCAAGTTTGAAATGGAATTGAAATGTTTTGAAAACTATAAAATGAGTCTTTGATTCAAAGACCGGACGAGTTAATCCAACTTGAATTGGAATTGTTTGAAAAGCTATAAATGAATCTTTGGAAACGAGTTTTGAAACCTATAAGTTAAATCTGGATTCAAAGATTTAAATGAGTTAATCTAATTGAATTGAAAATTGCTTTGAAATCCAGAAATGGATCTTTGTGAAACTAAGTGAACTTTGTGAAGTAAATCTTTTTTTAAAGGATTTGAAATGGTAATTGGTTTAAACCATTTGAAAGAAAGTTGGAATTATTAAGTTGTGATTTAATTGAAACCCCATATCCATATGTTTTAAATAATACGCTCATTATTCGGTTTAGCCGGGAGAGGACCGAATAATGATACGTCGTTATGGATAGCATTTGAAGGCCGGTGGTGATGACCGGGTATTTGCGAGGACGATAGGATGACCTATCAATTGTCTCTGCACATAGTTGCTCCGGTATAGAGATTCCCTAAGTGATGGGAAGTCCAATCGGGATTGTGAATATCCGGATTGCAAGGACTTCTTCGGAAGTGCATTCGGTTCTGTTCGAACCCGGAACAGACTTGTATGGATTGTATGTCTGACATTACAAATTGAGATGTAAAGCTGATTTCTTTCAAATACATATCTGTTGGTAGCGGAGAATTTATTCTCTTAGCTTAACACCCTTCTCTGAGACGTACGAGCTCAGAGGTTATGTAGTTGATATTTATCAGTGATATACTCCCAATTTGGTAATGTGGCATGCTGAGTGATGCTGATCATTTGTTGATCAAAGCGTGGCTTTCGTGTAAAGCATAGCTTTGTGGATGAAACCTCATCGATCCTCACAAACCGGTAATGGTCGAAACAGGAATGATGCGGCAAGGTTTCAGGGGTAGCTCCCCTAGGGTGTGACCTTTCCTTTTGGAATGGGGTAGTATCATGGTATGGAGCCCAGATACTTACTCGTGTGAGCACTGTAGTATATTGATTACCATGTTATGTTGTTGGTGTTGAGATCTCTTGGATAAAGGTCCCAAAGGACCGGGGATGGCATATCTATAGGTATTACTCCCGGGCAGGGAGGAACTCGGCCTTGTGTTGGCAGAGAGCCGGGTAGGTTCTCGGGGCGTCCCGCCAGAGGCGTTCCTATGTGGCAGTAGGAAGTTCCTTAGCCTGACCATTTGTTGGAAATCCATTCATCCAATACGAGCCTTGTACGGTTTTAGTTGTATTACCTGCCATTCACTTATGGTGGCGCCCCACTGTTTGGATGGTAGCTATAGTAGGCATGGTTCGAAATGTCTATGCTGGCTAAGATTTATATTATACTTTCGAAATGTTTTCTGCACTATGCACTTATAATAATATAAAAAGAAGAATTTTGCGTAGTAAGCATGTTTGACTATCATAAGGAGAAATCTCCTCCAATTATGCATTTGCATGGTGTGTGTGGCGGGAGGCCTTATGGTAGTTCCATTTTCGAAAAGCATTGCGGTTATCAATTTTAAATCTTTTGATTGTTTTTAAAGACAAACCGTTTTGTTTCCTCATACCAGTCCCATGACTAACCCGGAGTTTATTGTCCCTTTCCAAAACTCTGGGTGCCCACAATTTCCACACGGGCAGTCTAGAGTTTGGTTTTTTCTGATAGTTAGGTCTGGTAGATTATCTGGAGCTAGTTCAGTCTTTGGATGCACACCAGTCTTGCTTATCTTGGTGAAATCTTGATGGTGGATCGAGCTTGGAGTTTTGGAGCTTTGTCTTTGGAGATTTTAGATCAGAGTTGCAGTATTGGATATCTCTGAAGACTTATCTCGGATTGTATCATGTTCCGCTGTATTCTGTGTTGTATATTCTCTGATGTTGATGATTATCATTGTATCAAATTGATGTATCGGATATTGTATTCATGTTATATCAGTGATATCACCTTTTTTTCTACTATGTTATTTATCATCTAATGGTGTTGCAAGCTCCCGCGATACGAAATTGATGTTGTTGTCGGACAGCGAGTTCGGGTCGTGACAAATTGGTATCAGAGCTGAAGGTTGAGTAAGAACTTTAGCTACGAAGTGTAACACCTTAGATGGCTCATTAGAGATAGGGTGAAGTATACCCTAGAATGAGTACAATCAGTGGAATCAAAACCCAACTTTCTTAGCCTATTCTTTTTATCTGTTGTTATTCTCTAAGATATTTCATCCAAATGCCTAAATTGGTCTTCTTACTGTTACAGATAGTAAGAATGAGTGGAAGAAGAGGACGAAATAGGAAACAGGAAAGTACCACTTTAGCTGGTCAAAACCCTGCAACGACAGATATTCCCATTCAATTTCAATCAAATCTGGTTGATTTATATCAAAGTTTTTCTAGACTTGTTGGAAAGCCATTCACAGGCAAAGAATCTGTTATCGAAGCACAAGCATGGATTCGATTGTGTGAAAAGATTTTCAAAGGACTAAAATTAGAAGATGATCAAATGCGGTTGATAGCTTCTTGGCAACTCCAGGATGAGGCTTTAATTTGGTGGGAAACAGTTACATTAGATGAGTCGGCGGATGAATTTACTTGGAGTCGTTTCAAAGAAGTGTTCGAGCAGCGATATATGTCGTCTGCTGGTATCTCTAGGATGTACCAGGAGTTTATAGATTTGAAGCAAGCAAGTTTATCATTTGAGGAATACTTGAATAAATTTATTGAATTATCTCGATTTGGACCAGAATTGGTAAATTCACCGTTAAAAAAGAATGAAAAGTTTATTCGGGGAATGAACCAGGAGCTTCAGGAAAGGATGACTACTCATGTAAAGGAATCTTTTTCTGAATTAATTGATATGGGCTATCGATACAATACTCTGGATAAGCAAAAAGATCCAGAGGAGAATGGAGATACATCTAATCTGAATTGGAGGAAAAAGAAATTTGGTGGGAAGAAATCGAGGAAGGATAAAGGAAAGAAGAATATATAGAAGAAAAAGGTAAAAAGGTTACTTGTTTCAACTGCTTGGAGAAAGGCCATTACTTGAACAATTGTAAGAATCCCAGGGAACGAGGAAAGAGAGAGCCATTTATGAAGCCAGAACAGGAATGTGGGAATGTTGTTACTGCCACAGGCCGGGACATAGGATCGTGCATTGCCCAACACTGAAGCAAGTTCAAGCAGCGAGGGCCTGTGAAATCAAAGGTGATTCTTCAACCTTAAAAGTTAGTTAAGGAAATTAAATTTTATAAGGTAATTACCTCGTTTACGATTAAATTTTTTGAATTTTGTTCGGTGCTGGAACTATCCTTAGTTTTATTTTCAGCAAATCGTAAATGAGTTAAATCTTGAATCTGAAATCGTAATCGAATCTATTTCTGTCTATCTCATTGGGTTTCGATATAATCTACGAACGGTTAGTTATCCCTTCGAACTAACCAATACCCCTGTATACTTCGTAGATCAGATAACCCAATTGGTTCGTAGTTGATTGAGTTGTTCTCATATCTATTGTTGATATTCTGATTTGGTAAGCCAAATGCAGAATTGATATTCAGTTTGATCTGGAAAGATATTTCTCTATCTTTCATCTGTCTTTGTTGTCTCCTTGGCAAATTTCAAGGACGAAATTTCTTAAGGAGGGGAATCTGTAACGATCCCAGTTTTAACAACGAATTTAAATTTGTAATTTAATTAGATTCTTGGATTAAATTACAGATTTGTTTGAAATTTTCAAATTTAAAAAGGTATATGTACTTATTTGCTTTAGAATTTGGATTTGAAGTTCAAAATAAATGTTTTCAATTGAATATGATTAGAAATAAAATTTTGATTTGAAACTTAAAGTAAATAAATTCAAAATTAACTGGATTTATAAATTGTACTTTGGAAAAATAATATGTATAATTATTTATTAAATATATAGATTGTGTTTTACTCCATTTTCTTTATGAAAGTTATAAGAAGTATGAAATTTATCTTATCAATAATTTAATGTAAGTTTAAAATATAAATAAAATGTTTAAAATAAAAACTACTTATCAATGTTGAATTTAAGTGCAAAGTATAATATAAAATATAAGTATAAATTTAATACTTGATAGTTAAACCATAAATAGAAATCAAATTTAAGAACTAATGTTAATAATAAAATATATATGGTCCTAAGGTAACATTAAACAAAATCAAACTGTAAAGGGAAATTAAAAGAACATAATAAAACACAAAGGCATGCAAAAGAAAACACTAATATTTTAAATTCAAGTTGAACAAATACATATATAGAAAAGTGTGTAAATAAAATGCAAACAGCAACCACTCAGCTCAACACAATCAAGTTGGAATCAAAAGCAAACAACAAATGCAAAGATCAGTTTAAATCAAAACCAACAAAAAAAATGGAGTGCAAGGCAAATATCTACATATAAATAAAGGAATCTATGTACAAGTACAAAACAAACAAAGTATATAAGTATCAAAATACAGTACAAACCTGTACATGCAGAAAAACAAATAGTATAAGCTTGTAAACAAATAGGACATTGCATTTAATGCCACATTCCTCAGCACGAATTGATATCTTCTCAGCCGAGATAGGATCAAATTATATCAGTAAACAAACAAAATAAATAATATCTTTAGTCAAAAGAAAAGAAAGTATGTTCCAGTTAGAACTTCCCCTCTGTACAAGCCTTTCTTCTATATATACATGTATATTTTCTTATTCCTGCTCGTTCAAGAAAACAACATGGAAAAACCAGGAAAAAAATATAAACATCATCATCTAAACTCAAAATATCATTCAACTCAAAGAAAGAAGATCCAGGAAAAGAAAAAAAAACTACAGCTGTCTGAACACAAAAGTGTTCTCTGTTTCAACTGTATTGAGGTGAGCAAACTTTTTTTTTTAATTTGACTTCTTTGTTTTTACCTATGAGTAAACAAACTGATTTTAAAATTTAACTTGCGTATTTGTTTTTTTGAATGATATATGCTTGCTATAGTGTAAACTAATTACTCTGTGTATATTCTGTTTGCACTAGAAATCTGTATATGATTTGTTATTCTATACATTTGGTTACAGAGTAAAGAAATGCAGAGAAAACAAATACTTCTTCATCTAAACCAAATTAAACTGAGAAATTTAACTTAATTTATAATCCCGGAAATTTGTTTTGAGCATAACTGTAAAATATAAATATTGTTTCTTCAAGTTACAGTATAAAGAAATCAATAGGTCAAATTTTAAATGTTTTAATCTGTAAATTTGATCTCATATCTTGATTTAACGCACAAAATTGATTTTTTAACATAAAAGTGTTGATTTTTCAGTAAGAAAATGAGGTGCAATTTTCAAAGGAACCGAAAATGCTTATTTGAGATTATCCGATGATTCAACTAATTTTAGATGTTGAAATTCATGTTGAAGCCTGCTTAATCCTCATGGATCCTAGGAAAAATGAAACAAAAATTTTCTATTGCATAAATTGGAGGTACGGATCAAATTTAGGGTTTAAACCCAGTTTTCGGTCGTGGTCGTTTGGGGGGCTGCCGCGCCGTCCCCATAGCATCGTAGGCGACCAGTCCTGGGGGAATGAAGCGTGGAGCTCATGCAAGGTTCCAAACGTTAGAACGTGGTTTACGGTCGCCTGGATCGTCGTGGCGAGGTGATTTTTGGCCGATGAGTTAGTTCCAGTTGCACGCAAATGCTCGATTTTGACTTATGGGAAGTTTTGAATTCTTGGGAGATGGATTTGGTTGAGGGGGCCAACGCCGACTTGGTGGTGGGTGGCGACTCGACCGGAGGTGGCGGCGGTTCGTGTGCACGTGCACGGCGGCGTGGAAGTATCAACGTTCGAACGTTTGGTTGTCTCGTGTCATTCTCGAGAATATTGGGAAGTTGCTTCGGGTTTCTTTGGTGCGTGCGTGAGTATAAACCTGATGCTATAATTAACTTAGTTAAAACTTAAATTCCAGAGAAAAAGAAGAAGAACGAACGTGAGAGGAAATGGGATGTGTTCTCGGGGAAGCTGATGTGCGACTCGAAGCGGTTCTCGAGTGGAACGGGGTAAATCTCGGGTTTGTTGTTTTTTTTACACTGTTGTTTTATTTATGAAAACAAGTGAAAATGTTTAACAAGATTAAGATAAACTTTAATGCAAGTTTAATTATGTAGTTAATGCTTTACAGTGTTTCTAACTCTAAATTACTATTTTAGTTAAGTAATTAATTTAAATTAAGTATAAAGTTAATAAACAATTAAGTTTGTAGTTAATACTATAATTGATTTTCAAAATTTAAAAGAAGAATTTTAAATGTTTAATTAAGTTGAACAATTAATATCAATGAAATATTTTAGGAAGTAATTAAGAATAATTACTTTACAATTGTAATTAGAGATTAATTAATGATTAAGTGATTAATTTATTGGTAATTAACTACATAACGTTAATTAATAAATGATTAATAGTTAATTAATTAAGTAAGTTAATTAAGAATTAATAAATGAATAATTAAGTAATTAAGTCATTAATGAATGGGAAATTAAGTTTTATTAATAATTAAGGTTATTAGTTAATGATTAAGGAATAATAGAGTTAATTAAAGATAAATAACTTGATTAAGAAGTAATTAATTAAATAGTGTGAAATAAAATAATTAAGTAATTAAGACTTCATAATTGATTAAGAACTTATTTGTTAATTAACTAATTTAAAACGGAATATGTAATTAATTGATAATAAATTAACGATTGATTATACAGGGCTAAGTAATTAATTCCTAAGAAATTGTTTTAAATTGAATTAATTACAATAAGAATTAAGGATGATTGCTTATGGATTGTGTATATAGGATATCTGATTTGTTGTATAACAAACTGATATTTCTATTTGTGAATTGTGACGCTATGTGATGTGAATTACTCTGTGCTGGATTATGATTGATGATTTTATTCCGTATGTCTATGTGAAAACCCCTTTACCCGTAAAACAGCATTTGAATTTCGATGTGACAGGGAGTCGGATTCCGGTTAGTTATCCGAAACCCACATCGAATCATAATGATGAATCGTTGTGATTGATAAATTTACTTTATCTATCAATCTGTGAATGAAGATAAGCGTTATGCATTATATCGCTTATCGATAGTGATATCTCTGTCATAATGGATGTTATGCACTATTGTGTAAAACCCTTGGACCACACTGTACACACACAAATATGGATTTCACGTGGAAATCGGTTAAGTCACAGATTTTTTTTTTTGAAATTGAATTTTTAAATTCAAATGGTTTTGGAAATAAATTTAGTTTAATGTGGAAAGCTTTTGAAAAGGTGTTTAAGAATTAAAGTTATTTTGAATAACTTAATAAAGATTTGAAATCTGAATAATTTGAATTCGATATCTGAAATTGAATTCTATATTCAGTATTTATGATTTTAAAATGGTATACAAGTTTATATGGGGTTTTAAAACCTTTTTTAAAGTATGAATTTGAATTAACACAAAGATTTAACTTGTACAAATGAGATCGGGTTTTTCTAAAACGAAAACTACTTATTTTCAAATAATAATTGCTTTCATTTAAAGAAAGGATTTTCCAAATAATGATGAAAGGTTTCAAGTTTGAAATGGAATTGAAATGTTTTGAAAACTATATAATGAGTCTTTGATTCAAAGACCGGACGAGTTAACCCAACTTGAATTGGAATTGTTTGAAAGGCTATAAATGAATCTTTGGAAACGAGTTTTGAAAGCTATAAGTTAAATCTGGATTCAAATATTTAAATGAGTTAATCTAATTGAAATGAAAATTGCTTTGAAATCCGGAAATGGATCTTTGTGAAACTAAGTGAACTTTGTGAAGTAAATCATTTTGTTTAAAGGATTTGAAATGGTAATTGGTTTAAACCATTTGAAAGAAAGTTGGAATTATTAAGTTGTGACTTAATTGATACCCCATATCCATGTATTTTAAATATTACGCT
This sequence comes from Allium cepa, assembly GCA_030765085.1. Taxonomy (NCBI): domain Eukaryota; kingdom Viridiplantae; phylum Streptophyta; class Magnoliopsida; order Asparagales; family Amaryllidaceae; genus Allium; species Allium cepa. The sequence continues at coordinate 509,691,033 of CM060945.1, forward strand.
CATTATTCGGTTTAGCCGGGAGACGACCGAATAATGTACGTCGTTATGGATAGCATTTGAAGACCGGTGGTGAAGACCGGGTAGTTGCAAGAACGATAGGATGGCCTATCGATTGTCTCTGCACTGAGTTGCTCCGGTATAGAGATTCCCTAAGTGATGGGAAGTCCGATCGGGATTGTGAATACCCGGATTGCAAGGACTTTTTCAGAAGTGCCTTCGGTTCTGTTCGAACCCGGGACAGACATGTATGGATTGTATGTCTGACATTACAAATTGAGATGTAAAGCTGATTTCTTTCAAATACATATCTGTTGGTAGCAGAAAATTTATTCTCTTAGCTTAACACCCTTCTCTGAGACGTACGAGCTCATAGGTTATGTAGTTGATAGTTATCAGTGATATACTCCCAATTTGGTAATGTGGCATGCTGAGTGCTGCTGATCATTCGTTGATCAAAGCGTGGCTTTCGTATAAAGCATAGCTTTGTGGATGAAACCTCGTCGAGCCTCAAAACCGGTAATGGTCGAAACAGGAATGATGCGGTAAAGTTTCAGGGGTAGCTCCCCTAGGGTGTGATCATTCCTTCTGGAAAGGGGTAGTATCATGGTATGAAGCCCAGATACTTACTCGTGTGGGCACTGTAGTATATTTATTACCGTGTGATGTTGTTGGTGTTGAGAGCTCTTGGATAAAGGTCCCAAAGGACCGGGGATGACATATCTGTAGGTATTACTCCCGGGCAGGGAGGAACTCGGCCTTGTGTTGGCAGAGAGCTGGGTAGGTTCTCGGGGCGTCCTGCCAGAGGCGTTCCCATGTGGCAGTAGGAAGTTCCTTAGCCTGACCATTTGTTGGAAATCCATTCATCCAATACGAGCCTTGTACGGTTTTAGTTGTATTACCTGCCGTTCACTTATGGTGGCGCCCCACTTTTTGGATGGTAGCTATAGTAGGCATTGATCGAAATGTCTATGCTGGCTAAGATTTATATTATGCTTTCGAAATGTTTTCTGCACTATGCACTTATAATAATATAAAAAGAAGAATTTTGCGTAGTAAGCATGTTTGACTATCATAAGGAGAAATCTCCTTCAATTCTGCGTTTGCATGGTGTGTGTGGCAGGAGGCCTTATGGTAGTTCCATTTTCGAAAAGCATTGCGGTTATCAAACTTAAATTTTTTGATTGTTTTTAAAGACAAACCATCTTTTTACTCATACCAGTCCCATGACTGACCTGGAGTTTATGGTCCCTTTCCAAAACTCTGGGTGCCCATAATTTCCACACTGGTAGTCAAGAGTTTGGTTTTTTTTAGATAGTTAGATCTAGTAGATTATCTGGAGCTAGTTCAGTCTTTGGATGCGCATCAGTCTTGCTTATCTTGGTGAAATCTTGATGGTGGATCAAGCTTGGAGTTTTGGAGCTTTGTCTTTAGAGATTTTGGATCAGAGTTGCAGTATTGGATATCTCTGAAGACTTATCTCAGATTGTATCATGTTCCGCTGTATTCTGTGTTTACATTCTCTGATGTTGATGATTATCATTGTATCAAATTGATGTATCGGATATTGTATTCATGTTATATCAGTGATATCATCTTTTTTTCTGTTGTGTTATTTATCATCTAATGGTGTTGCAAGCTCCCGCGATACGAAATTGATGTTGTTGTCGGACATCGAGTTCGGGTTGTGACAGTAGATGGCCTAATTGAACACGTTACCCTCCTTTCAAAGACATCACGTACTCTTTGTCTTCCCATAGAAGCTAAAATAATAATATGCGATGCTTTCAGTATAAATCCCAAGCTACCCCATCCTTCTTTGTTTGAAATCAAACCCTAGCTCCTTCTCTTCTTCATTTTTTAAATTGAAATCGAATGAAGAAAAAAAGGAAAAAAGAAAAAAAATGGCCGACCTCTTTAATTCACGGAAGAAAAAAAATCGAAGACATCTAAGTCGCGTTCTCTTCATTTTCCCTCGACCGATTCTTGAAATCGAATTTAAAAAAAAGAAGGGATCACGATCAAATCGCGAACGGTAGCTAGGGTTTCACGAGCTAGATAGCAGTGGCATAAGGAAGTCGAGGTGAGACCATCATAGGTGGTGTGGCGTGCACGCATCTTGAGCCGAGGTGGTTCAGGTTCGAGCAGAGGCTGCAGGTAGGGGGTCGGGTCCGATCGATCGGTGATGGGAGAATGGCCAAACCAGGTTGTCTTGGAATTAGGTCAAGTCGCAGTTGATTGCGGAACGTGCTAGCAGGGCTTTGGTTCATCTCGAGCAATGGTTGCTCGTGTAGGCATTAAGAGCGTGATGGTCGATCAGCGTCGAGGCAGGTGATGGTTTCGTTAAAATCAAATTTAAGTTTAAAATTTAGACAATGACGATTTTAAATTTCTAAGCATTAGTATAATTTTATAACGTGTATATATATATTATATACAGAAAAAGAAATTTATTAAAATTATAAATTGTATGGTCAAGTTTTATAAAGATATCTGAATATAAAATTTACAGAGAAGGAAACAAAATATATATAAATATATACATCTACCGTAAGAGTTATAGGCTGTTTTATTTTTGAATTTAATTTAATAAGTATATTGAAAATATATAAGATTTAGAAATAGAAATAGAAATTTTAAGAGGTTAATATAGATTATTTTTATAGGAATATATGAATATAGAGTGTGAAATCTATAGAAACTATTTTATAAAGATATCTGTATTTTCGAATGGGAAAAAAATTAATGGTTCAATTAGTTCAATTAAATAATAAAAGTATAATATTTATGCAAGGTCTATAATCGGGAAGCCAATTCGAATGTGGAGTGGACTGCAAACAAAATAATCAAAGGTGAGTTAATCTCACTCACATCTGTGTACCATTCAATTTAAATAGTTAATATTTAAATTATTGATTGGTTGTTTAGTTGTATGTGATAATTATTATCAGATTTGATCGATATTTATTGTTGTGCTAACATCTTTGGATGCAGGTGAAACAGGTTGGAGGGATCCAACTGGATTCCTTAAAATATTTAGTTTAGTTAAAATATTCTGTGATATAATTATTTGCTATCCTGTGATGAATTATATTGATAATTGGAAATGTTGGATACTATGGTTGATTTAAAATATTTCGGCGAACTGAGTTATCAAAATCTATAGAAATGGGATTTTTGGAAGAAATATAATGGTAAATTTTTTGGAAGTGAAATAATTATAGAATAAAAATAAGAATGAATTGGAAAGAAATAAAAGTCATTTTTGAAACTGAAGTTAAATTGTAAAGTAGAGATTTAAAACAAGTTTTAAATCAAAATTAAATCTAGAACTCAAGTATAGTGAATCTTAGTTTTTAAACAAATAAAGTTTTTTAATTTAAATTGTTTTAACAACTTGAATGTTAAAGTGCATTTTAAAGTGGATTTGAATTTAAAAATGAATTTGGTTTTAAATTCCTTTAAACTTCTTTTATAAAATGAGTAATTTATTTATTTAATGAAGTAAATAAAACGGTAGTTAATTACTGGTTGAGATTAATCAAGAGTGACCGATATTTGTCGTTTAATTAATGATTGATTACTTATGGGATTAATTTAGATTAGGATAAACTAAATGTAATTAGAAATCATTAATTTATATAATTAATGATGTAATTAAAGGTTGATTAATTAAGATAAATTAATCAATAATAAGTGGTTTATGAGAAACTAATTAATATAAGTAATTAAGGATTAATGTACGTAACAACCCGGAAATTCCGATCTCGAAATCTCCAGATAGTTAGGAAAAGAAGAAAAGAGAAAGAAAAAGAAACAGAAAACAAGTCACAGAAACCTCACATTCGCAGCGGATCGAAATATAATATCACATCAATAACAGTTTTACAAGAAGGACTGTATCAGTGCACTTATATTTTATACATCATAGTTACAACCATCATCCATCACCGGACAGTTTAAAACAACATGTTCTAATTATACAATAATATATACAGCGGTTTATGCTCCATCCATTCCTGCCATCTAGCTCGCCTCCTGAGCTCCAAAACGTCCTCACCTGAAAATCTGTAATATTCGGTCTGACCCAAGCATTACATCAAAGTAACACCCGGGTCAGGCTGGAAACCAGTGTGAGTAAACTCATCTAACATGGAATACAAAAGCATACAACTTATATGAACCCCGGGTAACTTATATCAATTTACAACTTCACAAGTGGTTATAGACATTACTTATTTCACACCTCAATTTCTAAGTCTAAAACTTAGAATAAATGGTTCAATTCACTTAAATCATTCCATATCAGCCTTTTGATTCCACTTATCAATTTATAAAGAATCAAAGTGATTTCGGGTATTTACTAATACCCGACTCCGGTCTCTTTGAATCTATACCACCTTAACCAAAGTTATTCAAGTGAAATACAATTCAATTTTTGTTTGTGTCAAAATTGGGCACAACACTCTTCGGAAGTTTTTGAAGAGATAATAAATGAAGAAAGCAAATTAAAATGAGGATTATCTAACAAAAACTCCAAGCAACAGAAAGTAAATTGCACAGAAGACAACAATTTAGAGTGGTTCGGCGATTTGCCTACGTCCACTATGAAGTTTTGTTATTTTATTGCTCGATATTCGGAGAATACAACTTTTATATGGCTAAGTACAGCAGTTCTTAAGCAAAAAGTCGAAGTCAAAGGCAGCGGTGGTGCTCTGAAGCAATTCTGGCAGCGTCCGGACGTGCTTTTTCTCTAGAAATTCTCCGATCCCCTTTCTGAATGACCAGGGGCTCTATTTATAGGTGCTGGAGGCTGATATTTCTCCTAAAATTCGGGAAGACCACTTCTGGCACATGTGGGGGGCCCATATGGCCGAATTCTGGAGATCCGGGCCCACTTTTGGATCGATTCGACCCTTGGTTCGAATCGATCCAAAAAGTGTCCAATCGTGATGAAACTTGGCATGGACATTCTTCTATGTACGTGCAAGCTCCTGTGAAAATTTCATAGCATTTGGACTTGTAGATCTCAAGTTATGATCGATTCAAGATTGCATTTTCAGTTGATATGCGTGCTTCGAATCCATGTTCTTCGAATCGATAGGGTCGAGTCCTTGGCTTCAGCTGCTACAACTTGATGGATTCGATGTGTTGGATTCTAGGGTTATCTTCTTTCGAATCGATGATGTTGGCACTTGTTCGGATCGATCGTTGTTAGCTACTGCAGATCGATTCGAAGTTGCTTCAGTATGTTGGATTCGATGAACTCTCGCTTGATGGATTCGAAGACAGGAGCACCCTGATGGATTCGAAGACAGGAACACCCTGATGGATTCGAAGACAGGAGCACCCTGATGGATTCGAAGATAGGAACACTCTGTTGGATTCGAAGACAGGAACACTCTGATGGATTCGAAGACAGGAACACTCTGTTGGATTCGAAGACAGGAACACTCTGATGGATTCGAAACAAGGCGTGCCCTCGATGGATTCGAACATACATTCTTTGGATGGAGTCGAACTGAGACATACATAGATGGATTCGAACGTATATATGTGAGATGGGTTTGAGGCAAGGGCTCGCCCCTGGGTTCAAAGCTATGCGTGCCCTGAGGGATTCGAACTCTGATCGATTCGAGCCTGGGTCTCTCGTATGGATTCGAAATAAGGCCTACCCTCCTTATTTTCTTTTTGCGACATCTTGAGTATACGAACTCGGATTTCCCCGAAATTTGGAACGTTGGTTTCTACAGCTTTGTTTGACGTGTCTTATCAATTGTAGCCCGATCCGGACTCGGATAAAATTCGTCGATATCTGTAGTTGCCCAACGATCATTCAAAGCTGAAGATGTATGATCCTGTTTCTTTCTGGTCAGTTCCTTGGTATCTCGGCCTTGCCAAAAGGCGGGATAACATTTGCCCCCCAAAGTACGTCTTGTGTAAACATGACGTGCTTTGAAAAGCTAAAATCTAACGCCGGACAATTAGGACATGCTCTGCTGAAAGCTGTATTCTTTATTGCTGTTATCAACTGTCGTATGATTGTGATCGGTTGTTCGTCGTTGAGACCATGACAAGATGGATATCCGTTCCCTGTGAACGACAAAGATCAAATATTAGTCAAACATATGCGTATACGTGTATCGCCTTGACCTTGGTTAACTTTGCGTGATTGCACGTTGTTGCTGGCTTGGTTTGTTATTGAATTCTGCATCGGCCCTCTCCTGAACCGATTTGGGATTAGGGTTAACATTTTGTTGTTATAGCCATCTATGATCATCCTTTTGTATCGATCCTCTCCTGAATCGGTGTAAAGGTAGATCAGTTAACTTTTCATATCGAAGTGTTGTATTCATTCTCATCGACGGTGCTAAATGGATTCGAAGCATGCTTGTTCGAACCAATAGGGTTTCGAATTGATGGAATTGCTGGTTATGGAATAGGTTGTTCGAATCGATAGGATTTTTCAACTCAGTCCTTATTCAAGTGCTTCGAATCGATGCTGTCCTAATGGATTTCGAAGTCATGTATTTTCGAATCAATGGTCTTACCTTTGCTCAGTGTTTCATCGAATCGATGGTGCCTCGCATCGATTAAACTGGGATGGATTCGATTGTGTAAAAGATTGGAAGGTAATGGGTTCGAAGTGGAGTATGGATTCGGCCACGTGATGGATTCGAAATCACGACTTTACACTGTGATGGATTCGAGTGCAATGGGTTATCGAGCGTTTGTTCAAATCGACGGGGTTTGGCTAGTGACCGGCGGTAGGGAGTAAACACAACCGGGAGCCGAAGAGCCACGCGTTTTCTGTGGAACCCATATAAATATCCAAGGCCATCTTCATTTTTAACTTCTTACTTTTCACTTTTTACTGTGGTTATATCTCCGAATCGATCCTCCAAATCCAGATACAACTGCATTCTGCACGAATCGATCCAATTTTTCCAAGTTTTTTACCTGTAATCGAATCCAATCAGGTAAGTCAAAGGATCGATCCGAGTATAGAATGATGAAAACTGAAAATTCGACATCGATTACAATCTTTTCTTTCGAAAACCATGAGTGATAGCGAGATCTGAAATGGGTTGACTCGATAAATCTGGGGATCGAAACCATTCAAGTCGTATTGACTCTGAGTGTTATCAGGGAGAAGTGTAGGCAATGTTGGCTGGCATCTTCCTTCCCTGCTTCGCATCGATTAGGGCATAAGTAGTTCGAACCGATCAAGAAGGCGTGACTTCGAATCGATGTAGGAATAGGTAGTTCGAATCGATCAAGATTGCAAGATTTCGAACCGATGGATTCGAAGGACCGTGCCGATCGATTCGAGGTGATAATACCCTGATCGATTCGAAGGTGCTCAGTGTGGATCGATTCGAAGTTATGCATAGCTCATGGATTCGAAGTACTTCTCCACCCTAAAGCTGCATCGAGTCGACCTTCTTGGATTCGAGGCGCATGGATTCGAACGTCTTTGATTCGACCCATATCGATTCGAGTCGATCGATTCGAACGTTCGAACATCTGAAACTTCTGATTTTACGATTGGCTCCAACTTCTGAGCTATGACCAATTTCAAGTTTGAACTTTTTGTCGAGCTTAATGAACTTTAGCATAATTGACCTCGACGAGCTTCGGCCTTGCATAATCGAATCTAACTTGACCTCTCCGTTGAAGCTCGTTGATGGCACCATGACTTAAACAAAATATAACGAATTTATTACTTGAATTGGCCAATAGCTTCTGGGTGGCGTGAAAGTGACGGTCAGCGATGACGGTCGTTTTCATTCTCAAATTCCAAAGTTTCGTAGTTCGGACACCTCGTTTCATCTTGTAAAATCTGCTTAAATTTTTTGCTTGGCATTTGCATTGCACAACATACTCATACATTTTGCACCGCGGGAATGCATGGGTTTTTTTTTTTACTTTTTTAACGCCACTTTCTGGTGAGTTAGTTAATTATGGAGTCTTCGAGTTCTCAACAACAAGAAGCACAAAGCTCGCCCCTTCCAGCGCTTGAGATTCCGGACATCCCTCTTGAAGTCGTAGATTCGGCCCCGGATGAATTGCCGGAGGCCATATTTATCGAAGATCCGGTTGATTCTGTTCAATCCAATATCTCAGAGTCTCTGTTGGGCCGGATATATTCGAAACACAACATATCTCTGGATTATGTTTTATTACCCAGTGCTAGTGATAGACCACACAACCCTCCTGAAGGATATACTGCCTTCTACCGCCATGCCTGTGCGGCTGGATCTCTTCCTCCTTTTAACCAATATATCAGAGAGATGTTGTCGTATTTAGGAATCGCTCCTTAACAGCTTCATCCCAACGGGCATGCACTACTAAACAGTGTCTTCGTCATATTTATGGATTGCCTTTTTCACCCGCCAAGACCTAACGAGATCAGGCACATCTTCAACTTTAAGAGTAGGGGTGATAGCCCGTCTTTCACTTTTCTGGAGACAGTCAGGAACTGTCAGGTCGTGACTGGGGCCTGGACCAGGCTTAATTATTTCAAGAACGAGTGGTTTTTTGTCCGATGCCCCCCAGGGTTTGCCAGGAGATGGTTATCCAGGCGTAAGCATCATAATTCGTTATTGAGTGGTCACTTTTAATACTTTACACTAATACTCTGCCACTCTTGCAGCCATCATTTCGAGACCTACTGGTGGGCATTATAGGGGTGTCGTTCAAAGCTTGCAAAGGGTTCCCCATGACTTAAGGCACATAGATTTGCTATTGACTGATGATAACTTAAGGACATTGGGTTTGATTGAGATGGGCCAGAGTATTGTGATTGAAGGTTTGGCGAAATCGGCCTCGAGGAAGAAGAAGAAAGTGGCAAAGAGAAAACCTGGCGTTGTAATAAGAGAAATGAGCGATGATGAAAGAACGCCCACAGACATTGATATAGCAGCCGACCTTTCCCGAATAGAAGAGGGTCAGAAAGGCAAGGCTGTTGTACCTAAGCTTAAGAGATGGAAGTCTGTAGTCGTAACCCGTTCCCAACCTGGGGTTACTGTTTCCAGCGCCTCTCCTTGTCAGTACGGAGACCTTTTCACAGGGTTGGACGATATTCCCATTCCGGACTACGTATCTCTCCACCACGGGTCCGGGTTGGAAGAGCTCCGGGGAGCGCTTGATATAAGCGAATCTTTACCCGTTAGTGCAATCGATGCTTCTGGTTGGTGGGGGGGTTTGCGCATTTATACACTTTTCACAACACTTCACGACTTCCACACGCATTGCAGTATTATTTCTTGGTACTTAATCGAATTGTTCCTTTTTTACAGGTGCCATGTCGAATCGTCCTTCTACACTTGATAAACTTCGGCGAGTACACCATTCTTCATCCTACTATGAGTCTCGCCGCAGGGATTCTGACCGAGATCGTGAGCGGAGGTATTATGAGCAGAAGCATCGTGATAGGGACCATTCCCGACACTATTCTAGCCAGGAGCATTCTGATAGGGACCGAAGGTATCGTTCACCCTCTCGTTCTCCTCCGTCATCCAGGGGCCAAGCACCTGCAATCGAAACTTCACGGCAACAACCATCTTAACAAATTTCTAAACCTGGTCCACATCGCTCAAGGACTGATACGGCCACGACCGTAACCGTAGAGGAGGCACCTCTTGAACCGTCTGGTGAAGGGGCTATTAGAATTGCTCAGTTGAAAAAAAGACTTTCCAGAAATATGCTTTGACGCCTATATCTTTCCACCCAACCTTAAGAGAATTCCCGAAGAGGCCGTGCACACCGCCCTCAGCTATACCCGGGATTTTTATGCTCAGCATAAAGAATGGTACATGGCGGCTGTTAAAGCCTCAAAAGTAGCCTTCGAACGAGCCAAAGTTATTGAGAACTTGGAAGCAGACTTGGCTCAGAAGAACCGTATTGTTGACGTTCTTCAATCTGAAACGGAATCTTCTCGCAAGGCTGAACTGGAGTCGCTACAGAAGGTCGATGAGACATTAGCTGAGATGGCGAAAATGCAACAAGTGCATTGTACTTTAGTTGAGGATTTAGGCCATCGGTACAAAAACGTTGAGGCCGAGCGAGATGCGGCGGTCAGGGAACTTGAGGAGTTAAAAGCTAAATTCGTCAGTTTAAACAAGGAAAAAGATGACGCTAATGCGGCCGCACAGGAAGCGTGTGAGCAAGCTGTGTCTCTCCGAGCTGAGCGAGACGCGACGGTTGCTAAGGTTGAAGCGGTGGAAGCAGAGGTAGAAGGGAGAGTTCAAGCGGAGATATTTAGAGTAGAAGCTGAGTTTGATGATCTTCTCGACACTTATAATGCTAATGTACTTGAGCACAGGAATCTCTCGTGGCTCGAAGATTATTCTACGCTTCTGCTCAGTGCTTGGAAAAAATTGGTGGCGAATAAAAGAGCATCTCTCCCTGAAGGCGCCGTAGACGAATTTGAACTTGAATCTCGCTTGTTGAGTGAAGAGGAAAGGAAACTCCTCCATGATGTGATGATCTCCACTGAGAGGGAGAGACTTGGGTTTCATCATGTAGAGACTGGTGAAGGTTCTGGAGCCGCACATGACAGTGAGAATGTTCCAGTTGATTCCCCAACCTCATCTGGAGTCGTTACTACAGCTAGTCCACAGGTTATCCCTGCTTATAACCCGGATCGACCGGGACTGTCTCTCGGTACATCTACCGTTTCTGAACCTGTTCTATCACCGAGCCGCAGCAAAGAAGGTATTATAAATGTTGCTTAAGTGTTTCTGGAATTTTGAACTTGTAGCCGATCGTTTGACTAATCATCTTCTTTTCGGTTTAATCAGTGACTGAAAGCGATGCACCAGCACTTCCAATTCCACAAGTTTCGCAGCCAATGCTAGGAGCCGTTGTTACTGAGGCCATCACGACCACTGTTTTTACTAGCGAGATGGGAGAAGGGAGCTCGATGTCGTTTGATGTTCAGATGATTGAGGAGCTTCTCAAGCAACCTTGTGAACCTTTTCCTGATCCTTCCTTTACAATGGGTGGTGTTGCCTCATCTTTTAGCTCATTTATGCCGACCGCCAGTGTTTCCAGCGCTGCTCGATCTACCCGAGAAGAAGAAATTCTTGCTGAGATAAGCGCCGAAATGGCTACGGTGACGGCAGTTGGTGGTTCTGGAGGCGATGTTGCTCCACCAAGCCTAACTCCTTCAATCGTTACTTCTCTCACCAGCACTGTTATAACTTCTAGAGTTGAAGCTTCGCCACCTGCTACGGCTCCTCCGCCTTCGGTTCGCCCTCTAAAAAGGATCTCTGTCCCTTCTAGCTCTGAGGAAGACGTAGATATCATACCAGACCCTGAGGATGCTCCAAACAAGGACAAGAAATCTCGTAAGAAGCCGGGTAGCGGGTCTAGCGGCTCAACTCCAAAGAAGAGACATCGGAAGAAGAAGGAATGAACTTCTTGTCTTGTCATGCAGTTGCGAAGTGGAACTTCTTTTTACTTCTCTTTTTGTTGGCCGTGTATGAGTGTGGATTCGGCACCCACTTTATGAGTTGTTTTTGATTTTATCATGTAATCAAACTCTTTTTTTGTTTGTTAATAAAATAGAAAACAGCTCTTTTCTTATTTGCTTAAGTATTGCATTGATTAGCTTATGCCCACATATGCTATAAGCCTTGTATACATGTCCACACTTCGGGGACTTAACATAATCTGTAGTTAACAGTTTGGTGTACTTGTGGTGTTTTCACCGTCAAGTAGAGTTTGTTTTTATTTGCCAAGTTTGAGAATCTTGGTCGCGAGTTGTGATCGATGAATAACCGAACTTCGGACATTGCATCACTTTGGTCAGTGATTAACACTTAGCTTTTTCGCCCCTAGTCTCGGGGAACGACATTTGCATTTTTGTGGTTGAGTGCGTTTACTGCAAACTTTAAACACGTGTCCGCATTTTGGGGACTTAAGACAATTTGAGATCGATAATCCGGTTCGCACTCCGGGAACTCGAGGGTTATCGACGCTTGTAACACGGTCCGCACTCCGGGAACTTGGAAATGACGTTCACATTCCAACTCGTGCCCTGAGAAGTTGGGGTTTGTTCGCGCTCTGGAAACGACTTATTTAATGTTTATACTCCAATTCGCGCTCTGGGAAGTTGGAGTTCGTTCGCACTCTGGGAACGAATTATTTAATGTTTATACTCCAATTCACGCTCTGGGAAGTTGGAGTCCGTTCGCACTCTGGGAACGAATTGTTTAATGCTTATACTCCAATTCACGCTCTAGGAAGTTGGAGTCCGTTCGCACTCTGGGAACGAATTGTTTAATGTTTATACTCCAACTCGCGCTCTGGGAAGTTGGAGTCGGCTCACACTCTGGGAGCGGTGGATTTGTACTCCGGTTCGCGCTCCGGGAACCGAGAGTTGAAGTTTATACTCCAATTCACACTCTGCGAATTTGGAGTTGGCGGAGGGATTGTCGTGTATTAATCCCCGTGAATGTTGATGTAGTGTTTTTCCCCCGAGCTCGGGTTTCACTTAGTGAGTGACCGGTCGCATCACAATCAATCCCTATTTGAATAAGTCCCACTGCGTGATGGGACTTAGCTCTTCGTGCATTGTAATATAGTGCGTCATATTCAGTAAATCACAGCTCTGGCTCGAAGAGATGGCATTTTATTGCTGAAACGAGAAAATAGGGCAAAGTCAGTTGCCTTATTACAAATTTAAGTCTCAAAATGCTAGAATAAAATGCAAAAAAATAAATTGACAAAAAGTAAATGAGTAAAATCTTTCATATGTGTAGCGACGAAGACTTTCGCTATTCCAAGCTCTCGACAAGGTAAAACCGTCAACTGTTGATAATTTGAACGTGCCATCTCCGAGCTTTTGTGAAATCACATACGGCACTTCCCAATTTGGCTTCATGTGTGAAGGGACCGGATAAACTCTTTTGAGTACGAGATCGCCGACTTTGAAGGTTCGCGGACGGACCTTGGCGTTGTACAGTCGGGCGACTTGATTACGATATGCGGCTGCCCTCAAATCAGCCTCTTCGCGCTTTTCATCGAGAAAATCCAAAGATTCAGCAAGTAATATGGCGTTTGTTTTCGGATCGTAATACGTTACACAATGAGAATGCACTTTCATTTCGACCGGAATAACGGCTTCAGAACCATAAGATAAGGAAAACGGGGTATGACCGGTTGCAGTTTTATGAGTCATTCGATAGGCCCATAATGCCATAGGAAGTTCGTTGACCCATTTGCCCCCAGCTTTTTCCAGTCGCTTCTTTAGAATGGACTTGATAACTTTATTAACAGCTTCAACCTGACCATTTGCTTGAGGGTGCGCTACTGCATAGAATTTCTTATGGGTGTGAAATCGTTGACAGAAATTTTTGAATTCAGCACTGTCGAATTGAGTTCCGTTATCGGTGATGATAGTATGTGGGAGACCAAAACGGCAGATGATGTTACGCACTACAAAGTTGATTACTTTCTTTGTCGTAATTGTCGCAAGGGGTTCATCTTCAGCCCATTTGGTGAAATAATCAACTGCGACGATGGCGTACTTCGCGCCACCTTTGGCCAGAGGCAATGTGCCGATGATATCCATTCCCCACACCGCAAATGGCCAAGGACTGACCATTTGGGTTATCCCAGTAGGCGGGGCTCTTGGAATTCGAGCATGTTTCTGGCATTTGTCACATTTTCTAGCGTAGTCTGCAGCATCGCGATTAACAGTAGGCCAATAATACCCATATCGAAGTATCTTCTTTGCTAGTGCTTGCCCCCCAGTGTGATCACCACATTCTCCTTCGTGTACATCGTGTAACACTCGTTTGATTTCATCGTGTGCGATACACCGGAGGAGAGGGACAGAGTATCCTCTTCGATACATGACTCCATTCTGAATAACAAATCGTGAGGCCTTTCGTAGAACTTGTCTTTTCTCGCTTCGCCGCTCGGGTAATACACCGCGTTCGATATAATCTTGATAAGGAGTCATCCACGACTCCTTGATGGAGGTAGCTTCAAATGTGAAATCAGTCTCCCTTCAATCAATGCTCGGAGATGATAGGGTTTCAACCGGAACAACCCCCAACTATTGAGCCTCACCCATACTTGCTAACTTTGCCAATGAATCAGCTTTCTGATTGTGCTCTCGGGGTATGTAGAAAATGGCATAGTAATCGAATTGATTAAGTATCTCCAGAACTTGAATTAGATAAGCGGCCAGTCTTCGATCTTTGGCCTGATATTCACCTCGAACTTGACACACTATCAATTGGGAATCACACTAGATCTCTACAGCGATGATTTTCAGATCACGGGCAAGTTTTAGTTCGGTAAGTAGAGCTTCGTACTCGGCTTCATTGTTGGTTGCGCGGAACTCGAATTTTAAAGCATAACATATGGATCGTCCTTCGGGGGTCTCAAGCACTATCCCAGCTCCTGAGCACCGATCGTTTGACGCACCATCGGTGTACAACTTCCAGATGTATTCGGGAGATTTGCTGGTTTCAGGCAAGTCTTCAGGAATAGTGAATTCGGCTATAGAATCTGCTAGGACTTGGCTGTGAATGGCTCTCCTTGGAGTATAAGTGATGTCGAATTGACTCAGATCGATGTTCCACTTCAGTAACCTACCAGACGTCTCAGGCCGCGTAAGGACCTGTCGTAACGGCTAATCGGTGTACATAGTAATAGGATGAGCCTGGAAATATGGCCGGAGCTTCCTCGAGGCAATGACTAAGAAATATGCCAACTTTTAAAGCTTTGGATAATCTCTCTCGGCTCCGGTTAATCGTTTACTCACGTAGTAGACAGGCTTTTGCACTCGGTCTTCCTCCCGAATCAATGCAGCACTGATTGCATTTTCTGATACTGCCAGGTAAAGATATAACTGTTCATGATCTACAGGCTTTGAGAGGATTGGTGGTACGGAAAGATGTTGGATTAGTGATTGAAATGCGCCCTCGCATTCTGTGGTCCATTCGAAGTTTCGTTTCCCCTTTCGAATTAAATCGAAAAATGGAAGGCATTTGTCGGTCGATTTTGAGATAAACCTGCTCAGTGCTGCCACTTTCCCGTTAAGACTCTGAACTTGCTTTATGGTTTTCGGAGTTTGGAGATTTCTGATCGCCCAGATCTTTTCGGGGTTGGCCTCTATTCCTCGGGCATTGACAATGAACCCAAGAAATTTTCCGGATGCGACTCTGAAATGGCACTTGAGTGGATTAAGCTTCATTCCGTATTTCCGGAGGATGTCGAACATTGACTCCAAGTCCTTGACATGATCATCAGAGTACCGTGACTTCACCAACATTTCATCTACATAGACCTCCATAGTCTTTCCAATTTGATTGGCAAACATTCGGTTGACTAAGCGTTGATAGGTCGCGCCAGCATTCTTTAATCCAAAAGGCATGACTTTGTAGCAGTACAACCCCAAGTCGGTTACGAAGCTTGTGTGTTCTTGATCCGGCACATGCATGGGTATCTGGTTGTAACCTGAGTAAGCATCCATGAAAGATAACAATTCATGTCCAGCGGTTGAATCTACCAGTTGATCGATCCGGGGGAGTGGAAAGCTGTCTTTCGGGCAGGCTTTATTCAGGTTAGAGTAATCGATACACGTTCTCCATTTTCCATTTGGTTTCCGGACAAGTACGGGATTGGACACCCATTCTGGGTATAAAGCGTCTCTAATGAACCCATTTGATTTCAACTTATCGACCTCTTCTTTCAGGGTAGCAGATCTCTCTGGATCCATACTACGCCTTTTCTGCTTGACCGGGATATACCGCGGGTCAATGTTCAAGGTGTGGCTCGCGATGTCAGGCGAGATTCCGCACATATCAAAGTGTGTCCAGGCGAACACGTCAAGATTCGCCCGGAGAAAATCAACCAATTCCTGTTGTGTCTTTTGGTCAAGTTGAGACCCAATCTTCAATATCCTCGAGTCATCGTGATCATCATCAATCGGGACATCAATGGTTAGCTCGGCCGGAGAAGCCTGACTTTCCGTAGATTCTTCTTTATTATCATTATCCCTAGGAACAAGATCCTTTTGGAATTGGTTGAGGCGCCCGGGCCGAGGCCCAGGCGCTAATTGTCAATTGTCAGTAAAACGGACGCACAGAGATTCCTCTACGCCCTTTCCTTTCTCTTTCCGCTGCGCCTCCCGCAGCTCGGCAACATAACAGGCTCTTCCAACAGCCTGATCTCCTTGTACAACTCCTATTTCGTGGTCAGTAGGGAACTTCAGAGTTAAACATCATGGGGCAATAGCAGCCCTAAATTCGGCAAGGGCCGGTCGGCCCAAAAAAGCATTGTATGGGAAAGGAATATCTAAGACAACAAATTGCAACATCCGAACTCTTCGGCATTCTCCCGCTCCCAACTCTACTGGCAATTCAACTATTCCAGTTGGTATTGTTGCACTCCCATTGAAGCCGTGGACTCGTGATTGACAAGGCTTTAAGTCCTTAGCTTCCATTTTCATTAAATCATATGCTCTTTTAAATAATATATTTACGGAACTTCCGCTGTCTACCAAGATCCTCTTCATCCAAGCAGGAACAACTTGAGCGGATATAACCAATGGGTCAATTGTGGGAGCTTCGACTTTATCAGCATCTCGATTTCTAAACACGATTTCATCAGCCATTGTCTTTTGTTGTTTAGCCGGTGTTCCATCTTCCGAGTTGCTGTAGCATTCAAAGTCTACATGCCTGATTGAGCTAGCATATGACTCCATTTCTCTCCAACTTCTGTCTGCCGAATGAGGACCACCACTTATTGTATTGATAACCAACCTTCCGCCTGTGCGAGCAGGTTCACCTTGTCTTTCCTGATTCTGCGTTCGATTTTGATTAGATGGGCCCGCTCCACCAGACTGCGGCGCCCGAACAAACTGGTCCAACTTTCTTTCTCTGATCAACTTTTCAATGAGGTCTTGCAAATGTCTACACTCATTGGTATTATGCCCATAACTTTCATGAAACCTACAGAACTTCCCTGTCTGAATTTGCTTCTCCGATGAAGGCTTCGGAGCAGGCTTCTTGTATTGCATAGTATTACAAGTCTGTAAGTATACGTTTTCCAGTGACGTGTTAAGCGGTGTATAATTGTCAAACATTGCGGCCCTACGTCTCGGACCACGATTCTGATCTTGCTTCTTGCTTTGGTTATCACCATTTCTCGATCGCTGGGCTTGTTTATTTTGGATATTCAATTCGACTTTTCCCGAATTTTCTCCGGACAGTTTAACCGCAACATTACTCTGAATCCCTTCACTGCTGGGCCTTGCATCGTCTTGCTTCCTAGACTGTTTCGCATCCTCTCGCCTCAAGAATTGAGCAGCTTTGGAATAGAAACGGTCCAACGATGCGGGAGGTTTCCCGGCTAGCCAATTTCCAAATTAGGAATCAGGGTCGATTCCTTTAGTCAGGGCCATTAGAATGGAATTATCATTAGGGTTGGTGATCTCTGCGCATGCAGCATTGAATCTCTCCAAATATCGTCTAAGTGTTTCTCCAGGAGCTTGAGTGACACTTGATAGGGTATTAACATCTTTAGGTCGGGCAATATGCATGCGAAATTGTTCAACAAATTTAGTAGCTAACTGGTCAAACGAAGAAATAGATCGTGGCGGTAATCGGGTGAACCACATTGTCGCAATTCCCCCTAAGGAAATAGGAAAACTGCGGCACTTTACTGCGTCATCAGCTCTTGCAGCAGTCATTGACCATTCATATTTCAGAACATGTTGATTTGGGTCGGAATTTCCTTCATACATGGGAAGGGTTGGCATTCTGAATCGCCGAGGAGGTTCAGCATACAATATGTCATCAGTAAATGGGGTATGACTCCGGGAGATTCCCCAATCGTCATTTGTTAGGTCTTGACTCTCGTGAATCATTCGTCGTACCATGGCTGAGAAATCTGGTATTGGAAAATTCTGTGGGTGGTGAGCCAAAGTATGGTCGGGTTCCATAGTGCGAGGTGGGATCGGACGTTGTCGACGATCCTCATCTCGCTTCCTTGGCTCGATGTCTTCTGGGACATATGGTCTGGAGCCTGTCCCTACTGATGATAATTTTTATTGGAGTGATCTCGAGCATCAACTCCTATGTCAACTGCAGCGGCTGTAGCAGCTCGATCGTCTGCAGTGTATTGAGGAATAGTGCCTCCTCGGGAGGAGGGTCCAGTATGGAAGCTGGTAGATGGGCCAACCCTTATTTGCCCAACGGTTACCGCCTGTTGACAGTCAGCGGCTTGCGTATGATTTCCGTCTAGCCTGGGGCAGATAGATCTGGTATTGTAATCAGAGGAAGCGGAGCTTTCGGTGGAAGAACGAGGAGCTTGATCCCTTCTGGATCTTCTTCGCTTTTGGCGATTTAGTTGGTTGGTCAACTCAGCATTAGTGCGCAATTGCTCAGTTAGCTGTTGTCTGCTTTAGGTTAATTCTTGGAGTAGTGCTTGGAACTCTTGCCTTGTGACCGGACCTGACTGATCCGTATGCCCGACAGCATCTTGGTTAGTGGATTGTAGCTGTGTGGGATTTTGCCTATCCCGGCCTTCCTGATCACCAATGTTGGAAGTGGTTCTTGTACTCACCATTTTGAAACGTTGAATTCTTTCCTAGACTTTTAACAACTCTGAGTAGAATGGAAGGAATTTGAATATGAGGTCTGGATCTCTCTCTTAGATTTATGCAATCCGGTATCGAAGATAGATCCAAGGAGCAGGAGAAAAAACTGGGTTTTTTCTCAGTGAAAGCACCAAAGTGTTTGTGTCAAAATTGGGCACAACAATTTTAAACACAGGATGTCACTGTTTAGCCCAAACAAATCATATCACACAGCATCTCACATCACATATCAGAGATCAACTAATCTAAACATAGTATATCATTCAGTCATTCATAAGCAAGATTTATCAACCATACCATTAATTACTTCAATTACTTCTAAGTCCTGCTTACTGATCATTAATTAATGACAAATCAGTTAATTAATGATCCCCTAATTTTCCATCTTCATTAATCATCCTTGATTAATTATACTTTAATTACATTACATTAATCCTTAATTAATTACATTAATCAATTACTCTCTAATCACTTATTGTTGATAAATTAATCTTAATTAATCAATCCTTAATTACATCATTAATTATATTAATTAATGCTCCTTAATTACTTCTCCAATTAATTATTAATCATATTTAGTAATTAATCTTAAAATAATTATTCATTAATCAGCCTTGATTAATCACATTTGTAATTAATTACCCATAATTAATTACATTTCTTAATTATCTTCAAATAATTTATTAATCAATTCTTAAATTAATTACACTAAGTAATTAATTATTAATTACTTCCACTAAGTAATTACCCTTCTTATAAATTATACAAGGTAATTAAACCCAAATCATTTCCATTAAAATTAGCATTCCAATTCAATTAAGTAATTATTCATTAATTACTTTACCAGGTAATTACTCTTTTCCACTGACATTCAGTAATCATACTTTAACAAACCATCATGTGATTATCTTAAATTAATTAAACCAATTAATTAACTTGAGTAATCACATTGCTTTAATTAACTACATTGGGTAATTAATCCCTTAATTACTTCCATTCAGTAATTATACTTAAACAATTCCATAATTTGATTATCTTTAATTAATTAATCTAATTAATTATCTTAAATTAATTATATTAATTAATAATTTGATAATCCTTAGTTAATGATCTTTCATTATCTATTAACAATCCTTTAATTACTCTCGAAGTAATTAAAATTTACTTAATATTTTCTTAATCCAAATTAATTAATTCATATTAACCAATTAATTAATTTTTCTAATTACCCAATTATTTAAGTACTTGACTATAACCTGGTTAATCTTTAATTACTAATTAAGTTAAATAATCCCCTAACTACTTAAGTTCTTAGTTAATCTAAGATAAACCATAATCTTAATTATTTACTTAATTGTCATGTAAATTTATTTAAATGTTTGAAATTAAGTTGTAGGAAATCACCTCTTTGATTAATTATAAGATTAACCTTTATCTTCTTATCAAACTCAGGGATTAATTTAATCAATCAACTTGATATATTATTATTATTTCCCATCAGCAATTTAATTTCAACAACATTTTGACCTTATAACTTTAATTTCATGAAACTGGTTTGAGAACAAGCCTTGGATACTTGTTCCCATTTTCTTTTCCTTTTTCACCTTTGTTTCTTTTACTTATCCTATAAAATTTCATTCAGGCCCAAACCCGGCCCACTTTCCCCTCTCCTTCTTTTTTATTTAATCTTAGCAAAATTCTGGCGATATGACCCCAGTCAACCTCTCTTTTTTCCTAGACCTATCTCGAGTAAAATCCCTTCATCCCCAATAGAATAAAATACTGATGCACAAAATTACTCGTGCACATGCACCGAACGACGGTGAACTTCTGGCCTTCCAGATCATCGCCGATAAGTTGCCTTTGACTTCCCCTAACCATCAGACCACCCAGACTTCGTCACGACCCATTAACCAAAAACGAGCTATCTCAACCCATCAGACAGCAACACTGATCACTGAATTTACCCGTAGCCCTATCTCCGTTCATCGGAGGCCACGACCTCCCTCCTGGACCACCTTCTAAGTTCCTCGTCCCCTTTCCCATAATTCTGGCCCAACTCGACATGACGTCGACGTCGCATTTACCCAAAATCAAACACTACCCAAACCAACTTTTAAACCCTAGTTGACGCTCGACTCGCCACACCGTCGAATAAGAAATTCTCTGGTATTTTTCCAACCATCACTGATCTATAAGCTAACTCCAGTATGGACCTCAACCCCTCTAGAACCTCCATTCGCCAGAGGATCTTAAAAAAATGCAATTTCTGATCAATCAGGAAATTCTCGGCATCCCTAATATTAAAAATCAGGAAAAAAGCACTAAAAATCAAGGTTTCGAATCACAGATCCATATATACCATCATAACTTAAGAATTTAACAACTTAATTTTTTTCTTGAATTTTAATTTCACTTTATATAACTATTTCTAGTTAATTCCTTTCTATTTGTACTTATGAACATTTTTTTTAAAGAAAACAAGATTAGGTAAATACAAACAGTTTCCCCTTGAACATCAAAATCTAAATTAGCTTATATGAAAAGATATTTGATTTAGAGTGTATTTTTTTTGGTCTGTTGAAATTTAACAGAGAGATATTCTCAGATATGCACACAACACTCATCTTAATATATATAAGCATTATTCAACATTCTTGCAAACATTTCACCATCAATAATTCAAGCATTTACCACATGCATTATTTAAATAGGCAGATCTAGTCAAAGGGTGAAAGTTTACTCACCTGCTTCCTGGAAACAGAGAACAGAGCAGGCTTCAATTAAAATCTGAAAATTGTCTAGCTGATGACCTTGATTTGCATTTGTTTGAGACGTTTTGATACTTGATTTTAAAGTTGATCTACTAGCTTTCAAGTTTGATTATAAATTTTTTTTCCCTTGCTTGTTTTACTCCCAGGTTTAGGCTTAAAACCAAATTTTTGTTTGTTTAATTTTGCTTCAGATCTAATTTCCTTTTATGGCCATGTTACTTTTGTCTGAACATCAAAAGGGAAAATAAGTAAGGGTAGAGATATGTGTATATATAGTTTTATTCTTTAATTTTTTTCCTAAATTTGAAAAAGAAAAGAAAATAATGACACTTGTTTATTACATAATAAAATTGTTTACAAATTGTTTGAATGCAAGTTAATATCTTAACACTTATCCAATTATGCTAAAATTCATACACTTGTAAATATGCATGTACTAATAAATTTTAAAGAAATGATTTTTAAAAACTTTTATATTAAATTTTCTATTAAGTAAATGCATTTCTCTTAATTTATTAATTAATCTTTTAAGGAAAATAATATTAACCAATTATATAAAAGAAATATAATCATACATAATATTTTAAACCCAAAATATTTTAAAATATCTATCTATCAAATCTCAAATTCTAATAAAAATTCGAATTCAAATTCAATCAAAAATCCAATTTGAAATCAACTCAAATATATGTATATATTTTAACAATATAAGTTAAATTTGTATATAACAATTCTATTTCAAAATCTATCTATATTTATATTTAAAACATTACATTATTTCTATGGTTTGAAAATAACAATTTTGCCAGTTTTAATAATTTATAAAGGAGATTATCACATTTGTTTGTTTAATCTATAAATCAGTATTTTTCAATAGCTAAATTAGAAAATTACCCAATAATCTGATGCCCAAAAATTCGGGTTATCACAATGTAATTAATTATAGTTAATTAATTTGTGAAGAAATTAAAGATTAATTACTGATTTTGGTTAAGAATAATTAATTTGTGTAAAGATAATTACTTGAATGTAATTGAAGGATAATTAATCCAGGGTGATTAATTAATATGGATAATTATGGAATGATTAATTAATTGATTTGAAATTAATTATTGTCAAGTGAAGGAATCTAAGTGATTGAGGTTAGTAATTCTATTAGAAGTGATTAAATTTATTTTGTAAGTGATTAAGTTTGCTTATGGATGATTGAATGGTATTGGATGTCTTGAATGAGTTGATATCTCTGATATGAAATGTTTTGTAGTATCATATGTTTGGACGGACAGGATATTGTGGTTATCTATCAATGATGAATTTTTATGTAAAGGGACATCATGTATTTAAAGTTTGAAGTGTATTTCATTTGGATAACTTGGGTTAAGATGACATGAGACTCGAAGAGACCGGGGTGGGTATTAGAAAATACCCGAAACCACTTCGAATTTTCATAGATTGATATATGAAATCAATAGGCTGGAATGAAATGATTTAAGTGGATTGGACAATTTAATCTAAATTTTGGTACTTAGAAAATTGATGTGTGAAATAAGTGATGTCTATAACAAATTGTGAATTTGTAAATTGATACGAGTTACCCCGAGTTTTAAATAAGTCCTATGCATTGGAATTTCACGTTAGATGAGTTTACTCACACTGGTTTCCAGCCTGACCCGGGTGTTTCTTTGATGTAATGCTTGGGTCAGACCGAGTATTACAGATTTTCAGGTAAGGATGTTTTAGAGCTCAGGAGGCGAGCTGGATGGCAAGAAAGTCTGGAGTGTCTCCACTGTATTATATTGTTGTATATCTGAGACATGATGATTGTGTATATCCAATGTCTGTATATATGTGTAACTCTGATGTATTATAAATGTATATGACAGATACAGAATTCTTTTATAAACTGTTATTATTTGATATTATATTTTTATCCGCTGTGAATGTGAGAATCTTTGTTGTGTTTCTTCTTCTTCTTCTTCTATCTCTTTCTTCTTTCCCTAACTATTTGGAATTTTCGAGATCGAAAATTCTGGGTCGTTACAAGTAGGTTATGTGAGTCGAAAGACAACAAATGATATTATACATAAGAGATCTTTTATGACTCAACCCCAGCGAATTTTGGGAACAATAGTCATTAGATGACTAATTTAGGTCGCAAACATAAATATACTGCGAAATAATTCAAAAATTAGTTTTATATAAGGCAATTCATAAAATGTTTATGAATGCTCATTCCATTAACCAAGAAACAACTGTTGTATCAAGAAATAACAACTTCATAGCGAAGAAATTTATTTGAAAAATTATTAATATAAAATGAGTTTGGATATGATCTGAGGATAAAACTGATTATAAGAGTTGAATGAAATTGATCGAACCTAAATGGAGATAATACATTAGAACGTGTGATGAGTATTCTTCTACATTAAGAGAAACTCTGAGTTTCTTGTCAATGTCAAGAATAAATTAAACCAATAAGAGTACATACTCTATGATTTGGAATGGTATGTAGATCCAAAATAAATTCCACGTACTTTATCAAAATATGATTTTGATAGTTGTACCCGAAGGGATCCTTTGGCTGCAATTATGAATTTAAGGGAAAGACAAATGCAGTTGGAATATAATGAGCCATATTGAAAAAAAATAACATTGTGAATTTCAATTATTAAAATTAATGTACCAAATTCACCATTCGATGTGGTCAAGTTGGGTTGGATTTACTCATAAAATTATTGCCTAGTATGACTTTGTGTTCGATACTTATGTGCTGAAATGAAAGATTCCAAATAAAGATTTAGATTAAACTGATTGCACATAACAACAAAGCGTCTTGAAGATAGCGGGAGCGATATTAAGTTTGTGGGTTTTTGGAAATGATCCAAGAAATGATAGAAAATATGATTTTATAAGCATAAAAAATGAATAAATATTTTGATAGAAATATAAAATAGTTTGATTATCAATCAAAGTGTAGAGAGATACGCGTTCATAAGAAAGAACATTAAAAGGTAATAGATATTTCCAAACCAAAAGTAACAAAACACTACTAATTGTAACGATGCATTTATGTTAAAATCAACTTTAGCTGTTTTAATACTCGACATTGGATATGTAAATGATGTCTTTTATAGTAAGTATAAAAGATATTGAAAATGTTCCAAATAATATGCAAGGACATCTTATTAAAAATATTTAATATGAAACATGTAAGATGGATTCCTTACGCATTGGCAATAGATATTATTATATGTTTATTGTTTACTATATTGTGATTGATTTATGTACTTAAAACATGAAGAAAATATCAAATCCAAATTGATATAACTAAATGGTTATTCCAGATGTTCTCATGTATTTATGAAATCTGGAGAATCGTTTGCAGAAACAACAAACACTTTACAAGTGAGTATTCAGACTCAAACTTTCATAAGTGATGCTGTATAATATGTAAACAATAAATTCAACTCAAGAATCTACAACTTGGAAATATTCCAAATGAAAGAATGTGGCTGATTCAATAGAAAAGACAAAGTACATCGCCTTAATAGCGCCGCGGTAAAAGCAATGTACATAAATATAAATGCATGATTTTATAACTAAGCTGAGGGTGATTCCAAATGTGGAGAATCCAATAACATTTTTATATGATAACAATATCATGATATAGTTCATAACAGAACTTAGAGCTCATTAGAAGTCGAAAGATATACTCTGAATTGTTCCACATGATAAATGTAGTTTATCAATGTCGAAGAAAGTTGATAGATGAAGTAGATAATTGAAACATTATAGCATACCCATTCACTATGGGACTGACCCAATTGGTTATGAGGAAACCGATTGGAAAAGTTGGAATAAGATTCTACAATTGACCCTAAGTGTAAGTTAGAGAATGATCGTGTTAGGGGTATCCCATAGGGAAATTATGTAATTTGTTGCATGTATCTAACTCAATAACCAAACTTATTTGAAATAAAAGGTGTTTCTTTCAATTATATACTTGATATAATATGTTATACTAATTCATTAGTTTAATTCAAAGTATATATTAACAAATTTCTTTGTTAACGCCCGAAAGGTATAGGAAAGGGAAACTTGGTTGAATGAAGGCTTAAATGTCCCTTGTAAACCTTGGAGTGAGTCTATGTAGATTAATCAAGTTTATGCATGCTTTTGGAACTCAAAGCAAGCCATGATTAAAATCAAAAGTTTTTTGGAATTCAAAAGCTAGTCATAATTCAAGTTGTCTTTATTTGAGTATCATGAAAATGTTGAATGTACAAGGTCCTATGTGCGTACAACTAGCATTAAATTACCAAATCAATTTAGAGTTACAAAGCTTAAAATCTAAGAATTTGATGCAAGAATAATCGACCCTTTCTACCAAACCCTTAGTTCGGTGTTTATAGGGGTTAATGGATGCGACACAATCCATATGCAGCTTAGTTTATCTCAACAACATGCATGACCCTGCTTTGACTTGATAATCTATATCATTCTTCGTACAAATGTGAGCTTTGACATTCATTTGTTTAATGGTAAACTATGACATCATGTATTAACCTTAATATCTATTCTGCCTTGATGGTCTTTATTGGGGACATCCAATACCAACATTGTACCGAGGACAAGCGGCATCCCTTGAAGGTTGATGAAGTGTGGTATCACTAAACATTGATGATTATGATATTGATAAGTGGAGATAAGCAGCATTAATAAGAGATGGTAATAATGAAATGCAGTATTGATAATAGGTAGCGCTAGTTATAGGCAGCACTGATTATGTGTGACATTGAAGAGGTGCGACACTAAATATAAGGGATGTTGAAGAGTTGAAGTATTGATTGTGTAATATGAATATATGATAATACATAGTACAGTGATGATAGTAATACTGCAAATAGTGTGGAATATAAAAGCACTATAGTAAAATGACAATAGAGATTTTTATACTGGTTCGGAGCACCGTCCTACGTCCAGTCCCGGACTCCTTCTAGAATTTCACTAAAACAACAACCCTCTCTTAACCCGGAGGAATAGGTTTATAACCCCCTGAGCAACCGAACGGAGACCTGAGCAACAGATCAGGATTTTGCCTCAACAGCCGAAGAGGACTTCACTCGCCTGAGCAGCAGAACAGGACTTCAACAATTACAAAAGATTGTTTGACTTTTTTTGTGTTCTGATAACACGGATTGGTCACTTGTAGTACACCCTTCCTATAATCTTTTCCTCAAGTATGATGTGTATATTTGAAGTTTATGAAGATTAGAAAGGAATAGTATTTCTTAGAATATATAAATCTAATTTAAGCAATGAGCATGCAAGAAAGTTAGATAAAAGAGAAAAGTAGACTCTGTTATTTGAAATCAAGTTAGAATATGTATTTATAGATGTTAAAAAGCAGCGACCATTGGCAAAGAGTTCTGGTTGAAGTGTTGTGTCCAAATCTCTTCGTAGACGTTCGTAACTCTTCACAAATCGCCCTGTCTTTTTGGAAAAATATTGCTATTATAGAAATTCAGTCGACGGAACTTCTGGGTTAGTCGACTGAATATTCAAACGAATTTCAAATAATTATTTGAATATTTGTGCACCTGTGCACAAAAATTGGCAGGTCAGTCGACTGATCTGGTAATTTCTGTATAATTTGCACAGTTTTACACAGGTTTAGTAGGCTATTTATAGATATTCAGTCGACTGAATGACTTGTTCAGTCGACTAATTCTGTTGATAATCAAAAATCATCATAGCACATTTGGTTAGAGAACTTGCCTTCTGAACTAGCTATCTGGGTTCGAGCCTCGCTCCATGCATTTTTTGAAAACTTGATTTCGATTAAAATATGAATGCAAGTTTATTTGAATGTGAATGATGATTTTTGAGGAAAGATTTTAAAAAGCACTAAACTAGACTCTATATACATATTTGATGACTCTTGTTAAAAATTATATAACTATATGAACCATACTTTGAGTCGTTGAGTCCGGATGTTGTCGTAGTCGTAGATTCATGAATTGTTGTTTTATGTTAACAATCAAAACCTATGATCCAACATTCTCCCCCTTTTTGATGATGACAACTCCATTTGCTACGGACGAATCTTCGACAAGCTTTGTTGACTTATTTCTCCCTCGGAATATATTCCTTTAATTGTGCTATAGATTTCTCCCCTTGAATCTATGCTATATATTCCTGTAAGTAATTAATCTTTTCTCCCCTTTAATTTGAGCTTGCATCGTTTATTCCTGCAAATAGCATTAGAGCAATATCTTTCTCCCCCTTTATCATCGACAAAAAGAAGAGTTTATATGATGATATAAATTATCTTTTACATAAGTGTTAACATAGAACAATATAAAACAAAATAATTACTACTTATATTTTAAGGTATCAGAAAAAAATTAACATTTAAAGCATGCGATACCCAAGGTTCTTTTAATTTCTTAATTATTAGGAAACCATACCCATTTGGGCGCGGTTGAACCATTATAAATATAACTTTCATTATTAACTACCATATCAAAATAATCATCAATGTATTTTTCTTTATTTTTCCAATTAACAAGAACCCAAATACTTAGATAATTTTTATTCATATTTTCCATCAATGATTTTGTGCTACTAAAGAAATTATAAACATTACAGGTCATCGTAGTATTTCAATTCCTATAAAAATTGGATTTAGACTTTTCTCGTAATCTAGTACTAGCACTAACATATTAAATACACGAAAGTGTGTCTAGTGCTATTTCTACGATCTGTTTTATTATATCCTAAATCATTTTTATCATTTAAAGGTCTAGAACTAGATAAAATCATGTTTAAATCGTTTTGACCTTTATTAAATTTTGTGACTTCAGTGTTAAGTTTATCAAATTTAGCCTTAAAGTCACAATTATTATTTTCAAAAGAATATCACTATTATTCAGAATATCAGTTTTCTTATTTAATTTAGAATTCTCGTTTTTTAACGTATGGATCTCATTTTTGAGAAGAGAATTTTGAGATTCTAAATTATCTAAAGAGGATTGTAATAAATCATTTTGTCTTTTCAAATCAAAAATTTCTTTTGAAGGTTTCTCCCTCTCTCTCTTTTTCAAATATGGTGTTTTGTTCATCTAGAGAATCTTTAATAGTTATAAAATTATTCTTTAAAACACCAAGTTGATTTTCTAAATCTAACTTTTCATTTTTCAATTTCTCATTTTCACGTTCTACAGATTTTATCTTTTCTAAAATAATAAAATTAAGCTTTGAAATCTAATTGCTAATACTAACTAATTCATTATTATCTTTTACTGAAATTTGTAAATTAGAAAGTACATTTTTGTAGTCCTCACTGGTGACTTTGACAAGGATTTTGCCCATTATATTTCAATTAGATCATTTTCTGGCCATTACTCTATGATGTTGTGACGATCGATAGGGTTCCAGGGTTTTAGATTATCATATAACTGTGTTACGGTTATATGATGACCTGGCTCTGATACCAAATGATAGTCATACTATTGATCGTGTAATATGAATATATGATAATACAGAGTATAGTAATGATAAGTAATATTGTAAATAGTGCGGAATATAAAAGCAGTATAGTAATATGACACCAGAGATTTTTATGCTGGTTAGGAGCACCGTCCTACGTCCAGTCTCAGACTCCTTTTGGAATTTCACTAAAACAATAACCCTCTCTTAACCCAGAGGAACAGGTTTATGCACCCCTAAGCAGCCGAATGGGGACCTGAGCAGCAGAATAGGATTTCGCCTCAACAGATGTAACAACCCAGTAATTTGTGATTATTCTAATTGTTTATTTAAATTATTTAAATTGAAACTCCTGATTTAAAAACTTTATTTTATTTATTAAAATGAATTAATTTTGTTATTTTAAGAGTATATTTTGATTTTTTTTGTGAATTATAATTTCAAACCTGAATAAATAGGATATTTCCAAAAAAAGTGGATTTATGGTCAATCTGGTAAAACTTTGACTTTTAAATTTAAATATCTGAATTTTTGAATTTTATCTTTTATTATGAAAATATATTAAATTTCAAGAATACTGCTTTTTATTTCTTTGAAATCCGATTTATATTGTGAAAGTTATGCTTTTTACAATATTGTATGTAAATTGATTTATTTAATAAAATTGTCTATTGTAATTTATATAAATAATATTTTTATTTGTCATATTATGTTCTAATAAGTGTTATATGATATGTCAGGTATATATTTTTATTTTAAAATATTTTAAAGTAATGTTATAATTTTTCCAAAGCTTAGTGTATTTATTTTCAATTTTTTTAACCTAGTTTCTATTTTTCTGTTATTTTCTTCATTTAATTATATTTAATTAAAATTTATTTATTTATTTTTATGCATGCATTTTATTTTTGTGTTTTTATCTTTATTTATAAGTATTTTTCAGGTACACAGAATTTTTCCAACATTTATTGCATTTATTTTCAAATTTTTAAGCCTAATTTACAATTTTTGCTATTTTCTTAATTTAATTATATTTAATTAATATTTATTCATTTATTTTTATTTATTTACTATATTTTCGTGTTTTTATCTGTATTTATACATATTTTTCAGTTTTTTAAAATTTCAAAAGAAAATAGGGAAATATGAATGGTTTGTGACTCTTTTTATTCCTAGTCTTTTCATATTCACCACCTTTTCACAAACCAATCAACACAACTTAATTTTTGCTGCCACATACTCATTCTTCAGCCGACCACTCCATTTCATTTCTCACGTGAAAAATTATCTCAAACCCTAATGTAACAACCCAAGATTTTTCACCAATTTATAATCATCGTTAAATGTTTAATGGCGATAGCTAATTGCTGTTTGGAATTTTATTGGTTGATATTCTTTTCATAGATTTGTTTAAGCGTTACGCGGGCTCTAAAATTTAATTTAGCCCATGTTTTCATTTGTTCGTTTTGTGTCGTGATGGTTATCATTAGCAAATAACCGGCCCCCTTTTTATTCTTTATCTTCGAACCCTAAAACAAACGAAAAGAATGGCGGCCACGTTCGCTCGCTCCTTCCCCTTCGTCCCAAATTAGGGTTTCGATTCGATTTCGCTCGTCTTCGAGAGGCCACGGCTTCAAATCCAATTCGTGCTCTTCGACAAATGTGAGTAATCTATATTACTTACATCTAATTTGACTTAGTAAGATGCTTGATGTACGTTTTGGTTTCGTTGTTGATGCTTTCTCTGATTTTGTCAAATTCGTGTAATTTCGTGATACTTGGTTAACTCGGCTTTGATTTTGGGCTGTTTAATATCTCGTGAGCATCACGAATTCGATTTTTTTGTTGACTTCGGTCACTTCGATTGTTAAGCCTCTTTGCTGTGTTTTACTTGAATTTGTCGAGTGTTTGTGACCTGAGCATTTATTCCTATTGTGACTTCGGTCTTGACTTCTGGTAACACTCGTGTGTTACCACTGCAGTTGTTCTCGGTCTTGATTGATTACCTTGGCCACTGTCTTGATCGTGTCCTCTATGAACTTGAAGTGCCACGTGTTATAAGTTTTTCACTTCGATGTTTGACACTGTCAAACTCGGCTCTGACTTGATAATGTTTTCGATTTTTATGTGATTGTTTCCACTTTCGCTGGTTTGTGAGTACTTCATACTTGGTCATACTGATAATTCATGTATATGTCTGGTGTATGTGCATTTGTGGTTTCAGTATTGAACACTGCATAGTTGTACTTCACTTGCATTTGATATCACTTGACTTTGATTTTTCCTGACTTGTTCATATGCATATATATTTGATTTCTTAGTGCTTGAGCATAGTTCTATTCTAGTTCATGTTTTCACTGTGCATATCACTGGCTGGTTTCATTTTCGTGTGTATTACTTAATGGCATTGGTTTTTGATGATCTCTTTGAATTGCTGTAGACCTTGGATTTGTTCTATTCTCCTCATGTGCCTTTCCTTAAGGCTGAGCTTGGATTTGCAGTGCACCACTGTTGTTTCACTGTTTTACTCGAGTCTGTGCATTGAGGTCTTGTTCACTTGATTCAATTGAGTCTGGTACCTTTTGTAGCATTGCTTCTTTGGGTTTGTCTCTGGCCATTCTTTGGCCTCTGACCTGTGCATGGCTTTGATTTTTGTATGTGCATATCATCTTGTAAGCTTGGATGAACTTGCTATACAATTGTTGTCATTGTTATTTTGTTGTATTTTGATGCTAGTTTGTACATGCTGATTCAGTTTGCAGTTTTCATTTTGATGTTCATTTGTTGTTGGACTTCATGTATCTATGTACTTCATTGTCCATGTTTTAATGATACTGTAATTTGGCTTTGGTTCCATTTGCCCGTCACCATTCAGTGGCATGTGTTCGTGTTGCTGTACATATGTTTTGTGTATACACATGTGTAATCATACATGTATATAGGTAGTATATGTTGCAGACTTATATTGTTGTTCTTCAGGTTAGCATTTGCATGTCTCGAATGCTCATTTGCTGAATCACCATATAATTTGAAGGTATTGAGCTTCTTTCCTCACATGATCTGCTTGATATTCTCTTTGTGTACATTGCAACATGAACACTGTCTAGACACGTGTACATGCTTTCACTTAGCTGTCTGCATAATGGAAACTCGGTTGTTATCAGTCTGTACTTGAGCAGTGCATACACTTTATATGTTGGCCTCGGCCATTATGTCTCTAACTTTGATGACTTCGGTATTGTCACTGACATTACTTCAATTATTTGATTATGCGAGTTTGTTTCTTTGTACTGTTGCTTTTGTTTGATTGTTGCATCTGAGTTTTTGGTTGATGTCCTTGGTTCTACTCAGGAATTATTTGCATCTGTGTTTCACTTGTGTTGAATCCGGCTGTAAAGCTTGGGTCTGACCTTGTGCTTGTATCGTGGCATTGATATTTGAATCTTCATTGATTTTGGTTCGTTGATCTTATGGGTACATCACCACTGTAGTGGCAAGGCAGTCACGCAAGCGTGTACTGCAGCCACACGGTAGTGAGCTTTTGAGTACATCATCACCGTAGTGGCAAGGCAGTGCACGCAGGCGTGAACTGCAGCCACACGGTATGGCTATTATGATATTCTATTTTGTTTTGATTTATTGATCTTTAGCATATTCCATATGCTGTAGTGGCGAGGCAGTGCACGCGTGTGTGTACTGCAGCCCTACTCGAATTAATATTTTAATTGATATTTCAATGGTTTGAACTGTTTTGTTTATTCAATTCAATATTCTGAATTGTATTCTGATTTGGTTTAATTTGCTGATTTGTTGTTTAACACTGTTACGTGTTATATTTATCGTTATCTGATTCCTTTATTTAAAGATCGGACAGACGAAATTTATTATGACTATCGTCTATTTGTTACTTAATTATTATTGCTTCTATGCACTAATAACTGAGTTTGAATTAGACTGACCCGTGTATTATTTTCTTTCGAATTTAATACTCGGGTCAGACCGAGTTATTTCAGGTCGTAGATATCTTGCTTTGGGTTGTTGTTTGAGCTATCAAGACTTTTCATGTCTTTTGGAGTTGTCGTGTCACAGTATAGGTTGATATGTACCCATGTATATTAGTCGATAATGTACTTGTATATATATAACTTCCAGAGTCGACAGTTGTAGTTGTATCATATGTATTGTGTCAAGTGTATTGTAACTGACATCAGTTATTATATATATGAGACTTTCTGTTTTATCTGTTTTCCGCATTTATATTATCTGTGTTATTATTATATTTACTGTCCTAAACTATTATGAACCAGCGTAGTTCGTTTTATACTGGAATTGGGGTATGTCGATGGGAGTACATAAATCAGAGGTGAAAAATGAAAGAATATATGTACCACTCCTATCGAGATAACTAATACTAGTGTAAGGCCTAACTACGATGGCCGCTCCTCAACAGCCTTATTCTCTGCGCTAGTTGACAGCATTACACCGTAGTGTTCTTGGCTAGAGTGGGTATAGAGGTGGGGAGTCACACCTAAGAAATATTTCGGCCATCATCCAAGCAAAAATTTTGGTAAAACATTCTTCTTATCATCACTTTTTCATTGTTTTTGTTGTGATTTTTGCACTTGCCTTCGTCTCTTTGTGTTCGGCCCTACCGCCTCCAGCCCCTTGGCCGCCTCCACCATCACCTATTCAACCACCATACCCTCCTCTCCACTGACATCCCATGGCGAAGTTCCCCATGATGAAGATCCATCTAAAAAATGAACAAACTTCACTTTAAACTCCATAGCCGAGCATACATGTTGCCACTGCTTCAACCACCATGTTTTGGCCGACCATCCACCACCACCACAAACCTGAGCTTCAGACCCTACCAAACTTGTAGTTAATCTCACCATATCAGGTCGTTCCCAATCCATGCTTGGCCAAAGTCATTTTTCCTTTAAACCCCACTTGTAGTTGCCTTGCTTTGAAATTCAAGCACATATCCTTCATCTCTTCTATATGTTTTTATGGCCGACCTCTATATGACCTGAACCTGATCCAAACCTAATCCAAAACCATCCTATAATAGTGCCTTTCCATTCCATAGGTGAAGCATAAGTGGTTGAATGCAAGTGCAAAAGTTTAGCAATGTATTGTGCTTATATTTCTAGCTTTGTTTATAATAGTTTGGTTTGAAATTTATGTATTGTACTTTGTTTTATTTGTTATGCAACAAGGCAATTAGCTTTGGCTCTCCCATTCTCGAATCATTTTCATGCTATCGTGCCTTTGTGGATCTCATTTTGTGTACTTTGGTTGTTGTCTTCAGCTTATACCAGTGAGTTATTCTCACCAAATAGTTTTATACTTATATGACTAGTAAACCGATCACATTTGAATTTGTAAAATGCATCACCATGTTACACCTGCTATGTTATGATCATATGATGTTCACCCATGCTTATTTACCTGTTATATCATCTATTACTGCTATATAATGCTATTCTGTTTATTTATATTAGTTTATCACACTGCAAGTTCCCTTTGGATTAGAATTACTATGGGTTGAAATGATACATACCGAACGGACTTTAAAATAGGGGTAAATCATTATGGGCTGAAATGATAGGCCTGAACGATTTTCAATTATTTCATTTTACTTAGGACTGCGGGTTTGAAATGATAAAACATGGGTCTCCTTTGTAAATTACGGATTGAAATGATATATTATCCGTATTCACTTGACCTAGGCAAGAAAACGATATACAGACCCATGGTTAAAATATGTTTTCTAAAAATTTTAAAATATTTTAGAAATGTAAATATTATAATATTTTGATTTAAACTTAATGAAAAATGATTTTTGTAAAGTATTATTGATTTTCTGAAAATTTATAAGTGAAATAAATTAATGGTAAAGTTAGAAAATCTGAAATGTAAGTTATTTTGGAAATTATAATTTGGTGATAAATGGAATTTAAATTAAATATGAAATATGATAAGTTTATGGTATTTGGAATTAAAATGAATTTAAAATGATTTTATAATATATTAATGATTTTTGAATAAAGTTAAAATGTGAAATGGATGAATATTTAAGTTGAATTTTGAAATATAACTTAAATTGGAAATTTGTGAATTTTGTTTAATAATGAATTTTAAGTTAACTAAATAAGATGAAAATAAGTTATGCTTGGTAATTTTAAACTTAAGTGTTAAGTTAAAAATTTAACTTAAAGAATTGGAATTTAATGCTTGAATTTAATATGTGAATTATTATTAAATATTTATTTTTGAATGGAAATTTAACTTTATAATATCATGAATATAAGGGTACTTACATGATTGTTTTAAAAGTGAAAATGTATGATTTTATAAGTTTAAAATGGTATAAATAAAAATTTAATTGTTTGTGAAATTATATTGAATTTAATTAACAGCATTTTTGAAATGAAATTATTTTCTAATGTAAATGATATTACAACATTTGTAAATGCTGTAGTTGATAGAAATGAACTAAATAGCTAAATCGAATTAAGCTCTATTATAGCACTTTGTAAGTGATGTAATTGCTAAATTTAACCAAAGTTTTATTTGAACTAAAGTAACCCTATTACAGCATTTTTAAATGCTGTCTTTTGTTAAATTGAACTGTTTTGAAAGTAACTTTCTATAGCATTTTCAAATGCTGCGAAGGGTGAATTTTCACTATTTTGAAAAATTTTAAGTGAATAAATGAACTTTGAAAAGTTTAAAATTTTGGAAATTAATATTTAATTATTGAATATAATAACTTCATTTTATGATTAAAAATTAAGTAATTTGTTTTGAAATATAAACTAATTTGAAATGTGAGTTGAAATGGTATTTTAAATTTAAATAAACGAATGTGGTTTTGGAAAGATATGATTTTTTGATATTTGAAATGAATTTGAAATGATATTGAATTTTGAAACTGATATTTGATTTAGAAGTATAAAATAACATTTTTGAATTTTAACCACGGGATGTATTTATTTTATAGTTTGACGGATCCTTAGAGGATGGGCGGTCTCAGGCATCCTTTAAGTTACTTGTATCTTTATTACAGTTCACTTGAGTTGGTTTACATTATATAAGTATATATATGTCCTGACTAGAGTGTTTTGTGTTTTACGTTACGCTCGGGTCAGCCTGAGTATTTACAACTTAGCTTTGGATTTCTTTTCTGGAGCTAGGAATCGCTGGAGATTCTGCTTGTCCAGTTATCTATTCCTTTTCAGTTTCAGTTGTTCTATTTCAGCTCTGGTATTGTTTCCTAGGGGTATGGATTGTTTCCTAGCTGAGATGGCCTAGGGCTATGGATTGTTTCCTGGGGGATCCAGGCGTAACCATTGTGTATGCTGCAATCTTTGCATTAGTAGCGAAACTGCCTGGCCGAGACGAGCTAGGGGTATGGATTGTTTCCTGAGAGATCCAGGCGTAACCATTGTGTATCTTGCATTCTACTAGTCATCATGGGTAACTCGCAGGGCTGATAAAGCTTACGGATATGGATTATTTCCTAGAGGATCCAGGCGTAACCATTGTGTATCTGCGATCCATGTTAGACAAATGTTTTGGTTTGGTTGATTTGTTTGGATTGTACTTTCCATATCTGTTTTTAAAAGGTTTTTTCAAATATTTTCACTGGGTGTTGAAACAAGTCTAATAAGTACTTGGAGAATTTTAGCTTTGCGCCTGATCAACGCATGGCCAGAGTCTGCAGGAACTAAAGTAAACTTGTTAAGACATCGAGTTATAAAAGTATTTTGATAAAGTATGTTATATAAAGGATATTTTGATCATTTATTTTACTTGTCTAAATAATTTTAAAATGTTTTAAATATTGTTTACTTTGAACTATCAAATTTGAATCAAATGACTATTCATCATATTATAAAATGTTTAAAATGTTATAAAATTTTAAATTGAAATGTATATCATTTTAAAATAATGGTCTTTCCTTGTGTTCTAACCTATTTTTCCTTCTAGCTATTCCTACCTTCTTCTTCTTTGAGGGTCCTTTCTGCATTATTGAAAAGAGTTGGTTCTTTAGCTTATCGTTTAGATTTTCCCAAGAAATTTTCAAGAGTGCATTATGTATTCCACATCTCACATCTCCTCTAGTATCTTCTTGATCCATCTCTTTTCGTTCAGCAAACTGCACTTGATACTTTGGATATTTAGCTTAATCTGATGTCGAGAGTAAGCCACTTTATATTGTCAATAGAGGTACGAAGCAACTAAGAAGGGAATTTGTTGGTCTGATCGAGGTACGATGGGGTACTGATGATCGAGATTGTATCTGGGAGATGGAGGAGTGCATTCGTGCTTCAAATCCGAAATTGTTTTTCCAGGTACTATTTGTTATCTATCTTGCTTTTCCATATTTTCCTTCGTTCTTTTTGAGGATGAAAAGATTTGAGTGGGGGAGAGTGTAACAACCCAGTATTTTGTGATTATTTTAATTGTTTATTTAAATTATTTAAATTGAAACTCCTGATTTTAAAACTTTATTTTAGTTATTAAAATGAATAAATTTTGTTATTTTAAGATTATATTTTGATTTTTGTGTGAATTATAATTTTAAACCTGAATAAATAGGATATTTTCAAAAAAGTGGATTTTTGGTCAATCTGGTCAAACTTTGACTTTTAAATTTAAAATTTAAATATTTTAATTTTTGAATTTTATCTTTTATTACGAAAATATATTAAATTTCAAGAATACTGCTTTTCTTTTCGTTGAAATTCGCTTTATATCGTGAAAGTTATGCTTTTTACAATATTGTATGTAAATTGATTTATTTAATAAAATTGTCTATTTTAATTTATATAAATAATATTTTTGTTTGTCATATTATGTTCTAATATGTGTTATATGACTTGTTAGGTATATATTTTTATTTTAAAATATTTTAAGGTAATGTTATAATTTTCCCAGCGCTTAGTGTATTTATTTTCAATTTTTATAACATAGTTTCTATTTTTCTGCTATTTTCTTCATTTAATAATATTTGATTAAGATTTATTTATTTTTATGCATGAATTTTATTTTTGTGTTTTTATCTTAATTTATAAGTATTTTTCAGGTACATAGAATTTTTCCAAAATTTATTGCATTTATTTTCAAATTTTTAAGCCTGGTTTACAATTTTTGCTATTTTCTTAATTTAATTATACTTAATTAATATTTGTTTATTTATTTTTGTTTATTTACTATATTTTCATGTTTTTATCTGTATTTATACATATTTTTTAGGTGTTTAAAATTTCAAAAGAAAATAGGGAAATATGAATGGTTTGCGATTCTTTTTATTCCTAGTCTTTTCATATTCACCACCTTTTCACAAACCAATCGACACCACTTCATTTTTGCTGACACATACTCATTCTTCAGCCGATCACTCCATTTCATTTCTCATGTGAAAATTATCTCAAACCCTAAGAAAAATTTCGGCCATCATCCAAGCAAAAATTTTGGTAAAACATTCTTCTTTTTTTCACTTTTTCATTGTTTTGTTGTGATTTTTGCACTTGCCTTCATCTCTTTGTGTTTGGCCCTGCCACCTCTTGCCCCTTGGCCACCTCCACCACCACCAATTCCAGCCACCATACCCTCCCCTCCGCTGACATCCCATGGCCGAAGTTCCCCATGATGAAGATCCACCTAAAAAATGAACAAACTTCACTTTAAACTCCATAGCCGAGCCTACTTGTTGCCACTACTTCAACCACAACGTTTTGGCCGACCATCCACCACCACCACAAACCTAAGCTTCAGACCTTACCACACCTGTAGTTGACCTTAGCAGATTAGGCCGTGCCTAATCCATGCTTGGCCGAAGTCATTTTTCCTTGAAACCCCACTTGTAGTTGCCTTGCTTTGAAATTCAAGCACATATCCTTCATCTCTTCTATATGTTTTTATGGCCGACCCCTATATGACCTGAACCTGATCCAAACCTAATCCAAAACCATCCCATAACAGTGCCTTTCTAGTCCATAGGTGAAGCATAAGTGGTTAAATGCAAGTACAAAAGTTTAGCTATGTATTGTGCTTATATTTCTAGCTTTGTTTATAATAGTTTGGTTTGAAATTTATGTATTGTACTTTGTTTTGTTTGTCATGCAATAAGGCAATTAGCTTTGGCTCTTCCACTCTCGAATCATTGTTATGCTATCATGCCTTTATGGATCTCATTTTGTGTACTTTGGATGTTGTCATCAGCTTACACCAGTGAGTTATTCTCACCAGACAGTTTTATACTTATATGACTAGTAAACCGATCACATTTGAATCTGTAAAATGCATCACCATGTTACAACTGCTATGTTATGATCATATGATGTTCGCCCATGCTTATTTACCTGTTATATCATCTGTTACTGTTACATAATGATATTCTGTTTATTAATATCAGTTTATCACACTGCAAGTTCCCTTTAGATTAGAATCACTATGTGTTGAAATGATACATACCCGAACGGACTTTAGAATAGGGGAAAATCATTATGGGCTGAAATGATAGGCCTAAACGATTTTCAATTATTTCATTTTACTTGGGACTGTGGGTTTGAAATGATTAAACACGGGTTTTTTTTGTAAATTACGGATTGAAATGATATATTTTCCGTTTTTACTTTACCTAGGTAGAAAATGATATACAGACCCGTGGTTAAAATATGTTTTTCTAAAAAAATTAAAATATTTTAGAAATGTAAATATTATAATATTTTTATTTAAATTTAATTAAAAATGATTTTTTCAAATTATTATTGATTTTCTAGAAAAATTATAAGTGAAATAAATTAATGGTAAAGTTAGAAAATCTGAAATGTAAGTTATTTTGGAAACTATAATTTGGTGATAAATGGAATTTAAATTGAATAAGAAATATGATAAATTTATGATATTTTGAATTAAAATGAATTTTAAATGATTTTATAATATATTAATGATTTTTGAATAAAGTTAAAATGTGAAATGAATGAACATTTAAGTAGAATTTTGAAATATAACTTAAACTGGAAATTTGTGAATTTTGTTTAAAAATGAATATTAAGTTAAGTGAATAAGATGAAAATAAGTTATGCTTGGAAATTTTAAACTTAAGTGTTAAGTTAAAATTTTAATATAAAGAATTGGAATTTAACGCTTGAATTTAATA
Source organism: Allium cepa (assembly GCA_030765085.1). Classification (NCBI taxonomy): domain Eukaryota; kingdom Viridiplantae; phylum Streptophyta; class Magnoliopsida; order Asparagales; family Amaryllidaceae; genus Allium; species Allium cepa. Next base: position 509,731,096 of record CM060945.1, read on the forward strand.
TGTGAATTATTATTAAATATTGATTTTTGAATGGAAATTTAACTTTATAAAATCATGAATATAAGGGTATTTAAATGATTGTTTTAAAAGTGGAAATGTATGATTTTATAAGTTTAAAATGGTATAAATAAAAAGTTAATTGTTTATGAAATTATACTGAATTTAATTAACGGCATTTTTGAAATGCTATTATTTTCTAATGTAAATGATATTACGGTATTGTTAAATGCTGTAGTTGATAGAAATGAACTAAATTGCTAAATTGAATAAAGGACTACTGTAGCACTTTGTAAGTGTTGTAATTTCTAAATTTAACCAAAGCTTTATTTGAACTAAAGTAATCCTATTACAGCATTTTTAAATGTTGTCTTTTGTTAAATTGAACTGTTTTGAAAGTAACTTTCTATAGCATTTCCAAATGCTGCGAAGGGTGAATTTTCACTGTTTTGATAAGTTAAGTGAATAAATGAACTTTGAAAAGTTTAAAATTTTGGAAATTAATATTTAATTATTAAATATAATAACTTCATTTTTTGATTAAAAATGAAGTAATTTGTTTTGAAATATAAACTAATTTGAAATGTGAGTTGAAATGGTATTTTAAATTTAAATAAATGAATGTGGTTTTGGAAAGATATGATATTTTGATATTTGAAATTAATTTGAAATGATATTGAATTTTGAAATTGATACTTGATTTAGAAGTATAAAATAATTTTTTGAATTTTAACCACGGGATGTATTTATTTTATAGTTTAACGGATCCTTAGAGGATGGGCGGTCCCAGGCATGCTTTAAGTTACTTGTATCATTATTACAGTTCACTTGAGTTGGTTTACACTCGAGTGTTTTATGTTTTAATTTACGTTCGGGTCAGCCTGAGTATTTACAGCTTGGCTTTGAATTTCTTTTTTGGAGTTAGGAATCGCTGGAGATTCTGCTTGTCTAGTTATCTATTCCTTTTCAGTTTCAGTTGTTCTATTTTAGCTCCGGTATTTATAAACCACTCGCCTGAGCAGTAGAACAGGACTTCAACAATTACAAAAGATTGTTTGACTATTTGTGTGTTCTGATAACACGGATTTGTCACTTGTAGTATACCCTTCCTATAATCTTTTCCTCAAGTATGATGTGTATATTTGTAGTTTATGAAGATTAGAAAGGAATAGTATTTCTTAGAACATATGAATCTGATTTAAGCAATAAGTATGCAAGAAAGTTAGATAAGAGAGAAAAGCAAATTCTGTTATTTGAAATCAAGTTAGAATGTGTATTTGTAGATGTTAAAAAGCAGCGACCATTGGCGAAGAGTTCCGGTTGAAGTGTTGTGTCCAAATCTCTTTCTAGAGGTTCATAACTCTTCACAAATGGTCGTGTCTTTTTAAAAAAAAAATGGCTGTTACAGAAATTCTGTCGACTAAACCTATGGGTCACTCGACTGAATATTCAAACGAATTTTAAATAAATATTTGAATATTTGTGCACCTATGCATGTTGCACCACAATTGTCAGGTCAGTCGACTGACCTACCAAGTCGGTCGACTAACCTGGTAATTTCTGTGCAATTTGCACGGTTTTACACAGGTTTAGTAGGCTGCTTATAGATATTCAGTCGATTGAATGACTTGTTCAGTCTACTGAATTCTGTTGAAAATTAAAAATCACCATAGCTCATTTGGTTAGAGCACTTGCTTTTCAAACTAGTGATCTGGGTTCGACCCTCGCTCCATGCATTTTTTGAAAACTTGATTTTGATTAAAATATGCATGCAAGTTTATTTGAATGTGAATGACGATTCTTGAGGAAAGATTTTAACAAAGCATTAAACAAGACTTTATGTACATATTTGATGACTCTTGTTAAAAAAATATAACTATATGAGTCATACTTTAAGTTGCTGAGTCGGGATGTTGTCGTAATCGTAGATTCGTGAATTGTTGTTTTATGTCAGCAATCATAACCTATGATCTAACATGAAGTATTACCTCGAGGTGGCAATAAATAAATGTAGTATCCAATTTTCCTTCATAGATAAGATGCATCATCAACGTTATATTATATTGCTATAACATTGATGGCTTTTGGCATATAACCTCTAGTATTTCCATAGTTTTGGCGAGTCATGGCATTGATTCCATTCCATGTCGTTTTCTAGTCACATGAAATGTTTGGCATTATTCATTTAAATACACAAGCGACATGTGGCATTGAATTCCTTTGTCATCAATCCATCTATATATATTCGACATTGGTTTATTCTCTTAGAAATTATGTGAATAACATTTTCCCACCTCCCAAAGTGTAGTGGAAGCATTGACTTTTCAAGCCAAGAATTTTAAGAATAGCGCTTATTAACAAGAAAATTTGTCAACATCCCCAAAGCTAAGTGGTTAGCAAGAAATCTTATTTACACTTCAAAAGAATATTTTTAGAACTAACCCCTCTCTTCAATACCCCTTTCGAATGAGTTGATTTGGACAAATTCCTCGCGGAGGTTGGTCTCTTCAAAGTATTAATTGTAGTTAATAGGTCCAATCAACCCTATTAAAATGAATGTTAAGGAAAAGGCACCTCCTTCGAAGCCTCTTTTTGAGTGAGTCGAAAGAGGTTATTTATATCAAACATTTGTCTCTTTAGACTATGCCTAAAGGACCATTCTACACTTAAGATGGAGTATTTACTTTCGATAACATTGTTTATGCTCTTTTGGAAAGAACTCCTTTGAATGGGATGTATGTATTGTAATGTGTGTGCAATTTTTGAAGGTATTCATTCGGCTAGCATGGCTTAGTATTTACACATGAAATCCCTTCTAAAACATCCCTTTCGATCAGGTCAAAAGGGTATTTTCTCTTTCGAGGTGGAGTTAATGTAAAATATATAAGCTTTATGGCCTATATGCAATGGAATAAAATCTCAGACAATATAAGTTACACAAAATTATTAATATCGAAACAATATCATCATCATCTTCGTTTAATATTTGATATCATTAAACATGATGATAATGTGATTCATATACATATTATCCAAGTTGATCCCATTGCATCGCATAAGTCAAATAGAATTAAGAAGATAAGAAAGCATCATGTTCAATTGATCATTAGTCAAACTAATGGTCAAAATGATCTTTCTCATAATCCAAATCTTCATTGAATCCATGTACTTCCACTTTTAGCATTAATCCAAATTAAGTTACAAGTAAGTGAGCTTTTTCCCAAATTGATTTAGGGTTACAAAGATTTGATTTGCTAAGAAATAGGAGAAAGAATTTAGGATTCCAAAATTCGATCCTCCAACTGGGATCCATAGGGTTGTATTTTTAGATGAACCCCCTTTCATGCCCGTGCTTTTGCCTCAGTCGAAAGGCCTTCCCTTAACCTTCCGTGTGCATACTTTCGACACTGTCAAAAGGCCTTCGTTCATCCTTCTACGCGCCTCCTATCGATGCGGTCGAAAAGCTTTTCTTTTATCTGAGAGCACATATATATAATATTTTTTTATTATATTACCTATTTACATTACATCAATTACCTACTCTTTATCGGTAGCTAAAGAGTAGGTAATTGATGTAATGTAAATAGGTAATATAATAAAAAAATATTATATATATGTGCTCTTTTCAAACTTTAGCAGTCGATAAAGAGTAGGTAATTGATGTAATGTAAATAGGTAATATAATAAAAAAATATTATATATATGTGCTCTAGAGAGCACATATATATAATATTTTTTTATTATATTACCTATTTACATTACATCAATTACCTACTCTTTATCGGCAGCTAAAGTTTGAGAACGCTCTTATCCCAAAGAGAACATATATATAATATTTTTTTATTATATTACCTATTTACATTACATCAATTACCTACTCTTTATCGGTAGCTAAAGTTTGAGAACGCTCTTATCCCGGGTAATTGATGTAATGTAAATAGGTAATATAATAAAAATATATTATATATATGTGCTCATATTTTTTTATTATATTACCTATTTACATTACATCAATTACCTACTCTTTATCGGCAGCTAAAGTTTGAAAACGCTCTTAGAGAGCACATATATACAATATTTTTTTATTATATTACCTATTTACATTACATCAATTACCCGGGATAAGAGCGAGCTCAAACTCTGTTCGGTGGCTTTGTACCCACCTTTTGATATTTGGATCTGTATTGACGATATATTCTACCTATGTTCTATGACCGTTATGTAACTGTTCTGTGATGATGATGTTATCATTTAGTATTATGTTTGTTTTGAACCTATTTTCCTTAGCCATTGTAATTTCGTTATAAATATCTATCGAATATGTCGAACCACTTGAGAAAAGAAAACCACCTATTCGACGTATTCAGTAGTTAGTTATAGCTTGATTACACATGGTCGCTTCCATTATACTCTATTCTCCATTCTAGTAGACGGTATTACTCCGTAATACTCTTTACTAGAGTGGGTCTCGGAGTGGGGCGTTACATTTTGGTATCAGAGCTAAGGTTCAAAATTAAGCATAACAAACACAGAATAAACACGTAGTATAATACGTTACAATACGATCCAAATTTAACGTCACCACCTTTAGATAGATAAGTTAGGAATAGTTGTAGGAATCTGTTATATTCCGTAATATTCCTTAATGAATTATCTATCTTTGAATCATGCTTAACTAAATCTTACCTTATCTTTCAGTATGGTTGGGAGAGGTAGGAACCTCCGTTCTACTGATGCTGGACAGTCCAGCAACCCTCACCCTGAGGGCGTATAGATGACCACGGACCAGATCGTGGAGCTGGTTCGTAACTCTCAGTCGCACGCTCAGTCTCCTGCACCAGTTTCTGATGCACCGCGCAAGTCTGCTTTTGCGCGCCTCTGCAGTGACTTTATTCATCTTGGAGGGAAGCCGTTCAATGCCTCCGAGACTGTTCTTGAGGGCCAGGCTTGGATCAGAGTTTGCGAGCGTAATTTTACTCGCATGACCCTTCCTAACCATGACAGAGTTCTTGTTGCTTCTAGCCATCTTGATGGTCGCGCCTTGGATTGGTACGAGCTCCTTATTTCTAAGACCGATGAGGCCACTCTCACTTGGGATCAGTTCCGATAGCGCTTCTTGCTCAAGTTTGTTCCCGAGTCTGAGAAGATAGCCCTTGCACGCCGCTTTATTGACCTTAAGCAAGGGAAGACCTCTGTTGCTGACTATTCATCATCTTTCGAGGCCCTGTCCAAGTGTGGCCTCGAGTTCATCAGCACTCCTTATAAGAAGAATCTCAAATTTGTTGAAGGCCTGAAGAAAGATTTGAAGAAACAGCTTAAGCTCCCTTTTGATGAGCTAGTTGACGCAGTGCTTCACCTTGAAGCGGTTGAGCGTGAGAGAGATAGCGATGGGGATGGTGAGGGTTCCAAAAACCCCAATCAGAAGCGGGGTTCATTTCAGAAGACCAAATCTTGGAACAAGAAGAAGAAGACTGGCAGTTCTACTTTTTAGACTCAGCCTCAGACTCGTTCTCCGTCCCAGACTCCTGCTCAGCCTAGTGGGACACGTCCTCCGAAGAAATGCTTCAACTGTAGTTCTCCTGATCACTTTATTCGAGAGTGTCCCAAACCTCTCTATTGCACCTTCTGCAAGAAGGAGGGACACAGGATCTCCACTTGTCCTACTGCACCTCCTAGATCTGGCAAGCTTAATGCTGCCAAGGCTCCTACATCTTCAGCTCAGCCTCGAGGTACGCATCCTTCCGTTCTCGAAGGTTCCATTTTATTTCATGGTAGATCTTGTAGAGTTCTCTTTGATACGGGTGCCTCTCGCTCATTCGTATCAAAGGAACTAGTAGATGCTTTATCCTTGGGTGTTACTTGTCTGGTTTCTTCACTAAGGATTGTGAATCCCATTGGTGGATCCACGACCCTTAGCTTGCTTTGTGAGGATATGGATATTGATATTTGTGGATTTTCTTTCCGTGCGAATCTGCACGTTATGGAGTATTTGGGCTTTGACATGATTCTTGGCATGGATTGGCTCGCTCAGTACCGCCTAAATCATTTGTTCAGAGCGGATATTATTTCTTCGTCATCTAACTCGTCCGCTCCGTTAGCTATTTCTCTTCAGGATGTTGGGATTTCTGATATTACTTTATTTTCTTTTGATTCGCGAGATGAGGATTTGGACATATCTCATATTCCTGTTGTTCGGGATTTCCCCGATATATTCGAGCCAGTATCAATCCTGCCGCCAAAGCGGGCCATTGAGTTCCGCATCGATCTCATTCCAGGCTCCCACCCAGTTGGGCGTCCTCCTACGAGAATGTCTATTAAGGAGAATGAGGAACTCAGGAAGCAGTTAGTTGAGCTTGAGGCGAAGCAGTTCATTCGGTCCAGCTCTTCGCCATGGGGTGCTGCTGTGGTCTTCGTTAAGAAGCCTGATGGCTCTCTTAGGCTTTGCATTGACTACCGCAAGCTTAATGAGTTGACCGTCAGAAATCGTTATCCATTGCCACGGATAGACGATATGTTTGATTAGTTGAGCAGTGCGAAGGTCTTTTCCTAGCTCGACCTTGCCACCGGATTTCATCAGCTCCGAGTTGCGGACGATAGCATTCCTCTTACCGCTTTCCGCACTCGTTATGGTTCTTTTGAGTGGTTGGTCATGCCATTTAGCTTGACGAACGCATCGGCTTTCTTCGTCGATCTTATGAATCGAGTATTCCGGGAATACATCGTAAGATTCGTTCTGGTTTTCATCGACGATATTCTTGTTTATTCTAGATCCGAGGCTGAGCATGCTCATCATTTGCGGATCGTCTTGGATACTCTTCGTCAGCATCAGCTTAAGGCCAAGCTCTCCAAGTGCCATTTTTGGGAGAGCAAGGTCAAGTTCTTGGGCCATATTGTATCATCTGAGGGTATTTTCGTCGATCCTTCCAAGATCGAAGCTATTCAGAATTGGAAGCAGCCCGAGAACGTTCATGGTATTCGCAGCTTCCTTGGTCTGGCGGGTTATTACCGTCGGTTTATCAAGGATTTCTCTCGAGTTGCACTTCACCTTACGACATTGACTCGTAAGGGTGTTCGCTTTATTTGGTCTGATAAGTGTGAAGCTTCCTTTCAGCGACTGAAGGAACAGCTCACTCATGCTCCTATTCTTGTGGTTCCTGAGAGTAACCAGGAGCTGGTTGTTTACATCGATGCTTGTGGTAGCGGGCTCGGTGCTGTGCTTATGCAGAAGGATCGGGTAGTTGCTTATGCTTTCAGGCAACTGCATCCGAATGAGGTTCACTATCCTACTCATGATCTTGAGTTAGCAGCTATCGTCTTTGCCTTGAAGACGTGGCGTCACTTTCTATTTGGCGAACGCTTCACTCTTTACACCGATCACAAGTCTCTGAAGTATCTTTTTGGCCAAAGAGATCTCAACATGAGGCAGCAGCGATGGCTTGAGTTTCTCACCTCATATGATTTAGATATTCAGTATACCCCTGGCAAGGGTAATCGTGTTGCAGATGCGCTCAGTCGTAAGCACTCGGCGGTAGTTTCTATGATGATTGCCGAGTGGGATATTCTTGAGACCCTATCTTTATGTGATATTAGAGATCGAGCTCCATCTTCTGATTCTCCGGTCTTATTATTTAGCTTGGAATCTCGTCCTATCTTATTGGATCGCATTGCCCATGCTCAGCGGCAGGATCCAGACTTATTGCATCTTATTCATCTTCTCGAGTCGGGATCCAGTGATGAGACATTGCTGGATTACTCTCTTGATTTTCATCGGTGTCTTCGTAGGAAGAACCGTATTATTGTACCATCTGATTTATCGCTTAGGCATGACATTCTGGATGAGTGCCATCACACTAAGTACACTATACATCCCGGTTCGAGTAAGATGTATGCCGATATGTGCCGGCTATATTATTGGAAGGGTTTGAAGAGAGATGTGGCAAGTTATGTGAGTGGTTGCATGACTTGTCAACAGATCAAGGCCGAGCATCAGCGTCCATCTGGTCTTCTTCAGCCTCTAGAGATTCCATTATGGAAATGGGATCAGATATCCATGGATTTTATTGACGGTCTGCCTCGATCGAGGTCAGGCCATACTTCTATCTGGGTTATTGTTGATCACTTGACCAAATCGTCTCATTTCATTCTGATTAAGTCCACTCGGACTGCACCTCAGTTGGCCAAGCTCTATGTGAAAGAAGTCGTTTGACTTCATGGCATTCCTAGCTCTATCGTCTGTGATCGAGACACTATCTTTACTAGTCACTTCTGGAAGTGCCTACAGTCAGCTTTGGGCACAAAGCTGAATCTCTCGACTGCTTATCATCCTCTGACCGACGATCAGACGAAGAGGGTGAATCGTGTTTTAGAGGATCTTTTGCGCTGTTGTATTCTGGATTTCGAAAGTAGTTGGGAGGATCACTTACCGCTTGTAGAGTTCTCCTACAACAACAGCTTTCAGTCTAGTATCAGCATGGCACCCTTCGAGGCTCTATACGGAAGGCCATGTCGCTCTCCTGCTTGTTGGTTAGAATCTGGTGAGAAGCTCATTCTTGGCCCAGATTCAGTTCGGGAATCTTCTGAAAATATTGTTCTTATCCGTCAGAGAATGAGGGAGGCACAGGACTGCCAGAAATCCTACGCGGACAACCGTTGGAAGCCTCTTGAGTTCTCCATTGGTGATTTTGTCTTCGTTCGGATTTCCCCTATGAAGGGGGTTGTGCATTTCAGCTCTACAGGGAAATTGGCTCCTCGCTATGTTGGACCATTTCCTATCACGGAACGCATCGGCCCTGTTGCTTATCGTGTGGCTCGACCTGCTCATTTTTCCGGAATGCATGACATGTTCCATGTTTCTCAGCTTCGCAAGTGTGTTCGCGATCCTGATTCTATCATTGAGCCACATGTCGTGCCTGATTTAGAGATCTTACCTGACTTATCTTTGGAGCAGCAACCTCTCTGTGTGCTTGATTCGGAGGTTAGACGCCTTCGCAACAAAGAGGTTCCACTCGTGAAGATTCAATGGTCACTGAATCCTAAGGACTACACTTAGGAGACCAGAGAATCTATCGAGCGCTCTTATCCTGGCTTTCTCCCATCTTCTGCTGCGGGTAAGAATTCTCTATTTTATCTCTATCACTTCTTTTGTGGATTTGACATTATAGACGACATCTATCTTAAGGAATTGCGGGGATGCAATTTTCTTAAGGGGGGAGTCTATAACAACCCGGGATTTGCATTACCAATTAATAGATAAAAGTTAGGATTTTTATTTATTTTAATGAAGCATAAAAGGATTTGGAATAACAAAATCTATTTGAAAAAGGCTATTTTAATTAAAAGGCAAATATGGGATTTTTAAATGAGGATAAAATGTTATTTTTGGAAAGTTAAATATTTTAGGAGAGATTTTAAAACGGATTTGGGTAAGAAAAATGAGTTTTATAAACATACATGAACACTTAGACTAATTTTTGGAAACATGTAAATAACCCTCTTCTTATTGGTTACTAAACTTAACCCAATAACCCACCCTAAACCTCCTCTATAAATTATCTCAAACTCTCCTAACCTCATTCATGCATCCCTAATCAAAACCCTAATCATTTCCTAAAGCTTTCTTAACGAAAATGGCCTTTATCTTCATCTCCTTCTAGTTTTAGCTTATGCAAGTCATTCTATGCAAAGGTAATGCAAATACCCACCTCAAATCCATTTTTATATCTTTCTAATTTATGAAATTTATTTGGTAACACATGTTTTATGTGTTTTTATTGATCTTATAGCCTCCTAATCATCTTTTGCTAATTTGGGTTGATGCTATAGTGGTCTTTGTTGCTTTCTAGAGAGGTATATTACTAAAAACCTCTTCTAATATGTGTTTAATCCTCTTTTGATTTCTGTAATCATTTAGTAACACATGTTTTATTATGTAACATGTGAATCATAGTTCTTTGATCATCTTTGCTTTCATTTTGGGTGTTAAGGTAATGCTAAGCGTTGGCCCTTTGTCTCCTTTAATATAGTGTAGTAATCATTGTATGGTAGTTAGTGATTGATATTAGTGAAATTTGATGCCAAAAACTTAAAAAACATCCCAAAACCATCAAAAACTGCATTTCCAGCTGGCTGGAATGCTTCAGCCTGAAAACAGGCTGAAAACGGGGCTCTGAGTGCACCAGGGCAGGCCTGGGCTGCACCCAGGCTGCTGCCCGGGCGCAGTAGGCTAGCCCGGTTAGGTTAGCCAGTACCAGGCCAGCCCACACGGGCTGGCTATTTCACCCAGCCCGCGCGGGCTGGGGGGGCCTGTTACTCCCCCAGCCCGCACGGGCTAGGGGGCCTGTTACTTCCCCCAGCCCATGCGGGCTGAGGGGGCTGGTTTTTTTCCCCAACCCGCGTGGGCTAGGGGGCCTGCTATTCTCCCCAGCCCATGCGGGCTGGGCTTTCCCTTCCTCCCCAGCCCGCATGGGGCTGGGGTTTACCCTTTTTTCCCAGCCCTTGCGGGCTGGGCTTACTCTACCCCCCAGCCCATGCGGGCTGGGGCTTAAACCACCTCCCAGCCCATGCGGGCTGGGGCTTAAACCACCTCCCAGCCCATACGGGCTGGGGTTTAACCCAACCCCCAGCCCATGCGGGTTGGGGCTTTGCCCCCTACCCAGCCCATGCGGGCTGGGGCATTGCCGCCCCCCTCCCCAGCCCAAGCGGGCTGGGGCTTGCCCCCTCCCCAGCCCATGTGGGCTGGGGCTTGCAAATTCTCCCCAACCCATGCGGGCTGGGGGCTGGACCGAACCAGGCTGCACCATGCGGTGCAGCTGGTTCTAAAAAAAACTAAAAAAAAGGGGGGCTGCACCTACGTGGTGCAGCCGGGTTCCGAGTCCATGTTGCACCATTTTGGTGCAACCGCTTCAAATTGTTGTTTCTGCAATGAACCTTTAGGCTTCAATTGCTAATCAAAAATTGTCAAACTTTGGTTCACAACCATTCGGAATATTTTCCAACGCGAATATTGGTTCAGTGATTTTCTGATTTATCGATTTCTTTGAAAATTGTCTCTGGATTTCGTATACGGGTTTTTATGAACTATTTTAAAAGGATTTTTTACTCCTAAATGGCTTTCGAAATTATTATATAATATTATTTTTAATTATTAAATTAATTACTCCATAAAAGGAGAGTTTTCAAAAGCCATTTTAAAGTGATTTCAAAATCAATTATAAATCTGTTTCGCACCATTATTTTCTATAATAAAAATATCACACTCACTTTTAGCACGTCGAGCAAAGTGGAAAGGTGCTTAAACAGTTAGGAAATCTCCGGCCTATGGAACCGTGTGTATTTTCTTTCCTGTTAATCCCCAACCTATTTGATTGATCGTTTTGACCTTTGGGTCTAGTTTGTCGATGATACGAGGTGGACTTTTTATTGTTTGGAGTGTGAGCTTGCTATTGGTTAGTAAACCGTTTAGTGCGAACGTGGGGTATGGGACTCATTGTTAACACTTTACGGGTTCCTTTCCAAGAAGTTTGTGACACATTAGCCTCTGGGCGGCAAGTACTGGACCTCTGGGTCACCACGCCTCTGGGCAACCGTCTCTGGACACCTGCTCTATGGAGAAGTTTTTCGGCATGTGCCTCTGGGCCTTTATCCTTCTGGGAAGGATCTCGCCGTCTCGTGCGTTCCGCATCTGTGCGAGTGATCGATCACAACTCTACAGTACTTGGCAATAAGCGGTGCATGTGCAATACTTGTATTATCTGATGATTTTTATATCCATTCGAGTACCGCCATTCGGTGTTGGTTCTATGGAACCATACGATGTAAGTGCGATTACCTTATGGATTTACAGTGTCTCTGGACACTGCTTTTCAGTATTCGATTTCATTGACTTTTCAGTATATCCCTATTGCTCTTTGGAGTATCGATCTTTGCTTGGGCATTGATTACAGACTCTGGTCACTCTTGGGATTATTGCCTATGGGCAACTTTATATAGCTTTGGCTACGCCGATGATATGAGGCGATTTTATTTATTTAACACTTTGGTGTTGATATTCTCTTTGGAGATTTTTACTGTTTATTGATGATTAGGGATCGTCATTATATTCATGTAGTCCATAATACTCTTTTCTTTGGAGAAGTACTGTTTTATTTATGTACCACATTATTATGTTTATCTCAGTTTATTAACTGATTGTTTAGCTAGCCTGACCCGAGTGTTTTTCGCTTGGGTCAGACCGAGTTGTTTCAGGTTAGGTCTCTGGACTTAGTTTTCTGTGCTTCCGCTTGGACATTATCTGCTATGCTGATAGATAGCTCTTTATATTTGTCCACTATTTTGATACTCTGATTATTCAGTCTCTTATGTACATATTTTTGACTCACATGTGTGAGCGGTGGCTTTGTACCCACCTTTTGATATTTGGATCTGTATTGACGATATATTGTACCTATGTTCTGTGACTATTCTGTGATGATGATGTTATCATTTAGTATTATGTTTGTTCTGAACCTATTTTCCTTAGCCATTGTAATTTCGTTATAAATATCTATCGGATATGTCGAACCACTTGAGAAAAGAAAACCACCTATTCGACGTATTCAGTAGTTAGTTATAGCTTGATTACACATGGTCGCTTCCATTATACTCTATTCTCCGTTCTAGTAGACGGTATTACTCCGTAATACTCTTTACTAGAGTGGGTCTCGGAGTGCGGCGTTACAGAAGACCAGAAATCCATCTGACTATAACAAGAAGATTAGAAATCGAACTTGCAATAATAATCTAAATAGAAGACTAGAAACTGATCTCATAATAATAAGAAGACCAGAAATCCATTGGTAATAATAGAAAGAACAGAAATCCATTTGTTAACAATAATCTGAATAGAAGACCAGAAATTCAACTGATAATAATAATAAGACTAGAAATCCATTTGGCAATAATAATCTAAATTGAAGACCAAAAATCCATCTGATAATAATGGAAAGAAAATCCATTCGATAATAATAAGAAGACCAGAAATCTATATGGCAATAATAATCTGAATAGAAGACAAAAAACTCTATCTGGCAATTCCCGTTTTCCCTAGAGACTAATACTTTGAATAGTAATGGAGATTCCCATTGTTTAATTGAATGTCTCTTATTAAGAGATATGGATCTTTAAGGTGTTTATTGTTTATTGTTGTTACTTTTAGTATTATATTAAAGCAAACTAGTTTCATTCAGCTATTCAGCTGTTCAACAAAGTAGTTCCATTCGGCTATTCGGTTGCTCAACAAAGTAGTTCAGTTTAGCCGTTCAACTAATTCAGCTGCTCAGCAGAATAGTTCCGTTCAACTGTTTAGCCGTTCAGGAGAGTATTTATGTTTGGTTGTTGGCTGCTCAGCTTGAAAAAAGTCTAATTACATTATTGATACTCATTACACAGACCTTCCTTTGAAGGTTTTCCTATCTTTGGGTTTGTACCGAACCTATTTGAAGTATGTTTTGATCGATCCTTTGGATAAAATTATTCTTATTCTTCTAGTAAGGATTTATTCTTTGCTTAATTCCTTTTTCCACTTCATTGGACTTTGGAATTCTTCGTCTCCCTATCTTTGCCCCTTCTTGGGTTTCGTCTATCTTTGGGCTTTGGACATCTTATCCCTTTTCTTATCGCCCCTCCTTAGGCTTTGCCTCTTTATATGCTTTGGACATTTAGTCTCTTTTCATTTTTTTTCCTTCTTTAGGCTTCGCCTCTCTTTAGTCTTTAAATATCTTAGTCCCTTTTCTCTTGCCCCCTTCTTGGCTTTGCCTCCCTATGGGCTTTGGACATGTTAATCCCTTTTCTCTTCACCCGTTCTTGGACTTTGCCTCTTTATGGGCATGTGACATCTTAGTCCCTTTTTATTTTAGCCTTCCATTAGGTTTTTCCTCTCTTTGGGCTTTGAACTTCTTCGTCCCTTTAGGAGTTTCTATGAACATGGATCAAAGGCTTTGTCCCTCCCTCTAGGAGGTGCTTCAAAAATACGTCATAGGCTTTGTCTCTCCCACTAGGAGGTGCTTTGAAAATATGTTGGAGACTTTCTACCCCTTTTAGGAGGTGCTCCGAAAATGCAACGAAGGCTTTTTAGTAAAAAGAAGTTTTTGGAAAACTTGTTTGTTAAAATGACTTTTGGCCAATCGTTATGTTTGGGAAAACCATTTTTTAAAATTTTTAAATTTTCTAATATGATATTTCCTTTTGGAATGAAGAATTTTTTTAAAAAGAACTTCTTTGGAAAATCAAGGAACATTTCCTCAAAATATATATTTCCTTTGTAAAGCACTTTTATTAGGTTTGATCCAATGAATTTGAAAAGATTTCGGGTATTTGAAATCTTTGATAAAGATGCCCCTTCTTAGCATTGCCATTGAGAAGGTTTTTGATCCAATCCTACAATAAAAATGCAGATCTTAAATAAGAGGCTGAGTGGTCATGATTCATGACCAGTAGTCCTTCAATTGAGAATAAGCTCTTCTAATTAGAGTTTTAGCACTGCTAATGAGCTTTAATACTATTTTCTTTCAGAAAACATGCATAGGTTTTCTCTTTCCAATGATTTTTGAAAGCTTTTGAGAATATTTCTGTCAGCATTTCTTTAATGGAAGCCTTTTATATATTTGCTAAGGCTAAATATTTTTTTTTGAAGATTTATGTAATGACCCGATTTTTCGACGCTCAAAAATCGACATCGGTACGTCCACTGTATCGAATGCCGCACAGTCGAATGCCGGAAAACCGAACCGTTAGGGTTAAAGAAGAAGAGGTAGAAGATAGAAGAAAAGAAAACAACAACAGAATCTCACATTTCGCAGCGGACAATATAATACATAAATGAATATCTTTACAACAAAGAACCATATCAGTTATTATATTTTATCACATTACATTATCAGAGTGTTACAACAACAATGGAAAAGAAATATGGCATGTACTAGTGATACGCTTCGTCGTCCAGCTTGCTCTCGATCTCCATATCATCTCTTTATGACTTCGCTCTCGAATAACTGATAACCTGACTCTAGGCTGCCCGTGTGGAAAATTATGGGCACCCAGAGTTTAGGAAAGAAACAATAAACTCCAGATCAGTCATGGGACCGGTATGAGTAAAAAAACAGTTGCTTTTACATAAAACAAGATAAAATAAGATCCGGTATGCTTTCGGAAAATGAAACTACCATAAGACCTCCCGCCACACACACAATGCAATCGCAGAATTGGAGGAGATTTCTTCTTATGATAGTCAAATATGCTTGATACGAGAAAATTCTTTGATATTATTGCTAGTGTATAGTGTAGAAAACATTTCGAAAGTATAATATTAATCTTAGCCAGCATAGACATTTCGTACTATGCCTACTATAGCTACCATCTAAACAGTGGTGACCACCATAAGTAAATGGCAGGTTATACAACTAAAACCGTACTGGGTTCGTATTGGGAATTGGATTTCCAACAAATGGTCAGGCTAAGGAACTTCATACTGCCATATGGGCATGCCTCTGGCAGGACGTCCCGATAACTTAACCACCTCTCTGCTAACACAAGGCCGGGTTACCTCTGTAACTAGGTAACTACTACACGAATATGCCACCTCCCGGTCCTTTGGGACCTTTATCCGAGGGCCCTCTATCACAAAGCAACAACCACACAGTAAATGAGATTGGAGCTACCGCATAGGTAAATATCTGGGCTCCATACCATGGCATCACCTTTTTCCAAAAGGAAATGACATACCCAAAAGGGCGCGACCCTCATAACCTTGCCGCATCTTTCCTGTTTCGACCATTTCCGGGTTGTGAGGTCTAATGAGGTCTCGTCCACAAAGCTAAGCTTTACACGAAAGCCATGCTTTGATCACAAATAATCAACAAATGATCATCAACACACAGCAGCACTTAGCATGTCACACTACCGAATTGGGAGTATATCACTGATAACCTTCAACTACATAACCTCTGAGCTCGTACGTCTCAGAGAAGGGTGTTAAGCTAGGAGAATAAATTATCCGCCACCAACAGATACGTATTTGAAAGAAATCTGCTTTATACCTCAAAATCTAGTGTTAGACACACAACCATGCAAGTCTGTTCCGGGTTCGAACAGAACCGAAGGCACTTCGTCCAATAAAGGAAGAAGCCCTTGCAAATCCGGGTATCCACAATCCCTATCGGACTTCCCATCACTTAGGGAATCTCTATACTGGAGCAACTCAGTGTAAAGACAATCGATAGGTTATCCTATCATTTTCGAAGACACCCGGTCTTCACCACCGGTCTTCAAATGTTATCCATTTCGTCGTATCGCTATTCGGAATGGGTTATATGACTCAAAGGTCCTTTCCCAGCTAAACTGAATAGTGAACGTTTAATTTTTAAAACACGTGGATATATCAATCACAAAGATTCACATTCAGGGTTCGATGTGGGTTTCGGATAACTAACTGAAATCCGACTCCCTGTCGCATCGAAGTTTAAATGTCGTTTTACGGACAAAGGTGTTTTCACATCAATACAGAACAAATCACAAATCATAGTGCAGTATAGAGCAATCTACATCACACAGCATCACAACCACAACAGAAATAACAATTCAGTACAGAACAATTATGTTGACTCAATGTGAGTGCGATTTAATAGATTAACCGAATAATTATATTTTTATTGATTAATTTAAATCAATGATTAATTAAATCTTAATTAACTTGATTAATTGTTTCTTAATTAATTATTTTAGTTAACCGCTAAATTTGATTAGTCAACTTTAATTTATCTGAATAACAAATTCTTAATTTACAAATTAATTTAAACACTTAATTGTTTATTAATCAATTTAATTACAATTTATAAATCATTTTTAATTACTTTTCAAAATCATTAATTAATAAAAATTACTTACCTTAATTATCATTTAAAATCTTCTTTATATCGTAAGGATCAATTTATTGTTGCATTAAAAGTTTTAATGTAAATTAATTTTCAATTCTTATTTTAAATTTAATTATTTAATTAAAGGATCAATTTAAATTTTAAAATATTGCTAAATAATTTAAACTTATAGTAAGTTTTAACTTAACACAATCAACATTGTTTACCTTGTAAATGCAGAAATTAACTTAACATTGTATATTCAAAAATAAATTGGGCCTAATCCAATTTTTAACCAAAACCCGAGTAAAACCAGGTTTGCACCCGAGTCAACCTCGGGTTCTTCTCGTCTCCTCCCCGAGTTCTTTTTTCCCCGCGTGCCTGTTTCTTCTTCTTCCTTTTTTTTCTTTTCCAGTTTAAGTTAAGTACCTAAACTCAAATAGCCGAGAGTATACTCGCGTACGCGAGTTCCATCCTGAAGCCAAACGTGCATTTTCTCGAGTTTCAACTCGAGCTTCCAATCTACAAACTCATTGACACCCAAAACACGTCGTGCACGTGCACGACGTGGCGCCGCCACTCTGGTGATCACCACGATCATCGGCAGGTCGAAAAATCCATGCAAATGCAAAATCGAACTTCGATTCGACCCAAGAAACTCGAAATCGAAAATTCACCTTTTCGCCGAATTGTAACTCGAAACCCACCAGCCTAAAATAGCTCGTCCTCCTCGCACAGTTCACTAGAAAATTCACGGTTCCGGCCATATCACGTCGACACTTCGCACTATCATTCCCCAAAAGCATACGCAGCTCGATCGCTCCTAGGTGATGAAATCACCTCTTTTCTTTCTCAATGCAAACTTTGAGGTTAAACCCTACTTTGGGTTCGTACCATCAATTCATGCATTCGGAAAAAAATTCGAAAATTTTCCCATCATCATCGAAGTTCAAACGAGCTTCCATCCCAATTTCAACAATTATCATTGGATCGTTTACCGAAAATTTGAAAAAATGCAAATTCGGAATAAATTCGAACCGCTCTTAACCTACTTAAGTAAAAATCATTATATTGCCTCTAAAAATCATGACTTGATATGTTTATTCAAATTATGTAATCAAATCATGTGTTAAAATAGTTGAATTCAACAAAGAATTTTGTTTTTACTGTAAATTACCAGTTGCACAGAGAAAAACTTCATGTTCAAGCTTGAAATAAATTTTTAACTGTAACTTAAGTTGAAGCAAACTGGTTTTGTAAAAAAACTAAGCTAAAAAATGATTGTGTGAGTTTATTTAAATTTTCTTCAATTTACTTTTGTTCTGAAACAAATTATTAAGAACAAACTGTAAAAAACTTTCAGTAATACAGAAACAATACAAACAAATTTTCATTCCAATATACAACTAAAAACACAAGATCCATGAAATAAATACTTAGATTTCAAAGACAAATAAGTTTACTCACCTGAATTTTCCAGAAACAAAGAATTGCCCTTGTTTTAAACCCTGCAGATATTCTGCTTTTAAATTTTTTTTTTCCTGTTTTGTTTTGTAAACTGGTTTTGAATTTGTAAAATGATGTTTGTTTTTTTTCTCTTCCAAGTTCTTCTATGTTCTGTTTGAATGAATTAAAGCAACTATGCATGTGTGTATATATATGGAGAGGGTTTGCACAGGGGAAGGTTTTACTGGTGCAACAGTTTCTTTTATCAGATTATATTTTTTTTTAATTTATTTTTGTTGAGCAAGCCAAAATTAATTCCGTTGAAATGATTTGATTTAGGCTTAAGAAGATATAGCATTTAATATTTATGTTCCTACCTTTGTTTGCATATATATGTTGTTGATTTTATAAGTACAAAATTTTCTTTTCTTTGTAAGTACAATTTTTTTTTTTGTGTTATTTAAAATATCTATCTTCTTGTATAAGCCTTGTTTGTTTTTTTTTGTATGTACTCTTTGGTTTAGTTTTACATTTTTTTCTTGTTTATATTTCTACATACTTACACTTAAATGTATGTCCTTTCTTTTGTGACCAAAACTTGTTTTTGTTTTACATACAATTTTTCTTGTTTCTTGGTTTATATATGGTTCTTATGCAACTTGTATGAATTTTCTATGTCATCTTATAACTATAAAATCTTATTACAACATAAACCTTGAATTTTATTTCTATTTTAAAGTTAACTATTAATATTTAATTCATCACATATATTTTATTTTATTGTTTAAAACAGTTTCCTCTTTGTTATATATTTTTATTTATTTATTATTATTATTTATTTAACTTAACTATCAAATATTTATTTAATTCCATATATCTCTCTTTTATTAAACTTTAATAATATTTTATTTCATTTGAAACTTTCAAATTAAATCCAAAAGTTCAAATAATTTATCGAGTTTAGCTTTCAAAATTTTGGGATGTTACAAATGATAAAATCTCTCTTGAAATAAATGCTCCCCATATCTATGGGGTAATTGATAATAATCCTTTGAATTTTTGAAACTGTCTTTCTCAAAAATGTATTTGGTAAAACGTTTGTAATAAAACTATTTGTTTTAAAATAACGTTGGTGTATACTCCCCTACCTTTATCTGACATGTATAATTGTACCACAGGTTTTGCTTAGTAACTTTGTTTACAAATCTACGAAGCCCTAATCCGTAAACTAATAAACTTTATAGAAAAGAACATGCTTTTCTTTAAGAATCCCTTCCCTTAAGAGGATTTTGAATATCTACCTTTTTATAAAAACCAAACCATGATGAAGAACTGATGATGATTTAGAAAATCCATAAAGAAAATCCCTTATGCTATATGGATTCAGGCCTTGAGAAAGGGAATCATTTTATCTTGGATATTTGAACTATCCCTTTTTATGGAAAACTAGAAATCTGCTATACTTTGACAAGGGAACCGGTAATCTCCCAAACGTTTATTCTTAGCAGGCTAGTTTTTTGTTTCAACTTGTAAAGAAACTTGAATTTTTATTAGCATATAGTGAATTTTAAGCATAATCAAATTAGAAGTTTTGGTGAGTAAAGTTGATGTATAGTGGGCATCTGTCACAAAGCTTTTTAGCCTTACTGGAATATGATCTTTTAGTTTGATTTCTTTATTTGTTTCTTATAGAGAAAATTAAGTTTTAGGTGTTTGGACTATTTTTTTCAGAATGGGAGATATTTTAATTTCTCAATGAACTCTTGTAGAGATCCTGACTTGATTATATACTGAATTATTCATGCCACGACACGGAATTTATCAGTCTTATGTTCATTTGCACTATGGTAATCGTAATAATCTTTTCCCTTATTTGGCTTAGGATAACTCCATATTTTATAGGTAGCGGGGAAATTTCCGTGGTTTCTTCCAAAGCGAAAATGTGAGAAAGGGGTTTGTTTAAGTCTATATAATTGGATTCGGAAATCTCCTTCCGACTTTCTCATCTGCTTTCATTCCCTTTTGGACTTTTGTTGGGATGCTTGGGGCTGAACTTTTCTTCTTTATTTTCGTTGGAATTTCCTTTTGGCATGGTATAGCTCATCCATACGAATGAATTTCTGAACCAGAAAATGGAAGTGCTGTAGACCTTACATCCATGAATATAAATTTCTTTCCAAAAAGGAGTTTGCTTAATTAGTCCTGGACGAACTGCCAATAACTTTTCTCTATCGGTCATATTTTATCCTCTTAATGCTTCTATGTCAAATCGCTTTGGGTATTGGCCAAGTAATTCCGCCAACCATTACTTGATATTAACTAACATACTAAAATCTATAGTTAGATCCTTATATATGTAAAACTATATTGAGAATTCATAAGAAAATTGCTTCTAAGAGTAGATGGTCTTTTCTTGGTAATTCCAACACCATTTGGCAGCTGCTCCATGTAAAATTACGAGGAAGAGCTTACAACGAACCACCTTAGAGATGTTATGCTTTCAAAAGCTAAGAGGTGATCATTAGGATCAGAAGTTCCATCATACTTTAGTGAAAGAATTTTGATTAGAGGCGGGATTCTAACAGCCATTATTTCTTTTGTAAACAGAGCTTTTCGAAAGATATTATTTTTCCTTGGGTCAAAGATTCCTTTCTCCTTAAGAAAATCTTTTTTCATTTGGCAGGGAATGTCCCTTTGGTAAGCTCTATTATCATAATAGTTCCTCTTGTAGGGCTTATACTTTCAACGTGAGATTGAGCTATTTGATTGTTCAATATTTCTATTTGATTGTAAATCAATTTTCCATTTTAAATATAGCTATTTGATTGTAAATAAATTTACCATTTTAAATATTTCTATTCAAGATGTATCAAGATTGGATATTGTAACGACCCGGAAATTTCGATCCCGAAAATTCCAGATAGGTAGTAAAGAAAAAGAGAAAAAAGATAGAAGAAAAGGCAGAAAAGAATCATAGATTCTCACATTCGCTGTAACAACCCGCATATTTATCGACTTTATATTTAAATATTTTATCGTTCGTCGGATTTTGGTCCGAAAAGCTACTTTTTGCATACGGTCGAATTAGGACTCGAAACCACCTCCATTGAGTTCAAAATGCCGTTTGCGACCTTTTTGAGTATGAGCTTCGATATGTTTGGAGAAAGTTAAATTTTGCTACTTTTTGCTTAGGGTTTTGGTTTGGGCTGAGCCAATTAACCACTTATGTATTCAGTCCCAATCCCCCTCTCCTCTTCATTACTTCATTCCAACTCCTCAAACTCAAGCTCCAACTGAAAATGGTGGAGAGGAAAAAGAATTAAAACTCCAAGCCCTAATTTCCTTAGCAAATCCATCTCCTTGCTCCAAACTCAAGAAGAACCCCTTGGTAAGCATCTCCTTCTTCTTCTCCAACTCTTTCTCCATTCAATTTCAGAAATTTCCTAAACCTAATTTAGGGAATGTTTCTCTTTTTAGCTTAGATTCAAGCTTCTAGAGTTGGATTTGAAGAGTGGTTGATTCCCCTTTGCTTTCAAGCTTCATCTTCATAAATTTTAGTGCAAAGGTGAGATTTTTATCTCACATCTATGACTATAATTATCTTTGGTTGTTGGGTATGAATTCCTAACACTTTTTCATGTGCATTTGCTCTTGATTTGGATTGGTTTTGTGAATATTCCAATTTTTGGGTTTTTAAGTCAAATTTGTGTAAAATCCTTTTATGGATGTTTGATCATGCTTTTGGTGATGCATCGAGGAGCATATAGGGCCGGGTTGCCGATTGGCATAAACCCTTAGAGCCAATGTTCGTCCGATTGCATTTTGAAAGAGTTTGCTCTTCATTTGTATAAGGTTGAAAAACAGCCCAGGCATGATTCAGTCGACTGAAAACTCTGTTCAGTCGACTGAACCTGAAACCCGAGAGTTTCCAGGCATGATTCAGTCGACTGAAAAACTCTGCACAGTCGACTGAAACTGGAAACAGAAAGTTTCCTGAACCTGGAAAATTTCCATGTACAGGGTCAGTCGACTGAAAATCTCTGTTCAGTCGACTGAACCTGCTGTTTGAGTCCAATTTGCCTTTTTGGATTGAATTTCCAATTTAAATCGATTCGTGATGATCCTATTTATTGTCATCATTTATTATCATCTTTGATGACTTATTTTCTTTGGGAATTTTAGATATATCCACTTCGATGGATCCTTTATCGATTTCATTGGATTTTATTCACATCTTCGAATGTGATCTTTGTGATTGATTGTTTCTACAATCCCCCTTGTGCTTTGTCACTTTAAACATATAAAGGTTTTCTATACTAGTAGTAAATATCAAAACTCTTTCCTCAAACGATTTCAATACTATTAATACCAAATTCGTTTATAAAACCGTTTTCCAATCTATTAGTATATATAAACCTTTACCTCACTCGTATGAGAAATCTAATTAAACGACTTAGTAAAACGAGTGGTATGAAACGCTTGCGTTTACTTCGTCGGTTAATTCTTGGACTTGTTCGATTGAACCTCTTGTGACAATTTTCTAGTGGAGATCTACAATTTGTTCGTAAATATTTAAGTTAAGCTAGTGGTTATGGGACATGAAGCTAAGCTCATATATTTACTAGCTTATTGTAATTGACACTTTCTTTGATCATGACGATCATTTTAGGTTTTTGACTAGCATCGTGCTATGTCTTTGTGATTTGGTTCATCGGACGTCCCGCTGTACGACGTCGTTGTTCCCTTTGATTGTGATTTAGTTCATCGGATGTCCCGCTGTACGACGTTGTTGATCCTTTCCTTGTGATTTCTGGATCTCGTGTGTTGAATTCTGGAATTTATGTTTCACCAACTTTTACGATGGGCATTGATATATGTGTCATATATTGCGGCTTGGTGAATGAAATTAGGAGTATGACATTCCTTTTTATCTTGAGTAGATTATTGTGATATTGATTAATCTCCTGTTGATTTTCAATTACTATTTTATCACAGCTTGGCATTGTGATTATTATATGTTTATGTCATATCTCTTATTATATATCACTTCATCTGATATTTATAGCTAGACTGATCCGTTTATTATTTTTTTATTAAATAATACTCGGGTCAGACCGAGATGTTACAGGTGCGTCGGCTTGACTTCTCTCTTGGGATTGATCCCTCTGACTTTTGGCTAACTACTTAGCTTAGTAGTTTTTGTTGTATACATTTGAGATTTAGACTCCTTGATGTATACTTATTCTTTTGTCTAGCACTTGTATCTATTCCTTTTGTATTATTGTGGATCTTTTTAGACCACTACTCTGATGTACACTTTCTAGTGTAATATTCATATCTTATTCCGCCTTTGTGATATGAATTGTCTGTGACTGATTTATGTTATGTTTATTTCTATATTTGTTTCCGAAGAAATTATAGCCACTGTGTAGTAGCTTTGAGTTTGTATCGGTATGTCGGATTTCCTCTTGAGATGAAAAGTTATATTTTTATCCGGTATATCGGTACTCGCCCAAAGCAATTATACAGATGGTCGCTCCTCAACAGCCTTATTCTCCGTGCTAGTTGACAGCATTCACAGTAATGTTCTTGGCTAGCGTGGGTATAGAGGTGGGGCGTCACAGCTTGGTATCAGAGCCAAACTTCGGAACAATATGGAATAATTTAGCAAGGATCATGTCCTAAGTCTTTCTTAGGAGTTGTGCTTTAGGATTTTATTCGGGTCTTCGTACCGTTCTATTCTACTTTCTTTTATGATTCCTTGTTTTATCTATCAAGATTGGTTGATATTCATTTTGAGAATAACATTTTCCTCTTCTTTCTTTCTTTCTTAAAGAAGAGAAATGGTTAGACCAGGCCGTCCCAGCGCCGGTCAATCTAGTGCTACTACCCAGGATGGAGTATTTATGTCTGCTCAACAACTTTTGGATCTTGTAAAGAATCAAGAGTTTATCTATGCTTTGAGTAAGAACCCCGAAATGGTTCTACCTTTGAAACTTGAAGTTTCTTTCAATCAGCTTGTGGATGTTACTCTTCTTCATGGAGAGGTTGGTAAAGGAAGTGTTTGTGATATTGGGACTTCCAAGAAGAGGCATATTAAGTTCAAGAGCCTTAATCCCAATAAGAGAGTGAAGCAAACTACTTTTGTAGCAGAGACTCCAATCCCTTATCGTGGAGGATGCTACAATTGTAATTCTAAGGAACACTATGCGAATATGTGTCCAAAACCCCATTCTTGTCGCTATTGCAAGAAACCGGGTCATCTTTTATCTGCATGTCCTAAACTTTTGAATAAGGACATGAGAAAACTAAATATTGTGCAAGCCCCTAGCAACTCTTCTCTTGGTCAAGGTATTTTTCATTCAATCCTTGATGACATTTGCTTTGTGATTATCTTGTTCATGTTCTTTTTGATATAGTTTCCATCTCACTATTTTATATTAAAAGGACTTGTTAATTCTTTTTCTTTGAGTATTTTGGGCTTATTGACTTCATTGAGAATTGTGTATCCGGATGGTAGATCCGCAACACTCAATTTGCTTTTGTTTAGATGTCGAGATTATTTTATGTGACTTTTCTTTCCGAGCCAATATTTTTGCTTTGGCTTCGGAATTGACCTTTCTGTAAGGATTGGCTTAATCATTGTGAAGCCCATATCCTATTTTTCGAGTGGATTACTCATCTTCGACATTTTTAATCTGTTAAGCAGATTTCTATTTTTCCTTTGTGATTTTGATTCCAACTTGATGGCATCATTTTATTCCTTAAGCCCACTTATAAGGAAAGTGTTATTTCTCTCATTCATATAGTTTGAGAAATTTTCAGGTATTTTTGAGTTTGTCTTAGGATTATCACCTAAGAAATCTTTTGTGGGGTGCTAAGGTCTTTTCAGTTTGACCTTACCACCAATTTTCATTTGGCTACGAGTCGCGTGAGTTAGCATTCCACTTACGCACTCCGCACTCGTTATGATTCTATGAATGAATTATTTTGTCATTCAATTTGTCCAACTTATTTCATCCATTTTATAAATCGAATATTCTATGAATATTTCGATGAGACCATTCTTGTATTTATTGATTTTGGATGAAAATAGTAATTTAAAATTTTGCAAATCTTTTTCATAAGATTTATTTATAAGTAAAACTGGATTTTTTCTCTTGAAACGAACAAAGAATATTCTTAAAACTTTTTAAGAGATTTATTTATCCTATAAAAGATGATTCTGTGATTGTATTGCCCGTTGAGTGCTTTAAGAATTTTGGTCGATGCGCTTGATTAACGTTATTGCTAGGAATTTCCTAAACGCTTCGATGTGACAATCAGACACGATATATTGACTTGTAAAAATGTAAAATTTTTGTAGAAAGATTATTACATAAAAGTAAAAATGTAATTTTGGAAGTTTTAACTTTTCGGGAAAGAGAATTATTTTAAAAGAAGTTCTTTCTTTTCGATACTCTTATTCCTTCTTGTGATTCCTGAAGGGGAACCAAGACTTTGCTATTTGTACCTATTGGTTTGGGATGCCATTCTCTTGCAAAGGAGAACGTTCTATCACTTGTGCTTCTAAATCATTATAGCTTCTCGGGACTAGATATGCCACTTATGATCTAGTGCTCTCGGCTAATGTTTTGCTTTTGGAATTTGACATCATCATATTTGGATGAGAAATTTGTTCTCTATCTCGATCATAAATTTTTGGAATATTTATGTTCTCTTAAGGAACTTCATGTTGACTCGAGTTCCTAGCATCTTATGATCTTGATATTCTTTTGTTCCCGAGAAGGGAACTCGTGTTGCCAATGCGCTTTGTCGTAGGCAACAAGTGGTTGATTCTTTGATGTTGTCTGAATGGAATTATTTTTCTATCAAGTTCATCGGACGTTTTGGTATACTTCGTTTTATTGAGCTTTATCTCATTTCTTTTAAGGACTAGCGTCCGATGTCCTTTTATTGTGTTCGGTTCATTGGACGTACCGTTTTTGTACTACGTCGGTGTTCCGAAAATCATTCGGGTTTTGATTCATCGGATGTACCGTTGTACTACATCGATGTCTTTGCTTTTGATTCATCGGATGTACCGTTTGTACTACATCGATGTCTTTTCTTTTGATTCATCGGATGTACCGTTGTACTACATCGATGTCTTTGCGTTTGATTCATCGGATGTACCGTTTGTACTACATCGATGTCTTTTCTTTTGATTCATCAGATGTACCGTTTGTACTACATCGATGACTTTGCTATTTGATTCATCGAATGTACCGTTGTACTACATCGATGTCTTTGTTTTTGATTCATCGGATGTACCGTTTGTACTACATCGATGTCTTTTCTTTTGATTCATCGGATGTACCGTTTATACTACATCGATGACTTTGCTATTTGATTCATCGGATGTACCGTTGTACTACATCGATGTCTTTTCTTTTGATTCATCGGATGTATCGTTTGTACTACATCGATGACTTTGCTATTTGATTCATCGGATGTACCGTTGTACTACATCGATGTCTTTGCTATTTGATTCATCGGATGTACCGTTGTACTACATCGATGTCTTTTCTTTTGATTCATCGGATGTACCGTTGTACTACATCGATGTCTTTGCGTTTGATTCATAGGATGTACCGTTTGTACTACATCGATGTCTTTTCTTTTGATTCATCGGATGTACCGTTTGTACTACATCGATGACTTTGCTATTTGATTCATCGGATGTACCGTTTGTACTACATCGATGTCTTTGTTTTGATTCATCTGATGTACCGTTTGTACTACATCGATGTCTTTGTTTTTGATTCATCGGATGTACCGTTGTACTACATCGATGTCTTTGCTATTTGATTCATCGGATGTACCGTTTGTACTACATCGATGTCTTTGCTTTGATTCATCGGATGTACTGTAACGACCCGTAAATTTTCGATAATTAAATTAGCTAATTTAATAAGATTTCGTGATTTAATGTTAGAAAAAAAATTTGTAATTCATTTGGAATAATAATAACTGGAATGAATTGCAATAATTATCCAAGTAATGAAAAAAAGCTACTTAGTGAATGCCTTTGCAATCGATAGTTGAATAGGATATTAAATGTTGAATTCATTGGGTATGATAGAGTAATTGATTGATAAGTAAAATCTATTTGAAATCAAATATTGAATATTGAACACGTAATTGTTTAAATTAAATATTTAAAACTTATTGAATAATTGAATAACTGTAAAATGAAAATAGTGTTCTAAATTTTGAAATGGTTTTAAAAGTTGAATCTTATAAGTTCAATTTCAATATTTCAAAAGATAATGAATTATTGGATAAGCGAAATTGTCTAAATTAAATATTTGGAATTTATTGGATAAATAAAATAACGGGTTTAATATGATTAAAAATGATTTGTAAAATTTTATTTTATCATATTGGAGTTATAGTGATGTTATAGAACTTTTAAAACTGAATTTAAAATTTATTTGTGAAAATTGAATATTTTAATATTTAATTATCGACTGAAAAATAGCCAAATTTTGAACAGTCTCAGAATTGGACGAAACTAGTTTCATCGGATCCGTAATGTGATATTATTGTAAGGTTTCAAATTTCGTGTCCATCTGATTTACCGTTTGTCCGGGGCAAGCCAAAACGCATAGAAATTAGTTGAATCGGTTTAATTTAAATTTGATCGTTTATTGCCGTAACTCGCGCATATGATCGAATTAGCCTCCGAAACCTATTCCATTGTGTCCGGAACGTGGGGTAAACCCTAGAAACGCCAGTCGGCACGCTTCGTTTGGAGTTCGTAAAATTTCGATGAATAGTAAATTGGGAATTTTTTTCTATAAAAGGACCTTCACCCTTTCACTTTGCAAACCCTAATTTACTTCAGCCCTAGCCGCCATTTTACTGAATCAATGGCCACGAAAATTCGAAACTTCTTCCTCTTTTTCCTCTCAATCCATCAACAATTAGCAAAAACTCTCAACTACAAAGTTGTAGAGCACGATGAAAGCTTCAAATCCATACGGAGATGATCGAAAACGGAGCCACGGATCAACGGGAAATCACGTTCAAAGCTGCTGCGTTTTTCACGTTTTTCGAGGCGAGATGAGGGGCCGAGCTTCGAGCTGATCCAGGCGTTGGTGGCTCTGGTGATAGGCTTCGGGATGGCGCTTCCTGATCGACTTCTGGACGCTCGTGGTGGCCGCGATTTGGAGCCCTAGTTTGGCTTGGATGGGTTCTTAGTCGCGTGTGTTCCTGGAGCAAGTAACGTGAACGTGAGGAAGAAGAGGGGTGCGGCCCAGATCTGCTATGCAGGAAATCAACGGTGATGATTGGGTGGGTTTTAAAAATTTAATTAAGCTGTAATTAATTTATATAAAAATTCGTGTTAACTTTAAACCATCATAACTTTGTCATACGAGGTCGGAATTCGACGAAACTTTTTGCGTTGGAATCGTATCGGCGAGCTCTTCGCATTGCAACTGGATTGGAATCATTTGGAGCTAGAGAAAATTTTGAGTTAAATCGAACGTCGTTCGATTTGATTTAAAATCGAAAATCAAGGTGAGTGTTTTATAACGCTCACACCGTACTAAATATTTTATGCTAGTTAAATTTGATATTATGAAGTGTTATGATTTTATTTGTCGTTGTTTGGTAAAAATTTAATTGTCATATAGCTTGTCATTTGCATTAACCGTTGAAAAATTAAATTGACAGTTAAATTGAAATTAAAATTGAATTGCGATTAAATTACCTGACATTGATAACTATGAAACTGCCATGAATTGTATTGTTTATTGGATGATGTATTTTGATGGATGCTATTGGTTGATAATTGAATGTTTGGATGTTTATTTGCTTATATAGATCCTGTTATGCATACATATGATAGTGAGATTTAATTTAAGTAATATATACTCATCCCTGACATTTAATTGAAATAAATAATTACTTGGCCATAGGATAGAAAATTATATACGGACACCGAATTGGCTAAATTAATAATATATAATAATTTTTAAAATCGTCGATTTGAAATTTATTTAAATGTTTGATGTGAAAGTTATAAATAGAAATCGAATTTATAAAAATCGAATTTATCGAAAATGTGAGTTGGAATGTTGGAATAAATTTTGGTTATAGGGATTTTGTTAAATAATTTAAGTTGAGACTTTGAGGTTTGAAATTGGATATGATTGGATTTCAAAAATTAATTGTTTGAAGGTTTAACCTTAATTCGGACTTTGAATATTACTAAGTAAAAGTGATATGAAAATGATATTTTGAAATCGAGCTTGGAATTGAATCGTATTTGAAATTTGGATTTAAACTTGAATATTGTTGGAAAAGTTTGTCAAGTGTTATAAATCGATATTTTTGAGAAATCAAGCTCCAAATCGATATAAATTGAAATTGAATTAATTAAAGGTGAATGTAGAATTGAATTGATTTGAAGTCAAAGTTGACATTGTTTTGAATTGAAATCGAAATTGAATCGGTAGAATGGAAATTGAAATTGATTTGAATTGGGAAGTTATAATTGAAATGGTTTGGTTTTGAAGCTGTTTTATTTTTCCAAATTTCTCGGTTATATAAACCATTTTTTAATACTTAAACTATTTAATCTATTTTAAATCTACTTAACCCGATTTAAATTATTTTAAACTAATTTATCTATTTGAAATCCATTTTAAGATTTTAAGTATTTTTAAGTATTTTAATTATTTAAAACTACTTTAAACTACTTAAAACTATTTTCTAAAATTCCAAGCTGGTCAATAAGGTGAAATGTTTATATTTAAATCTTGAATTTAAATATGAAATCTGATATCTTGAAAGATATGATGATATTTGAATGGATTTGATTTTTGAAGCGAATATGATATTTTGATATCAATTATGAATCGATTTGAAATATAAAGAGCCAAAGGTGTAATAATACGTAGTTATTAAAGAGACCGGGATCGGATATGGACATACTCTCTGTCGATACCGAAAACCACTTTAATAACTATTATACGCGGAGTGATGATCCAGAATGAAGTGGATGGTTTGGTGAACGCGTTGACTGAAGAAAGAGAACGATTATTGGATGACCCCTGACATGACTAAAACAGGAGCCGCGCCGGGCCATTGAGGTTCGCCACCTCTAGCGGACACACTTCTTCGATACCATTTCTATTACATTTGTGATGCGATTTGGGTGCACCCCTTGATTTGGGAGTGTTGTTTCGCGGTGTTGGGGTAGCTGCTGGCTATGCCCAACATCAGTCCGGATCACGCAACTACTAGTATCCTAGTTGGTATCGCCTCATGTACCTTGTCATACTGATTATCCTATTCGCGACCACTACGTTTTGATTTGTACCTTGAGTATATGGATTGCCCTCTGGTGACTTCCGGTTTTGGGGAAACTACGGTCTTGTATATGCTTTTGGGAATATAAAATGTGTTAAGGGGGATTATGGTAACGCCTTAACGCTATTTTGATACTTTATATTACTGATAGACATTATCTACTTAGCGTATATTACTACATAGTAGATAGTTTCACGGATCCTTGAGAGATGGAAAATCCCGTAACATCTCTTGAGTTATTGCACGCACGTTGACACTGGATATGAGATGTCAAACCCCGTAAATATCTCTGACGCCGTTACACTCATATTTATTTACGATTGATTTAACTTTCATAAGGATATTTTAGTCCTGACTCGAGTGTTTTGTCTTTTCATTACGCTCGGGTCAGTCCTGAGTTTTCAGTTTAGGTTGAAGATCATTTCCTTGGAGGACGGAGACGAAGATTTGGTATATTATCTACTATTATTATATTCATTCCATTCCGCTGCATTGTTGTATGATATTTGTTGTGTATGTAACTCTGATAAATGTTGTATAATAATAATCAAATGTATTCATTTCAAATGTATTCATTTAATTAACAGCTTCATGAACTGTTATTTTATTATTATACTTTAGCCTTCCGCTGTGAGATTCTGTGTTGTTCATTTCCTTTATTTCCCTTCCTTTTCTTTTCTTATTTACCCAATAACTATCTGCCATTTTAATGGTTTGGAATCGACATGTGTATTTGATCGTCGGTTTAAACTGTCCAAAAAGGCGGGTCGTTACAGTTGGTATCAGAGCTTTGGTTTAGCGATAAACCTTGGCTCTAGTGGGGAATAACTCATTGAAATAGAGGTAAACTATATGAATGAGTTGAGTGTATATGAGAGAGCGTACTTGTTATTTGATATAAAATGGTTTTATATTGTGTTAATTTGTTCCATTGAGTATTTATGAATTCTGGTCGATACTTGGGACGCCAAGGCGTCGATAGGAATTTCTAAACACTCGAATAGGACAAACCAACACAATATCGTTTTGGAATATATTTTATATAAAAGAATTATTTGAATATTTATTCATTTTGATTGAATTGATTGTTAGGAGATGATAATATTAGATTATTATCGTTATTGTTTGATCAGTCAATATTTACAACAATTGATTAAATAACAATGGATTTAGGAAAATGAAATCTTGTAAACACAATTGATAATGAATATAAATGAATTTTAACTTGGATTTGGGAATTTAAATTCCGGTGCTTGAAATTGACTTACAAGAATATGAAAAACATAATATGAGTATTATATGATGGTATAATTGAGTTGAAATTGTTTTCGAAGGATTTTTTTTTATGATAAGTGTTATATTCCCTTCTCTTGACGCTAGAAAATGATTTCGGTGATGAGTGCACGCATCATCGGCGTTTATTTTCGAGAGTCCGAGTGGGGGAGACCACTTAATAGCTTGTCTAAACTTTGTTTTGATTCAAATTTTGTTTTATTTTGTACTCTCTATAGTATGATTGGTTATATAAATTATATAAGTATATATTATTTCAAAACTTGATTTGAAATGAAACCGGGATTGGAATTCTTAAGTCCTATAATAATTAATGATTTTTTTAAATGAGTGAAATGAATTTAGACTTGAATCATTAAGGAACTTCTGAATTGTGAAATGAGAAATGAACCTAAGAGCTAAGTGAAATATCAATTGAAGTAGAAATCCTTAGAATTAGGAAATTATGAACTTAAAATAAAAATTGAAACTGTAAAACTCGCATAGTATTAAATTTCATTCTATAGCATAGATATAACTTACCAAAATATTTAAGAAGTTCAAAAATGTTATATGAATTGTTAATTGGATAATATACAAGTATAGGTTTGAATAATGAAATATGCATTTAATTAATGGTTTGCAAATATAAATAAAATTGTTAGTAAATAATTGGAATTCAAATTAACATTTAAAGGTGATTCACAATTATGTTAATATAAAATGGAAATACTATATGTGAATGAAAATGTGAAATTAAATTATAGTGAAATTTAAGTAATGACTTAAGAATTAATTAATTGAAAATTCAACTTTAAATGGAAAGAAGTTGTATGTTGTTTAACTACATTCTATTTGCATAACTATAACTTACCAAATACTTAAAAGGTTTAAAATGCTAATAAGGATAAGAAGAGAAATAATATACCAGTGTGAGAATGAAAATAAAATGTGAAGATCTAATTGATAGTTGTAAATATAAAAGAAATTTAAGCGGTAAAATGAATGATATATATAAGTGAATGAATAAAATTTAAAATTAATGAAATATAAATTTGGTAAATGGAAACTGATTAAATTTGAATATAACTAAATGTTTATAAGCTTGGAAGTGTATGAAATTAAAGTTGACTTGGAAATGTATAATTGATTTAGTGTAGATTTTGGATGGATGTTAATGTTTGATATGCATTGGTTGTTAGATGGATGATAATTGATTAAGTAGAATTCATTAGTGTTAATGGAATTGAATAAAGGGAATAAAATTTTAAAATAATAAAATTCAAATTCGAAGCAAAGTGAAATTAAATATAATGGAATTCAATTTAAATTGAAGCAAATTGACTTTAATTTAAAATATGAATGAAACAAACTTGAATAAATCGGAAACAATTTGAATGTAAACCTATTGTGTGGATGAATAAGAAAATAAATAGCTTTGTGTTTATGATTGTTCTTTAGAAAATTTGATGTTTTGATGGTTTGTACTTTGAAATAATAAAAGCAAAATTTTGGAAGAAAAAAAAAAATCCAAAATGGTCCAATACATGCTGAAATGAAAACAACCATAACTTTTAAATGGCTAAACGGAATTCGACGATTTTGGACCTTCCGAAAAGCTTAGAAACTATAGCACAACTTTTATTTAGAGTGTCTTGAGAAATTCCTTCGTCTACTAGGTTAAAAACTTGAATGTTACTCGCTGTCCTGTGTAAAAAAATAAGAAAAATCTGAAGCATACAACCTTAGTATTTTCGCCAAATCTTTTGACTGGTTTATCGGATTTTGATGATCTTACCCTTTATGGAAAGCTAATAACTTAAGCTAAAACTTTTGTTTTAAGTTTTTTGTGTTTTGATATCACTTAGAAGGTCGAAAACGTGGGTGAACGTCGCTGACCTGCGCAAACACTGCCCAGGCTGAAGCGTATCCCCTAAGTAAAACAGCCATAACTTTTGAACGGATGATCCGAATTCGATGATTTTGGACATTCCGGAAAGCCTGAAATGAATGCAACAACTTTTGTTTAGATTCTATTGTCAAATTTTACCGTTTAGGTGACCTAAAGCTAAGATTTGTTTGCTGTCCAGAAATTGAAATCTCAGTTTTGAAGCTAAATATGTTATATATATGTTGTGTAGGCTAAATATATCGATCTATCTTTATATGCATGGGTCTAACTTAGTTATTGAGCATTTTAGTAGGTAGCAAAGGGGTTGCGCTTCGTTGTGGAGTTCGCTTCTACGCTAAACGCATAATGTAAGTAAAATGCTAATAAATGCTAAATAAAAGGTACGCTTACGGTTTTATATGATATTGGTGATATTTATATGTTGTTTCCCCACATATGGGATGCCTCATCATTGAGATGAGATGTATATTTATGATATATATGCTATTATATTTTTTCCGATCGAGCCGCGCAAAGGAGACTCTGCCGAAATTTTCCGTAAAATCCGGGTGTTAGAAATTTTTTCAAGTTTTAATTTTTTTTTTTTTTTTTTTTTTTTATAACTTGTTTTGATTACTAACTTTTAAAGTTAGGAAGCCGTTCGGAGTAAGTTAGTGGAAGCGTAGTTATGACTTTATAAATGGAATTTCATTGTTTTATAAGTTGGTAACTTTGAATAAAATATATCTAATGCTGAATTCTATACTTAGTTTCTTTTCCTTTCTTTTCCCTTCTTTTCCTTTTCGAGGACGAAAAGTTTTGAGTGGGGGAGAGTGTAACGACCCGTAAATTTTCAATAATTAAATTAGCTAATTTAATAAGATTTCGTGATTTAATGTTAGAAAAAAAATTTGTAATTCATTTGGAATAATAATAACTGGAATGAATTGCAATAATTATCCAAGTAATGAAAAAAAAGCTACTTAGTGAATGCCTTTGCAATCGATAGTTGAATAGGATATTAAATGTTGAATTCATTGGGTATGATAGAGTAATTGATTGATAAGTAAAATCTATTTGAAATCAAATATTGAATATTGAACACGTAATTGTTTAAATTAAATATTTAAAACTTATTGAATAATTGAATAACTGTAAAATGAAAATAGTGTTCTAAATTTTGAAATGGTTTTAAAAGTTGAATCTTATAAGTTCAATTTCAATATTTCAAAAGATAATGAATTATTGGATAAGCGAAATTGTCTAAATTAAATATTTGGAATTTATTGGATAAATAAAATAACGGGTTTAATATGATTAAAAATGATTTGTAAAATTTTATTTTATCATATTGGAGTTATAGTGATGTTATAGAACTTTTAAAACTGAATTTAAAATTTATTTGTGAAAATTGAATATTTTAATATTTAATTATCGATTGAAAAATAGCCAAATTTTGAACAGTCTCAGAATTGGACGAAACTAGTTTCATCGGATCCGTAATGTGATATTATTGTAAGGTTTCAAATTTCGTGTCCATCGGATTTACCGTTTGTCCGGGGCAAGCCAAAACGCATAAAAATTAGTTGAATCGGTTTAATTTAAATTTGATCGTTTATTGCCGTAACTCGCGCATATGATCGAATTAGCCTCCGAAACCTATTCCATTGTGTCCGGAACGCGGGGTAAACCCTAGAAACGCCAGTCGGCACGCTTCGTTTGGAGTTCGGAAAATTTCGATGAATAGTAAATTGGGAATTTTTTTTCTATAAAAGGACCTTCACCCTTTCACTTTGCAAACCCTAATTTACTTCAGCCCTAGCCGCCATTTTACTGAATCAATGGCCACGAAAATTCGAAACTTCTTCCTCTTTTTCCTCTCAATCCATCAACAATTAGCAAAAACTCTCAACTACAAAGTTGTAGAGCACGATGAAAGCTTCAAATCCATACGGAGATGATCGAAAACGGAGCCACGGATCAACGGGAAATCACGTTCAAAGCTGCTGCGTTTTTCACGTTTTTCGAGGTGAGATGAGGGGCCGAGCTTCGAGCTGCTCCAGGCGTTGGTGGCTCTGGTGATAGGCTTCGGGATGGCGCTTCCTGATCGACTTCTGGACGCTCGTGGTGGCCGCGATTTGGAGCCCTAGTTTGGCTTGGATGGGTTCTTAGTCGCGTGTGTTCCTGGAGCAAGTAACGTGAACGTGAGGAAGAAGAGGGGTGCGGCCCAGATCTGCTATGCAGAAAATCAACGGTGATGATTGGGTGGGTTTTAAAAATTTAATTAAGCTGTAATTAATTTATATAAAAATTCGTGTTAACTTTAAACCATCATAACTTTGTCATACGAGGTCGGAATTCGACGAAACTTTTTGCGTTGGAATCGTATCGGCGAGCTCTTCGCATTGCAACTGGATTGGAATCATTTGGAGCTAGAGAAAATTTTGAGTTAAATCGAACGTCGTTCGATTTGATTTAAAATCGAAAATCAAGGTGAGTGTTTTATAACGCTCACACCGTACTAAATATTTTATGCTAGTTAAATTTGATATTATGAAGTGTTATGATTTTATTTGTCGTTGTTTGGTAAAAATTTAATTGTCATATAGCTTGTCATTTGCATTAACCGTTGAAAAATTAAATTGACAGTTAAATTGAAATTAAAATTGAATTGCGATTAAATTACCTGACATTGATAACTATGAAACTGCCATGAATTGTATTGTTTATTGGATGATGTATTTTGATGGATGCTATTGGTTGATAATTGAATGTTTGGATGTTTATTTGCTTATATAGATCCTGTTATGCATACATATGATAGTGAGATTTAATTTAAGTAATATATACTCATCCCTGACATTTAATTGAAATAAATAATTACTTGGCCATAGGATAGAAAATTATATACGGACACCGAATTGGCTAAATTAATAATATATAATAATTTTTAAAATCGTCGATTTGAAATTTATTTAAATGTTTGATGTGAAAGTTATAAATAGAAATCGAATTTATAAAAATCGAATTTATCGAAAATGTGAGTTGGAATGTTGGAATAAATTTTGGTTATAGGGATTTTGTTAAATAATTTAAGTTGAGACTTTGAGGTTTGAAATTGGATATGATTGGATTTCAAAAATTAATTGTTTGAAGGTTTAACCTTAATTCGGACTTTGAATATTACTAAGTAAAAGTGATATGAAAATGATATTTTGAAATCGAGCTTGGAATTGAATCGTATTTGAAATTTGGATTTAAACTTGAATATTGTTGGAAAAGTTTGTCAAGTGTTATAAATCGATATTTTTGAGAAATCAAGCTCCAAATCGATATAAATTGAAATTGAATTAATTAAAGGTGAA
Source organism: Allium cepa (assembly GCA_030765085.1). Classification (NCBI taxonomy): domain Eukaryota; kingdom Viridiplantae; phylum Streptophyta; class Magnoliopsida; order Asparagales; family Amaryllidaceae; genus Allium; species Allium cepa. Next base: position 509,768,316 of record CM060945.1, read on the forward strand.
TGTAGAATTGAATTGATTTGAAGTCAAAGTTGACATTGTTTTGAATTGAAATCGAAATTGAATCGGTAGAATGGAAATTGAAATTGATTTGAATTGGGAAGTTATAATTGAAATGGTTTGGTTTTGAAGCTGTTTTATTTTTCCAAATTTCTCGGTTATATAAACCATTTTTGAATACTTAAACTATTTAATCTATTTTAAATCTACTTAACCCGATTTAAATTATTTTAAACTAATTTATCTATTTGAAATCCATTTTAAGATTTTAAGTATTTTTAAGTATTTTAATTATTTAAAACTACTTTAAACTACTTAAAACTATTTTCTAAAATTCCAAGCTGGTCAATAAGGTGAAATGTTTATATTTAAATCTTGAATTTAAATATGAAATCTGATATCTTGAAAGATATGATGATATTTGAATGGATTTGATTTTTGAAGCGAATATGATATTTTGATATCAATTATGAATCGATTTGAAATATAAAGAGCCAAAGGTGTAATAATACGTAGTTATTAAAGAGACCGGGATCGGATATGGACATACTCTCTGTCGATACCGAAAACCACTTTAATAACTATTATACGCGGAGTGATGATCCAGAATGAAGTGGATGGTTTGGTGAACGCGTTGACTGAAGAAAGAGAACGATTATTGGATGACCCCTGACATGACTAAAACAGGAGCCGCGCCGGGCCATTGAGGTTCGCCACCTCTAGCGGACACACTTCTTCGATACCATTTCTATTACATTTGTGATGCGATTTGGGTGCACCCCTTGATTTGGGAGTGTTGTTTCGCGGTGTTGGGGTAGCTGCTGGCTATGCCCAACATCAGTCCGGATCACGCAACTACTAGTATCCTAGTTGGTATCGCCTCATGTACCTTGTCATACTGATTATCCTATTCGCGACCACTACGTTTTGATTTGTACCTTGAGTATATGGATTGCCCTCTGGTGACTTCCGGTTTTGGGGAAACTACGGTCTTGTATATGCTTTTGGGAATATAAAATGTGTTAAGGGGGATTATGGTAACGCCTTAACGCTATTTTGATACTTTATATTACTGATAGACATTATCTACTTAGCGTATATTACTACATAGTAGATAGTTTCACGGATCCTTGAGAGATGGAAAATCCCGTAACATCTCTTGAGTTATTGCACGCACGTTGACACTGTATATGAGATGTCAAACCCCGTAAACATCTCTGACGCCGTTACACTCATATTTATTTACGATTGATTTAACTTTCATAAGGATATTTTAGTCCTGACTCGAGTGTTTTGTCTTTTCATTACGCTCGGGTCAGTCCTGAGTTTTCAGTTTAGGTTGAAGATCATTTCCTTGGAGGACGGAGACGAAGATTTGGTATATTATCTACTATTATTATATTCATTCCATTCCGCTGCATTGTTGTATGATATTTGTTGTGTATGTAACTCTGATAAATGTTGTATAATAATAATCAAATGTATTCATTTCAAATGTATTCATTTAATTAACAGCTTCATGAACTGTTATTTTATTATTATACTTTAGCCTTCCGCTGTGAGATTCTGTGTTGTTCATTTCCTTTATTTCCCTTCCTTTTCTTTTCTTATTTACCCAATAACTATCTGCCATTTTAATGGTTTGGAATCGACATGTGTATTTGATCGTCGGTTTAAACTGTCCAAAAAGGCGGGTCGTTACAGTTGGTATCAGAGCTTTGGTTTAGCGATAAACCTTGGCTCTAGTGGGGAATAACTCATTGAAATAGAGGTAAACTATATGAATGAGTTGAGTGTATATGAGAGAGCGTACTTGTTATTTGATATAAAATGGTTTTATATTGTGTTAATTTGTTCCGTTGAGTATTTATGAATTCTGGTCGATACTTGGGACGCCAAGGCGTCGATAGGAATTTCTAAACACTCGAATAGGACAAACCAACACAATATCGTTTTGGAATATATTTTATATAAAAGAATTATTTGAATATTTATTCATTTTGATTGAATTGATTGTTAGGAGATGATAATATTAGATTATTATCGTTATTGTTTGATCAGTCAATATTTACAACAATTGATTAAATAACAATGGATTTAGGAAAATGAAATCTTGTAAACACAATTGATAATGAATATAAATGAATTTTAACTTGGATTTGGGAATTTAAATTCCGGTGCTTGAAATTGACTTACAAGAATATGAAAAACATAATATGAGTATTATATGATGGTATAATTGAGTTGAAATTGTTTTCGAAGGATTTTTTTTTATGATAAGTGTTATATTCCCTTCTCTTGACGCTAGAAAATGATTTCGGTGATGAGTGCACGCATCATCGGCGTTTATTTTCGAGAGTCCGAGTGGGGGAGACCACTTAATAGCTTGTCTAAACTTTGTTTTGATTCAAATTTTGTTTTATTTTGTACTCTCTATAGTATGATTGGTTATATAAATTATATAAGTATATATTATTTCAAAACTTGATTTGAAATGAAACCGGGATTGGAATTCTTAAGTCCTATAATAATTAATGATTTTTTTAAATGAGTGAAATGAATTTAGACTTGAATCATTAAGGAACTTCTGAATTGTGAAATGAGAAATGAACCTAAGAGCTAAGTGAAATATCAATTGAAGTAGAAATCCTTAGAATTAGGAAATTATGAACTTAAAATAAAAATTGAAACTGTAAAACTCGCATAGTATTAAATTTCATTCTATAGCATAGATATAACTTACCAAAATATTTAAGAAGTTCAAAAATGTTATATGAATTGTTAATTGGATAATATACAAGTATAGGTTTGAATAATGAAATATGCATTTAATTAATGGTTTGCAAATATAAATAAAATTGTTAGTAAATAATTGGAATTCAAATTAACATTTAAAGGTGATTCACAATTATGTTAATATAAAATGGAAATACTATATGTGAATGAAAATGTGAAATTAAATTATAGTGAAATTTAAGTAATGACTTAAGAATTAATTAATTGAAAATTCAACTTTAAATGGAAAGAAGTTGTATGTTGTTTAACTACATTCTATTTGCATAACTATAACTTACCAAATACTTAAAAGGTTTAAAATGCTAATAAGGATAAGAAGAGAAATAATATACCAGTGTGAGAATGAAAATAAAATGTGAAGATCTAATTGATAGTTGTAAATATAAAAGAAATTTAAGCGGTAAAATGAATGATATATATAAGTGAATGAATAAAATTTAAAATTAATGAAATATAAATTTGGTAAATGGAAACTGATTAAATTTGAATATAACTAAATGTTTATAAGCTTGGAAGTGTATGAAATTAAAGTTGACTTGGAAATGTATAATTGATTTAGTGTAGATTTTGGATGGATGTTAATGTTTGATATGCATTGGTTGTTAGATGGATGATAATTGATTAAGTAGAATTCATTAGTGTTAATGGAATTGAATAAAGGGAATAAAATTTTAAAATAATAAAATTCAAATTCGAAGCAAAGTGAAATTAAATATAATGGAATTCAATTTAAATTGAAGCAAATTGACTTTAATTTAAAATATGAATGAAACAAACTTGAATAAATCGGAAACAATTTGAATGTAAACCTATTGTGTGGATGAATAAGAAAATAAATAGCTTTGTGTTTATGATTGTTCTTTAGAAAATTTGATGTTTTGATGGTTTGTACTTTGAAATAATAAAAGCAAAATTTTGGAAGAAAAAAAAAATCCAAAATGGTCCAATACATGCTGAAATGAAAACAACCATAACTTTTAAATGGCTAAACGGAATTCGACGATTTTGGACCTTCCGAAAAGCTTAGAAACTATAGCACAACTTTTATTTAGAGTGTCTTGAGAAATTCCTTCGTCTACTAGGTTAAAAACTTGAATGTTACTCGCTGTCCTGTGTAAAAAAATAAGAAAAATCTGAAGCATACAACCTTAGTATTTTCGCCAAATCTTTTGACTGGTTTATCGGATTTTGATGATCTTGCCCTTTATGGAAAGCTAAGAACTTAAGCTAAAACTTTTGTTTTAAGTTTTTTGTGTTTTGATATCACTTAGAAGGTCGAAAACGTGGGTGAACGTCGCTGACCTGCGCAAACACTGCCCAGGCTGAAGCGTATCCCCTAAGTAAAACAGCCATAACTTTTGAACGGATGATCCGAATTCGATGATTTTGGACATTCCGGAAAGCCTGAAATGAATGCAACAACTTTTGTTTAGATTCTATTGTCAAATTTTACCGTTTAGGTGACCTAAAGCTAAGATTTGTTTGCTGTCCAGAAATTGAAATCTCAGTTTTGAAGCTATTTTATCGATTTTATATTTAAATATTTTATCGTTCGTCGGATTTTGGTCCGAAAAGCTACTTTTTGCATACGGTCGAATTAGGACTCGAAACCACCTCCATTGAGTTCAAAATGCCGTTTGCGACCTTTTTGAGTATGAGCTTCGATATGTTTGGAGAAAGTTGAATTTTGCTACTTTTTGCTTAGGGTTTTGGTTTGGGCTGAGCCAATTAACCACTTATGTATTCAGTCCCAATCCCCCTCTCCTCTTCATTACTTCATTCCAACTCCTCAAACTCAAGCTCCAACTGAAAATGGTGGAGAGGAAAAAGAATTAAAACTCCAAGCCCTAACTTCCTTAGCAAATCCATCTCCTTGCTCCAAACTCAAGAAGAACCCCTTGGTAAGCATCTCCTTCTTCTTCTCCAACTCTTTCTCCATTCAATTTCAGAAATTTCCTAAACCTAATTTAGGGAATGTTTCTCTTTTTAGCTTAGATTCAAGCTTCTAGAGTTGGATTTGAAGAGTGGTTGATTCCCCTTTGCTTTCAAGCTTCATCTTCATAAATTTTAGTGCAAAGGTGAGATTTTTATCTCACATCTATGACTATAATTATCTTTGGTTGTTGGGTATGAATTCCTAACACTTCTTCATGTGCATTTGCTCTTGATTTGGATTGGTTTTGTGAATATTCCAATTTTTGGGTTTTTAAGTCAAATTTGTGTAAAATCCTTTTATGGATGTTTGATCATGCTTTTGGTGATGCATCGAGGAGCATATAGGGCCGGGTTGCCGATTGGCATAAACCCTTAGAGCCAATGTTCGTCCGATTGCATTTTGGAAGAGTTTGCTCTTCATTTGTATAAGGTTGAAAAACAGCCCAGGCATGATTTAGTCGACTGAAAACTCTGTTCAGTCGACTGAACCTGAAACCCGAGAGTTTCCAGGCATGATTCAGTCGACTGAAAAACTCTGCACAGTCGACTGAAACTGGAAACAGAAAGTTTCCTGAACCTGGAAAATTTCCATGTACAGGGTCAGTCGACTGAAAATCTCTGTTCAGTCGACTGAACCTGCTGTTTGAGTCCAATTTGCCTTTTTGGATTGAATTTCCAATTTAAATCGATTCGTGATGATCCTATTTATTGTCATCATTTATTATCATCTTTGATGACTTATTTTCTTTGGGAATTTTAGATATATCCACTTCGATGGATCCTTTATCGATTTCATTGGATTTTATTCACATCTTCGAATGTGATCTTTGTGATTGATTGTTTCTACAATCCCCCTTGTGCTTTGTCACTTTAAACATATAAAGGTTTTCTATACTAGTAGTAAATATCAAAACTCTTTCCTCAAACGATTTCAATACTATTAATACCAAATTCGTTTATAAAACCGTTTTCCAATCTATTAGTATATATAAACCTTTGCCTCACTCGTATGAGAAATCTAATTAAACGACTTAGTAAAACGAGTGGTATGAAACGCTTGCGTTTACTTCGTCGGTTAATTCTTGGACTTGTTCGATTGAACCTCTTGTGACAATTTTCTAGTGGAGATCTACAATTTGTTCGTAAATATTTAAGTTAAGCTAGTAGTTATGGGACATGAAGCTAAGCTCATATATTTACTAGCTTATTGTAATTGACACTTCTCTTTGATCATGACGATCATTTTAGGTTTTTGACTAGCATCGTGCTATGTCTTTGTGATTTGGTTCATCGGACGTCCCGCTGTACGACGTCGTTGTTCCCTTTGATTGTGATTTGGTTCATCGGATGTCCCACTGTACGACGTTGTTGATCCTTTCCTTGTGATTTCTGGATCTCGTGTGTTGAATTCTAGAATTTATGTTTCACCAACTTTTACGATGGGCATTGATATATGTGTCATATATTGCGGCTTGGTGAATGAAATTAGGAGTATGACATTCCTTTTTATCTTGAGTAGATTATTGTGATATTGATTAATCTCCTGTTGATTTTCAATTACTATTTTATCACAGCTTGGCATTGTGATTATTATATGTTTATGTCATATCTCTTATTATATATCACTTCATCTGATATTTATAGCTAGACTGATCCGTTTATTATTTTTTTATTAAATAATACTCGGGTCAGACCGAGATGTTACAGGTGCGTCGGCTTGACTTCTCTCTTGGGATTGATCCCTCTGACTTTTGGCTAACTACTTAGCTTAGTAGTTTTTGTTGTATACATTTGAGATTTAGACTCCTTGATGTATACTTATTCTTTTGTCTAGCACTTGTATCTATTCCTTTGTATTATTGTGGATCTTTTTAGACCACTACCCTGATGTACACTTTCTAGTGTAATATTCATATCTTATTCCGCCTTTGTGATATGAATTGTCTGTGACTGATTTATGTTATGTTTATTTCTATATTTGTTTCCGAAGAAATTATAGCCACTGTGTAGTAGCTTTGAGTTTGTATCGGTATGTCGGATTTCCTCTTGAGATGAAAAGTTATATTTTTATCCGGTATATCGGTACTCGCCCAAAGCAATTATACAGATGGTCGCTCCTCAACAGCCTTATTCTCCGTGCTAGTTGACAGCATTCACAGTAATGTTCTTGGCTAGCGTGGGTATAGAGGTGGGGCGTCACATTCGCAGCGGATCAAAATATAATATCACATAAAATAACAATTTACAAAGGAAAACTATATCGGTCGATTACATTTTTAATACATACAGAGATGCAACCATTACACAACACTGGACGGTTTAAAACAACATGTCCTAGACAAACTATAATACATACAACGGGATACGCTCCATACGTTCCTGCAATCCAGCTCGCCTCCTGAGCTCCAACACGTCCTTACTTGAAAAGCTGTAATACTCGGTCTAACCCGAGCATTACATTAGAGTAACACCCGGGTTAGGCTAGAAACCAGCGTGAGTAAATCCATATAATTTGAAATACTAAGTTCAAATCAGGAAAGATAACCCGGGTAACTCGTATTTCACTATGAGATCATTACTTGTTATGCTCAACACTTTATTCCACAAGTCAAATTTTACGTATAGAATTCATGTAGATTACAAATCGAAGTGGTTTCAGGTATTACTGATACCCGACCTCGGTCTCTTCGAATTCAAAATCATCTTAAAACAAAGTTGTTTGAGCTTTAAACAATTCCATTTATACCCACAGTAACAGATTCACATAGCAATTCTCTTTCAACAAATAATCCATATCTAACACCCTATCATATAGCATCACAATCATCCACCAAACATAACACAATCCAAAGCATTCAATAACATTCAGCTATTCATAAGCAATGATTTTAATCACACTATCTTTAACTAATTTGAAATAAATTAAATTAATTCCTTCCATCGTTATAAATCATGCTTGCTTAATCCTTAATTAATTACAGCGAATTAATTAATTATTCTCCAATTCTCCATCTTAATTAATCACCCTTGACTAATTATCCTTTAATTACAATAAGTAATTAACTCGCAACTAGTTACACCAAATAATTAACCTTCACCCATCCATATTAATTACATTGATCCTTAATTTATTACCCAAATTAATTATCTTATAATCACTTACTTTGATTAATTAACCCTTAATTAATCACACTCATTAATTAACAAACCATTAATTCATTTCTTTTAATTAATCAACCCTTTTTATTAATTACACCAAGTAATTAATCTTTAATTACTTCTCTTAAGTAATTTACCTTTAATTACTTCCATCATGTAATTATTCTATATGTTAATTATCCCCAATAAATTAACCTTGACCTTTTATTACCACATAGATAAATTAGTCTCAACCATTCACATTAATTAACCTTTAATTAATATCCATATTTAATTAATCCTTAAATTAATTATACTAACTAACTACTCTAATTAATTTTAGATAAATTTCTTTATCTAAATAAATTCTTAATTACATCATTAACTTATTATAGACCATGGGAAATTAAATTTCACCATTCAAAATCACTTTTAAACGAATTTAAATCATTGTCTTAACAATTTTTTATATGAACTAGATTTACTTTGCTTTGAAACCGTATTTATTTAAAATACACCATTAAGAAAACTTGGTAAATATCCCATTGAAAACATTTTAAAAACTAAAAAAAACTTTCAAAATAGTTCGTACCTTTATTAAAAACCCCAGAACTCAATCCATGAAGACCCAAGTTAACTTTGAATAAATCATAACAAAAAATTCGAGCAAGTTCCCGGGTAAAATATTAAACACTCACGAACAACAAATACCCATCCCCTGCTTCGAGAAAATAACCCAAGTGCTCAAGACTTACCCGAGCTATCTACTTCTTCACAAACGAGACATCAACCCAGATACAATGGAAACTCCTATGCACATGCACACTCCTACCGATCACCGCCGGCTAGTTCTGCGACCACCAGTAACTCGCTACACATCCCCTCAGTCACCTCAATCACTCGAATTACAGACTCTCATCGCCAGTCGAAAATGAACAGGATGAGCCCCTAAACCAAATTTCCGATCAAAGAAAACTACACCGCGACACCATCTCTGATCACCAGTCGACGCGTCGTCCCTCCCAGAACTACACTACATCACCATGCTTCTGACTATACCCTTGCGATTCAATCCGATCCCCTATCAACATCGCGCGAACCCCCAAAACATTGTCGACAGAAACAGGTCTTTAAACCCTAGTTTGACATAGACTAGCCACGCCGACGTTATAAAAATTCATGCTCCATTTTTCCGATGATCCTCACTCCTCACTCAACCTTCAGGCCCCAGCAATCCATCACATTCGCCGTTGATCGTCGAAAATCGACGAATAAGCTAAACGCGATTATCTCGACCTTCCTTGAAGAATACAAAATTAAAAATCGAGATTTCCATCTTAAAATTCATCACTTAGTATCACGAATCAGATTCTATAGTTAAAAACTGATATTATAAAGTGATTCATAGCTTAAATTTGGTTCACCACTATTATTCATCATTTTGAAATAATTCCCAAATGTGAACTCTTGAAACTGTTTTTTTTTTAATTTATATTACATTGTTCTAATCATATTACCTTTATAAATTATAACCCAAATCTGAATGTTTTGGGATTATATGATTTTTTTAGTGATGAAACCAAGCCTGTTACCACAACAGAACATATACATTTACATTCACAAGCATGCACAAGTTTACATACATAGAGCTTTACTAAAATCATCAAAATACAATATACCCACCATAGATTCAATATCACTTCACAGATCTTTGAGTAAGTAAGACTTTTAACCTTGAAAAGTTAAGTGTACTCACCTATTTTGAAAATAGAGAACGGTTGAAAAACTTTTGTCTTCGAATAGGAAATTTGAATTGCTCTTGATTCTAATCTTCATACATGTCTAGATTTTGAAACAAAAGCTTTGGTTTCTGACCTTCTAGATTTGCACTTGAATTTGAACCAGTTTTTGAGATGATCGGATCTTGAAATTGATCAGTTTGAAGTTTTGAATAAGTTGAGGCTGTTGTTGTTTTTGTTTTATTTCCTTTTCAGTTTATTTTTAAGAAAGAAAAAAAATGTAACATGGTTTCTCATTCTACATATTTTTTTTAGAGAAGTTAGTTGCCACTTGTTTAATTTTATTAACACTTGTTATGTGTATGATACTATTGTTTTTACAAATGTCTTAACTATGTATTTTATGTTCAAAATCTCGCCTCTAATTTATTTATAATTTATGTTTAAATCCCTATTTAATTCTTATTTGTTTATAGATTAATTATTTTATATTTACATATGTGTTATGTATTTTAAATAGCTCTTGAAACCGGTTTATATATTTTTAAATAGAATTTAACTTTAATTACCCTTTGAAAATTATTGAATTCAAAATAATGCCTCCTAACCATTGTACATATACATATATATATATACACTTATATACTTGTAAGTATATATTTGAATTTTCTAACATTATAAAGTTTTCCTAAATTTATATATGTGTGTGTTAATTTCCTACAAGATTATCATTTCCAAATATTTAAATTTATAGATTCAAATTCATTTATATACATATCCAGATATTCTTTAGATTTCCATTTATTTATTTATTTATCCAAATAAAAAATCAGATAATTGTCCAATTACCAGATGACCAAAATCCGGGTTATCACATTCCTCCCCCCTTTGAATCTTTTCGTCCTCAAAATGGAACGAAGTCAAAAAATTTAAAATGCTTTTTATCAGAAAATTATTATTTGATCATTTTTAAAACACCTTTAAAATCTACATAATATTATAAAATAGTTTTTATAAAAATACTTTTTACAACTCGATGTTTCAATAAGTCCATCCTCGTTCTCAATGTAATTCGGTCATACGTTGATCTGGCGTAGGACTGAAGATCTATAAGTACTTAGCAGACCCATTTTCAACTCCCGGTGACAATACTTTAGAAAATAGTTTTATTGAAAATATAGAAAATACTTTTGAAAATAGAGGAAATATTCTTGGTGAGAATGCTCTGGAAATCATCAGCCCCATCCATGGTCGCAGTTAACCCGATGGTTACGTTGCCATCCCGACAAAATCCATAGATAACTATAGGCCTCCGCACCCCTCGATTACACCATGGAACCCGCTATAGATCGCAGCTACAACTGGGGTTACGTTGCCATCACAGCAAAACCCATATAACTGTAGGCCTCAGCGCCCTCGAATTTTGCTTCCAAAAGAATGAAACTTCTCCCCTCCACTTGACCATAGATCGCAGTCTACCGATGTTACGTTGCCTTCCCAGCAAAATCAAGCGTAGACCGTTGACACTCACCTCCACACGATTTCCGCTATGGTCCACACAGTAGATCGCAGCGACATCGAGTTACACTATCGTCACAGCATAACCCAAATGCCTCTATAGGCATCAGCGCCCTCGACTTTCGCTACCCAATAATCATCAGGAACTAGTTTGTCCAGACTCCTCACAGGATCAACTTTAGAACCTCCCCCTTAGAGGCTCAAGGCAGTACCAACCTATGGTACTCCTAAGAAGTTCATCCCAAGGGAGCGCCTTTTCTCCAGAGCCATTTTCAAAACACTTTATACTATACACATATAGTATCTTCCAAATCGTACACCTAGTATGAATCTCATATAAATCTCCTTCCTCAAAATCGATTATCCCAAATCGATAATCCTCAAACTAGGCTTTCCAAATCCAATATTGATTTTACCCAAAAATCAAAAGCCTTTCCAAATCCAAAGGTTCCCAAAACCATTTTCTAAAATCCTCATAAGATCCTTTATATATATAGATATATATAACTTTAAAAATCTTTGGATCATTTCAAACTTGTATAAAACTCCTTTTATACTTTAAAAAGCTTTAAAATCCTTTCCTTCCGACAATAAATTCAACAAGGGGAGATTTATCTTATATAACAAAGATATATAACTTTATTTGTTCTAGATCAAATATTCAAATTTGATCACTCTTTTATAAAGCCACTTACCAAATTTACTCACTCCCATAAAGTAAATTTTACCATAGAAATATCCAATTTCTATTTTATTTCATCATATATTTTACCAAATATATTTTCATTCAAAAACCATTTCACATTTCTTATCCACAAATTCCCAGTATTAATTTCATGCAAACCCGTGCGATGTACACATATCATCCGTACGCTATACCTATCTGATCGCTCACTCGATCACATAATTTCACTTCCGAACTAGTATCGTTCACCCGACTTCCTAGTGCGGACTCAGATCTGGTTTCTCGATCAGAAATCGTCATTCTCCTTACATAGACATGACAGAACCAATCAACAATCCATATCCAGGTTCGCCATCGAAAATCGAGTGAAAAATCCCAACTCGGATTGATGTAACTATCTCAAAATTCTGTGCTTGAATCTGGATCAAATCACTATGCGAATAGAATAATATACGTACATCCTACGTATTTATCTCCATTGATTATTAGCTAAATCAAATTCTCCTATCTATTCACATTCACTTAGGTTCTTATTTATTTACTCACCAATGCCTCAATCTCCATTTAGATTATCACCTCAATTCTTATCTCAATTGGGTATTTAATCAAATTAGTTTGAACTCTGTCCAGTTTAAATTTAGAAAATAGCTTGAAAAAATTTTAAAATAGATAAGTAGTTGAAAAATAATTATTAGTTCATAAAGTAGCTGTAAAATAGTTAAGTAATTGTAAAATAGTTGAGAAATAGTCAAATAGTTATAGAAATTTTAAATAATTGCAAAATAGTTGTAAAATTGTAATTAATTAGTAAAATAGTTGAAAAAAAAGTAATTAGTTTATAAACAGTTGCAAAATAGTTAAATAATTCCAAAAATAATTGTAAAACAAGTATAAGATAGTTTTAGGTTTGAAAAGAAAAGTTGTATAGTAAATGGTTTGGAAAAATAGATTTATATTAAAATAACTTATTTTGAAAACAGTCTAGAGTCAAACTGTTCAATTCCCAACCTCCATTTTCATCAGCTCAATTTAAATTTCCACTTCCATTTAAATTGACTCAATTCCAATTTAAAAATCTTCAATTTCCACTGAAATTGATTTATCCCTCAATTCAAGTTGAATTAATTCTCAGTTTCTTTCCAAATTTAACTTTATTCAACTTTGATCTCAAATTCTACTAATTCAAATAAATTTCAATTGAACTAGTTCCTATTTCAATTCATTTCAACTCCAGTTTGAATTAATTCCAATTCCAAACTCCATTTCCAAATCAAGTTGAATTATTCTTGATTTCCTCCCAAATTCAATTCAAATTTCATTTGAATTTAAAGCTACTCAACTTTAATTACGATTCTAAATTATTCAAATCAATTTGAACTAATTTCAAATTGAACCTATTTCAATTTCAAATCATCTCAATCCCTGTTTGAATTATACCAATTTCCATTTGAATTTGAACTCATTTAACTTCAATTTCATTTCAAAACAATCCAATTCAAATTTTCCATTTGAATTTTTAAACTTATCCATCTTCAATCACAATTCTAATTAATTCGAATCAAATTTAATTTGAACTAATTCAATTCAAATTTCAAATTTAAACCATCCCGAATTATATAAATTCGAGTTAAATTTTTAAATCTTGATTTAATCCTATAAATCAAATCAACTTATATCTTTAAATCATTTAATTCTGAATACAAATTCCATTTTTATCCTATTTCAAAGTTCAAATAATAATTCAAATCCTTTTTAAACAACTAAATCTTTGAAATTCAATTTATCATCAAATTTCAATTTTGAAACCAAACCTTTGACGTTTTATCTTAAACATTCAAAATTTAAATCCAAAATGATTCCATTTTATCTTAATAATGGATATATTACCACACCCTGTTTCTTCTTTCATTTGAACAAACCCAATTTCAGCTTAAAGATTATTAATAACAATAGGATGGTATCATTATTTTAAAACATTCATCCATTTCCAATTTCCAGATCTCAAATCCATTTTGAGATCACACAAACTCCCCATTCAAATCAACCATTTTAATTTCCCAAGTTAAATCCCAATTTCATCTTGAAATTTCCAATTCAGGTTGTTCATTCAACTTATTTAACTTCTTCTATGTTAAATTCAGTTTACTTAATCCAATCAACTTTACCCGATTTAAATTCCCATTTCAAATTCTAAACCTCATATTAATAATCTTCCTACTTATTAAGTTCAAAAAAAAATTCACTTTGGGCATCACATCTCATTCCAAATTTAAAACTCAACATTTAGAGTTTATTTCGGACCATCTTTGATATTATGTATATTCCTCACATATATACATATTTTCTTCTTGGCCCACCAAGCCGAATTTTAAAATTTAAACCACCCTTGGTCTTTAATCCAAATCAAATTCCTTTAAATCTTCAAACAACTCTTGTTTGAATCAAGCTTTCTCATTCAAATAATATTATTTATTATTCCTTGTAATAATTTAAAAACAAATTTCAAATGTTTTTAAATATTAGGATTCAAACTTCACAATTTAGAACATCTTCAATTTCAATTTATAAGTCATACTTGCCTAAATGTTTACTTTCCTAAAACATTTCATTTTGCTTACTCATTTATAAACAATATATTATTAAACATAACAATGATAATAACCAAGGAAACCAATCCATTATTATCATTTTCTGAAATTCTTTTCCAAATTCATGATTTTAATTTCAGTTTGAATCCATTCCAAACTTATCTTTATTTTATTTCAAATTGGTTGTATTTCTATTACCACTTAATTTAATTCTAATAATTTAACGACCAATTAACTTAATTTCTATTAGAAAGAAATATTGCTTTATATATCAAAATATATTCTTATATAAAATCATTAAAATCTTTATATAAGAAAATAACAAGTACGCTCTCATATATATATATATATATATATATATATACATATATATATATATATTCACTCAACTCATTCTAGGGTACCATTGACCCTATCCTTAATGAGTAATCCCGCCAGAGCCAAGGTTCTCGCTTAACCTTAAGCTCTGATACCAACTGTAACGACCCGAAAATTTCGATCCCGAAAATTCCAAATAGTTAGTAAAGAAAAAGAAAAAGAAAGATAGAAGTAAAAGCAGAAAAGAATCACAGATTCTCACATTGGCAGCGGATCAAAATATAATATCACATAAAATAACAGTTTACAAAGGAAAACTATATCAGTCGATTACATTTTTAATACATTAGGGTTACAACCATTACACAACACTGGACGGTTTAAAACAACATGTCCTAAACAAACTATAATATATACAATGGGATACACTCCATACGTTTCTGGAAACCAGCTCACCTCCTGAGCTCCAAAACGTCCTTACCTGAAAAGCTGTAATACTAGGTCTGACCCGAGCATTACATTAAAGTAACACCCGGGTCAGGCTGGAAACCAGCATGAGTAAATCCATACAAATTGAAATGCTAAATTCAAATCATGAAAGATAACCTGGGTAACTCGTACTTCACTACGAGTTCATTACTTGTTATGCTCAACGTTTTATTCCACAAGTCAAATTTTACATATAGAATTCATGTAGATTACAAATCGAAGTGGTTTTGGGTATTACTGATACCCGACCGCGGTCTCTTCGAATTCAAAATCATCTTAAAACAAAGCTGTTTAAGCTTTAAACAATACCATTTATACCCATAGTAACAGATTCACATAGCAATTCTCTTTCAAATAGACAATCCATATCTAACACCCTATCATATAGCATCACAATCATCCACCATACATAACAAGTTCAATAACATTCAGCTATTCATAAGCAATGATTTGATCACACTATCTTTAATTAATTTAAAATAAATTAAATTAATTCCTTCCATCGCTATAAATCCTGCTTGCTTAATCCTTAATTAATTACAGCGAATTAATTAATTATTCTCCAATTTTCCATCTTAATTAATCACCCTTGAATAATTATCCTTTAATTACAATAAGTAATTAACTCCCAACTAATTACACAAATTAATTAACCTTCACCCATCCACATTAATTGCGTTGATCCTTAATTTATTACCCAAATTAATTATCTTATAATCACTTACTTTGATTAATTAACCCTTAATTAATCACACTCATTAATTAACAAACCATTAATTAATTTCTTTTAATTATTCAACCCTTTTTATTAATTACACCAAGTAATTAATCTTTAATTACTTCCCTTAAGTAATTTACCTTTAATTACTTCCATCATGTAATTATTCTATTTGTTAATTATCCTCAATAAATTAACTTTGACCTTTTATTACCACATAGATAAATTAGCCTCAACCATTCACATTAACTAACCTTTAATTAATATCCATATTTAATTAATCCTTAAATTAATTATACTAACTAACTACTCTAATTAATTTTAGATAAATTCTTAATTACATCATTAACTTATTATAGATTACGGGTAATTAAATTTCACCATTCAAAATCACTTTTAAACGAATTTAAATCATTGTCTTAACAATTTTTTTATATGAACTAGATTTACTTTGCTTTGAAACCGTATATATTTAAAATACACCATTAAGAAAATTTGGCAAATATCCCATTGAAAACATTTTAAAAACTAAAAAAAATTTCAAAATAGTTCGTACCTTTATTAAAAACCCCGGAACTCAATCCATTAAGACCCAAGTTAACTTTGAATAAATACAACAAAAAACTCGAGCAACTTCCCGAGTAAAATATAAAACACTCACGAACAACAAATACCCATCCCCTGATTCGAGAAAATAACCCAAGTGCTCGAGACTTACCCGAGCTATCTACTTCCTCCCAAACGAGACATCAACCCAGATACAATGGAAACTCCTATGCACATGCACACTCCTTCCGGTCGTCGTCGATTAGTTCTGCGAGCACCAGTAAGTCGCTACACATCCCCTCAGTCACCCAATCACTTGAATTACAGACTCTCATCGCCAGTCGAAAATGAACAGGACGAGCCCCTAAACCAAATTTTCAATTAAAGAAAACTACACCGCAACACCATCTCTGATCACCAGTCGATGCGTCGTCTCTCCCAGAACTGCACGACATCACCATGCTTCTGACCATACCCTCGCGATTCAGTCCGATCCCCTATCAACGTCGCGCGAACCCCCAAAACATCGTTGACAGAAACAGGTCATTAAACCCTAGTTTGACATAGACTAGCCACGCCGATAGTCTAAAACTTCATGCTCCGTTTTCCCGATGATCCTCACTCCTTACTCAACCTTCAGGCCCCAGCAATCCGTCACATTCGTCGTTGATCGCCGAAAATCGACGAATAAGCTAAACTCGATTATCTCGACCTTCCTTGAAGAATACAAAATTAAAAATCGAGATTTCGATCTTAAACTTCATCACTTAGTATCACGAATCAGATTCTATAGTTAAAAACTGAAATTATAAAGATTGATTTATAGCTTAAATTTGGTTCACCACTATTATTCATCATTTTGAAATAATTCCCAAATATGAACTCTTGAAATTGTTTTTTTTTTAATTTATATTACATTGTTCTAATCATATTACCTTTATAAATTATAACCCAAATCTGAATGTTTTGGGATTATATGATTGTTTTAGTGATGAAACCGAGTCTGCTATTACAACAGAGCATATACATTTACATTCACAAGCATGCATAAGTTTACATGTAGAGAGCTTTACTAAAATCATCAGAATACAAGTATACCCACCATAGATTCAGTATCACTTCACAGATCTATGCGTAAGTAAGACTTTTAACCTTGAAAAGTTAAGTGTACTCACCTATTTTGAAAACAGAGAACAGTTGAAGAAATTTTGTCTTCGAACAGGAAATTTGAATTGCTCTTGATTCTAATCTGCTTACAGATCTAGATTTTGAAACAAAAGCCTTGGTTTCTGATCTCCTTCCATATTTGCACTTGAATTTGAACCAGTTTTTGAGATGATCAGATCTTGAAATTGATCGATTTGAAGTTTTGAATAAGTTGAGGCTGTTGTTTTTTTTTGTTTTTTTTTCAGTTTATTTTTTAGAAAGAAAAAAATGTAACCTGGTTTCTCCTTCTACATATTATTATTATTATTTTTAGAGAAGTCAGTTGCCACTTGTTTAATTTTATTAACACTTGTTATGTGTATGATACTATTGTTTTACAAATGTCTTAACTATGTATTTTAGGTTTAAAACCTTGCCTCTAATTTATTTATAATTTATGTTTAAATCCCTATTTAATTCTTATTTGTTTATAGATTATTTATTTTATATTTACATATGTGTTGTGTATTTTAAATAGCTCTTGAAACTGGTTTCTATATTTTTAAATAGAATTTAACTTTAGTTGCCCTTTGAAAATTATTGTATTCAAAACAAAGCCTTCTAACCACTGTACATATACATACATACATATATATATACTTATATACTTGTATGTATATATTTGAATTTTCTAACATTATAAAGTTTGCCTAAATTTATATATGTGTGTGTTAATTTCCTACAAGATTATCGTTTCCAATTATTTAAATTTATAGATTCAAATTCATTTATATACATATCCAGATATTCTTTAGATTTCCATTTATTTATTTACTTATCCAAATAAAAAAATCAGATAATTATCCAATTATCAAATGACCAAAATCCGGGTTATCATAGATATCTATACATCCATTGAAACTGGAATATGTAACGCTCTTCAATGTTGGGCAGTGTATTACTCATGATTGTTGGGGGCACTAAAGGGTTACTGTTGATGGTCATTGGATAACTATATGACAACTCACTTAATAGTTTTCCACTGGTTAATATAACTAAGTTCAAATAGAAAATATCAATGTGACAATATACATAATTCCCTTGACTTAAGAATATTATTAAGCTTCAATGTTGAAACTTTGGTTTGATTATAGTTAAATCATGGCACTGCATCCATCGAACAGCTATATTTGGGTTGCGTGGAAGCATTGGAAGAGAAACACTATTCAAGAGAGGATTCATCTCCTTAGTTATATCATAGTCAACTAAAGTCAACACAAAGTCAAAGTCTCTAGCTAGAGCATTTTAGTTAATAATAACTATTATCGTTGAACCAAGGACATTGTGTTTGGACTAATTGGAATTTGGCCATTACCAAATTAAATAAGTCCAAAGTGATGTAGTTTTGACGAAGAGAATTGGTGTAATAATAGTCACACTCAGGTAATGCTTAGCAAAGTAAAATTGGATTTTACTGAAACCAAGTGATAAATTTAGCCAAAATGCCATACCACCTGCTATATGACGTGTAAAAGTTAATATTCGAATAGGTCGACATTAACCGTTGATCAAATTTACACTTAAAGAGTTAGTGAAGACACGTCTCCTTGACCCTCAGAAATCGACATTAATACGTCCACGGTATTTACGTGCCGTAAATCCAAGTGTCGGGGAGGCAGATTATAAGGGGTGTAAAAGAAAATAACGATAGAAGATAACACAATAATAGAATCTCACATCGCATTCAACATTTTAGTTAAACATAAATGATCTGAGTCAAATACAAACCTAGTATGGTAGTTATAACTGTCTATCCGTACATATGCTGAAAAATACATACTATATGACACAACGAAAAATGGGTAGATAACTACATAAGGTGCTTCAGCTTCATAGCTCCAAAAGACTTCCCCAAAATGCTCCCCCAACATACTCCATAATGCTCCTATGGTATCCTGACTACATGACCGCCTGAAAAATAGGGCACCTAGAGTTTAAAGGAAAAAACAAACTCCGGGTCAGTCATGGGACTGGTGTGAGAACTCAAAGTGCGATGTTTTGAAAATAAAAATGTATCACATGAGACCACGCCGCACATAAACACGGAACAGGTTTTTACCTTATGATAACCAAATCTCTTTATTACATAAAATTTGGGAATATTATAATTAATGACTTTCTTTAAAAATATTTGCAAATAAACTTATTAATCTTAGCCGAAATGGTAACCCATATAGCATTTCGAGGCTATTCATTAAGCCAATACAAACAATACAGCAGGTTCTTATTAGAGAATGGATTTCTATGCAAATGACCAGGTGAAGGGACTATCTTCCGATGGGTATACCTCTAGATGGATGTCTCGAGGTGCAAAACATCTGCCCTCTACCAATACAAGATCAGCCTATCTCTAAAACTAGAGAGTACCGAATATGTCATCCCACGGTCGCTACTGACCTTTCTCCGAGATCTCTCTTCGCATACATCCACATTAGTTTACATCCCGAACGTCATAGTGGGAAGAAATATATCTAGAAGGGAATGATCATACCCTAATTGGGAATGATCCACTTAGCCTTGCAGCATCTAACCCTGTTTCGGTCATTTCTGGTTGATGAGACTCGAGACAAAGATTACCTTTCAAATAACACATCTTCTTTCACTTTGAATGCCACATTGTCATTCCACATTTACACGACTAATTTCTATAAATGTATAACTTCCTGAGCTCGTATGTCTGGGGAAAGGGTGTTAAGCTAAGAGAAGGTATCTTCTCCGCCACTGACTTACATACATCTATATAGACCACTCATTGTGATTTATAATGCAAGGTCAAACATTCATCCATACAAGTTTGTTTTGGGACTGAATGAAACCGAAGGAACTTTCTGTGGTCTTTACTAGACGAGAAGCCCTTGTGGTTTTGAGGTTTTTCATAGCAAAGAGACCACAGCTACAATATAGTGAATCAGGAGGTTATCCCCAATTAGTCAACAAGTAGTCCCTCGTTATTGTTCTTCTCAATATCTCCATCTTCAAACATCTTCAGTCTTCGAATGCGTAAATTGGTTTGAAGTGGTTTTCGGATAGGAGTCGCCCAATTCCGACCCCGATTCCTTCGAAGTCCAATCATCGATTATTAGATGATTGTTTTTTGATTCGTTTATTTCCTTTACCAAAATATCTTCGAGAGATATATATATTCGAAATGTTCTTTTAGTGAATATGGAATCATATAAACCTCTTTTTTGAATATTTCTCAAATCATTTTTTAAAGAGTATCTTTTGAGAAAATAGGATTATAAAAATCATTCTACTTTTATTCAATATCAACTTCTGTATTCAACGAGTGCTATGGGAGGAATAACGGTGAGATCGCCTTTTAAATTCCACGAATAGGACAAGTTCCCTCTTCGGATTTTAATAATGAGTATAAGAAGATTATTTCTATAAAATCCAAGTTGAGCATCCAGGCTTTCCTTTCGACATGTTCCATCCCTCGCCTAAAAGTGAAAACTAAGGAAAAGTAAGTTCAGGGCACTGGTTGCTCCATCCTTAACCTTAGTTACATACCTTGTTTTCACTTTTAGATATCGCAGGCGGGACAAGTGCACTAGCCGTTTCCGCATACTCATTTTCCCTTTTTAAATCACTTAACTATTTGTTTAACCATCTTTAAAATAATGTTAAATTGTTCAAATTTCTTTTAAAGTGCTTTATTATTTACTTAAAAACATTTACTAAGGATTTGGGAAACAATTGTTAAGTTCAACCTTTTTTTCAAAAGTTATTGAAAACCATTGCGAAAAGTATTGCAAATAGTGTTACAAAAGTGCTTTAAAATCTATATTCTTCAAAATGACTTTTATATCATTTAGAAAACCATATTTTCGACTTAAATCACTCGTAAAATATTTTAAACGATTTTTAGAATTTATTTCATATTTTTAAAACGATTATTTTATCAATTTCCAACTTTGGTCATTTAGTGCAAAAACTAGGTTTTTTTTAAAATTGATTTTTCCATATTTCAAAATATACAAGTGAAATCTTGATTTTCCTTTTTTATATGAAATATATGGATATAAGGATTTGGAAAATTCTTACTTCGATGAACTCTGAACTATATACCACTTCGTATGTTCATTTGAACTTTTGACGTGAAAACATGAACTACCGTTACGCAACGCTTCAAATTTTAGATGTATTTTGAGAATCATACCGAAAATTTATCAAGATAAGTTTAAACACTTAGAAATCATTTCTAAAGCATATTCAAATATTGTTCAAAGGTATAAATGATTTCATATCATATTTCATTTCTTTTGGAAAGTGATTTCCATGTGATTATATGTCTTGTAAGACTGTGACTTGTTTCAACATATATGTTCAATATACAACTAATAAACATCCAAAACAATGTTTATAACCATTTTAACATATCCTTACATGTTATATGAACTTGCATATCCATTTAATAACTTTTTTATTACAATATCACATGATTGTCATTTATGTACATATTTTCTTACTAACTTTTACAAATGACTTAAAGATGGTCGCTTTCTTTTTCAAACACTTATCGAACATCATTATTAACATCCAAACAACATTTATAATTTGTGAAACACCATAAAAACATTTCCTACTTAACAATTTAGAGTTCTCACCTTTGTTGCTTTCAAACTAGTTTTAAACTTTTCTAACTTTGCTAAACATTGCCTTAAACTCTTAGAACATGCTGACTTCCTCGTACTTACCTTAGGAGGCCATGACTAAGCTTGAAGAGGAAGATGTGCTCGGCCAAATGGAGAAAGGGGCGTGAGCAATAATAGGGGGAGGAGGAGTTTTGAAGTGGTTCGGACGGAGTTTTATTGATATTTTTCTTTGTTTTATTTTTGGGAATATTCTGGCATAACTTTGTTAAGGTGGATAGCCATGAATGGATGTAAGAGAACTTAAGAAAGTAGAGAAGAAATGGTGTAAAAGTGAAGATTAAGAGGATGGGTATTTATAGAAAATACTTGAGATTAAAATATAGATTTGTGTTTTTACTTAAATAACCTTCCTTAATAATTAAGTAAACTTATTTAATTCAACACTTACCATCCACATCATATCACACTTTTAAAATTCAAATACTTAAGAGTTAAGTAAAGAATAAGAATGATTAACCAACTTTATATCACATGTAATGTGGCATATGTTTTATCTTTTTTTATTTTGCTTTTGCTAATTACTTTCTAGAATTTTATAAGGGTGATTATTAAAAAAACCTTGTTTAGTTAATTGTTAACTACCTTTATATGTTAACATATTTATTAAATTGTGTACATAAAGGTGCAACAATGTTGCGACAACTTTAAATTGACAAAACGTTGATTTTTGATAAAATGTTTTACGGCCATATTTTGATGCTTTAGTTAAACTATTTATTTATGTAAACCAAATTTAAAAATAAATTTGTATAATTCTATTTAAAAACGTAAACACTCATAAATAAATTAAAATAACTAATTAATCCATTCAAACTTACTTTTTTGAAATCAGGATTTTGTCAATTTTGTCGGTATAAGCAAATGTTATTATTTTTATCTATATTTCTATTTCCAAATCCTATCTAATATTATTTAAATCATAAAATTTTTTATATTTTATGTTTAAAATCACTTTAAATGTCATATTTTTAAGTGGCCAAATTCTAGGTTATTACATTCTCCCCTACTTAAAAGAATTTCGTCCTCGAAATTAGATAAGAAGAAAATAGCTCAAAAAGAAATATATATTCAATAAGATGGAATATATACAATAAGCGACTACATCACATGCAGTGAGTTCACTCAAAAGATAGATTGTCAATACCTGATCCTAAACTCGGGATATGCTTTTCTCATTCTATCTTCTGTTTCCCATGTGTAATCATCAGCAGCCCCGCTCCATTGAACTTTGACCAATCTTACTACCTTCCATCTTAATCATTTTTTCATCTTGATCCATGATTCAAATGGGCCTTCTAAAAACCGCTAAGTTTGGTTATATCTCTAAGTCATCCTGGGCAGCCGTTTCTATGATTTGTTATGGGTCATATACATGCTTCCGTAAATGTGATATGTGAAAAACACTGTGTACACCAGACAATCTTTCACGCAATTGTACTCAATAAGCTAGTGGGCCGATTCGTTTGAGAATGGGATAAGGTCTAATATATCGAGGTGCTAACTTTCCAGCTCTTCCAAATCTTACTACTCCTCTCATTGGAGAGACTTTCAAAAAGACTGAATCTCCAAGTGAGAATTCCAGATTTCTACGCCTTCGGTTTGCATAACTCTTCTGCCTACTTTGGGATTCTTTTTGCTTCTTTCTAATCATATCAACTTTCTCTGAAACTTTTCGTATCATATATGGGCCAAGCACTAATCGATCTCCGGTTTCTATCCAACATGCTGGCGATTTACATGGACGACCATACAAAGCTTCATATCGTGCTATGCCAATATTAGCTTGATAGCTATTATTGTAGGAGAACTATACTAAATGTAAATGATTTTCCCATGAGCCAGGAAAGTCTAGAATACATGCTCTCAAAAGATCTTCCAAAACATAGTTGACTCTTTCTGTCTGTCCATTAGTTTGGGGGTGATATGCAGTGCTTATACTCGGCTTCGTTCCCAAAGCTGTCTGTAGTGCTTCCCAAAACAGACTAGTGAAGATTGGATCACGATCGCTTACCATACTGCCTAAAACTTTGTGCAATCAGACAATCTCCTTCATACACACACACACACACATACACACATACATATCTATCTACAAGGCTTACTGCAGTTCTTGTTGGCTTTAGTGGAATAAAGTGTGCAATTTTGGTTAATCGGTCTATGATAACCCAAATGCCTTAATTTTCTTTCCTTGTTCATGGTAGCCATCAGTGAAATCCATGGATAATTGATCCCGCTTCCAAGCTGGAATCTCCAAAGGTTGAAGTAATCCTGTCGTCTTTGTTGGTTAATTTTGATTCTTTAGAATTTTCACAACGGCTGACATAGATAGATATGTCCCTCTTCATACTTTTCCACCAAAATGTACACTTCATGTCCTTGTACGTCTTATGAGTTCCCGGATGAATGCTAAGTTTGGTTGTGTGGCATTCAGCTAGTGCTTCATTCCTAAGATTTTCAAATCTGGAATACAAATTGTTCCATTTAACTGTAACACTCCAAGGTTATCTATTTTAAAGCTTGAATTATATCCATGATGTATATTCCTAACGATCTCCTTGAGAAATAGATCCTCTTTTTGTTTGTTGGCGATTTATTCTAGGAGAGTTGGAGTAACTACCAAATAAGAAATAGCAGCTAACTTCCTACTTAATTCATCAGCTACTGCTTTGGCTTTTCCGGGTGTAAATAGAATATCTAGATTATATGACGTAAGAAATTCTAGCCGGCGTTGTTGTCTCATGTTCAAATCCTTCTGGGCGAAAAGGTACTTCAATTATTTGTGCTCCGTGAATAATTCGAATTTTTCACCTAAAAGATGGAATATTATTTATTAAGGTCAATTCAAAGTTGTATCGAAATAGTCTATGAAAGATTCTTACCTAGTAAATAATGTTTCTATATCTTTAGAGCAAACACAACGGCTAATAATTCTAGGCCGTGTGTTGCGTAATTCTTCTCATGTGTCTTCAGCTGTCTACTTGCGTAAGCAATCACCTTCCCATCTTGCATTAAAACTATGCCAACTCCATCTCCACAAGCATCTGCATAAACGGTCAATCAACTATTTCCATTTGTAATTGCTAAAACTAGAGCGGTCGTCAACCTCTTCTTTAGTTCTTGGAATGCTTCTTCACACATAGAAGTCCAGATTAATTTAGTATCCTTCATTGTCAACTTCGTTAGGTGATAGGAAATCTTAGAGAAGTCTTGAACGAATCTTCTATAATATCCTACCAAACCTAAGAAGCTACGCATCTCTTTAGGAGTTTGTGGCTGCTTCCAATCTTGAATAGCTGTAACTTTCCCTGGATTTACTGAAATTCCATCCCTTGATGTTATATGTCCAAGGAATCTTACCTCCTTCTCCCAAAATGGCACTTTAGAATTTGTCTTTAAGCACGTTATTTCTCAATATCTCCAACACAGTTTCTAGATGCCTTGCGTGTTCTTCTTCTGTCTTTAAGTAGATAAGGGTATCGTCGGTAAAGACTAACACAAATTTGTTTAGCGTGTCTCTAAACACTCTATTCATAAGGTCAACAAAATAAGCGGGTGCATTAGTCAGCCCAAAAGGCATAACCAACCACCCATAGAAAGTGTTTGGACCTTTGAATGCAGTTAGATGGATGCAATCTTCTACGATCCTTAACTGACGGAATCCGTTAGCTAGGTCTATTTTAGGGAAAACTCGAGCTCCGTGTAATTAATCGAACAACTCATAAAGGATACTTGTTCTTAATGGTTTTCTTATTTACATCTTGATAGCCTACACATAATCTCAATGATCCATCTGACTTAGCAACAAAAATTACAACCGATCCCCAACTCGAACGGCTGCGTCTTATCAATCCTTTCTTTGATAGCTCTTGGGTTTGGTTATTCAATTCATCCCTTTCTTTTGGAGTCGTCCTTTTATCTTGTTTTTTAATTGGCATTGCACCAGGAACTAAATCTATACGAAATTCAATTTCTCTATGTAGGGGCAAACTTTTTACTTCCTCAAGACATCTGCAAATTCTTTAACAACGGGTATTATTTCTCATCCTATCTGGTATGTATCTAAAGCATAAAGCTCCCTTCTTGGACTAGGATCTTAACAAGGCATTTCTATGAGTTTCCCTAACTTTGTTTTCACTGCAACCATTCTTTTCAAACCATCTAGAATAGCTTCGGTCTTAGTTACCCAATCCATACCAAGTAACATTTCGAATCCAATAAAATATAAGATCAAAAGATCAAAAGGAAAGTGATGGGGAGGATAGGAAATTGGGGCAATTTTCATCGTACATACAAAGATTAATGAAACCTCCTATAGGATTCGACACACAGATAGGATCGTCAACAATTTTAGGTTCAAGTTCTAATTCTTCTACAGTTATTTTAGAAATAAAACTACGAGAAGCACATGTATCAAATAATACTCTAACATAAACATCTTTGATAAAAAATTTACCTTCCAACACTCCTTTGCCCTTCACATCTTTGGAGGTTGAAGGCTCATTCTTGATAGCGTGAACTTTGGCTTGTTCTCCTTTCTTCATTAAGGGACATTCCTCAATCAGGTGTCCTGGTTTATGAAATTATAGCAGAGATAATTCTGAACCACAGGAGAGGCAACACTTAGAGCTTTGGGATCCCAACAATTCTTTGCAATACGACCTTTCTTCTTACAATTGTTACAAGTGATGTCTTTAAAGTGGTTCTCTTGAGATCCCCCTTTGAGTTTTCCCTGCCATGGCTTCTTGCCATTGAACTTCCTCTTTTCCCAGTTATTGTTGTTGCTTTCTTGTACTACGGATGGATTTATTTTATCCAAAGCTTCATACTTGTATCCCATGTCTTTTAAGTCTACAAATGGTTCTTTTACATGCCTGGTCATTTTGACACGGTATTGCTTTTTCATTCCAGAAGTAAACTTCTCATTCTTTTTTAGGGGCGTATGTATTAATCCAGGCCCAAAATGAGATAATTCGTTAAACTTGTTAGCATACTCCTCAAACGACATCTCCTCCTATTTAAGATCCATAAAATTTCGGTAAAGACAGGATTTTCCTGCTTTCGGCATATACAGTTCCACCGGAACTTCTTTGAATAGTTCCCATGAGGAATCATCTTCTGACTTATTCTGAGTAATAGATTCCCACATAATTAGAGCTTCATCTTGTAGTTGCCAAGAAGCTAAGGATCTCTTTTACTTATCTCCAATATTCAGTCCTTTGAAAATTCTTTCACAAGAGCAAATCCAAGCTTGTACTTCAATGATGGTTTCTGTTCCTTTGAAAGGTCTACCACCAAAGCTGGTATAGTTCTTGCATAAAGTTCCAAATTTAATTTGGGGTTGTACCGGAACTACTACTTCCTCAACTACTATAGCTGTAGGAGTTTGACCATTTGTGGTATTACTTCCTCCCCTACCTCGTACTCTTCTTCCACTCATTTTCTACTATCTGTATATAGTAAGAAAAGGATCTTTAGGATATATAGACGAGATATCCTAGGGAATAATATATAGTATGAATATACTTATTTAATTTAGAAGTTTCAATTATAAACTCTGTCAGACTAAACTCATTCTAGGCATTACTAACCCTATCTCTAATGATTCATACCCTAAAAACGCTAAGGTTCTCTCTTAACCTTAAGCTTTGGTACCAAATGTGATGATCCGTCTTCTCGACCCTCAGAAATTGATACTAATACAACCACGATATTCGCGTGCCGTAAATCCAAGTGCCGGGGAGGCAGATTATCAAGGGTGTAAAAGAATATAAAGATAGAAGATAACACAGTAATAGAATCTCACATCGCATTCAACATTTTAATTATACATAAACGATCAGAGTCAAGTACAAATCCAGTGGGATAGTTACAACTGTCTATCCGTATATATGCTGAAAAATACATACTACATGACACAATGGAAAATGGGTAGATACTTGCATATGGTACTTCAGCTTCATAGCTCTAAAAGACTTCTCCAAAATGCTCCCCAACATGCTCCAAAATGCTCCTAAGGTATCTTGATTACACGGCTACCCGAAACATAGGGCACCTAGAGTTTAAAGGGAAAAACAAACTCCAGGTCAGTCGTAGGACTACTGTGAAAACTCAAAGTATGATATTTTGAAAACAAAAAGGTATCTCATAAGACCATGTTGCACATAAACACGTAACGGGTTTTTGTCTTATGATAACCAAAACTCTTAATAATGTAAAATTTTGGGATACTATTTTTAATGACTTTCTTTGAAAACATTTGGAAATAAACTTATTAAACTTAGCCGAAATGGTTACCCATATAACATTTCGGGGCTATTCATTATGCCAATACAAAAAAAACCGCAGGTTCTTATTGGAGAATGGATTTCCATACAAATGACTAGGTGACGGAACTATCTTCCGATGGGTGCACCTCTAGATTGATGTCCTAGGCATAGAACACTGCCCTGTACCAACATAAGGCCGGCCTATCTCTATAACTAGATAGTACCATATATGTCATCCCCCGGTCATTAACGATCTTTACTCGAGAGCACTCTTCGCATACATCCACATTAATTTACATCCCAAACACCATAGCAGAAATGTATCTATAAGGGAATGACCATTACCTTTTCACATAACACACTTCTTTCACTTTGAATGCCACATTGTCATTCCACATTCACACGATTGACTTCTATAAACGTATAACTTGTCTCGGGAAACGATGTTAAGCTAAGAGAAGGCATCTTCTCCGCCACTGACTGATATACATCTATAGAGACCACTCACTGTGATTTAGAATGCAAGGTCAGACACTCATCCATACAAGTTTGTTCTGGGACTGAACGAAACCAAAAGCACTTTCCTCTGCCATTACTAAGCGAGACACCCATGTAGTTTTGAGGTTTTTTATAACAAAGAGACTACTCTACAATATAGTGAATCGGGAGGTTATCCCCAATTAACCAACAAGTAGTCCCTCGTTATTATATGTCTCAATATCATCATCTTTAGATATCTTCAATCTTCGAACACGTAAATTGGTTTGAAGTGGTTTTCGGATAGTAATCACCCAAATCTGACCCCGGTTCCTTCCAAATCCAATCATCATTAAAAATGATGTGATTAGGTAATTGTTTTTTGATTCATTTATTCCTTTACCAAAATATTTTTGAGAGATATATATTTTCAAAATATTCTTTTAGTGAATACGGAATCATATAAACCTCTTCTTTGAATATTTCTCAAATCATTTTTAAAGAGTATCTTTCGAGAAAATAGGATTATAGAAATCATTCTAATTTTATTCAATATCAACTTCCGTATTCAACGAGTGCTATGGACGGAATAACGGTGAGATCACCTTTTAAATTCCACAAAAAGGAAAGTTCCCTCTCGGATTTTAATAATGAGTATAAGAAGATTATTTCTATAAAATCCAATTTGAGCATTCGGGCTTTCCTTTCGATATGTTCCACCTCTCGCCTAAAAGAGCAAGCTAAGACCAGGTAATTCAACGCACTAGTTTCTTCATACCTAACCTTAGTTACATGCCTTATTTTCACTTTTAGATCTCACAGGTGGGACAAATGTACTTAGTCATTTCCGCATACTCATCCTCCCTTCATAAATCACTTAACTATTTGTTTAACCATCTTTGAAATAATGTTAAATTGTTCAAATTTATTTTAAAGTGCTTTATTATTTACTTAAAAACATTTACTAAAGATTTGGGAAAGAATTGTTAAATTTCGACCTTTATTCCAAAAGTTATTGAAAAGCATTGCGAAAAAGTGTTGCAAATTGTGTTACAAAAAGTGCTTTAAAAGTTATATTCTTCAAAATGACTTTTATATCATTTGGAAAACCATATTTTTAACTTAAATAATTTTTAAAACATTTTAAATGATTTTTAGAATTTATTTCATATTTTTAAAACGATTATTTTATCAATTTTCAACTTTGCCATTTAGTGCAAAAATAGAACTTTTCTTGAAAATTGATTTTGTCATATTTCAAAATATACAAAATGAAATCTTGATTTTCTTTTCTTATATGAAAGATATGGATATAAGGATTTGAAAAATTCTTATTTCGAAGAATTTCGAACAATATTTCACTTCGTATGCTCATTTGAACTTTTGACACGAAAACACAAACTATCGTTACGTGACGCGTCAAATCTTAGGCATATTTTGAGATTCATACCCAAACTTTGTCAAGACAAGTTTAAACACTTAGGATCATTTCTAAAGCATATTCAAACATTTTTCAAAGGTATAAATGATTTCATATCACATTTCATTTCTTTTGGAAAGTTATTTCCATGTGATTATATATCCTGTAAATTCATGACTTGTTTCAACATATATATTCAATATACAACTAATAAGCATGCAAAACAATGTTTATATCCATTTTAAAATATCCTTGCATGTCATATGAATTTGCATATCAATTTAACAAAAAATTTATTATAATGTCACATGATTGTCATTTATGTACGTATTTGCTTACTAACTTTTAAAATGACTTAAAGGTAGATGCTTTCTTTTTCAAACACTTATCAAACATCATTATTAACATCCAAACTATATTTATAACTTGCAAAACACCATATAAACATTTTTTACTTAACAATTTAGAGTTCTTACCTTTTGTTGCTTTCAAACTAGTTTTAAACTTTTCTGACTTTGCTATACATTGCCTTAAGCTCTTAAAACTTGATAACTTCCTCGTACTTGCCTTAGGAGGCCACGACCAAGCTTGAAGGGGAAGATGTGCTCGGCCAAATGGAGAAAGGGAGGGCGTGAGCAATAAGAGGTTTAAGGAGTTTTGAAGTGGTTCGGACGGAGTTATGTTGATATTTTTCTTTGTTTTATTTTTGGGAATATTTTGGCATAACTTTGTTAACGTGTAGCCATTAATGGATGTAAGAGAGCATAAGAAAGTAGAGAATAAATAGTGTAAAAGTGAAGAAGAAGAGTGTGACGACCCGACTTTCTCTCTATAAAAAGTCGTATCATCTTTAAGAAAGAAAGGGATAGAAAAGAGAAAGGTAGAGAAGAAAGAAAGAAACAACATCAGAATCTCAATAGCGGAACGAATAAATTATATTAATCACAAAAGTATTTACATAGTATACAACATCAATCAGAGTTACACAGCATATACATCACATACTAGACAGTTATAAACACCTGTCTAGTTATTACAACTCAATATAACACAAACAAATGAATCAGAGAACACACAGCTGAAACTATATATATGTCTACAACGCTGAAGCCTCTTGCTCCATTTCTCCTCTAGTATTCATCAAAGCTAACCTGAATCCCTTGGCTACTCGTAAAAATTCGAGTACCCAAGAGTTTAAGAAAACAGAAGATAAACTCTGGGTCAGACATGGGTATGGTGTGAGTAACAGGTTAAGGTTGCTTAACTTTAAAAATCCTCTAAAAACATCACGTAAGACTCTCCACCAATAAACATGGGTTAGTTTTTACCTTACGCTAACCAAAACATTTGATAGGAAATGCGATGATATTATAATAGGGTCTAGGGTTTTCAAATAAATAAAAAATAGATGAAATTGTTACATGATAAAATTCCAGCTGCTAGCCACAAAGTGGGTAATACAATCAAAACCGTAAGGGCACGTAGGAAGAATGGGTTTCCATCAATGGCAGGGCTACTGGGGTACCGCCCGTCATAGTACGTGGCCTAGATCACCGTACTGAAGATCCACCCTAAATCCCCTGCAACACAAGACCGGAACCATCCCTTACTGGACAGTCCCGAACAAGACAACCCTGTCAGTAGTTGCAATCAACTTCCCCACACAGCCGAATATAAAGGGACTTCTAGACAGGGTAAATCTCGTCCTACTTGGGCATGACCCACTTAGCCTTACCGCACCTTCCCTGTTTTAGCCATTCCCAATTGATGAGGCTTGAGTCTACGATTACCTTTCGGGAACATATCTCTTAGAATGCTCATCGTCCACCTGACGATGTTTTGAAAGCATTCAATCCATACAAGTTCGTTCCGGGATTGAATGAAATCGAAGGCATTATCTTATTATACTCATTTTGGAATCGCCCTCAGAGTTAACGACGATAACCCTTGCACTCTGAATCTTCATCTTCACTTGAGATTCACGACCTATCGTTAATTTGGATCGATGTGGTTTTCGGTTATCCAAATCTGGAAACTCGATCCTGGTCTCATCGAAATCCAAAATGCCATCTTTTAGGTCCAAGTTGTTTTAAAGTTAAAAAAATTCAATTCTATTATCTATGTACACACAGATAGATAATTCACATATCATAATAGATAATCCATATTATCATCACGAACAGATAATTCACATTATCATCATAAACAGATGAACCACATTATCATCACACTTTAAGCAAAGCATCCATAGCACACAGCATTACTTATCTCATATCTGAGATCTCAAACCATTCAAGGCATTCAATATCATTCATTCATACATAAGCAATAATCTAATAATCATACCATCTATAATTAATTTAAAATGAATTAGATTAATTACTTCATCTCTAATTAATTTAAAATAAATTAAATTAATTCATTCATCATTATAAATCTTGCTTACGTAACCATTAATTAATCACACGCCAATTGATTAATCATCTTCTAATCATCCATCTTAACTAATCATCCTTGATTACTTATCTTTTAATTACATTCAAGTAATTAGCCTTTAATTAATTTCACAAATTAATTATCCTTACCATTTCGGTAATTAACCTTTAATTACTTCATTAATTAATTAATTATAATCAATTACATTAATCCTTAATTAATTACAATTAATTAATTACTTCATAATCACTAATTATTGGTTAATTAATTTTAATTAATCAACCCTTAATTACATCATTAATTACATTAATTAATGATCCCTTAATTACTTCTTTAATTATTAATTACTATATTTAAATTAATTAAGTAATTAATCTTTAATTAAACCATAATTATTAATCACTCTTGATTAATCACATTCAGTAATTAACTAACCTTAATTACTTTACTAAATATGTGACGCACCACCTCTATACCCACACTAGGCAAGGACATTACGGGGTAATGCTGTCAACTAGCACGAAGAATAAGGTTGTTGAGGAGCGACCATCCACGTAATTACTTTGTGCGAGCAACAATATGTCAAATAGTACAACATGCATTTGGTTTAAGGAGGAAATCCGACATACCGATACAAACTTAAAGCTTCTACATAGTGGCTATATATATTCTTCGGAAACAAATATAGAACTAAACATAACACAAATCAGTCACAGACATCCATGTCACAAAGACGGAAATAGATATGAATATATAACACATAAAAGTGTACATCAGAGTAGTGGTCAAACAAGATCCACAATGTCACAAAAGAGTAGCTACAAGTGCAAGACAAAAGAATATGGATACATCAATGAGTCTATATCTCAAATGTATACAACAAAAACTACTAATCTAAGTAGTTAGCCAAAAGTCAGGGTGATAATCCCAGATGTGAAGTCAAGTAGAAGCACCTGTAACATCTCGGTCTGACCCGAGTATTATTTAATATGAAAATAATAAACGGATCAGTCTAGCTACAAATATCAGATAAAATGATATAGAATAAGAGATATGACATAAATATATGATAACCATAAAACCATGCTGCGATAAGTATGCAATTGAAAATCAACTAGGGAATAATCAATATCACAAGAATCTTCTCAAAGATCAAAAGGAATGTCATACTCTTTATTTACCAAATCAACAAACTATAAATGTTGACAATAATACCAATGCCAATCACAAAAGTTAATGACACACAAATTCACCAATGCACAAATATTGATAATACTTATCAATGTAAATCACGAAGATTGGTGAAAACATAAATTCTAGAAATCATCAATGGAAATCCAGAAATCACAAAAAAAAGGGAGGCCTATCACAAAACGGGAGCATGAAAACTCACCAACACGTGTATCACAAAATGGAACGCTATTCCATGGTTACTAACCATTAATTTTGAGCCAAAGCTCCATAAAACGGCCCAAAGACCATGGGTCGCTACCCCATCAAATTGAGCTGAAGCTCCACAGAAACGAGGTTTAGTCTCCCTCGTAGACAAAGAGACATCGCACATTTGCTAGTCTAAATCACAAAAATGGTCATCAACAATCATCAAGAAGTGTCAATTACAGTAAGCTAGTAAATATATAAGCTTAGCTTCATGTCCATAACCACTAGCTTAACTTAAATATTTAAGAACAAATTGTAGATCTCCACTCGAAATTTGTCACAAGAGATTCAATCGACCAAGTCCAAGAATTAACCGGCGAAGTAAATGCAAGCGTTTCATACCATTTGTTTTACTAAGCCGTTTAATTAGATTTCTCGTACGAGTGAGATGAAGTGACAAATCACAAAAATGATTGTAGAAACAATAAATCACAAAAATTCACATTCGAAGACGTGAACAAAATCCAAAGAATTCGATTCCAAACTCATCAAAGTGGAAATACCCTTGCAACTTAACAGCAACGACTTACGACT
The DNA here is from genome assembly GCA_030765085.1 of Allium cepa. Taxonomy (NCBI): domain Eukaryota; kingdom Viridiplantae; phylum Streptophyta; class Magnoliopsida; order Asparagales; family Amaryllidaceae; genus Allium; species Allium cepa. Next base: position 509,803,220 of record CM060945.1, read on the forward strand.
TAACATGAGTCAACACAAGATATCAATGGCTCAACACATGTGGCTACACGGCGTATGACCTAAGAGATCAGCGACTTGAGAAATAGCATGCGGCTTAAAGCAGGTGCGACTTAAAGGGTGGCGCGACCTAACTGCAAACGACCTAAGGAATGGCGCGACCCAAAGTATGTGCGACCTAGCCGAGCGACCTAAGTGTTGCAAGCGGCATAATAGGCCAGGCGACCTAAACGAGACTAATGGCGCGACCTAAGTGACGCGACCTAGCCGACCGACCTAAGAGGTGAAGTAGACCGAGCGACTTAAGTGTGGAATGACCTATCCCATGGCGCGACCTATCTTGTCGCGACCTAAGTTGGCAGGTGCGACATAACACGGTCGAGCGACCTAACGACCTAAGAGGAAAGAAGGCCGAGCGACTTAACGACCTACGAGGAAAGAAGGCCGAGCGACCTAACAACCTAAGGGGTAAACAAGGCCGAGCGACCTAATGTCCGAGCGACCTAACGACCTAAGGCGTATGAGAAGGCCGAGAGACTAAAGTGGGAACGACCTAACAGGGCGCGACCTAAGGAGTTGCATGATATAACATGGCCAAGCAACGACCTAAGCATGGCGCGACCTATAGGCGTGCGACCTAAATGCAGGCCCACCTAATCTACAGGCCGAGAATCTTATGTGCAGCCCGAACGACCTAGCAACAAAAATGCAAAAACTCTCTCAATTTGCAACTGATCGAGCACGAACGCTAGGGGATTACACCCATCGGCTACCCGGTCCTATTGGCTCCTTGATGCATCACCAAAAACGTGTTCTAACACCAAAGTTAGGATTTTTAAAGATTTGAACCAAAAACACAAAAAATTGGGATTTTCACCAATTCAATCCAAACCAAGAGCAAATTCATATGAAAAAGTTTTAGGAATTCATACCCAACAATAAAGATAGTTATAGACAAAGATGTGAGATAAAAATCTCACCTTTACACAAAATCAATGAAGAAGAAGCTTGAGAGCAAAGGAAGAATCAATGGCTTCTCTTTGAATTTGGAGTTAGATGTTAGATTTGCAAATGAACTAGGGCTTGGAGTTTTAATTTCTCATTCCTTCCTCCATTTTTGATGAAGCTTGAGTGTTAGGAAATGAGAGCAAAGTTATGAAGGGAAGGGGGTTGAGCTAGAGTTAATAGTTTAGGCTAACGGGCTAAACCAAACCCAAAGCCCAAAGTGAAAAAGTGGCAAAATTCCCCTAACTCCAAACATATCAAAGTTTATACTCAAAAAGATCCCAAACGGTGTTTTGGCCCCATTGGAGGAGTCCTAATTCGACCGTATGCAAAAAGTAACTTTTCGGACTAAAATCCGACTAACGATAAAATATTAAAATAAAATATTTAAATATTCAATCATAAAATATGCGGGTTGTTACAGACTCCCCTCCTTAAAGAAATTGCGTCCTCGCAATATTTAAGAAGAAAATATAAGGTAACAACCATAAAAGCATATCAACACAGAAGAAATTTGAAATAAGAAATTCACCTCAAAGAGCACGGGAAAGTAAGTCCGGATGTGTTCGCTCGATAAACTCTCTAGATTCCCAAGAACAATCCTTAGGATTTGAGGACCATTAAACTTGTTAAAGCGGAACATCTTTATTTCGAAGGCGCTTGACCTCCGAAGCAATAATACGAATAGGATGTTGCTCATAAGTTAAATTAGGCGAAACTTCAATTTCTTCCACAACACCGGTATCAAGAATAGAATTGGAATCATGAAGGCACTTCCGTAATTGAGAAACGTGAAACACGTCATGAATAGCAGAAAACTGAGCCGGTAATAAAAGGCGATAAGTCACGGAACCAATGCGTTTGGTGATGGGAAATGGACCAATATATCAAGGCGCTTAATTTCCCGATCGACTGAAACGTACAATACACTTCATAGGTGAAACACGAATAAACACAAGATCTACCGTAGAAAATTCTAATTTCCTTCTCCGGTTATCGGCATAGGATTTTTGTCTACTCTGGGCTTCTTTCATCCTATGACGAATAAGGTCAATCTTCTCTGTGGAATCACGAATAAAATCTGGACCTAAAACCAGCTTCTCACCAGCCTCAAGCCAACAAGAAGGAGATTGGCATGGCCTTCCATAGAGTGCCTCAAAAGGTGCCATACCAATACTAGATTGGAAGCTATTATTATAGGAAAACTCAACAAGAGAAATATGATCTTCCCAACTTCCACCAAAATCAAGAACACGCGCACGAAGAAGATCTTCAAGAGTTTGATTCATACGCTCGGTTTGTCCATCGGACTGGGGATGATAAGCGGTGCTAAAATTAAGCGGTGCTAAAATTAAGCTTCGTTCCCAAAGATTTTTGAAGAATCTTCCAAAATCCACTAGTAAACAATGGATCACGATCACTAACAATAGAAGTAGGAACTCCATGCAATTTAACAATTTCTTTCATAAAGAGTTTGGCCAAGAGAGGAACGGTCTGATTGGACCAAACGGGAATAAAATAGGCGGATTTAGTAAGTCTGCCGACTATCACCCATAAGCTATCATGACCCGAACGAGAACAGGGAAGGCCGTCTACAAAATCCATGGAAATTTGATCCCACTTCCAAATTGGAATTTTTAAAGGTTGCAATAACCCACCGGGCCTTTGATGTTCGGCCTTAATGAGTTGACAAGTCATGCAACACTTAACAAAGTTAGCAATATCAGATTTCATTCCTCCCAATAATAAAGTCGCTTCATATCCACGTACATTTTAATACTAGATGAATGGTAAATTTAGAACGATGAGAATCTTCTAAAATGTCTTTACGAAGATTACTAATATTTAGCACGATAAGTCTACCAAATTTTGGAATGCCGCTATGAGAATCAATATCAAAGTCTTTTAAACCCTCAATATCAATTTTATCCCTAAAATTTTGGCCAAGAAGAGCCAATTCGAGATCTAGCTTTTGAGCTTCAAGAATGCGGTCTAAGAGAGAAGGATGAGCCCCAAGGCTACATAACACAAGAGATGAACATAAATCGGAAACACAATCTCGAATCTCACAAGTGGATAGAATTCCGAGATCATTCCATTCGGATATCATCATAGAAACAACCACTTGTTGCTTACGACTAAGTGCATCCGCAACACGATTTCCATTTTCGGGAGTATAAAGAATATCAAGATCATAAGCTGCAAGAAATTCGAGCCAACGTTGTTGACGCAAATTAAGTTCCTTTTGAGAAAATAGGTACTTCAAAGATTTATGATCGGTGTAAAGAATAAATTTTTCTCCCAAAAGATAATGATGCCAAATTCGAAGGGCGAAAACAATAGCCGCGAGCTCTAAATCATGAGTGGCATATCTAGTCTCAGCTGGCTTCAATTGCCTAGAAGCATATGCAATAACACGTTCTCTTTGCATAAGAACGGCACCCAAACCAACATGACTAGCATCGGTATAAACAATGAAATCTTGGTTTCCCTCGGAAATAACAAGAATAGGAGCATCGGAAAGGAGTACTTTTAATTTTTGAAAAGAACCTTCACATTTGTCTGACCAAATGTATTTAACTCCATTCTTTGTCAAACTAGTAAGAGGTACGGAAATTTTGGAAAAGCCCTTTATGAAACGGAGGTAATAACCTGCCAATCTAAGGAAGCTACGAATCTCCGTCACACTCTCCGGTCTCTTCCAATTTTGAATCGCTTCAATCTTTAAAGGATCCATGGAAATTCCGGATTCGGAAATAATATGACCGAGAAACTTCACACGAGATTGCCAAAAGTGACATTTAGAAAATTTTGCTTTCAATTAATTGCTCCTAAGAGTTTCCAACACAATCCGAAGATGCTTTTCATGCTCCTTCTCGGTTTTTGAATACACAAGAATATAATCAATAAAGATGAGAACAAACCGATCAAGGAAGTCTTTGAAAACTCTATTTATAAGGTTAACGAAATAAGCCGGAGCATTCACTAAACCAAATGGCATAACACGCCATTCATAAGATCCATAACGAGTACGGAACTAAGTCAAAGGAATACTATCCTCTTCAATACGAAGCTGATGAAAACCGGTAGCTATGTCTAATTGTGAAAAGACTCTAGCACCACTAAGTTGATCAAATAGATCATCAATCCGGGGTAAAGGATATTTATTCTTGATAGTAAGATCATTAAGCTGCGGTAGTCAACGCAAAGCCTAAGTGTACCATCGGATTTCTTTACAAAAATAGTCGAAGCTCTCCAAGGCGAGGAACTAGAGCGAATAAATTGCTTCGTCTCCAATTCGGATAATTGTTTGCGCATCTCCTCATTTTCTTTATTGGACATGCGATAAGGAGGACGAGTGATAGATTGAGCTCCAGGGATGAGATTAATTTTGAACCCAATTGCTCGCTTAGGTGGTAATCCTAAAACGAGCTCAAATATGTCGGAAAATTCGCACACAACGTGAATAAGAGAAATAATATCCTCCTCGTCATCATGGGGATTTAAAGAATATAAAGATGCCACCAAGCTGGAGTCCGAATCTTTAAGATCAATAGAAATCTGCTTAACAGATTGAGGATGGCGAAGATGAATTGTCCGCTCAGGACATAGGATTTGAGCTTTATAGCGGTTAAGCCAATCCATTCCCAAAATCATTCCAAAGCTTAAGTAGCACATAACATGCAAATCGGCTCAGAAAGAAAAATCACACAAAATAATCTCGACATCTTTACACAATAAACTGATTGTTGCATATCCACCAACCGGATTCGCAATTCTCAAAGAAGTCATTAAACACAAAACATCCAAAGAAAAAGTATCAACAAGTTCTTTTGAAATATAAGAGTGGGACGCACCCGTATCAAAAAGAACTCGAATAGGATGATCACGAAATAAAATATTGCCATCAAGGATAGAATGAGAAATACCTTTACCACGAGATGTGTTACCAGGGGCTTGAGCAACATTAAGCTTTCCCTCCTTCCTGTTTTGAAGTTTGGGACAAGAAGATAAATAATGATCCGGGCTTTTGCAATAGCGACAAGCACGGGGCTTTGAACACTTTTTCGCATAATGGTCCTTAGAACCACAATTTTAGCATTGCCCACTACTAGAGGTAGAAGTCTTGGTTGCCGGAGAGGCTTGCTTCCCTTTCTTATTGCTGGGATAAGGACCTCTGAACTTATTAGGCCTTTTCTTATTGTTGAAGTTCGGTTTAGCACTCCCAACCTCAGCATCACTTACTCTATCAGCCTCTTCAAGTCGAAGAGAGATATCAATGAGCTGATCAAAAGAAACTTCTAATTTTAGAAGTAATGGCTTCTTGAGATTTTTATTCAAGCCATAGACAAATCGTTGGTTTTTCTTCAATGGGGTGTTTATGTATTCGACCCCATATTTAGAAAGTGACTCGAATGATGCGAGATAGTCTATCACAGAGGATTCACCTTGAACAAGGTCAATGAAACGGTGAGCCAAAGTCACCTTCTCAGCTTCTGGCACAAATTTTAATTCGAAGCATTCCCGGAATTTCTACCGAGTAAGATCCACTTCATTTATTTCAGAAATCAGAAGCTCATACCAATTTATGCTCTTTCTTGGAGCATACTAGAGGTCACCTGAACACGGTGAAGATCAACAAGATTCATGCGAGGAAAGATTCGATTGCACGTTCTCAGCCAAGCATAGACTTCAATAATGGTTTCAGAACCTTTGAATGGCTTTCCACCCAAATTGGTATAATCGCTGCACAAACGTGCAAATCCAGACCTAGAGTGAGTAGACTCCGGATTAGATCTGGCTGTTTGAGCATTCCTTGCTATATCAAGAAGCTGTTGGGCAAACAAAAATACTCCATCGGGGAGTAGCACGAGATTGATCGACGATGGGACGGCCAGGTCTAACCATTTCTCTTCCTTTTTGAAAGAAAGAAAGAAGAAGGATAAGGTTATTCACCAAATGAATATCAAGCAATCTTGATAGATAAACAAGGAATCATAAAGAAAATAGGATGAATCGATACAAAGACTCGAATTAAATCCTAAAGCACGACTCCTAAGATGGGCTTAGGACATTGATCCTTGGTAGATTATTCTACATTGTTCCGAAGATTGGCTCTAATACCAAGATGTGACGCCTCACCTCTATACCCACACTAGCCAAGGACACTACGGGGTAATGCCGTCAACTAGCGTGGAGAATAAGGCTGTTGAGGAGCGACCATCCGCGTAATTACTTTGTGCGAGCAACAATATGTCAGATAGTACAACATGCATTTGGTTTAAGGAGGAAATCTGACATACCGATACAAACTCAAAGCTTCTACACAGTGGCTATATATATTCTTCGGAAACAACTATAGAATTAAACATAACACAAATCAGTCACAGACATCCATATCACAAAGGCGGAAATAGATATGAATATATAACACATGAAAGTGTACATCAGAGTAGTGGTCAAAAAAGATCCACGATGTCACAAAAGAATAGCTACAAGTGCAAGACAAAAGAATATGGATACATCAATGAGTCTCTATCTCAAATGTATACAACAAAAATTACTGATCTAAGTAGTTAGCCAAAAGTAAGGGTGATAATCCCAGATGTGCAGTAAAGCAGAAGCACCTGTAACATCTCGGTCTGACCCGAGTATTAATTAATATGAAAATAATAAACGGATCAGTCTAGCTATAAATATCAGATAAAATGATATACAATAAGAGATATGACATAAATATATGATAACCATAAAGCCATACTGCGATAAGCATGCAATTGAAAATCAACTAGGGATTAATCAATATCACAAGAATTTTCTCAAAGATCAAAAGGAATGTCATACTCTTTATTTACCAAATCACCAAACTATAAATATTGACAATAATAACAATGCCAATCACAAAAGTTAATGACACACAAATTCACCAATGCACAAATATTGATAATACTTATCAATGTAAATCACGAAGATTGGTGAAAACACAAATTCCAGAAATCATCAATGGAAATACAGAAACCACAAAAAAGAGGGGAGGCCTATCACAAAATGGGAGCATGAAAACTCACGAACACGTGTATCACAAAATGGAACGCTATTCCATGGTTGGTAACCATTAATTTTGAGCCAAAGCTCCACAAAACGGCCCGAAGACCATGGGTCACTACCCCACCAAATTGAGCCGAAGCTCCACAGAAACGGGATTTAGTCTCCCTCGTAGACAAAGAGACATTGCACATATGCTAGTCTAAATCACAAATATGATGATCAACGATCATCAAGAAGTGTCAATTACAGTAAGCTAGTAAATATATAAGCTTAGCTTCATTTCCCATAACCACTAGCTTAACTTAAATATTTACGAACAAATTATAGATCTCCACTCGAAAATTGTCACAAGAGATTCAATCGAACATGTCCAAGAATTAATCGGCGAAGTAAATGCAAGCGTTTCATACCATTTGTTTTACTAAGCCGTTTAATTAGATTTCTCGTACGAGTGAGATGAAGTGACAAATCACAAAAATGATTGTAGAAACAATAAATCACAAAAATTCACATTCGAAGACGTGAATAAAAACCAAAGAATTCGATTCCAAACTCATCAAAGTGGAAATACCCTTGCGACTTAACAGTAACGACTTACGACTTAACATAAGTCAACACAAGAAATCAACGGCTCAACACATGTGACTACACGGCGTACGACCTAAGAGATCAGCGACTTAAGAAATAGCATGCGGCTTAAAGCAGGTGCGACATAAAGGGTGGCGTGACCTAACTGCAAACGACCTAAGGAATGGCACGACCTAAAGTATGTGCGACCTAGCCGAGCGACCTAAGTGTTGCAAACGGCATAATAGGCCAAGCGACCTAAACGAGACCAATGGAGCGACCTAAGTGATGCGACCTAGCCGACCGACCTAAGGGGTGAAGTAGGCCGAGCGACTTAAGTGTGGAATGACCTATCCCATGGCGCGACCTATCTTGTCGCGACCTATGTTGGCAGGTGCGACATAACACGGCCGAGCGACCTAACGACCTAAGAGGAAAGAAGGCCGAGCGACTTTAACGACATAAGAGGAAAGAAGGCCGAGCGACCTAACGACTTAAGGCGTAAACAAGGCCAAGCGACCTAATGTCCGAGCGACCTAACGACCTAAGGCGTATGAGAAGGCCGAGCGACTTAAGTGGGGACGACCTAGCAGGGCGCGACCTAAGGAGTTGCGTGATATAACATGGCCGAACAACGACCTAAGTATGGCGCGACCTATAGGGGTGCGACCTAAATGCAGGCCGACCTAATCTGCAGGCCGAGAATCCTATGTGCAAGCCGAACGACCTAAGCAACAAAAATGCAAAAATTCTCTCAATTAGCAACCGATCGAGCACGAACGCTAGGGGATTACGGCCATCGGCTACCCGGTCCTATTGGCTCCTCGATGCATCACCAAAAACGTATTCTAACACCAAAGTTAGTATTTTTAAAGATTTGAACCCAAAACACTAAAAATTGGGATTTCCACCAATTCAATCCAAATCAAGAGCAAATGCATATGAAAAAGTGTTAGGAATTCATACGCAACAATTAAAGATAGTTATAGACAAAGATGTGAGATAAAAATCTCACTTTTACACAAAATCAATGAAGAAGAAGCTTGAGAGCAAAGGAAGAACCAATGGTTTCTCTTTGAATTTGGAGTTAGATGTTGGATTTGCAAATGAACTAGGGCTTGGAGTTTTAATTTCTCATTCCTTCCTCCATTTTTGATGAAGCTTGAGTGTTAGGAAATAAAAGCAAAGTTATGAAGGGAAGGGGGTTGAGCTAGAGTTAATAGTTTAGGCTAATGGGCTAAAGCAAACTCAAAGCCCAAAGTGAAAAGTGGCAAAATTCCTCTAACTCCAAACATATCAAAATTTATACTCAAAAAGATTGCAAATGGTGTTTTGGACCCAATGGAAGTGGTCCGGAGTCCTAATTCGACCGTATGCAAAAAGTAACTTCTCGGACTAAAATCCGACTAATGATAAAATATTAAAATAAAATATTTAAATATTCAATCGTAAAATATGCGGGTTGTTACAAAATAAATTAATTACTCCTTAATTAATTATCTTTAATAATTAACCTTTAATTAATTATTTTTATTAATCCCCTTGATTAATCCCCTTCAGTACTTAATTACCCTTAATTAATTACATCACTTAATTATCTTCAAATAACATCATTAATCAATTCTTAAATTAATTACACTAAGTAATTAATTATTAATTACTTTCACTAAGTAATTATCCTTTATATTAATAACACAAAGTAATTAATCCCAAATCTCTTCTATACTTCAATTAATTACATCCAGTAATTACTCATCTTAATTACTTCACTAAGTAATTACACTTTATAAATCTCATTAAGTAATTATGCTTAATCCCATCATCAAGTGATTATTTAAATTAATTAAACCAAATAATTAACTTAAAACTAATCATGTCAATTTAATTAATTACCTTGAGTAATTAATTCCTCTAATTACTTCCATTAAGTAATTATACTTAAACAATTTCCATAAATGATTATCTATAATTAATTAATATAATTAATTATTAAAATTAATTAATCATGTATTTAATAATCTGTAAAATTCTGTTTTTCCGTATTCTTTGAATTGACAATAAATCGTACATGTCCAACTCAAATTGCACGAAAAGACGGATCTTTATGGGTAATAAAGAAAAGTAGAGAGAAAAGAATCACACTCGATTGGAATAACATATAATATTGAACAAATATTTTTACAACGAAAAACTTTTAAATACATATATCAGAGTCTAACCTAGATTCAACTTGGGTAGTTATAAAACCTGCCTTTACAAATGCTGACAAACATCAAACAAAATACACTAAGTATAGCGGATAATAGAAATGCTCATACGTCGATGAATATCTCCAGCTCTCTTTTGGAAACTCAAACCGTCTTGGAATATCCTGAAACTACTCGGATCCCGAGTATTGAAAATACCCGGATCAGGCTTGATAAACCATCGTGAGAAAAACTCAATAATTAATGACAGTGCCATATATCAGCCTTTGAATAAAATCCATTGAAAACAAAGAGTATCTCATAAGACCACGCCCACACATAAACACGGACGGGTTTTTACCTTATATAACTAAAACACTTTTATATAAAAACGTTTTATACTATTTCTAATGACATTCTTTGAAAACATTTGCAGATAAACTTATTAATCTTAGCTGAAATTGTTACATTGATTAAATTCCAGCATAATAGGTTTACAATCAAGTCCGTAGGTTCTTATTGGAGAATGGATTTCCATACAAATGACCAGGCGCAGGATCTACCTTCCGAATAGGCACACCTGTAGATGGATGTCACAAGGAACCATCACAAAGCTCCTCTACCAACACAAGATCGGCCTACCTCTGTAACTAGATAGTACCGATATCATCCCCCGGTCGTTATCGACCTTTAACCGAGCGCTCGTTTTCCATACACCACATTAATATACATCCCGAACTTCATAGCGGGAAGAAATATATCTAGAAGGGGATGATCATACCCTAATTGGGAATGACCCACTTAGCCTTGCTGCATCTAATCCTGTTTCGGTCATTTCCGGTTTGATGAGGCTTGAGGCTACGATTACCTTTTCAAAAAGCACATATCACATCTTTGAGTGCTACATTGCCATTTCCGCTGACTACTAATTGCCTTCCACAAAAATACAACCCTTGAGCTCGTATGTCCCAAGGAGGGTGTTAAGCTAAGAGAAGTTGCCTTCTCTTCCATGACTGATGTACGTTTGTAAAAACCAATGTACGTAATCTTTAGAAATGCAATGTCAAACAAACGTCCATACAAGTTGTCCAGGAACAGGTCAAACCGAAGGCACCCTCCTACTACCACTAATAGCGAGTAGTCCTTGCAATCCGAAAAATCTCCACAACGAGGAGATCACTGCTATATATAACTCGGGAGCCACCCAGAGCAAGTCAACAAGAGTCCTCACGCTATAAAGATCTGCGGTCTTCAATAATCATCATCTTCAACATGTCTTCACGTTCGAATGTATAGATTGGTTCGAAGTGATTTTCGAATGGGATTTACCCAAATCCGACCCCGGTTCCTTCGAAATCCAATATCGATAGAAAGTGAATATGAGTATACAGGATTTACTACGTCTCTTTTCACTTTAATTTTTTTCGGATGATTTCGAAATCTCTTTCTTTTGACTTAGCATAATTTCTAAGAAATGCATTCTTTTTCTTTAGAAAATATCTCAGATTTCCTTACTCAATTCTTGATCAAATTCTTTAACTTTTAGGCGGGTCAAAAACAATGTTATTTAAGACATCGTTTACGATAAACCCTAAATCAATCTTAACAAACATTTTGAAGTAAATAGGATCATAGAAATCATTCATTTTTGGAGATTGCTTAACTTTTGGATAATACCAATCCTCTTTTATTTTGGAAAACTTGACAGAATCTTTTTTATTTAAGAGCATCCGGACTTTCCTTTCGATCTCTTCCACCCCTCGTCTAAGAAAAGAAAACATAGGCCAGGTAAGTTCAGGGCACTGGTTGCTCCATCCCTAACCTTAGTTAAACACCTTGTTTTATCTTCCCAAATCTCATATGCGGGACAAATGTTCTAGCCGTTTCCACATACTCGGATTTCCAACTTTATTTTGGAATTGCTTATAAATATTCTAAATTATCTTTCAAAAACGCTTAATTATCCTTTTCAAAACATTCACAACTTATTCTGGGAAACATCGTTACATTTAAACTCGTATTCCAAAAGTTAAAGAATTCACAACATAAAAGTGCTACGGAAAGTGCTAAATAAGCTTATTTGAATTAAACAACTTTTAAACATTCGATAATTCATATTTTCCAATCCAAATCTCTTTTAAATCATTTAAATAGATTTATCAAATTTCTTCCATATTTTTTCATAATTAAAAACATCCATTTAAACAAAATTTCTGTTACGGTCACTTAACAGCACTAGCACGATTTTTCCGGAAAATTGATTTGGAATTAATTCAAAATCTACAAGACGAAACTTTGATTTTCTTTCTTCATTTAGAAGATATGGATATAATAGTCCGGAATTTTCTTATCTCGAAGAATTCCGAGCCATATTCCACTCTATACACTCATTTGAACTTTTCGACGCGAAATCGCGAACTACCGTTGCGCGACGCGTCTAGTTTTAACTTATTTTTCAATATTTGAAATAATCTATTCAAATTGGATTTCAACATTTATAAAATCATTACAAATCATTTTAAAACAATATTTTCACTTTTTAAAGTATTTAAAATTTATTTTCACTATTACCATATTACAATATTATTATATTCCCATTATTTTAATATTGAATTTTAAATTCCAATTTTAACTCAATTTCAATTCTAATCTCAAATTAAACTCATCTCAAATCCAATTTCAATTAAAACTTCAATTTAATCTCAAACTAAACTTCACTTTTTCAAAATCGATTTCAATTTCAATTTCACTATTCATCTCAATTTCTATTTAACTATCCTTTCCAAATCCGTTTCACTTCAAATTTCAAATTCTATTTTATTTTAACTTTAATTTCACTTCTAAATGAAAAGAGACTTATTTTTTCCACAACGTCTCATATTACTAAAATGTGATCTTTTTAAATAAAGGGATTACTTAATTAATAGGAATTTGATGTCCAAATTATCGTCACAACCATACAACAATCATATAACACTAACATATTCAATACGCTAAATGTCATAACCTTACTACGGATTATCCAACATATTCAAACAATCAATCAAACATCCATATTATCAAATAGTGATTATCTAACATAACAATTAAGCATGATAATCAATATAATTTAAAAACGGTGAGAATTTCTCACCTTTACCCAAAACGTTTAACTTCCTACCAACATTCATTTATTTCAACGCTTCACTGAACCTTATCATAACCATGCTTCCAAGTGCTCGACCATCTCCATCTCTACTTGCTTTGCTCATGCCGTCCACTTATCAACTCCCAAATTCACGGCCTAAAGCCCTTTTTAAAAAGAGAAGAAGAAGAAGAAGTGAACTAAGAAGAGGTTAGAGAGTAACAAGTGGATTAGTGCTTAAGCATTCCACTATTATTCACCCTCCTACCTCTCTTAAAGAGGAGAAACCATTAATGAGCAAAAGAAAGCTCAAAAATGAAGAAGAAGGAGAATGAGAGATGTGAAGAAAATGAGTGAAAGTGTAGTGGTATTTATAGCAAAAATTTTCTTTGTAAATTACATTTTTAACCTTAGCCAAAATGACTAAAATACCCTTCTACGTTTTGAATTTTCAACTTACTTTCTTTCCTTTCCAAGATGAGAAAGGATGTGCTTTAATGAGAAAGATGGTTTAGTAATGATGTTATTTTTATGTCAAATCATGTCTTTTCACTTTTTATACATTTATTTAAACTTTTCAAAAGTAAGCCCCTTTTGACTTTTAGTGCTAAATGTAAAGTGTTTAAATAGTTTCTAAACTTTTATTTATAAGTTAGAAAATGTATCAAGTGGCAACAACTGTCGACAACTCGTTTTGGTTAAAAACGGCGTTTTTGACGACAAATTATACAGTCAAAATTTGACGTTTTTAATAAGCTATATATTGAAGTAAACCAAACTTTAAAATGAACTTTTTACTTTTTTAAATAAATCAAAACAAGTCTCTTTATATTATAAAATCATATTTAATTAATATCAAAATTTCTAATTTTACAGCGTATGTAAAACTGACAAAATGCGACAAATTTTAGTTATTTTTGTAAAACGAGTATTAACATACTTTTAAATCTTTTAACTTGCTTTTATTATCTTTATTAGATGTTTTAATTAAAATTTATCTTTTTAAATAAATATGTAAATCCATTTATTTAAGCCTTTATTTATTCTTAACAAAACTTAACTTTTGTCGATTTGTTCTAAAATCCAAATTTATACTTTTTAATTTATTAACTATAAGAATATATATTTAATTATTATATATAACATATTTATTTTAAGATTTAAATTCATTTTAAATTTAAAAATGAGTAAAATCTCTCATTTTCGAAGTAGCGAAATTACGGGTCGTTGCATTCTACCCTACTTAAAAGCATTTCGTCCTCGAAATGAAATCAAAGATAAAGAAATCTATCGCATACTCATCTCCTCAAATAATTTGGCTTATTTCTACTGATGATAGAAAAGAAAAGAAGAAGGTCGATATCATAACAACACCAAAACAAGTGATGCCAAACATACATATAAAGATTCCCCACATTAACTTGAGTATCTATCACGTACTTACGGTTATATATACATACATCAACTCAAACTTCTATCCTACCCATCCTAGTGCATACTGCACACTTAATATATACGACAACCCAATAAGACTATATATCCAAAAACAACAAAACTGGTACTGTATTAACATAAAAAAATACATCCACATAACGCATCCCCTGACCTGAGCATGTATTATACCTGAGGTCTATATATATAGACAACAAAACATCAATCCAACCACTATATCTTAGTGCCTACTATTTGAGATAACTATCCAACTACTAAGTAGACAGACCTAACACATCATATATATGTGATATTTGATTCGATCTATTATTCGAATCCATAACTTTTCTTTTGAACTAGTATCGATCCCTTGATTTTCTAGTGCGGACATTGATCAAACTTCTTGATCATAAACCCATGCTTTCCTTGCATAGCTCTTAACTATGATAGAAAACTCATGTACATAATCATAAACTCCCATCAATGCTCGCCGTCAAAAATTGAGTGATAAATCCTTTTTCGGATTGGTGTAAACACCTCAAGGTTCTGTACTCAAATCTTAGATCGAAATTTATGTGCCAAAATGATCTACATTTAACTTATGTACTTATTCACATTCATCTTTACCTAGTACATTTCTTCAAAACTTCTGTTAATCCAAGTTTATTTCACAACCATTTACTTTCTTTACTAAATCCATTATTACTTAGGCATACAAATATGACTTGAACTTGTATAATATATCTTTACTTCCTAAGAGTATATATGCGTATCCCTAATCTTCAAACCATCATTACTTCAACTAAGGTGTTTAAATAATATGGAACTCTACTATTATCTCAAATTAATAAGTTACAAAACTCAACCCTTAGTTTTCTTTGTCTAAGGTTTTCATTTAACTAATATTATTTATCCAATCCATATATTAATAAGGCAACTTTGCTAAGTTTACACCTTTTTCTCACTGATTCTATGATTAACTATTTAACTTATTTACCTATCCATTTTCTAAATCAATTTTCTTAATCTTCAATTCATAAAATACCTTATAGTCAAATTTGTGAAACTTAATTCTTATGGTATTTGTTATTAACCTTTTTCGTCCAACAATCACCCTACTAACCATATTATTCAAAAATATCCACTTCTATTCTTACTTCATTTTGAATTACAAATGTTACCCTAAATGTATCAGTAATTCAAATTTTTATATTAGGATAATATTTCTTATACCTCTTATTTCTAAATTCGCTTCGATTTTAACCTAGTCAAAGTGTCTAAATTTCAAATTAACTTAACTCCTTTATAAGTTATAGAACTTACCCTTTCATATTATATTTACCCTAAATTTCAATTTTGGCTTATCATTTTCTATTTTATTGATAACAATTTTTTTCTGCGTGTACATTTTCTCTTTACTTTCTCCAGTTACAACTTGTAGCTTCAATATTATCATCAAATATCTTACAGTCAAATTGTGAATTTTACTTCACAAGATATTTTCACTTAGCTTTTAAATCCATCCATTATGATAATCACTTAATCATTATTATTTCTTAATAACCAAAGGTCTAGGGGTATATGATAAAAATTCTAAATTCTAGCTTTCAATTAGTTGATTCTATATGGAATATCTTATAGTCAAATTATGCAATTCTAATCACAAGATATTCATATTTTAGTTTTTCTAAGCAAAATTATAAACAATCCTTAATTTCTAACCCAAAAATAATGGTATCCCTTTAATATTTATAATATAAACCCAAGGTAAAAAATTTCATTTACTAATTTCTTTAAAACAAAAACACCTTTATAAAATTAACAAATACACGCTCATATATATAATACTCTCATAACTCATTCTAGGGTGTTACTAGCCCCATCTCTAATGAGTTACTCATCCTAGGATATTACTAATCATACCTCTGATGAGACTTTACCCATAACAGAGCCAATGTTCTCGCTTAACCTTCAGCTCTGATACCAAATGTAAAGATCTAGGCTTTTCAACCATGGACAACGGCCACTTTCCGCCGTAGCTTACACGGGTACCTCACGCTTTGCTTTTACAGCCAGCCTCTCGACTGAAACCAACCCTTCGGTACTCGATCTCAGGGACGTGTAAGAGTAAGAGTCATCTGTTTGCTACCTAACAAGAAGCGAGAACCCACTATCATGTACGAACCTCAATAAACAAAGCAGATAATAGAATATGCTCATACATCGATGAATATCTCCAGCTCTCCTTTGGAAACTCCAACCGTCTTCGACTATCCTGAAACTACTCGGATCTGACCCGAGTATTGAAAATACCCGGATCAGGCTTGATAAACCAGCGTGAGAAAAACTCAATAATTAGTGACAGTGTCATATATCAGCCATTGAATAAAATCCTTTGAAAACAAAGAGTTTCTCATAAGACCATGCCCACACATAAACACGGATGGGTTTTTTCCTCATGATAACTAAAACACTTTTATATCAAAACGTTTTATACTATTTCTAATGACATTCTTTGAAAACATTTGCAGATAAACTTATTAATCTTAGCTGAAATTGTTACATTGATTAAATTCCAGCATAATAGGTTTACAATCAAGTCCGTAGGTTCTTATTGGAGAATGGATTTCCATACAAATGACCAGGCGCAGGATCTACCTTCCGAATAGGCACACCTGTAGATGGATGTCACGAGGAACCATCACAAAGCTCCTCTACCAACAAAAGATCGGCCTACCTCTGTAACTAGATAGTACCGAATATATCATCCCCGGTCGTTATCGACCTTTAACCGAGCGCTCGTTTTCCATACACCACATTAATATACATCCCGAACTTCATAGCGGGAAGAAATATATCTAGAAGGGGATGATCATACCTTAATTGGGAATGACCCACTTAGCCTTGCTGCATCTTATCCTGTTTCGGTCATTTCCGGTTTGATGAGGCTTGAGGCTATGATTACCTTTTCAAAAAACACATATCACATCTTTGAGTGCTACATTGCCATTTCCGCTGACTACTAACTGCCTTCCACAAAAATACAACCCTTGAGCTCTATGTCTCAAGGAGGGTGTTAAGCTAAGAGCAGTTGCCTTCTCTGCCATGACTGATGTACGTTTGTAAAAACCAATGTACGTAATCTTTAGAAATGCAATGTCAAACAAACGTCCATACAAGTTGTCCAGGAACAGGTCAAACCGAAGGCACCCTCCAACTACCACTAATAGCGAGTAGTCCTTGCAATCCGAAAAATCTCCACAACGAGTAGATCACTGCTATATATAACTCGGGAGCCACCCAGAGCAAGTCAACAAGAGTCCTCATGCTATAAAGATCCGCGATCTTCAATAATCATCATCTTTAACATGTCTTCACGTTCGAACGTATAGATTGGTTCGAAGTGGTTTTCGAATGGGATTTACCCAAATCCGACCCCGCTTCCTTCGAAATCCAATATCGATAGAAAGTGAATATGAATATACAGGATTTATTAAGTCTCTTTTCACTTTAATTTTTATCGGATGATTTCGAAATCTCTTTCTTTTGACTTAGGATAATTACTAAGAAATTCATTCTTTTTCTTTGGAAAATATCTCGGGTTTCCTTACTCAATTCTTGATCAAATTCTTTAACTTTTAGGCGGATCAAAAACAATGTTATTTAAGACATCATTTACAATAAACCCTAAATCAATCTTAACAAACATTTTGAAGTAAATAGGATCATAGAAATCATTCATATTTGGAGATTGCTTAACTTTTGGATAATACTAATCCTCTTTTATTTTGGAAAACTTAACAGAATCTTTTTTATTTAAGGTCATCCATGCTTTCCTTTCGATCAGTTACACCCCTCGCCTAAGAAAAGAAAACATAGGCCTGGTAAGTTCTAGGCATTGGTTGCTCCATCCCTAACCTTAGTTAAACACCTTGTTTTATCTTCCCAAATCTCACAGGCGGGACAAATGTTCTAGTCGTTTCCACATACTCAGTTTTCCAACTTTATTTTGGAATTGCTTATAAATATTCCAAATTATCTTTCAAAAACGCTTAATTATCCTTTCCAAAACATTCACAACTTATTCTGGGAAACATCGTTACATTTAAACTCGTATTCCACAAGTTAAGGAATTCACAACATAAAAGTGCTACGGAAAGTGCTAAATAAGCTTATTTGAATTAAACAACTTTTAAACATTCGATAATTCATATTTTCGAATCCAAATCTATTTAAATCATTTAAATAGATTTATCAAATTTCTTCCATATTTTTTCATAATTGAAAACATCCATTTAAACAAAATTTCTGTTTCGGTCATTTAACTACACAAGCGCGTTTTTTCTGGAAAATTGATTTGGAATTAATTCAAAATCTACAAGACGAAACTTTGATTTTCTTTCTTCGTTTAGAAGATATGGATATAATAGTCCGGAATTTTCTTATCTCGAAGAATTCCGAGCCATATTCCACTCTATACACTCATTTGAACTTTTCGGTTCGAAATCGCGAACTACCGTTGCGCGACGCGTCTAGTTTTAACTTATTTTTCAATATTTGAAATAATCTATTCAAATTGGATTTACACACTTATAAAATCATTACAAATCATTTTAAATCAATATTTTCACTTTTGAAAGTATTTATTATTTTCACTATTACCATATTATAATATTATTATATTCCACTATTTTAATATTAAATTTTAAATTCCAATTTTAACTCAATTTCAATTCTAATCTCAAATTAAACTCATTTAAACTTAGATTTCAAATACAATTTTAATTAAAACATTAATTTAATCTCAAACTAAACTTCACTTTTTCAAAATCGATTTCAATTTCAATTTCACTGCTCATCTCAATTTCTATTTCTATTTAGCTATCCTTTTTTAAATTCGTTTCACTTCAAATTTCAAATTCTCTTTTATTTTAAACTTAATTTCACTTCTAAATGAAAAGAGACTTATTTTTTCCACAATATCTCATATTACTAAAATATGATCTTTTTAAATAAAGGGATTACTTAATTAATAGGAATTTGATGTCCAAATTATCGTCACAACCATACAACAATCATATAACACTAACATATTCAATATGCTAAATGTCATAACATTATTACGGATTATCCAAAATATTCAAACAATCAATCAAACATCCATATCATCAAATAGTGATTATCTAACATAACAATTAAGCATGATAATCAATATAGTTTAAAAAGCGGTGAGAATTTCTCACCTTTACCCAAAACGTTTAACTTCCTACCAACATTCATTTATTTCAACGCTTCACTGAACCTTATCATAACCATGCTTCCAAGTGCTCGACCATCTCCATCTCTACTTGCTTTGCTCACGCCCTCCCCTTATCAATTCTCAAATTCACGGCCTAAGGCCCTTTTTAAGAAGAGAAGAAAAAAACGTGAACTAAGAAGATGTTAGAGAGTAACAAGTGGATTAGTGCTTAAGCATTCCACTATTTTTAACCCTCCTACCTCTCTTAAAGAGGAGAAGCCATTGATAAAAGAGGAGAAGCCATTAATGAGCAAAAGAAAGCTCAAAAATGAAGAAGAAGAAGAAGAAGAAGAAGAATGAGAGATGTAAAGAAAATGAGTGAAAGTGTAATGGTATTTATAGCAAAAATTTCCTATGTAAATTACATTTTTAACCTTATCCAAAATGACTAAAATACCCTTCTACTTTTTGAATTTTCAACTTACTTTCTTTCCTTTCCAAGATGAGAAAGGATATGCATTAATGAGAAAGATGGTTTAGTAATGATGTTGTTTTTATGTCAAATCATGTCTTTTCACTTTTTATACAATTATTTAAACTTTTCAAAAGTAAACCCTTATCTTTTAGTGCTAAATGTAAAGTGTTTAAATAGTTTGTAAACTTGTATTTATAAGTTATAAAATGTATCAAGTTGCAACAACTTGTCGACAACTTGTTTTGGTTAAAAACGGTGTTTTTGACGACAAATTATACAGTCAAAATTTGACGTTTTTATTAAGCTATATATTGAAGTAAACCAAACTTTAAAATAAACTTTTTACTTCTTTAAATAAATCAAAACAAGTCTCTTTATATTTTAAAATCGTATTTAATTAATATCAAAATCTCTAATTTTACAGTGTATGTAAAACTGACAAAATGCGATAAATTTTGGTTATTTTTGTAAAACGAGTATTAACATACTTTAGATCTTTTAACTTGCTTTTATTATCTTTATTAGATGTTTTAATTGAGATTTATCTTTATAGATAAATATTTAAATCCATTTATTTAAGCCTTTATTTATTTTTAACAAAACTAAACTTTTGTCGATTTGTTCTAAAATCCAAATTTATACTTTTTAATTTATTAATTATAAGAATATATAGTTATTTATTATATATATAACATATTTATTTTAATATTTAAATTCCTTTTAAATTTAAAAATAAGTAAAATCTCTCATTTTCGAAGTAGTGAAATTACGGGTCGTTGCATTCTTCCCTACTTAAAAGCATTTCGTCCTCGAAATGAAATCAAAGATAAAGGAATATATCCCATACTCATCTCCTCAAATAATTTGGCTTATTTCTACTGATGATAGAAAAGAAGAAGGCCGATATCATAACAAAACTAAAACAAGTGATGCCAAACATACATATAAAGATTCCCCACATTAACTTGAGTATCTATCACGTACTTACGGTTATATATACATGCATCAACTCAAGCTTCTATCCTACCCATCCTAGTGCATACTGCACACTTAATATATACAACAACCCAATAAGACTATACATCCAAAAACAAAAAAACTGATACTATATTAAGATAGATAAATACATCCACATAACTCATCCCCTGACCCGAGCATGTATTATATCTGAGGTCTATATATATATAGATACCAAAACGCCAATCCAACCACTATATCTTAGTGCCTACTATTTGAGATAACTATCCAACTACTAAGTGGACAAACCCAACACATCATACTATATGTGATATTTGATTCGATCTATTATTCGAATCTACAACTTTTCTTTTAAACTAGTATCGATCCCTCGATTTTCTAGTGCGGACTTTGATCAGACTTCTTGATCATAAACCGTTGCTTTCCTTGCATAGACCTCAACTATGATAGAAAACTCATGTACATAATCATAAACTCCCATCAACGCTCGTCGTCAAGAATTGAGTGATAAATTCTTTTTCGAATTGGTGTAAACACCTCAAAGTTCTGTACTCAAATCTTAGATCGAAATTTATGTGCCAAAATGATCTACGTTTAACTTATGTACTTATTCACATTCATCTTTAGCTAACACATTTCTTCAAAACTTCTGTTAATCCAAATTATTTCACAACCATTTACTTTCTTTACTAAATCCATTATTACTTAGGCATACAAATATGGCTTGAACTTGTATAATATATCTTTACTTCCTTAGAGTATATATGCATATCCCTAATCTTCAAGCCATCATTACTTCAACTAAGGTGTTTAAATAATATGGAACTCTACTATTATCTCAAATTAATAAGTTATAAAAATCAACCCTTAGTTATCTTTATCTAAGGTTTTATTTTGCTAATATTATTTATCCAATCCATATTTTAATAAGGCAACTTTACTAAGTGTACACCTTTTTCTCATTGATTCTATAATTAATTATTTAACTTATTTACCTATCCATTTTCTAAATCAAATTTCTTAATCTTCAATCCATCAAAAACCTTATAATCAAATTTGTGAAACTTAATTCTTATGGTATTTGTTATTAACCTTTTTCGTCCAACAATCACCCTACTAACCATATTATTCAAAAATATCCACTTCTATTCTTACTTCATTTTGAATTACAAATGTTACCCTAAATGTATCACTAATTCAAATTTTTATATTAAGATGGTATTTCTTATACCTCTTATTTCTAAATTTCGCTTTGATTTTAACCTAGTCAAAGTGTCTAAACTTCAAATTAACTTAACTCCTTTATAAGTTATAGAACTTACCCTTTCATGTTATATTTACCCAAAATTTCAATTTTGGCTTATCATTTTCTATTTTATTGATAACAATTTTTTTCTGCGTGTACATTTTCTCTTTACTTTCTCCAGTTACAACTTGTAGCTTCAATATTATCATCAAATATCTTACAGTCAAATTGTGAATTTTACTTCACAAGATATTTGCACTTAGCTTTTAAATCCATCCATTATGATAATCACTTAATCATTATTATTTCTTAATAACCAAAGGTCTAGGGGTATATGATCAAAATTCTAAATTCTAGCTTTCAATTAGTTGATTCTATATGGAATATCTTATAGTCAAATTATGCAATTCTAATCACAAGATATTCATATTTTAGTTTTGCTAGGCAAAATTATAAACAATCCTTAATTTCTAACCCAAAAATAATGGTATCCCATTTAATATTTATAATATAAACCCAAGGTAAAATTATTTCATTTACTAATTTCTTTAAAACAAAATCTCATTTATAAAATTAACAAATACACGCTCATATATATAATACTCTCATAACTCATTCTAGGGTGTTACTAGCCCAATTTCTAATGAGTTACTCATATTAGGATATTACTAATCCTATCTCTGATGAGACTTTACCCATAACAGAGCCAATGTTCTCGCTTAACCTTCAGCTCTGATACCAATTGTCTTTTCAACCATCGACAACGGCCACTTTCCGCCGTAGCTTACACGGGTACCTCACGCTTTGCTTTTACAGCCAGCCTCTCGACTGAAACCAACCCTTCGATACTCGATCTCAAGGACATGTAGGAGTAAGAGTCATCTGTTTGCTACCTAACAAGAAGCGAGATTCCCCTATCATGTACAAACCTCAATAAACAAAGCGGATAATAGAATGTGCTCATACATCGATGAATATCTCTAGCTCTCCTTTAGAAACTCCAACCGTCTTCGACTATCCTGAAACTACCCGGATCTAACCCGAATATTGAAAATACCCGGATCAGGCTTGATAAACCAGCGCGAGAAAAACTCAATAATTAATGACAGTGTCATATATCATCCTTTGAATAAAATCCTTTGAAAACAAAGAGTATCTCATAAGACCATGCCCACACATAAACACGGATGGGTTTTTACCTTATGATAACTAAAACACTTTCATATCAAAACATTTTATATTATTTCTAATGACATTATTTGAAAACATTTGCAAATAAACTTATTAATCTTAGCTGAAATTGTTACATTAATTAAATTCCAGCATAATAGGTTTACAATCAAGTCCGTTCTTATTGGAGAATGGATTTCCATACAAATGACCAGGCGCAAGATCTACCTTCCGAATGGGTACACCTCTAGATGGATGTCCCGAGGAACCATCACAAAGCTCCTCTACCAACACAAGATCGGCCTACCTCTGTAACTAGATAGTACCGATATCATCCCCCGGTCGTTATCGACCTTTAACCGAGCGCTCGTTTTCCATACACCACATTAATATACATCCCGAACTTCATAGCGGGAAGAAATATATCTAGAAGGGGATGATCATACCCTAATTGGGAATGACCCACTTAGCCTTGCTGCATCTAATCCTGTTTCGGTCATTTCCGGTTTGATGAGGCTTGAGGCTACGATTACCTTTTCAAAAAGCACATATCACATCTTTGAGTGCTACATTGCCATTTCCGCTGACTACTAATTGCCTTCCACAAAAATACAACCCTTGAGCTCGTATGTCCCAAGGAGGGTGTTAAGCTAAGAGAAGTTGCCTTCTCTTCCATGACTGATGTACGTTTGTAAAAACCAATGTACGTAATCTTTAGAAATGCAATGTCAAACAAACGTCCATACAAGTTGTCCAGGAACAGGTCAAACCGAAGGCACCCTCCTACTACCACTAGTAGTGAGTAGTCCTTGCAATTCGAAAATCTCCACAACGAGGAGACCACTGTTATATATAACTCGGGAGCTACCCAGAGCAAGTCAACAAGCAGTCCTCACACTATAAAGATCCACGGTCTTCAATTATCATCTTCAACATGTCTTCACGTTCGAACGTATAGGTTGCTCGAAGTGGTTTTTGAATGTGATTTACCCAAATCCGACCCCGGTTCCTTCGAAATCGAATATCGATAGAAAGCGGATATGAGTATACATGGTTTATTAAGTCTCTTTTCACTTTAATTCTTTTCGGATGATTTCGATATCTCTTTCTTTTGACTTAGGATAATTTCTAAGAAATTCATTCTTTTTCTTTGGAAAATATCTCAAATTTCCTTACTCAATTCTTGATCAAATTCTTTAACTTTTAGGCGGGTCAAAAACAATGTTATTTAAGAAATCGTTTACGATAAACCCTAAATCAATCTTAACAAACATTTTGAAGTAAATAGGATCATAGAAATCATTCATTTTTGGAGAGTGCTTAACTTTTGGACAATACCATTCCTCTTTTATTTTGGAAAACTTAACAGAATCTTTTTTATTTAAGAGCATCCGGGCTTTCCTTTCGATCTGTTCCACCCCTTGCGTAGGAAAAGAAAACAAAGGCCGGGTAAGTTCAGAGCACTGATTGTTCCATCCCTAACCTTAGTTAAACACCTTGTTTTATCTTCCCAGATCTCACAGGCGGGACAAATGTACTAGTCGTTTCCGCATACTCCGATTTCCAACTTTATTTTGGAATTTCTCATAAATATTCCAAATTATCTTTCAAAAACACTTAATTATACTTTTTAAAACATTCACAATTTATTCTGGAAAACATCGTTACATTTAAACTCGTATTCCAAAAGTTATAGAATTCACAGCGTAAAAGTGCTACGGAAAGTGCCAAATAAGCTTATTTGAATAAATAACTTTTAAACATTCGATAATTCATTTTTTTTCAAATACAAATCTCTTTTAAATCATTTAAATATATTTATCAAATCTATTCCATATTTTTCCATAATTAAAAACATCCATTTAAACAAAATTTCTGTTACGATCACTTAACTGCACTAGCGCGATTTTTCTGGAAAATTGATTTGGAATTATTTCAAAATCTACAGGACGAAACTTAGATTTTTTTTTCTTCGTTTAGAAGATATGGATATAATAGTCCGGAATTTTCTTATCTCGAAGAATTCCGAGCCATATTCCACTTATACACTCATTTGAACTTTCCAGCGCGAAATCGCGAGCTACCGTTGCGCGACGCGTCTAGTTTTAACTTATTTTTCAATATTTGAAATAATCAATTCAAATTGGATTTCAACACTTATAAAATCATTAAAAATCATTTTGAATCAATATTTTCACTTTTTAAAGTATTTAAAATATATTTTCACTATTACCATATTATAATATTATTATATTCCCATTATTTTAATATTAAAATTTAAATTCCAATTTTAACTCAATTTCAATTCTAATCTCAAATTAAACTCATTTAGAACTTAGATTTCAAATCCAATTTCAATTTAAACTTCAATTTAATCCCAAACTAAACTTCACTTTTTCAAAATCGATTTCAATTTCACTATTCATCTCAATTTCAATTTCTATCTAACTATCCTTTTCAAATCTGTTTCACTACAAATTTCAAATTCTATTTTATTTTAACTTTAATTTCACTTCTAAATGAAAAGAGACTTATTTTTTCCACAATATCTCATATTACTAAAATATGGTCTTTTTAAATAAAGGGATTACTTAATTAATAGGAATTTGATGTCCAAATTATCATCACAACCATACAACAATCATATAACACTAACATATTCAATACGTTAAATGTCATAACATTACTACAGATTATCCAACATAATCAAACAATCAATCAAACATCCATATCATCAAATAGTGATTATCTAACATAACAATTAAGTATGATAATCAATATAATTTAAATAGAGGTGAGAATTTCTCACCTTTACGCAAAACGTTTAACTTCCTACCAACATTCATTTATTTCAACGCTTCACTAAACCTTATCATAACCATGCTTCCAAGTGCTCGATCATCTCTATCTCTACTTGCTTTGCTCACGGCCTCCCCTTATCAACTCCTAAATTCACGGCCTTAGGCCCTTTTTAAGAAGAGAAGAAGAAGAAGTGAACTAAGATGAGGTTAGAGAGTAATAAGTGGATTAGTGCTTAAGCACTCCACTATTTTTAACCCTCCTACCTCTCTTAAAGAGGAGAAGTCATTAATGAGCAAAAGAAAGCTCAAAAATGAAGAAGAAGAAGAAGAAGAATGAGAGGTGTGAAGAAAATGAGTGAAAGTGTAGTGGTATTCATAGCAAAAATTTCCTATGTAAATTACATTTTTAACCTTAGCCAATATGACTAAATACCCTTCTACTTTATGAATTTTCAACTTACTTTCTTTCCTTTCCAAGATGAGAAAGGATGTGCACTATTGAGAAAAGATGGTTTAGTAATGATGTTTTTATGTCAAATCATCACTTTTTATACATTTATTTAAACTTTTCAAAAGTAAACCCCTTTTGTCTTTTAGTGCTAAATGTAAAGTGTTTAAATAGTTTGTAAACTTGTATTTATAAGTTAGAAAATGTATCAAGTTGCAACAACTTGTCGACAACTTGTTTTGGTTAAAAACGGCGTTTTTGACGACAAATTATACAGTCAAAATTTGACGTTTTTATTAAGCTATATATTGAAGTAAACCAAACTTTAAAATGAACTTTTTACTTCTTTAAATAATTCAAAACAACTCTCTTTATATTTTAAAATCGTATTTAATTAATATCAAAATCTCTAATTTTACAGCATATGTAAAACTGACAAAATGCGACAAATTTTGGTTATTTTTGTAAAACGAGTATTAACATACTTTTAAATATTTTAACTTGCTTTTATTATCTTTGTTAAATGTTTTAATTGAGATTTATCTTTATAAATAAATATTTAAATCCATTTATTTAAGCCTTTATTTATTTTTAACAAAACCTAACTTTTGTCGATTTGTTCTAAAATCCAAATTTATACTTTTTAATTTATTAACTATAAGAATATATAATTATTTATTATATATAACATATTTATTTTAAGATTTAAATTCCTTTTAAATTTAAAAATAAGTAAAATCTCTCATTTTCGAAGTAGCGAAATTACGGGTCGTTACATAATTCCTAGTTAATGATCTACATTAACTATTAATAATTCTTTAATTTATTCTCTTAAGTAATTAACTTAGATTAATCATTATTAATTATTAATAAATATTTAATAACCAATTAATTATTCTCTAATTATTTAATTAAATAAATTTTCAATTATAACTTAATTAATTCTTAATTACTTGATTAATTAATTTCTAATCATTAATTAATAATCTTATCTTATCTAATTAATCATCCTTAATTATAAATTAATTATTCCTTTATTAATTAACTTAAACCTTAATTAATTATTTTAAACCCTTAATTACTTAATTAATTAATCCAAATCATTAATTAATTAAATAAACTAATTAATTATTTTAATTACCTTAATAATTTAATGAATCTTAAATCATTAAATCCTAATTAATTTAAGATAAAACTTTCCATATTAATGATCAAGTTATCATTACCAAAGCATTTAAAAACAATTTACTTTTAAATTTCATTTTAAATTTAAAATTTAAAATGAATACAACTTTTAACAAAGTTTAAAACAATTTAAAGACCTTTTAATTACATGTTTAAAGAAATACTTATCTTTTAAAAGGAATTTAAAAGCATTTTAAAACCAAATTCAATTTAAATTCAAATCACTTTTAAAACATACTTTAACATTTTAAAGTTGTTTAAACATTTTAAATTTGGCGAAACTTTATTTTATTTCAAACTAGAATACAAATTTAGATTGAATCTATACTTAAACTATTTTTAAAACTAGTTTAAATCCTGCTTTCCATTTTAAAATTTCATTTTTAAAGTTTTAAAGCAAACAGGTTTAAAAACCTGTAACTAAACAATGGCTCGAGCTACCCTAAAAATGCTTCGAGCCAAAACTCTCTCATCTTCGAGCAATTCACGAAGCAACTTGAATGAAAACCCGAGTACCCATCCCTAGCCTCACCCCGGACTTCACCATAAAAACAAATACACCGTGCATGTGCACGGTGGCTCCAACCATCACTGGTCAACTACCATGGCCTCATCACATCAGACAACCACCTCGCACTCCATCACGAACATCAAATCATCACAACAACCTCGAAATCAAGATCGAGCATAAAACCCCAAACCTGGAACTAAAGTCACAAAATCTAGAACCACCGCGTTCTCACATCTCCGACCGCTAGAGTGACAGCAACTCCGGCCACATATTTTCCAACTACCATGCTACCGTCTACCTGAATCTTGTTGCACTCGATCATCCAGAGATGCAATTCCGATCAAAATCCCCAACCAAAACAAAACTAGGGCTACAGACTTCCCAGATCAACCACCCTCGCCATCGACCACTGATCGCCTTCTTGATATTTTTCCCTAATTCTCCTATTATCACTGCATCACCAAAGAAGACGCTGACCCTCCAGACCATCTAGATCTACAGTACCTTCCCAAAACATCAATTCTGGTTAAACCAGAGCTGCTCCTAAACTCTAATATTAAAATTTATGAATTTAGTTTTAAAAATCTTAATTTTCAATGATATTTCAGATCCTAACTCTAAAACTTTGAATTACGATGTTTGAATTTTCACTTTAAAATAACTTGCTCTGTTGTTTTGGTTTTCCAGAATAAATTTATGTTCATTTAACCTAAATTAAAAAACATTAAAGCCTACTCTTTGATCAAACAAACAACTTTTGTTTGAAATTTAAATCCTAACAGAGATTGATTTAAGATAAAAATGGATTTTGATCACCATCTTTTCTTCTAAAACTAAGTACAGGCATAAGCAGATACGCAACAAACATATATCTATACACATCCACACATTCATATAAATTTACATAGAAATGCGCTTAAAATTATACACACAAACATACTAATTTCTAGATATGAACATGCAACAGGTTTATTATACTTAAGCTTTTAAAAGAGTAATGTTACTCACCTGTTATACAGAAGAACAGAGCACCTTTATTTTTGAAAAGATTTGAACTTGATTTGTTGTGGTTTGCTTATGATTTAAAACTGCAGCTGCATGTTTGCTTTTGAAAACCTCAAGTTGAGGATGAATGTAGGCCCAGTTGTTGCTTTCAGACAGAATTGAAGAAAACCACAGGCTTTTGAGTTGTTTGAACTTGCTTTTCATTTACAGATTGAAGAAAAACTTGTAGATTTGTTTTCTGGTTTTGAAGATGATTTCAGATGGTTGAATTTTGATTTGGTTAGAGGAAATACTGGTTTTAGAATTGCAATTTTTATTTAAGAGTGAATTTCATATTTTCTTTTGAGGGGATTTGCAGGTTTTGTTTTGAACATAATTTCTGGTTTTGAGTTTCATATTTTGTTTTGAGAGATTGTTTGAGTTCTTCTTAGTTGAGTAAAAAGATAGAAAAGAAAATGATGAATGAGTAAATAATGTACATAGGCTGAAATTTGATTTATCAAAAATAAAAGAAAAATCAAATTTGCAAATGCCACTTGTTTTTAAAGTTCAACACTTGTCATATATCTTTGTTCATTAATTAAAACAAGTTATATTAAGTTTTAATATGATAACACTTGTCATTTAAGTATTTTATTTAATTTAAAATGTTAATAAAAGCTTTTTAACTTAATTTATAAATTTACAATACTTATTTTTATATTTACAAATTATTTTTTTAAGAGAAGATAAAATAAAACAAATTATAGATATACAAATAAAAGCTTATATAATTATCTTTAAAATCCAAAACATTTTAAATATCTATCCTTTTGAATTTCAAAACTTTAAATTCAAATTCAAATTGAATTCTAAAATCGAATTTAAAAATCAAGTTATATATATACATATATAACTACACATTTAAATTTTGAAAATAACAAATATATCTATTTAAAATAATACATTATTAATATTGTTTGAAAATAACAAATTTGAAAATTTTAAATAATTTATAAAAGAGATTATCTTATTATTATTTTCAAATCATATTTATCAAGAAACATTTAAAATGAAAGTAAAACAAACCTTATAAACATTTATCTTAAGTAGTTTAAAACTATAT
Source organism: Allium cepa (assembly GCA_030765085.1). Taxonomy (NCBI): domain Eukaryota; kingdom Viridiplantae; phylum Streptophyta; class Magnoliopsida; order Asparagales; family Amaryllidaceae; genus Allium; species Allium cepa. The sequence goes on from CM060945.1 coordinate 509,833,741, forward strand.
AGTTATTTATTTAAATAATCTTTGAAAAGTTTTATTTTAAATTAAATCAAATTTCCAAATTACTAAAAAATTAGAATTAGAAAATTTGCTTTATTTATTAAATTCCGAACTAAAGCTTATCTATTTACAGTATATACAAATACATACATTATAAAGAAAACAATATATACATTATAAATAGAAAACATTTTACTAGCTTTTAAAAGATAAAATTCACCAATTAAATATTTATTTAATTGGATTATTAAATCAATTCAAATTTTATTAACAAAGATTATTAAATTAATTTAATTTTTAATGCAGATTATTAAATTGATATTGCCCAAAATTCCGGGTCATCACAAAGAGGATGGGTATTTACAGAAAATATTTGAGATTAAAATATAGATTTGCTTTTGCTTAAATAATCTTCCATAATAATTAAGTAAATTTATTTAATTCAACATTTGTCATCTCCATCACACCACACTTTTAAAATTCAAATACTTAAGAGTTAAGTAAAGAATAAGAATGATTACTTTACTTTATGTCACATGTGATGTGACATGTGTTTTGTTTTTTAGTTTACTTTTGCTAATTACTTTCTAGAATTTTTTGAGGTATTATTAAAAGTAACTTTGTTTAGTTAATTTTTAACTACCTTGATATGTTAATATATTTATTAAATTGTGTACATAAAAGTGCAATAAAATTGCGACAATTTTAAATCGACAAAACGTTAATTTTTGAAAAAATGTTTTGCAATCATATTTTGACGTTTTAGTTAAACTATTTATTTATATAAATCAAATTTAAAAATAAATTTTTATAATTTTATTTAAAAATATAAACACTCCTAAACAAATTAAAATAATTAATTAAATCATTTGAACTTACTTTTCTGAAATTAGGATTTTGTCACTTTTGTCGATATAAGCAAATGTTACTATTTTTATGTATATTTATATTTCCAAATCCTATCTAATATTATTTAAATCATAAAACCTTTTACTTTATATTTAAATTCACTTTAAATCTTATTTTTTTAAGTAGTCAAATTATGGGTCGTTATAGAGTTGCACAACCAAATCATTGAATACTCCTTGACCACATGATTTAATTAGCTTATAGTTGCCATAAATTAATTAATATTTATGAAATATTGATTATAAAATTTTATTTTTATTTGATAAACAAATATTATTAAATGTATTTATAAAATTTATAAACATATCAACTAATATATGAATAGATACGTGTCTAAATTGGATTTAAATGCAAAATATTTTGTTCGAATTTTAAAAAGTTTGAAACTTATTTAAGGGGCCGGTTTATTCGGCTATGATTAGGATGATAGGTGTAGCCATATGACAGGGGCAAGAGGGCTTTGTTTTGCATGGATATGGGAAAGAGAATTGGTAAGAGATCTCGATCCTAACTTGTCACCATTCCTCTCTATAGTAATAACTCAACCCATACCTATTAAACAACTTTTTAAAGCCTCCAAATCCCCTCATTTCTGGCTGAACTCTTCATCGCTTCTCCACCATTATTATAAGCTCGAATTAAATCAAATAATATACTATTGAATAGTCAATGGTCTGCAATTCGAAAGATAACACTTTCAGAATTAGAATTCGATTTAGAAGTTCATTTCAACACTTCAAGGTGTAATTTAAGCATTGGTATAAGGTAATGATCTGATCTACAGTTATACTATTTTGAATTATTATTTACATATCATATTATTTTTATTAGTTAGGTGATGATTTTATTATATTAATACATTGTTGTAATCAGATTGGTTGTGTGTGTGTGTGTATATCCTTATATATATTTAAAATAAGATATATCATCTTATAATATGCACGACTCAAATTAGAATTTTTTTAGTGAACTTAATATACATTATTAGATTATATATGATATATTGTATTCTATACAAAGTATGGTTTTATAATTTTATATGAATGGTCTCATATATAGAATACTTTTAAAAGAAATAATATAATTTTTATTTATTTGTTATAGTTTAATATTATTTAAAAATATCAACTATGTAAATTAATTTTATATTATATATATATATATATATTATAAAGTATATTTTACATTTTACATTTTATATTTTATAAAATTAATATGATGTCGTGCTCTTTTTCTTTACTACGATGGTAAGGTTTCTTAAGGAGGCGAATCCTGCTATTATGTGGTTCTAATACGTCATAAATAAAGAACCTTTTCTTTTCAAAAAAAAATAGCACCTAATATAATTTTAGTAAAAAAATAAAAAAACATTTTTTCACGTATAATTTTACTATTTAAGTTTCGTCTGAAATATAAAAAAAGAAGTTATAATTGTTTTTAAATTATATATTAAATATTCAAATAACGAAATATCTCCTAGGTATTTTTCTGAAACTTTAGAATTTCAAATTATGGTTTGAAATATATTTTAATAAATTTTACCTATTATACGGATAATTATTTTAAAATTTAAACAAATTAAATTAAAAATGATAATAATTCTTTTGGTTGTGCACATTATCAGGTGAATGTTTATATATATATATATATATATATATATATATATATATATATATATGTATGTATGTATGTATGTATGTATGTATGTATGTATGTATGTATGTATGTATGTATGTATGTATGTAGTATGTATGTATGTGTACGTATGTAGTATGTATGTATATGTACGTATCTATGTATGTATATGTATGTAAATATGTATGCATCTTGTATATTTTAAAGTTATAGCACGTATATGTTTATTATTATATATTTACATATATATGAATATATATATATATATAAGTTATATATATTGTTTCTAGTTTTATAATTAAAAAATTAATTTAATATTTTAAATATTTTAAACTTACTTATATAATTATATATATCTAATGTTAAAATTCCATGTTACACACACAGAGAGATGTGTGTGTATTTATTTATCTATTAAATTGTTCAAAATAAAATATAATTTATATACAAACATACATATATATGTGTGTGTGTGTGTATTCATATTTGTGATGTTTTATATGCATAAATTAAAATATATAAATATACATTTGGATAATATATTTGTAAACTATATGAGCTAATATATGTGTTGCGGTATAAATCCCAACACTTATATATATGCATGTTGTACCTTGTATGGTTTTGGTATGTTACACATGCATACACACATATTTGTGTATATGACAAATATATGTATAATATAATATTAACCAATTAATTTAAAACTATATTATAAATATAAATAAAATAATGATTTTATTTAAAATAAATTCAGAAATGTTCTAAACAAATTAGACTTTATAAACTTAATAAAGACCAAAATCGTAAAAAAATTGAAATTCACCCATTACTTCTGTTGCATGCTAGCCCAGCTCCAGCAGGGGAAGGATAAATTGGTTGAGATCTCCTTTAAAACTTTATAACTTGACGTTATATGATAGGTTTGAATTGATTTATGTGAATAAAAAGTTAATTTATCTATATACCACTTGGAAGACACCTAGACCTGATCCAATCAACTTTAACTAAAATATGTGGAAACGAATCATTGGATAATTACACACAATCAATGGAATGAAGGTAAATAAGATTGGAATAATACGTAGATACTTGTTTGAAAGTTGATATTGTATATATATCTTTGTAAAAGATAGATGAATTATGAGCTTATATGTGAAAATCTAAACAAAGGAATAAAGATAAATCATTAAAAATTCGGTAAAAACGATAATTTAAATATGCTGGAAAACCTTACTGCTGCAAAATCGGTCGATTGTAAATAGGGTTGGTTTACTAAAACTGCTCTGTAGAATATTGAGATAACTCCAAGTCCAATTCACGAGTAAACAATTTAATTTTAGGGTCAAAGAGTCAACTAACTGGAAGATCCAGTCGACTGAAATTCATTCCTATTGACTGAATGTTTTGACCAGTCGATTGATTTTAGAGTATAGAAAAAATTGGGTACATGAAACCTGTCAACTAAATTCCATTTCAATCGACCAGAAACCTATAGATAGCCCAGTTGAACCTGGACTTAGTGCAGGCTAAGTAGGATTGTTCTGATAGAGTTAGAGATATGCCCTAGGGAAAATTATGTAATTTTTACATATATTTAACTCGTTGACCAATCTTATTCGAAATAAAGGTGTTTTCTTTCTATTATATACTTGATATAATGTGGTTATATTAATTACTTGATTTAGTTAAAAGTATATTTAATAGAAAATCCATAAATGGTATGTTTTCTGATAGTAGTTACAAAGTGTTATAACTGCTAGTAATTTATCACAATAAAATTAAATATACTAGTTTAAATGTTCCTATTGAAGATGCACCGAGACTAATAATCGATGTACCGGTTGAGACTAAAGTACGTAATGCTCTCTAAATGTGGGGCAGCGTATTACTCAGACCGGTGGGGGGACCTAGGGGTTACGTACTAATAGTTATTGGATAACAATGGAACAACTCATTCGATAGTTATCTATTGGTTAATATAACTAAGGTCAAACAGAAAATACCAATGTGAATAATTTACACAGTTCTTTTGACTTAAGAATACTTGTGAATCTTCAATACGAAAGCCTCGCTTTGACTACAGTAAAATCATGGCGCAGCGTCCGTCGAGTGATTACAGTTGGGTCGAGTGGAAGTGTTGGAGGTGAAGCAATATTCAAGAGATGATTCGTCTCCTTGGTTATATAAGATTAGTGTCACGGTCAACTCAAGTCAACCCAAAGTCAAAATCTCTGGCCAGAGTAACTCGATTAATAATAACTATTATTATTAAACCAAGGACTTTTTGTTTAGGACATAGAGTTGAATGTGGACGATTTTGAAATTTGGACCATTACCAAATTCAGTAAGTCTAAAGTGAAATTGTTTTTAAGAAGAGAATTGGTGTCAATAATTGTCACAACTGGGTAACGCTTAATAAAGTGAAATTAGATTTTACCGGAGCTGATTGAGAGATAGATTTGGCCATAGTGTCACCCTCCTGCTAGGTGAAGTGTGAACATTAACATTCGAGTAGTTCGATGTTAATCGCTGACCGAATTTACACCCATGAGTCACACAACCGAAATGGTGAATTCTCTTTAGACCAAAAAATTTAATTAGTTTATAATTATTATAAATTAATTAAATTAATTAATATTATAAAATATTAATTATAAACTTTGGAAATGACGAGAAGCGATATTATAAAATATGATGATATGAAAGCACAAATTGGATGTAACATGGTTCTTAATCCATGTTGTAGTTACCTAAATTTTAGGGGAAAGTAAGTTTGATTGATCGATAAAAAACGGAACCATTCTCCCCATTTCTTATCCTTTCACAGTGTATTAAAAAAATAAGCGACATGTGCTATTTATGCACTTCACTACAGTAAATCAATATTACCTGATTAAATTAATCAACCTAAAATAATGTAAAATGTCATATAAAAAATTAGTAAATGAAAATACTAATATATCATATCAACGTTTTATCTACTTCTGAAAATTGCCAATTATTTCCACAAACACAGGTTAATTTTTCACCCATGGGGAAAAAATATTATAATTAAACCGCATTGTATTTCAGAACTCTAACGAAAAATAAGATGTTAAATGGTTAGTTCTATTTGAATGACTGTGCAGGAGATCTTAAAGTTACATAAATTTTGATTTAGCATGACATGAATATTTTCATCAATAAATCAAGATGACCAAACTACTTTGGCAAAAGTCATAAGATTTCATGCAATTTGAAGGGCAAATAGACCATAATTCGAGGTCATGTCACGCACGATGGTATAAACAGTAAACGCTCATATTTAGATGCATCTTCCATGGTCTGCAATGCATTTTCTCACTGAATTGAGAATGAAAAATGTTAGAAATGCGGATTACGGATATTAAGGCTATGATTAACACTAGAGGGGGTGAATAGTGTTTATAAAGAATTACTAAATCTTTTTGAGTTTATTTTAATTTCGACACAGATGTATGCAATCTACAGATACAGGGATAATAATAGAAACAAACACAGATGCAGAAATAAAATAAAAGCAGCAAAAGGAAAGATGTGACGCCCCACCTCTATACCCACGCTAGCCAAGGACACTACAGAGTAATACCGTCAACTAACACGGAGAATAAGGCTGGTTAGGAGCGACCATCTATAGCCTTGCTCTAACTATCTATTGAATACATCGACAATAGTCATACCAAGCAGGTCGACATACCCAATGAATACTTAAAACAAAACCATAGGTGGTTGGAGGATCTATCAGAACAAAATATAACAACTCAAATGTAATATACATCACAGAACAGTAGATCATCATATACACATATACAGATACATAACAGAGTTTACAAAATAATACTTGTCAAGTGGTATAGCAAACCACAATATACAGACGAATCAAAAGAATACATATATCAGAGTTACAATAAAAGGACTACACAAAAAAAGCTTTAACAAAAAGGAACAAGCTGAATAGTCTATGCGAAAGTAAAATAGGCTAAGTCCAAAAGCACCTAACCTGAAACAACTCGGTCTGACCCGAGTATGAAATACACGGGTCAATCTAGCTAAACAAATCAGTTAGATAAACTGAACAACAATAAACCAGCAAGGTTACAAGGTATAACAAATATCTCTAAAGGAGATAACACAATCATCTAACAAAAGATGAATCATATGATAACATAACAAGCCTCATATCATCGGCAACATAGATAAACAAAGGATACAAATATCCCAAATCAAGCCAAAAAGGCAAATAACAAATACCAATAAGGTATACAAGTTCCACAAGGTAATCGCTACGCATCATGCGGCTCAAAAAAACCGACACCGAAGGGCGATACCTAGGGAATATACATATGAATGAAACATCAAAAAATTTGCTCGAGCTCGGTACTGTACAAACAAGGATTCATGAGTCCGAAGACTCCAAACCCAATATCACCCATGCGGCTCATAACGACCAACATCGGAAGCGATACTAAAGGGCAACCCAATATCACCCATGCGGCTCATAACGACCAACATTGGAAGCGATACTAAAGGGCAACAAACCCGAAGGCACATACCCGAAGGCAACAAACCGTAGTGGTGAAGGTCGAAGACCCAGTACTGGCACCACTAACTGGCGGAATGTGTCATAACTCTCAAAAAGGAATCCGAAAAGTGGTATCGTGAGTCCCATAACCACTCGTTCGCACTAAACGGTTTACTATTCGTTAGTCAATTTCACACTCAAAGCAGTACAAAGTTCACCTCATATCATCGGTAAACCAAACCCGAATGTTAAAACGATCAATTGAATAGGTCGAGGATTAATCGGAAGAATAAACGCACAGATTCATGGTCCGTGTTTTGTCCAACCATTTAATCACCCTTCCACTTCGCTCGAAGTGAGAAATTGTGCGTGTGTTTTAAATAGAATTTATAAATCGAGGAAGCGAGCTTTTAATACGATTTGAAGAAATCATTTATAAAAACCCGTGAATGAATTCGAAAAGGAATCATTAAGATCAAATATACATAAGCAACTAATTGGAATCAATTTAAATCGATAAAAGTGGAAATCACAAACAAATATGCACACTGGACAAAATGAAGCAGGTCAGTCGACTGGCCTACTGCAGTCAGTCGACTAAACCATAACCCGAGAGTTTTTTAAACTCTGTAGTCAATCGACTGACTGCAGGGGGTCAGTCGATTGGCTGTAGCGGGAAATGTTTTCCAGCCTAGCAAATGGAGGAGCAAACTCACCCGATTTGCAACCTGTCGAGCAATGGACTTAAGGGGCTTTTGCCAATCGATAACCCAACACCATTGACTCTGATTCACCACCAAAACATGATCAAACATCAAAGTTATGATTTTCTAGGATTTGACTCCAAAACACCAAAAAGTGAAATGTTCACCAATTCAATTCAATCCTAAGGCAAGTGCACATGAATAAGTGTTAGGAACTCATACCTAACAATCCAACATAGTTGTAAACATAGATGTGAGATAAAAATCTCACCTAACATCAATAATATCAAGAGAAGTAGATGTGAGTTCACAACTCACCTTCTTACACCCAAACAAAGATGTATACATATATATAAGCATATATGTGAGATAAATATCTCACCTTTTATCTCAAAACAAAGAAGAAGAAGGAGATAGAGAAGATGAAGAGGAAGCTTACCAATGTCTTCTCTTTGATATTGGAGCAAGAATCAAGTTTGCAAAGAAGAAACTAGGGCTTGCAATTTCTATTTCCCTTTCGCTTCCACCATTTTCAGTTTTTAACTTAAGTTTTATGAAATGAAATAAGTGAGTGGAGGAGAGGAACTGAGTTAGGGTTAATTTGTTAGTTAGTGGGCTGAACCCAACCCAAAACCCAACTAGAAAAAGTTGCAAAATTCAACTTACTCCAAACATATCAAAGCTTATACTCAAAAAGGTCGCAAACGCCATTTTGGAACCAATGGAAATGGTTTCGAGTCCCAATTCGGCCATTTGCAAACAGTAACATTTCGGACCCAAAAATATGACTAACGACACTATATTTAAATAAAACATTTAAATATGCAATCGTTAAATATGCGGGTTGTTACAAAAGAACACATCGGATTTTATACTGGTTCGGAGTTACCCTACATCCAGTCCTGCAACACAAGTACGGATTTCCTTTCAAAAGCAATTGTACAATTACACCCTCGATTTCAAGGCTACGAGGTACACCCTCCAGAATTTCAATCCTCTGGGTAGAGATACTTGATTTCCGAGCCATAAGTTTACCCAATTGATTTACCAAGGCTACAATCACACCTTTTCTCATTTCATTGGTTTTCAAGGCCATAATCACACCTTTTCTCGCTTAATTGATTACAAAGAAGTCTATAAATCTGAATAGCACGGAGAACCTTGTTGAGATAGTGATAGAGAATCAAACTAGAAGTAATCGAGTATAATTCAATGTTGATTTCGGCAGAGTAATGATAAGAATATGTATTAAGAAATGTGGAAGAAGAGGAGGAGTGAAAAACCTGAAAATCTAATCATAAATTCGTTGAAACCGACCCCTATTTATAGAAGAACAACAGTCATGTCCATTGGTGAAGAGTTATGGCGAATAGACACTTCTTTTGAAATTTAAATCTTAAACTCAACTAACACCATGTCGACATGGGGTACTTGGGCATGTCGACATCCCAAAGGGTTTTTTGGTGATTTGATTTTTTTTTTGAAAATAACTTTTATCTTATATTAAAACTTATTTTAAACTTTATAAATATACTTGACTATGTTTAAAATTCATAAGTAAATATAGATAATAATAATATGTATAGAATTTAGCTATAATTTTATATTTAAATCTAAGTATATAAATATTTAAAAGTTAAATATATTATATTAAAAAATAGTTTAAAATCAGGAGTAATTTGACTTTGAAATTAAAGATAATTTTGAGGCTAAAATTATTTAAAATTTGGATAGAGGGTTTTGAATATTTTAAAAGGAAAGTTTTGAAAACATTTTGAAAACATGATATAATTTTGAAAAATCATTTTGAATAACAAGTTAGCGGATACAAAACAATATTCCACTAGATTTTTCGTAGGTTCCATCCTGCTTAGGGTTCCATCCCATTAACAGGCTCAAAGTGGATTCCATTCCACAAATAAATTGGATTTTAAGATGCCAGTGCTTTTCTATGAGTTTTAATAAAAAAATCCTAAAATACTTAACCTTGAAACCTTGAATTCTTGATAATCTTGATACTCATGAGTCTTCTATCTCGATGTCTTGAATCTCTATACTGTACAGTCTTCATTCTTGGTACCTGCATGATTAAATCCTGCATATACATATATATCTAAACTTACACGGTTAGTATTTTATATTTTATAATTTATTCTAAGGTTGTTGTCATCAAAACCATCATCTCACGGACTAACAATCTCCCCTTTTTTGATGATGACAACCTTTGTTTACAAAATATTACTTCTATCCTAATAACTCCCCCTAAAACTAATAACTCCTTCTAAAACTAATAACTCTCCCTTAATCTATGTCTAACTACCCTATTTTATATTTCTCCCCATTTTTCATCAACGAACAAAACTAAATCTAAACTATATAACTCCAAACTATATAACTCCCCCTAAAACTAATACTCTATGACATGTGATTATAATGATAGTGTTATCATAAGTAATCATCACTTAGATCTAATATTAAAACATAGTCCTAAACTATTAACTATCTTAATTAAGAATCCATGATAGTACTTATAATTAAAACACATATAAGAACACAATTAATTTATTAATCGTATAGTTGTATGTACATTTTTCGTTGTAAACGTAAGAAGGGATAAACAACAATGGTAAAGAAAGAGAAGAAACTAATGTGTGTTTTTAAACATAGGAGATCTATGAATCGAACAGTTTGGATAGTGGAAACAAAAATTACCACATTGTTTGACAAGATTCCCATTCTTGTAAAAACACACTTCTCCAACACACACGACTAGGTCGTCATCCTCCGCGTGCGCTTCTTACATGGGTTCTTCTTCTTCTTCGTTGGCCTCTTAATTGAGTGAAGAATCTTCATCAATCAAGATAAGGTTGGCTTGATTATCCATTATAAATTTTTGCAAATTTCTAAGAATCTTGCCTTGCTTCTCTTGTTCCTTTTCCATACGGAGTTGAATCACTTGAATTTCAGTTATCGTCTGAAGTGCATCCTTCAGAGAGTCCTCTATTTTAGTCACACGAGTGAGAGTAGTACGTTGAAATTGACCAGACGTCGGAGAGGGGAACGAAAAGGTTGATTTTATGTTTGATTTGGAAGAGTAGGCCACTGATTAGTTGATTTCAAAGAGAAAACAGAAAGGATGAATAAAATTTCGAAAATGTAAAGAATATATAACCAATTATTTTGAATTTTGGTGGGAAGAAATTTAAAAAAATAAAAACATTGCATGTTGACATGGGTATATGGGGGATGTCGACATGGTCCTTTTTATTTTTACTATTTGATTTATTTTAATGTTAATTATTATTATACTTGTTATTTATATTTTATATTTAAGTTATAGAACAAATACCTAATTCTCTTCTAAGTTTAGTAAATATCGATACATTTAAGGGTTTTGTTAAGATATCAGCAATTTGATTCTCAGAATTGATATAATCAAGAGTAGTTGCTTCCTTACTTATATTATCTCTGAGAAAATGATGTCTGATATCAATATGCTTAGTTTGAGCATGTTGAGTAGTATTTTTGGATAAATTTATTGCATTGGGATTATCATAATAAATTGGTGATTTCAAGATATTTAAACCATAATCTTTTAAAGTTTGTTGCATATATATTACTTGAGAACAAGCCAAAGCAGAAGAAATATACGCTGCTTCAGTTATTGACAAAGAAACTGTGTTTTGCTTTTTACTAATCCAGGAAACCATAGAATGCCCCAAAAAGTGAAAGTTCCACTTGTACTTTTTCGGTCTGATTTACATCCAGCATAATCAGCATTACAGTAACATATTAAGTCAAAAGAATCATTTTTAGGGTAAAATAAGCCATAATCAGATGTGTGTTTAACATATCTTATGATACGTTTTACAGCTTTTAAGTGGGTCTCTTTAGGTTAGGATTGATATCTGGCACAGAGACAGACACTATGCATGATATCAGGTCTACTAGCGGTAATATAGAGCAGTGAGCCAATCATTCTTTCAAGAGATCTTCTTTACTAAGGTACTCATTGGTTGCCATGGGAGTGGGTTTTCCACTCGCAGTAGTCAAACCAAATTTACTAATTAGGTCTTTAGCATATTTTTCTTGACTAATAAATATACCATTATCTAATTGTTTTATTTGTAATCCTAAAAAGAAATTTAATTAACCCATATGACTCATCTCAAACTCTATCATTATTTCAGAGAATTCTTTATTCATTTCAAAGTTAGTTGATCCAAAATTGATATCATTTACGTAAACTTGTACTAGTTGAATATCATTTTTATTTCTTTTAATAAAAAGAGTGTTATCTACTTTACCAATTTCAAAATTTGATTGTAATAGATAAGATCTTAGTATATCATACCAGACTCTAGGAGCTTGTTTTAGACCATATAAAGCTTTCTTAAGTTTGTAAACATGATTTGGTAATTTATCATTTTCAAAAAGTGGTGGTTGTTCAACATATACTTCTTCTTTGACAAATCCATTTAAAAAGGCACTTTTAACATCCATTTGAAATAATTTAAAATTATTATGATTTGCGAAAGCAAGTAGAATCCTAGTGGCTTCTAATCTTGCTACGGGAGCAAAGGTTTCATCAAAATCTATTCCTTCTTCTTGACAATAACCTTGAGCGACTAATCGAGCTTTATTTCTAACTACCTCTCCTTGTTGATTCATTTTATTTTTATAAACCCATTTAGTTCCAATTATAGTTTTATTTTCAGGTCTAGGAACAAGTTCCCAAACATCATTTCTAGTAAATTGATTTAATTCTTCTTGCATAGCCAAAATCCATGAATCATCAGTTATGCTTCTTTTGGAGGTTCAATAGTTGATGTAAAAGCTACATTACTCATTTGAATTAGTTGATTTATAGTTTTAACAAAAGATTGCATATCTCCTAGTATATTTTCTATAGGATGATCTTTTAAAAGTTTTGTCCATTTATTAGGATGATTAATTTCATTATTAATTTCAATTGATTCTTGATTTTGAGTGATTAAATCACCTTCATCATTTGTATCTTCAAAAAATTTGAAATTTTCATCAAATGAAACATGAATTGTTTCTTCAATGGAGTTAGTTTTTAAATTAAACACTCTGTACGCTTTACTTTTATTAGAGTATCCAATAAAGATACCTTTGTCGGATTTAGGATCAACTTTATCTAAATTATCTTTTGTATTTAAAATAAAGCATTTACTTCCAAAAATTCTAAAATAAGATACCTTAGGTTTCTTTAAATAAAGAAGTTCATAAGATGTCTTATCAGTTAAAGGTCTAACTAAAATTCTATTTAAAATATAACAGGCAGTAGCAACTGCTTCTGCCTAAAAATTCTTTGGTAAATTACTATATGTAAGCATAGTTCTCGCACACTATTAAATCGTCCTATTTTTACGTTCTACTACTTCGTTTTGTTGTGCAGTTCTCGAAAATAAAAAATTGTGAGTTATTCCCTTTTTATTGCAGAAATCCTCAAACTTTTCATTTTCAAATTCACCACCGTGATCACTTCGAATAGTTATAATTTTTAGAGAAAATTGATTTTGAATTCTTTTTGAAAAGGTCTTAAAACATTCAAAAGTATCACTTTTATGTTTCAAAAATATTGTCGATGTAAATCTAGAATAATCATCTACAATTACAAAAACATATTTACTAAGATTTATTGACAGAATTTGAGATGGACCAAATAAATCAAGATGAAGTAATTCAAGAGGTTTTGAAGTTGAAATCATATCTTTTAATTCAAAGTAACTTTTTTAAGGTTTTCCTAATTGACATGCTTCACATAAACTATCTACTTTAAAATTCATTTTAGGGAAACCTCTTACTAGATCATGTTTTGACAGTCTAGATAAGAGTTTGAAACTCAAATGCCCAAATCTCTTATTCCAAACCCAATGGTCACTTGTATTTGCCAACAGACACATGTTATCATTTGAAACTTTCATACTAAGAATATAAATATTCTTTTTCCTGACTCCCTCAAATATTATGGTTGCATTATTATCTTCGACGTGACATTTATCTTTTTCAAATTTAATTTTATATCCTTTATCGCAGAGTTGACTTATACTTAGCAGATTATGTTTTAGATTCTTAACTAGCAAAACATTAGTAATAATAGGAGTTTCAGAGTTACCGACTTTGCCGATGCCAATCACATATCCTTTTGAATTGTCTCCAGAGTTAACCAGTCCTCCGTCTTTATACATAATATCATTCAGTATATCTGGATTGCCAGTCATGTGTCTAGAACACCTACTACCAAGTATCCATTTGTTCTTTCTAATCTGCACAATTTGTCCATTGTGGATTGATTCCTCAACAGCCATAAAGCATGATTCCTGCACATCAAACAATTTTGGTAGATAACTTGAATTTGAATATTGATTATATGCTACTCATGAAACAATGATGATTTGAAATTTCTAAACTAGTATTAACAACTATAACCATTTTAAAAACTTTTTCAAAAATCAGATTATGAAACTTTGAAAACCTTGCTCCAATACCAATTGTTAGAAACGCGGATTAGGGATCTTAAGGCTAGAATTAACACTAGAGGGGGTGAATAGTGTTTATAAAGAATTACTAAATCTTTTTGAGTTTATGTTAATTTAGACACAGATGTATGCAATCTACAGATACAGGGATAATCACAGAAACAAACACAGATGCAGAAATAATATAAAAGCAGTAAAGGAAAGAACACACCGGATTTTATACTGGTACGGAGTTACCCTACATCCAGTCCTGCAACACAAGTACGGATTTCCTTTCAAAAGTAATTGTACAATTACACCCACGATTTCAAGGCTACGAGGTACACCCTCCAGAATTTCAATCCTCTAGGTAGAGATACTTGATTTCCATGCCACAAGTTTACCCAATTGATTTACCAAGGCTACAATCACACCTTTTCTCACTTGATTGATTTTCAAGGCCACAATCACACCTTTTCTCACTTGATTGATTTTCAAGGCCACAATAGCACTGAGAACCATGTTGAGATAATGATAGAGAATCAAACTAGAAGTAATTGAGTATGATTCAATGTTGATTTCGGCAGAGTAATGATAAGAATATGTTTTAAGAAATGTGGAAGAAGAGGAGGAGTGAAAAACCAGAAAATCTAATCATAAATTCATTGAAACTGACCACTATTTATAGAAGAACAACAGTCATGTCCATTGGTGAAGAGTTATGGCGAATAGACACTTCTTTTGAAATTAAAATTTTAAACCCAACTGACATCATGTCGGGATGGGGTACTTGGGCATGTCGACATCCCAAAGGATTTTTTAGTGATTTGATTTTCTTTTGAAAATAACTTTTATTATATATTAAAACTTATTTTAAACTTTATAAATATACTTGACTATATTTAAAATTCATAAGTAAATATAGAGAATAATAATAATATATATAGAATTTAACTATAATCTTATATTTAAATCTAAGTATATGAATATTTAAAAGTTAAATAT
This sequence comes from Allium cepa, assembly GCA_030765085.1. Classification (NCBI taxonomy): domain Eukaryota; kingdom Viridiplantae; phylum Streptophyta; class Magnoliopsida; order Asparagales; family Amaryllidaceae; genus Allium; species Allium cepa. Next base: position 509,849,019 of record CM060945.1, read on the forward strand.
ATTATATTAAAAGATAGTTTAAAATCAGGAGTAATTTGACTTTGAAATTAAAGATAATTTTGGGGATAAAATTATTTAAAATTAGGATAGAGGGTTTTGAATCTTTTAAAAGGAAAGTTTTGAAAACATTTCGAAAATAGAATATAATTTTGAAAAATCATTTTGAATAAAAAGTTAGCGGATACAAAACAATGTTCCACTAGATTTTTCGTAGGTTCCATCATACTTAGGGTTCCATCCCTTTAACAGGCTCGAAGTGGATTCCATTCCACAAATAAATTGGATTTTAAGATGTCAGTACTTTTCTATGAGTTTTAACAAAAATTCCTAAAAATACTTAATCTTTAAATCTTGAACTCTTGATACTCATGAGTCTTCTATCTCGATATCTTGAATCTCTATATCGTACAGTCTTTATTCTTGGTACATGCATGATTAAATCCTGCATATACATATATATCTAAACTTATACTATTAGTATTTTATAATTTATAATTTATTCTAAGGTTGTTGTCATCAAAATCATCATCTCACGGACTAACAATCTCCCCCCTTTTGATGATGACAACCTTTGTTTACAAAATATTACTTCTATCGTAATAACTCCCCTTAAAACTAACAACTCCCTCTAAAAATAATAACTCCCCCTTAATCTATGTCTAACTACCCTGTTTTATATTTCTCCCCCTTTGTCATCAACAAACAAAACTAAATCTAAACTATATAACTCCAAACTATATAACTCCCCCTAAAACGAATACTCTATGACATGTGATTATAATGATAGTGTTATCATAAGTAATCATCACTTCGATCTAATATTAAAACATAGTCCTAAACTATTAACTATCTTAACTAAGAATCCATGATAGAACTTATAATTAAAACACATATAAGAACACAATTAATTTATTAATCGTATAGTTGTATGTACATTTTTCGTTGCAAACGTAAGAAGGGATAAACAACAATGGTAAAGAAAGAGAAGAAACTAATATGTGTTTTTAAACATAGGAGATCTATGAATCGAACAGTTTGGATAGTGGAAACAAAACTTTCCACGTTGTTCGACAGGATTCTCATTCTTGTCAAAACACACTTCTCCAACACACACGACTAGGTCATCATCCTCCGCGTGCGCTTCTTAGTTAAGATAGTTAACAGTTTAGATACGTTATGTGCCTTTAGGACTATGTTTCTAATCTAGAAACCCGAGAAGATAGTTTACTAGAGTGATGATTTCCTAGAGCAGATAATTTACCAAATATCCGAGTAGATAATCGATAACAGAAATATATCTTGAGTATAAATTTTGGTTAACTTTGGAACCACTGAAGAGCTGGATCGGAGAACGGAGATGGCAAGCTGGATCAAAGATCGGAGATGTCGAGCGAGATGTGGCGAGCGAGATGAGCGAATGAAAATTAGTTACTGTTATTTAGGTTTTGGGTTGGAGGAAGGCGAGAAGCGATAAAGTATTTTGAGAGGAGTTGAAAATTTCGCGAGGGGTTTTGCTTTTGGAGCCAAGCAATACGTGTGTAAACAGAACAATAAAGTTAAAAAAAAAAGGTAAATAATCAAAGATAAGCAACAATGCCTTAGGATAATGCGTTATTAATAACATAATTTCTTGTTGTGAAAATTGAACAGATATTTTGATAGAAATATCAAATAGTTTGATTACCAATCAAAATGCAGTGGAAGCGTGTGATCATAAGAAAGCACGTTAAAAGGTACATTGATATTTCTAAACTATATGTAAACAACACGTTGATTTTAACGACGTATTTGTGTTAAAATCAACCTTAGTTGTTTTAATGCCCAATTTTGAATTGTAAATGATGTCTTTTATAGTTAGTATAAAAGATATTAGGAACGTCCCTAATCGGTATGCAAAGATATCTTATTAAATTGTTTAATAAGGAACATGTGAGATGAGTTCCTCATGCATTGGCAATAGGAATTATCACACATATTATGTTGTCTACGATGTCGTGATGCTTTTGTGCACTTGATACATAAAGCAAATATCAAATCCAAAATGATATTACTAAATGGTTGAGTGAAGTGTTCTCGTGTATTTATGAAATACTAGAGAAGTGTTTACAGAAGCAAAAACATTTTATGGAGTATTTGGACTCAAACTTTATATGTGATATTGAGTATAATATGTTAGTAATAAATTCAAGTTAAGAACCTTTAAGTTGGAAATGTTTCAAATGAAAGACCGTAACTGATTCAATGAAAAAGGCTAAGTACATCGCGTAGAATAGAGCCGCAATAAAAGTAATGTGTATAAATACATAAGTGTGCAAATTTATAACTGAGACAAATGTCGAGAATCTCATAATATTTTTATATGATAACAATGTTGTGATATAGCTCGTAACAGAACTTAGAGCTCACTAGAAGTCAAAAGACATACTCTGAATTGCTCCACATGATAAAACAATTTATCATCGTCGGAAAATATTGTTAGACGGAGTAAATAATTAAAACATAATAGCATACCGTTCATACAAGAACCGACCCAATTGGTTTTGAGAAAACCGATCGGAAAAGTTGGAATAAGATACCATAATTGACCCCAAGTGCAAGCGGGAGACTGATAGAGTCGGGTTTGTAAACATATATAATTTTAAACTAAAATTTATTTTAATGTTTAATATCAGATTACAAACATAAAACATGAATTAGATCTATAAACTTTATACACATATCCAATCTCCATTGTGCCTACAACAGTACATACAAAAATCTCAACTAACTAATTAAATAACAATAATCTAAATCATATATATATATATATATATATATTAATTTATGAGTTAAATATTCACATATAATTTGAATTAAAACATATGTTTTTCTTTTTATCGTATAACATTGATCTAAAATTTTCTTAACACTTTTTTATGTCTATTATGAATTATAAGTGCTGAAAATAATTTTTTATCATTTATTTATATTATTATTATTATTATTATTTAATGATTATTTGATTCAATAAATTCATGTAAAATAATCTATGTTTCCAAAATTAAATATATATTTTTTTTAAATTACTTCGCAATGTTAGGTGCCTTAAAATAGTTTTAGATTTTTTTTTTAACTTTAGTTTATATTTTTTAAAATTAATCTAGTTTCGGCCTACTATCCAATATTTAATTAAAAACATGATTTTAATTGAGAAAATTCAACAAAAAAATTCCTAAGCCATATACTATGTTTCCAGATTTTCGAACGTTATAAAACTTGAATTTTTATTATATAATTATTTTATATTAATTTATTATGGCCAATACTATTTAATTAAAAATAATATATATATATATATATATATATTAAATATGAAAATCATTGTAAATTCAAATCTGATATGCTTTCTAGTTATTAAGTTAAAAAAATTAATTAATTTAATGTATATATGATTATTATTTTTAGGTACAATATATAGTTATATAAATAAATAAATAGTTTCTACGATATTTTAATGATAAAATATATTTTATGCATACGTACGTACGTACGAACATACATACATACATATTATATGAAATTTATAATTATATGTTCATGCACATATTTGATAACATGCAATACATAAAAAATGAGCTAATGCGTCCGTTGCGATGTAAATCCCAATATCTATACGGTATGTTATACCCTGCACGGATTGCTATGTTATACATGCACACACGTATATATGTATATATGTATATGGTACATACGTATGTATATATGTATATTTACATAAGTAAAATCAAGATTAAATAAATCTCAAATTGCAATTTAAATAAATCTTTATACACAACCTGATATGTTACAATTAGAATACATTTGAAATTTGTCACATTTCATACCATGAAAAAATTGCTAACTAATGACATTTGACGAATCAATCAATTTAATTAAAGAGAGAAAATGAAAGGTTTCTCTTTCCATTTAATGCTATTTGTACTCGTAATTACTTGTTTTAGGGAAAGAAATAAATGGTTTCCTTTCCTAAATTAATTCTTATTAATAAATGTTAACTGTACTCGTTACACTATACATTTAAAATTAAATTTGTTTTAAAATTCCATTTAAATAATTAAAATAAAATATGTTATTTTATTTAAACTAAATTAAGAAAAAATTTAAATGAATTTAGACTTCATAAGCCCATTAAAGATCCAAAAATGGTAAAAAAAAATAAAATTCATTTATTTCTTCAGCTGCGGGCTGGTCTAATTCCTTCATATTCAAGGAAATTTGATCTCACTTCCTTGACTTTATAGGAGTTTGTTTGCAAGGAGTTGCGTAACATGTTAGACTTGTTTCACACTTGATGACGTACCTAGGTTCATACTCCTTCAAGTTGTATAATGTGATACACAACACAACATGAAACTTTATCATAATTTGATGCTTTGGACCATACAGGCACTAACGAAAAGGTTATTCCATGCTTTAGGGGTAAGGTGGGTTCAAGCATTGTTAGGTATACTTGGTGTTACTCATAGATATGGGCATTAACGAGGATATAACACCCTGTAAAATTTATCAAAAATTTATAAAGAAAGGTTAGTTGATAAATAACGAAGACAAAAGAAAATTTGAATAAACATCATAATTTGACAACAAAACCTGCACCATTGTGTTCATGTTGATTTCTTGACCAATTTTCATATACAAAGTTTCATAGTTGGAGCTCGTATGAAAAAATTATTAAAGTTTTGAAATAAAAAATTAATTAAAAACATTAGAGGAAAATAATATATAAATTAAACCGATCGATAGCCTAAATTGGGCCAGTCGACCGCTTGACATCGACTGGTCGGTCGCTTAGGCACTATCTGCTAGGAAAAACCTAGGTTGAATGATGTGAATTTCATAATAATGAAATCTAATGGCCTAGGATACTGGCTGCGCTGATAAATAGTTCGTTAACCCTTACAGTAGTCAATCATAAGCCTAGCACGTGCGTTTAAACTCCACTCCTTAAATTTTACTTTGTCTCCTCAAAAACTGTTGGAACAAAACAAAATAGAAGAAAAATTCAAGAAATTAGAGGGAACAACAAATCAAGGAGGAGGCGATCCAAGTCGAATTTAAAGGAAAACAGCTTATAAGAGATGAGTGGGTTGATTATTAAATTATGAGGATTAACAAGTAATTTTATTTATTCATATACTTACTTGATTCGAGAGCCTATTTGATTTAAATCTAAAAAGAGAAGTTTATATAATTGGAGATTATTTTAATTGCAATTATACAAAGATAAAAGTTTATTTGAAGACTATTGAAATCTGAGATATTGTTTATTTAGTAATTGTAAGTGCATAGAATTGTTGTTCTGAAGTAATGTTGGGATATGATTTAAATAGGTTTAGCCTAATTATACTATGGATACACCTTTTGTTCGATTTGAATTGAATTTGAGATTTAAAAAGAATACACCTTGTTGTTTTCACACCGAAAATGGATTTTGGATACATACGTGATTATAAAAAAATTGTTAAGTTGAATCCGCATAAATGAAATTATCGATTAAACATGAAAACCATTGGAAATACATGTAGAATTGCAGACTTGAACGAATAGGTGAAATCTGGTAGAAAATGGATTTATAGTCATCGTTGAACAAAACTTGATTTGATGTAATTATGATTAACATTAATAGAAAGAAGAAGAATAAGAACAAGAATATTTACTAATCGAAAATCTGATCAATCGACCTCCTCACTTTTGGAGGTTGACAACAACAATGGTGAGCAGCCGACCGGTGCACGTATTGCAGGCATAGATCGAACCTTGGCTTAAACCCAGGTTTAGTATAATTATTATATAGCTAAGGGAAGTTGATTTCCTTATTTCTCACTGTTGGATGTATGGGAGTAGTTGGATGTATAGGCGGACAATTAGGCCTAGACACCATTCATTCTGTAGATTCGATATTTGACATTAGACGGTTCGATCATAAGTAGCACTCACAGGATATTCCTCGGTGGATGTGGAATATTGTTGGTGGATATTTGCAGAGGTGTGTAGCCTGGTATTAACGGGAGATTCCTCTATGCATATGGCAATTAGGCCATGGCACTATTGTTGGATGTCCGACGCGGTGCAATAAGTGGTGCTACCATTAAGAGGTGGATATGGATGCAACAGATCCTAAGTCGTCTTTGACATGATTTTGCATTGCGGGTTCTCCCTCAATGCATAAGCACGATAAGTTATAGTCATAATTTTGATACCCAAGGGTGATAATGCAATAGGTAGCGTTACAATTGAGCCTTGGACACAGATAATTGATAGGCTCTAAGTTGTCTTTGACGCGAGCCGACATTGCGGGATCCTCTCAATGTGTAAGTAGGATATGTGTAGTTGATGTTGGGTATAGTAGTCTCAGAAGTTATTAGACGATCTATTGTTCAATCCGTTATTCATAAGTTTTTTATCCTTAAGTATAAACCTCTCTTGGATAGTTTTGGTGTAGGTGTATTTGTAACCCTAACTTATAAGTTAAAGTGACCAATCCCATTAAGTAATTCACACACGCAGGACACCCTAGATCATGTAGGTTAAAAATGAAGTAAATTGCCTGTGATTACCATATGTTTAGTAATACAACTCATTTACCAGACTTTTACTTTTGATTGACCCACTCTTTTCCTTTTTCCCCCACCACGGGAGGACATGAAAGCAGATGATTAGTCCAGAGTTAGTACATGGAAGAATGAGCTTGATGTTGGTATTACATATTACTTTTCATTACTTTCCATATAGATACCTATCATATTCAGCACTTATATGACTTTATATTGCTATCTTGTAAACTTTGGATTTGGATTACGTTTATTTTGAAATTGTGTTTCCTGGAATATTTTATATATTTATATTTTATTGTCTTCCGCTACGAGATCTAAAGTGTAGAATGTCTATTTCCTTATTATCTTGTCCTATATTGGATTAAAACCCAAAAGCTCGCACCTCTTGGCATGACCAGAGACCGAAAATCACTCTAGGCTTTGGATCCGTTTATCTTGAGGTGTTTTGTGATGCCCTACCTCTATACGCACGCTAGCCAAGGACACTACGGAGTAATGTCGTCAACTAGCACGAAGAATAAGACTGTTGAGGAGCGACCAACCGTGTAGTTGCCTTGTGCGAGCAACGGTATGTCAGATAGTATAATAAGAGGAAATCTGACACAACAATACAAACTCAAAGCATCTACACGGTGTCTATATATAATCTTCGGAAAAAAATATAGAAATAATCATAACATAAATCAGTCACAGATATCCATATCACAAAGGCCGAAACAGATATGAATATAACACTTAGAAGTGTTTATCATAGAGTGGTCAAATAAGATCCACGGTATAACAAAAGAATTAATACAAGTGCTAGACAAAAGAATATGTATACATCAAGGAGTCTCTATCTCGAATGTATAACAACAAAAACTACCAATATAGTGTAGTTAGCCAAAAAGTCAGGTAATACTCCCAGATGAGGAGTCAAGTAGAAGCACCTGTAACATCTCGGTCTGACCCGAGTACTATTTAATAAGAAAATAATAAACGGATCAGTCTAGCTATAAATATCAGATAAAATGAGATGGAAAAAGAGATATAACAAAACGTATGATAACAATAATGTCATACTATGAAAAGTATACATTTGACAACAACAAAAAATCATACAATATCTCAAGAAATCTCATAACATCAAAAAGAATGTCATATTCTTTACTCTATTCAGCAAACCACAAATATTGACAAACTTATTAATGCCAATCGTAAAAGTTGTTGAAACACAAAATCATAACAGTTAGTAAAACACAAATTCACCAATGCACAAATATTGATAAAGCTTATCAATATAAATCATGAATTTTGGTGAAACACAAATTCTAGAAATCATCAATAGAAATCCAAAAATCACAAAAAGGGGGAGGCCTATCACAAAACGGGAGCATGAAAACTCACCAACACGAGCATCACAAATGGAACGCTATTCCATGGTTACTAACCATCAATTTGAGTCGAAGCTCCACAAATGGCCCGAAGACCATGGGTCGCTACCCCATCAATTTGAGTCGAAACTCCACAAAACGGGGTTTAGTCTCCCTCGCAGACAAAGAGACATCTCACATCGTTAGTCAAAACCACAAAATGATCCTCATCGATCATCAAGAAGTGTCAATTACACTAAGATAGTAAATAAATGAGTTTAGCTTCATGTCCCATAACCACTGGCTTAACTTAAGTATTTACGAACAGATTGTAGATCTCTACTTGAAAGTTGTCACAAGAGATTCAACCGAACGAGTCTAAGAATTAACCGACAAAGTAAACGCAAGCGTTTCATACCACTTGTTTTGCAAAGTCGTTTAATTGGATTTCTCAAACGAATGAGGTAAAGGTTTGTTTATAGTAATAGATTGGAAAATGGTTTTATAAAGGACTTTGTATTAAAAATAGAGTTGAAATCATCTTTGAGAAAGAGTTTGAATATTTACCGCTAGTATAGAAACCTTTGCGTTTTAAAGTGACAAACCATAAAGATGATTGTAAGAACAATCAATCACCAAAATTTCACGTTCAAAGACGTGAATTAAATCCAAAGAAATCGATTCCAAACCCATCAAAATGGATATACCCAAAAATTTCAAAATAGAAGTCATCAAGGCCGATAATAAATGATAACTACAAACCGAAAAACCATGAATCGATAAAAATTGGAATTTCAAGCAAAATAGGCTAAATAGGAAAAAAAACAAGCAGGTCAGTCGACTGACTACAGAGGCCAGTCGACTGATTGCAGAAAACAGAGAATTCCAGCCTCTGCCGCGAGCCTAGAAACGTTCATTTGCTACAGCCAGTCGACTGACTGCAAAGGTCAGTCGACTGACTGGCACTGAGGCTATTTTTAAGCCTATCAAATGAAGAGCAACTCCTCCAAAATTGCAACCGGATGAGCAATGGGCGCTAGGGGTTTATGCCAATCGACGGCCCGGGCCTATAGGCCCTTCGATGCATCACCAAAAACGCGTTCAAACATTAAAGTTAGGATTTTTAAGGATTTGACTTCAAAACACCAAAAATTGAAATATTCACCAAATCAATCCAAACCAAAAGCAAATGCACATGAATAAGTGTTAGGAATTCATACCCAACAATCAAAATAGTTATAGACATAGACGTGAGATAAAAATCTCACCTTTTGCACAAAATCAAGGAAGAAGAAGCTATAGAGCAAGGTAAAAGCAATCACTCTTCAATTCCAACCCAAGGAGCTTGAATCTAAGCTTAAAAGAAAAAATTCCTAAGTTAGACTTTAGGAATTTCTGAAATTGAAGGTAGAATGAGTTGGAGAAGAAGAAGAGGATGCTTACCAATAGCTTCTCTTTGACTTTGGAGTTAGAGCTTGGATTTTCAATGGAAATAGGGCTTAGGAATTCTAATTCTCTTTCTCTTCCCCCATTTTTATGAAAGCTTGAAGGTATTAGGAAATGAAAGTGAATGAAGAGAAGCGGGGGTGGAGCTAGAGTTAATAGTTTAGGCTAACCCAAACCCAAAGTCCAAAGTGCATAGGTCAAATTTTAGTCAGCTCTAAACATATCGAATTTTATACTCAAAAAGGTCGCAAATGGCATTTTGAACTCAATGGAAGTGGTCCCGAGTCCTAATTCAACCGTAGGCAAAAAGTAGCATTTCGGACTATAATCCGACTAACGATGCTATATTTAAATAAAACATTTAAATGCACAATCGTAAAATATGCAGGTTGTTGTAGACTCCCCTCCTTAAAGAAATTGCATCCTTGCAATACTTAAGAAGAAAATAAAAAGTAACAACCATAAAAGCATATCAACACAAAAGAAATTTGAAATAAAAAGTTCACCTCAAAGAGCACGAGAAAGTAAGTCCGGATGTGTTCTCTCGATGAATTCTCTAGATTCCCAAGAATAATCCTTAGGATTTGAGGACCATTGAACCTTCACAAGAGGGACATCTTTATTTCAAAGGCGTTTAACCTCCGATGCATTAATACGAATAGGATGTTGCTCATAAGTTAAGTTAGGCGAAACATCAGTTTCTTCCACAACATCGGGATCAAGAATAGAATTGGAATATCGAAGGCATTTCCGTAATTGAGAAACGTGAAACACGTCATGAATAGCAGAAAACTGAGCCGGTAATAAAAGGCGATAAGCCACGGAACCAGTACGTTCGGTGATGGGAAATGGACCAATATATCGAGGTGCTAATTTTCCCGATCGACTGAAACGCACAACACCCTTCATAGGTGAAACACGAATAAACACACAATCTCCCACAGAAAATTCTAATTTCCTTCTTCGGTTATCGGCAAAGGATTTTTGCCTACTTTGAGCTTCTTTCGTCCTATGACGAACAAGACCAATCTTTTCTGTGGAATCACGAATAAAATCTGGACCTAAAAACATCTTCTCACCGGCCTCAAGCCAACAAGAAGGAGATCGGCATGGCCTTCCATCGAGTGCCTGAAAAGGTGCCATACCAATACTAGATTGGAAGCTATTATTATAGGAAAACTCAACAAGAGAAATAAGATCTTCCCAACTTCCACCGATATCAAGAACACATGCACGAAGAAGATCTTCAAGAGTTTGATTCACACACTCGGTTTGCCATCGGACTGAGAATGATAAGCGGTGCTAAAATTAAGCTTTGTTCCCAAAGCTTTTTGAAGAATCTTTCAAAATCCACTAGTAAACAATGGATCACGATCGCTAACAATAGAAGTATGTAATTTAATAAATTTTTTAATAAAAAGCTTGGCCAAAAGAGGCACGGTCCGATTGGACCGAACGGGAATAAAATGGACGGATTTTGTAAGTCTATCAATTATCACTCATAAGCTATCATGGCCCGAACGAGAACGGGGAAGACCGTCAATAATCCATAGAAATTTGGTCCCACTTCCAAATTGGAATGTCCAAAGGTTGCAATAACCTACCGGGCCTTGGGTGCTCGGCTTTAACTAGTTGGCAAGTCATGCAACGCCTAACAAAATTAGCAATATCAGATTTCATCACATCCCAATAATACAGTCGCTTCATAACCGCATACATTTTACTATTACCGGGATGAATGGTAAATTTAGAATGATGAGAATCTTCTAAAATATCTTTACGAAGATCACTAATATTTGGCATGATAAGTCCACCAAATTTTCGAATGCCGCCACGAGAGTCAATATCAAAATCTTTCAAACCTTCAATATCAATTGTATCCCTACAACTTTGGAAAAGAAGAGCCAATTTGGGATCTAACTTTTGAGATTCAAGGATGCGGTCTAAAAGAGATGGATGAGTCTCAAGGCTACATAAAACAAGAGATCAACATAAATCGGATTCACGATCTCGAATCTCACAACTGGATAAAGTCTCGAGATCATTCCATTCGGATATCATCATAGAAACAACCGCTTGTTGCTTACGACTAAGGGCATCGGCAACACGATTTCTCTTTCCGGGAGTATAAAGAATATCAAGGTCATAAGATGCAAGGAATTCGAGCCAACGTTGTTGACGCAAAATAAGTTCCTTTTGCGAAAATAAATACTTTAAAGATTTATGATCGGTGTAGAGAATAAATTTCTCTCCCAAAAGATAATGACGCCAAATTCGAAGGGCGAAAACAACAGCCGCGAGCCCTAAATCATGAGTGGCATACCTCGTCTCGGTTGTCTTTGATTGCCTAGAAGCATAAGCAATAACACGATCCCTTTGCATAAGAACGGCTCCCAAACCAACACGACTAGCATCGGTATAAAAAATAAAATCTTGGTTCCCTTCGGGAATCACAAGAATAAGAGCATCGGAAAGGAGTTCTTTTAATTTCTGAAAAGAAGCTTCACATTGTCCGACCAAATATATTTAACTCCTTCCTTTGTCAAGCTAGTAAAAGGCACGGAAATTTTAGAATAGTCTTTGATAAAACGACGGTAATAGCCCGCCAATCCAAGAAAACTACGGATTTCCGCCATACTTTCTGGTCTCTTCCAATTTTGTATCGCTTCAATCTTTGAAGGATCCATGGAAATTCCAGATTCAGAAATAATATGGCCAAGAAATTTCACACGAGATTGCCAAAAGTGGCATTTAGAAATTTTTGCTTTCAATTGATTGCTCCTAAGAGTTTCCAACACAATCCGAAGATGTTTTTCATGCTCCTTCTCGGTTTTAGAATACACAAGAATATCATCTATAAAGATGAGAACAAATCGATCGAGGAAGTCTTTGGAAACTCGATTCATAAGGTCAACGAAATAAGCCGGAGCATTCGTTAAACCAAATGGCATAACAAGCCATTCATACGATCCATAACGAATACGGAATGATGTCAAAGGAATGTTATCCTCTACAATAGGAAGCTGATGAAAACCGGTTGCTAAGTCTAATTGTGAAAAGATTCTAGCACCACTAAGTTGGTCGAATAAATCATCAATCCGAGGTAAAGGATATTTATTCTTGATAGTAAGATTAAGCTTGCGGTAGTCAACGCAAAGCCTAAGTGTACCATCAGATTTCTTCACAAAAATAACAAAAGCTCCCCAAGGAGAGGAATTAGAACGAATAAATTGCTTCGTCTCCAATTCGGATAATTGTTTGTGCATCTCCTCATTCTCCTTATTGGACATACGATAAGGAGGACCCGTATCAAAAAGAACTCGAATAGGTTGATCACGAAACATAATAATGCCATCGAGGATAGAATGAGAAATACCTTGACCACAAGAAGTGTCACTACGGTAGCTTTCCCTCCTTCTTACCTTGAAGTTTGGGACATGAAGATATATAATGGCCCGAGCTTTTGCAATGGCGACAAGTAAGGGGCTTTGAACACTTATTTGCATAATGGTCCTTAGAACCACAATTGTAGCATTCTCCATGGCTAAAGTTAGGAGTCTTTGCAACATGTTTCCCTTTCTTGTTGGGATAAGGACTCTTGAACTTGTTAGGCCTCTTCTTGTTGTTGTTGAAGTTCGGTTTGGCACCCACAACTTCAACATCACCCTCTTTATCAGCCTCTTCAAGTCGAAGAGCGATATCAACAAGCTGATCGAAAGCAACCTCCAATTTCAGAAGTAATGGCTTCTTGAGATTCTTATTCAAACCATAGACAAATCTCTGATTTTTCTTCAATGGGGTATTTATATACTCGACTCGATAATTAGAGAGAGATTCAAAAGATGCGACATATTCTGCCACGGAAGATTCACCTTGAACAAGGTCTATAAAACGACGGGCTAAAGTCACTTTCTCAGCTTATGGCATAAACTTTGATTGAAATCTTTCCCGGAATTTCTCCCAAGTAAGATCCGCTTCAATAATTTCAGAAATTAGAAGTTCGTACCAATCTAATGCTCTCTCTTGGAGCAAACTAGAAGCCACTTGAACTTGATGAAGATCAATAAGATTCATGTGAGTAAAGATGCGATCGCATGTTCTAAGCCAAGCTTGGACTTTAATGATGTTTTCGGTACCCTTGCATGGTTTCTCATCCAAGTTGGTATAATATTGCACAAATGTGCAAACCCAGATTTAAGGTGAGTAGGCTCTGGAATGGGTCCGACAGCTTGAGCATTAAGATCAGGAAGCTGTTGGGCATACATAAATACTCCATCCTGGGGAGTAGCACTAAATTGACCGGCGTTGGGACGTCATGGTCTAACCATTTCTCTTCTTTAAGAAAGAAAGAAAGAAGAAGAAAAAGGTTAATCTTAGAATGAATATCAAACAAATCTTGATTGATAAAACAAGGCATCACAAAGAAAATAGGATAGAACGGGTCCAATGACTCAAATAAAATCCTAAGGCACGACTCCTAAGATGAACTTAGGACGATAATCCTTGTTAAATTATTCTACATTGTTTCGAAGTTTGGCCCTGATACCATGCTGTGACGCCCCACCTCTATACTCACGCTAGCCAAGGACACTACGGAGTAATGCCGTCAACTAGCGCGAAGAATAAGGCTGTTGAGGAGCGACCATCCGTGTAATTGCCTTGTGCGAGCAACGGTATGTCAGATAGTATAACAAGAGAAAATCCGACACACCGATACAAACTCAAAGCATCTACACAGTGGCTATATATGATCTTCGGAAACAAATATAGAAATAATCATAACATAAATCAGTCACAGATATCCATATCACAAAGGCGAAAACAAATATGAATATAACACTTAGAAGTGTTTATCAGAGTAGTGGTCAAACAAGATCCATAGTAGAATAAAAGAATTGATAAAAGTGCTAGACAAAAGAATTGATACAAGTGCTAGACAAAAGAATATGTATACATCAAGGAGTCTTTATCTCGAATGTATAACAACAAAAACTACCAATATAGTGTAGTCAGCCAAAAGTCACGTAACACTCCCAGATGAGGAGTCAAGTAGAAGCACCTGTAACATCTCGGTCTGACCCGAGTATTATTTAATAAGAAAATAATAAACAGATCAGTCTAGCTATAAATATCAGATAAAATGAGATGGAATAAGAGATATAACAAAACGTATGATGACAATAATGTCATACTATGAAAAGTATACATTTGACAACAACAAAAATCATACAATATCTCAAGAAATCTCATAACATCAAAAAGAATGTCATATTCTTTACTCTATTCACCAAACCACAAATATTGACAAACTTATCAAGGCCAATCATAAAAGTTGTTGAAACACAAATTCAAAAAAATTAGTAAAACACAAATTCACCAATGCACAAATATTGATAAAGCTTATCAATATAAATCATGAATTTTGGTGAAACGCAAATTCTAGAAATCATCAATAGAAATCCAAAAATCACAAAAAGGGGGAAGCCTATCACAAAACGGGAGCATGGAAACTCACCAACACGTGCATAACAAACGGAACGCTATTCCATGGTTGCTAACCATCAATTTGAGCCGATTCTCCATAAACGGCCCGAAGACCATGGGTGGCTACCCCATCAATTTGGGTCGAAACTCCACAAAACGGGGTTTAGTCTCCCTCGCAGACAAAGAGACATCGCACGTCGTTAGTCAAAACCACAAAAATGATCCTCATCGATCATCAAGAAGTGTCAATTACACTAAGCTAGTAAATAAATGAGTTTAGCTTCATGTCACATAACCACTAGCTTAACTTAAGTATTTACGAACAAATTGTACATCTTCACTCGAAAGTTGTCATAAGAGTTTCAACCGAACGAGTAAGAATTAACCGACAAAGTAAA
Source organism: Allium cepa (assembly GCA_030765085.1). Taxonomy (NCBI): domain Eukaryota; kingdom Viridiplantae; phylum Streptophyta; class Magnoliopsida; order Asparagales; family Amaryllidaceae; genus Allium; species Allium cepa. Next base: position 509,864,292 of record CM060945.1, read on the forward strand.
CGCAAGCGTTTCATACCACTTGTTTTGCAGAGTCGTTTAATTGGATTTTTCGAACAAATGAGGTAAATGTTTGTATATACTAATAGATTGGAAAATGGTTTTATAAAGGACTTTGTATTAAAAATAGAGTTGAAATCATCTTTGAGGAAGAGTTTGAATATTTACTACTAGTATAGAAACCTTTGCGTTTTAAAGTGACAAACCATAAAGATGATTGTAAGAACAATCAATCACCAAAATTTCACGTTCAAAGACGTGAATTAAATCCAAGGAAATCGATTCCAAACCCATCAAAATGGATATACCCAAAAAATCAAAAATAGAAGTCATCAAGGTCGATAATAAATGATAACAACAAATCGGAAAACCATGAATCGATAAAAAATGGAATTTCAAGCAAAATAGGCTAAATAGGCAAAAACAAGCAGGTCAGTCTACTGATTACAGAGACCAGTCGACTGATTGCCGGAAACAGAGACTTCTAGCCTCTGCCGAGAGCCCAGAAACGTTCATTTGCCACAGCCAGTCGACTGACTGCAAAGGTCAGTCGACTGACTGGCACTGGGGCTGCTTTTCAGCCTATCAAATGAAGAGCAACTCCTCCAAAATTGCAACCGGACGAGCAGTGGGCGCAAGGGGTTTATGCCAATCGACGACCAGGCGCTATAGGCCCTTCGATGCATCACCAAAAACATGTTCAAACATCAAAGTTAGGATTATTAAGGATTTGACTTCAAAACACCAAAAATTGAAATATTCACCAAATCAATCCAAACCAAAAGCAAATGCACATGAATAAGTGTTAGGAATTCATACCCAACAATCAAAGATAGTTATAGACATAAACGTGAGATAAAAATCTCACCTTTTGCATAAAATCAAGGAGGAAGAAGCTATAGAGCAAGGTAAAAACAATCACTCCTCAATTCCAACCCAAGAAGCTTGAATCTAAGCTTAAAAGAAAAACATTTCCTAAGTTAGACTTTAGGAATTTCTGAAATTGAAGGTGGAATGAGTCGGAGAAGAAGAAGAGGATGCTTACCAATAGCTTCTCTTTGAATTTAGAGTTAGAACTTGGATTTGCAATGGAACTAGGGGTTAGGAATTCTAGTTCTCTTTCTCTTTCCTCATTTTTATGAAAGCTTGAAGGTATTAGGAAATGAAAGTGAATGAAGAGAAGTGGGGGTGGAGCTAGAGTTAATAGTTTAGGCTAACCCAAACCCAAAGTCCAAAGTGCATAGGTCAAATTTTAGCTAGCTCTAAACATATCGAAGTTTATACTCAAAAAGGTCGCAAACGGCGTTTTGAACTCAATGGAAGTAGTCCCGAGTCCTAATTCGACCGTATGCAAAAAGTAGCATTACGGACTATAATCCGACTAACGATGCTGTATTTAAATAAAATATTTAATTACACAATCGTAAAATACGTGGGTTGTTACATGCGGCTTATTACAGAGAAGCTTGCTTGTAATGACCCGCAAATTTGACACTTCTAATGTTAATATAATTAAAAATGAATATTTAATAAAAAGGTGAGTTGGTCATTGTACTTGTAACTATTGCGAAGGAACTTCCAAGCTCATCAGTTTGATATATAATTTTGTCGGATTTAGAGTTACAAATTGCACAATAGAGAAGTTTTAGTGTTTAAACTGAGTATGCGGTCGCTTTGAGCAAAACGGTTACATATATCTAAACTTGCCTTATTGCCTATATAAGCACGCGGAATTGGCTTTAGAAGCTCATGCAGTGGTCTGCTCTAATCATCAAATTTCGACGAACGGTGGCGCAAGGATGGCAAGGATGGCCAAATCTGATAACGTGGGCAGAGGAGAGTGTAACGACGGCGGTCATCGGCGCTAAAACGGTTCAAGGCGTCATAAAATTGCTGTCAAAATTGGCTGGGGCGAAGCTCTTATGCATTGACCAGAGTTGACCAGGTAGGTAAAATTGTATGTTAGTCCCTGCAATTTTTATATTTTCATTTAGATTTTGAAACTTCTAACCTTCATAAATTTTACATATGAATGTAGATTCATGCATGGTATCTTCCATTGCACTCGTGATGAAATTTCGAGTAATTCGACATTAGGTTTGCTAAATTTGAAGGCTATGAGCAAAAATGAATTGGTATTATTTATTTTATTTAATTAATTGAATTTTAAATTGTAAAATACATATATATTAGTCAAAGTCATATTTATTGATATATATTGCGTTCTGTGGATGATAGTTTGGTTATTATACTATTTTATATAGGTCTTATGCTCTGACTAGATAATTATTGTTGGCTGTTATATTTTGGATGTTTGATTAAAATAAATTCTTTGATGTATATTGGAAAATAATAAATTCAAATGTGATGAGTAATAATAAGAAGATTAGATAAATAAGTAAAGTTACGCATTTTGGATGGTATATGTAAATTACAATAATTTAACCAATTTTACCGAAATTAAAGTATGGAATTAAATAAGGTTATTATTTATGAATTTTTAGAAAATTCGCTAACAATAAATAAAATTATAATTTAAATTGAGGTTTCAGAAATTTAATATTATTTATAAAATAAAACGGGATTTCAAACAGTAATAATATGGATTTCGATGAAATGGTATGGTTTTGTGAGAATGAATAATGATTGGTTTTATAGCGTTTATGATAGGAGATATTAGTATTATTATTATTTGAGAACTAAATAAAAAGGTATTTTCTAAATAATAATAATCATAGTAAAGAACGTTTTCAAAAGTGCTTTTGGATAAAATAATTACTTTTTTGAGATTAACGGGAATAAAAAAGAGTTTTGGTGATTTAAGATATAGTATTATTTTTAGCGTAAATAGTAATGAACTGGTTTGGAAGCATTAAAGAGGTTTTAATATATATTAGCATTTTGATGTAAAATAATGATAATGTCGTTTTAAAAGCAATTTGACGATATTTCTGATTTAAAATGCAATGTTAAGAAGAATTTAAAGAAATAGAAGTATAAAAAAGGGTTTTTGAAGTATATTATCATTTTGGAAGGTTATTATAGATTCGCCATACATACCATGAAAAATGACCAATTTAAAAAACAAATTAATACACAAATTAGAAAACAATATTTTTTTATTTTTCATGTTTTGAAATTTTTCATGTTTTGAAAAATAAGAGAAGCATGAAAAACAATCTATCCTTTCGTCGTTCATCCATTCCCGCATAGTTCCCTCCATCTTTCTTCCATCCTATTCTCGTTCCTATACTCTCTTCATATTTTGTAATTAATGTTGAAAACATAAATTTCATTTTTAAACCAAATACTACCTATATTTTTACAAATATCTGATGGAAAACATTCAAAGCTAACTTACACCAGTGCGTTTTCTACGTTAAACATTTTAGTTAGCTCCGCTTTGGAGTTTTATAGTAACGCATATGAGAGATTGTAATGGTTTTGAACGTAAATAATTATAGCGATTTTGAATGGTTTACATAAAGTGTTGTTATAACTGATCAATGCATGTTTGAAAGTTTAGCATACACCGATGTTGAGTGTTTTCTACTAAAATAAGATTTTATATATATATACACTATATATATATATATATATATATATATATATATATATATATATATATGTATGTATGTATGTATGTATGTATGTATGTATGTATGTATGTATGTATGTATATGTGTATGTATATATATATATATATATATGTGTGTGTGTGTGTGTATGTGTGTATAATCTAGTTTTGTGAAGATTAATTTTACAATAGACAAATTCTATTTACACACCAAAAATCACCTATCATATACCATTACTTTACTAAGAAAATATATGACTAAATTAACCTTGCAAATTTTAGTCCTTTTCTTATAATGCATCATATTTCAACATTAAAATTAAAAATATTCAATTAAATTTTTACATTTTTGATAAAGTTGGTGAAACATAAAATTTAAATTAAGACCTAATTTAAAAAGTGTTCTTATAAAATCAAAGTTGATTTGGTTGAAAATAAGAAATTTTGTTAAAAAACTAACGAAGTTACAATATCGACGCTAGGAATTTATAATTTCGTGTAAATGAGTTCAAAATTTTAAATAGGGATGATAAAGATGAAAAAACAGGTAGTATTGCAAAGTGTAAAAAATGTGAACATTAAAAACTTGATGTTTCATTACGCATATTTTACCATATCACTTAATAAAAGACATTACTGAGAAGAACAAAAAAAAAGTGTATTCAATATTGTTTTAGCCGGACTACTAAATTAAATCTAACCATTTTTTTAAATGATCATAATAAAACATATTGCATAAATATCTATGTAGTATAAATGGACTTGTAAATTACCATTGCTGCTGGTTTTGAAAAATTATTACAATTGTTTTCCGTGAAAAAGTGTAAATTTACCGTTACCATATCAATTATACTAATATATCAATTGTACTTAAAAATTGTAACCGATTATTGGTAATGCTATGGTAATGATAAATTTACCGCTACCATATCGACTCTAGCACATTCTACTCAGAGTTTACCCTACAAATTAGTTTCCCAAATTATATATAATTCCTACAGGTACAACAATGCACACCCACATTTTGTTATTTTATTAATGATTTTTTTTTTGGTGTGATTTTACAAACATATTACACAGATAACCAAATTTCAAAACTAATTACAAATATAATTCTGCTCTGAACGCTGAGTTGACTAGAATGAACTTGCTTTCAAATTGAAATTGCATCAGCATGCATGTTTGTTTATTTTTTTTCTTGTACGCTTAGATGCAATTCCAAATATAGTCCGTTTAATTGGGGACAAAAAAAAGCTTCGGCTGCCGCAATTTGATATTAACCACCGACCGCAATGCCCCCTAACACACAGATGAATGCGCTTAACATCACACTAACACATAATTATTATGTGATAATGAAAGAACGTTTTTCATTATTTTATAGATAAGAAGACAACTGATTATTTAGAATATGGTTGCTTTGTTTTCAACATACTATACAATTTATCATATAGACTATAGGAACGTAGACGTACAGTAACTACCAGGGAAATTATCATACCGCTGACACGTCCATATTCTATCGCCACATCTTTTTGAACATTATCAGCACCTATGGGATTAATTTAAAAAACAAAAATTTGTATATTTCTAGCTTCAGACACACGACTTTAATATTTTAATCATAAAAACAAGCATTCTTTTAAAAATTAATCATAACGACAAGCATCCGTCCAAAATTATTCATAAGGACAAACATTATTATAAAACTGTCACCGAACTAAAAACTGATACCTAAAACCTGTTATCGTTAACTACAAACTGATCCCTAAAAAACTACCATCAATGGACTAAAATACTGAAGATGATGCTAAAACACTGAGAAATTTTATGCCAGACAATAATTTCCAGTAAGATTTTTATACCTATTTTTCTAAACTGCGGTGCTTTTACCAGCGACTGTTATTTGAAACACAATTATTTATTCCTTTTTGGTTCTACCTCCTAATCAAAACTCTAGTAAAATGAGTACTATATACATGGTGGAATGCATATTGTATTTCACTTTCATCCATCCACGCATAGGCACACAAGTATTCTTTCTTTAATAATTTACATGTACCCTTCCTTTGTCTCTCGATATATTTGTACATCAGGTACTACAATTATTACTAGAACCTACACGTTTAATAGGCAAACAAAATACTTATACTACAGAACTGATGTACTAAACTAAAACCTAAACAAAATATTACAAAACTATTTTTCTTGTTTAAGTTTTTTATCTTATTTCATCAAATAAAATTCTTTTACTACTAGTGCATAAATTATACAAAACAACTTTTTCAAATGCCCCTTTCTTTTAATTCTTGAAGAAAAAAAACACCCTTAACAAAATTAAAGTTCATAAAACCATTTGACTCAAAATTCAAGTAGTTGTTCACAGTGCGAATTCACTGTAAGACCAAAAGAGTTGACAGTTGACACTTGATCAAGTACATAAATATAATGAAGAAAATCAATTACTTAAAAAATGTAAAATATGCATTTGTAACATAGAAAATATTTCTACCAAAAACTAACATGCATTAAAGATGTATCAAATAAGATTTTGACCAAGTGCACCGAGTGCCCAGAATAAATTTTAACCAAGTGGCAAGAATACATTTATTCAATTATTGCTTACATGCAAAAGTAGAGCTCAGTCTACACTCTTAGCAAATTCTATCCTTAACATATTAGAAGCTCTATTCTGCATTAGGAAATGTTTTAGAGCCTTTGTCCATCTTTCTTCCAAAGCATTACCATAGACTATAGTCAATGTTTCAAGAACTTTAGCGTTGGTCACAATGAGTCTAGCAAAATCCATATGGGCCCTCCTTCCATAATAATTAGTTAACCTTACATTTTTCAAATGATGGTTGAGGCAGTTAATGTTAGATATCAGGCAAACATGATCATCATAATCACCATCGACCACAGTAAGAGCGGCATTGTTAGCACTAACTACACTGCTAAGATTACCATAATATTCATAGTAAGTGCAGAATTCACCTTTCATACAGACTTCTAAAGATTCTAAGTTGGGAAAACACATAAGAAGGTGCATAACTAAGTTTGGCTCATCAGGACGACCAAAATCAACTGCAATATCCAAGGATCGTAAGGAAGGCATGTAAGTGATTTCACCGATTATCTTTACGTAATTATCATAGCGGTCGAACTGATAGTTCCCTAATTGGAGAATCGACGCCTCCATGTCTATACGGCTCAGAACCTTAAGCTTAGGTGCATTTAAAATCAACACTTTGCAATATCTTGGTAAGTCTTCACACTTGAATAACTCGAGATTTGGAGCATCTTTAACAGTAAGATGAAAAAACCCACGTTCGCTGTTGTCCTTAGTATGAAATTTCCGTAAGCTACCAGATTCAATAACAAAATCTCCAAGGAGATAACAACCAAACAATGCCAACTCGATGATCGGACTTGAAGAAAGCAAGTTAACGAAAAATTCAACTTTGACAAAACAATACATAAACGTTAACTTCCTTAAATTACGAAAGGTACCTGTATGGGCTGGTAAGTGATCAGGTAATGAACCGCCCCATATATGAATATCAACAAGGGAATCACATTCAAAAACAAAGCAAGGAATCTTGAAGTATTTGAGGTTGATTCGAAGATTTCGAATGCCTTTTAGGGTTAGGGTTTTTAAGGTATTTACTAGGGTTTCGCGGTATTCATCCCAATCTGGTAGACTGAAATGGCAGGTATGAATGGGTCCAGGGTGGGTAGAAATAATGTGGGATGTAACATTTACAATCCAAGAAGAGGATTCCACTTGAGTAAAACAATAGATGAGTGATTGCTTGACAATGGATTCATCAGATATGGAGATTGGGGACAGAAGCCACATATTCCGCCATTGTTTAGAGAGGATGGATGTCCTTGCTGATTCGTCCACATGGAGATGAGAAAGGATGTTGCAGATTATATCATTCGGAAGAGCGCTGATTCGATCTTCTCCACTAATTGGTGAAGCGACTTGCTTGTTCATCTGAGAGATTGAAAGAAAAAAGTTAACCTCACCAAACAGATACAAAGCCAGTTTTGAATTGATTCTTGGAATTAACAAGATAGATATATCAAGAGCTTGAATAACTAAATTAACTTGTCACATGAATTTTAACTAGTACATATAAATGTTATTTCTCATAAGCATACAAGTGCCTAAAAAAATTTACACATGTGCCTAATTTACTGGAAACAATTTACATATAGGACTTCATTCTTGAAGTCCATAGTAACTCACACCATTATCAAGACAAAACAATTAAGGTTCTAGAAAACCTTTTCAGCTCCCATGGGTCAATATTCAATGCTCAAACAATCTATTCCGAAAAGCAAGCAGAAGATGTGAAACTCTCTCTAGTCTTTACCAGAGAAGACGACCCCATTCTCTTAGTTGATCATAACTACAAGTCATTCATGCTATATCTGTAACACATGCATCATCAATGTGCAAATATATTGTTTGATTTAATCGTATTCCTCAATAAATTTCCCGTCGTCGTATAAATCACCTAGCATATCATGATAAACTGCATAAAACAGCAATTCTACAAGGTTTTTTACATCTAAAATATGCTAGATCAACATGCACTTTCCACTAACTTTGCATTTAAATTTGGTCTGAAATAAAGGTGTGCTTTAACAAATCGTTCTTTGCAGTGCTGTGATGTTTTTAGTGCCACAATGTAACCAGCATCTTCCACTTAAAATTTTTAAAGGACCGTCATTTACAATGGCCCCGACAATTTTAACTTTGATTAAATATGACCTTTATCGTTCTAACCTATGCAAATTATTAATCCCTAGAAGGCTAATGTTACTACATATTCATATAGCAGAGATTGATAAATTGTGTTTTCTATGGTTTGCTTTCTATTTAAGATTATATAGTCGTAGTCATTCATCATATTAAGCCAAAGAAAATAACGCTACTGATACATGAATAGTACTAGTACCATTGACCAACTGAATTAAAAGTGATAGTGACATCAGGTACTTACATGACTAGCAATGGAAGTTACCTATTATGCAATGCTAATTGCTACGTAATCTCAGCGCCAAATATTACCATTGAAATCAATTATGTTTACTTCTATAGCAAAAATAAATGGGACAGGCTTTAAGCTGCACGTGGTGACTTTTGAGCTAGTATTAATGCTTGCCAATGCCATTTTGAAATTCAAAAATTTCTATTCTTTGTTGTATTTAGGGGGCGAGAAGTAAACTGGTTGAAAAAAAATACAGCGTATAGTACTTCATAGATCAACCCATTATCCCATATAACAAATAATAAATTCTACAGTTAGCGATCGTATTCACTGACAAGCATAGACACGGCGAAACACAATGTTTCTAATGTGCACTATTGATGATTCTAGAGGTAGAAATTCCAAACCGCCTATGTGAACAAAATGGTTATAGAAGAAATCAAACTAACTTTGCTTGGATTTCGCTATATATTTCACACGAAATCACGAACGAAATTCCGGCCGCATACAGGAAACAAAATTTTGGTTTGGGACAATGGCATCTAAAAGAAGTAAACTGACTTTTCTTCTATTATTACCTGAGAAGACAGATGCTTTAGTAAAATATCTGATGAAGGAAGAGAGAGGCGACAATCAACTAGGGTTTCATCCCTTCTATATTTATTAGAGGTTTCTAGGGTTTTTTAGTTGGGCACAAATCGATAGCTTTGGAACGTAGGCTTAGGAGAGTTGGAAATAATGTTTTATTGTTTTACATGTTGGATCCAGAGCCTGCTAGTGAGTTAAGGCCTGCGTGAAATATTGGGCTTTTATTACTTCAATGTTTATTTTCTAGGATTTTATTTCAAAATGCTTAAAAGACTAACCACGCGTTGGCCTTCAATTTAAGTGCAATATGAATCTCTATATACCCCAAGATTGGATGAGCCTGGCCAACGAAAACTTCCATATTCAAAAGTAGAGCCCTATTAATAAAAACAAATTGGAATGGCAAAATAGGACCAATCAATGCCGTATAATTCTAAATAAATAAACATATAAAAGTCATCAACATTTGTCTTTACCGTCGGTAGATCTCACTGATAATGCAGCCATTGTCCATGAAGTTGTATCCTTCTACCATACAAATCAAATCAGCTGTGCTTCGTCAAGCTAGACGTTTCAATGGCGTTTGACGTAATTTTTTAGGATTTTGTTCTTAAGGTCCTCAAATCTAGGGGTTTTCCATATAAATTTATCGGATGGATCAATTTTTTGCTCACAATCTCTTCCGCCTCGGTCTGTGGTAATGGGAGACGAGGCAATGTCTTTCCCCCGCTAGAGGACTCGGGTAGGGGATCCAATTTCACCACTACTATTCGACTAGAATTTATCGTATGGATCCATTTTTTGCTCATAACCTCTTCCTCCTAGGTCTGTGTTAATGGGAGGCAAGGCAATCCTTTTTCCTCCACTAGAGGACTTAGGCGGGGGGATTCAATTTCACCACTATTTTTCAATATTGTCGTTGACACATTAGCAAGAATGATTGACCAGGGAACTTCCTTGGCTCGCTTGATTGCTCTGTTAACTTGTCCTTTCGCCAGGTCTCACATCTTTTTGATTCGCCGATGACACTATCCTTATTTCTGTGCCAAATCCCACTTCGATTGCTCCCTTGAAGCTGCTTCTTTACTGTAACAACCCACTATGTTGTACCATTCAAATCGACAATAATCCACACATGTCAGACTTGAATGATGCAAAATAACAGATTGTAATAAAATTAGGAGCAAATAAAATCATTACAGAATCATAGACACAGAAATATCAGAATAACTCGCACGGGAAATAAAAATACCATAGTAGTTCATGAAGCTACTATAACAAAGTCTTAAAAACAAAATACAAAATATCAGTCTGAAAACAAATATAGTAGAAATCCCAAATACATAGAAGTCACTGATATAAGAGCTGAAACAGAACAACTGAAATAGAAATAGATAAATAACTAGATGAGCAGAATCTCCAACGATTCCTAACTCTAGAAAGAGAAATCCAAATCTAAGCTGTGAATACTCAGGCTGACCCGAGGGTAAAGTAAAATATAAAACACTCGAATCAGGACATACATACTTATATAATGTAAACCAACTCAAGTGAACTATAGTAAATGAACAAGTAACTTAAAGGATGCATGGGATCGTCCATCCTCTAAGGATCCTTTAAACCATCAATTAAACAGTAATAGACGCTATCATAGAAATGCCTATATTAAAGTAAACTATGCAAATAATAGTGCTAATGTGGCTAGGTTAGCGTAGAGCTGCAACAATCGCTCACCTCTAGTCACACTCTCAAATTGAAGGTGTACATCCAAAAATCACAAGGCATACAGAGAAGTGTACCCGTGGTTAAAATTCCAAAATGGTATTTTATACTTCGAAAATCAAATATCATTTCAAAATTAAATATGCTTTCAAATCCATTTTGAAATATCAAGATATCATATCCTTCCAAAAGCTCATTCATTTTTATTTTATTTAAATACCATTGCAAATCACATTTCAAAACGGTTTATATTTCAAAACAAAATACACCATTTAAACCAATTAAAATGAAGTTATTATACTTTAAAAAAAAATTAATATTCAATTCCCAAAATTTAGTCTTTTCAGAATTCATTTATTCACTTAAATTTATTAAAACAGAGAAATTTCAGCTTTCGCGGCATTTAGAAAATGCTACGGAAGTTATATTTGAAAACAATTCAATTAAGCAAAGACAACATTTAAAACTGTTGTAATAGTGTTCAAGTTTAGTTTCTACAACTACAGCACTTACAAAGTGTTGTAATAGCTCTTAGTTCATTTTAGCCTTTTAGTTCATTTGTATCAACTACAGCACTTAGAAATGCTGTAATATCATTTACTTCAGAAATGATGACATTTCTGAAATGTTGTTAATTAAATTCCAAATTTTCAATATAATTTCATAAACCATTAAAATTTAATTTAAACCATTTTTAACTTATAAAATTATATTTTCTCACTTTAAAATGATCATTTAAATACCTTTAATTTATGATTTTATAAAGTGAGATTTTCATACAAAAATCAAATATTAATAATTTACTTATTAAATTCAAGCATATCATTTTCAATTCTTTATAATTAAAATTTTAACTCAACACTTAAGTTTAAATTACCATTTCAAAATATAACTTATCTTTCATTTTATTTACTTAATTCAAAAGTTCACTTTTAAACAAAATTTTCAAATTTAAGTTGTATTTCAAATTTCAACTTAACCATTTATTTATTTCACTTTTTAACTTGTAAAAAAATCATTAACACTTTATAAAAATCATTTAAATTCAAATTTAAATTAAATTATCATAGATTAACATTTTTAAAATACTCTAAAATTCCAGATTATATATATATAAACCACGGGTCTGTATAATATTTCTAACCTAGGTTAAATGATACGGATAATATATCATTTCAACCCGTAATTTACAAAGAAAAATCCAGGTTCTATCATTTCAAACCCGCAATCCCAAGTCAATTAAAATAAATAAAAAAATTCTCAGGCCTATCATTTCAGCCCATAACGATTTTTCCCTATTCTAAAGTATGTTCGGGTATGTATCATTTCAACCCATAATGATTCTATTCTACAGGGAACTTGCAGTGTGATAAACTGATATAAACAAACAGTATAGCATCACATAGCGGTAATAGATGATATGACAGGTTTATAAACAGGGTGATCACCATATAAATAATATCACAGGCAGGTATAACATGATAATATAATATTCTACATATTCACTTGCAATCAGTTCACTATTATATAAGTATAAATGTCAAGCGTGATTACTCACTTGTTTCAAGCTGGAGATAGCAAGAGAAAGCATACAAACAAATTCCAGAAAGCACGATAACACGACTTTTGACTTAAGTGGAGTGGTGAGCCAAGTTTTAATCTTGTGAACAACACATAAACAAGACAATATAAATATTAATTCAACCCAAATATACTTATGAAAACAATTTAAAATAAAAGCAACAAAAGAACATAATAACTTGACCTTGCCTCATGTGACGACCCGGAAATTTTTAACAGGCTCAAAATTGAAGATTTACAATTTTACCCAAATTTCTATAATTAAATTCAAAAATTAAATTGCCAAATTCATCCTGATATTTGAAATACAAGTTAAACTATCATTCAAACATTTAAAATTAATTAAATATTTCAATTGTCTTTTCAACCTTTCAAAATTTATTTTTGAAATAAATTCAAATTATCCTTTTTTGAATTCTATTTATTTTCACAATTTCAAATATTTTAAAATAATATAAAATATTTATGGAATATCATTAAGTTGATAATTTGTAAAGTTTGAAGTTGTTAAAATAAAAATCTAACTTAAAGAGAAGTTAGAAAAAGGTATATTTGGAAACAAAATAAGTTGGAAGGAAAATTTAATTCAAGTGGAATTAAAAATGATTAATAAAAGAATTGAGATTGAAAAATTAAGTCAAATAAAATGATGATATGGATTCAAAATGAAATTGAAATTTAAGATTTGAGTTAATTTGAATAAATGTGAATTTGAGAAGTCTTATAGACTAAATGGTTAGAATAAAATTTATTAAGGTGAAAAATAAATTGTGAATGAATAAATAAATTTGCAATTGCAATTAAATGGAAATGAAATTGAATGTTGAAATTTATTTCGAATTTGTAAGCAAATAGAATAGAATTGGAATTCAGTTTGATTTGTTATAAGCAAAGCGAAGTATTCAACTAAAATTAGTAAGTGAAACTAATTGAAGAAAAGACCTAATAGACATGGTTTGAAATGAATTCAATAATTATAAATAAAGGGTAAATTGAATTCATATGGAATTTGAAATCCAGTTTAAATATAAGTAGTTGTAAACCAAAATAGTGAATTGAATTGTGTTTGAGAATGAACAAAAGATTAAAATTGGGATTAGAACTGAATATTGAGAACCAATTTGAATTGTGTGAAATAAAATGAAGTTGTAAAATTAGTTCGAAGTGAACTAAAGATAATAAAGGTGAAAATATGGGCTGTGATGAAAAATGAATTAGAACTTGTAATTAATTAGCAAAGGAAACTAATTTAAAATAGCAAGATGAATCAGTTGTGAATGAAAGATAATTGATAAAATTCAATATTCAGAAGGTAAATTGAATCCAAATAGAATTGAAATGGTAAATTGAATTCAAATGAAATTGAAAATGTAAGATTGAATGAAAATGGATATATAAATTCAATAGTGAAGTAAAAATGGTATAAGAAGTGAGTATTGAAATTTTTGTAAAGGAATGTGCAAAATGATTTTTGAATGTTGTAATTGGATATTAAGTTAGCAGGATATACAGGTGTATTAAAGGAAATGGAATAAGGGATTTTGATTTCGAAGATAAAATTTAATTGTTCGACAAAAAGGTATGTATTTCAATTTCTATATTGATGATTTTCTTGTCTAGCCACTTGGCCTTTTGTTTTCTTTTGAAATCCGAGGGCCTATGGTGCCATTTTGTAGTTGTACCGAGCTAGCCTCGCAAAGGTGACGCTGGCGAAATTTTTCGAAAATTTAGGGAGATAGAAAAATTTTGAGAAAATTTTGAAAGTTAAAATTTGAATTTAAATTTGAATTTGAATTGCTAAGAAAACAATGTTGTTGGGAATCTATGGAAGATTTTAGAAAGATAATTGAGGTGATAATGAATCTTCAGTAAAAAGATTTGCTTTGACAAATTTTTGAAAATTATTTATTTTGGGAAAGTATTAAACGGGTTAAGGATCATTCTTCTTCAATAGTAATTTCGGGACGAAATTCTTTTAAGGAGGGAAGGATGTGACGACCCGGAAATTTTTAACATTTGAAATTGAAATATTTAATTAATTTTGAATGTTTGAATGATAGTTTAACTTGAATTTCAAATATCAGGATGAATTTGGCAATTTAATTTTTGAATTTAATTATAAAAATTTGGGTAAAAGTCTTCAATTTTGAGCCTGTTAAAAGTAATTTGATGGCTTCGAAAATTTATTGATAATACTGAAGATGATAGAAGCTGAATAGATTATATTTCTAATATCTAGATTTAATTGGATAATTAAACTATTGATTTAATATTTAAAATTGTGAAAATAACTAGAAATTGGACTTAATGTGAATAAAAATGATTTATAAAGTTGAATTAAATCATATTTGAATTAGGATGATGTTAGAGAACTTTTAAAATCGAATTACAAGTTAATTTGTAGAAATTGAATATTTTAATATTTAATTAACAAGTAAAAATAGCCATTTTTCAAACAGTCTCGGATTTCGCCGAAACCAGTTTCATCGGATCCGTAATGTTATATTATTGTAAGATTTCATACTTTGTGTCAATCGGATTTACGGTTTGTCCGGGGCAAGCTAAAATGCATAGAAATCGTTTAAGTGAATTTTAAATTTAAATTAGTCGATTTGAAAACCTATCTTTCAAACACGATCGAATTGGCTCCCGATATATATTCCATTGCATTCGGAATGGGGGTAAAACATTATAAACACCAGGCGGCACGCTTCGTTTGGAGTTCGAAAAAATTTCGGATGAATAGTGTTTCAGAATTTTCTATAAAAGGACGTTAATTTCTTTCATTTGCATATAAAACCCTAGGGTTTCACAGGCCGCCACTTCTTCATTCAACGGCCGAAAATTGCCAAATTTCTTCAACTAATCTCTTCGAATCCCCAAATCGATTCGAAAAACATTCAACTACAAATCGAAGAGCGTAATGAGAGCTTCGATTCCATATGGTGATGATCGAAAACGAAGCTACGAATCAACTGCATTTTTCATCGAAGTGCGTGCGTTTCGTGCATGATTTCCCAGGCTAGATGATGGCCGAGCTTGATGATGTTGAGGCCATGGGTAGCTCGCGTGATGGGCTACGCAATGGAGGTTCCTGATCGACGAATCGTTTGTCGTAGTTGGTGCAATAATTCGTGGTAGGTGGCAGCTATGGGTTCTTGTTTATGCGTGTTTTACTAGGAGGAAGAAGAAGGGGCGCACAGCTCTGATGGATGCAGCAAAAAAAAATCGAACAGTGGATTTGAAGTTAGGTTATGTAAATAAAATAAAAGTTGAAAGTAATTTATATTAAAATTCGTTCAAACTTTAAAATGCTCTAACTTTTTCATACGAGGTCCGTTTTGCACGAAACAACTTGGTTGGGTTCGTATTCGCGAATACTACACGATGGAGCTGGATTGGACTTGATTGGAGCTAGTGTGAATTTTAGGTAAAATTAAACGCTCGTTTAATTTTATTTGGAATAAAACACTACAACTGCTATTGGACGCAATGTGAGTACAACTCACTTTTTCTGACTCACTGATATTTTTATATAAGTGAGAAATAATTTATTATATGATGATTGATGATTGTTTGGATGATATATGATATATTGATTGATATTTGGATATATACCTTCCTATTGGAGCAGATGAGACCCTATTGCGCCGCATAATAGCGAAATATATAATATTAATCTCATATACCGTGATATTCCACCTTGAAGTGGAATTGGTATTTAATTGTTGTGTTAATGTATATGGATGTAGGGAAACAGGTTGGAGGGATCCAACTGGATTCCTCAAATATTTAATTTGCTTCATAGGTTGTGTTATGATTAATTATAATCTGTGTATGATTATTTGTGACTGAAACCGTTGAAGGCTGTAATTTAGCCGTATATATTTTTAGTATCGTAGGATACCAGAAATAAATAAAATTTTGATTTTGAAATTTGGGTAGAAAATTTATAATAAATTCACTCAAAGGGATCGGGTGAATTTTAAAAGAAGGAAATTTAAATAGAAAAATTTATTTTTGAAAACTTATTGAATAAATTCCAAAAATATGGGAAATATTTTTAATAAAGGAATTTCGAGAATATTGTTTAATAGTTGAAGAATTTATTTAAGTTACGGATTTTAAATATTTGAAAGAGATAAAGAAATTTATTTCAAAAGGAAATAAATTTAGAAATTAAATTTGGAATTTAATTTGGAGTTGAAATTAACTTTAGAAATCGATTCGGGAATTAATTTGGAGTTAGAATAAATCTTAGGAATCGATTTGGAAATTTGGTTTAGTGTTTTAGAAATAACTTGGAAAATCAATTTGAAATTGATTTGATATTTGAAAATTAATTTGGGAAATCAAATTGGAATTTGATTTTATGTTTGAAATAAATTGGAAATAAATTTGGGATTTGATTGGGTTTTGAAGATGATATTTGGGAATCGATTTAAAATTCGTATATCAGTTGATATTTGGAAATGTAAATTCACAACGGGAATTTGTAAAGAAAAGGGAAATTTTTTAAAAATAAATATTGGTTTATTTTTAAAGCGTGGAAAGAAATTTACAAATTTGGAATGTAAATTAAAATAAATCAAGGAGATTTATTAATTTATTGGAATGGACCATTTTGTAATGGAAAAAGAATTCTTTCCTGGAAAGCCGAGTATATTTTTAAAATAGCTTTTGAATAAAATTTAAAAGTTTTAGATTTGGTTTTACAATAATATTGTTGGAGAAATTAGTTTGGAAATTGTTTTAAAGTATAAATTTATTTAATTAATTATATAAGGGATTATTTTAAAGATTTAAATTGATATTTGATTTAGAAGATAGTTATTTAAACATTTATACTCTTACAAATTTTTATTTTAAAAATTAGTTTTGGACCTGAATTTTTATATGAGATATTAGTATAATATTTTTCATAACTAATATTTAAGCAAATATTATAAAATAGTTTATTTTAAATGTTTTCAAGTATATTTTGAATAAGTATTTTATATTATTTTAAAATATTTGAAATCGGCAAATTTTCAGTTGAAATGAATAAATATTTGGAAATGTTTTCCACGTAAGGAAGAAAAATTGATTTGGAATTTATTTTCAAAGGATTGAAGTGTGAAAAATTGATTTGAATTTGCTTTCAAAGTATTGAAAGGTGAAATTTTATCTTGCGAAGATGTATTGAAAATAATAATTGGGGGAAAATTATTTGAAATCCAGTGGCTGTTGTGAATGATGATTGATAGTTAACTAACCGACTATCAATAATGCCCTTAATCGGCATTTGAATTTCGATGCGACTGGGAGTCGAATTCTAACTGGATATTCGAAACCACATCGAACTTTTGTGATTGTGATGGATCTTTTGTTTAAAAGATCAAAGTGAAATTGTTGTGATTTGTTTTAATCTGAATGTAACACTTATTTTAAAAATAAGCGCTCGTTATTCGGATTAGCCGAGAGAGGACCTTGTGTCATAAAACCCATTCCGAATAACGATACGACGAAATGGGATTGCATTTGAAGATGGTGTTGAAGACCGGGTATTTTCGAAAGCGGAAGGATAACTCGTCGAATGTCTCTGCACCGGTATAGAGATTTTAATGTGATGGGGATTCCGAACGTGGTTAGTGTCTGGATTGCAAGGGCTTCTTTGGAAGTGCCTTCGGTTCCGTTCGATCCCGGAACGGACATGTATGGATGTGTGTCTGACGTTACACTTTGAGATGTAAAGCTGATTTCTATCAAATACATTTCTATTGGTGGCGGAGAATTTACTCTTAGCTTAACACCCTTCTCTGAGACGTATGAGCTCAGAGTTTATGTAGTTGATGGTTACTAGTGATACATTCCCAATTTGGTAATGTGGCATACAAAGGGCTGCTGATCATTTGTTGATTGAAGCACGGCTTTTGTGAAAAGCGTAGCTTTGTGGACAAGACTTCGTCGGACCTCACACCCCGGAATGGTCAAAACAGGAAGAATGCAACAAGGTTATAGGGGTAGCGCCCCTTAGAGTATGTACATTTCCTTCTGAATAGTGGTGGTATCATGGTATGGAGCCCAGATACTTAACCTATGTTGTTGCTACAAATTTATTGCTTTGTGGTTTTTGGTATTGATGATCCTCGGATAAAGGTTGTTTACAACCGGGGGATGGCATACTCGTGTCAGTAGTTACCTATTTTTGCAGAGGTAACCCGGCCTTGTGTTGGCAGAGATCCGGTTAGGTTCTCGGGACGTCCCGCCAGAGGCGTACCCATGTGGTAGTAGGAAGTTCCTTAGCCTGACCATTTGTTGAAAATCCAAAGAAACAATACGTGTCATGTACGGTTTTAGTTGTATAACTTGCCACTTACTTATGGTGGCGACCCACTGTTTAGATGGTAGCTATAGTAGGCATATAATAATGGTTGTATGCTAGTTAAGATTAATATTATACTTTCGAAATATTTTCCACACTATGCACTAATAATAATAATATCAAAGGATTTTGCGTAGTAAGCATGTTTGACTATCATAATGAGAAATCTTCTCCAAGTCTGCGATTGCATTGCGTGTGTGGCGAGAGGCCTTATGGTAGTTTCATTTTCAAAAGCATAGCGGGTATCTTTTTATTTTCTTTGTGAAAATAACTGTTTTTAAGGTCTCACACCAGTCCCATGACTGACCTGGAGTATATTGTTCCCTTTCTAAACTCTGGGTGCCCATAATTTTCCACACGGGCAGCCTAGAGTCAGGTTCTCAGTTATTCTGGAATTCAGGAGATGCTATGGAGATCAGGAGCAAGTTGGATGGCGAAGCGTATCACTAGTATATGTTATATTTCTTTTCCGCTGTTGTTGTTGTAACACTCTAATAATGTGATGCAATGTAATAACTGATATAGTTCTTTGTTTTAAAGATATTCATTTATCTATCATATGTTTTTCCGCTGCGATATGTGAGATTCTGTTATTGTTTCTGTTTCTTCTTCTACCTTCTTCGTCTTTAAACCCTAATGGTTTGGTTTTCCGGCGTTCGATGGTTCGGCAGTTGATACAGTGGACGTATTAATATCG
This sequence comes from Allium cepa, assembly GCA_030765085.1. Taxonomy (NCBI): domain Eukaryota; kingdom Viridiplantae; phylum Streptophyta; class Magnoliopsida; order Asparagales; family Amaryllidaceae; genus Allium; species Allium cepa. The sequence goes on from CM060945.1 coordinate 509,883,821, forward strand.
ACTTTTGGAAGTCGAAAAATTGGGTCATTACACCTCAACACCCAAGTGCTCGGCTTAGGGGCTTATGTGCTCGGCCATAGTGGTGTGTATGGGTCGGGTATGGGTCCATATGGCTCGGCCTAGTAGGAGATGAAGGAGTTTATGGTGATAGCGTGAAACAAATACAATTCAAGGCAACATAGTGGTTTTTGGTGCAACAACAAGGCTCGGCCTTGCTTGGTGATGGCCAAGTGATGGTGTAGCAGTGGCCTAAGGTCAGATTGTGGTGGTTCTAAGGGTGGCCGAGAGGACATGTGAAGGGGTATTGCATGTAGAGGTCGGCTAGGCTTGCTTTTCAAGTGTGCTTGTAATTTTTTGTGGAGTTTTCAACATGGGAAGGCCACGGCCTGTCATGGTTAGTGAAGAGGAGGCTGATGTGACCGTGGATGGTGGTGGTGCTAGTCAGTAGAGGTGATGGAGGAGCTATTACTGAGCAACATTAGGTAGACGCAAGGAAAAATTCAAGTAAAACAAAGAAGAAAAAGGCAAGAAAAAGAAATCATTACCAAATGATTTCAGAAACGATGGTCGAGATTTTTGAGATGAAGAGAAGTTTTCTTACGTGAAAAAAGATGAGAAATACATGGCTGAAGAAAGTAATATGGTCGGCCACATCAATGCAAATGCCAATTGAAAATGAAAAGGTAAAAGGTATATGTAAAGTCATGGTAAATGAAAAGGTTTTGACCTTTTATATTTCTTTTTCTTTTATTCATTTTAAACAAATAAAAATGTAAGTAAATAAAGTAAAATCTGAAAACAAAATAAAGTGAAATCAAAAAATTATTTTAAAGAAAAAAATGGAAAAATATAAGAAAATAGTTTAATATATGTAAACTAGTATTGAAAATTTAAAACAAAATATAACTAGTTTTTTTTTGAAAAAAATAACTACTACACTTTAAAACTATTTTAAAAATAAAAATATATACCTAATATGTCAGATAACACATATTAGAACATGATATGAGAAATAAAAATATTATTTATATAAATTAAAACCAATAATTTTATTAAATAAATCAATTTACATACAATATTGTAAAAAGCATAACTTTCACAATATAAATCTAATTTCAACGAAACGAAAAACAATATTCTTGAAATTTAATTTATTTTCATAATAGAAGATAAAATTGAAAATTTCAAATATTTAAATTATAGATTTAAAAGTCAAAGTTTGACCGTATTGACCAAAATACAAATTTTCTGGAAAATATTCTATTTATTCATGTTTGAAATTATGATTCACATAAAAATCAAAATTTATAATTAATATAACAAAATTTATTCATTTTAATAAATAAAATAAAGTTTATAAATCAGAAATCAATTTAAAATAAATCAAAATATACAATTAAAATGATCACAAAATACAGGGTTGTTACATATACTGCTTTGAACTGACCTCCGATCTTTAAACAAATTTCAATAAAAGTGCAATATACTTGTCCCACCATGAACACCCTTCAGGCAATTTGATTGCCGCAACACTTAGTTGTCCTTCTAAGACCTTTCCAATTCCATAATTGGGGTTGTCATTGAGACCTTCTAGGCCTAAGCGTCAAGATTTCTCTATTGTTCTTGAAAAGCTTTCCTCAAGGCTAGATGGGTGGAAGGGCTCTTCTCTTTCTCGCGCAGGTAGACTCGCTATTGTAAATTTGGTTCTAAGCTCCATTTCTACCTACTAGTTGTCTTTCTACAAGGCTCTGAATTGGGTAATTCAAAAAATCAATTCTATTTGTTGTGCATTCCTTTGGAAGGGTTCATCCATTGTTTTGCAAGCCAACTGCTTGGTAGCTTGGGATAAAGTTTACAGGTCAAAAAATAGCGGGGGACTTGGTGTCATAAACATTTATCATTTCAATAAAGCTCTTCTGGGGAAATGGAGATAGGCTTTACTTTCGGTTTGCTCAAAGCCCTGGGCTAAATAGATTTCTTTTAAATACTACAGTGGATCATTTACTCTGGCAGACTGCTCAGCCGCATCTCCTCCTCTTGTGTCTACATTCTAGAAGGATATCTTATCTTGTTGCCATGAATTCCACATCAATACTGATATTAAGGTTGGTAATGGAGAGAGAACTTCCTTTTGGTTCGATCCTTGGTGGAAAAAGGTCCTTTCGCGATCTATTTTTCCTAAATTATTTGACCTAGCATTTGGCAAATACATTTCAGTTTTCGAAGCTTTTCAAAATGGTGATTGTAATATAAATTTTAGCAGCATCCTAACTGGGTCAAATGTGTTTTCAGTATTAGAATTACTGCGGTTAACCAAGTATATTTCCTTGATCTCGCGTGAGGACACATATAGTAGGAGTTCATCTCCTTCGCACTTATACATGGTAAAATCACAATATTGCTTCTACAACTTTTCTAGTGTAGTCACAAACTTCAAACACCTTTGGAAACTTAAAACTCCTCCCAAGTGCAAGTTTCACATGTGGTTAGCAAGTCTTGATAAGTTAAACATTACCGATAATCTTGCATGAAAGAATACTGGCTTATCTCAAACTTGTTACTTATGCTCTTAGTTTAAGGACTCTTGTGCACACAATTTCTTCAACCATGATTTCCCTTATCAATTTTGGGTATTATGTGCTTCTAATTTAGACCTTGAATTAGCTTATTTTGATAGAAAATGGGCAGATATGTAGAAAATGTTTAGCAGCTCCTCAGCAAAGGGTATGTTGGCTCTTGCGTTTGCCTAGACTGTTTGGTTAGAAAGGAACATGAGATGCTTTAAGTCCAAAACTACTACTGTCCTCTCTATTTCTAAAAAAATTTTATGCTTGTACTCATCTTGGGCAGCTACTCGAATGCGTCTGTCTTAGCTCTTACTTCCTCCAGTGGGCACCCAAAAATTGGCGGGGAGCAACAACATGGGAATTTGATTTGCAGTTACTTACTATGATGTTCCGTACTCTGGTGTTATTATGTGAATTATTTGTATATGGGTTATTTTATATGTAAATATGGGTATGGTGCTATTTTGGCTCAAAATTTGGCTTCCCATCATTGTGTCACCATGTACTTTTGACTACTGACCAGGCTTGTTTGTCGGATATCTACTTTATTTATATATATTATCTAGTACGGTTGTATGACTTTGGATCGTACAACCTTTATATCAAAAAATAAAAAGTAAAAAGCCATTAACGAAACCAAGATATAAAAAACAAAATGACCAATTAATTCGTTAAATGAAAATAAATTACTATGCGTTAAATTCATTGATAGATAAAAAAGACAAATTGGAAATTCATTTTAATTTCCGAAACATAAATGAATTTTGCCAAATGAAAATGAACTAAGGAGGAAAACCGAAGCGATGTATGACATATAATCTATACAAATGAAGTTAATAACATAGTAGTTTGATTTGTTTGAAATAATTTTGGTAAATTCTAAGATTTTCATTTGGCAAATATATGTATGTCAGATATTTATGTCAAATATTTGTCAGATTTATCCTACTGCAATTTCTACATTTTGTTCATCAATTTTCCAATTTATTTTATCTCAACGGTTTATTTATCAAATTAATAACACAAATTTTATTTGAAAAGTTCATTCCATCAAATATTTTCCACATTTTTTCGCAAATATTTGTCAAACTAGTATTGTTGCAATTTGTATACTTTGTCCAACAAATTTTATTATATGAATGTAACGATTGTACTTGCCATCATTTTAAGGTTTTTTCCATTTGTTGTTAGCATTGATCTGACGAAGATGAACCTAATTGTTATTGGTTTTTAACAAAGCTTAGGAAAACGTTATGTAATTATAATCATTATTTCACATTTGTATTAGATCGATATCTAAGCCTTTTGCTTGTTATTCTCCACATTTTTCCTGATTATACACAAGGTTCTAGTCACTATCATTCGAATAATAATTTAAAGAATTTTTTAAAATAAAAAAGTGTCCTCAAGCAAAAAGAAGTGGATTATTTCTTTGGGCATTATTAAAAGGACTCCAAATAATAATAGGGGTTATTTTCTTTGAAAAATCACTTTTAACTAAGGGGTGGTATTTTAGAATTGATGTCCCCTTGTTCCTTTTTATTTAAGTTGCTAAATTAACTTTGTTTAATTAAAACCTAAACCTTTCTTGCAACACTAATAGACAATTTCTTTTTTGATGGAACCTGAGCAATGCTGTGAAGATGACACGGGGAAGAAGGAGAGGCTGGTTGCAATGTAGGAAAACATTCTCTTCATCGACGTCGGCGGTGCAGTACGTTCTTAATTGAGGGGAAAACAATGAAGGTATATAGATTAAACGTTTAGGTTTAATCGATTTGTACCTATCATGCAAATTAACTTAGAAAAATTAATTTTAATGGCATGTGGTTGTCGAATAAGTGTCGATTTAGTGTAGTTTGTATCTAGGTCAAACGGCATGTGGCTGTCGAATTAGTGTCGATTTAGTGTCGTTAGTATGCAGGTCAAACGCCATGTGGTTGTCGAATTTTTGAGTGAATAAATCTTTTGGTAGGTTGACGTCCAGTATATATATTATAGTCAGCATGTTATTGTCAAAATAACTACATTGAGGATAGTAGATTAGTTCTATAATACTATGTCACATATTATATAAATTTTTGACATCATTTTGTCATTCGACGTAAATTCGACAATCATGTGTCGTTTTTAGCAACTTTTTTCGATTTTTTCATACTGAATTTTGCATATGATTTAAAACTTAAATGTTTAAGATATTGAAAATTCTAACACATCAAAGAACAAGAATGAAAAATATCCAGATTTAACTTCAATGTTTACAACTGATTGGGTACATTTGTAAATTTCGTTTTTATTTTATTTTATTTTATTATGTCATTATTGTGCACCTTTATCTATCAAATGATTAAAATTTTGCAGCTATTTGATTCAAAAGAACAAGTACGATATAGGTGCGTTAAGCATGGAAGGACCGTCAATTGTGTAATATATATTAGAAGAACCCGACTTCGGAACATAAATGGTAGTGGAAATGGATCATGGATGGAATTAATATATGAACTTGGTAGTGAATATTGTAGTCATAAAGCAAAAGATTATGTTCCTAAAACTAAGCAAAATAGAAGGCGAAGTAGGAAGTGCAGTTGTCCGTTTAATTTAAGTTCAACTTGTCGTTTTGATGGTAAATGAGAACTTTTAGTTAAAAGTAGAAAGCATAATCATGCCTCCCTCAGTCTCTTATTGGTCATGCATATGTTGCAAGGAGCAATGAGACCAGTTAAAAAAAGTTGAAACGATGAGCATGAGTGGAGCAAGATCAAAGCATATCTTGCATGCTTTCAAAGTTAATTAATCCAAACAATTTTTCTACGGTTAGATATGTGTACAATGCCAGAATGAAACTTAATTACAGAATGCCAAGGAAAATTCGGTTATGCAACAGTTCATGAAACTCTTAATGGATGCACATTATTTGGTTTAACATAGATATGATCTTTCCACCAATCATTTATCTGCGTCGTCACAAATATGTTGAGCTTGCACAATGTTTCCACCAAATTACTCTTGTATTGTATTTTAAAACAAATTGTTACAATCTGCCTTGCTTCTATTTGGTTTCTCACACGTTGACGGGAGCTTCATTCACAATGGCTCTTGCATTTATTAGTAGGGAAACAAAAGAATCATATATTTGAGCTGTTAAACGCGTTAGGAAACTTTATAGGAAGAATAGGTTCCCTGTGGTTGTTATGACTGATGCTAAACTTGCACTTATCAAAGATGTGCTGGATGTTACTCTAGCAGCTTCTCATCTACTATATGCGTGACACATCTAAAAAAATGTTCAGGCAAACTATAAACCTAATTCTGTCAAAAAGAGAAGAGCAACTAGGGATGAAAGGAAAGTTTTTTGGAAGAGAAGATGGAAAGGAATAAAATCAACTTTTTTCCCTTATGATTGGTCTGAAGTGATTAACTCTTTGTCAGAAAAAAGAAAATTATCTAATTTGAATGCATTTCGAGGCACATGGATAATGAAGCAGAAAAATCAGTGATATATGTGAAAAAGAATTGGTTGTCCAATATATAGAAATGTTGGTTTTAGCATAGACTAGTAGAATTAAACACTATGATAATGTTTCCACTAGTATTGTGAAAAATGCTCATAGTCGCTTGAAATTTTATTTTGATTCATCGGTAGGAAGTTTTGTGCAATGTTGGACCACTGCTTATCTATGTGCTGAAAATGAGCTTGTCACTATAGCGCACGCATTTGAAACAATTTCATTTAAGCTTATACATCGTTTTAGAGAAGAACCAATGTTTCAAGATCTTTTGGGATTAATCTCTCTTAAAACACTTGATTTACTTTTAGGATAGCTAAAGAATTTTGGTCGTAGCATTGAGATATGTTGGTGTATATTATGACAAGTTAACAACCTTCCTTGTGCGCATATTATAACAAATTTGAAAAAGTCTATTGGTCATATGCCTCTTGAGTTAATTGATTCTGTTTTGGAAGCAACTTCAATGCACTCCTTCAATTTGAAACCTGGCACTATTGATTTCATGAGCTTACCTGAAATTCAAGTTATTGAAAATAGACATAAAGTAGCTGTGAATAATGAGAGAATTATGTTACAAAGTGACTTAAAGATGGTAGCCTTTCCACCAACAACAAAATTGTTAGAACCACTATTAGCAAATATACTAGGGGTAGACTGTCCAAAAAATCATAGTCAACAAAAAGAGATCCATCACTATTTGACATGTTGAGGCTTCTTTGTCACGTGCATTCAACGCTAGCCTTAGGCTCTATTGCCAGGCTTGAGTTCACAAAATTTTTAGCCAAAAACACTAAAGTTATCGATCGTTATTTAATATAAATGCCTTAAGTTATGAGGTCATCCATTTTTGATATGGAGGGCATGCCTAGGGATGTCAATTATGATTTTTAGGTCGTTTTGAAATTGTTGAATTTGAACGATTGATGATCCCTAAACCCTTGTGGATTTGTACGTGGTGCAATGACAGATAACATGGAAATTAACGAGCAAATGTTTACATCAACTGGGTTGAAACTAGATTTATTGAGATGAAAAATAAGATATACGCACCTGATTTTGTTACTACAAGTTATTGGATGCAAATGCACAAATTAGGTGTTTTCATCGTAGAGACATTCAGTGGTGTATTTATTGTTCCTCTAGCTAAGCATGGAAGTTGTACCATCATTCCAACAATCTTTACTCCAACAGATCATCATAGAATGTTACAGTTTGGTTATGCAGACAGTTCACATTTCATCAGTATTTCTTTAGCTCTAGATTCTCCATTACATCCAACCCCACAGCATAGGTGCTTTGAACAATTTCATAACATAAATTACTATGAATGGATTCAGTCACACGATGAAAGATTCCCGCCACCACATCGACATACAACCGCTTCGCCTTCCCTTACCGGCCTCTGACAGCCTCCGCATCTCTTCTCCCCTCTGCCTTTCCATTGTCAAACCAGCAAACAAGAATATATATATATATACACTGTTCGTATATATGTTGTCCTTCAATATATTGCTTCGAGATCCTCTCTGTTTGCTTTGAGACCTAGGCCGCATGTGGTCCCTGCCACCTCTTCTCTGAACGTGTGCCTGCACCTTCGAAAAAAAGGGCAAAGGTATATATTATATGTTAGAATATATAATTTTCTTAAAAATATCTATATAATATGTTTTGTGCATTCCATCTGAAGCCTTCTTTTGCTTCAGTTGTTAGTTTTGTTATTGTGATACTCATGCTTGCATTCAGTTGTTAGTTTTGGATTATCGGTTGTGCACTCTGTTCAAAACACAGCATGATAAATTTATGTCAACCGTTTAACGGAAAAAATGTAAATGAATAGGAAATTGTGGATCTTCTCATTTACCACTATTTAATGAAACAAAAACTAAACTGATATAGAAGATCTAACACTATTTGAGAGTGGTATAAATGTCATAAGATGAATATATATGGCTTGAAATACATAATATCTAATTGCACAAGTTACCTAATATATATTATGTAAGATAAGAACAATACATATTATGTAATATATCAGCTACTGCTTGGCTTTTCTGGGTGTATATAAAATATCTAGATCATATGATGCGAGAAATTCTATCCAGCGTTGTTGTCTCATGTTCAAATCCTTCTGGGTGAAAGGATACTTCAAAGATTTGTGGTCTGTGAAGAGTTCGAATTTTTCACCTAAAAGATGGAATATTATTTACTAATGTCAATTCAAAGTTGTATCGAAATAATCTATGATAGATTCTTACCCAGCAAATAATGCATCTATATCTTTAGAGCGAACACAACGGCTAATAATTCTAAGTCGTGTGTTGCGTAATTCTTATCATGCGTCTTCAGCTGTCTACTTGCGCAAGCAATCACCTTCCCATCTTGCATTAAACAGTACTAACTCCTTCTTCACAAGCATCTGTATAAATGGTCAATCCACTGTTTCCATTTATAATTGCTAAAACTAGAGCAGTTTTCAACCTCTTCTTTAGTTCTTGGAATGCTTCTTCACACTTAGAAGTCATCTTTCATTGTCAACTTCGTTAGGTGATAGGAAATCTTAGGAAGGTCTTGAACGAATCTTCTGTAATATCCTGCCAAACCTAAGAAGCTACTGATCTCTTTAGGAGTTTATGGCTGCTTTCAATCTTGATCAGCTGCAACTTTCCCTGGATTTACTGAAATTCCATCCCTTGATATTATATGTCCAAGGAATATTACCTCTTGTCAAAAATGGCACTTTGAGAATTTGGCTTTAAGCATGTTATTTCTCAATATCTCCAACACAGCTTCTAGATGCCTTGGGTGTTCTTCTTTTGTCTTTAAGTAGATAAAGATACCATTGATAAAGAATAACACGAATTTTTTTAGCACGTCTCTAAACACTCTATTCATAAGGTCAACAAAATATGCGGGCGCATTAGTCAGCCCAAAAGATGTAACCAACCACTCACAGAAAGTGTTCGGACCTTTGAATGCAGTTAGATGGATGCAATCTTCTACAATCCTTAACTAATGGAATCCTGTAGCTAGGTCTATTTTTGAGAAAACTCAAGCCCATGTAACGGGTCAAACAAGTCATTTATTCGAGGTAAAGGATACTTGTTATTAATGGTTTGCTTATTTAGATCGCGATAGTCTACACACAATCTCAATGATCCATCTGACTTAGCAACAAAAACTACGGCCGATCCCCAACTCCAACGGCTGGGTCTTATCAATCCTTTCTTTAATAGCTCTTGGGTTTGGTTATTCAACTCATCACTTTCTTTTGGAGCCATCCTTCTATCTTGTTGTTTAATTGGCATCACATCAGGAACTAAATCTATAAGAAATTCAATTTCTCTATATGGGGGCAAACTTTTTACTTCCTCAAAGATATCTGCAAATTCTTTAATAAGGGGTATTGTTTCTAATCGTATCTGGGATGTATCTAAAGCATAAAGAAAACTATCCCTTCTTGGACTAGAATCTTCACATGGTATTACTATGAGTTTCCCTAACTTTGTTTTCGCTGCAACATTCTTTTCAAACAACCTAGAATAGTGTGACGACCCGGAATTTTCGAGCATTTGAAATAAGGATATTTAATTAATTTTAAATATTTGAAGGGTTAAATTATAACTTGAATTCCAAATATCACAATTTATTTGTTAATTAAATTATTGAATTAAATAAGTTGAAGTTGGGTAAAATGTTGAATCTGGGATTCTAAGCGTGTTAAAAACAGTTTGAAGGCTTGTGAAATTTATATTAATAACACTGAAGATAATAGAAGTTGTAAAATTGAATTTAAAAGTGGTTTGTTCAGTTTTAAAATTTTACAGTTTAAATTTGAATTTAAAAATAGCCTTCCGAGGCGCAGTCTCGGAATTTGACGAAACCAGTTCCATTGGATCCGTAATAGTCAGTCATTATCGGATTTCAATTTTCATGGGTTTGGATTTACCGTTTGCTCGTACGGGTAGGAAATGCGTTGAATTTAAAACCAACAAATTTAATATTTTAAATCGATTTATAAAGCTAACTTACACATACGATTAAATTAACTTTTGGAACACGTTCCATTGTGTTCGGAATACGGGTAAAGCCTTATAAACGCCTGTCGGCAGGTCTGATTTGGAATTCGAGATATTTTGGAAATTTAATAATATTATATATATAAAAAAAATCAAAAATATAGCCACCCTATATCGTACAACCGCCACCCTGTATCGTTTTAATCATGCTACTTTTATCTTCCAGCACACTCTTCTTGTTTCAATTATAATTGCCTGTTCCTCACTCTCTCTCGTTATCCAATTCAAAAAAAATGGGGGAGCAAAATCAATTCGATGTAATTAAATAAATGGCCGAGCCTCACTTTTCTTCCTCAAATTCAAACCCAATTCCACGAAAATAAACGATGCTTCCCAGTTCAAGTTATTCTCCCTCTTCGGCTTTTAAACGAAATCTATTTTGCCCCCTTCAAGATTTACTTCCACTCTTTCCAAAATCGAAGCGAGCGACGTCCTCTTCGATTCGAGGTCGAACTCGAGCATTGGGCCGCGTGCGAAGGTGCGAGGAGGAACGCGCAAGCATGATTGCTTCAAGCAAGGTCGAAATCGATCTTAGTCGCGAGCACGGAGGCGGGATAGCAGCGATGCTTGGCCAGGGGTAACGGTGGCAGCTTCAAGTCGAAGTTCTGGATTCTCTTCAAGCTCGCGTGGTGATAGGGCAAGGGCCGATCGCGTAGCTTGATAGACGGCGACTCGAACATGTCAGGGTGGGCAAGTTCCTCCAACGTTCTCAAGGTTTAAACTCTGTTATTTCACCTATTTAATTTCTTTGATTCAAGCTTGAATTGATCTCAAAGAGTATTTTATAGTAAAAATAAAAATAAAAATGAAATAAATATGTAAATAAATATGCAGTGAAGATTTTGTTCCAGTAAACTCTTTTGATTTTATTTTAATTTAAATAATTTACGTATGGATTGTATAGTTAAGTAGAAAATTTATTTTTACAATGAGATATAAGATGTCAGTTTTAAATTTAAATAGTTAAACAGTAAACAGAAAATTGAATTGGTATTTGCTGAAAATTTTATAGGGTTCGTTTTGATTTGAACAGTAGACCCTTGGTTTATATGGATTATTTTATAAATATATAAATGTGAAGTTCAAAAAATAAGAAATAAATATATATATTTAGCCTACCATTCTTTTAGAAAATACCCAGGAAATATTAAATTATTAGTTAAAAATGATTAGCTAAATTAAATTATTGGTCAATTTAGTTTATTAAATGGTAAATCATCATAGATTATTTCAGATATTAATAAATCCTAATGCTTGTACAAGGTCAAAAAAATAATGGAAACAAGCTGGTTTGGAAATGGGTTGCAAATGGAATAAGGTGAGTTAATCTCACTCAGTTAATTTAAATTTAAATTTAAATGATTAAATTTAAATAATTGTTTGAATGGTTGAAATTGATTGATGTGCTATAGTATGGTATATTCTGGAATTGGCATATTATTGTGCTAACGTCTGTGGATGTAGGGAAAATAGGTTGGAGGGATCCAACTGGATCCCTCAACATTTATTATTTATTATTCTCTGTTGTGATTACTTGATATTCTATGATGAATATATTGGAATATTGAATGTTATGATTTGATTGGATATATTTGGGTATAATGGATTACCAAAAATATATAATTTGAGTTTTGGAAAGAAAATGAAGGAAGTAAAGTTGTAAACGAAATAATCTTAGAAAAATTAATAAAATTAGAATGAATTGGAAAAGAAATAGAAGTATGTTAAATACTAATAAATAATTTTGAGTATGGAAAAGAATAAGAATTTTGAATAGACAGAAAATTAATGAATTATAACTTAAGTAATATCAATCAAAGAAATAAAGAATTGTGTTAAAATTCAAAGTCTAAATTTATTTAAAAAGGGTTAAGAAGTAATCTGAAAAATCTAAAACTTGTATTTTCAGTTAAAGTATGTTAAATAATAATTAAGAAATAAAATCTGAAATTAATGGTTTTTGAGATAAAATAGAGTAAATTTGAAATCAATATGGAAATTGATTCAAGTGTTTGAAATTGGAATTTCAAGAAGAATGTGAAGGGAAGTATATTTCCCTGGATAGCCAAGTACGTTTTAAAGGGAAATTTTAAATATAAAATATAAGTTTTACTGTGGTTTTAAAAAGCATATTTTAGAAAATTTATTATTTCTAAATGTTTAAAATTTTTAAGTAAATATTTTTCAAATCTATTATTGTAATAATTATTTAAAGGTAACTTAGTATTTTATTTTGAAAGAGTGAAAACTTAGTTTTATATAATTATCTTTTTAAGTAATCTTATTTTCAAATATTTATATAGTATGTATATTTTACAAATTATTGAGGTAGTTTTTAACTTAAATGTTTTAAAGTATGTTTCAAAGTAAAGCGTTTCTAAATTATTTTAAAAAAAATCTAAAGATTTGTGCTTGGTGTTTCAGTGGAAATAGAAAATACTTGGAATTTACTCTGAGAAAAAGAAAATAGTTGCAAACTGTTTTCAAAAGGATTGAAAGTGGAAATATATCTTGTGAAGATATTTTGGGATTAATAAATAATTCGGGAAATTATTTATTGGATGATGGTTGTTTGTGAATATAAATTGATAGTTAAATCACCGACTATCAATATTGGCCAAATGCGTTGATCGTTTCGAAGAGACCGGGATCGAGATTTATTTCTCGAAAACCACTTCGATCCGGTTTGTACGTTTCGTGAAACGTGTTCGGAGTCGAAGATGGAGCAGTGAAGTACAAGGGCTAGTCGCTACTAATCCTGAGGATATTTCCAAAACGGATGTAGTAGGAATAGTGCCTTCGGTTCCGTTCGAACCCGGGACGGACTTGTATGGACGAATGCTTTCGGAACATTGTTAGGTGGGCGACGGGCATTCTAAGGGATATCGTTCTAAAGGTAACGTTTAGCCTCAAGCCTCATCAACCGGGAATAACTGAAAATCAGGGGATATGCAGCAAGGTTTCGTGGGTAGCACCCACTGGAGAGTAAGGTCATCCCTGTCTAGATGTCCCTTTTTATTTCGGCTTAGTGGTGCGGTTGCTGATCACAACCGTGGGGTGATCTTATTCGAAACTGTCCAGTAAGGGATGGGTCCGACCTTGTGTTGCAGGGGATCGGGAGTGGTCCTCGGTACGATGATCTAGGCCCCGTACTGTGATAGGTGGTACCCCAGTGCCTAGTCATTGTTGGAAATCCATTCTCCCTACGAGCCTTGTACGAGTTTTGTTTGTATTACCCACTTTTGTGGCTAGTAGCTGGAATTTAATAATGTAACAATTTCGGCTATTTGAATAAGTATTTGTATATAGACCCTATTATAATATCATAGGAATTCTATAAAAAGTGTTTTAGCTATCGTAAGATAAAAACCCGACATGTTTATTTGTGGCGTGGTCTTACGAGATGCTTTTGTTTTAAAAGGATTTTTGAAACTTTAATAATCAATTAAGTGTGGTTTTCTCACGCTGGTATTCCAGACCGACTTGGGTGTTATTTAACTATAATGCTCGGGTCAGACCGAGTATTATAGGATACAGGATTGATGCTGTGGAGCTCAGGAGTCGAGCAGGATGACGATACGTATTTACATACTTGTTTATGTATATATATATTCCGCTGTGTCGAGTTTCTATGTATCCATTTGTATTTGTTGATGTTGAGCTGTGATTGATGTACTCTGATAATGTAATGTATAACAGATATATATTTGTTTTTGCGTAAAGCTCATTGTTTATCTATTATATTTTATTCCGCTGCGATGGTTAGATTCTGATGTTGTTTTCTGTCTCTCTTCTTCTACCTCTTCTTCATTAACCCAATGGCTCGTATTTCTGTACCACTTGAGTTGATTGATGTAGAATAGTATGGACTCAAGGGGTACGGATTTGCGGGTCGTTACACTTGGTATCAGAGCTTAGGTTGGTGATAACCTTGGCTCTGGTGGGAATTGCTCATAGAATAGAGTCCATAGTACTCTAGAATGAGTTTGAGAGTATTAATAGAAATGAGCGCGTATTTGTTAGTGAATATAAAATTGTTTTATATTGTGTTGATTCATCGGTTGAGTGTTTATGGATTCTGGTCGATATGTGGGACGCCATGATATCGATAGGGATTTCTAAACTCTTGAACAAGATAAACCGACACAATATTGTTTTAACTAGGGTAAATGAAATAATTTTACCCAAATTATTTTTGTATATGAAGGAAATAATTTTTATTAAATCCTTATAGTATATATGGATGCTTGATTGATAGGAAGTGATAATATTTAATTATTAACGTTATGGTATGAGACTTGAATAAGAAATTGAAATAATAACCAAAGATTAAGGAATAAATGGATAAATAAGTGGGATTTGTAAATGTAATTCATAATTGAATAAAGGATTGAAATCATAATTAAGAACTTAAGAAACAAATTCATAAAACTAATGAGATTTGTAAATATAAACTATAAATGTGAATTATAGTGTGATTAATTATTAAAATAAGATAAAATTCCAAAGTAATGTTTGAATATAAATTTAAAGAATTTGGAATTTGGGAACAAATTGGAAATTTAAATTTCCTTTGAATTTGGAAATGTTTCTGGAAGTTCCAGAGTAATGCTTTGGTTGGATTTCGAATTTGGAGTTTGGGAAAAATTTTGAGTTAGATTTGAACGCTGGGGAGTCTGGAATTTTTGAAAGAATTTTAGAAAGAGAATAAAAGCATTGAACTCTATTGGTCGCTAGAAAATAACTTCGGTGATGACTGCAGCATCATCGATGTTCATTTTCGAGTTTCCAGAAGAGAAATTGCTACCAAATTGTTTTGAATCGAAATTGTTTGCAAAGGGTAAATTTGGTTTTAGAAATGCAAAGGGTTTTGAATATGGTGGATTTCAAAGGGAATTTTGCAATGTTGAAAGATTGTTTAAAATCTGGAATCCTAACTAAGAAGGTTGATGGCATATAATAAGTTTGATAACTTATAAATTTGGAATTTGTTGAAATAAAATTCAACTTTGTAAGTAAGTAAAGTGAACCTGAGTACTGGAATTAAAAATGAATTGTGTGAAGTTATATGGAATGGGAAATTTGTCAGGATGGACTAAAAATAATTAATGTTTGAAAATAAAATTTATTGGTCAAATAATGAATTGGGAATGAATAAATGGATCAACTATTGTACTTATAAAGTGAAGTTGATATTAATAAGAAGAAATTGGAAAATTGTAATCCGGGAATTAAAATTTAACTTAAGTGAATGAAAGTGAAGAAAATATATTTGAATTAACTTGAAATAAGTAAATTAACTTAAGGTAAGGTTAATAGAAGCACGAGCGTATACAAAATTTTGAGATGGTTATTAATATATAAGCATGGGATGATGTCGTGTTTAATAAAATGGTTTGGGATCAAATTTTTGGATATGAAAGAAAATGCAATGGAAAGGTTTGTGAATAAATTAAAACGGGAATGCAACTGTAGGGTTTGTAAATAAGCTAGATTGGAATGGAATCTATAAACATTGAGTTGGAATCAATGTAAATTGGTTATAAAGCTTATGTTATTATTTATTCACATTAATATCGTCGAATTGCTTTAGAAAATTGGTTGTTCGACGAAAATGGAAGTAACAAATTATATGAATCAATAGTAGTTTAATAAATTGGTGTTGGCATCAATTGGAATGAATATGGGTTTGTTTTGCTTAAAATGAATTAAATATAAGCGAGCAAGTTGTAAATCGCTTAAACTGAATTGAATAGTATGTAATTTGGATGCAAACAATTTAAACTTGTGTCGAAACCTTGCATATGTACTTATGAATGTATATCACATGCTTTATATGTGAAATCTATGTGTTTGCTATTGGAAATAATTGAAATGTTAATAAATCATATATATTTAGTACTTACATTTTCAAATTGAGTAAGTACAGGTTCAGGGAAGCCATATGGATGGATTTGATCGCGCTAAATGCAAATTAAATAGGCCGCTTGCTTAAAAATGCTAAATAAAGATACGCTTACGCAAAAGAATTCAATAGGAGATATGAACTGCATATATTGATATATATTGTGATTTCCGGCCTGAAGCCGATGTATATATATATATATTTGTGTATCCTGCGATATCGCAGAAGTCTTTCCGTACAAAGGAGACTCTGCCAAAAATTTTCGAAAATTTTGGGAGTTAGGATTATTTTTAAAATTTCCACCAACGACTAAGAATTTAAAATTTGTAAGCAAATAAATATGAAGCTGAATGTTGAGATCTAATTTAAAAGCGAGAAAGTAAAATAAAGTGGAATTGAAGAAATTGATTGAAGAAATTAAAGGGAGAAAAGTTGCAAGTAAACTTTTATTTGAAATTTTAAACAAATTAGTAACCGGAATTAATAAAAGAAATGGCTAAGTGCATATGGGTTGAAATAAGACAAATACAATTTAATATTCAAAGGTTGAAGATAAAATTGAATTCAAGTAGAATTGAGAGATGGAAATTTGAAAAAGTATTTAGATTTGAAAGTAATTAGTATATTGAAGCCAATTGAATTCAAATTGGGTTGTAAAGGCGTAGTGAATGGAAATGGATATAAACTACAATAGCGAAGTGAAATAAATAAAGAAGCATATTAAATACTTATACTAAACTTAAGTAAGGATTGGTGTATTCTCAATTGGAAATGGATACTGCAAATATATTCTAAGTTGATATTTGAATGAATAGATATTGACATTGGGTAAGGAAGTCGATAACATGTTTTGAATGTTGTGATTGGATATTAGTGCTAAGCAGGATATGTAGGTTTTATAAAGGGAAAGGAAATTGATATTTTGATTCCGAAAGATAAATTTGAAATGCTCGACAAAAAGGTATGTGTTTAAATTTCTGTATGAAATTGATTGGATTTTTGGGTCTAGCCACTTGGCTTTTGTTTTCTTTTGAGATTTGGGAGGCCGTAGAGCCATTTTGTAGTTGTACTGAGTTAGCCGCGCAAAGGAGACGCTGGCAAAAAATTTCGAAAATTTAGGGAGTTAGAAAAATTTTGAGAAAATTTTGATAATTCAAAGTTGGTTTTAAAATGTGAAATTTGAATCGATAAGTAAGCGATTATGTTTGAGGGGGTAAGTTTAGGAAATTAGGAAGAGGGATAATGTCTTTAATAAAAGGTGGTTTTGAAAGGTCATTGAAAACTATTTGGGTCAAGGAAATAGATAATGGGTTATGGATCATTCTTCCTTACTAGTAATTTCGGGGACGAAATTCTTTTAAGTGGGAAGGAATGTGACGACCCGGAATTTTCGAGCATTTGAAATAAGGATATTTAATTAATTTTAAATATTTGAAGGGTTAATTATAACTTAAATTCCAAATATCACAATTTATTTGTTAATTAAATTATTGAATTAAATAAGTTGAAGTTGGGTAAAATGTTGAATCTGGGATTCTAAGCGTGTTAAAAACAGTTTGAAGGCTTGTGAAATTTATATTAAGATAATAGAAGTTGTAAAATTGAATTTAAAAGTGGTTTGTTCAGTTTTAAAATTTTATAGTTCAAATTTGAATTTAAAAATAGCCTTCCGCGGCGTAGTCTCGTAATTTGACGAAACCAGTTCCATTGGATCCGTAATAGTCAGTCATTATCGGATTTCAATTTTCATGGGGTTTGGATTTACCGTTTGCTCGTACAGGTGGGAAATGCGTTGAATTTAAAACCAACAAATTTAATATTTTAAATCGATTTATAAAGCTAACTTACATATACGATTAAATTAACTTTTGAAACACGTTCCATTGTGTTCGGAATACGGGTAAAGCCTTATAAACGCCTGTCGGCAGGTCTGATTTGGAATTCGAGATATTTGGGAAATTTAATAATATTATATGTATAAAAAAATCAAAAATACAGCCACCCTATATCGTACAACAGCCACCCTATATCGTTTTAATCACGCTACTTTTATCTTCCAGCACACTCTTCTTGTTTCTATTATAATTGCCCGTTCCTCACTCTCTCTCGTTATCCAATTCAAAAAAAAATGGGAAAGCAAAATCAATTCGATGTAATTAAATAAATGGCCGAGCCTCACTTTTCTTCCTCAAATTCAAACCCGATTCCACGAAAATAAACGATGCTTCCCAGTTCAAGTTATTCTCCCTCTTCGGCTTTTAAACGAAATCGATTTTGCCCCCTTCAAGATTTACTTCCACTCTTTCCAAAATCGAAGCGAGCGACGTCCTCTTCGATTCGAGGTCGAACTCGAGCCTTGGGCCGCGTGCGAAGGTGTGAGGAGGAACGCGCAAGCATGATTGCTTCAGGCAAGGTCGAAATCGATCTTAGTCGCGAGCACGGAGGCGGGATAGCAACGATGCTTGGCCAGGGGTAACGGTGGCGGCTTCAAGTCGAAGTTCTGGATTCTCTTCAAGCTCACGTGGTGATAGGGCAAGGGCCGATCGCGTAGCTCGATAGACGGCGACTCGAACATGTCAGGGTGGGCAAGTTCCTCCAGCGTTCTCAAGGTTTAAACTCTGTTATTTCACCTATCTAATTTCTTTGATTCAAGCTTGAATTGATCTCAAAGAGTATTTTACAGTAAAAATAAAAATAAAAATGAAATAAATATGTAAATAAATACACAGTGAAGATTTTGTTCCAGTAAACTCTTTTGATTTTATTTAAATTTAAATAATTTACGTATGGATTGTATAGTTAAGTAGAAAATTTATTTTTACAATGAGATATAAGATGTCAGTTTTTAATTTAAATGGTTAAACAGTAAACAGAAAATTGAATTGGTATTTGCTAAAAAATTTATAGGGTTCGTTTTGATTTGAACAGTAGACCCTTGGTTTATATGGATTATTTTATAAATATATAAATGTGAAGTTCAAAAAATAAGAAATAAATATATATATTTAGCTTACCATTCTTTTAGAAAATACCCAGGAAATATTAAATTATTAGTTAAAAATGATTAGCTAAATTAAATTATTGGTCAATTTAATTTATTAAATGGTAAATCATCATAGATTATTTCAGGTATTAATAAATCCTAATGCTTGTACAAGGTCAAAAAAATAATGGAAACAAGCTGGTTTGGAAATGGGTTGCAAATGGAATAAGGTGAGTTAATCTCACTCAGTTAATTTAAATTTAAATTTAAATGATTAAATTTAAATAATTGTTTGAATGGTTGAAATTGATTGATGTGCTATAGTATGGTATATTCTGGAATTGGCATATTATTGTGCTAACGTCTGTGGATGCAGGGAAAACAGGTTGGAGGGTCAACTGGATCCCTCAACAATTATTATTTATTATTCTTTGTTGTGATTACTTGATATTCTATGATGAATATATTAGAATATTGAATGTTATGATTTGATTGGATATATTTGGGTATAATGGATTACTAAAAATATATAATTTGAGTTTTGGAAAGAAAATGAAGGAAGTAAAGTTGTAAACGAAATAATCTGAGAAAATTTAATAAAATTAGAATGAACTGAAAAAGAAATAGAAGTATGTTAAATACTAATAAATAATTTCGAGTATGGAAAAGAATAAGAATTTTGAATAGACAGAAAATTAATGAACTATAACTTAAGTAATATCAATCAAAGAAATAAAGAATTGTGTTAAAATTCAAAGTCTAAATTTATTTAAAAAGGTTTAAGAAGTAATCTGAAAAATCTAAAACTTGTATTTTCAGTTAAAGTATGTTAAATAATAATTAAGAAATAAAATATGAAATTAATGGTTTTTGAGATAAAATAGAGTAAATTTGAAATCAATTTGGAAATTGATTCAAGTGTTTGAAATTGGAATTTCAAGAAGAATGTGAAGGGAAGTATATTTCCCTGGATAGCCAAGTACGTTTTAAAGGGAAATTTTAAATATAAAGTAAAAGTTTTATTGTGGTTTTACAAAGCATATTTTAGAAAATTTATTATTTCTAAATGTTTAAAATTTTTAAGTAAATATTTTTCAAATCTATTATTGTAATAATTATTTAAAGGTAACTTAGTATTTTATTTTGAAAGAGTGAAAACTTAGTTTTATATAATTATCTTTTTAAGTAATCTTATTTTCAAATATTTATATAGTATGTATATTTTACAAATTATTGAGGTAGTTTTTAACTTAAATGTTTTAAAGTATGTTTCAAAGTAAAGCGTTTCTAAATTATTTTAAAAAAAATCTAAAGATTTGTGCTTGGTGATTTCAGTGGAAATAGAAAATACTTGGAATTTACTCTGAGAAAAAGAAAATAGTTGCAAACTGTTTTCAAAAGGATTGAAAGTGGAAATATATCTTGTGAAGATATTTTGGGATTAATAAATAATTCGGGAAATTATTTATTGGATGATGGTTGTTTGTGAATATAAATTGATAGTTAAATCACCGACTATCAATATTGGCCAAATGCGTTGATCGTTTCGAAGAGACCGGGATCGAGATTTATTTCTCGAAAACCACTTCGATCTGGTTTGTACGTTTCGTGAAACGTGTTCGGAGTCGAAGATGGAGCAGTGAAGTACAAGGGCTAGTCGCTACTAATCCTGAGGATATTTCCAAAACGGATGTAGTAGGAATAGTGCCTTCGGTTCCGTTCGAACCCGGGACGGACTTGTATGGACGAATGCTTTCGGAACATCGTTAGGTGGGCGACGGGCATTCTAAGGGATATCGTTCTAAAGGTAACGTTTAGCCTCAAGCCTCATCAACCGGGAATAACTGAAAATCAGGGGATATGCAGCAAGGTTTCGTGGGTAGCACCCACTGGAGAGTAAGGTCATCCCTGTCTAGATGTCCCTTTTTATTTCGGCTTAGTGGTGCGGTTGCTGATCACAACCGTGGGGTGATCTTATTCGAAACTGTCCAGTAAGGGATGGGTCCGACCTTGTGTTGCAGGGGATCGGGAGTGGTCCTCGGTACGATGATCTAGTCCCCGTACTGTGATAGGTGGTACCCCAGTGCCTAGTCATTGTTGGAAATCCATTCTCCCTACGAGCCTTGTACGAGTTTTGTTTGTATTACCCACTTTTGTGGCTAGTAGCTGGAATTTAATAATGTAACAATTTCGGCTATTTGAATAAGTATTTGTATATAGACCCTATTATAATATCATAGGAATTCTATAAAAAGTGTTTTAGCTATCGTAAGATAAAAACCCGACATGTTTATTTGTGGCGTGGTCTTACGAGATGCTTTTGTTTTAAAAGGATTTTTGAAACTTTAATAATCAATTAAGTGTGGTTTTCTCACGCTGGTATTCCAGACTGACTTGGATGTTATTTAACTATAATGCTCGGGTCAGACCGAGTATTATAGGATACAGGATTGATGTTGTGGAGCTCAGGAGTCGAGCAGGATGACGATACGTATTTACATACTTGTTTATGTATATATATATTCCGCTGTGTCGAGTTTCTATGTATCCATTTGTATTTGTTGATGTTGAGCTGTGATTGATGTACTCTGATAATGTAATGTTTAACAGATATATATTTGTTTTTGCGTAAAGCTCATTGTTTATCTATTATATTTTATTCCGCTGCGATGGTTAGATTCTGATGTTGTTTTCTGTCTCTCTTCTTCTACCTCTTCTTCATTAACCCAATGGCTCGTATTTCTGTACCACTTGAGTTGATTGATGTAGAATAGTATTGACTCAAGGGGTACGGATTTGCGGGTCGTTACACTTGGTATCAGAGCTTAGGTTGGTGATAACCTTGGCTCTGGTGGGAATTGCTTATAGAATAGAGTCCATAGTACTCTAGAATGAGTTTGAGAGTATTAATAGAAATGAGCGCGTATTTGTTAGTGAATATAAAATTGTTTTATATTGTGTTGATTCATCGGTTGAGTGTTTATGGATTCTGGTCGATATGTGGGACGCCATGATATCGATAGGGATTTCTAAACTCTTGAACAAGATAAACCGACACAATATTGTTTTAACTAGGGTAAATGAAATAATTTTACCCAAATTATTTTTGTATATGAAGGAAATAATTTTTATTAAATCCTTATAGTATATATGGATGCTTGATTGATAGGAAGTGATAATATTTAATTATTAACGTTATGGTATGAGACTTGAATAAGAAATTGAAATAATAACCAAAGATTAAGGAATAAATGGATAAATAAGTGGGATTTGTAAATGTAATTCATAATTGAATAAAGGATTGAAATCATAATTAAGAACTTAAGAAACAAATTCATAAAACTAATGAGATTTGTAAATATAAACTATAAATGTGAATTATAGTGTGATTAATTATTAAAATAAGATAAAATTCCAAAGTAATGTTTGAATATAAATTTAAAGAATTTGGAATTTGGGAACAAATTGGAAATTTAAATTTCCTTTGAATTTGGAAATGTTTCTGGAAGTTCCAGAGTAATGCTTTGGTTGGATTTCGAATTTGGAGTTTGGGAAAAATTTTGAGTTAGATTTGAACGCTGGGGAGTCTGGAATTTTTGAAAGAATTTTAGAAAGAGAATAAAAGCATTGAACTCTATTGGTCGCTAGAAAATAACTTCGGTGATGACTGCAGCATCATCGATGTTCATTTTCGAGTTTCCAGAAGAGAAATTGCTACCAAATTGTTTTGAATCGAAATTGTTTGCAAAGGGTAAATTTGGTTTTAGAAATGCAAAGGGTTTTGAATATGGTGGATTTCAAAGGGAATTTTGCAATGTTGAAATATTGTTTAAAATCTGGAATCCTAACTAAGAAGGTTGATGGCATATAATAAGTTTGATAACTTATAAATTTGGAATTTGTTGAAATAAAATTCAACTTTGTAAGTAAGTAAAGTGAACCTGAGTACTGGAATTAAAAATGAATTGTGTGAAGTTATATGGAATGGGAAATTTGTCAGGATGGACTAAAAATAATTAATGTTTGAAAATAAAATTTATTGGTCAAATAATGAATTGGGAATGAATAAATGGATCAACTATTGTACTTATAAAGTGAAGTTGATATTAATAAGAAGAAATTGGAAAATTGTAATCCGGGAATTAAAATTTAACTTAAGTGAATGAAAGTGAAGAAAATATATTTGAATTAACTTGAAATAAGTAAATTAACTTAAGGTAAGGTTAATAGAAGCACGAGCGTATACAAAATTTTGAGATGGTTATTAATATATAAGCATGGGATGATGTCGTGTTTAATAAAATGGTTTGGGATCAAATTTTTGGATATGAAAGAAAATGCAATGGAAAGGTTTGTGAATAGATTAAAACGGGAATGCAACTGTAGGGTTTGTAAATAAGCTAGATTGGAATGGAATCTATAAACATTGAGTTGGAATCAATGTAAATTGGTTATAAAGCTTATGTTATTATTTATTCACATTAATATCGTCGAATTGCTTTAGAAAATTGGTTGTTCGACGAAAATGGAAGTAACAAATTATATGAATCAATAGTAGTTTAATAAATTGGTGTTGGCATCAATTGGAATGAATATGGGTTTGTTTTGCTTAAAATGAATTAAATATAAGCGAGCAAGTTGTAAATCGCTTAACTGAATTGAATAGTATGTAATTTGGATGCAAACAATTTAAACTTGTGTCGAAACCTTGCATATGTACTTATGAATGTATATCACATGCTTTATATGTGAAATCTATGTGTTTGCTATTGGAAATAATTGAAATGTTAATAAATCATATATATTTAGTACTTACATTTTCAAATTGAGTAAGTACAGGTTCAGGGAAGCCATATGGATGGATTTGATCGCGCTAAATGCAAATTAAATAGGCCGCTTGCTTAAAAATGCTAAATAAAGATACGCTTACGCAAAAGAATTCAATAGGAGATATGAACTGCATATATTGATATATATTGTGATTTCCGGCCTGAAGCCGATGTATATATATATATATTTGTGTATCCTGCGATATCGCAGAAGTCTTTCCGTACAAAGGAGACTGCCAAAAATTTTCGAAAATTTTGGGAGTTAGGATTATTTTTAAAATTTCCACCAACGACTAAGAATTTAAAATTTGTAAGCAAATAAATATGAAGCTGAATGTTGAGATCTAATTTAAAAGCGAGAAAGTAAAATAAAGTGGAATTGAAGAAATTGATTGAAGAAATTAAAGGGAGAAAAGTTGCAAGTAAACTTTTATTTGAAATTTTAAACAAATTAGTAACCGGAATTAATAAAAGAAATGGCTAAGTGCATATGGGTTGAAATAAGACAAATACAATTTAATATTCAAAGGTTGAAGATAAAATTGAATTCAAGTAGAATTGAGAGATGGAAATTTGAAAAAGTATTTAGATTTGAAAGTAATTAGTAAATTGAAGCCAATTGAATTCAAATTGGGTTGTAAAGGCGTAGTGAATGGAAATGGATATAAACTACAATAGCGAAGTGAAATAAATAAAGAAGCATATTAAATACTTATACTAAACTTAAGTAAGGATTGGTGTATTCTCAATTGGAAATGGATACTGCAAATATATTCTAAGTTGATATTTGAATGAATAGATATTGACATTGGGTAAGGAAGTCGATAACATGTTTTGAATGTTGTGATTGGATATTAGTGCTAAGCAGGATATGTAGGTTTTATAAAGGGAAAGGAAATTGATATTTTGATTCCGAAAGATAAATTTGAAATGCTCGACAAAAAGGTATGTGTTTAAATTTCTGTATGAAATTAATTGGATTTTTGGGTCTAGCCACTTGGCTTTTGTTTTCTTTTGAGATTTGGGAGGCCGTAGAGCCATTTTGTAGTTGTACTGAGTTAGCCGCGCAAAGGAGACGCTGGCAAAAATTTTCGAAAATTTAGGGAGTTAGAAAAATTTTGAGAAAATTTTGATAATTCAAAGTTGGTTTTAAAATGTGAAATTTGAATCGATAAGTAAGCGATTATGGTTGAGGGGGTAAGTTTAGGAAATTAGGAAGAGGGATAATGTCTTTAATAAAAGGTGGTTTTGAAAGGTCATTGAAAACTATTTGGGTCAAGGAAATAGATAATGGGTTATGGATCATTCTTCCTTACTAGTAATTTCGGGGACGAAATTCTTTTAAGTGGGAAGGAATGTGACGACCCGGAATTTTCGAGCATTTGAAATAAGGATATTTAATTAATTTTAAATATTTGAAGGATTAATTATAACTTCAATTCCAAATATCACAATTTATTTGTTAATTAAATTATTGAATTAAATAAGTTGAAGTTGGGTAAAATGTTGAATCTGGGATTCTAAGCGTGTTAAAAACAGTTTGAAGGCTTGTGAAATTTATATTAAGATAATAGAAGTTGTAAAATTGAATTTAAAAGTGGTTTGTTCAGTTTTAAAATTTTATAGTTCAAATTTGAATTTAAAAATAGCCTTCCGCGGCGTAGTCTCGTAATTTGACGAAACCAGTTCCATTGGATCCGTAATAGTCAGTCATTATCGGATTTCAATTTTCATGGGGTTTGGATTTACCGTTTGCTCGTACAGGTGGGAAATGCGTTGAATTTAAAACCAACAAATTTAATATTTTAAATCGATTTATAAAGCTAACTTACATATACGATTAAATTAACTTTTGAAACACGTTCCATTGTGTTCGGAATACGGGTAAAGCCTTATAAACGCCTGTCGGCAGGTCTGATTTGGAATTCGAGATATTTTGGAAATTTAATAATATTATATGTATAAAAAAATCAAAAATACAGCCACCCTATATCGTACAACAGCCACCCTATATCGTTTTAATCACGCTACTTTTATCTTCCAGCACACTCTTCTTGTTTCTATTATAATTGCCCGTTCCTCACTCTCTCTCGTTATCCAATTCAAAAAAAAAATGGGAAAGCAAAATCAATTCGATGTAATTAAATAAATGGCCGAGCCTCACTTTTCTTCCTCAAATTCAAACCCGATTCCACGAAAATAAACGATGCTTCCCAGTTCAAGTTATTCTCCCTCTTCGGCTTTTAAACGAAATCGATTTTGCCCCCTTCAAGATTTACTTCCACTCTTTCCAAAATCGAAGCGAGCGACGTCCTCTTCGATTCGAGGTCGAACTCGAGCCTTGGGCCGCGTGCGAAGGTGTGAGGAGGAACGCGCAAGCATGATTGCTTCAGGCAAGGTCGAAATCGATCTTAGTCGCGAGCACGGAGGCGGGATAGCAGCGATGCTTGGCCAGGGGTAACGGTGGCGGCTTCAAGTCGAAGTTCTGGATTCTCTTCAAGCTCACGTGGTGATAGGGCAAGGGCCGATCGCGTAGCTCGATAGACGGCGACTCGAACATGTCAGGGTGGGCAAGTTCCTCCAGCGTTCTCAAGGTTTAAACTCTGTTATTTCACCTATCTAATTTCTTTGATTCAAGCTTGAATTGATCTCAAAGAGTATTTTACAGTAAAAATAAAAATAAAAATGAAATAAATATGTAAATAAATAAACAGTGAAGATTTTGTTCCAGTAAACTCTTTTGATTTTATTTAAATTTAAATAATTTACGTATGGATTGTATAGTTAAGTAGAAAATTTATTTTTACAATGAGATATAAGATGTCAGTTTTTAATTTAAATGGTTAAACAGTAAACAGAAAATTGAATTGGTATTTGCTAAAAAATTTATAGGGTTCGTTTTGATTTGAACAGTAGACCCTTGGTTTATATGGATTATTTTATAAATATATAAATGTGAAGTTCAAAAAATAAGAAATAAATATATATATTTAGCTTACCATTCTTTTAGAAAATACCCAGGAAATATTAAATTATTAGTTAAAAATGATTAGCTAAATTAAATTATTGGTCAATTTAATTTATTAAATGGTAAATCATCATAGATTATTTCAGGTATTAATAAATCCTAATGCTTGTACAAGGTCAAAAAAATAATGGAAACAAGCTGGTTTGGAAATGGGTTGCAAATGGAATAAGGTGAGTTAATCTCACTCAGTTAATTTAAATTTAAATTTAAATGATTAAATTTAAATAATTGTTTGAATGGTTGAAATTGATTGATGTGCTATAGTATGGTATATTCTGGAATTGGCATATTATTGTGCTAACGTCTGTGGATGCAGGGAAAACAGGTTGGAGGGTCAACTGGATCCCTCAACAATTATTATTTATTATTCTTTGTTGTGATTACTTGATATTCTATGATGAATATATTAGAATATTGAATGTTATGATTTGATTGGATATATTTGGGTATAATGGATTACTAAAAATATATAATTTGAGTTTTGGAAAGAAAATGAAGGAAGTAAAGTTGTAAACGAAATAATCTGAGAAAATTTAATAAAATTAGAATGAACTGAAAAAGAAATAGAAGTATGTTAAATACTAATAAATAATTTCGAGTATGGAAAAGAATAAGAATTTTGAATAGACAGAAAATTAATGAACTATAACTTAAGTAATATCAATCAAAGAAATAAAGAATTGTGTTAAAATTCAAAGTCTAAATTTATTTAAAAAGGTTTAAGAAGTAATCTGAAAAATCTAAAACTTGTACTTTCAGTTAAAGTATGTTAAATAATAATTAAGAAATAAAATCTGAAATTAATGGTTTTTGAGATATAATAGAGTAAATTTGAAATCAATTTGGAAATTGATTCAAGTGTTTGAAATTGGAATTTCAAAAAGAATGTGAAGGGAAGTATATTTCCCTGGATAGCCAAGTACGTTTTAAAGGGAAATTTTAAATATAAAGTAAAAGTTTTATTGTGGTTTTAAAAAGCATATTTTAGAAAATTTATTATTTCTAAATGTTTAAAATTTTTAAGTAAATATTTTTCAAATCTATTATTGTAATAATTATTTAAAGGTAACTTAGTATTTTATTTTGAAAGAGTGAAAACTTAGTTTTATATAATTATCTTTTTAAGTAATCTTATTTTCAAATATTTATATAGTATGTATATTTTACAAATTATTGAGGTAGTTTTTAACTTAAATGTTTTAAAGTATGTTTCAAAGTAAAGCGTTTCTAAATTATTTAAAAAAAATCTAAAGATTTGTGCTTGGTGATTTCAGTGGAGATAGAAAATACTTGGAATTTATTCTGAGAAAGGGAAAATAGTTGGAAACTGTTTTCAAAAGGATTGAAAGTGGAAATATATCTTGTGAAGATATTTTGGGATTAATAAATAATTCGGGAAATTATTTATTGGATGATGGTTGCTTGTGAATATAAATTGATAGTTAAATCACCGACTATCAATATTGGCCAAATGCGTTGATCGTTTCGAAGAGACCGGGATCGAGATTTATTTCTCGAAAACCACTTCGATCCGGTTTGTATGTTTGGTGAAACGTGTTCGGGGTCGAAGATGGAGCAGTGAAGTGCAAGGGCTAGTCGCTACTAATCCTGAGAATATTTTCAAAACGGATGTAGTAGGAATAGTGCCTTCGATTCCGTTCGAACCCGGGACGGACTTGTATGGACGAATGCTTTCGGAACATCGTCATGTGGGCGATGGGCATTCTAAGGGATATCGCTCTAAAGGTAACGTTTAGCCTCAAGCCTCATCAACCGGGAATGACTGAAAATCAGGGGATATGCAGCAAGGCTTCGTGGGTAGCACCCACTGGAGAGTAAGGTCATCCCTGTCTAGATGTCCCTTTTTATTTAGGCTTAGTGGTGCGGTTGCTGATCACAACCGTGGGGTGATCTTATTCGGAACTGTCCAGTAAGGGATGGGTCCGGCCTTGTGTTGCAGGGGATCGGGAGTGGTCCTCGGTACGGTGATCTAGGCCCCGTACTGTGATAGGTGGTACCCCAGTGCCTAGTCATTGTTGGAAATCCATTCTCCCTACGAGCCTTGTACGAGTTTTGTATTACCCACTTTTGTGGCTAGTAGCTGGAATTTAATAATGTAACAATTTTGGCTATTTGAATAAGTATTTGTATATAGACCCTATTATAATATCAGAGGAATTCTATAAAAAGTGTCTTAGCTATCGTATGGTAAAAACCCGACATGTTTATTTGTGGCATGGTCTTACGAGATGCTTTTGTTTTCAAAGGATTTTTGAAACTTTAATAATCAATTGAGTGTGGTTTTCTCACGCTGGTATTCCAGACTGACTCGGGTGTTATTTAACTATAATGCTCGGGTCAGACCGAGTATTATAGGATACAGGATTGATGCTGTGGAGCTCAGGAGTCGAGCAGGATGGCGAAACGTATTTAAGTACTTGTTTATGTATATATATATTCCGCTGTGTCGAGTTGCTATGTATCCATTTTTATTTGTTGATGTTGAGCTGTGATTGATGTACTCTGATAATGTAATGCATAACAGATATATATTTGTTTTTGCGTAAAGCTCATTGTTTATCTATTATATTTTATTCCGCTGCGATGGTTAGATTCTGATGTTGTTTTCTGTCTCTCTTCTTCTACCTCTTCTTCATTAACCCAATGGTTCGTATTTCTGTACCACTTGAGTTGATTGATGTAGAATAGTGTTGACTCAAGGGGTACGGATTTGCGGGTCGTTACAAATAGCTTCAGTCTTATTTAACCAATCCATACCAAGTAAAATTTCGAATCCAGTAAAATCTAAGATAAAAAGATCAAAAGGAAAGTGATGGGGAGGATATGAAATTGGGGCTTTTTCACAATGCATACAAAGAATAGTGGAACCTCCTATAAGATTTGTCACGTAGATAGGGTCGTCAACAATTTTAAGTTCAAGTTCTAATTCTTCTATAGTAGTTTTAGAAATAAAACTATGAGAAGCTCCTGTATCAAATAGTACTCTAACTAAACATCTTTGATAAAAAAATTACCTTCCAACACTCCTTTGCCCTTTACATCTTTAGAGGTTGAAGGCTCATTCTTGATAGTGTAAACTTTGGCTTTTTCCCCTTTCTTCATTAAGGGACAATCCTTAATCGGGTGCTTGGTTTATGACAATTATAGCAGAGATAATTTTGAACCATAGGAGAGGCAACACTCTGAGCTTTGGGACCCCAACAATCCTTCGCAATATGGCATTTCTTCTTACAACTGTTACAAATGATGTCTTTAAAGCAGTTCTCTTAAGACCCCCTTTGAGTTTTCCCTGCCACGGCTTCTTGCCATTGAACTTTCTGTTTTTCCAGTTATTATCGTTGCTTTCTTGTACTATGGGTGGATTTCTTTTATCTACAGCTTCATACATGTACCTCATGTCTACTAAGTCTACAAAACGGTTCTTTCACATGCCTAGTCATTCTGAAATGGTATTGCTTCTTCATTCCAGAAATAAACTTTTCATTCTTTTTAAGGGGCATGTCTATCAATCCAGGCCTAAAACGAGATAATTCGTTAAACTTATTAGCATACTCCTCAAACGACATCTCCTCCTGTTTAAAATCCAAAAATTTCGGTAAAGACGGGATTTTCCTACTTCCGGCATATACTGTTCTGGAGGAACTTCTTTGAATAGTTCCCATGAGAAATCATCTTCTGACTCATTCTGAGTAATAAATTCCCACATAACTAGAGCTCCATCTTGTAGTTGCCACGAAGCTAAGAATCTCTTCTACTCGTCTCCAATATTCAGTCCTTTGAAAATTCTTTCACAAAAGCAAATCCAAGCTTGTACTTCAATGATGTTTCTGTTCCTTTGAAAGGTTTACCACCAAGGATGGTATAGTTCTTGCATAATGTTGCAAAGTTAATTTGGGGCTGTACCAGAACTACTACTTCCTCGCCTACTATAGCTGTGGGAGTTTGACAGTTTGTTGTATTACTTCCTCCCTTACCTTGTACTCTTCTTCCACTCATTTTCTACTATTTTTATATAGTAAGAAAAGGATCTTTAGGATATATAGATGAGATATCTTAGAGAATGATACATAGTATGAATATACTTATTTAAGTTAAAAGTTTCAATTATGCGCTCTCTCAGACTAAACTCACTATAGGACATTAGTAACCCCATCTTTAATGAGTCATACCCCAACAAAGCCAATGTTCTCTCTTAACCTTAAGCTCTGATACCAAATGTGAAAACCCGTCTCCTAGACCCTTAGAAATCGACATTAATACATCCACAGTATTCACGTGCCGTAAATCCAAGTGACGGTGAGGCATATTATCAAGGGTGAAAAAGAAAATAAAGATAGAAGATAACACAATAATAGAATCTCACATCGCGTTCAACATTTTAATTATACATAAATGATCAGAGTCAAATACAAATCCAGCGGGATAGTTATAACTATCTATCCATACATATGTTGGAAATTACATACTAGATGACATAACGGAAAATGGATAGATAACTACATAAGGTACTTCAGCTTCATAGCTCCAAAAGACTTCTCCAAAATTCTCCCCGACATGCTCCAAAATACTCCTAATGTATTCTGACTACATGGTTGCCCGAAAAATAGGGCATCTAGAGTTTAAAGGGGAAAACAAACTCCAGGTCAGTCATGGGACTGGTGTGAAAAATCAAAGTACGATGTTTTGAAAACTAAAAGGTATCTCATAAGACCATGCTGCACATAAACACGAAACAGATTTTTACCCTATGATAACCAAAATTCTTTATTACGTAAAATTTAGGGATATTATATTTAATGACTTTCTTTGAAAACATTTGCAAATAAACTTAGCCGAAATGGTTACCCGTGTAGCATTTCGAGGCTATTCATTACACCAATACAAAAAAAACCACAAGTTCTTATTGGAGAATGGATTTTCATACAAATGATCAGGTAAAGGGACTACCTTCCGACGGGTACACCTATAGATGGATGTCTCGAGGCACAGAACATCTGCCCGCTACCAACATAAGACCGGCCTATCTCTATAACTAGACAGTACCGAATATGTCATCCCCCGGTCGTTACCGACCTTTATCCGAGATCTATATTCTAATTTACCTCCCGAACATCATAGCAGGAAGAAATATACCTAGAAGGAATGATCATACCCTAATTAGGAATGACCACTTAGCATTGCTGCATCTAACCCTATTTCGGTCATTTTCGGTTGATGAGACTCGAGGAAACGATTACCTTTCCACATAGGACATCTTCTTTCACTTTGAATGTCACATTGCCATTCAGCATTCAAATGATTGATTTCTATATACGTATAACTTTCTGAGCTCGTATGTCTTGGGAAAGGGTGTTAAGTCGAGAGAAGGTGTCTTCTCCGCCATCGACTGATATACGTCTATAGAGACCAGTCATTATAACTTAGAATGCAAGGTCGGACGCTCATCCATACAGGTTCGTTCTGGGACTGAACGAAACCTAAGGCACTTTCCTTGGCCATTACCAGGCGAGAAACCCTTGTGGTTTTGAGGTTTTTCATAACAAAGAGACTACTGCTACAATATAATGAATCGGGAGGTTATCCGCAATTAACCAACAAGTAATCCATCATTATTATATGTCTCAATATCTCCATCTTCAAATATCTTCAATCTTCGAACACGTAAATTGGTTCGAAGTGGTTTTTGGATAGGAATCACCCAAATCCGACCTCGGTTCCTTCGAAATCCAGTCATCGATAAAAATGATGTATATTTCCTTTACCAAAATATCTTCGAGAGATATATATTTTCAAAATATTCTTTTAATGAATACAGAATCATTTAAACCTCTTTTTTGAATATTTCTCAAATCATTTTTAAAGAGTATCTTTCGAGAAAACAGGATTACAGAAATCATTCTACATTTATTCAATATCAACTTCCGTATTTAACGAGTCCTATGGACGGAATAACGGTGTGATCACCTTTTGAATTCCACGAATTAGACAAGTTCGCTCTTCGGATTTTAATAATGAGTATAAGAAGATTATTTCTATAAAATCCAATTTGAGCATCCAGGCTTTCCTTTCGATATGTTCCACCCTCGCCTAGAAGAGAAAACTGAAGCCAGGTAAGTTCGGGACACTGGTTGCTCCTTCCCTAACCTTAGTTACACACCTTGTTTTCAATTTTAGATCTCACGGGTGGGACAAACGTACTAAGTCGTTTCCGCATATCCATTCTCCCTTCATAAATCACTTAACTACTTATTTAACCATCTTTGAAATAATGTTAAATTATTCAAATTTCTTTTAAAGTGCTTTATTATTTACTTAAAAGCATTTACTAAGGATTTGGAAAATAATTGTTAAGTTTCAACATTTACTCCAAAAGTGATTGTAAAGCGTTGCGAAAAAGTGTTGCAAATAGCGTTACAAAAAGTGCTTTAAAAGCTATATTCTTCAAAACGACATTTATATCATTTAGAAAACCATCTTTTCAACTTACATCACTTTTAAAACATTTTAAACGATTTTTAGAATTTATTTCATAATTTTAAAATGATTATTTTATCAATTTTCAACTTTGGTCATTTAGTGCACTAGATTTTTCTTGAAAATTGATTTTGTCATATTTCAATATATACAAGACGAAATCTTAATTTTCTTTTTTTATATGAAATATATGGATATAAGGATTCGAAAAATTCTTACTTCGAAGAATTCCGTACAATATTTCACTTCGTATGTTCATTTGAACTTTTGGCGCAAAAACACAAACTACCGTTACGTAACGCGTCAAATTTTTGGCGTATTTTGAGATTCATACCTAAACTTTGTCGAGACAAGTTTAAACACTTAGAAATCATTTCTAGAGCATATTGAAACATTTTTTAAAGGTATAAATGATTTTATATCACATTTCATTTCTTTTGGAAAGTGATTTCCATGTGATTATATATCTTGTAAATCCGTGACTTGTTATATATTCAATATGCAACTAATAAACATCTGAAACAATGTTTGTAACCATTTTAACATATCCTAACATGTCATATGAACTTACATATCAATTTAACAAGTTTTTTATTACAATGTCACATAATTGTCATTTATGTACATGTTTGCTTACTAACTTTTACAAATGACTTAATGGTGGTAGCTTTCTTTTTCAAATACTTATCAAACATCATTATTAACATCCAAACAACATTTATAACTTGCAAAACACCGCATAAACATTTCCTACTTAACAATTCAGATTTCTCACCTATTGTTGCTTTCAAACTAGTTTTAAACTTTTCTAACTTTGCTAAACATTGCCTTAAGCTCTTAGAACTTGCAAACTTCCTCGTACTTGCCCTAGGAGGCCACGACCAAGCTTGAAGGGGAAGATCTGCTCGGCCAAATGGAGAAAGAGGGGGCATGAGCAATAAAAGGGGGGAGGAGTTTTGAAGTGGTTCAGACGGAGTTTTGTTGGTATTTTTCTTTGTTTCATTTTTAGGAATATTTTGACATAACTTTGTTAAGGTAAATAGCCATTAATGGATGTAAGAGAGCTTAAGAAAGTAGAGAAGAAATAGTGTAAAAGTGAAGAAGAAGAGGATGGGTATTTATAGAAAATATTTGAGATTAAAATAGATTTGTGTTTTTACCTAAATAACCATGCTTAATAATTAAGTAAACTTGTTTAATTCAATACTTACCATCCACATCACACCATACTTTTAAATTTTAAATACTTAAGAGTTGAGTAAAGAATAAGAATGATTACTTTTCTTTATGTCACATGTGATGTGACATGTGTTTTATCTTTTTTAGTTTACTTTTGCAAATTACTTTCTTGAATTTCTGAGGGCGATTATTAAAAGTAATCTTGTTTAGTTAATTGTTAAGTACCTTTATATGTTAACATATTCATTAAATTGCGTACATAAAGATGCAACAACGTTGCGACTACTTTAAATCGACAAAACATTAATTTTTGACAAAATGTTTTACGATCGTATTTTGACGTTTATTTAAACTATTTATTTATGTAAAATAAATTTAAAAATAAATTTTATAATGTTATCTAAAAATATAAAAACTCATAAATAAATTAAAATAATTAATTAAAACATTTAAACTTACTTTTCTGAAATCAGGATTTTGTCACTTTTGTCGATATAAGCAAATGTTTCTATTTTTATGTATATTTATATTTTTAAATCCTATCTAATATTATTTAAATCATAAAACCATTTATATTTTATATTTAAAATTACTTTAAATTTTATATTTTTAAGTGGTCAAATTCTAGGTCATTACAAAGTTGCACAACCAAATCATTGAATACTCCTCGACCACATGATTTAATTAGTTTATAGTCGTCATAAATTAATCAATGTTTATAAAATATTAATTATAAAATTTTATTTTGATTTGATAAATAAATATGATTAAATGTATTTATAATAGTTATAAATATATCAATTAATATATGATATCGATACGTGTCTAAATTGGATTTAAATGCAAAATATTTTGTTCGAATTTTAAAAAGCTTTGAAACCTATATAAGGGGCTAATGTGTTCGGTTATGATAAGGATGATAGGTGCGGCCATATGATAGGGACAAGAGGGCTTTGTTTTGTGTGGATATGGGAAAGAGAACTGGTAAGAGATCTCGATCCTAACTTGTCACCATTCCTCCTCTATATTAGCAACTCAACCCATACCTATTAGACAACTTTTTGAAGCCTCCAAATCCCCTCATATTTGGCCGAACCCTTCATCGTTTCTCTACCATTATTACAAGCTCAAATCAAATCAAATAATATATTATTTGATAGCTAGTGATCTGCAATTTGGGAGATAGCACTTTCAGAATTAGAATTCGATTTAGAAGTTTATTTCAACACTTCGGGTGTAATTTTAGCATTGGTATAAGGTAATGATCCAATCTACAATTATACTATTTTGAATTATTATTTACATATCATATTATGTATATTAGTTAGGTGATGATTTTATTATATCAATACATTGTCATAATCAGATTGGTTATGTGTATATATATCCTTATAGATATTAAAAAATATGATACATCATCTTATAATATGCACGACTCAAATTAGAATTTTTTAATGAACTTAATATACATTATTCGATTATATATAAGCTATATAATTTAAATTCTATATTGTATTCTAGACAAAGTATGGTTTTATAATTTTATATGAAAGGTTTCATATATAGGATACTTTTAGCATAAATAATATAATTTTTATTTATTTATTTGTTATTGTTTAATATTATTTAAACCTATCAATTATGTATATTAATTATATATATATATATATCATAAAGTATATTTTACATTTTATATTTTATAGAATTATTATGATGTCGTGCTCTTTTTCTTTACTATGATGGTAAGGTTTTTTTAAAAAGGCGAATCCTGCTATCATGTGGTTCTATACGTCATAAATAAAGAACCTTTTCTTTTAAAAAAATTAGCATCTAATATAGTTTTAGTAGAAAAATAAAGAAACATTTTTTCACGCATAATTTTATTATTTATGTTTCGACTGAAATACAAATTAGAAGTTAAAGCTGTTTTTAAATTATAAAATTATATATTAAATATTCAAATAACAAAATATCTCCTAGATTTTTTTCTAAAACTTTAAAATTCCAAGTTATGATTTGAAATATATTTTTAAATTTTTTTACCTATTATACAAATAATTATTTTAATATTTAAATAAATTAAATTAAAAATGATAATAATTCTTTTGGTTGTGCACATTATCAAGTGAATGTGTATTTTAATATATATATATATATATATATATATATATATATATATACACACACACACGTATGTATATGTATGTACGTATGTATCTTGTATATTTTAAAGTTATAACATATATATGTTTATTATTATATATATTTACATATATATGTGTGTGCGCGCGTGTGTGTGAATATATAAATATAATATATATATATATAAGTTATATATATTGTTTCTGGTTTTATAATAAAAAATTTAATTTAATATTATAAATATTTTAAACTTATTTATATAATTATATATATTTAATGTTAAAATTCCATGTTACACACACGTTTGTGTATATATATTTATTTATCCATAAAACTGTTCGAAATAAAATATAGTTTATACACACACACACACGTGTGTGTGTGTGTGTGTGTGTGTATTTATATTTGTGATGTTTTATATGCATAAATTAAAATATATAGATACACATTTGGATAATATATTTGTATACTATATGAGCTAATATATGTGTTGCGGTGTAAATCCCAGCACTTATATATGGGCATGTTATACCTTGTATGGTTTTGCTATGTTACACATGCACACACACACACACACACACACACACACACATATATATATTTGTGTATATGATACAAGTATATGTATAATATAATATTAACCAATTAATTTAAAATTCTATTATAAATATAAATAAAATAATGATTTTATTTAAAATAAATTCAGAAATGTTCTAATCAAATTAGACTTCGTAAACTAAATGAAGACCAAAGTGGTAAAAAAAATTGAAATTCGCCCATTACTTCGGCTGTAGGCTAGCCCAACTCCAACATGGGAAGGATAAATTGATCGAGTCTCCTTTAAAAATTTATAACTTGATGTTATACAATAGATTTGATTTATGTGAATAAAAAGTTAATTTATGTATATACCACTTAGAACTCACCTAGACCTGATCCAATCAACTTTCACTAAAATATATGGGAACGAATCATTGGATAATTACAAACAATCAATGGAATGAAGGTAAATAATATTGGAATAATATGTAGATACTTGTCTGAAAGTTGATATCGTATATAATTCTTTGTAAAAGAAAGATGAATTATGAGCTTATATGTGAAAAATCTAAAAAAAAGGAATAAAGATAAACCATTAAAAATCTGGTCAAAACGATAATTTAAATATGCTGGAAAACCTTACTGCCGCAAAATTGGTCGACTGAAAATATGGTTGGCTTACTGAAACCGCTCTTTAGATTCTTGAGATACCTCCGAGTCCAACTCACAAGTAAAAATAATTTTAGGGTCAAAGAGTCAACTAAAATCTAGTCGATTGAAATTCATTCTTATTGACTAAATGTTTTGACTAGTCGATTGGTTTTAGAGTATAGAAAAAACAGGGACCTGCCAACCAAATTCCATTTTAATCGACCAGAAACCTGTAGATAGCCCAGTTGAACCTGGACTTAGTGCAGGCCAAGTAGGATTGTTCTGATAGAGTTAGAGATATGCCCTAGGGGAAATTATGTAATTTGTTACATATATTTAACTCGTTGACCAATCTTATTTGAAATAAAGGTGTTTTTTTTCTATTATATACTTGATATAATGTGGTTATATTAATTACTTGATTTAATTAAAAGTATATTTAATAGAAAATCCATAAATGGTATGTTTTGTGGTTATAAAGTGTGTAATTGTGAGTAATTTATCACAATAAAATTAAATATGCTATTTTAAATGTTCCTGGTGAAGATGCACCGAGACTGGTAATCGATGTACCTGTTCAGACTAAAGTACGTAATGCTCTCTAAATGTTGGGCAGCGTATTACTCATGACATCGGGGTAAACTAGGGATTACGTACTAATAGTTATTGGATAACTATGGAATAACTCATTCGATGGTTATCTATTGGTTAATATAACTAAGGTCAAACAGAAAATACTGATGTGAATAATTTACACAGTTCTTTTGACTTAAGAATACCTATGAATCTTCAATACGAATTAAAGCTTCGCTTTGACTATAGTCAAATCATGGCGCAGCGTCCGTCGGGTGACTATAGTTGGGTCGAGTGGAAGTGTTGGAGGAGAAGCACTAATCAAGAGATGATTCGTCTCCTTGGTTACATAGGATTAGTGTCACGTTCAACTCCACTCAACCCAAAGTCAAAATCTCTGGCCAGTATAACCCGATTAATAATAACTGTTATTATTGAACCAAGGACTTTGTGTTTGGAACATAGAGTTGAATGTGGACAATTTAGGAATTTGGACCATTACAAAATTTAGTAAGTCTAAAGTGAAATCGTTTTTAAGAAGAGAATTGATGTAAATAATTATCACAACTGGGTAATGCTTAATAAAGTGAAATTATGTTTTACCAGAGCTGATTGAGAGATAGATTTGGCCATAATGTCACCCTCTTGCTAAGTGAAGTGTGAACGTTAACATTCGAGTAGTTCGATATTAATCGCTGACCGAATTTACACCCAAGAGTCACACAACCGAAATGGTGAATTCTCTTTCGACCAAACAATTTAATTAGTTTAGAATTATTATAAATTAATTAAATTAATTAATATTATAAAATATTAATTATAAAATTTGGATATGATGAGAAGCGATATTATAAAATATGATGATATGAAAGTATAATTTGAGTGTATCATGGCTCTTAATCCATATTGTAGTTACCTAAATTTTATGGGAAAGTAAACTTGGTTAATCGATAAAAAAACATAACCATTCTCCCATTTCTTGTCCTTTCACGGTGTATTGCAAACACAAGTTACACGTGCTATTTATGCACTTCACTATAGTAAATCAATATTACCTGAATAAATTTATCAACCTAAAATAATGTAAAATGTCATATAAAAAATTAGTAAATGAAAATACTAACATATCATATCGACGTTTAATCTACTTTCGAAAATTGCCAATTATTTCCACAAACATCAAATTAATTTGTCACCCATGGGGAAAAAATATTATACTTAAACTGCCTTGTATTTCAGAACTCTAACAAAAAATAAGATGTTAAATGGTTAGTTCTATTTGAATGACTATGCAGGAGATCCTAAGTTACATAAATTTTGATTTAGCATGACATGAATATTTTCATCAATAAATCAAGATGGCCAAGCTACTTTGGGAAAAGTCATAAGATTTAATGCAATTTGATGGGCATATAGATCATAATTCGAGGTCATGTCACGCAGGATGGTATAAACAGTAAACACTCATATTTAGATACATCTTCGATGGTCTGCAACACATTTTTTTACTGAATTGAGAACGAAAACTTTAGATACGTTATGTGCCTTAATTACAACATTGGAAGGCATTTTTGAAATATTTCGATATTAAAGTTGTAATATATAGGTGTTGGAGATGGTCTCACCTATCAGATCAAACCAGTCCAAAAAACGAAAATACATACATAGTTTATACAAATTTGTCAAAATGTAAACATACATAAATATCATGCACAAAATTATCGAGTTATAGTCGTCGTTAAAAATTCATTTCTTAAATGTATACTTAAAGTATTTAATAAGTGCTCCGGTCTTTAAAAATATTGCACTACATAACAGTAGCAGTAGTGCATATAACTTTATTTGCCTAAAACCTAAATAGTCTTCACATGCAAAGTTGATTCAAACTACTAACTCACCGTGTCAAACATGAATTCTAGATATACAGTGAACATCATGAAAATTCTAGCGTAAGATATGAATATGAAAGAAAAACCTCTAGCGGAACCAACCACCAATATAAATGCATTTTCAACAGTAGAATCCATTAACAGTTATTAAAAAGATTTTTAACCAAGCCTGCTATCCAAAAAAAATCGTGCAAGCAGTTGAAGCTAATTGCACAAAATAATAAACATAACCTAGAAATTTCTAATCTAGAAACCCGAGAAGATAATTTACTAGAGCGATAATTTACTAGAGCGACAATTTACTAGAGCGATAATTTCCTAGAGTAGATAATTTACCAGATATCCGAGTAGATAATCGATAACAGAAATATATATCGAGTATAAATTTCGGTTAACTTTGGAACCACTGAAGAGCTGGATCGGAGAACGGAGATGGTAAGTTGGATCGAAGATTGGAAATGTCAAGCGAGATGTGGTGAGCGAGATGAGCGAATGAAAATTAGTTACTGTTATTTAGGTCTTGGGTTGGAGGAAGACGAGAAGCGATAAAGTATTTTGAGAGGAGATCAAAATTTTGGGAATGGTTCTGTTTTTGGAGCCAAGCAATACGTGTGTAAACGGAACAATAAAGTTAAAAGAAGTAAATAATTAAAGATAAACAATAACGCCTTATCAATTGGCGTTATTAATAACATAATTTCTTGTAGTGAAAATTGAACGGATATTTTGATAGAAATATCAAATAGTTTGATTACCAATCAAAATGCAGTGGAATCGTGTGATCATAAGAAAAAACGTTAAAACGTACATTGATATTTCTAAACTATATGTAAGCAACACGTTAACTTTAACAATTTATTTGTGTTAAAATCAACCTTAGTTGTTTTAATGCTCAATTTTGGATTGTAAATTATGTCTTTTATAGTAAGTATAAAAGATATTAGGAATGTCCCTAATCGATATGCAAAGATATCTTATTAAATTGTTTAATACGGAACATGTAAGATGAGTTCCTTATGCATTGGCAATAGGAATTATCATACATATTATGTTGTCTATGATATCATGATGTTTTTGTGTATTTGATACATGAAACAAATATTAAATCCAAAATGATATCACTAAATGGTTGTGTGAACTGTTCTCGTGTATTTATGAAATACTAGAGAATTATTTACAGAAAAAAAAACATCTTATGAAGGAGTGTTCGGACTCAAACTTCATAAGTGATATTGAGTATAATATGCCAGTAATAAATTCAAGTTAAGAATCTTTAAGTTGAAAATGTTCCAAATGAAAGACCGTAACTGATTCAATGAAAAAGGATAAGTATATCGCCTAGAATAGAGCCGCAATAAAAGTAATGCGTATAAATATATAAGTGAACAAATTTATAACTGAGCCAAATGTCGAGAATCTCATAATACTGTTATATGATAACAAGGTTATGATATAATTCGTAACAGAACTTAGAGCTTACTAGAAGTTGAAAGACATACTCTGAATTGCTCCACATGATAAAACAGTTTATCATCGTCGGAGAATATAATTAGATGGAGTAAATAATTAAAACATAATTGCATACTCATTCATACATGGACAAACCCAATTGGTTTTGAGAAAACCGATCGGAGAAGTTGGAATAAGATTCCATAATTGACCCCAAGTGCAAGCGGGAGATTGATAGAGTCGGGTTTATAAACATATATAATTTTAAACTAAAATTTATTTTAATGTTTAATATTAGATTATAAACATAAAACGTGAATTCGATCTATAAACTTGTTACACATATCCAGTCTCCATTGTGCCTACAACAGTACATACAAAAATCTCACCTAATTAATTAAATAACAATAATCTAAATCATATATATATATATATATATATATATATATTAATTTATGATTTAAATATTCACATATAATTTGAATCACAACATATGTTTTCCTTTTTATCGTATAACATTGATCTAAAATTTTATTAACACTTGTTTATGTATATTATGAATTATAGGTGCTGAAAATAAATTTTTATCGTTTATTTATATATTATTATTATTATTATTTAATGATTATTTGATTCAATAAATTCATGTAAAATAATCTGTGTTTCCAAAATTAATTTTTTTTAAAAAAAAATTACTTCATAATCTTAGGTGCCTTAAAGATAGTTTTAGATTTTTTAAACTTAATTTTATATTTTTTAAAATTAATCTAGTTTCGGCCTACTATCTAGTATCTAATTCGAGAAATTTTTCCTAAGCCCTATAACATGTTTCCAGATTCTCAAACGTTTTAAAATTTCAATTTTTGTTATATAATTATTTTATGTTAATTTATTATGGCCGATACTATTTAATGGAAAATAATATATATATATTAAATATGAAAACTATTGTAAATTTAGATTTGATATGTTTTCTAATTAGTAAGTTAAAAAAATTAATTAATTTAATATATATATATATATGATTATATTTTTTTAGGTGCAATATATAGTTATATAAACAAATAAATAGTTTATGCAATATTTTAATGATAATATATATTTTATACATACATACATACATACATATATTATTTGAAATTTATAACTATATGTTCATGTACATATTTGATAACATACAATATATAAAAAATGAGCGAATGCGTCCGTTGCGATGTAAATCCCTGCATCTATATATGGGTATGTTATACCCTACACGGATTGCTATGTTACACATGCACACACACATATATATGTATATATGTATATGGTACATAT
This sequence comes from Allium cepa, assembly GCA_030765085.1. Lineage (NCBI taxonomy): Eukaryota > Viridiplantae > Streptophyta > Magnoliopsida > Asparagales > Amaryllidaceae > Allium > Allium cepa. The sequence continues at coordinate 509,926,953 of CM060945.1, forward strand.
GTATGTATATAAGTATATTTATATAAGTAAAATCAAGATTAAATAAATCTCAAATTACAATTTAAATAAATCTTTATACACAATCTGATATGTTCCATTAGAATACATTTGGAATTCGTCACATTTTATACCATGAAAAAATTGCTAACTAATGACATTTAATGAATCGATCAATTTAATTAAAGAGAGAAAATGAAAGGTTTCTCTTTCCATTTAATGCTATTTGTACTTGTAATTAATTACTTGTTTAGGGAAATAAAGGAATGGTTTCCTATCCTAAATTAATTCTTATTAATAAATGTTAAGTGTAGTTGTTACATTGTACATTTAAAATTAAATTTGTTTTAAACTTCCCATTAAATAATTAAAATAAAATACATTATTTTATTTAAACTAAATTAAGAAAAGTATTAAATGAATTTAGACTTCATAAGCTCATTAAAGATCCAAAAATGGTAAAACAAAATTAAAATCCATTTATTTCTTCCGCTGCGGGCTGGTCCAGTTCCTTCATATTCAAGGAAATTTGATCTCACTTCCTTGACTTTATAGGAGTTTGTTCAGCTACAAGGAGTTGCGTAGCATGTTAGACTTGTTTCACACTTGGTGACGTACCTAGGTTCATACTCCTTCAAGTTGTATAACGTGATACACAATACAACATGAACTTCTATCACAATTTGATGCTTTGGAACATACAGGCACTAACCAGAAGGTTATTCAATGCTTTAGGGGCAATGTGGGCTCAAGCATTATTAGGTATACATGGTATTGTGCATAGATATGGGCATTAACGAGGATATAACACCCTGTAAAATTTATCAAAAATTTATTAAGAAAGTTTAATTTATAAATAACGAAGACAAAAGAAAATTTAAATAAACGTCAGAATTTGACAACAAAACTTGCACTATTGTGTTCGTGTTGATTTCCTGACCAATTTCCATACATAAAGTTTCATAGTTGGAGTTCGTATGAAAAAGTTATTAAAGTTTTGAAATAAAAAGTTAATTAAAAACACTAAAGGAAAATAATATATTACTTAAACCGATCGATAGCCTAAATTGGACCAGTCGACCCACAGTGGTCGACCGCTTGTCATCGACTGGTCGGTCGCTTAGGCACTATCTGCTAGGAAAAACATAGGTCGAATGACGTGGATTTCATAATAATGAAATCTAACGGCCTAGGATGTTGGCTGCACTTATAAATAGTATGTTAACCCTTACAGTAGCCAATCATAAACCTTGCACGCTGCATTTAAACTCTGCTCCTTAAATTTTACTTTGTCTCCTGAAAAACTGTTGAAACAAAATAAAATAGAAGAAAAATTCAAGAAATTAGAGGGATCAACAAATCAAGGAGGAGGCAATTCAAGTCGAATTTAAAGGGAAATAGCTTATAAGAGATGAGTGGGTTGATTATTAAATTATGAGGATTAACAAGTAATTTTATTTATTCATATACTTATTTGATTTGGGAACCTATTTCATTTAAATCTAAAATGAAAAGTTTATTTAATTGGAGATTATTTTAATTGCAATTATACAAAGATAAAACTTTATTTGAAGATTATTAAAATATGAGATATTGTTTGTTTAGTAATTGTAAGTGCATAGAATTGTTGTTCTGAAGTAATGTTGAGATGTGATTTAAATTGTTTAACTTAATTATAATATGGATACACCTTTTATTCGATTTGAATTAAATTTGAGATTTAAAAAGAATACACCTCGTTGGTTTCACACCGAAAATGGAGTTTGGGTACATATACATGATTATAAAAAATTGTTAAGTTGAATCCGTATAAATGAAATATCAATTAAACATGGAAACCGTTGGAATTACATGCAGAATTGTAGACTTGAACGGATATGTGAAATCTGACAGAAAATGGATTTATAGTCGTCGTTGAACAAAACTCGATTTGCTGTAATTATGATTAACGTTAACAGAAAGAAGAAGAAGAAGATGAGGAAGAACAAAAGGATTTACTAATCGAAAATCTGACCGATCAACCTCCTCACTTTTGGAGGTTGACAACAAGTAGTCGATCGCTACAATGGCGAGCAGTCGATCGATGCACGTATTGCAGGCATAGATCGAACCTTGGCTTAGACCCTGGTTTAGTGTTAACTCCACTTTTTCAGCAAGGCCGTGATATCAAAAATTGACCGAGAAACCAATGATAGTTCGTCTCGGAGAATAGTCAACTCAGCATCCCAACAAAGCAAGTTCTGTTGAATGGCTTTTCAGATAAGATCCCCTACGAAGGGGGGGTCCAGGGGGGGTGTCAACCCCCCAAGGTGGGGGTGCGGGGGCAACGCCACCGCTACGGTGATCGACCTGCCCGGTCAGGTCGCAGGGGTCCAGGGGGCAGCGCCCCCGGCGGGGTGCGGGGCAGCGCCCCGTCCAAAACGGTATACGACTTAGAGAATGGAGCGACCTATCTTCTACTCGAAGTCAACGACCTAACTGATGAAGCGGATTAACGAGCTAACAAGTGGCACGACTTACCGACTTAATAAGGTTGCCGACTTAATAAGGTTAACGACTCAATAAGCTTAACGACTCAAGGATTGGACGACCTAAGAAGTGCCACGACTTAACGAGTTAAGGTTCAAGGCGACTTAGAGGAATGGAACGATTCAAGAGGGTTAACGGTTCATGAGACAGGCCGACTCAGTGGATCAACGACTCAAGAACTGTGCGACTCAAGGTCTTCACGACCTAACAATTCAAGGGCTGAACGACCTACGAGTTAAGGATCTACGAATTAAGGCCACTACGAGTTAAAGACTCTACGAGTTAAAAGGTCTATGAGATAAGGATCTACGACTTAAAGCCTCCACGAGTTAAAGAGTCTACGAGATAACAATCTTACGAGTTAGAAGATGGCGCGACAGGAAGTCTACGGCTCAAAAGATAAGTTGTTCACGACCTAAGACTTGGAGACAAGTTCAACACCACGCTGTAGTAAGAAGAATCGCTGACGACTTACGACCTATGATGAGTCGTGTACGACTCATGCTAGCATAAAGGAAACTGCATTTGGTTAACTCGTGAACGACTTAGAACTTGTATCATTCATTCAGATGGGTGCATAACTCTGGGCCAAGCCATGAACCCTGTAAATCAGCCGCGACCTACCATGAGTCGTATACGAGTTACGACTCATCATGAGTCGTATACGAGTTACGACCTAACTCCGAAGATGCCTATAAATACGTCCATAACTCCAACAGAAAGGGGACTTTTGGCTCATTCTCTTCAAGCGCCGTTACTCTGCTGCATTCCAAACCAATCCAACACTTAAAGCTCTCAAGACACGAAGAACGCTACAAATAACTTCGAGAAAAGATCACACACATCCAACATGGATTTGAAGACTCTAATCTCCATTGAAGTTTAGGCTACTTGTTCTAAGTGACTTGTAATTCAAAGTGTATTGTACTTGGAAAGAATTGTATCAGCTTGTAACGAGATCATCAATAAAAGTACTTAAAGTGGACGTAGGCTATACCCTTAAGCCGAACCACTATAAAATTGTTGTTGTTTACCGCTTTTCCGCTATTATCTGCTTGTAATCTGTTCCCGAGTTATCGGGTGGTGCTTTCACAACTATAACTCATACACCGGGGTGTTAGCGTTCAAATTTTAGCGTTAACATTTAGTATAATGATTATATAGCTAAGGGAAGTTGGTTTCCTTATTTCTCACTGTTGGATGTACGGGACTAGTTGGATGTGCAGCCGGACAATTAGGCCTAGACACTATTCATTCAATAGATTCGATATTTGACATTAGACGGTTCGATCATGGGTAGCACTTACAGGAGGTTCCTCGGTGGATGCGAAATACTGTTGGTGGAAGTTTGCAGAGGTGCGTAGCCTGGTATTAACGGAAGGTTCCTCTTTGCATATGACAATTAGGACATGACACTATTGTTGGATATCCGACGCGATGCAATAAGTGGTGTTACCATTAAGAGGTGGAACCCGCAATGCATAAGCACGATAACTTATAGTCATAATTTCGATAATGCAGTCCCAAGGGTGATAATGCAATAGGTGGCGTTACAATTGAGCCTTGGACACAGATAATTGATAGGTTCTAAGTTGTCTTTGACGCGAGCCGGCATTGCGGGAGCCTCTCAATCTATAAGTAGGACATGTGTAGTTGTTGTTAGGTATAGTAGTCTTAGAAGTTATTAGTCGATCTGTTCGATCCGTTATTGATCAGTTTTTGATCCTTAAGTATAAACCTCTGTTGGATAGTTTGGGTGTAGGTGTATTTGTAACCCTAACTTATAAGTTAAAGCGACCAACCCCATTAAGTAATTCACACACGTAGGACACCCTAGATCATGTAGGTTAAAAATGAAGTAAATTGCTTGTGATTACCATATGTTTAGTAATACAACTCATTTACCAGACTTTTACTTTTGATTGACCCACTTGTTTCCTTTTTTCCCTACCAGGGGAGGACATGAAAGCGGATGATTAGCACAGAGCTAGTACATGGAAGACTGAGCTTGGTGTTGGCATTTCATATTACTTTTCATTACTTTCCATGCAGATACCTATCATATTCGACACTTATATGACTTTATGATGTTATCTTGTAAACTTTGGATTTGGATTAGTATATTTTGAGATTTTGTTTCCTGGGATATTTTCTGTATTTATATTTTATTGTCTTCCGCTACGAGATCTAAAGTGTAGAATGTCTATTTCCTTATTGTCTTGTCCTGTATTGGATTAAAACCCAACAGCTCACATTTCTAGGCACGACCAGAGATCGAAAATCACTCTAGGCTTTGGATCTGTTTGTCTTGAGGTGCGGCTTGTTACAGAGAAGCTTGCTTGTAATGACCCGCAAATTTGACACTTCTAATGTTAATATGAATAAAAATGAATATTTAATAAAAGAGTGAGTTGGTCATTGTACTTATAACTATTGCAAAGGAACTTCTAAGCTCATCAGTTTGATATATAATTTTGTTGGATTTAGAGTTACGATTTGCACAATCGAGAAGTTTTAATGTTTAAATTGAGTACGCAGTCGCTTGGTACAAAACGGTTACATATATCTAAACCTGCCTTATTGCCTATATAAGCACACGGAACTGGCTTTAGAAGCTCATGCAATGGACTACTCTAACCATCAAATTTCGACGAACGGTGGCGCAAGGATGGCAACTATGGCCGAATCTGATAACGTGGGCAGAGGAGAGTGTAACGATGGCAGTCGTCGGCGCTAAAACGACCCAAGGCGTAAAATTGCTGTCAAAATTGGCTTGGGCGATGCTCTTATGCATTGACCAGAGTTGACCAGGTAAGTAAAATTGTATTTTAGTCCCTGCAATTTTTATATTTTCATTTAGAATTTGAAACTTCTATTCGTAAATTTTACATATGAATTTAGATTCATGAATGGTATCTTCCATTGCACTCGCGATGAAATTTCGAATAATTTGACATTAGGTTTGCTAAATTTGAAGGCTATGAGCAAAAATGCATTGGTATTATTTATTTGATTTAATTAATTGAATTTTAAATTGTAAAATACATATACATTAGTCAAAGTCATATTTTGTGTTGCATTCTATGGATGATAGTTTGGTTATTATACTATTTTATATGTATTATGCACTGACTAGATAATTATTGTTGGTTGTCATATTTTGGATGTTTGATTAAAATAAATTCTTTGATTTATAATGAAAAATAATAAATTCAAATATGATGAGTAACAATGAGAAGATTAGATAAATAAGTAAAGTTAAACATTTTGGCTGGTATATGTAAATTACAATAATTTAACCAGTTTTACTGAAATTAAAGTATGAGATTGAATAACGTTATTATTTATGAATTTTTAGAAAATTCGCTAACAATAAATAAAAGTATAATTTAAATTGAGGTTTCAGAATATTAATATTATTTACAAAATAAAACGGGATCTCAAACAGTAATAATATAAATTTCGGTGAAATGGTATGGTTTTGCGAGAATGACAAACGATTGGTTTTGTAGTACTTATGATAGAACATATTTATTATTATTTGAGAAATAAATAAAAAGGTATTTTTTAAATAATAATAATCATATTAAAGAATGTTTTCCAAAAGTGTTTTTGGATAAAATAATTACTATTTTAAGATGAACGGGAATAAAAAAGAGTTTTGGTGATTTAAGATATATTATTATTTTCAGCGTAAATAACAATGAATTGGTTTGGAAAACATTAAAGAAGTTTTAATATATATTAGAATTTTGATGTAAAATAACGATAATATCGTTTTAAAAAGCAACTTGACGATATTTTTGATTTGAAATGCAATGTTAAGAAGTATTTAAAGAAATAGAAATATAACAAAGGGTTTTTGAAGTATATTATCGTTTTGGAAAAGTTATTATTGATTCAACATATATATCATGAAAAATGACCAATTTAAAAAACAAAGTTAATACACAAATTAGAAAACAATATTTTTTTATTTTTCATGTTTTGAAAAATTAGAGAAGCATGAAAAACAATTCATCCTTCCATCGTTCATCCATTCCCGGCATAGCTCCCTCCATCTTTCTTTCATCCTATTCTTCGTTCTTCTACTCCTCTCATATTTTGTAATTAATGTTGAAAACATAAAATTCATCTTTAAACCAAATACTACCTTGTATTTTTACAAATATCTGATGGAAAACATTCAAAGCTAACTTACACCAGTGTGTTTTCTATGTTAAACATTTTAGTAAGCTCCGCTTTGGAATTTTATAGTACCCGCATATGAGAGATTGCAACGGTTTTGAACGTAAATAATTATAGCGATTTTGAATGGTTTACATAAAGTGTTGTTATAACTTATCAATGCATGTTTGAAAATTTAACATACATCGATATTGAGAGTTTTTCACTAAAATAACAATATATATATATATATATATATATATATATAACTTTATATTTATTATCTGCTTTTGTGAAGATTAATTTTACAATAAATAAATTCTATTTACACACCAAAAATCACCTATCATATACCATTAGTTTATTAAGAAAATATTTGACTAAGTGAACCTTGCAAATTTTAGTCCTTTTCTTATGACTGATCATGTTTCAACATTAAAATTAATAATATTTGATCAAATTTTTACATTTTTGATAAAATTGGTGAAACATAAAATTTAAATTAAGACCTAATTTAAAAGTGTTTTTATAAAATCAAAGTTGATTTGGTTGGAAATAAGAAATTTTGTTAAAAAACTAACGAAGTTACAACATCGGTGCTAGGAATTTATAATTTCGTATAAACGAGTTCAAACTTTTAAATAGGGATGATATAGATGAAAAAACAGGTAGTTTTGCAAAGATGGTGTAAAAAATGTGAACAACATTGACATAGCCATAACATCGTATCTTCTAGAAGCATAACATCAGTTAAACACATTACAGTTCTCACGGATACCAGCAAGCATTTTATTTATAATTTTAGCCTTAAAAACACGATCTCAATATTTTAATCATAAGGACAAACATTCTCCTAAAAATTATTCATAACGACAATCATTGTTCCAAAATTATTCATAAGGACAAACATTTTTCCAAAACCGCTACCGAATCAAAAACTGATACCTAAAAACTGCTACAATAACTACAAACTGATACCTAAAAACTGGCATCAATAAATAAAAACTTATACCTAAAAAAGTTGTCTTTTAGGCTAAAATACCGAAGGTCTATCCTTGAGACTAAAACGCTGAGAAGTTTTGACCTTGGCAACAATTTCCTATTTAGTTATTTGGATTATTCTATCTAATATTTGTACGGAAAAAAAATATAAAGCCAAAAGGAATATCGTTTAACTTATTAGTGATAGAAAATGCTAGTGCATTTAACTTGTGATGGTAGTAATTTAACAATATTGGTAAGTAAATGTATAATTTAGATAATTTATTAATTTGTTAGTAAAAGAAAAAAAAAGAAGGAAAATCTTCAAGCTTTATCACCATAGAAGCTCCTCTGCAATGGTACGTAACCGTTAAAAATGAGATAATACTCATGTAAGCACGCTCATATACGCAGATGTATGATCACGTATTAACATACGTATCTAACTCTTCTATGGAAGAAACATTGGACACACTACATTCATATGTTAGCCAATGCATATTAAATTCATAATCATTGACTTCATTTGTTCATTTGTGCAAAGGCAACCCAAGTGGTTATTATGGTAATGGTTATCATTACCATTTTGTAAATACAGTTATGCTTACCATTACCGTTAACGATTGACTAGTATACCCAAGACTGGTATACCGATAACCAGTACATTGATAATGATAAATTATTGTTTGTCTAAAAAATTAAAAACTTATGTTTCATTACACATATTTTATCATATCACTTAATAAAAGACATTAATGAGAAGAAGAAGAAAAGGTGTATTTAGCATCGCTTTAGCCGGACTACCGAATTAAATTTAACCATTTTTTTTAAATGATCATAATAAAGCATATTGCATGAATATCTATATAGTATAAATGGACTTATAAATTACCATTATCGCCGGTTTTAAAAAAATTATTACCATTGTTTTACCGTAGAAAAGAGTAAATTTACGGTTATTATATCAATCATACTAATATATCAATTGTACTTAAAAATTGTAACTGGTTTATTGGTAATGCTAGGGTAATGATAAATTTACGGCTACCATGTCGACTAAGACATTCTGCTCACAGTTCACCCTAGAAATTAATTTATATGATTCCTACGGGTACAGCAACGCACACCCACATTTTGTTATTTCCACATTTTGTTATTTTATTAATGATTTTGTTTCAATTTGGTCCGATTTTACAAATATATTACACAAATAACCATATTTCAAAACTAATTTCAAACATAGTCCTGCTCTGAGCACTGAGTTGACCAGAATGAGCTTGCTTTCAAATTGAAATTGCACCAGCATACATGTTTGTTTATTTTTTTTTCATGTACGCTTGGGCGCAATTTCAAATAGGGTAAAAAATAATGCTTCAGCTGCCCCAATTTGATATTAACCACCAACCGCAATGGACACAGTTAAATGCGCTTATCATTACACTAATACATAATTATTATATGACAATGAAAGAACGTTTTTCATTATTTTATAAATAAGAAGACAGCTGATTACTTAGAATAAGGTTGCTTTGTTTTTAACATACTTTACACTTTATCATATAGACTGTGGGAACGTAGATGTACAGTTACTTAGCATGGATATTATCATACCACCGACACGTCTATGTTTTTAAGCCTAAGCACAGGACTTTAATATTTTGACCAAAGACAAACGTTCTTCTAAAAATTAATCATAACAATAAACATTCTTAAAACAAACATTATTACAAAACTGCCACCGAACTAAAAACCGATACCTAAAAACTATTATCGCTAAATACAAATTGACACCTAAAAATTACTATCAATAACTAAAAACTAATACTTAAATAAAGTTGTACTTAAGGTTAAAATACTGAAGGTCAACTCTTGAGTCTAAAACACTGAAAAGTTATCCCCGACAATAATTTCCTATAATAATTTTATACTTGTTTTCCTAAACTGCGATAATTCAACAAATGACGCTTGCTTTTACCTGCGACTGTTACTTGAAACAAAGTTATTTATACCTTCTTTATTCTAACCTCCTAATCAAAACTATAGTAAAATGAGTACAATTTACATGCTGGAATGCATATTGTATTTCACTTTTATCCATCCACGCATAAACACAGGTATTCTTTCTTTAATAATTTGCACGTACACTTCCTTTGTCTGTCAATATATTTGTACACCAGGTACTATAATTATTACAAGAACTTACACGCTTAATAGGCAAACAAATTATTTATACTACAAAACAGATGTACTAACCTAAAACCTGAACAAAATATTACAAAACTATTTTGCTTATTTAAGTTTTTTATCTTATTTCATCAAATAAAATTCTTTTACTATTAGTGTATAAGTTATACAAAACAACTTTTTCAAATGCCCCTTTCTTTAAAAAAAAAAAATTTTAAAAAAAAAAACACCCTAAACAAAATTAAAGTTCTTAAAACCATTTGAGTCAAAATTAAAGTAGTTGTTCACAGTGCGAATTCACTGTAAGACCAAAAGAGTTGACAGTTGACACTTGATTAAGTACATAACATATAATGAAGAAAATCAATTACTTAAAAAATGTAAAATATGCATTTGTAACATAGAAAATATTTGTACCAAGAACTAACATGCATTAAAGATGTATCAAATAAAATTTTGACCAAGTACACTGAGTGCCAAGAATACATTTACTCAATTATTGCTTGCATGCATAAGTTGAGTTCAGTCTACACTCTTAATAAATTCTATCCTTAACATATTAGAAGCTCTATTCTGCATTAGAAAATGTTTTAGAGCCTTCGTCCATCTTTCTTCCAAAGGATTACCATAGACTATAGTCAATGTTTCAAGAACTTTAGCATTGGCTACAATGAGTCTAGCAAAATCCATATGGGCCCTTCCTCCATAATAATTAGTTAACCTTACATTTTTCAAATGACGGTCGAGACAGTTAATGTTAGATATCAGGCAAGCATGATCGTCATGATCACCATCGACCACGGTAGCAGCGGCATTGTTAGCACTAACTACACTGTTAAGATTACCATAATATTCATAGTAAGTGCAGAATTCACCTTTCATACATACTTCTAAAGTTTCTAAGTTGGGGAAACACATAAGAAGGTGCATAGCAAAGTTTGACTCATCAGGACGACCAAAATCAACTACAATATCCAAGGATCGTAAGGAAGGCATGTAAGTGATTTCACCGATTATCTTTAAGTATTCATCATAGTGATCAAATTGATAGTTCCCTAATTGGAGAATCGACGTCTCCATGTCTATACGGCTCAGAACCTTAAGCTTAGGTGCATTTAAAATCAACACTTTGCAACATCTTGGTAAGTCCTCACACTTGAATGACTCGAGATTAGGAGCATCTTTAACAGTAAGATGAAAAACACTGCGTTCACTGTTGTCCTTAGTATGAAATTTCCGTAAGCTACCAGATTCAATAACAAAATCTCCAAGGAGATGACAACCAAACAATGCCAACTCGATGATCGGACTTGAAGAAAGCAAGTTAACCAAAAATTCAACTTTGATAAAACAATACATAAACTTTAACTTCCTTAAATTACGAAAGGTACCTGCATGGGCTGGTAAGTGATCAGGTAATGAACCACCCCATAAATGAACATCAACAAGGGAATCACATTCAAAAACAAAGCAAGGAATCTTGAAGTATTTGAGGTTGATTCGAAGATTTTGAATGCCTTTTAGGGTTAGAGTTTTCAAGGTATTTACTAGGGTTTCGTGGTATTCACCCCAATCTGGTAGACTGAAATGGCAGGTATGAATGGGTCCAGGGTGGGTGGAAATAATGTGGGATATAGCATTTACAATCCAAAAAGAGGATTCCACTTGAGTAAAACAATATATGAGTGATTGCTTGACAATGGATTCATCAGAGATGGAGATTGGGGACAAAAGCCACATATTGCGCCATCGTTTAGAGAGGATGGATGTCCTTGCTGATTCGTCCACATGGAGATAAGAAAGGATGTTGCAGATTATATCATTTGGAAGAGCGCTGATTCGATCTTCTCCACTGACTGATGAAACGACTTGCTTGTTCATCTGAGAGATTAAAATTAGAAAGTTAACCTACCCAAAAAGATATAGAACCGGTTTTGAATTGATTCTTGGAATTAACAAGATAGATATACTAAGAGCTTGAATAACTAAATTAACTTGTCACATGAATTTTAACTAGTACATGTAAATATTATTTCTCATAAGCATACAAGTGCCTAAATTTTTTTACACATGTGCCTAATTTACTGGAAACAATTTACATATAGGACTTCATTCTTGAAGTCCATAGTAACTCACACCATTATCAAGACAAAACAAGTAAGGTTCTGGAAAACCTTTTCAGCTCCCATGGGTCAATATTCAATGCCCAAACAATCTATTCCGAAAAGCAGGCAGAAGATGTGAAACCCTCTCTAGTCTTTACCAGAGAGAAGACAACCACATTCTCTTAGTTGATCATAACTATAAGTCATTCATGCTATATCTGTAACACATGCATCATCAAAGTGCATATATATTGTTTGATTTAATCGTATTCCTCAACAAATTTCCCGTCGTCGTATATATCACCTAGCATATCATGATAAACTGCATAAAACAGCAATTCTACAAGGTTTTCTACAGCTTAAATATGCTAGGTCAACATGCACTTTCCATTATCTTTGCATTTAAATTCGGTCAGAAATAAAGGTGTGCTTTTACAAATCGTTCCTTGCAGTGCTGTGATGTTTTTAGCGCCACAATGTAAGCAGTATCTTTCACTTACAATTTTCAATGGACCGTCATTTACAATGGCCCCGACTATTTTAACTTTGATTAAATATGACCTTTATTGTTCCAACCTATGCAAAATTATTAATCCCTACAAGGATAATGTTACTACATATTCACATAGCAGAGATTGATAAATTGTGTTTTCTTTGGTTTGCTTTCTATTTAAGATTGTATAGTCGTAGTCATCCATCATATTAAGCCAAAGAAAATAACGCTACTGATACATGAATAGTGCTAGTACCATTGACCAACTGAATTAAAGTGATAGTGACATCTGGTACTTACATGACTAGCAATGGAAGTTACCTGTTATGCAATGCTAATTGCTACGTAATCTCAGCACCAAATATTATCATCGAAATCAATTATGTTTACTTCTATAGCAAAAATAAATGGGACTGGCTTTAAGCTGCACGTGGTGACTTTGAAATTCAAATATTTATATTCTTTGTTGGATTAAGGGGGCGAGAAGTAAACAGGTTGAAAAAACACGGCGTACAGTACTTGATAGATCACCCCCATTATCCCATATAACAAATAATAATTTTTACAGTCGGCGATTGTGTTCACTGACAGACATAGACACAGCGAAACAAAATGTTGCTAATGTGCACTATTCATGATTCTAGAGGTAGAAATCAAACTAAGATTTCGCTATATATTTCACACGAAATCACGATACGAAATTCCGGCCGGCATACAGGAAACAAAATTTCGGTTTCGGACGATGTCATTTAAAAGGAGTAAACTGACCTTTCTTCTATAATTACCTGAGAAGACAGATGCTTGAGCAAAATATCCGATGAAGGAAGAGAGAGGCGACAATCAACTAGGGTTTCATCCCTTCTATATTCATCAGAGGTTCCTAGGGTTTTTTTAATTGGGCACAAATCGATAGCTTTGGAACGTAGGCTTAGGAGAGTTGGAAATAATGTTTTATTGTTTTGCATGTTGGATCCAGAGCCTGCTGGTGAGTTAAGGCCTGCTTGAAATATTGGGCTTTTATTATTTTAATGTTTATATTCTAAGATTTTATTTCAAAATGCTTAAAAGACTAACCACGCGTTGGCCTTCAATTTAAGCGCAATATGAATCTCTACATTACCCCCCCCCCCCCCCCCCCCCCAAAACCCCTCCCACCACACCAAAAAATCCAAATTGGACGAGCCTGACCAACGAAAACTTCCATAGTCACAAGCAGAGCGCTATTAATAAAACCAAAATTGGAATGACGAAATAGGATCAATCAATACCGTATAATTCTAAATAAATAAACATATAAAAGTCATCAACAATCTGCCTTTACCGATGGTATATCTCACTGATAATGCAGCCATTGTCCATGAAGTTGTATCCTTCTTCCATACAAACCAAATTAGTTGTGCTTCGTCAAGCTAGACGTTTCAATGGCGTTTGATGCAATTTTTTAGGATTTTGTTCTTAAGATCCTCAAATCTAGGTGTTTTCCACCTAAATTTATTGAATGGATCCATTTTTTACTCACAATCTTTTCCTCCTCGGTCTTTGGTAATGGGAGGCGAGGCAATGCCTTTTCCTCCCGCTAGAGGACTCAGGTGGGGGGATTCAATTTCACCGCTACTTTTCGACCTGAATTTATCGGATGGATCCATTTTTTGCTCATAACATCTTCCTCCTCGGTCTGTGTTAATAGGAGGCAAGACAATCCTTTTTCACCCCACTAGAGGACTCAGGCGGGGGATTCAATTTCACCACTATTTGTCAATATTGCCTAGCAAAAACGATTGACCAAGGAACTTTCTTGGGACCGCTTGATTGCTCTGGTAACTTGTCCTTCCCCCAGATCTCACATCTTTTCGATTCGTTGATGACACTATCCCTATTTCTGTGTCAAATCCCAATTTGATTACTCCCTGAAGCTGCTCCTTTACTGCTTTGAACTGGCATCCGGTCTTTAGATAAATTTCAATAAAAGTGCAATAGACATGTCCGACCATGCACACCCTTCAGGCAATTTGATTGCCACAACTCTTAATTGTCCTTTTAAGACCTCTCCAATTCCATACTTGGGGTTATCATTGAGACCTTCTAGGCCTAAGCGTCGAGATTGGTCTATTGTTCTTAAAAAGCTTTCCTCAGGGCTAGATGGGTGGAAGGGCTCTTCTCTTTCTCGTGTAGGTAGACTCGCTATTGTAAATTCGGTTCTAAGCTCCATTTCTACCTACTGGTTGTCTTTCTACAAGACTCTGAATTGGGTAATTCAAAAACTCGATTCTATTTGTCGTGCATTCCGTTGGAAGGGTTCATCCATTGTTTTACAAGCCAACTGCCTGGTAGCTTGGGATAAAGTTTGCAGGTCAAAAAATAAGAGGGGACTTGGTGTCATAAACCTTTATCATTTCAACAAAGCTCTTTTGGGGAAATGGAGATAGGTTTTACTTTCGGGCTGCTCAAAGCCCTGCTTTATAGATTCTTGTTAAATACTACAGTGGATCATTTACTCTGGCAGACTACTCAGCCGCATCTCCTCCTCTTGTGTCTTCATTCTAGAAGGATATCCTATCATGTTGCCATGAATTCCATATCAATACTGATATTAAGGTTGGTAATGAAGAGAAAACTTCCTTTTGATTCGATCCTTGGCTAAAAAAGGTCCCTTCGCGATCTATATTTCCTAAATTATTTGACATAGCATTTGACAAATACATTTCAGTTTTCGAAGCTTTTCAAAATGGTGATTGTAATATAGAATTTAGCAGCATCCTAACTGGGTCAAATCTGTTTTCAGTATTAGAATTACTGCGGCTAACCATGTATGTTTCCTTGATCTCGCATGAGGACACATATAGCTGGAGTTCATCTCCTTCACACTTATACACGGAAAAATCACAATATTGCTTCCACAACTTTTCTAGTGTAGTCATAAACTTCAGACACCTTTGGAAATTCATAACTCCTCCTAAGTACAAGGTTCACATGTGGTTAGCAATTCTTGATAAGTTAAACATTACCGATAATCTTGTACGAAAGAATACTGGCTTATCTCAAACTTGTTACTTACGCTCTGAGTTTAAGGACTCCTGTGCACACAAGTTCTTCAACCGCGATTTCCCTTGTCAAGTTTGGGTATTATGTGCTTTTAATTTAGACCTTAAATTAGCTTATTCTAATATAAAATGGGCTGATATGTAGAGAATGTTTAGCATCTCTTTAGCAAAGGGTATGCTGGCTCTTGCGTTTGCCTAGACTGTTTGGTTAGAAAGGAACACGAGATGCTTTAAGTCCAAAACTACTACTGTCCTCTCTGTTGCTATTTTTTTATGCTTGTACTCATCTTGGGAAGGTACTCGAATGCATCCGCCTCAATTCTTACTTCCTCCAGCGAGCACTCCAAAATCGGCGGGAAGCAACTACATGGGAATTTGATTTGCAGTTGCTTACTATGTTGTTCCGTACTCTGGTACTATTATGTACATTATTTGTATATGAGCTATTTTATATGTAAATATGGGTATGGTGCTATTTTGGCTCAAAATTTGGCTCATTGTGTCACTATGGACTTTTGGCTACGAGCCAAGCTTGTTGGTCGGATATCTACTTTATTTATATATATATTATCTAATACGGCTGTATGACTTCGGATCGTACAACCTTTATATCAAAAAATAAAAAACTAAAAGCCATCAATGAAACCAGAATATAAAAAAGAAAATGACAAATTAATTCGTTACATGAAAGAAAATTACTATGCAGTAAATTCATTGATTGATAAAAAAGACAAATTGGAAATTCATTTAGGTTCCGAAAAATAAATGAATTTTGCTAAATGAAAATGAACTAAAGAGAAAAATTGAAGCGATGTATGATATACAGTCCATACAATGAAGTTAATAATATAGTAGTTTGATCTATTTGAATTATTATTTTGGTAGATTTTAAGATTTTCATTTGGCAAATATATGTATGCCAGATATTTGTGTCAAATATTTGTAAGATTATGCTATTGCAATTTCTACATTTTGTTCATCAATTTTCCAATTTATTTTATCTCAACGGTTTATTTATCAAATTAGTAATACAAATTTTAGGTAGGTTTTAAGTTCTTTAGTAGATTTGAAAACTTCATTCCATCAAATATTTTCCATATTTTTTCGCAAATATTCGTCAGACTAGCATTATTGCAATTTGTATACTTTGTCCAACAAATTTTATTATATGAATGTAACGATTGTACTTGCCATTATTGTAGTTTTTTTTTCCATTTGTTGTTGGCATTGATCTGGTGAAGATGAACCTAATTGGTATTGGTTTTCAACAAAGCTTAGGGAAACAATATGTAAGTATGATCATGATTTCACATTTGTATTAGATCGATATCCAAGCCTTTTGCTTGTTATTCTCCACATTTTTCCTGATTACACACATGATTCTTGTCACTATCATTCGAATAATAATTTTAATAAAAAAATTAAAATAAAAGAGCGTCCTCAAGCAACAAGAAGTGGATTATTTCTTTGGGCATTATTAAAGGGATTCCAAATAATGTGGGAGGTTATTTTTTTTTTTGGAAAATCACTTTTAACTAAGGGGTGGTATTTCAGAATTGATGTCCCCTTGTTCCTTTTTATTTAAGTTACTAAATTACCTTTGTTTAATTAAACCCTAAACATTTCTTGCAATACTAATTGACAATTGCTTTTTCGATGGAACCTGAGCAATGCTGTGAAGATGGCACGGGGAAGGAGGAGAGGCTGGTTGCAATGTAGGAAAACATTGTCTTCGTCGACGTCGGTGGTGCGGTACGTTCTTAATTGAGGAGAAAACGATGAAGGTATATAGATTAAACGTTCAAGTTTAATCGATTTGTACTTATCATGCAAATTAACTTAGAAATTGATTTTAATGGCATGTGGTTATCGAATTAGTGTCGATTTAGTGTAGTTTGTATCTAGGTCAAACGGCATGTGGTTGTCGAATTAGTGTCGATTTAGTGTGGTTAGTATGTAGTTCAAACGTCATGTGGTTGTCGAATTTTTGAGTGAATAAATCTTTTCGGTAGATTGACATCCAATATATATTATGGTCAGCATGTTATTGTCAAAATAACTACATTGAGGATAGTAGATTATTTCAATAATATTGTGTCACATGTCAGCATTTTGCCGTTCGACGTAAATTCGACAATCATGTGTCGTTCTTTGTACTTTTTTCTATTTTTTCATACTGAATTTTGCATACGATTTAAAACTCAAATGTTTAAGATATTGAAAATTCTAACACATCAAAGAACAAGAATGAAAAATATCTAGATTTAACTTCAATGTTTACAACTGATCAGGTGCATTTGTAAATTTCATTTTTTTTAATTTTATTATGTCTACATCTTTATCTATCAAATGATTAAAATTTTGCAGCTGTTTGATTCAGAAAAACAAGTACGATATAGGTGTGTTGAGCGTGGAAGGACCGTCAATTGTGTAATTTATATTAGAAGAACCCGACTTCGGAACATAAATGGTAGTGGAAAAGGATTATGGATGGAATTAATCTGCGAACGTGGTGGTGAATATTGTAGTCATAAAGCAAAATACTATGTTCTTAAAACTAAGCAAAATAGAAGACGAAGTAGGAAGCACAGTTGTCCGTTTAATTTAAGTTCAACCTATCGTTTTGATGGTAAATGAGAACTTGTAGTTAAAAGTAGAAAGCATAATCATGCCTCCCTCAATCTCTTATTGGTCATGCATATGTTGCAAGGAGCAACGACGACCGGTTAAAAAAAGTTGAAACGATGAGCATGAGTGGAGCAAGACCAAAGCATATCTTGCCTGCTTTGAAAGTTAATTAATCTGAACAATTTTTCTACTGTTAGATATGTATACAATGCTAAAATGAAATTTAATTATAGAATACCGAGGGAAAATCGATTATGCAACAGTTCATGAAACTCTCAATGGATGCACGTTATTTGGTTTAACATAGATATGATCCTTTCATCACAAATATGTTGATCTTGCACAATGTTTTCACCAACTTACTCTTGGATTGTAATTTTAAAACAAATCATTACAATGTGCCTTGCTTCTATTTGGTTTCTCACACGTTGATGGGAGCTTCATTCACTGACTCTTGCATTTATTAGTAGGGAAACAACATAATCATATATTTGGGCTGTTACATGCGTTAGGAAACTTTATAGGAAGAATAGGTTCCCTATGGTTATTATGACTGATGCTAAACTTGCACTTATCAAAGCTGCGATGGATGTTATTCTAGCAGCTTCTCATCTACTATATGCGTGGCGCACCTCAAAAAATGTTCAGGCAAACTGTAAACCTAATTTTGTCAAAAAGAGAAGAGCAATTGGGGATGAAAGGGAAGTTTTTTTGGAAGAGAAGATAGAAAGGAAGAACATCAACTTTTTTCCTATGATTGGTCTGAAGTGACTAACTCTTAGTCAGAAAAAAGAAAATTATCTAATTTGAATGCATTTTGGGACACATAGATAACGAAGCAGAAAAATCCATGATATATGTGAAAAGGAATTGGTTGTCTAATATAAAGAAATGCTGATTTTAGCATAGACTAATAGAATTAAACACAATGATAATGTTTCCACCAGTATTGTGAAAACTGCTCATAGTTGCTTGAAATTATATTTTGATTCATCGGCAGGAAGTTTTATGCAAGGACCAATGCTTATCCATGTGCTGAAAATGAGCTTGTCGCTATAGCGCATGCATTTGAAAACAATTTCATTTAAACCTATGCATCATTTTAGAGAAGAACCAATGTTTCAAGATCTTTTGAGATTAATCTCTCATAAAACACTTGACTTACTTTTAAGAGAGCTAAAGAACTTTGGTCGTAGCATTGAGATATGTTGGTGTATATTAGGACAAGTTAACAGCCTTCCTTGTGAGCATATGATAACGAAATTGAAAAAGTCTGTTGGTCATATACCTCTTGAGCTAATTGATTATATTTGGAAGCAACTTCAATGCACTCCTTCGATTAGAAACCGTGCCACTATTGATTTCATGGGCTTACCTGAAATTCAAGTAATTGAAAATAGATATGAAGTGGCTACAAATAATGAGAGAGTTATGTTACAAAATGACTTAAAGATGGCAATCTTTCCACCAACAACAAAATTGTTAGAACCACTATTAGCAAATATACAGGGGAAGACTTTCCAAAAAATCATGGTCAACAAAAAGAGATCCATCACTATTTGACATGTTGAGGCTTCTTTGTCATGTGCATTCAACGCTAGCCCTGGGCTCTATTACAAGGCTTGAGTTCACAAAATTTGTTAGCCAAAAGCACTAAAGTTGTAACGACCCACAATTTTCGATCCCGAAAATTGCAGATAGATAGAGAAAAGAAGAAAAGAGATAGAAGACGAAGAACAGAAACACCAAAGCATAATCTCACATTCGCAGCGGATAAAATATAATATCAATAATATCAGTTTACAAAGGAAAACTGTACTTGTCAAATTACACTTTAATACGTCGGAGTTACAACATACATAAAACAGATACAATCCACATGTCCTAGATAAACTACAATATCATAACGGATACACTCCGTACATTCCTGCCATCCAGCCCGCCTCCTGAGCTCCATAACTCCTTACTTGAAAATCAGTAATACTCGGTTTGACCCGAGCATTACATCAAAGTAACACCCAGGTCAGGCTAGAAACCAGCGTGAGTAAACCTATATAATATGAAATACCAAGCTATATAACCTAAATGAATTACCAGGGTAACTCGTACTTTTCAACGAGTTCTAATCTTACTTATGTCTATCAGTTTTCTCACAACAATATCCAAGAATCATTATCCAATTTAAATATCCATGATATTTAACTTATTTCATCCAGCCTGATTTATTTCATATATCCAATTTAAGAAAATTTATATCACTATTCGAAGTGGTTTTGGGTATTTTCTGATACCCGACTCCGGTATCTTCGAATCCAATGTCATCTCTAATCCTAGTTGTTAAGTTTTAAAATCACACCATTCGTATTTAGGATATCATACCATTCATCAATTTATCTCAGTAGGATAGCCCATATTATCATAGTTCAATCCATTCATATCACAGCACATCTCAACCGCTCATTAGAGACATCAACAAATCCAAGACATCCAATATCATACAACCATCCATATGTAAGATTCGTTAGATATATAATTTCTAATTAATTTAATTTATCTCCAATTAAATTAATTACCAACTTTAATCACCTAGATTACCTTAATCCTGCTTACTTAACATTAATTAGTCACAACCGAATTAATGATCCATCTTAGTTAATCCTCCTTGATTAATTACCTTGTAATTTCATTTAGTAATTGTCTTTTAATTAATCATTTAGATTATTTAGCCTTAACCATTATCTTTAATTAATTAGTGACATTCATTAATGATACTCTAAACACTTCCAGTAATTAATGATTCTATTTAATAATCTTGAATTAATTACATCCATTAATTAACCTCATTCAGGAATTAATCATCCCTTAATTTCTTACATCAATTACTAAATCATTAATTATTAAAGATCTCAATTGATTTAAAAGATAAACCATTTATCTTTATAAATTACTTTAATTATCCTATAAATCCTTACTAAATAAATTTTGAAAATAATTTATCATTATTCTATTTATTAATCACGCTTACACTCAGTAATTAATCTTAAATTAATCACATTCGTTAATTAATTAATCACATTAATTAATTAACTAAGTTAATTATACTAAGTAATTAACCCTTAATTACTTCCATTAAGTAATTATCCTCTAATTACTTCATTAAGTAATTCCCTTTTTATTAATTACATCCAGTAATTATTCACTAATTACTCTACCAAATAATTACACTTAATTAATTCATAACTAAATGATTATTTTAAATTAACCAAACTAATTAACCAATCATTAATTAAATAATTAATTAACTCCTTGTATTTAAAAATCCTTAATTAATTAAGAAAACATTTATCTTAATTACTTTTACTTATTAATAAATCACTTACATCAATTAACTATTCATAAATCAATAAAAATTATCTTCACAAATTAATTATCTAAAATTAATCAAAAATCTTAATTTCTTAAAGATAAACTCTTTGTTATAATTGATTTACATAATTATATCATCAAACATTATTTTAAAAAATAAAGAATTTAAAAATCAATTATAATTAAAAGCAATTTAAACATTAAATTTTAACCTTTAAATCTTTGAAAACCTTTCAAATATATTTAATAAACTTTAATACATAATCATTTTTTTAAAACCCACTTATTCTACCTTTCATAACTTATCTACATTATATATTTTAAAACTTATTAAACATTCATCTTTGAAATCGAATTACTTCCATAACTTTAAAAACTTGACTTATTTTGTTTAAAATTTTAAAACTTGATTTCTTTACAAAAATTAAGCTTTAGATTAAAACAGAAAAACATCTTGGGTCAAGCCGAGTCGATCACACCAAAAACTCGAGCCAGTCTCGAGTCATCGGCCAAGACCATCTTCTTCGAGTCGAACAACAGATTGCTCGAGCTTCGCACCAAGAAAATCAACATCTTTCCCAACTTCATTCGATCTCGAAACAACATGCACGTAGTGCACGTACACCCTCACTCCGACCATCGGAGGTCGCCACTGCAGCTCGCGACAAATCCCCCCATACTCACGTTAACCCTCTCGTGAGCCCAGATCGGGGAACATGCAAACCAAACAAAATCGAGCACTCTGGTCCAAAGTCTGAAACCAAACCCATCGAAAATTCGACCATCGCCGATGAACCGAACCACGTTGAACTCCGCTAACCCACCCAATCGAAGCACCTCGTCCTCTAGTACCTACTTCCCTGACGCGATCAAGTCCGGTAATGTCACGGTGGCGCAAACGCCAAGATTTCCTTGTCGACAAAAACCCATCACCAAACCCTATTTCACCCATTTCCGATCGCCACGGCCGATGAAAAATTCCTCCAGCATTTTTCCTGAGACCCTCATCCCTTAGACCATCTTCGACTACCACCTCGCCTCCATCCACCGTGCCAATCAACGGCAGTCGACCCAAATGTCGAAAACGGTCATCACTAAAATTCTAATCGAATATCAAATTAAAAATCATGAAATCTATGTTAAAAATCATGATTTTTGTTCACGAATCTATTCATGCAATTCAAAACAGAAATTAAATTGGTTGATTTTTAATATATATATGTTTTTTTACTGTTATTCCCAATTTAAAAATTATTTGTTGAATTTAAATCCCTGAAACTATTTTTATAATCATCTGCAGACTTCAAAAAACAATTTTCATTTGAATATCAAAGGCTAATATGGATTTAATTGAGATGTTTGAATTTTTGAAAGCAAAACAAAACCGTGAAACAACAGAGATAAGACTTTCTATGTGTGTTTGTGTGTATACACACACACAAACCTGCTAACATAACATATATATCAAATTCCAAACGAATTCAAGCTGTAGAACTTCCACACAAATCAATATCATCACATGCATCCAAATCAAACTATTTTTTTTTTAAATTTACTCACAAGTATAGGATGTTTGAACAGAGGGATTTGAACGGAAACTGGAGTTGATCTGAGATAGGTTGCCTAGCTTGCCTTTGATCCAAGTTGTACTTGAGTTTGAAAAGCTTGATTTAAAACTGAGTTACATTTGAATTTTGAAGAGCTTTATATTTTGGAATTGTGGAGAGGAAATTGTTACTGGTTTGAGTATTTTGTTACAGACTATCTTTTTTCTTTTACTGGATTGTTACAGATCTTTGTTTAAAAGAAGATAGGAAAAAGATATGAAGAGAAAAGATATAAGTTTATATAGGTTTAATTAGGATTTGTTAAAAATAAAAGAAAAATAAAAATAAAGTAATGAAACTTGTAAAATTCTATGTTACATGATTTACATTTGTTAAGTCTCTTAATAAAACACTAACACTTATTAATTGATATATTAAATATCTAATGCTTGTAATTTTGCATAAGAAAAAGTTTATATATAAATATTTATTATTTTCTTTTGTTTATGTATTATCTATATGTGTTATGTTTTTATGCAAGTATTTACCTTACATTTGTTATATGCATGTGTTAATATATTCTTTATAAGTATTTATAAAATATTTCCAATTCATTTTTATATTTATGAATGTCTAAAGTGTATAAATATTTAAATTTCTTCTTCTTTATTTATCTTTTATAAAATCCTTTAAAGAGAACGTTATAAAACAAATCATATATATACTATTTTAAACTCAATTTATTTTTAAAATGTTTATAATTTGAATTTTAAATTCAAATTCTCTTTTAAAAACTTCTTATATATATATGTTCAAATTAATACCAATTTTATTTATCTAGGGAAAAGAGTAAATCTTATATTGTTATAAATGATTATTACCTAGAAATTTTCGGGATATCACATTCCTCCCTCCTTTGAATCTTTTCGTCCTCGAAAAGGAACGAAGGCAGAATTTATTAAAATGCTTAATATCAGAAAAATTAATCTTTGATTTTTATTAAAACACTTTAAAATCTATATAATATTATCAAAATAGTTTTATAAAAATACTTTTATAACTCGATGTTTCCACAAGTCCATCTTCGTTCTCACAGAAATTCGGTCATACGTTGATCAGGCATAGGGCTGAAAATCTATGCTAAACCCGTTTCAACACCCAGTGAAAATACTTGGAAAAATAATTTTATTGAAAATATAGAAAACATTTTCGAAATCGAGGAAACATCTATGATGTGAATGCTCTGGAAATCATCACTCTCATCCACGGTCGTAGTTAACCCGATGGTTACGTTGCCATCCCAGCAAAATCCATAGATAACTGTAGGCCTCCGCGCCCCTCGATTACACTATGGAACCCGCTACAGATCGCAGCTACAACCGGGGTTACGTTGCCGTTTTAGCAAAAACCTATATAACTATAGGCCTCAACGCCCTCGAATTTCGCTGCCAAAAGAATGAAAATTCTCCACTCCACTCGACCATAGATCGCAGTCTACCGAAGTTACGTTGCCTTCCCGACAAAACCAAGCGTAGACCGTTGACACTCACCTCCACACGTTTTCCGCTATGGTCCACAGTAGATCGCAGCGACATCGAGTTACATTGTCGTCACATCATAACCCAAATGCCTCTGTAGGCATCAACGCCCTCGACTTTCGCTACCCAATAATCCTCAGGAACTAATTTGTCCGGACTCCTCACAGGATCAACTTTAGAGCCTCCCCCTCTGTAACGACCCAGAAATTTTAATAATTAAAATATGAATATTTCATTTATTTTTAAATATTAATAAGTGAATTTATAAGTCAAATAAATTTTAATTTGAATTATTGGATTTAATTGGATAATTTAATCAATAATTTAATACGTTAAATTATGGAAATAATTAAAAATTGAGTTAAAAATGATTGAAAATAATTTGTAAAATTTTATTTTATCATATTGAAGTTATAGAAATATTTTAGAACTTTTAAAATCGAATTAAAAGTTAATTTGTGAAAATTGAATATTTTAATATTTAATAATCGACTGTAAAATAGTCAATTTTTGAACAGTCTCAGAATTGAACGAAACCAGTTCCATTGGATCCGTAATAGTTAGTTATTATCGGATTTCAAATTTCGTGTCAATCGGAGTTATCGTTTGATCGTGGCAGCTCGAAACGCATCGAATCGTTTTTAATTTAAATTTGGCGAGTCAAAATAGCCATTTTTCAAAAAGTCTCGGATTTCGACGAAACCAGTTTCATCGGATCCGTAATGTGATATTATTGTAAGGTTTCAAATTTCAAGTCAATTGGATTTACCGTTTGTCCGGTACAAATTAAAACGCCTAGAAATCGGTTTAAATCGGTTTAATTTAAATTGAGCGTTTACAGCCATAACTCGCACAGATGTCCGAATTAGCTTCCGAAACCTGTTCCATTGTGTCCGAAACGCGGGATAAACCCTAGGTACGCTGGTTACGGCGTCTAAATCGGAGTTCGGAATTTCCGGGTGAATAGTGTCGAACGGTTCCTTATAAATACACCCATTCTCTTCACAAATTGATAAAAAAAAATAAAACCTAATTTTAAAACTGCATAGCCGGCCCTAACCCTTCAATGGCCAGAATTTTCTCAACTTCATCCCTCCAAATCTTCTAATCTACTCATTGATTCAAGAAAGTTTCAACTAGAAACTCGTAGAGGGTGATGAGATCTTGGATTTCAACGGCTATGATCGCGAATGGCTTCACGGATTGGCGGCAAATTGGGTTCAAAGGGCTGGAGTTCATTCTCGAACTGCGTGCTACAGGGGTGGCCGAGCTCCACCAGGTTTGGGCCGAACCTAGAGGGGGAGAGGAGCTTCAAAATGCATGTGTTTTGATGGGATATCGTTGAGAAACAAGGTTGTAATGTTTAAACCTAATCTTGGTGTCATGGGTTCTTTTGGTCGTGCAAAATTCTGGGGAGTTGCGTGATGAGGAACGAAGAGAAGGGGTAGGGGTGGACGGCCTGATGTGGGGGTGCAAGGATCCTATGGCTATAGATGGATATAGGTTATAAATTATAAAGTTTAAGTTGTAATTATTAAGTTTAAATTTGTGTAAACTTCAAAAATTCATATCTTTTTCATACGAGGTCAAAACTGCGCAAACTCAGTTGCGTTGGGATCGTATGGACGAGCACTACGCGATGGAGTTGGTTTGGAGTCGTTTGGAGTTAGTGAGAATTTCAGGTGAAATTAAACGCGCGTTTAATTTTATTCGAAATAAAAGCTAAAACGGAAATTAAAACCAAGGTGAGAACTTCTCACTAAATCGAATAGATTTCGATTTTATTTTAAATAGTTAGATTTAAAATATTTGAATGCATGTTTGAATGATGACTGTAAATTATTGATTGTTAAAATAGACATTATACGCCGTTAGTAAGCGGATGTTATTTATTATAAACATATACCGCGAATATTTCATAAACAGTGAAATTGGTATTATATATAATATCAATATATATATATTGGCATATGTATATATTGCAGTTGTTGATTTCCCGCATTTTTTGTTTAGCGGATGAGACCCTATTACGCCGTTATTAAGCGGATAATATTTATTAAGAACATATACCGCGATAATTTCGTACTGGAGCGAAATTGGTATTGTGCTAATGTTTTTGGATGCAGGAAAACAGGTTGGAGGGATCCAACTGGATTCCTCAACAGTTTTTAATAAATTTCAGATATTTAGATATTTGATGGATTATCATATCGATATATGATATCGTTGTAGTCGTGATTGACTATTTGGTGTGTAGCATCATTGGACCCAGATTTTGGGATTTTAAAATGATTTTAAAAGTGATTTTGAAAATATACTATATTTTTGGAATTGATCCATTATAAATAAATAAACGTTATAATTTTTAAAGTTAGAAAATTTTGGTTTTTGTGAAATATAGTTAAAAGCTGGTTTTTGAGAAATATGAACTAATGATTTTATAAAATAATTTAGATTGGATTTTTGAATACATGATAAAAGTTTAAATATAGGATTTATAAAATTTGATTATTTTATAAATCGAAATGATGAAATTATAAAGGAATTTAAAGACGTTTTAGAATAATAATATAAACTGATTTATATTAAGAGATTTATAAATGGATATTTATAAATTGAAATATTGACTTATAAAATGAGTTTTTATAAGTGTTTGAATTAAGTGAAAATGAATTTCATTATAGAATGAAATTTATAGAATTATAAACTGTGAAGTTATAAATGAAATTTATAAATAGTAAGATTTATAAATTTGGTGAAATTATTTGAAGAATAGATTGATTAAATAAATAAATCTTATAAGTTATAAGGTTTATAAATTGAAAAGTCTTTAAAAAGAACGATTTTGTAAAATAATCGTTTTATAAGTATTTAATTATAATATAAACATTTAGTTTATAATTGAGTTATAAACTGGAATAGGTAAATAAAGGAATTTATAAAAAGGAAGTTTTTATAAATAAATAGAAACGGAATTTATAAACGTTGTTTCATAAATCCGCAAATGACTTATTTTGATAAGTTAATTGTTATAACTTAGAGATAGAGTTATATTCACGTTTTAGACAGTGAATAATCCTTTAAGTTAAAGTGAATAGAAATGATGAAGTTTGTTAACGTAGTTTATTCACGTTTTTGAACAGTGAATAACATGTTAAAGAAATTGTTTAGAATGTGAATGTTTTAAATAGAATTAAAACGATCTAACGATGTTTTAAAAGGTATTGTGATTCGAAACCATATATTTCAACATTTATTGTTGAAATAGACGTTTTCGAGAAATAAAAGGAAATAGTGGACTATAACACTGTTGTTATAGTAAATGATTTTCGAAAGGAAATGTTTTGAATAGTATTGGGATTTATATATCTATTTTAATTTCGAATCCCTATACTAGTGATTTTGGGTTGTTGTAACGATGTTTTACGCAACATTCGTTTTGGCCCAAATAAATATGTTAAGTGAATGATTTCCTTAAAAGAATGAAAGATATACTTAATTTGATTTAAGTATATTGAATATTTTCTAAGTGTTGAAAATAAAAGAGATTTGTGAATTACTTATGAATAAATAAGTAGGGAAACGTTTTCCAATATGAAGTGAATAATTAGAATTTATCTTTTTGAAGATAAATTGAAATGAATTATTGAAATCGAATATGCATGGATATTTTGAAATATAAATTCATTATGGAATTTATATGTGAAAAGTGGAATTGTTTAAAAATAAATATCGATTTATTTTTGAAGTGTTGAAATTATATATCTAGTAAAGATATTTTGGAAAATAAATAATTTGGAAAATTATTTGGAAACTGGTGATGTGTGCATATCCAGTGATAGTTCAATAATTGACTATCAATAATTTCCCTTTGAATGGGTATTTGATGTGATTTGATTGAATTTGAATGCACACTTATTTTTGAATAAGCGCTCACTATTCGGGTTAACCGGGAAAGGACCATGGGGTCGTATAACCCACTCCGAATATGTGATACGTCGTTGTGAATCGCATTTGAAGATCGGTGTTGAAGACCGGTATTTGCGAGAGTGATAGGATGAACTATCGATTGACTCTGCACCGAGTAGCTACGGTATTGAGTTCTCCATATGTGATGGTGAATCCGATCAGGATTGTGAATATCCGGATTGCAAGGACTTCTTTGTAAGTGCCTTCGGTTCTGTTCGAGCCCGGAACAGACTTGTATGGATTGTATGTCTGACATTACAAGTTGAGATATAAAGCCGATTTCTTTCAAATATATTTCTGTTGGTGGAGGAGAATTTATTCTTTGCTTAACACCCTTCTTTGAGACGTACGAGCTCAAAGGTTATATAGTTGAAGTTATCAGCGATATATTCCCAGTTTGGTAATGTGACATGCTGAGTGATGCTGAAATGATCATTGTGTTGATTATTGTGATAGGATCATTTATTTGATCGTCTATCTTAGTGATCATTGTGTTGATCATTTGTTGACCCAAAGCATGGCTTTTGTATAAAGTATGTTTTTGTGGACGTGAATTCGTCGAGCCTCACATCCCGTGAATGGTCAAAACAGGAAAGATGCGGCAAGGTTATGAGGGGTAGCACCCTTTAGGGTATGTCCATTTCCTTCTGGAAAAGGGTGGTATCATGGTATGGAGCCCAGATACTTACTCATGTTGAAACACTTTGTTTTTATGATTGTGTGAATTGATTAGAGAGCTCTCGGATAAAGGTCCCAAAGGACCGGGGGATGGCATATTCGGTCAGTTGTTACTCAGTTAGGAGTAACCCGGCCTTGTGTTGGTAGAGATCCGGTTTGGTTCTCGGGGATGTCCATCCAGAGGCATTCTCATGTGGCAATGGGAAGTTCCTTGGCCTGATCATTCGTTGGAAATCCAAAGAAACAATACGTGACTTGTACGGTTTTAGTTGTAGAACCTGCTATGGAATGTGGCGGTAACCTGCTATTGAACATAGTTAGCTATAGTAGGCATACGATAATGGTCGTATGTTGGCTAAGATTTATATTCTACTTTCGAAATGAATTTTTTTCTACACTATGCACTAGTAATAATATCAAATGTTATTTTAAATGCGTATCAAGCATCTTTGACTATCATAAGGAGAAATCTCCTCCGATTCTGCGTTTGCATGTGTGTGTGTGCGGGAGGCCTTATGGTAGTCTCATTTTTAAAGAGCATTGCGAATTGATTAAAAAAAATATTCCTCTATTTTGATTTTAAGATAAATAAACTGTTTTGAGTTCTCACACCAGTCACATGACTGACTCGGAGTTTATTGTTTTCCTTCCTAAACTCTGGGTGCCCACAAATTTCCACACGGGCAGTTAAGAGTTAGGTTTATCAGGATATTCTGGATATTCTGGAGTTGCTGGAGGCAAGCTGGATGGCATGGCGTATTACTTGTATATAGTATTTCTTTTTCCGCTGCACTGTTTGATGTTGTATGTTGTTGTTGTACACTCTGATGATATGATGTAATGAAATGTAATGTAATAACTGATAGTTCTTTGTTTAAAGATTATTCATTTATTATTATATGTTGTTCCGCTGCGAATTGTGAGATTCTGATGTTGTTCTGTTGTTTTCTGTCCCGTCCTATTTTCTTCTGTTTTTCTCCTTTTTCTCTATTCTCTTTTTCTTTCTATTTTAAAATTCTTCTATCTTCTGTTTTTCTAATTCTCTGTTTTCATAAAAATTGTCTATCTTCTTTTCCCTCTATTTTTCTTTTTCTTTCTTCTTTTTCTCTCTTCTTTCTTTTTCTTTTCTTAAATTCTTTTTAAACCCCATAACATTCCGGTTTTTGACCTTCGATTTCTCGGCAGTCGATAAAGTGAGTGTCGATGTTGAATCTTCGAGAGTCGAAAAATCCTGTTCGTTACAATTTGGTATCAGAGCTCTGATGGTTAAGCGACAACCATGGTTCTGTTGGGTATAATTCATTAGAAATAGAGTCAGCAGTACTCTAGAATGAGTTTGAGTGTAATAATAGATATGAGAGCGTATTTGTTAGTGAATATGAAATTGTTTTGTATTGTGATGATTGGTTTGTTGAGTGGTATATGAACTTTCGTCAGCGTGGTCCGCAAGACTATGCCGAAGGGGTTTCTAAACACTTGAATAGAACAATTCGACACAATATTGTTTTTAAATTGGGTAAATGAAATAATTTTACCTTGATTATATTTTATATATAAAGAAATAATTTTTCAGAATTATTAAAGAGTATATAAGTTGATTGTTATGTTGTTTGAATAATCTAAATAAAAGAATTTATTGTATAAGCAAATGAATTATAAGAATGGAATTATAATTAAAGTGATTTACAATTGTGAAATAAACTTATATATATAAGAAGTGAAACTATATAAAATATGAGTTGTAAATAAAGGTAAATTTAAAGTTAAATGGAATATAACTTAAGTGTTGTTGAATGGAATTGATTTTAGTATCGAAGTAAATAATCAGGTGGATTAAATGAATATGAACTTGAGTTATGTAAATGAGAATTCAACTTTGTAATTGAATTGAATAAATGAATTGAATTGTTAATCAATTGAATGTGAATGAAGTTGATATGGAATAATGGATATAAGTGTTAATTCATTAAAATCTAATGTTATTGAAAGTTGAATGGTTGAATAAAAATCAATTTAATTAAACCAATTGGAAAAGTGATGGTGTTAAACCAAAATGAATGAAAACTAATTGAATTGAGAATGAATGTTAGAAAATCCAATGTAAATAAATCAAATGTGATTTGAAATTGAAAACCATTTCATTGAATATTAATATGAATATGAATGAATATATATTGGTTATGAATGTAGTTGGTTGATGGTTGAATATATATTTCTATTGTTGCATTTGCTATGTGACATATATAGTTATTATGTTGCTATATGCTGTATATTGAGATTATTTGCATATGTGCATGTTCTCATGTTGTTTGTTGAGTTTAGTAGGTGCGGATCGCGTTTGCTTCGCATTTGGAGTTCGCTTTAGCGCTATATTAGCCGTATATGCTTGCTAATAAAATATAAGGTACATATCTCGGATTAAATATCGCACTTTTATACTTTTTTCCCTTCGGGATGCCTCATTACTTGATGAGATGTATATTTGTGATATATATACTGTCATTTTTTTTTCGGATCGAGCCGCGCAAAGGAGACTATGGCGAATTTTTCCGGAAATTTAAGGCGCTAGAAAAATTTTGAGAAAATTAGGAAAATTTTGAAAACTTTAACTTTGATTTTGGAGTTGAAAGTTAAACAATAGTAGTTGTTTTTGAAAAGATAACTAAATATGATTTGGAAAACTTAGTAAAGTATTGTAAGGAATTTAATTATGAATTTTGGAAAGTTAATAAATTCTGTAACTTTCTTAATTTTAATTTCGAGGACGAAATTCTTTTAAGGGGGAAAGATTGTAACGACCCAGAAATTTTAATAATTAAAATATGAATATTTAATTTATTTTTAAATATTAATAAGTGAATTTATAAGTCAAATAAATTTTAATTTGAATTATTGGATTTAATTGGATAATTTAATCAATAATTTAATACGTTAAATTATGGAAATAATTAAAAATTGAGTTAAAAATGATTGAAAATAATTTGTAAAATTTTATTTTATCATATTGAAGTTATAGAAATATTTTAGAACTTTTAAAATCGAATTAAAAGTTAATTTGTGAAAATTGAATATTTTAATATTTAATAATCGACTGTAAAATAGTCAATTTTTGAACAGTCTCAGAATTGAACGAAACCAGTTCCATTGGATCCGTAATAGTTAGTTATTACCGGATTTCAAATTTCGTGTCAATCGGAGTTATCGTTTGATCGTGGCAGCTCGAAACGCATCGAATCGTTTTTAATTTAAATTTGGCGAGTCAAAATAGCCATTTTTCAAAAAGTCTCGGATTTCGACGAAACCAGTTTCATCGGATCCGTAATGTGATATTATTGTAAGGTTTCAAATTTCAAGTCAATTGGATTTACCGTTTGTCCGGTACAAATTAAAACGCCTAGAAATCGGTTTAAATCGGTTTAATTTAAATTGAGCGTTTACAGCCATAACTCGCACAGATGTCCGAATTAGCTTCCGAAACCTGTTCCATTGTGTCCGGAACGCGGGATAAACCCTAGGTACGCTGGTTACGGCGTCTAAATCGGAGTTCGGAATTTCCGGGTGAATAGTGTCGAACGGTTCCTTATAAATACACCCATTCTCTTCACAAATTGATAAAAAAAAATAAAACCTAATTTTAAAACTGCATAGCCGGCCCTAACCCTTCAATGGCCAGAATTTTCTCAACTTCATCCCTCCAAATCTTCTAATCTACTCATTGATTCAAGAAAGTTTCAACTAGAAACTCGTAGAGGGTGATGAGATCTTGGATTTCAACGGCTATGATCGCGAATGGCTTCACGGATTGGCGGCAAATTGGGTTCAAAGGGCTGGAGTTCATTCTCGAACTGCGTGCTACAGGGGTGGCCGAGCTCCACCAGGTTTGGGCCGAACCTAGAGGGGGAGAGGAGCTTCAAAATGCATGTGTTTTGATGGGATATCGTTGAGAAACAAGGTTGTAATGTTTAAACCTAATCTTGGTGTCATGGGTTCTTTTGGTCGTGCAAAATTCTGGGGAGTTGCGTGATGAGGAACGAAGAGAAGGGGTAGGGGTGGACGGCCTGATGTGGGGGTGCAAGGATCCTATGGCTATAGATGGATATAGGTTATAAATTATAAAGTTTAAGTTGTAATTATTAAGTTTAAATTTGTGTAAACTTCAAAAATTCATATCTTTTTCATACGAGGTCAAAACTGCGCAAACTCAGTTGCGTTGGGATCGTATGGACGAGCACTACGCGATGGAGTTGGTTTGGAGTCGTTTGGAGTTAGTGAGAATTTCAGGTGAAATTAAACGCGCGTTTAATTTTATTCGAAATAAAAGCTAAAACGGAAATTAAAACCAAGGTGAGAACTTCTCACTAAATCGAATAGATTTCGATTTTATTTTAAATAGTTAGATTTAAAATATTTGAATGCATGTTTGAATGATGACTGTAAATTATTGATTGTTAAAATAGACATTATACGCCGTTAGTAAGCGGATGTTATTTATTATAAACATATACCGCGAATATTTCATAAACAGTGAAATTGGTATTATATATAATATCAATATATATATATTGGCATATGTATATATTGCAGTTGTTGATTTCCCGCATTTTTTGTTTAGCGGATGAGACCCTATTACGCCGTTATTAAGCGGATAATATTTATTAAGAACATATACCGCGATAATTTCGTACTGGAGCGAAATTGGTATTGTGCTAATGTTTTTGGATGCAGGAAAACAGGTTGGAGGGATCCAACTGGATTCCTCAACAGTTTTTAATAAATTTCAGATATTTAGATATTTGATGGATTATCATATCGATATATGATATCGTTG
The DNA here is from genome assembly GCA_030765085.1 of Allium cepa. Classification (NCBI taxonomy): domain Eukaryota; kingdom Viridiplantae; phylum Streptophyta; class Magnoliopsida; order Asparagales; family Amaryllidaceae; genus Allium; species Allium cepa. The sequence continues at coordinate 509,961,004 of CM060945.1, forward strand.
TAGTCGTGATTGACTATTTGGTGTGTAGCATCATTGGACCCAGATTTTGGGATTTTAAAATGATTTTAAAAGTGATTTTGAAAATATACTATATTTTTGGAATTGATCCATTATAAATAAATAAACGTTATAATTTTTAAAGTTAGAAAATTTTGGTTTTTGTGAAATATAGTTAAAAGCTGGTTTTTGAGAAATATGAACTAATGATTTTATAAAATAATTTAGATTGGATTTTTGAATACATGATAAAAGTTTAAATATAGGATTTATAAAATTTGATTATTTTATAAATCGAAATGATGAAATTATAAAGGAATTTAAAGACGTTTTAGAATAATAATATAAACTGATTTATATTAAGAGATTTATAAATGGATATTTATAAATTGAAATATTGACTTATAAAATGAGTTTTTATAAGTGTTTGAATTAAGTGAAAATGAATTTCATTATAGAATGAAATTTATAGAATTATAAACTGTGAAGTTATAAATGAAATTTATAAATAGTAAGATTTATAAATTTGGTGAAATTATTTGAAGAATAGATTGATTAAATAAATAAATCTTATAAGTTATAAGGTTTATAAATTGAAAAGTCTTTAAAAAGAACGATTTTGTAAAATAATCGTTTTATAAGTATTTAATTATAATATAAACATTTAGTTTATAATTGAGTTATAAACTGGAATAGGTAAATAAAGGAATTTATAAAAAGGAAGTTTTTATAAATAAATAGAAACGGAATTTATAAACGTTGTTTCATAAATCCGCAAATGACTTATTTTGATAAGTTAATTGTTATAACTTAGAGATAGAGTTATATTCACGTTTTAGACAGTGAATAATCCTTTAAGTTAAAGTGAATAGAAATGATGAAGTTTGTTAACGTAGTTTATTCACGTTTTTGAACAGTGAATAACACGTTAAAGAAATTGTTTAGAATGTGAATGTTTTAAATAGAATTAAAACGATCTAACGATGTTTTAAAAGGTGTTGTGATTCGAAACCATAGATTTCAACATTTATTGTTGAAATAGACGTTTTCGAGAAATAAAAGGAAATAGTGGACTATAACACTGTTGTTATAGTAAATGATTTTCGAAAGGAAATGTTTTGAATAGTATTGGGATTTATATATCTATTTTAATTTCGAATCCCTATACTAGTGATTTTGGGTTGTTGTAACGATGTTTTACGCAACATTCGTTTTGGCCCAAATAAATATGTTAAGTGAATGATTTCCTTAAAAGAATGAAAGATATACTTAATTTGATTTAAGTATATTGAATATTTTCTAAGTGTTGAAAATAAAAGAGATTTGTGAATTACTTATGAATAAATAAGTAGGGAAACGTTTTCCAATATGAAGTGAATAATTAGAATTTATCTTTTTGAAGATAAATTGAAATGAATTATTGAAATCGAATATGCATGGATATTTTGAAATATAAATTCATTATGGAATTTATATGTGAAAAGTGGAATTGTTTAAAAATAAATATCGATTTATTTTTGAAGTGTTGAAATTATATATCTAGTAAAGATATTTTGGAAAATAAATAATTTGGAAAATTATTTGGAAACTGGTGATGTGTGCATATCCAGTGATAGTTCAATAATTGACTATCAATAATTTCCCTTTGAATGGGTATTTGATGTGATTTGATTGAATTTGAATGCACACTTATTTTTGAATAAGCGCTCACTATTCGGGTTAACCGGGAAAGGACCATGGGGTCGTATAACCCACTCCGAATATGTGATACGTCGTTGTGAATCGCATTTGAAGATCGGTGTTGAAGACCGGTATTTGCGAGAGTGATAGGATGAACTATCGATTGACTCTGCACCGAGTAGCTACGGTATTGAGTTCTCCATATGTGATGGTGAATCCGATCAGGATTGTGAATATCCGGATTGCAAGGACTTCTTTGTAAGTGCCTTCGGTTCTGTTCGAGCCCGGAACAGACTTGTATGGATTGTATGTCTGACATTACAAGTTGAGATATAAAGCCGATTTCTTTCAAATATATTTCTGTTGGTGGAGGAGAATTTATTCTTTGCTTAACACCCTTCTTTGAGACGTACGAGCTCAAAGGTTATATAGTTGAAATTATCAGCGATATATTCCCAGTTTGGTAATGTGGCATGCTGAGTGATGCTGAAATGATCATTGTGTTGATTATTGTGATAGGATCATTTATTTGATCGTCTATCTTAGTGATCATTGTGTTGATCATTTGTTGACCCAAAGCATGGCTTTTGTATAAAGTATGTTTTTGTGGACGTGAATTCGTCGAGCCTCACATCCCGTGAATGGTCAAAACAGGAAAGATGCGGCAAGGTTATGAGGGGTAGCACCCTTTAGGGTATGTCCATTTCCTTCTGAAAAAGGGTGGTATCATGGTATGGAGCCCAGATACTTACTCATGTTGAAACACTTTGTTTTTATGATTGTGTGAATTGATTAGAGAGCTCTCGGATAAAGGTCCCAAAGGACCGGGGGATGGCATATTCGGTCAGTTGTTACTCAGTTAGGAGTAACCCGGCCTTGTGTTGGTAGAGATCCGGTTTGGTTCTCGGGGATGTCCATCCAGAGGCATTCTCATGTGGCAATGGGAAGTTCCTTGGCCTGATCATTCGTTGGAAATCCAAAGAAACAATACGTGACTTGTACGGTTTTAGTTGTAGAACCTGCTATGGAATGTGGCGGTAACCTGCTATTGAACATAGTTAGCTATAGTAGGCATACGATAATGGTCGTATGTTGGCTAAGATTTATATTCTACTTTCGAAATGAATTTTTTTCTACACTATGCACTAGTAATAATATCAAATGTTATTTTAAATGCGTATCAAGCATCTTTGACTATCATAAGGAGAAATCTCCTCCGATTCTGCGTTTGCATGTGTGTGTGTGCGGGAGGCCTTATGGTAGTCTCATTTTTAAAGAGCATTGCGAATTGATTAAAAAAAATATTCCTCTATTTTGATTTTAAGATAAATAAACTGTTTTGAGTTCTCACACCAGTCACATGACTGACTCGGAGTTTATTGTTTTCCTTCCTAAACTCTGGGTGCCCACAAATTTCCACACGGGCAGTTAAGAGTTAGGTTTATCAGGATATTCTGGATATTCTGGAGTTGCTGGAGGCAAGCTGGATGGCATAGCGTATTACTTGTATATAGTATTTCTTTTTCCGCTGCACTGTTTGATGTTGTATGTTGTTGTTGTACACTCTGATGATATGATGTAATGAAATGTAATGTAATAACTGATAGTTCTTTGTTTAAAGATTATTCATTTATTATTATATGTTGTTCCGCTGCGAATTGTGAGATTCTGATGTTGTTCTGTTGTTTTCTGTCCCGTCCTATTTTCTTCTGTTTTTCTCCTTTTTCTCTATTCTCTTTTTCTTTCTATTTTAAAATTCTTCTATCTTCTGTTTTTCTAATTCTCTGTTTTCATAAAAATTGTCTATCTTCTTTTCCCTCTATTTTTCTTTTTCTTTCTTCTTTTTCTCTCTTCTTTCTTTTTCTTTTCTTAAATTCTTTTTAAACCCCATAACATTCCGGTTTTTGACCTTCGATTTCTCGGCAGTCGATAAAGTGAGTGTCGATGTTGAATTTTCGAAAGTCGAAAATTTTCGGGGCGTTACACCCTCTTTGAAGCTTAAGGCAGTACCAACCTACAGCGCTCCTGAAAAGTTCATTCCAAGGGAGCGCCTTTTTCTCCAGAGCCATTTTCAAAACACTTTATACTATATACATATAGTATCTTCCAAATCATACACCTAGCATGAAACTCATATAAATCTCCTTTCTCATAATTCGTTATCCCAAAATCGATAATTCTCAACTAGGCTTTGCAAATTCCCAAAATTGATTTTTCTCCAAAAATCAAAAGCCTTTCCAAATCCAAAGGTTTCAAAAACCTTTCCTCCAAAATCATTCTCATAAGATCCTTTACATATACAGATATATATAACCTTGAAAAATCTTTGGATTACTCCAAATTTGTATAAATTCCCTTTTTATACTTCAAAAACTTTCAGAGGCCTTTTCTTCTGGTAAAAGATTCAACAAGGGAAGTTTCATCATATATATAACAAAAATACATAACCTTGTTTATTCCAAATCAAATATTCAAATGTGATTACTCTATAAAGTCACTTACCAAATTACTTACTTCCATAAAGTAGATTTCTACTATAGAAATATCAATTTCCACTTTTCTGCATCATATATTTCACAAAATATACTTTTCATTTCAAAAACCATTTTACAGTTCTTATCCACAAATTTCAATATCAATTTTATTCAAACCCATACATGTACACATATCATCTGTACGCTATATCAATCTGATTGCTCACTCGATCACACAATTTCACTTCCGAACTAGTATCGTCCACTCGAATTCCTAGCGCGGACTCAGATCTGGTTTCTTGATCAGAAACCGTCATTCTCCTTGCATAGCCATAATTATGATAGAGAATATCCAAAACCAATCAACAATCCATATCCAGGCTCGCCGTCGAAAATCGAGTGAAAAATCCCAACTCGGATCGATATATTATCTCGAAATTCTATGCTCGAATCCGGATCAAATCACTATGCGAATAAAATAATATACGTACATCCTTCGTATTTATCTTTATTAATCATTAGCTAAATCAATTCTCTTTTCTATTCACATTTATTTACGATTCTATTCACTTATTCACAGTTGCTTCAATCCTCATTTGGATTATCACTTCAATACTTATCTCAATTGATAAAAAATCATAAACAGTTTGAACTCTGTCCAGCTTGAATTTAGAAAATAGTTTGAAAAATTTAAAATAGATAAACAGTTAAAAAATAATTATTAGTTTGTAAAATAGCTTTAAAATAGTTAAGTAATTGTAAAATAGTTGGAGAATAGTCATATAGTCATAGAAATTTTAATTAATTGCAAAGTAATTGTAAAATAGAAATTAGTTGTAAAGTAGTTGAAAATAGTGATTAGTTTATAAAACAGTTGTAAAATAGTCAAATAGTTTCTGAAGTAGTTATAAAATAAGTATAAGCTAGTTTGATTTTGAAAAGAAAGGTTATATAGTAATAGCTTGGAAAAATAGGTTTATATTAAAACACTTTATTTTGAAAATAGTCCAAAGCCAAACTGTTCAATTCCCAATCTCCATTTTCATCAATTCAACTTAAATTTCCACTTCCATTTAAATTGTCTCAATTCCAATTTGAATTAATCCCAATTCAAGTTAAATTATCCTTAATTCTTTCCAAAATCAAATCAAATTCCCTTTGAAATTTAAAACCATTAAACTTTAATCGCAAATCTAAATTATTCAAATCAATTTAATTTGAACTAATTTCAAATTCAATCTCTCTTTAAATCATCTCGAATTATATAAATTCGAGTTAAATTTCAACTGTTGGTTTAACCTCTTAAACCAAATTAACCCTTATTTAAAGTCTTTAAACAATTTAATTCTGAACCCAAATTCCAAAAATTCCATATCCTTAATTTGAAATTAAAGTTTACTTTCCTTTATCTCAATAATGGATAATATTATTCAAATTATTTTAAAACATCCATCCATTTCCAATTTTCAAATCTCAAACCCATTTTGATATAAAAAAAAACTCCCAATTCAAATTCACTATTTAACTTTCCAAGTTAAATCTCAATTTCATCTTGAAATTTCCAATTCAGGTTGTTTATTCAAACTTATTTAACTTCCTCCAAGTTAAGTTCAATTTACTCCACTCAAAATTTGAATTCTCAATTTCAAATTCCTATCACTTAAAAGTTCAAAACTTTTTTACTTTGGGTTTTCACATCACATTCCAAGGAAAATTCAAAACTCAATTCTTAGAGTTTATTTCAAATATACATATTTATTTCCTTTACACTCCAAGTTACTTTAAATTTTAAACTACCTGGTTTTAATTCAAAACAAATTCCTTTAAATTTTCAAACAACTCTTGTTTGAAATAGGACCCTTCATTTAAATACATTTAATAATATTAATTATTATTTCTTTATCTTTATGAAACAATTTTCAATTTTCTGGTCCTAGATATAAAACTTCACAAATTAAATCACCTTCAGTTCCAATTTATAAGTCATACTTATCTAATGTTTTACTTCCTTAAAACATTTCATTTTACTTGCTCATTAATACACATATCATTATTAAATCAATCGTTTATGAAAATAATCAAGATTATCATATATGGATACCCATTTCACTATTATCTTATTCTGAAATCACTTCTACAAATTCAAGATTTTAATTTCAGTTTGGATCCATTTCAAATTTATCTTTATTCAATTTAAATTTGGTTATATTACTATTACCATTTAATTCTCACTATTTAATTCCAATAATCAACCACCAATTTCTTTATATATATTGGAAAAACTGTTGCTTTATATATGTTCAAAATATAAACTTATTTAAAAATCATTTTATAAGAAAATAACAAGTACGCTCTCTCATATATACTACACTCAACTCATTCTAGGGTTCCACTTACCTTATCCTTAATGAGTAAACCCACCAGAGCCAAGGTTCTCGCTTAACCTTCAGCTCTGATACCAAATGTAACAACTCACAATTTTCAATCCCGAAAATTGCAGATAGTTAGAGAAAAGAAGAAAAGAGATAGAAGAAGAAGAACAGAAATACCAAAGCACAATGTCATATTCGCAGCGGATAAAATATAATATCGATAATATCAGTTTACAAAGAAAAACTGTACTTGTCAAATTACACTTTAACACATCATAGTTACAACATACACAAACACTGGATAGATACAATCCACATGTCCCAAATAAACTACAATATCACAGCAGATACACTTTATACGTTCCTGCCATCCAGCTCGCCTTCTGAGCTCCAGAACGTCCTTACCTGAAAATCAATAATACTCGGTCTGACCTGAGCATTACATCAATGTAACACCCGGGTCAGGCTGGAAACCAGCGTGAGTAAACCCATATAATATGAATTACCAAGGTAACTCGTACTTTTTTACGAGTTCTAATCTTACTTATGTCTATCAGTTTTCTCACAACAATATCCAATAATCATTATCCAGTTTAAATATCCATGATACTTAACTTATTCATCTAGCGTGATTTATTTCATATATCCAATTTAAGGAAATTTAGATTACTACTCGAAGTGGTTTCGGGTATTTTCTGATACCTGACTTCGGTCTCTTCGAATCCAATGTCATCATAAATCCTAGTTGTTAAGTTTTAAAATCACACCATTCATATTTAGGATATCATACCATTCATCAATTTATCTCAGAAGGATAGCTCACATTATTACAGTTCAACCCATTCATATCACAGCACATCTCAACCGCTCATTAAAGACATCAACAAATCCAAGACATCCAATATCATACAACCATCCATATGTAAGATTCGTTAGATATATAATTTCTAATTAGTTTAATTTATCTCCAATTAAATCAATTACCAACTTTAATCACCTAGATTACCTTAATCCTGCTTACTTAACATTAATTAGTCACAACAATGATCCATCTTAATTAATCCTCCTTGATTAATTACCTTGTAATTACATTTAGTAATTGTCTTTTAATTAATCACTTAGATTAATTAGCCTTAGCCATTATCTTTAATTTATTAGTGACATTCATTAATGATCCTCTAAACACTTCCAGTAGTTAATGATTCTATTTAGTAATCTTTAATTAATTACATCCATTAATTAACCTCATTCAGTAATTAGTCATCCTTTAATTTCTTACATCAATTAATAAATCATTTATTAGTAAAGATCTTAATTGATATAAAAGATAAACCATTTATCTTTATAAATTACTTTAATTATTTTATAAATCCTTACTAAATAATTTTTGGAAATAATTTATCACCGTTCTATTAATTAACCACATTTACACTCAGTAATTAATCTTAAATTAATCACATACATTAATTAATTAATCACATTAATTAATTAACTAAATTAATTACACTAAGTAATTAACCCACAATTACTTCCATTAAGTAATTATCCTCTAATTACTTCATTAAGTGATTCCCTTTTCATTAATTACATCCAGTAGTTATTCACTAATTACTCTCCCAAGTAATTATACTTAATTAATTCATAATTAAGTGATCATTTCAAATTAACCAAACTAATTAACTAATCATTAATTAAATAATTAGTTAACTCCTTATATTTAAAAATCCTTAATTAATTAAGAAAAACATTTATCTTAATTAAACTTTTACTTATTAATAAATCACTTACATCAATTAACTATTCTTAAATCAATAACAATAATTAATTAACCTTTATTATCTTCACAAATTAATTATCTTAGATTAATCAAAAATCTTAATTTCTTAAAGATAAACTCTTTATTACAATTGATTTACATAATTATATCATCAAACGTTATTTTAAAAAATACAGAATTTAAAAATCAATTATAAGCAATTTAGACATTAAATTTTAACCCTTTAAATCTTTGAAAACCTTTAAAATATATTTAATATACTTTAATACATAATCATTCTTTTGAAATTCACTTATTCTACCTTTCATAACTTATCTACATTATATATCTAAAAACTTATTAAACATTCATCTTTTAAATCGAATTACTTCCATAACTTTAAAAACTTGACTTATCTTGTTTAAAATTTTAAAACATGATTTCTTTACAAAAATTAAGCTTTAGATTAAAACAGAAAAACATCTCGGGTCAAACCGAGTCGATCACACTAAAAACTCGAGCCAGTCTCGAGTCATCAGCCAAGACCATCTTCTTCAAGTCGAACAACAGATTGCTCGAGCATCGCACCGAGAAAATCAACATCTTTCCCAACTTCATTCGATCCCGAAACAACATGCGCGTGGTGCACGTACGCCCTCACTCCGACCATCGGAGGTCGCCACCGCAGCTCGCGGCAAATCCCCCCATACTCACATTAACCCTCTCATGAGCCCAGATCGGCGAACACGCAAACCAAAAAAAATCGGGCATTCTGGTCCAAAGTCTGCAACCAAGCCCATCGGAAATTCGACCATCGCCGACGAACCAAACCACGTTGAACTCCGCCGACCCACCCAATCGAAGCACCTCATCCTCTAGCAACTACTTCCCTGACGCGATCAAGTTCGGTAATCTCACGGCGGCACAAACGCCAAGATTTCCTCGTCGACAAAAACCCATCACCAAACCCTACTTCACCCACTTCTGATCGCCACGGCCAGTGAAAAATTCCTCCAGCATTTTTCCTGAGACCCTCATCCCTCAGACCATCTTAGATTACAACCTCGCCTCCATCCACCGTGCCAATCAACGGCATTCGACCCAAATGTCGAAAGCGTTCATCACAAAAATTCTAATCGAATATCAAATTAAAAATCATGAAATGTATATTAAAAATCATGATTTTTGTTCACGAATCCATTCATGCAATTCAAAATAGAAATTAATTTGGTTGATTTTTAACATATATATGTATTTTTTTTACTGTTATTCCCAATTTAAAAATTATTTATTGAATTTAAATTCCTGGAGCTATTTTTATAATCATCTGCAAACTTCAACATACAATTTTCATTTGAATATCAAAGGCCAATATGGATTTGATTGAGATGTTTGAATTTTTGAAAGCAAAACAGAATTGCGAAACAACAGAGATCAGACTTTCTATGTGTGTGTATATATACAGACCTGCTAACATTATACATATATCAAACTCTACAAATCAATATCATCACATGCATCTAAAGCAAACTTTTTTTAAATTGCTCACAAGTATAAGATGTTTGAACAGAGATCTTTGAACCGAAACTGGAGTTGATCTAAGATAGGCTGCCTAGCTTGCCTTTGATCTAAGTTGTACTTGATTTTGAAAAGTTTGATTTAAAACTGAATTGCATTTTAATTTTGAAGAGCTTCATATTTTGGAATTATGGAGAGGAAATTGTTACCGGTTTGAGTATTTTGTTACAGACTATCTTTTTTATTTTACTGGATTGTTACAGATCTTTGTTTGAAAGAAGATAGGAAAAAGATATGAAGAGAAAAGATATAGGTTTATATAGATTTAATTAGGATTTGTTAAAAATAAAAGAAAATAAAAATAAAGTAATGACACTTGTAAAATCCTATGCTACATGGTTTACATTTGTTAAGTCTCTTAATAAAACACTTACACTTGTTAATTGATATATTAAATGTCTAATACTTGTAATTTTGCATAAGAAAAAGTTTATATATAAATATTTATTATTTTCTTTTGTTTATGTATTATCTATATGTGTTATGTTTTTATGCAAGTATTTAACTTACATTTGTTATACACATGTGTTAATATATTCTTTATAAGTATTTATAAAATATTTCCAATTTAGTTTTATATTTATAAATGTCTAAAGTGTATAAATATTTAAACTTCTTCTTCTTTATTTATCTTTTATAAAATCCTTTAAAGAGAATGTTATAAAACAAATCGCATATATATATATATATATATATTATTTTAAACTCAATTTATTTTTAAAATGCTTATAATTTGAATTTCAAATTCAAATTCTCTTTTAAAAACTACTTATATGTTCAAATTAATACCAATTTTATTTATCTAGGGAAAAGAGTAAATCTTATATTGTTATAAATGATTATTACATTGTTTAATTACCTAAAAATTTCCGGGATATCACAAAAGCTATCGATTGCTATTTAATATAAATGCCTTAAGTTATGAGGTCATCCATTTTTGGTATGGAGGGCATGACTAGAAATGTCAACTGTGATTTTTAGGTCGTTGTGAAATTGTTGAATTCGCATGATTGAAGATCCCTAAACCCTTGTGGATTTGTATGTGGTGCAATGACAAATAACATGGAAATTACTGAGAAAATGTGTACATCAACTGGGATGAAACTAGATTTATTGAGATGAAAATAAGATATACGCACTTGAATTTGTTACTACAAGTTATTGGATGCAAATGCCCAAATTAGGTGTTTTCATCGTGGAGACATTCAGTGGTGTTATTGTTCTTCTAGCTAAGCATGGAAGTTGTATGTAACGACCCCACTTCCTACTCCCAGGAAGAAGTATCATTATTAAGAAAGAAAAGGGTGAGAAAATAGAAAAGATAGAGAAGAAAGAACAACAACATCAGAATCTCACAACGGAACGAATAAAATATAATAATCACATAAGTATTTACATAACATATATAACATCAATCAGAGTTATACATATAGTACAACACATACTAGACAGTTATAAACACCTGTCTAGTTAATACAACACAATACACAATACATCACAGAGATACCACACAGCGGAACTAAATATATATCTAAAACGCTGAAGCCTCCTGCTTCATTGCTCCTCCAGAATTCGTCAAAGCTAACCTGAATCCCTTGGCTACCCGTAAAAAAATTGGGTACCCGAGAGTTTATGAAAAACAAAAATAAACTTCGGGTCAGACATGGGTCTGGTATGAGTAACAGGTTAAAGTTGCTTAATTTTGAAAAATCCTTTGAAAAGAAAGGTATCACGTAAGACTTCCCACACATAAACATGGAAAAGTTTTTACCTTACGCTAACCAAAACATTTGATAGGAAATCCAGTGATATTATAATAGGTGAAATTGTTACATTCATTAAATTCCAGCTACTAGCCACAAAAGTGGGTAATACAATCAAAACCGTAGGCACTTATTGGATTGTGGATTCCATACAATGGCAGGGCTACTGGGGTACCGCCCGTCACAGTACGTGGCCTAGATCAACGTACCGAGGATCACTCCCGACCCCCTGCAACACAAGGCCGGAACCATTCCTTACTGAACAGTCCCGAACAAGATAAACCCCGCAGTTGGCTGCAGACCAACTGCCCACACAGCCGAATAAAAAGGGACATCTAGACAGGGGAATATCCTTGTCCTGCTTGGGCATGACCCACCTAACCTTGCTGCATCTCCCCTGTTTTAGCCATTCCCGGTTGATGAGGCTTGAGGTTACGATTACCTTTATAGAACATATTTCTTAGAATGCTCATCGTCCACCTGACGATGTGTTGAAAGCATTCAATCCATACAAGTTCGTTCCGGGTTCGAACGAAACCGAAGGATCATCTCGTTACACTCATTTTGGAATCACCCTCAGAGTTAACGACGATAACCCTTGCATTCTGAATCTTCATCTTCACTTCAGATTCACGACCTATCGTTAATTTGGAAACGATGTGGTTTTCGGATATTCCTAATGTGGAAAACCGATCCCGGTCTCATCGAAATCCAAAACGTGTCTTTTAAGGCCAAGTTGTCTATTTAGTCTTAACAGTGAATTCAATATCATCAATATGCACAGATAGATAATTCACATCTCATAATAGATAATCACATCATCATAAACAGATAACTAATGTCATCATCCAAACAGATAATCAAATATTATCATACTTAAAACATACATCCATATCACATAGATATTAGCCATCTCATATCTGAGATCACAATCAATCAATGAAATATTAATATCATCCATAAGAAATGATTTATGAATCACAAGCTATAATTAATTTAAAATGAATTAAATTAACTACTTCCATCTTTAATTAATTTAAAATAAATTAAATTAATTACTCATTCCATAAATCCTGCTCTCACAATCATTAATTAATTATAAATCAAATTAATTAATCATTCTCTAATTACAAGAATAATTTAGTCTTTAATTAACTCTCAAATGAATTATTCTAAATCATTCATGGTAGATTAACATTTAATTACTCTCTATTAATTATTTCTTAATTTACAATTCTTAATTACATCATTAATTATATTAATTAATGATCTTCAATTTATATCAAATTACTTATTTAAATTAATTACATTAAATGATTAATCTTTATTTAAATACAATTATTAATCACCCCTTGATTAACAAACCAGTAATTAATTACTCTTAATTACTTATTAACAAATTAATCATTCAATGATTAATTATTCCCATAAATTAATCCCTTGATTAATTACAAAAGAAATTACCCAAATTACTTCACTTACAAATCATCTTGTATGAATTTCATCAAGTAATTATCATCCAATTACTTTCCTAAGTAATTATACTTCATTAATTACACTATGTAATTACACATACCAAATCATCAAATGATTTCTAAAATTAATTAATATTAATTAACTCAATTTAAATCTTATCATCAATTACTTATATATTCAAATTAATCATCTTTGATTTAAATATACTTGACTGCATCCCAGTAGTTTTCCTGAATTTATTTACAGAAATTAATCTTGAATAAATCCATTTATTAATTTCATTTATATCGATTTATTACTATTAAATTATCTTGTTGATTTATTATTTCCAAATAAATCAATCTCTAATCCCATCATTAATTATTTCAATGATTTCTAATTACATTTCATTTGTTAATTATATTAAGAATGCAAATATTCAAATTACAATATTAATCCTCTTGATTTATAACATATAGTAATTAATCATTCATAATTAATTACTCCTCAATAACACTCTTAATTCCTTGATTAATTTCAAACAGGTAATTATACTCCAATTACTTCCATTAACAACATCATCCAGTAATTTACCTCCAGTAATTATTCATCAATTACTTCTCTAAGTAATTTAATTCCAAAATATCAGTTAATTAAACTAAATTAATTAACTCAAATTAATTTACTCAATTAATAAGTAATTAATTTCTTAATTACTTTCCAATAAATAATTTCATTTAAACTATTGAATTAATTAATCTAATTAATTTATTACAAAATCAATCATATTAATTAATTATAACATAATCTGGTTAATGAACTTCATTAATAATTATTTAATTATTTCCTTCTAACATAATCAACTTATATTAATTATTATTAATTATAAGTTAATTAACCATTATTAATTTAAAAATCTAATATATAGTTCTAAATCACATATTAGTTAATTAATTCATTAATTAACTTTAATTACTACATTTAAACTATTAATTACTAAATTAACTAATATCCATCATTAATTATTCTTACCTAATTAGCTTATAGGTTAATGCATATAAAATTCTAAAACTTCATTACTCAAAGTAATTATTCTTATTATGGATTAAATTTTTATTTTCAAAATGTTCTAAAAACATCTGTTCCAATTACTTTGTAAATAAATTCAATTTTATCCTTAGTAAAGTTTATAACTAATTTTTCAAACACTTTTAAACTTACATGTTTAATGGTATATTTTAACATTTAACTTATGTAAATTTGAATCAATTCAATTTACAAAACTTTATTTTATTTCCAAATCTAAAGTTTCAATTTTAAGACCTGTTTCAAATTTTTAAGAGTTAACTTTGTTTAAATTTTCCCTTAACAATTTATATCTCATCTTGAATTCAATTTTTTTTTTTGGAAAACACTTACATATTTAAACACTTTTAAGTTATTAAATAATTTAAATTATGAAATTTTAATATTTCCAACTATATTCAAAAACAAACTTAAATTCACTTTTTAAACTTTGATTAAGTACTAGTTTTAACTTTGATTTAAATTTTAAAACAAAAGTTCAAAAAAGCTGTTAAAAACCTGTTACAGTATAAAACTGTACAACTACAACCCGAGCACCCTTATGTTTACATCGAGTAAACGTACGATGTTCCCCGAGAAAACCAACAAGCTTCTTCGAGTTTTTCACCAGGCGCGCACGAATGAAATAGAAAGACAAAACCTGGAAAAAAAGCACAACCTCAACTCCCCTCAAACCTGTCAGCGCCGCCCTTCCCCAACCCTGACCACCTGGCGACCAGCAGCTCCGGCCATGAACGCGACTATGACCGAGCTACCCCCTCACAAAACTCCACGGCACTCGATCGCCTGATGGTGACGAACAGAACCAAACACTTCGACCACTACAACTAGGTTTACTTGCGAGAATTTGCTCAGAAATTTGGGTTCCAGATAAAAATTTGAAGTTGTTTTTATCTTATCTAAATTTTTAAACTTATTTCATAATGTTACAAACATCTTTTATTCAAATCTTAATTTCATTCATTAATCAGCAAGGGTGTAAATGATTTTTAAAAGTAAAGTTTGTTTACAGAGTACAGAGAGCAAGCATATACAATTTCTTCCAGTTTCACTTATATCCTGATGATTCTGTAAACATGCACAGGCATATTCACCAATATAAGTATCTATTTCACCCAAAGTAAAGTCTCAGATTTTAATCATCAACTAGATTGAAATTTAAGTTATTAAATATAAAGTTACTCTCTTGCATTTGTGAAAGAACAGAGGCTATCAATGCCCAAATATACAATGCAAACATGCATGTTTACAGAAATTCTTAACACTGAATTATCACTATATATGTGTAAACAAGTATCATCCATCACATAGCTTTACAAACAACAGAAAACTATTTATTTAGTTTTGATTTAAAAAGTTACTCACAGAGAATTCAATATGCAGTAATTTATTTTGCAATTTGCCAGAGAAAGGAATATGTATAGAATCACACAAATATTTTAAGCATCCAAAAATTTAGCTTGCAACAGATTAAAACCTAAGAAATTTATAAAAGTGTTACTCACAAATTTGCAGAGAAGAACAGTAGCAACAGGCTTGAATACAACTGAAAATTCATTTTGCTTTGCTTCTTGAATTTTGTTTAAGTATGGAATAGTTTTATTTCATATTTTAGTTTGTATGTTCGAATTAGAAGGGTAAGTCTGAGGTATAAATAAAAGAAAGAAGACAGGGATTAAGCAAAGGATTTGTACAGGGTATATGCAGACAGTTTTATTATTATGTTTCATGAAATAGTGACAATATAGCCTACAATCTTGTTTGTACAGATTTTTGAAACAAAGATATTTGTTTAGATGGAGGCTGATATGCAGTGCTAGAAAGATTCACATTAATTAGTTTTGTTTGTTTGTTTAAAGATACTTAATAATGTCTTCCTACATAAGCTTCATATATATACAGTTTGTTTTTATCTCAGCCTGCATACTTTTGATTTGTTTCTAGATTTTGTTACTGTCTTTAGCTTCATCCTGTATTCCTCTAATTATACTTTGCTTTGTCATTTCTTACAGGTTGACTATCCTTTCCTATGCCTGCATACTGATTTTTTTTACTTGTTTGTACAATAGATATTTATCTAGATGCTTTAAACATATACATATATTTATACTGCAGTTTATTTATGTTGGTTTACACTTTGAAAATTCTTTTGTTTCTAGTTTCATTGTTGACTTGTTATTGTATTTGAAATGTATCTATACTTAGCTTTATAATCTATGAATGTATTCTATATATTTACTTCTTATTTAACTTATTACATACAGTATTTTAACTTCTAATTTATAGCTTTATGTATATTTTGTTTTATTTCTATGTTTGTTGTTTGAAAACTAAATGACTTGATAGTTGTTATGCTATTATAATTTAACTAATGTACTAACTTATATTTCTTTTCCAATTTACCTTGTAGTCTTGTATTTTTATATGTGCATTTTTAATTTTATTTATATTATAAAAAACACATTTATCAATTTGAAATGATAGATAAAATAAATTATCTATTTATTATAAACTACATATTTTATAATATATATTAGAGTATCGTTTGACAAAATTATATTTAAAACTCATATATATTTTTAAATCCATGTTTTAATCAAGTTATACTAAAAGAAAAGAAAACAAATCTTTTTGTTAATAAATTTAAAATTTGAACTTAAGTTAAAATAAGTATCAAACTATTTAAACATTATCTTATGTATTTAAAACCCTGTATTGATTTATTTATTCGCTTTGAAAAGTTTATATTAAATAAAACATAATTTCTAATTCACTAAAATGTATATTAGAATTTAAAACATAATTTATTAGTTGAACTTTAAAACAAAATCTCATTTATTTGCAATGTATACAAATATATACATATATAAATAGAAATCAAACAATTAATTTTAACAGATATCATTTACCAATTGAATATTTATTAAAAGAAAAGTATCAATTCAGATTTTATTAACAAAAATATATCAAATCAATTTAATATTTAATGCAGATTATTAAATTGATATGGCTAGAAAATTCCGGGTCGTCACATTGTACCTTCATTTCAAAAATCTTTTCTCCAACAGATCATTGTCGAATGTTAAAGTTTGGTTATACAGACAGTTCACATTTCATCAATATTTCTTTAGCTCTAGATTCTCCACTACCTCCAACTCCCCAGCATAGGTGCTTTGAACAATTTCATAACATAAATTACTATGATTGGATTCGACCACACGATGGAAGATTTGCAAAGTATGTTGACCGAATGACTTGTTAGTATGTTGTTAACTTCATGAATTATTAGTTTTTGTTAAAATATTGGTAAAGGAATGACGTGTTAGCCTTTGTTTAGTATTTTGGTGAAGGAATGACACGTTGGTCTTTTGTTAATTTTTGGTGGAGGAATAAAATATTAGTATTTTGTTTATATTTTGTCGAATGAATGAGTGTGTTTGTAAATGTTAATTTTTATGTTCTATCTACTTTTTGCTAACATTACTGATAAGTGACAGAATTGTTAATACGATGGCAAGATGTTATCAAAAGGTCATAAAAACGATACAAGACTGTCGAAAGAAACACATATTTTGGCAAATATATATTGTATAAATTCTTTTACAGCGAACATATACCGTATTTTAAGGGGACTCCGTAAATTTTAGCGGGACTTCATATGTTCGTTGATTCTATATCGACTGAGTATCTTCAAAACAACAAAAGATTATCGAAACCGAAAGTTGCTTGGAAATTCAATGAAGTCATGTCGATTGTCGTTAAATAAGATGAAGTTCCCCTATCGAACCCGAAAGATTTTTGAATTTTCGGCCCAAGCATGCCAAAAGTTATGTTTACAGTAAAAAAAAATTCTATGCTTAGCTTTCAAATAATTGTTCTTAAATTACATAACTACATGTCATGAAAGTATATATCGAAAAAACATTATCTTGAGTATCAAATTGAAACGGATGTGTTTTGTTGAAATTTAAGTTATATGTTTTTTGATCTAAATATGCCAATTTATTCCTTTTTTTAATAAAATACTAAGGGGTTAAGATTTTAAGGGGACTCCATATTTATGATGAATTATTGTCAACTATTTTTCCTTTATAAAACGGCGACTCACCGAATCTGAAAGTTTATTGAGTTTTCGATCTAAATATGTTGAAAAGTGTTGCAGCAATGCATGATATTTGATGGTTTGTTGTCAATTGATTTTGCAAATAATGGCTCAGACATGTCGAACCCAAAAGTTTTTTGAATTTTCAACATGTTGTCGAATTTAGGAATTTATTACGATAAATTTTTACTGAATATGGTCAATACTTGCAGTTAGCAATCACTATCAGATAACCTACAATTGTAAACATGACACATCAAACACATATTACATAAAACCTATATAAGTAAAGCATACACAATTACTAGCCACAAGCAGCTTGACAGTGGAAGCAATCGCCGCCATCGACCGCCAACCAATTAAAATACGCAAGCAGTAGAAGGCGCGATTCAGCGTTCAATTGCAAAGTGGCAGCTTCCTAGAGGAGGAACCCTAAATGAAGAGCAGAAGGAGAAAAAAGGATTGGCCATGTACGAAAAAGAAAAGGGGAAATATAAAAATGTTTATGGACCAGGCCTTGCAATAAAATAAATTAGGGTTTTCTTCTTTTGTTTTATTCTAATTCTTTTAAATTTTAAAACTCTAGTTTGTTACTCATATTTATACTGTGTGTAGTTCAGAAAAGTATCAACTCAGTGATAGAGTTGAGGCAGGGTTTCTAGGTTTAACATTAGAACAATCAGGTAAGCGATAGTCATAGGTTTGCAGTGCATTTATATGTTGGAACTTGGCCGGGCCGCAGCGAAAATTATGGATGAATTTCAATTTGTTTACCCTGTTAGATCTTTATTAGTCCTATAAAGTCTAATTTATTTTGAGCATTTTTAAATTTAATTTGAATAAAATCTTTATTTCATTTAAATTTTTAATTAATAAATTGAATTTTATTGGATTTACTTTAAATTAAACACAATGATACACATATTTATAATATACATATTACGTGTGTGTGCATGTGTAACATAATAATCCATGCAAGATATAACATGCCCGTTTATAAATGTTGGGATTTGCATCGCAACAGACATGTTAGCACATGATATATGTATTGTATGTTGTATATATATATATATATATATATATATATACATGTATGTGTGTGTATGTGTTTGTGAATTTTTAAATGAGCACTGGGTTATATATATATATACATAGTGTATGTATTACAAAATTGTGATATATTAATATAGAAGGGAATTAGGGAAAGGATAAACTTCGGAAAAAAATTAGACTGAATGACATTAAGTTTTATTTTTAGGTTAAAGGACAAATGTTAGTTATAATTTAGGCCGATGGACTAACTTTAAAAAAATTAGGCCGAAGGGTAAATGCTAATTTTATTTTCATGCATTATATTCAACTTTACACTATGAAAAACTTGCATTATCTTTCAACCAAAAAAATAAACTTGCTATCGTTCAACTAATTTTTTTTCTCCAAAATTTGTCCTTGTGCCTATTTTCCTTATATATATAGTTGTAGTTATTAATTTGATAAATTACTATAAATGTGTGTGTATATATTATGTAAAGATGTTTTTTATATTATACATGTATATTTTATAGCAGTATATACACACACACACTTATTTATAATTATATCTGTAATATCTAAAATATTTATAAATACATGTATTTTAGCAAGGCTGACCAGATTTATAGTAGGCATGCCACTTTTATTAAAATTGAAAATAAGTGTTCTGAATATGCACAATAAATCTATAGAAAACAATAAGAACAGGAGTTTGGTTGAAAGGCCACAAATATACTAAAAAACAACAAAAGCACAAGGGATTGGCAAAATACCAATATTTACCAATATGTGTATTTAAATGTGTGTGTATATATATTTATATTATATAATTATATCAATTATAAAATTAACTAAAATTAAATATATATATATATATATATATATATATATATATATATTTATAACATACCAGATCTGATACATAACATAAAAATTATTTTATTATAATTTTATATAGTTAAATTATTTTTATATAAATACATTAGCTGAGAAATATTAAAAATAATTCCATAACATATTTTTAAAATATTAAATTTTTTGAAACTCAATTATTATATTATTAGGTTAGGAAAGAATTTCTATAATTTTTCGAGTTAAATTATTTTTTATTATTTAATTAATTTTATCCGATAGTATAAATAATTTTCTAAAAAATAATTTTGTTTAACTTCTCTAATTTTGGACGAAATATAATATGATGATGAAAAAACAAGAAAATAAACACAAGGAAGAAGTTGCAAAAAAATTAGTTTCAAGGACAGAAGTTTGCGTTTTAGTCTGAAGGATAGCTTTAGTATAAACTGAAAATGATAATTACAGCTATCATTACATAATTTACACTAAAAAGTGTCCTTCAGCCTAAAAAGCAAACTTCTTGTTTCTAAAACTAAGTTTTTCTCTAACTTTTACCTTGAGCCTAAAAACCTCATGAAAAAATTATAAAATTTGAAATATTTTGTCGAAGCATATATTATTTTATATTAATTATATAATCAATATTTCGATTTAAATAATATTGAAAAATAACAAATAGTTACCAAAAAATATTTTGTTGTTACCTAAAATTATATTTGGTATAAATCTGCATATACAAAATATAAGATCAATTTTTAGTTTGATATGATGGCAGAATGAATTGTAGGTTATTTAAAGTTATGTAATATGACTTATTAATATAATTATAATTGATTAATATATATACATACATTTAAATAAATTGCTTTTGGTTGTTTATACATCAGATTTTTTTTTTTAAATTATACATACATACATATAACCATTCAATATGCCAAACATACATATTGGAATCTCACTTAATTAACAATACAATTATGATATATATATATATATATCTTTGTATGTATGTATATGCATATGTATGTATATGAGCAATAGAATATTATGTATGGATTCTAAGTTATATAAAATAAGAAAACGTATCAAAACTATGTTTTGTAGTACAACTTGCTATGATGAAGATCCCTCCTTGGAACTCTTCTCAATTCGACAGACTGGTAACACAACACCAAAAAGGCAATTTCCTCACGGTTATAAGCATGACAAAACTAATTTGTTATGGTTATAACCGTGAAAATAGGTACGTGGGTAAATTCAGTCACACTTTTGCTCACGGTTATAACCGTGATAAAAATAGTACTTTCTCACGCTTATAACCGTTATAAATTTAGATATTATCACACTTATAACCGTGACAGAACACTATTTACTCACGGTTATAATCGTGATAAAATGGCTATTACCAACTCTTATAACCATGAGAAATTTAGATAGTATCACACTTATAACCATGACAGAACGATAGTTTCTAACATTTATAACCATTACCAAAAAGAAAACTCTAACACTTATAACTATGACAAATGCTAATATATCACAATTATAACCATTACGAAAGATTATTTTCTAATATTTATAACCGTGATAACTAAAACAATATCAAACAAACTATATGGCACCAATATTTTATTACAGCTACAAACAATCTATACAAAAAATATATAGTATTAACATTAAGAAAACATACGATCAATAATTAGAACAACACCAAACATTTATGTTTCATACAAACACCACAAAGGATACTTCACACCAACACCACAAATTATAGCATACAAGCATAGTATATATAACAAACTTTAAAACACAGTTTTAGAATATAACTATATAGTGTTTAGTAACTTACTAATAGCTCGGCAATAGCTTCGCTTTTTATCATCCCGAAAAGCTTCGGCAACGGGATCTTTTTCAAAATCTTCTAAACTTCTTATTCCATCTTCTCCATTAACACTAGCTTCCCTTTTTTGTCTTTCTTCGGCTACTTCTATCAATGCCTACACAGTTCATAATTTTGTAAAGATGTAAAATTACATAACAGAGGTTAAATATATAATTGAAACTGAAACTAAAATTAGCACTTCTCAAAGAGAAATAATAACACACACCCATCATGCAAACTATATATATATATATATATATATATATATATATATATATAAGCACCAAAATATTCTTATTTCATGTCATATTTTGTTTTGTTCAAAGGCTATACTTTTTTCCTTTTGATATAAGATAAGATAATTCAAGCTTAAATATGAAATTAGGTCTGGTTTTTGAATTTGGTCTAATAATAAATTTACAAATGAGTGCGTTCTAAAATTTCTAAAGTTTTTAACTAGACTGAGTAGGACATATATGTAAAAAAGATAGACCGAAAGTAATGGGTTAATAATTTGTGAAACAACATGATAAAAGATTAGGAAATAATAGCATACACAAAGCATTCTTGTCAGAGTTTATGTACGCAATTCTGATAAGATGTAGATCTTGGAAAACTCATAAAACATCTAAAAAGATTCCATTCTCATTGGCACTATCAACCTGATCGCCACAATAATCAATAAAAATAAAAAAACAATAATGTTACTGACAGCATTAAAAGGAAATATGTAGGATAATGAATAAACAAATTCAAAAATCATGAGTAAATAACAACTCAGTGGCTGGAGTCTTAGTCAGAGATTCGATAGTTAACCTTTTTTGTGCAATGTTGCAAACTAAACAAAGGTTTGGTTTGATGATTGCAAGTTTTTACTACTTACCCTGTATCGAGACTAAGTTATCTTGATTACTTTTCCAGTCAAACTATAGATGACCATGCATAATTCATCAAACTAAACAGTTTGGAGCAAAAATCCAGAAGTACATCATGATTTTATATGCAGTTCAGAGAAAAAAAATCACAATAAATAGCAATTCTTATAAATATAAAAAATGTATGAGTGATTAAATTTTAACAAAGCACTATAAATTAAATTTTATATTTTTCTAAATGCATGGTTTCAGTTTTCTTTGTACAGTCTTGTTACATTCAAGGGTTTTAACAAGCATGCAACCGTCCCGATATAAAAATTCATATAAGAGTTTTAACCAACATGAGAAGTGCAATTTAGATCATAGTCAATACCACTTGCTCAAATTCATATAGTTTATATAGATGTCACAACAGTGAGCATCATACGTGGGTCTATGCTTATCTTCTAGGTTACAAATGTGTAACTAATGTTGAGTGACTGAATAAAGCATACTGTGTTTTATCTACCAATCCACAACTGACCACTAGTAGTTTTATGAGTGACTGAATAAAGCATACTGTGTTTTATCTACTAATCCACAACTGACTACTGGTAGTTTTATGCATTGTTTAATAAAGAAAACTAGATGGTCCCTGATACTTCAACAAAACTATGTTACATCAACCAATTTAGTGGGGACATGCATTAAAAATTACAAAACAGAAAGAACTTATGAAAGTGATGCATTCTAGAAACTTATCCTGTAGATATGGAAAAACAACATCGTAAAAAGGAATGATTTTTCTTATCACTTAAAATTTTGTTTATGCCACTGAAGAGCACAATACAGAGCTAATAATGAAAAGAAATCAACAGAACTATGTATCAGTGTAAGCTATCCATCAGCATCTTGTAATAGTGTTATTGCAAGATTAGCCTTGTATAGCTAGCATGAACATGATTAAATGAAACTCTTCATACCTGAAATATAGAAGTAAGGATGGTCCCTATGATAGGTGCAATCATGGTCATCTTTTTTAGAATAAGGAGGCCTTAACGCATTTAGAAATACACATGGAGTAATAGCCATGAATTTATGCATATTCCCACCGAAAGTTGGATATAGTGTAGAAGTTTTACAGGGAGCAACGAATTCAGAGTCGACCACCATGTTGACCAACCTAACTGGAAAAAGCACATGTTAGTATGAGCTATCATATGTCAAATGTTAATACATGCATAGACATACATATATAGAAGTCGTTGATATATTGCTTACAGTTAGATTGGTATGATATTAATATATTCAAATCCTCATTTCGAATCACTTCTTTTCGATATTAATATGATATTTCAATTTTTACATTTTTATGAAACAGTATTTTCTCACTTTTAGTTATATTTAAAATTTTAATTAACATTTTTATAATTTAAACCCTTTTATCCAATTAATGAATTTCAAGGCTGTTACAGATCAATGTAATATCTTGGGATGATTACTTTTCAAATGCTTACTGCCTTATAAAGATACTAAATAAACATCAAAGTTCAACACACATGTTAGCAAGTTTCATGTTATATATATGTATGTGCTTTCATTTATGTAAAGAAAAGTGATTCTAATTTTGGAAAGTTTATAAAAATAATTTGGTCTAAGAAATTTTGGGCATTTGATAATTAACTAATATAAATTAATGTTATGTTGGTTGCACAAAAGTAAAATTCACATATTTGAGTTTTGATCGATGGTAGAGCAAATCTCTGAGGACATTTGCATGACCAACAGCATGAAAGTGAATAACAAGTCACAAACTTGATATTGGAAAACAATGTATGTTTCAAATCATGTTGGACCTAGTTGAAATAGTATCGATACAATTTCCTTATAACAAGGCTTGCATTGATACTAAAACAGTTCTTGTACAAAATTTCACATATCATCATTTAACAATTTAATTTGCTTCTGTAAATTATCTTTCGGTTAGTTCAAATATGATATGTTTTAAAAGAGCAGTCTCATTGACTAACAAAAATTCAAAAACCTTAATTATTGTGAAACGCGTGAATTTGAACATTCCAAAAGGATCAATCTCTAAGTTATTACAAATGCCAGTATCTAATGTCACTACAAAGAATGGTTAATTTGGAGGGCGACTAATAAACGGACATGAATAGTAGTTGCACTACTAGTTTTAAACATGTGGTCACAGCACACTTGACCTCAAATGTCCATAGTGCACTTTTATGCCGCTAAGTCTCAGTTGTACATCAAAAATAATCAAAACCAAACATAACATAGAAGGTTAAAAATTGTAAATATAATGACAGAAGTTTAAATCTAATATTGAAATAGCTATACATTGCCATATGTACATTAAAAAAATATGTAGAACAATTCTACACAGGCATTTTGATCAGGTTAATTCACAGTTAAGTACAATATTATATTTATGAATGTGGTGCATTACAAAGAATACCAAAAGTAAGGTCTTAGGGAGAATTGTGGAAGTGGAGTGGGAATTAAATCGATAAGAAAAAGTTAATACACACACAAACATCTGTGTGCGCGTACACATATAGATATAGGTAGCTATGTGTATGTATGTGAAGGTGTATATATTATACATGTGTGTATTACCTGCTCAGATGTAGATGCTTGATCTGGGTTTTTGTCATCACAGATGCGTAGTAAACAAGGGAAATAGAGCGATATTCCCTTATAAGATCGAACATTTTGACATAATAATGCATGCAGATTTTATATCATAAATTTTTTTCAAATCAAGCATCAATGCAGACATAAGATCTTCTTTTAATACCTTCTTTGGATCTACTATCCCATTGGCAGCACGATGAACATGACTAATGCTTAAATAAGCCGCTTTCACCTCCCAAACCTATACTGTTGGAACTGTCAGGTATCTACCCTAAAAACGACTCATATGTAAATACAAGTAAAAACGGCTATAACTTATAACCATCGCATCCAATGTGAATCCATCAGGATAAGTCTCTTCATTCAGTATCACATATTCAGCACATAATTTGTTTCTAAAGAAATCATGCGACATATGATTAAAATGTGTGAACCTTACGGTAATACACCAGCCAGGTTGGGCAGCTTACACTGTCTTGTGGCAATTTAGTAGAAAATATTGGTCAACCATTACAGTCACCTGACCCACCTTCATTTCACGGCACATCACAGTTTTTCCAGGGATGGGTTAAAATAGCACAATTAATGTGAGACTACACAGTATTTTGATTGAAAATCTAAAGTACAAGAGAGCGTTTCTAAAAATCTTTTGGCACCCTACATAATGCAAATTGTCAGTGCAGTTACCATTGCCAGTTAATGTCAAGTACTTCAAACCATTATTTGTTGTCATTGGCTACTGTAAAGGACCTACTAAGCATTAATCGAGAATGAGATTGGAAGGTAAAACTATTCAGCAAATAACATGGCCAAAATATATGCACCAAGATCACACCTACCAATATGCAAGTTTTGTAGGTTGAGAACAAAAACATGAAATACCAAGTTATATGCTTTTATCACCTCTTATGGTCCAAACCAAACATCTGGTTTCACTGAATCTGCATATCTATAATATGACTGAAACGAAGTGTTAGCTTATATATCAGTTAAAAAGAAAAGAAAAACAATAAAATAAAAGAAGGAATCGTCCGCATATCATAAGTTTTGATGATGTCAAATTAATTTACTACGGAGATTTTCAGAACAATCTTCAAGTTGCTTTTCAGTAAAACCAGTGCCTACAAAATATTCAGTTACATTTATATTCAACAAGAGTACCAAATAAAATAAAACTGAAAAAGGGAATTTTACTCAGCATAACCCGAATAGTGTAGCTATATTACAGATACTCTGGTATTCTTCATTATGCTCATCATAACATGCAAGAAGAAATGAGCCATAAACCCCTATAGAAAGGCAAAAATAAACGAACAAATGCATAAAAACGGATTGAATTTCAGAGCTCAAAAGACATCTAATAGTTTGAATTTATATTAGAATATTTACCTTTACGTTTTCCACGACCATGAAAAGCTGCAATAGGAACTAAATCCAAGGAGTCTCCAATGCTACAAACTATCATTAATTTATCAGAGATTTCATTAATTTATCAGAGATTTGCAAGGGGAAACATGATAATGGACAACTTCTGAAAGTATACATCGCGTAATTGATAAATTAAACATGTTATCACAAGCACAGCGGGTAGCACGAAACAAAATCCACCATTCAATGTTTCAAATATTTTACAATTTAAGCGCACCCAACATGTGTCAAACTAAATGGGATCCTCTTGAAAAAAGGAGTGTGTGTTTTTGTCAAACACATACACGTACATATATACACACACACACACACACACATACATACATACATACATATATATATATATATGTATGTGTGTATATCTATATATATGTGTGTGTGTGTATACAGACGCGCGCGCGTAAATCAAATTCCAAAAGAAGCAGTTTTGAATTATGGCAAGGGAAATAAATATATATAGTGTCCAGTGGGTCAAGCCAGGGGAATAGACGCTTGTAATATAAGTTCCATGGGAAGGCATGCCAACAGAAGTAACCCTAAGACGTCATAGGGGGAAGCTTGTGTGGTCGGTTATATTTCATGTCAAAACTATCATAAAGATAAGCATACAATCGACTTAGCATTTTCAAGTTACACACTGAAAGCAGCAATATTATTAATAAAAACTGTAAAAACACAATCACCATCCTCACCTATCCATGTAATCTTTCTTCAATTTCAGCCAATTGTTTGAGCGCTTAGCAGGTTCATATGTAGCATCTTTGGTGAGTGTTTTGATGATTAGTCCTTCATAGCTTTATGAACAATCAAAAGTTAAGATGATCAGTGAAAGCAGTTTTTCATTTATTTATCTAGCTGTCTGTAATGATCAAATACGAAAATGTATGCTACTAGGAGAAAAATATATGACATTTATGAAATGAACCATCCAGAAGAAGACATTGATATGTAGAAGTGGACAGTCATGGCTATATAAACCATGACAGAAAAGGAAAAGGAACTGTTACATTATACCAACGGCATGTTTATAATTCTATACCTATATACAATAATTTATGCAGTATATAAAACTTAACCAGAGAAAAATAGGTACGCTGCCGTCAGTGTATCAAAAATTAAGGTACTTTGACTTAAAAGCAAAGTGAAACTTCGGTTCACATCATTAAACCAAAATTTATTCACATAAATTGTTACCATCCCCAAAGTATAATCCCAGTATTTATTTTAATATAACCACACCTTACATGAACTTGCGCACACATTCTTTAATGATTGATGTCATATTAGTTTAAATATAGATATAGTGATATGTTTCGGTGGAAACTAGAAAATTTGGTTTTCGCTATCAAATCAGAAATTTCAACAGAGGATATAGTTCAACTTCATTCTCTAACTCATTTACAGCCTTTAATGTATCCAAATCAATGTCTTTAGCTGGATTTCAACAGGAATACATGAATTACACTTATATCACACCATGACTGAGAGCAATTTGACAACATAAGTTCAATTTGAGAGCTGAATGAAATAAATAAACAACACCACTTGAATCGAAATTCAAATAGAAATTATGCAAACCCAAGCACAATATAAGATAATAAAACAAAGAAAATTACCAAAATGCGGCGGAGCATTGCCAGGCAGAGTGTTGCCGATTTGAAATCGAGGCGTAGCATCGCCAGTACGAGGCGGAGGCGGAGCGTCGCCAATACGAGGCGGAGGTTGAGCATCGCCAATACGAGACGGAGGTTGAGCGTCGCCAATACGAGGCAGCGGCGGAGCGTTGATGAGGCGGTAACCCTAAAATGCGAAAGAGGAACAACGAAAAGGCGAAACATCGAAGCGTTAGTGAGACCAGCAAAAATAAAAGATAAATTACCATTTTATCCACTTTAGTTTAGTCTATTTACAAAAGTACCGTAGTTCTTGACGGTAATAACCGTTGGAAATTGTTTCTAACGGAAATAACCGTTAGTAGCTTGTTACAGTTTTAATCATGACGAATCAAAAACAAAAAAGTGTTACAAACGGGCATTTTTGGTGTTGTGAATCTTTGAATTGTAGACTGTTGACCATCTGATAGTTGTTGATTTTAAATTGATTTAAGATGAAATTTGATGGAGCTTTGTGTAAGTGAGATCGGCTAGCAGGAGATGAAAATGGTGGCCAAAAAATGTTCATATGCATTAGGGTTAGGAGTCTTTTTATAGTAAAGAGGTAGAGAGAAAGATGGATCATATCTCTTATCTATTCTTTCTAAATCTGAGTCATCCATCTAAAATGCCCTTCGCCCATTTTTTTACCGCCCCTTACATTTTTTTTTAAATTTCTAGCCCTATTCATGGGACTTAAACCCATTTTAAGCCTATAGAACTATTATTAATTAAATCTGATTTAATTGCTTGATGATATCGCATATTGATCGTTATACTTATAACTATTATAAATATATACAATAATATTTATTCCTCAAATCATGTTCAGAACTTTACATTCAATACTTTGTAAATATTAATTAATTTAATTAATTTATAACACGTATAAACTAATTAAATCGTTTGTTCTTAAGAGAATTCACCATATTAGTTGTATGACTTGTCAAGTGTAGATTTGGTTAGCGATTAATAATAAACTATTTGAACGTTAACGTTCACACGTCACTTAGCAGGTAGTGTGAAATTTTAGCCAAAATTTTCGCTTATTTATTTATGATAAAAATCTAATTTTAGTTTATAAGGGTTACTGGCTGTGACTTTTTGTTTGCACCAATTTTCTTCGTCAAAACTATGTCACTTTGGACTTATGGAATTTGAAAATGGTCTAAATTCTAATATCGTTCATATTCAACTCTATAGTCCAAACACAAAATTCTTGGTTCAATAATAACAATTTTCATTAATCGAAATGCACTGGCCAGAGACTTTGACTTTTAATTGACTAGAGTTGACCATGATACTAACCCCATATAAGAGAGAAGGTGAAATCTCTCTTAAATAGTGCTTCACTTTCAATACTTCCACTCGACCTAACTATAGTCACTTGATGGACACTATACCGTGATTTTACTATAATCAAAGCGGAGCTTTTATATTGAAGATCCATAATATTCTCAAGTCGAAAGAACTGTGTAAATCAGTCACATCGATATTTTCTGTTTAACCCCAGTTATATTAACCAACAGAAAACTATCGAGTGAGTCATTCCATACTTATAAAATAATTATTAGTACATAACCCTTTGGTGTCCTAACAGCCAAGAGTAATACACCATCCAAAATTTGGAGAGTGTCATGTACTCTAGTCTCAACTAATAGATTGATATATAGTCTTGATACATCTTGAGCAAGAACATTTAAAATGATATATTTGTTTTCATTATGATAAATTATTCACGATTAAAATACTTTGTGACTACTATCACAAAACATAGCATTTATGAATTTTCTATTAAATATACTTTTAATTAAATTAATTAATTAATGTAACACA
The DNA here is from genome assembly GCA_030765085.1 of Allium cepa. Classification (NCBI taxonomy): domain Eukaryota; kingdom Viridiplantae; phylum Streptophyta; class Magnoliopsida; order Asparagales; family Amaryllidaceae; genus Allium; species Allium cepa. Next base: position 509,991,464 of record CM060945.1, read on the forward strand.
TTATATTAAATATATAATAGAAAGAAAACATATTTTATTTCGAACAAGATTGGCTACCAAGTTAGATATATATGATAAATACATAATTGCACCTAGGGCATACCCCTAACTCTATCATTCTCCCACTTGCACTCGGGTCAACTATGAGACATTATTCCAACTTCTTAAATGGTTTCTTTAAAACCAATTGGGTCAGTCCCTTAGTAAATGGGTATGCTATTATGTTTAATCATCTTCTCTGTCGATTTACACTCTTCGATGTTGATAAATTACCTTTATCATGTGGAACAACTCAGAGTATCGCTCGACTTCTAGTAAGCTCTAAGTTCTATTATGAAATATATCGTGACATTGTTATCATATAATAATATAATGGAATTCTCAACATTTGGAACCATCCTCAACTCAGTTATAAATTTGTGCATTTATATTTATATACATTGCTTTTATTGTGTCACTATTCAAGGCGGTGTACTTAGCCTTTTCATTGAACCAACCATAGTCTTTCATTTGGAACATTTCCAACTTAAAGATTCTTAATGTGAATTTATTATTGACATATTACACTCAATATCACTTATGGGAATTTGAGTCCGAACACTCCTTTATAAGGAGTTTGTTGTTAGTAAACAATTCTCTAGTATTTCATAAACACACAAGAATTCCTCAAACAATCATTTAGTGATATCACTTTGGATTTGATATTTTTTTCATGTATCAATACATAAACAAATCACGATGTCATAGACAACATAACATGTATGATAATTCCTATTGTCAGGCATAAGGAATCCACCTTACATATTCCGTATTAAACATTTTAATAAAGCACACTTACATATCATTTGAGACATTCCCAATGTCTTTTATACTTACTATAAAAGACATTAGTTTGAGTATTAAAATAACTAAGGCTGATTTTAACATAAATACATCATTAAAAATCAGTAGTGTTTTGTTTACTTATGGTTAAAAAATATCTATGTACCTTTTAACTTTCTTACTTATAAGCACACGCTTCCTCTGCACTTTGACTGACAATCAAACTATTTGATATTTACATCAAAACCTATGTTCAATTTTAACACTTACAAAATGATGTTTTCCGTCATTCCTTGGATCATATCCAAAATCCCACAAACTCAATATCGCTCCACCGACTTTGAGACACTTTGGTTGTTATGTGCAAATAGTCTAGTCTAAATCTATATTTAGACCTTTCTGTTTCAACCCATATATATCAAACCTAAAATCACACTAGATGATAATTTTGCGAGAAAACCTGTATTAACTTGAGTATGTTAAATAATAAATCTATTACGTTAATTTCAAAAATCAAAATTTATGAGGTTACTCCTATTAACGTTGCTTATTATATTCCAACTGCATTATTCTCTTAAAGATACAATCGTGGCTGATGGATCACATCCCTTTGGATACAACTATCGAAATCCTATTTTGATAATGTACTCGGAATCCCTTTGAAATTGCGCATTATACCATATCATAAAGTCAATACACTTAATGGCTTAATTGACGAATGAGGATTATCTATGCCCGACATTGATAGGAAACTCATAGTTTCTCTCAGTATGTGAGAATGCTTATTAGACACTCTAACGCGATGTATTCATTTAGGTTAGTTATCTTTATTTCATCTCATGTAATTGGTTTTATCTTTGGATCATATCTAATTCCATTTTACCACCACTAATTTCTTAAGGAAATTCCTTTACTATGAAGTTGGCATCTCTTATAACAATAATTATTTCTCATTGCAATAAAATAGGTTTCCAAAAATACTTTATGAATTTCCTTATATATAAAACTGATTTGGTTTTAATTTAGAAAACTTATGTTCAAAACATGTGTAATTCAATGACAGTCCTTCACAAACTTCTTTTGGGGGAGATTCTTACAAGATCCCTCATGAACAATTATTATGTGCAGACTTTCGACTTGCACCGCCTGCAACTTCTTGACTAAGATATGTTGAGGTTTCTTATAAACCCATATCTTGTAAATAATTATTTAGATGAAATAATATTAACCTTGCGTGCTACTCTTAAGCACATGACATTATAGAAGAAATTAACTCAACTTCACTTACTATTAATCGTGCTTTGTCTGACAAAGTTCAGTTACTCCTTATCGATACATCATTATATATTACATGGAGGAGTGACTTTTGAGATTGAATCTTTGTTCATTTTTAGGTACATTCGGAACTCTTTCATATATACTCATCCATTTGATAAAGTTAAACTATTTTTATCGCGTGTTATATTATTTACTTTGATTGTATATTCTATAGGCTTAGCATAGGCTTATACATGCATATCAAATAGACATGTCTATATATGTGATTGCTCATCGATGAATATGACGAATTATGTGGAATTTTTTTGATATTCATAGAGTTACGATTGCACACATCTACATGTATTAATTTGAAGAGTTCATCAACTATTTTGATGCTTCCACTAAATGGGTATATAACCCTTAGTTTTTTGAGACATAATTAACCAATATCATATGATTCATAGTCATATAATAAAATTATTTCTCAAAAATACGGCTTAATCTATAATTCCAAAATAATTCTAAATAATTTTAGATACTTTCGTATTTTAAATGCATCGCTTTTTTTTATTAAAAACGAATACCATATTTTAGTTGTATTTCATTATGAATATTCATAACATCCACATTGAATATAACAATGTCCGTTTTTCAGTCGACACCAAAAAATAGTCATTATTTCAAAAATAATGTTCGGTATGTTTTATGAAAACATTTTTCATAACCGATGCTATCAAAAAGTGTTATATGACATGCTCATACTATTTCCGCCATTATTATAATAGCATACTGAATTTGAAGGTCCATCATTCACTTAATATAAATAATTTATTTCATATATTGTAACTAGTTTACAGCGGTGAGTACTTTGACCAAATATCTTGAACTCAAAGAAATAAATTTTATAGAAAACAATTTTCTATATGAAAATACATTTTGAAATATAAATCGTATTTCTTATTCCAATGTTAAGTATCAATTATTGTTATCACAATTCTCATTTCCAATGATTCTTTATGAAGCAGAAGTGACTATTTATTCTCTTCATTCCAACCGTACCTTAGATTACATCTACTTTTGTTCATTTGTTTTTCTTTATAAATGGTCAAACCATTCAAAAGAAAACCCTTACTAAAATATCATAATGGACACTTTACCAAAGCGCATTCGATTACCCTCAATATTTAAAGACATCAAATACACCGCACTTTACGTAAACTAATTAAACTGACATTTCAACGATTGAGTTCTTAGATTTATATTGTAGTTTTGGTCTAGTGTTATATTTAACACAATACGATCCTTTTGTAATCAATCAAATTGAATACCCGATCTAGCAATGTTGTTTATTTAGTTTTTCGAAAGAACTAATATAACCAAGTATCGTGTATTACGAACTGTGCCATTCCCATATAACACTTATATGCGATAGTATATAGATCAAATATCCATAGTCTTATATTGCTTTTAAAGTTGAAACTCATAGAATGTAATACACGGTCTCGACTAAAATAAACTCATTAGCGACCAAATTGCGAATGTACTTAGTAGTTATAAATTAACATGCAAGAAGTATTTAATAGTAAGTGTATATATATATATATTATATTATATTTCTATTTGTCAATTTTCAATTCAGTTCTTTTGTATATTTTAATTGATAAACATTTTATCAATTGTATTAAATGCATAAATTTATCAATGTAGATTATTATAACATTATATAACATATTTTCCTATAATATTAAAAAGGTTAAATGTTATCATTTCATTTTTCAAATAAGGCTCCCACTATTCTTTTATGTTTCACCAAACCCTTAACAAAACATAGAAGTCTTTCGACTTCATTAGTGGGTGTTAGGACTCGCTTGTCTTGAGATTCTGACCTTGAGTCAGCTTAATAAATCATATCCACAAGCGATGGATAACTCCTTATCGATTGTATCACATACAACTCCTAACCCTTTGGTACCTTGTCTTAATTCCGCTTCGACCTTGAGTCTGCTCAACGAATCAAAATGAAAATTTTCACTCATACCTATCATATTACGATGGGCTAAGTATAGTATATGTATCTTGAGTCTGCTCAACAAATACATATAGTTATCTTACTTCGTCTATTCAATATATTAATAATATTACACATAACATACCTAGCTTGAGTTTGCTTAACAACTAAGGAGTATGCAAGTAATTTATTAGTATATAACACACACATATATAGAGACAACATTATATTGAAGATTCGTATTCTTCAATATATTATGTTGAACGATATCGACTTATGAAACAATGAATTTCTTATGAAATGGCCTCGTGATTCAAGTATCAGACACATTTGAGATAACAGTGTACGTATAGTACACATATATTTATCCCTTAAGCCTGTTTAGGTTTTTTTTAATGTTACACATTCAGTTTATACATTCATATTATATAAGTTTAATAACTTTTATATTTTATATTACTTATATAATAGTCTTATGCATGACATTGTATTAATTAAATCTTATTTATTGAATTTTAATGAATTGACATTTTGATTAATTGTAAATTAATATAACATCAATATTTAATAATTATTATATACTATAACTATTATAAGTATAACACATATATCATGTACATGTGTGTATTATTTAATTGATTAAACTTTTAATTAATTTTGTTTAATTAAACTATTTAATTAAAGTATATCAATTTCTAAATTTAATTCATATATGTATATGTATACTTATGATATTTTAAACACTTAAAACAACATAACATATATTATAATATATAATACATATACTTGTTTACTAATTAATTATTTAATTAATTTATTTATCTTATTAATAAAGTTTAAAATTTTGAAATTAATTTGAATTATTTTCAAACAGTTTGAAAATTTTCATTATATTATAACATCTATATGTGTGTATATATGAATATATTATATTTTGAATTTAACCTTTAAAATTTAAAAATATCATATTTTCAATTTTCAAAACAATTTAAAAATTTTTATTATAACATTTATAATATTTTATTATTTCAAATTTAGCTTTTAAATTTAAACTTTTATTTTTAGTTTCAAAACAATTTTGAAATTATCCCCAGTAGGCCTCTTCTATCACTACAACAAAATAACATTTTTTACAACAGACAATGCCCGTTGTAATAAGGGTTTCGCAATAAGCAACCGTCTTATTATGCGATGTTGTAATAGACTCAATAGATTTTACAATCGTTTAAAACCATTGTAGTAAGCCTTTGTACAACGGTCCAAAACCATTGCAATATAGCCTTTACAACGGTCATGGACCGTTGCAATATTCCTTAGCTACAACAGACATCAACCGTCTTAATAGATGTCCATTACAACTATTTTTTGCCCTATTAGAAAAAGATGCAATATTTAAAAAAAAAAATTAGACCATTAATGCAACATGCATACAGATCATACGCACAATTGCTAAAAACCTACAATAAATTATAGATACATGTCATTTATAAAGTTGCACAGTTAATTCTTCTAATACATATTCACATATTTACATACCAAGCTTATACATATTGTTGCACATTTACAAAACCAATTAACGAAGAACATACTCCACGACAAAAAAGAATATCAACCATAGTTCGAAGTTGAGTAATACCGCCTAAACTTTGCTTTGACCTCTGATGGAAGACGCATATGTTGATAGTTTCTGTCCAACCAAACTACTGTTGCTTTTGCTTCCAATATGGGATACACAATATTTTCTTATATTTTAAGAATCTCACTTATTTGAAAAAATAAATAATTATTTAACCACAGATAAGATATAAGTATTTAAGCACTAATCACCTAGTTGTTGGTAATTTCCATGTAAGAAATACTCAAAAAATATGCATGTTTCTATGACACATATATATCTCTATTCTCTCTTCTTTAAACGGTTTCACTGTTCACAACCTACTAAGAATATGAATCTAATCATCAATTGCACAAAATATACATAACCAACTGATCATACCAGTTGGACCATAGAGTTGAGTACAACCAAATACTCCATTCCGAGCATCCAAATACAAAATATGCATTTGTGAATCTTGGTTTTATGCAAATTGATTCCTAGTGCGAAGACAACCACTCGATACTGCACGTATCAGCAAATAAGGTGTATCTTGTGTAAGCTAGTACCTTATGCACAATCCTTGAGGAAAAAATTGCTGATTATAACATTGGACATTTTCTACACGAATAACATTAATTAATAGTGCTACTGCCTCATAAATAGTAGTTTTGTGGAATCAACATGAAAATGATGTGATTAACTTATGAAAATATCATAATAGTATAATTGTTGATATCAAGAGTTTAAACAAAATAAATAAATTCCATAACTTAAACAAGAAAAAACAGAAAAAATAGCATGTAGAAAAATAAACCACAAAACCTGATATAGCGATGAATTTTTCTAGTAATATACATCTGTTTTTTCCTCTTCGCATACTGAAGCAATCACTATCAATACATATTGCTAGAGACTTTCAGCTGCAGGGAGCATAGACACTGTATCTTCTATAAGATGCTCAGCACGATCCAGAAATGGTTTCTGCAAAATACGTACCTGTACGTGACCCAAGGAATTTACAATCAAGATTTATTTTATCAAGAAATGGGTAGATTATGCTCAGTGTGCTCTTTTGATCATACGTACCATAGCAACAGCAAGTCAGCAACAGCAAGGCAGCAACAAGAAATCAATACTTCAAATCGAATTAGCCATGTTCTTTGCAATGTGAATAGCAAGAATCATAAAGTTTGAATCTCAGAATGGAACAAAGGTAAAGAAAAACTAAAATACGAAACAGAGAAATAGTAGAAATTATAACAATGCATGAACTGAATCGATTGATATGTAGTGATGAACATCGAGAATTATAATGAAATAATAGTTATGAACAGCAAAAATTATATCAAGCAACAATGCACTATAAAGTGTAAACTATACCATGAGTATCATCTTGAAACTCATAGCAAATTCCCGCAATCGTGGAAAAATGAATCATACTATGACAAAAGTGGAACTAGCAGGTTCAAAGCTTTGCCGATCCCCTGTGATATATAGAACCTCAAAAAAATCCCTAAAGAAATTAAGTATTGGTATTTGGTGCCATACTGCCATATAACAGCAATAGGCTTGCATGGGGCGGGATAATAGATAGAATACATACAACAAATGAACACCATATGTACACTTAAAAGTAGATGCACAAATAGGTTGAATTACCAGAAAACTACAACTTAACAAATCTGAAATCTGAATTTATCAAACCAATGGCAGAGCCATGAAACTTTTAGATGTCTAAAACCACACATAGGACACAGTCAACTGACCCAACCAGTGAAGCTTGAGTATATTTTATTCCTTTAGAGATATTATAACTGAATTGAGTGGTGTAAAGAAATTCACACCTTCCAAACATATATTAACCTGTTAACTATGTTAACCTATAATGGAATGAGCAGCAATAGAAAAGTGAACAATGTTGAACAATGACTATATATTCAGAAATCGAGTAACGAATTGAGAAAGTGCCCTATGTTTAACCTGTGAAAATGTATTAAGAATCCATTGATTTTAAACTACTTAGCATTCAAACCACAATTCTTTCACTGATTCCTCGCATAGTAGCAACTATATTAAAAACCTAAAAGAAAACATAAACCATACAAATTTTAAAACCAATTTACCAATCTAAACCCTTAGTGTTAACAACAAGAATTATGAAATTGAAGTAAGAATTGTAACAATGCAAAAATAAGAAGCAAAAATTATGCATTGGAATTGAATCAACTGATATGCAATGCATGAACTGAATTTATATAAAACCTTACCTGAGTAGCTTAGCATATGACCACCTCAATGTAGGCCTAGGGAACGAGATGGAGATTGATTCTTCATTGACATATCTATAGTTAAATAAGTTATCGGACCACGCCCATGTACAAACTCTATAGCCAAACAAGTCATTGATAATGAGCATTGTATATAATGACAAAATAATTTACAAACCAAAGAAATACAAATATTACCTGAAAATACTACATAATAATTCACATCGTCTAAAGGAACCTCAATTCGATGGTCTACAAAAATAGATGACAGATTCACATACGTGTTGAATTTATTTATTTATAGTAATTGGTTTTTTTCTTCTAGAAACTACATTATCAATATATAAATGTAACATATCATATAGTCATATACTCGATTTTTTTATTGAATTAGCAGTAGTATAACACATACTGAATTAGCTAGCAGTAGTATTGTTATCCCATTTTTGGTCAAAACTGGAATATCAACAAATTGGCAAGGAATGATGGATATCAGTTGGAATCAAGGCTACGATCGATATCGCCAAAATTTGATTGAACTCCGATCGGGACGAAATTGATTGGAAATGATGATAAGGACTAGTAAAGACTATGTTTCAAATTTCAGGTTAATCGGAGTTCGTATGAAGGAGATATAACCAAGCCAAATGGAAGGAAGCACTGCCGAACCATCCATCCTCCACTCCCAAGCACTGCCGGTCCAAACTTCCCTTCCTAGCCGAACCAACTCCACTTCCCTTCCTAGCCGAACCAACTCCACTCACTACCGAGCCAACCTACTTCCTCATGCCACCGAATCAATCCATCTCACCACCCTACACCGAACCACAACCTACCGAACCAAGTCCCACCGAACCACCCCTCTTTCCATGTCTACCGAACCAACTCATTCTCCATCCACTGCCGAATCAAGGCAACGCCGGGCCAATCAACGCTTCACCAACTACCAGACCAAAGCACTACCGAACCATGGTTGCCAGGCCAGATCATGTCAGCCCAGGCCTACCAGCAGCTATATACATCAAAGACCCCTACCCCCAGCCTCACTCTATAAATAGAGGGGCAGGGGTACAACAGTGGGGGACAAGTTTGAGAGCTCAAACGAGGAAGGAACTTTCGAACAACTTATATACGCTTGTAATCAAAGCCTTGGACTTGTAATCTGAAAAATAAAGGAGAATAACATATAAAGTGGACGTAGGCACATTCTGGCCGAACCACTATAAATATGTGTGTCTTTTACAGTTTAGTCCTTGCTTTTTACATATTTGCATAAATCACCCAAATCACTAAGAACAACACAAAATCAACTGAATCATACGACTTGGAGGTGTTTGCCCATTTTTTGTGCAAACATTTTTGGTGCTTTCACCGAGAAGGACTAGCACCCGCTGCATCGGATATAAGTTTGGATTTGGAAGACAATGACTAGGCAAAATAGTAGAAGGCAAAGGGCTGAGAGAAGCCAACCGGAAGGAAGTCAACAAGCATCCTCCGTAGCTGAGGAAGGACCGGTTAGATCTACATAAACCGAGAGGAAATGGAAGCCATAACAAATTCACTGCAAGAGAGGTTGTTGAAGAGTCAACAGGAGATGATGTAGACTTTCTTGGAGCAAATGAGAGCTGCACGGACCCAGGACTTAGGAACAACTACAGCGGCTGTGGATGCAGGACAAGGAGCTAGGGTTATGGAACCCAATGGAGGACAGGATGCAGAGCCTGAGGGCAATCGACAAGGGCTTGGGGGCAGGCCCGCAGGATCCAACACAGGAGGACCTTTGGAAGGAGTTCAACAGGCTAGAACCAACATTGCTGCTAGCGAGCCACATGAAGAGTATGTACCGGAATTCCCTCGGGGGGAACCCCCGACAGACAACGCTAGATTGGTAAATATAATCAGAAAGACTGTGCGAGGAGGTTTGACCAGCGGAGACTTGGAAGGAGTGAACAGGAGTCCGTTCGCTCGGAAAATAAGGATGGCTCAGAATCCACCTAAGTTCAAGCTACCTAGCGTGAAGGTGTATGATGGCAAGGCAGACCCTACGGATCACTTGATGAGATACACCAGACACATGGAGGTGCTGGGGACATCGGAGGAAGTGATGGCCCGATGCTTCCCTTTGTACTTGATGGACTTAGCTGCGATGTGGTTTAGGCAGCTGGAAGAAGGATCTATCAGGACTTGGAGGGAATTGGTGGAAAGGTTTTTGGAATAGTTTCGGGTTCATGTCAAGAGACCGAAGAATGTGATGACATTGACATCAGTAAAGCAAAGGATAGATGAATCGCTTAGAGCTTTTCTAACTCGATTCAGTGCCGCAGTTGCTTCGGTTGATCGGCCCGATCCATCGATGGTTTTAATGGCAGCAGTATTAGGAGTCAGGGAGAACTCGGATTTCAAGGTATCTCTGATACGAGATCCCCCACGGGATCTCGACGAATTCTTTCACGAGGCAGAAAGGTTCCTTCGGCAAGAAGATGCGAGTACGGATTTAAAGTTAAAAAAAGGTTAATGCAATTGAGGTTGGAGGACCATCCAGCAAAGGTTTGGATAAAGACAAAGGAAAAAGGAAGTTGGACGATGATTCTAGAAATGCTAGAAAGCAATGGAAGGATCCAAAGTTTTGCACATACACAGGATTGAACGAGACGCTAGAGCGGATATACCTGGATACTCGGAATCGCCTTCCCTACCGGAGGCCAACTAGGAGAGAACCAACAAAACGGGAAAGGACATCAGGAAGGCACTGTCTCTTCCATGATTTGGATGTACACGACACCAACAACTGCAGGCACCTAAAGGACATAATTGAGGAGCATGTAAGGAACGGACAACTGCCACAATATGTTGGACCTTGGAATGCAACGGCGGAGCAGGATCAACCGCCGCCTACCTCAAGCTACGATGGTGGGAAGCCCAGGAACGATGGTGGGAGGCCCAGGAACGATGGTCGATTGATCATCCATTGACCAGGATAATATGGAATAAGTAGCGAACTATTGGCAAGCAACCAAGCCATTTACACATGTACGGGGACGGAGATAGCCCCTAGGCATGCTCTGAATGATGATAAACTGCGATGCTATGGTTTGTGAAATTTATCTTTTGCTTTTGGATTGGACACTGCTTTTCTTTTTGGTTTTTGGTTTTGGAGCTTGGATTAAGCTCCTGGTTTTGCTTGCTTTTGGATTTTCCTTTGGATGATTGTTTTTGGTTTTGGACGCTGGTTTGGATTTCTGGCTTTCTGGTTTTAATTTGGATTTTGGATTTGGATTTCAGATTTGGATTTTGGATCTAGATTTTGGTTTGGATTTGGATTTTGGATTGGATTTTGATTGGATTTTTATCTGATTTTTGATAAACGGTCGTCGGGTATGGATTATGCCTGGCAAGGGGTGAGTCGCTTTGCCCGAACGTGGTAAATTGGCTTACTCAGGTCGTGAAGTATGGACTATGCTCGACAAGGGTCCGAAGTGACTAGGATTCGGCCTAGGACTTAGGCCCTCTATTATCAATTGTTATTATCAGGTCGTTGAGTATGGACTATGCTCGGCAAGGGTCTGGAGTGACCAGGATTCGGCCTAGGACTTAGGCCCCGTACTATCGATTATTGTTTCAGGTCGTTGAGTATGGACTATGCTCAACAAAGGTACGGAGAGACCAGGATTCGGCTTAGGACTTAAGCCATGGCATTGTACAGCGCCCAGGGATACTAGACCAAGGTCGTCAAGTGTGGATCACGCTTGGCAAGAACCCGGAGAGGTTAGCTCAACGTCCAGGGACATTGGACCACGGTCATCAGATGTGGATCACGCTTGGCAAGAACCCGGAGAGGTTATAGATTTGGATATCGACCTGGAGAGGTCTTGGATTTGATTATTGACTATTGGATAAGGATGGATTAGAACTCGGTTGTTGAGTTCGAATGGATATGGAATTGGCCAAGGCTTTGGTTATTCGATTTGGAATTGGACATTAACTCGGAGCAGTGAAGGATGATATACTCTGGCAATATGTCTATGGACTTTGGATATTGGATTCGGAACTATTCAACACACGCCTTGTTATCACAAGGCATGTTTTGGGGGGCAAAGTGTTATCCCATTTTTGGTCAAAACTTGAAAATCAACAAATTGGCAAGGAATGATGGAGATCAGTTGGAATCAAGGCTACGATCGATATCGCCAAAATTTGGTTGAGCTCCAATCGGGACGAAATTGATTGGAAATGATGATAAGGACTAGTAAAGGCTATGTTTCAAATTTCAGGTTAATCGGAGTTCGTATGAAGAAGATATAACCAAGCCAAATGAAAGGAAGCACTGCCGAACCATCCATCCTCCACTCCCAAGCACTGCCGGTCCAAACTTTCCTTCCTAGCCGAACCAACTCCACTTCCCTTCCTAGCCGAACCAACTCCACTCACTACCGAGCCAACCTACTTCCTCATGCCACCGAATCAATCAATCTCACCACCCTACACCGAACCACAACCTACCGAACCAAGTCCCACCGAACCACCCCTCTTTCCATGTCTACCAACCAACTCATTCTCCATCCATTGCCGAATCAAGGCAACGCCGGGCCAATCAACGCTCCACCATCTACCGGACCAAAGCACTATCGAACCAAGGTTGCCAGGCCAAATCACGTCAGCCCAGACCTACCAGCAGCTATATACATCTAAGACCCCTACCCCCAGCCTCACTCTATAAATAGAGGGGCAGGGGTACAATAATGGGAGGCAAGTTTAAGAGCTCAAACAAGGAAGGAACTTTCAAACAACTTATATACGCTTGTAATCAAAGCCTTGGACTTGTAATCTGAAAAATAAAGGAGAATAACATATAAAGTGGACGTAGGCACATTCTGGCCGAACCACTATAAATCTGTGTGTCTTTTACAGTTTAGTCCCTGCTTTTTACATATTTGCATAAATCATCCAAATCACTAAGAACAACAAAAAATCAACTGAATCATACGACTTGGAGGTGTTTGCCCATTTTTTGTGCAAACAAGTATAATTCACATATTCATTTTCATTATGTTGGATATATAATGATATATGATTCAGGATTCAATAATTCATGCAGCACTAGATATATATGATTCAGGACCAAGCTACTTCAAATTCAATAATTCATGTATACATCTAAGTTTAATATATGCATTATTACGCAGTGCTTACAGGTAACAACAATAGCAAGAATAGGATTTCATTAGCAAACGAGCAATTAGCATAAATAATTACTCAACTAGCAAATGGCAATCTAGATTCTAACATCTTCAAAATTCGTATAACTAGCATCTCAATTCTCGAAAGTAGAACAAATCAACAATTACTTTTATTCATACTCACATGCTTTCTCTTCCTTATCGTCGATCTCAATTTCATGTTTTCTGCAATAGTTGAACTATTGAAGGCTACCACTCAACAGTAATCAGTAGCAGCGTCTATCGATCTACGAGATTTTGCCTAATTTTTATTGACGAAGGGATCTAGGGTTTTTGATTCCTTCGTGTTTTTTTATTTTGTTTTATGAATAGGCAAGTAGTAGTCTCGACTAGGGCACGAAAGGAAACAGAGATTAATATCAATTTGGTAATGTGTATGGGCTATTGTGCTGTGTTGGGTTTTTGGCTATATAGTAAAGAAGTGGTCGGTTAACGGTTAACCAACCGACCTAATTTTCATTGACTGTTATCCGAACCGAAAATATTCGGTTAACGTCGTTCGGTTAACAAGTGAAAACATAATTAAATGTGATATGAATTTCTTAAAAAATAACTTTTATTAAAATATTAAATATAACTTCTTGGTTATTATTAATTATTACTTATTACTTCCTAGTTATAATTGAATATTTATTATTAAAAGTTAACTATTATTTATATGTTACCAATTATTAACTAAAAAAATTTAATATTAATTATTAAAATCTAACTACTATGTATTCATTATTAATTCTTAAGTATTAATTATTTAAGAGTAATAAAAAACACTATTACGGTTGGGAAATGAATGCTTACTGCTGGGCTAGTTAGCTTTCTACTCATGGCTCTGGTGAAACTTGGGGCTCTACTCTTCAGAGTGGGTTTTTTTAAATAAAAACGGTATTATAAATTTTACTTTTGATTTTAAAGTTTCAAAATTTTGATTCCAAATTTTATGAATTTTTTTAAATTTGTTTTAAATAAATTTGTATTTTAAAAAAATATAAATATTATTATTAATTATAATTATCAAATACAAAATACTAAATAATAAAATATGCTTCTTAATTACTAAATATTAATTGCTTATTAATTATTAATTACTATATATTAGTCTTAGTTATATATTAATCACTTAATCACTAATTATACAATAAAAATTATTTTATAGTAACTATAATTTATAAAAATTACGTTCTATTTGTTCATTACTAATTTTTTAGTTGCTACCTATTACTTCTTAATTATAATTAAATATTACTAATTAAATGTTAACCAAATAATAAATACTAAATATTAGTACTTAAATATTAATTATTAATAGTAATTATTTAATATTAATTATAATTTTTAATTTGTTATTATCAATTATTATGTATTAAATATTAATATGATTTATTAATTATTTAATAGTAACTGGTATAAATTATTATTTATTAATTACTAATTATTTATGATTTAATAGTAGTTATTATAAATATTAACTATAATTAATAAGGTTATTCAATAGTAGTTATTAATATTAATTACCGAATATATTTATTTTATTATTTTTATAATGATTTATATTATTATTATTGTTATTGTTATTATTACTTTTAAGTTGTTTAGTTTTGGGTTGCACCTCTAGCCGACCACCCCCTGACCTTTTTGGGAATAATGGTTTAGTTGTTGTATAAATATAACATAATTATTGACTGTAGATAATAATTAGTAATTATAAATTATTTATTAATAACGTTGGTTATAAATTATAAATTATTAATGTTTTTACAACCTTTCATAACAACTGGTAAATTAAAAAATATGTAATATGTATCTATTACAATTAAAAAAACAAAGAAATTGACATCTATTACAACAGGAAAAAGAAAATGGCTGTAACAGATATCTATTACAACAGGCAAATAGAGATGAAAACTGGTATCTAGTACAACGTGCCGAATACCGTTGTAATAAACTATATTACAAATCGTTGTAATAGGACTATATTACAGCCGACCGAAAACCATTGTAATAAAACTATATTACAACGGGCCAAAACCATTGTAATAGAGCCAAAAACTAGTATATAATACAACGGACCGAAAACCATTGTAATAGGACCATATTAAAATGGGCAAGTTGACAACGTTGTAATAGGCGTATTGGATGATGAAAAGTTGCACCTATTACAACGGGCTTAAGAACACCGTTGTAAAAGGTTTCTATTACAACGGTTATTTATGGCCAGTTGTAAAATAGGCGTTGTTAAAAGATAATTTTGTTGTAGTGTATTAGGGGTAAACTTTTGGGCTCGTATATCTTTTCGAGCCAGGCTGATATTCGAGTGGGGTAGAACACATGATTATCCAAACCCAGTCCTAGACACCACCTTTCTTAGAACTCTACTAGTTGAGATGTGAGCTTAATTAGTTAACTCTAACATGACTAATTAGACTGCATAAGCTATTGGGCTTGAATACTATTGTTGGAACTGGGCTAGCCTGTAGTGGAAGTTATGGATGAATTTAAAAAAAAATTACCGTATCGGATTTTTATTGGGCCGACGAAGCCTAATTTAGTTAGAACATTTCTAAATTTAATTTAAATAAAATCTTTATTTCATTTAAATTTGTAATTAATAGATTAAATTTTATTTAATTTATTTTAAATTAAATATAATGATACATATATGTATGTGTGTGCATGTGTAACATAAAAATTCGTATGAGGTTGTTATCCAGCCTTTTGACCAGGCAGTATGTGGATGGACTTGACGAATCGTGTGACGCCCCACCTCTATAACCACGCTAGCCAAGGACACTATAGGGTAATGTCGTCAACTAACACGGATAATAAGGCTGGTTAGGAGCGACCATCTATAGCCTTGCTTTAACTATCTAGTGAATACATCGACATAATCATACACACCAGATCGACATATCAATGAATACTTAAAACAAAACCATAGGTGGTTGGAGGGTCTATCAGAACAGAATATAACAACTCAAATGCAATATACATCACAGAACAGTAGATCGTCATATACACATATACTGATACATAACAGAGTATACAAACTGATAAACGTCAAGTGGTATAGCAAACCACAATATACAGACGAATCCAAAAGAATACATATACCAGAGCTACAACAAAAAGGACTACACAAAAACTATAACAAAAAGGAACAAGCTGAATAGTCCATGCGGAAGCAAAATAGGCTAAGTCCAAAAGCACCTAACCTGAAACAACTCGGTCTGACCCGAGTATAAATACACGGGTTAGTCTAGCCAAACAAATCAGTTAGAAAACTGAACAAAATAAACCTGCAAGGTCATAAAGTATAACAAATATCTCTACAAGAGATAACACAATCATATAACAAAAGATGAATCATAACAAGACAAGCCTCATCTCATTGGCAATTCAAATAAACAAAGGATATGAATATCCCAAAACAAGCCAAAAAGGCAATAACAAATACCAATGAAGGTAACACAAGTTCCACAAGGTAACAGCCATATATCGTGCGGCTCAAAAAGACCAACACCAAAGAGCGATACCTAGGTAATATAAATATCAACGAAAACAAAAGATTGCACAAGTTCAGTACTGTATAAACAAGGATCCATAAGCCCGAAGGCTCCAAACCCAAATATCACTCGAGCGGCTCATAAAGACCAACTCCGAAAGCGATACAATAGGGCAACAAACCCGAAGGCACAAACCCGAAGGTACAAACCCGAAGGCAACGTACCCGAAGGCAACATACCCGAAGGCAACAAACCTGAAGGAGAAAGTCCGAAGACACTATCCCAAAGGCAACAAACCGTAGTGGTGAAGGTCCGGAGGCCCAGTACTGGACGCCACTAACTGGCAGAATGTGTCACAACTCTCGAAAAGGAATCTGAAAAGTGGTAACGTGAGTCCCATAACCACCCGTTCGCACTAAACGGTTTACTATCCATTAGTTAATTTCACACTCAAAGCAGTACAAAGTTTACCTCATCTCATTGGTAAACCAGACCAAAAGGTCAAAACAATCAATCGAATAGGTCGGGAATTAATCGCAAAGATAAACGCATGGATTCATGGTCCGTGTTTTACTTAACCATTTAATCTCCTTTCCACTCCGCACGGAGTGCGAAATTTTGTGTGTGCGTTTAAAATACAATTTATAAATTAAAGAAGCAAGCTTTTAATACAATTTAAAAGATTATTTTATAAAAACCCATGGATGAAGTCAAAAAGGAATCATCAAGGTCACATATGCATAAACAACTAATTGGAATCAACTTAGATCAATAAAAGTTGGAATCACAAACAAATAGGCGCACAAAGCAAAACAGGGAAATAGGAGTAGGTCGGTTGACCGGACTTCCTGAGTCGGTCGACCAAAATAGAAACATAAAGTTTCGGCTACAACTTCGGTCGACCGGCCCAGGGGGTTCGGTGGCCGAACTGCAAATTTCTGCAATTCCTGCCCTATTTCATCAAAGTGCAAACACTCCTAAAACACAACCAGTCAAGCAATGGACCTAAGGAGCTTTTGCCAATCGATACCTCAGCTCCATTGGCTCTCCGATTCGCCATCAGAAACATGTTCAAACATCAAAGTTAGGATCTTAGAACCCAAAACGCTAAAAATTTGGATATTCACCAATTCAATCCAAACCAAAAGCAAGTGCACATGAACAAGTGTTAGGAATTCATACCCAACAATCAAAGACAGATATAAGCATAGATGTGAGAAAAATCTCACTTTTTAACTCACAAACAAAGAAGAAGAAGCACAATTGCAAGGAGAAGACCAACCACTCTCCACTTCAACTCTACTAGCTTCAATCTAAGTTCAAAACAAGTATTTTCTTAAGTTAGGTTTAGGAAACATTCTGAAATTGAAGGAAGAAAGAGTTGGAGAAGATGAAGAGGAGGCTTACCAATAGCTTCTCTTTGATTTTGGAGCAAGAATTCAAGTTTGCAAGAAGAATTAGGGCTTGGAATTTCTAATTCTTCTTCCTTTCCCCCATTTTCAGTTTTGAGCTTGAGTTTAGAAGTGAAAATGAGTGAATGGAAGGAGAGGGACTGAGTTAGGGTATTTAGTTAGCTAGTGGGCTGAACCCAAACCCAAAACCCAACTAGAAAAAGTAGCAAAATTCAACTTACTCCAAACATATCAAAGCTTATACTCAAAAAGATCGCAAATGCCATTTTGGACTCAATGGAAGTAGTTTCAAGTCCTAATTCGGCCGTTTGCAAAAAGTAACATTTCGGATCCAAAAATCCGACTAACAACGCTATATTTAAATATATAACCGTTAAATATGCGGGTTGTTACAGATCTCCCCTCCATACAAAATTGCATCCCCGCAATTCCTAGAGATGATATTTGTAACAACTACATACACACAACATTCAAAAGAAAAGGAAATAAGCTTGAGATAAAAAGATATTCTCACCGTTGCCAAGCAAAGATAGAAAACCCGGATAAGATCGCTTAATAAACTCTCTGGTTTCCCAAGTACAGTCATTGGGGCTAGCAGACCATTGAACTTTAACGAGCGGCACGTCCTTGTTTCGAAGGTGTCGCACCTCCGTGTCAAGTACGCGAATAGGTTGCTGTACAATAGATAAGTCCGGTGAGACCTCAAGCTCTTGCAAATCAGGAGAATCGATAACAGAATTCGACTCTCGAAGACACTTCCGAAGTTGAGAGACGTGAAACACGTCGTGAATGCCAAATAAATGAGCATGAAGTGAAACTCTATAAGCCACAGGGCCAATACGTTCAGTAATAGCAAATGGTCCTATAAAGCGAGGAGCCAATTTCCCAGTCGTACTGAAATGCATCACCCCTTTCAGAGGAGAAATACGAATAAAAACAAGATCACCAATCGAGAATTCGAGAGGCTTCCTACGGTTGTCAGCGTAGGACTTCTGGCGGCTCTGTACCTCTCTCATTCTCAACCGAATAAGATCAATCTTCTCGGAAGAATCACGGACAAAATCTGGGCCAAGAATAAGCTTCTTCCCAGATTCCAACCAACAAGAAGGTGATCGACATGGCCTTCCATATAAAGCTTCGAAAGGAGCCATACCGATACTAAACTGAAAACTATTGTTGTAGGAGAACTCTACAAGAGGTAGGTGATCCTACCAACTACCACCGAAATCAAAAACACAAATACGGAGGAGATCCTCCAAGATACGATTCACCCGTTCAGTCTGTTCGTCAGACTGCGGATGATAATCTGTGCTAAAATTAAGCTTTATTCCCAAAGCTTGCTGAAGACTCTGCCAAAAATGACTCATGAATAAAGGATCACGGTCACTCACAATAGAACTAGAAACACCGTGAAGTCTTACGATTTCCTTGACATATAACCTAGCCAAATGCGAAGCAGTCCTATTAGACTTAATAGGAATAAAATGAGCAGACTTAGTAAGGCGATTAACAATAACCCAGATGCTAGAATGGCCCGATCTCGAACGAGGTAGGCCGTCAATGAAATCCATAGAAATCTGATCCCATTTCCACAATGGAATCTCTAGAGGCTGAAGAAGACCCGAAGGATGCTGATGTTCAGCCTTAATACGCTGATAAATTATGCAATTACTCACATAACTCGCCACATCGCGCTTCATGCCTTCCCAATAATAAAGACGATGCATATCGGCATACATCTTACTACTACCAGGATGAATGGTATACTTCGAACGGTGACAGTCATCAAGAATGTCATGTCTAAGTGCAAAATCAGATTCACAAAAAGACGGTTCTTCTTACGAAGACACCCATGAGAATCAATGCTGAAATCCCGCAATGCCTCATCACTGGATCCAGACTGACAAAGCTGAATAAGATGCAACAAATCAGGATCACGCCGCTAAGCATCGGCAACACGATCCAATAAAATGGGTCGAGCTTCCAAATTAAATAATAAAATAGGAGAATCAGAAGATGAACCTCTATCACGAATTTCACAAAAAGATAGAGTCTCCAGAATATCCCATTCGGCAAGCATCATAGAAACAACAGCCGAATGTTTGCGACTAAGCGCATCAGCAATACGATTACCCTTTCCAAGGGTATACTGGATATCGAAGTCATAGGAAGCAAGAAACTCGAGCCAATGCTGTTGTCTCATATTGAGTTCCTTCTGAGTGAACAAATACTTCAAGGATTTATGATCGGCATAGAGAATGAAGCGCTCGCCCAGTAAATAGTGTCGCCAAATCTTCAAGGCAAAGACAATGGCGGCTAACTCAAGATCATGAGTGGCATAGCGAACTTCATTCGGACGCAGTTGCCTAGAAGCATAAGCAACTACCCGATCCTTCTACATAAGAATGGCACCGAGACCACTACCACACACATCGGTGTAGACAACAAGATCATGATTCCCCTTGTGAACCACCAAAATAGGAGCATTAGTGAGAAGTTCCTTTAATGTCTGAAAGGAAGCTTCACACTCGTCGAACCAAATGAAACGAATGCCTTTCCGAGTAAGGCTGGTGAGAGGAAGCACAACACGGGAAAAATCCTTAATGAACTGATGGTGATAACCCGCCAATCCAAGGAAACTACGAATCTCATGCACATTCTCAGGCCTCTTCCAATTCTGGATGGCTTCGATCTTTAAGGGATCGATAGAAATGCCATTGGAAGATACAACATGGCCTAAGAACTTAACTCTGTTCTCCCAAAAATGGCACTTGGAGAATTTGGCTCTAAGCTGATGGTGACGGAGAGTACTCAAGACAATTCTCAAGTGATTAGCATGCTCAGCTTCAGCCTTAGAATAAATATGGATATCATCAATGAACACAAGGACGAACTTATCGGGATATTCTCGGAATACTCGATTCATGAGGTCGACAAAGAAAGCAGGAGCGTTCGTCAAACCGAACGACATAACGAGCCACTCAAAAGAACCATAACGAGTGCGGAAAGCGGTAAGAGGTATGCTATCCTCCGCGACTCGTAACTGATGAAAACCTTGGCAAGGTCGAGCTGAGAAAAGACCTTAGCACCCCTCAATAAATCGAATATATCATCGATCTTGGGCAATGGATACCTGTTTCTGATGGTTAACTCGTTAAGCTTGCGATAGTCAATGCAAAGCCTAAGAGTTCCATCAGACTTCTTCACGAAAACGACCGCGGATCCCCATGGAGAAAAACTGGACTGAATCAACTGCTTGGACTCAAGCTCTAAAAGCTGCTTCTTGAGTTCCTCATTTTCCTTTGTAGACATCCTCGTGGGAGGACGACTAAGTGGCTGCGCACCTGGAATGAGATCAATGCGGAACTCAATTGCCCGCTTGGGTGGCAAACCCGAAACAGGTTTAAAAACATCAGAAAAGTCACAAGCAATAGGAATACGAGATGTATCATCATCATCTCGCGAGTCAAGAGAATATAAAGCCATTTCGGAATTATCCACATTCCAAAGAACAAGTGATAGCTGAATAGGCGAATCCGGATGTCGAAGATAAAAAATCCACTCAGAACAAATAATCCTGGCATCGTATCTCAATAGCCAGTCCATTCCCAAAATCATATCAAATCCCAAACAAAAAATGACGTGCAGATTCGCATGAAAAGAAAAGCCACATAAAACAATCTCAATATCATCACAAAGCATGCTAAGGGTCGCGGATCGCCCAATAGGATTCGCAATCCTTAAAGAAGTAACCATACAAGAAACATCCAAAGATAAACCATCAACGAGCTTTTTCGATATGAAAGAATGTGAAGCACCCGTATCGAAAAGAAATCGAATCCTATGGTCGTGAAATAAAATAAAACCTTCCAAAATAGATGGAGATATACCTTTGGGTTGAGAAGGACCTTCAGAAACCTTAGCAGCATAAAGCTTGCTAGACTTGGCACCAGCCGAAACAGTAGGGCAAGTGGAAACATGATGACCTTCCTTCTTGCAATAGCGGCAGAAGAGAGGCTTAGGACAAGCTCGAATCATATGATCAAAAGAACCACAATCGAATCACTTTCGAATAAAAGGTGTTCCAGAAGACTGAGTCTGAGAGCTAGAACCACCAGTCTTCTTCTTCTTAAAAGGAAAAGACATGGACTTCTGAAATGGAAACTGCTTCTTGTTGGGGTTCTTGGAAACCTCAACCTCATCATCACTATCACACTCCTTCTCGACGGTTTCAAGATGAAGTGTAGAATCTACCAACTCCCCAAAAGAAAGCTTAAGCTGGAGCAACAATGACTTCTTAAGATATTTCTTAAGACCAGAAACAAACTTCAAATTCTTCTTATAAGAAGTGCTACTGAATTCAAGACCATACTTAGATAAAGCCTCGAATGATGCAACATACTCAGAAACAGAAGATTTCCCTTGCTTTAACTCAAGGAAGCGACGGGTCAATAAAACTTTTTCAGATTCAGGAACGAACTTGAGTTCGAATCGTCCCCGAAACTGAGTCCAAGAAAGAGTAGACTCATCAATTTCGGCTATAAGAAGCTCATACCAATCAAGGGCATGCTCTTGCAATAAGCTAGAAGTTACAAGAACTCTATCATGGTCAGAAAGATCCATACGAGAGAAGATACGCTCGCACGTGCGAAGCCAAGCTTGGACTTCAAGAACAGACTTGGAGCCCTTAAACGGCTTTCCTCCAAGATGAGAAAAATCACTGCATAGACGTGCAAAGGCAGACTTGCGAGGTGGAGATACTCGAGGAGGAACTGGAGGCTGAGTGCTCCTAAACAATTCCAAAAACTGATCGGTAGACATATAAACTCCATCCGGATGTGAGCCATTGGATTGCCCAACATCCAAACGTCGTCCCCTGCCTCTTCCCGCCATACGCTGAAAGTTAAGATAAGAACAAGATTATTCACAAGGTAGATAATTTAATATGGGATACTATGCAATTTAAATGCATTCCTAAATGTATTCCCACATTCTATCTAACCTTTGATGGTAGAAGGAATAGAGAGATGTGATAATTCGAAGATTTGTATCACTTATTACACTTTGATGTATCGTAATATGTGCATCTATTCTGTGTTTATCATATTTTGTCCTGAACCTTGCTTTGATACCAAGCTGTGACGCCCCACCTTTATACCCACGCTAGCCAAGGACACTACCGGGTAATGCCGTCAACTAACACGGAGAATAAGGCTGGTTAGGAGCGACCATCTATAGCCTTGCTTTAACTATCTATTGAATACATCGACATAATCATACACACCAGATCGACATATCCAATGAATACTTAAAACAAAACCATAGGTGGTTGGAGGATCTATCAGAACAGAATATAACAACTCAAATGTAATTTACATCACAGAATAGTAGATCATCATACACACATATATTGATACATAACAAAGTATACAAACTGATACACGTCAAGTGGTATAGCAAACCACAATATATAGACGAATCCAAAAGAATACATATATCAGAGTTACAACAAAAAGGACTACACAAAAACTATAACAAAAAGGAACAAGCTGAATAGTCCATGCGGAAACAAAATAGGCTAAGTCCAAAAGCACCTAACCTGAAACAACTCGGTCCGACCCGAGTATATATACACGGGTCAGTCTAGCTAAACAAATCAGTTAGAAAACTGAACAACAATAAACCTGCAACGCCATAAAGTATAAAAAATATCTCTACAAGAGATAACACAATCATCTAACAAAAGATGAATCATAACAAGACAAGCCTCATCTCGTTGGCAATTCAAATAAACAAAGGATATGAATATCCAAAAACAAGCCAAAAAGGCAATAACAAATACCAATGAAGGTAACACAAGTACCACAAGGTAACAGCGATATATCGTGCGGCTCAAAAAGACCAACACCGAAGAGCGATACCTAGGGAATATACATATCAACAAAAACAAAAGATTGCTCGATCTCAGTACTGTATAAACAAGGATCCATAAGCCCGAAGGCTCCAAACCCAAATATCACTCGAGCGGCTCATAAAGACCAACTCCGAAAGCGATACAATAGGGCAACAAACCCGAAGGTATAAACCTGAAGGCAACATACCCGAAGGCAACAAATTTGAAGGAGACAGTCCGAAGACACCATCCCAAAGGCAACAAACTGTAGTGGTGAAGGTACGGAGGCCCAGTACTGGACACCACTAACTGGCAGAATGTGTCACAACTCTCGAAAGGGAATCCGAAAAGTGGTAACGTGAGTCCCATAACCACCCATTCGCACTAAACGGTTTACTATCCGTTAGTTAATTCCACACTCAAAGCAGTACAAAGTTTACCTCATCTCATTGGTAAACCAGACCAAAAGGTCAAAACAATCAATCGAATAGGTCGGGGATTAATCGGAAAGATAAACGCGCGGATTCATGGTCCGTGTTTTACTTAACCATTTAATCTCCTTTCCACTCCGCTCGAAGTGCGAAATTTTGTGTGTGCGTTTTAAATACAATTTATAAATTAGGGAAGCAAGCTTTTAATACAATTTAAAAGATTATTTTATAAAAACCCATGGATGAAGTCAAAAAGGAATCATCAAGGTCACATATGCATAAACAACTAATTGGAATCAACTTAGATCAATAAAAGTTGGAATCACAAACAAATAGGCACACAAGGCAAAACAGGGAAATAGGAGCAGGTCGGTTGACTGGACTTCCTGAGTCGGTCGACCGAAATAGAAACAGAAAGTTTCGGCTATAGCTTCGATCGACCGAAATAGAAACAGAAAGTTTCGGCTACAGCTTCGGTCGACCGGCCCAGGGGGTTCGGTAGGCCGAACTGCAAATTTCTGCAATTCCTGCCCTATTTCATCAAAGTGTAAACTCTCCCAAAATGCAACCAGTTGAGCAATGGACCTAAGGAGCTTTTGCCAATCGATACCTCAGCTCCATTGGCTCTCCGATTCGCCATCAAAAACATGTTCAAACATCAAAGTTAGGATCTTAAAGAATTGAACCCAAAACACTAAAAATTTGGATATTCACCAATTCAATCCAAACAAAAAGCAAGTGCACATGAACAAGTGTTAGGAATTCATATCCAACAATCAAAGATAGATATAAGCGTAGATGTGAGATAAAAATCTCACCTTTTAACTCACAAACAAAGAAGAAGAAGCACAATTGCAAGGAGAAGACCAACCACTCTCCACTTCAACTCTACTAGCTTCAATCTAAGATCAAAACAAGTATTTTCCTAAGTTAGGTTTAGGAAACATTTTGAAATTGAAGGAAGAAAGAGTTGGAGAAGATGAAGAGTAGGCTTACCAATAGCTTCTCTTTGATTTTGGAGCAAGAATTCAAGTTTGCAAGAAGAATTAGGGCTTGGAATTTCTAATTCTTCTTCCTTTCCCCCATTTTCAGTTTTGAGCTTGAGTTTAGAAGTGAAAATGAGTGAATGGAAGGAGAGGGACTGAGTTAGGGTATTTAGTTAGCTAGTGGGCTAAACCCAAACCCAAAACCCAACTAGAAAAAGTAGCAAAATTCAAATTACTCCAAACATATCAAAGCTTATACTCAAAAAGATCGCAAATGCCATTTTGGACTCAATGGAAGTGGTTTCAAGTCCTAATTCAGCCGTTTGCAAAGTAACATTTCGGATCCAAAAATCCGACTAACAACGCTATATTTAAATAAAATATTTAAGTATATAACCGTTAAATATGCGGGTTGTTACAAATCGAACTTGAAGACTATCGAGGTAGGAAGCCCAAAGAGATGCGTATTAAAGTCCAGAAGCCAAGTATTACCAAGACCGCAAGATGGAAGAAAGGACATCTCGTAAACTTCCAAAGCCAAATCCATGTAACCGATGGATCGGTACCGACCCATCCAGATGGATTGGTATAGACCCATAAAACTTATTAACAATTTCCCCGTTTTCCTCCTACAACCAAGCTATGATGCAAGCAACCTATTACAAGCTCCATTAGATCGATCACATAAAGTTTGCTATCAAACGACTCGAGCGCCTGAAATCAGCAACTCCATTCCTCCACCGATCCATTATATTGACCCTGATACAAGCTTCTGTCAATGCAATCGAGGTTGAAAACACGATGATAACAACAAATTGCTATCACTCAAAGCATTGAAACTGATATATAAGAAGATCTTATGGATTGGTACTGATCCATCAACATTGTTGACATGGCCACATTTCTTCGAGGCTAACTACTACTGGAACATGGAGATCTTGGTGAAAGACGTGGTGGAGCATTTCCCGACGACCTACGACTATAAATAGAAGGCAAAGGGCTCATTTACAATCCTTGCAACTTTTCTATAGTTCCTTTATAATCACCCGTGGATTCCTACCAATCCATAAGAACCGTACTTACAAAACAACAATATAATCAATAAAAACTCTAAGTTGGTGTAGGCATTAGTTGACCAAACCACTATAAATGTTTGATGTCTTGGTTTTACCTATTTTAATTTTCTACTAAATTTCTTAGTTTTTTGTGCCACCTTTTATCTCTAACATTTTGTTGCTTTCACTGAAAGAGTGATTCTTCAGCGTTTTGGATCCATTATCTATTATTGGATTACCTAAAATCCGATAGATAGATCCAGTTTTCTATATTTTCAGAATTTTAAACTACTCGGATTTTCAGAAATCTACACAATCAGCTTTTAACCATAGCCCTACGAAGAAATAAATCCACCACTTCAAGAGCTGTTGAGGATGTTGAGAATGCCGATTCCCGAGAGGAGGTTGCACATCCAACTGCTATTGAGGATCAGAGCCCGACAGATGTGACTATTAAGGTCGAGAAGGACCGCATGATGAAATAGAAAACCATCAGTACATATTAAATATTAGAGTATCATAAAAATAATCCCTAATAAGCAAAATACTGAAAGAGCAAGTGTATTGATATGAAATACATGATATAGGATAAAATAAAACTAGATTCTAGGCATGATAATCCGAAGGCAGCAATGGACTTGTCAACGGATTCTCTATCCACCTATAGTGGGATAAAAGTAGAATGGATCAGACATAAAGTATAATGAATGAGGACATAACTAACAAGGAAATTAAATACAATTCACTTCAAGTCTATACCGGTTGATATAGGGTTTGTGTATAGTGTCCGCGCACCTGGGGTTGCAAGCCAAAGGTCACCAGTCTAATAGTCATTAGTCCAACATTGAGGGGACAACAATAGACTGCATCTCACTAAACAACCATCTAGTTTTGGAAAAACTACCACCCTACTTTAACTCACACTAGGCCTAGAGTTGAAGAATACGCATGTAAACTCGCATAGTGACTCATCATATACAACCGTGCCCAATCCCTCGATCCTAGCAACAAAATACCTCTTACGCACCCCCACAAAGTTACTACGCTTAACTCTGCCTGGTATTAGGTACCACCTAGCTTTCAGCATCTACGCCTATACGGGTCCGTGGGAATGTATATGATCCAGTCTCCAATCCCAACACCTCGACTAATGACCAAAAATCCGATCCCAACAGCGTCAACTGATGGCCGATAATTCGGTCCCAACACTTGTGCACCTAAACATGTCTATTCTAGTCAAGAAACTTAGAGAACAACATGGTTCATACCCCTATCGGTTCAAGGTTCCAAACAGTCTACTAAGTCTAAAGTGACTTATGACAGTTGATATATGCTAGTCTTAGGTCGATTGGATACAATCCAGAAATCTTTCAATTTACTTGTTTTGAATAAGTTAATCATTTCATTTTTATTTTTATACTTAATCCAGACATCTTTCAATTTACTTTTTTTAAGTAAATTAATCCATCTCATTCAACTATCAAACGTAATCCATTTCAGTTATTAGACGTAATACATTTCAGTTATCAAATGTAATCCATTTCAATTATCAGATGTAATTCAATTAATTCTTATATGAAGTGGGCTAATCTATTTGTCCCATTTTTATTACTATCATCGCAACATTTACATTATTCAGTTAGCAATTTATAGGCGTCAAATCCAATTTTAGCTTATAATTTATGGTTTAACAGCTTGCATATCTCAGTTGCAATTAGATAAAAAGATCCACTATTCTAAATTCCCAATTTATTAAATTAACGAATTATTACCAGAATTAACAGTCAAATCAACATTGGATAGAAATTAAAATCAACTAATTTAATTAACATGTTAAATCTATGCTCACTCACCTTTATCCTAAGATTTAGGTTTGCCTCAGACGCCACAAGCTTTTTCCCCTAAATCCACTTAGGGCTCTTCTCTAATTGTTAGATCTCCTTTTTATTTTAATTTAGAGTGAGATTTAGAATAGAACTGCGGTTTAGAAATTAATTTTGGAAATTAGGGTTTAAGGTTTTATTTTGGCATAGCTTCATTGTAATGGAGAGAATTAGGTTTTAGGTTAACCCTATGTACAATTTATAGGAAAACACCTAAACTCACTACCATCAGATCCAGCCCAAAATCATCTTGTTCATACCTGAAACCATCGCCAGCATGCAACGATCTCACATGATGGAACGAATCATCTTTAGGTCATCGCGGCCCTACGATCGACCATGGCCCCAGTTAATTTTTTTTTCAATTTTCAATTTTTCTTTTCAATTTCTTATTTATTCAATCCATTAGAACTTTTTCGTTTTTGCTTGGACTCTAACAAGTTATATATGAAGGTTATCCAGAAATTTACAATGGATACCATGTGCAAGTCCCATAGTCAAATTCAGACTTCTGTAAAAATTCTCCTTTTAGTTTTGTGACGACCCGCCCTTCTACTGCCAGAAAGACGTATCATCATTAAGAAAAGAAAGGGATAGAAATAGAAAAGAATAGAAGAGAGAAACAACAACATCAGACATCTCACAGCGGAACGGAGCAAAATATAATATATCACATAACTATTACATAATTTTACATATATCAGAGTTATACAATATCAATACATATGACAGTCATACATACATCTATCACTATATACATCAGAGATACATCATACATCAACTAACACAACGGATCTAGATAGATATCTATATACGTCTGGAACTCCTGCTCCAAGCTTCTCCAGAAATCAAAGTCCAAAACCTATCACTTGGCTACTCATAAAAATTTGAGTACCCAAGAGTTTATGAAAAACAAAATATAAACTCCGAGTCAGACATGTGTCTGGTATGAGTAAACGGTTTAAAGTTGTTTAACTTTGAAAAACATTTGAAAATAAAGGTATCACGTAAGACTCCCCACAAATAAATACGGGTAAGTTTTTACCTTACGCTAACCAAAACATTTCATAGGAAATCCAGTGATATTATAATAGCGTCTAGGGTTTTCAAGTAAATAGAAAATAGCCGAAATTGTTACATTCATTAAATTCCACCCACTAGCCACAAAAGTGGGTAATACAAATCAAAACCATAGGGTCTCGTAGGGAAAATGAATTTCCAACAATGGCAGGGCTACTGGGGTACCGCCCGTTACAGTACGGGGCCTAGATCACTGTACCGAGGATCACTCCTGACCCCCTACAACACAAGGCCGGAAGCATTCCTCACTGAACAGTTTCGAACAAGATAACCCCGCGGTTGTAGCTAGCCACCACCCACACAACCGAAATAAAAGGGACATCTAGACAGGGGTATATCTCATCCTGCTTGGGCATGACCCACCTAACCTTGCTGCACCTCCCCTGTTTTAGTCATTCCCAATTGATGAGGCTTGAGGCTGCGATTACCTTTACAAGGCATATTTCTTAGAATGTTCATCGTCTGCCTAACGATGTGCTAAAAGCATTCAATCCATACAGGTTCGTTCCAGGTTCGAACGAAAACCGAAGGCGTTATCTCGTCACACTCATTTTGGAATCACCCTCAGAGTCAACGACGATAACCCTTGCATTCTGAAAACACCATTTCGATCTTCGTTTCAGAATTCACGACCTATCGTTTAAATTGGATCGATGTGGTTTTCGGAATATCAAATTGATACCCGATCCCGGTCTCATCGTAATCTAAATGCCATTTTAAAGGCCAAGTTGTCTAATTAACTTAAACAGTTTAAATTCAATGATTTAATTCACATAGCATTTATCACAGGCAAAACATATACAAGCATCATAGATATAACACAGCATATCACAGAGCATCACAAAATATCATCAAATAAATATCACAAATCATATATTCTACATACACAACAATCTATAAGCAATCATCTTTAATTCTTATTTGTAGTTAATTCAATTTAAATTAATTACTTGAGAGTTGATTACTTAACCCTGTTTAATTAATCATTAATTATCAACTAATTACTTATTTCATTCCAAATTATTTACTTAATGAATCATTCCTTAATTATTAAATCTTAATTATTTAATTAATTAATTATTTTATTTCACACTATTTAAATTAATTACTTTCTCAATCAAGTTATTTAACTTAATTAACTATTCCTTAATCATTAATTAATAACCTTAATTATTAATTAATAAAACTTAATTACTTATTTGTTAACTGCTAATTACTTAATTAATCATTTATTAATTCTAAATTAAATTACTTAATTAATTAACTATTAATTTATTGTTAAATTACTTGATTAATTTACTATTAATCATTCATTTATTGACTTAAGTAGTTAATTGCACATTTATCAATCACTTAAACATTCATTAATCTCTAATTGCAATTATACTTTAATTATTCTTAATTACTTAACTACTAATCATTGATTTATTTACTTAAGTAGTCAATTACTATTTACTTATCACTTAATAGGTACGTAATCTAAACTCTAATTAAAATTAAATTGTTAATCATTCTTAATTACTTTCTAAAAATAATTAACATTAATTATTCAACTTAACTAACTTTTAAAGGAAATTTTCTTTAAATTTGGAGAATCAAATTACTACTAACTGCAAACTTAAATGTTAATCAGTTTCAAATTTAACTTAAAGTAATTATTTAACTTTATACTTAACTAAGTTAATTCCTTGATTAAAATAATAATCAAGGGCTTAAACATCGTTAAGTATTAACGAAAAATAATTAAAAACATGTATCAAGCTTCTAACTTAAAACTATTTAACAGTTATTAAGGTTACAGTTTTAAGCTTGCCGAAATCTTTCACTTAGCTTCACCTTGAAAATACATTACTGCAGTTTACAAAGACCCGAGGCTCCCCTTACATAGACTCGAATATTGCTTCGAGTTACATGCTTGCTCCCCCGAGTCTTCCCCTGTACGCTGCGTGTTCTCCTTCTTCCCCCTTTCTTATATTTTTTCTTGTTTTCCAGTAATTAATTTTTGAACTTACGTTATAAATCAAAACATCAGTAAATATTGTTAACGCGTTCGACTCGATACCCCGAAGCAACCCCCAACCAAACTCGCGTACGACCCGAGTGCGATACACGACCACGGCGTCAACGTCCCTGAAACACGCCACCGTTGTCGTGCACGTGCACGGTTGCGCGTGAGGCTATGATGATCTTCCAAGATCATCAGCATACCACAAAATCCACTAAAACACGAAATCAAACTCGAATTGCTGCAAAGAAAATCGAATCGAAAATTTAGGCCTACAGCCGAAAAACTGTAAAGTTGACTATTACTAAATCCCCTCGCCACCGCCGCCTAAGCCACTGGAGGCGTTCACACTTCGACCGAACCACGACCACACGACCCTCTTCCACCTCCTTGAATCGCATGGAGCTCGATCACAAACAGGAGCCGTGCGCGTCTCGTTACAGAGATGAAAAAAAATTCAAGTAAAAACCCTAATAATATATTGTTTCAAAAATTTACTCAATAGAAAAAATTTCTGATAATTTTTACCAAATCACAAGTACTTAAACTCGCTTCAATTCAAATTTCAACCTTTTTCGTTGATTCAATTTCCTGGAATTGGTGAAAATGTAGTTTTATTTCAAATTCGAACTGCTCATGAATTACCAATCTAAAAATATTCATGTTCATTTTAAAAATCATGTTTTACATTAAGAATTTAGACTACGAACTTGAACTAGCTTTTTATGACAATCGAATAAATCAAAAAAATTTAGATTACCTGTAAACAAAGTTCCAGTAGAAATTCTTCACTAACCTATTTAATCAACTTTGGGTTGTTTGAAGTTTTTACCATCTTGGTTGATTTTTTTAAAAATGAAAATCTTACCATGATTCAGTTAAAAACAAATTTGATTTTGAATGAAAATCAACCCTGATCTAAATACAGTGAAGAACAATACGCAGAGCAACAATACATATACACCAAATCATGTTCAAGATAATACATTTACCAATACCATATAATAAAGAAATCATCATTACTAATTTTATTTTAAACATAAAACTTTAAAATTTGTTTACTCACCTGCCATAATTCCTGTAAACAGAAAGCATTGATGTTTGAAACCTTGTTGCTTTGAAACTGAAGTTTGGAACTGCAAATTTGAATCTGCAGTTGAATTGTTTGCACTTCCCTGTTGTTTTGAATTTTAAATTTTGATTTTTTTACTCTTTTTTTTCTTTCTTCTTTTTATTCTCAAGCTTTGTTATATGATTGTTGAACGAACTGGAAAGGCAAGATACAAATAGATATATGTAGATGATAACAATATTTTTTAGGAAGGTGTTATCTAGTCAAGTTATTTTCTTATTTTTGTTTGTTTTATCCTGACAGATTTAGTGTCTGAATATATAGATTTGTAAATATTTGAGTTGACAAAATAATGTGCTGAGATGATAGAAAATAAATGCTTTGGTTTCTAACTTAGTCTACATATTATAATTATATTGTACTATGTATAAAGATATTTGTTTGCAGACATATACATTGCAGGTCAATATGGCTTGTGAATGAAGATATCATGTATAAATATATTTGTATTTAAATGTTGTGAATACTTTGTTTTCTCTGTACAAAATATTTTTGCATATGAATAAGGACATTTTGTTGTTGATTTGGATACTTTGACTCCTTTGCATACATGATTACACAGCAACACTTGATCATATATATGAAGATATTTTTGTAAGTAAATATTTGTTTTGTTATTATGTTATTTTCTAGCTTGCATAATGTTCATACATATGTATCAGGTTTTACTTTACATTTGTCTTTATTTTATTTTATACTTTGTTCTTGTTTTATTCTTTGTTTTCAAATTTATAGTTTATGTTGTATGCTTGTTTATTCTGTATTTTGTATTTCACTTTATTTCTTGTTTGTATTTATATTTGTATTTTAACTTTGACTAACAATATTTGAGTTATATTCCATATGGTGATTTATATTAGCTTTATACATTTGTTTGTATTTATATTTTAGCTATAAAAATTTAAATTAGGTTCATATGGTTTATTTACATTTATATTTTTATTTCATACTTAACTATCAATATTTAAATTATGTTTAATATGATTAACTTACATTTAAACCTATTTTTATATTTATTTCCATTTTTATTTTATTTAAATTATATACATAAGTTTGACTCATATTTTACATTTATATTTTATATTGCTAGAATTAAATTTTTAATTTTAAACATTATCCTCTATAGTTCTTTCTATCAAATGTTAACAAAAGAAAGTATTTTAATTTAATGGTATAAGATAAATATTATAAAGGGATTTGTTTTAAATTTCAAACATTATTATTCATATGTATATTTATCAGATGTAAACAAAGTAAAGTATTTTAATTTACTTATATAAGACAAATTTTATTATAAATATTATTAAGAGATTTAATTTTAAATGTTCCAAATCAATTTCCTTTTTAAAATACAAGTTTATATAAACAAATGGTAAATATTTCCAAAATCTTATTCATTTTAATATGATCAGTTCACATTTTATTTAATTAGATTAAATATTTATTAAAATAAACAGGGCCAAAATTCAGGGTCGTTACATTCCTCCCCCTTAAAAGAATTTCGTCCCCGAAATTTAAAACCAAGATAATTTAAAAGCTATTATACGAACTATTCAAACAAAGATATCATTCATATACTAACAAACAACTAAACAATCTATCTTATTGCCTTCTTTGCAGAATTTCAATATCCATTGATTCTAGCCTATATGATGTACATATATCAGTCGTACGCAATATCAAATTCGATCGCTTGCTCGATCACACAATTTCAATTCCGAACTGGTATCGTCCACCTGACTTCTTAGTGCGGACTCAAATCTGGTTTCTTGATCAGAAATTGTCATTCTCCTTGCATAGCCACAACTATGATAGCGAATTTCCAAAATCAATCAAAATCCATATCCGTGGTTCGTCGTCGAAAATCGAGTGAAAAATCCTAACTCGGATCGATATAACTATCTCGAAATTCTATGCTCGAATCTGGATCAAATTTCCATGCGAATAAAATAATATACGTACATCCTTCGTATTTATATCCATTGATTAGCAACTATATCAATTTTCTTTTATTCACATTATTTTGATTTCTATCCACTTGGAATAATTTTCTCAGTATCAAATTTACTTAAGAATTTCACCATTCATTTCTTAAGTTTAATATAAGCATTATATATACTCTTATATTATTACTCTACCACTTTAGCCTTTATATCCTCTTATTTTAAATTTGAATTTCCAACTCCATGTGAATTCAATTTATCTTCAACTCTGAGTATTGAATTTTATTGACATCTTCCATTTATATTAATTCCTATCATTATTTTAAATTAGTTTCATCCACTAATTTGTTTCAATCTTCAATTTGAAATCGTTTTGTTGCTAAACTTTTTTTATTTTCTAACTTCCAAAATTTTTTGAATTTTTTTTGGCAAATTCTCCTTTGTACGGAGGAGCTTTTGCAATTTGACAAGAGACATAAATATATATATATCGACCCACACGGTCGGAAAAACCAAAAACTGTTCATATTTCCTATTTTTATTGCGTAGGCGTACCTTTATTTAGCATTACATATTTTCATAAGCACATATGTAAGGTTTCGACATTTATTACAATTACTTCCATCCAATTCCCAAATCATTCCTTTTAGTTTAAGTGATTTACAACTTACTCGCTGATATAAAATCCGTTTAAGCAAAACAAACTCATATTCATTCCAATTGATTTCAAAATCATCCTATTTCGCTTCTAATAATTCATAGAATTTTACCTTATCTCGTTTACTTCGAATGACCCATTTTCTTATGCAATTCGGTAATATTATTGTGAATAAATAATTACTTAAGCTTTACAACAAATTTTAAACTGATTCTAACTCAATTTACACTTGATTCCATCCCATTTTAATTTATTCACAATCTTTTCATTGCATTTTCTTTCATTTCAAAAAGTTTGATTCCAAACCATTTTATTAAACTCAACAACCAATATTTTAAATAACCATCTCACAATTTACTTAAGTTATTTATTTTCTTCAAACTGTTCCACCCAATAACTTAAGTTTTTCTATTCCACCAACTTTCAATTAAATCTTTGATTTGATTTCCCTTTAATCAAATCCCAACTATTTACTAATTTATTCGATTAGTTTATTCTTTTATCCATTCTTAAATTTTAATTTACATTAACAATTCATTTTTGAATTTATTTATAATTAGGTCATTCAATTTATGCTTGAATTAGATTTGTTTACAACTCACACCAATGCTATTTTAATTCAATTTAATACTTACTTTGGTTTACATTTATTTATTTACGTAAGAATTTTATTCCATTCAATATTATCTATAACTCGATTGAATTCATTTAAATTCAGTTTTATTAATCCAACTCAACTTCAGTTAAATCTAGCTACTTACCATTCTTTTAAATTTTATTTCTCAATATATGAGTTCAAAACTTATTTATTCACTTAAAAGCTTATATTACTCATTTGAGTCATTTCATCTTATATTCACAATTTCAGATTATATATATAACACTTACTATCTTAAGGTATAAATTTTCATTTCACAATTACAATCATTTTACCTTCCAATTTTATATCCAATTTAATTCAATTTCAATTTCAATTTTATTTAACTTATCTCAGGTTAAATTCAAATATATTTTCTTCATTTTCATTTACTTAAGTTAAATTTAATTCCCGGATTAAAATTCCCAATTCCTTCTTATTAATATCAACTTTACTTTATAAGTTCAATAGTTGATTCATTTAAACTTTTCACATTATTTAAATAGAATTTCTTAGAATTCAATTTCCCGGTTTTCATTTCCAAAACCGTTTTGAAATGATAACTACACATACCCACTTGGTATAACAAATCAAATCTCCAAATTCCAAACACTTGTTTTCACCAAAACAAATTTTCCCTTTGAAATTTCTAAAACAACTTGTATACCGAAAAAGACCAAATAATATCAAGACCAACTATCGAAAATGGATACTGATGATGTGGCCATCATCATCAGGATTATTTTCCAGCGACTGAAGTGAGTTCAGTGCTTCCTTACTTCCAAAAATTCCTCCCAAAACAATTTCCATTCAACAATATTTTCCAAAACAATACTCCATTATTGCCTTCAAATCTTTGGAAAAACATTTCAAACATTTCCAAGATTTTAAATTCCCATACCCCTTTGTTTAAATTCATTTAAACACCTTCAAATTTCCGGGACTTAAATTCTGGTTTAATCAAATTTTAGTTATATTCCTTTTTATTTAAACCATACTTAGACAATTTTATTTGGTTATAAACCACTCAAATTTTAAATTTTTATTCGATTGTAGTATTAACAACCAAACATCCAAATATATATAATAATTTCAGAAAAATATTTCTTTTATGTCAAAATATAATTTTGGGTAAAATTATTTCATTTACCCTACTTTTAAAATAATACTGTGTCGGTTTACCTTGTTTAAGAGTTTAGAAATCCCTATCGATGAGATGGCGTCCCACCCATCGACTAGAATCCATAAACACTCGACAGGTAAGTTAACACAATATAAAAAACAATTTTATTGTAACGCTTCGAGATTTTTCGTTGCCGAAAAACCGAATAGTTATGGGTTTTAAAAAGGATTTAAGAAAAGAAAATGAAAGAAAAGAGGAAGAGAAGAAGAGAAGATAATAGATAAGGTAGAAGATGGAGGGAAAAGAAAACAGAAAATAAGATAGAACATTTTAAAATAGAACGGAACAGAAAGCAAACAGAACAACATCAGAATCTCACAATTCGCAGCGGAACAACATATAATAATAAATGAATAATCTTTAAACAAAGAACTATATCAGTTATTACATCACATTTCATTACATCATATCATCAGAGTATACAACAACAACAAATAGTGCAGCGGAAAAAGAAATACTATATAAACTAGTAATACGCCATGCCATCCAGCTTGCCTCTAGCAACTCCAGAATATCCAGAATATCCTGATAAACCTTAACTCTTAACTGCCCGTGTGGAAATTGGTGGGCACCCAGCGTTTAGGAAGGAAAATAATAAACTCCAAGTCAGTCATGTGACTGGTGTGAGAACTCAAAACAGTTTATCTTTAAAATCAAAATAGAGGAATATTTTTATTTCAATTCGCAATGCTTTTAAAAATGAGACTACCATAAGGCCTCCCGCACACACACACATGCAAACGCAGAATCGGAGGAGATTTCTCCTTATGATAGTCAAAGATGCTTGATACGCATTTAAAAGAACATTTCATATTATTATTAGTGCATAGTGTAGGAAATTATTTCGAAAATAAAGATATAAATCTTAGCCAACATAGACATTTCGAACTATGCCTACTATAGCTACCATCCAAACAGTGGTGACCACCATAAGTGAATGGCAGGTTCTACAACTAATACCGTACAAGTTTCGTATTGGGAATTGGATTTCCAACAAATGGTCAGGCCAAGGAACTTCCCATTGCCACATGAGAATGCCTCTGGAAAGACATCCCCGAGAACCAAACCGGAACTCTGCCAACACAAGGCCGGGTTACCCCTAACTGGGTAACTACTGACACGAGCACGCCATTCCCCGATCGTAAACGACCTTTCTCACGGGATCCCGAAAACCAACAACCACAAAGTAATAAATTCGTAGTAACCACATAGGTTAAATATCTGGGCTCCATACCATGATACCACCTCTATCTAGAAGGAAATGTACATACCCTAAAGGGTGCTACCCCTCATAACCTTGCTGCATCTTTCCTGTTTTGACCATTTCCGGGGTGTGAGGTTCGACGAAGTCACGTCCACAAAAACATACTTTATACAAAAGCCATGCTTTGGGTCAACAAATGATCAACACAATGATCACCAAGATAGACGATCAAATAAACGATCCTATCACAATAATCAACACAATGATCATTTACAGCATCACTCAGCATATCACATTACCAAATTGGGAATATATCGCTGATAACTTCAACTATATAACCTCTGAGCTCGTACGTCTCAGAGAAGGGTGTTAAGCTAAAAGAATAAATTCTCCGCCACCAACGGAAATATATTTGAAAGAAATCGGCTTTATATCTCAACTTGTAATGTCAGACACACAATCCATACAAGTCTGTTCGGGGATCGAACAAAACCGAAGGCACTTACAAAGAAGTCCTTGCAATCCGGATATTCACAATCCTGATCGGATTCACCATCACATATAGAGAACTCAATACCGTAGCTATTCGGTGCAGAGTAAATCGACAGGTCATCCTATCGCTCTCGCAAATACCGGGTCTTCAACACCGATCTTCAATGCTATCATAACGACGTATCACATATTCGGAATGGGTTATACGACCCCATGGTCCTTTCCCGGTTAACCCGAATAGTGAGCGCTTATTTAAAAATAAGTGTGGCATTCACATTCAACAAATCACATCAATTACCCATTCAAAGGGAAATATTGATAGTCGGTTATTGAACTATCAATTGATATGCATACATCACCAGTTTCCAAATAATTTTCCAAATTATTTACTTTCCAAAATATCTTTACAAGATATATAATTTCAACACTTCAAAAATAAATCAATATTTATTTTTAACAAATTCCATTTTTCATTTATAGATTCCATAATGAATTTATATTCCAAAATATTCATGCATATATGATTTCAACTATCCATTTTCAATTTATCTTCAAAAAGATAAATTCTAAATATTCACTTCATATTGGAAAACATTTCCATACTTATTAAAAATAAGTAATTCACAAATCTTTTTATTTTCAACCTTGAAAAATATTTAATATACTTAAATCGAATTAAGTATATATTTCATTCTTTAAGGAAATCATTCACTTAAACATATTTATTTGGGCCAAAACGAATGTTAAGTAAAACATCGTTACGACAACCCAAAATCACTAGTATAGGGATTCGAATTTAAAATAGATATATAAATCCCAATACTATACCAACACATTTCCTTTCGGAAATCATTTACTATAACAACAGTGTTAAAGTCCATCATCTCCTTCTATTTCTCGAAAACGTCTATTTCAACAATTAATGTTGAAATCTATGGTTTCGAATCTCAACACAATTAAAACTTCGTTAGATCGTTTTAATTCAATTTAAAATATCACATTCTAAACATTTTCTTTAACATATTATTCACTATTCAAAAACGTGAATATATTTTGTTAACAACTTCCATCCTTTTATACATTTTATTTAAAAGAATTATTCACTATTCAAAAACGTGAATATACTACGTTAACACATTTCATCCTTTTATACATTTTAATTCAAAGGATTATTCACAGTCAAAATCGTGAATATAACTCCATTAATAGGTTACAATAATTTACTTATCAAAATAAGTCATTGCGAATTTATAAACAACGTTTATAAATTCCATTTCTATTTATTTATAAAAACTTCCTTTTTTATAAATTCCTTTATTAACCTATTCCCGTTTATAACTCAATTATAAACTAAAAGTTCATATTATAAGTTAAATACTTATAAAACGATTATTTTACAAAAATCGTTCTTTTAACTTCATAATTATAAATCTTATAACTTATAAGATTCAATTATTTATCCAAAATTCATTCTTTCAATAACTTTATAAATTTTATAAACCTACTGTTTATAAAATTCCATTTATAACTTCACTGTTTAAAATTCTATAAATTTCATTCTTTTAATGAAATTCATTTTCACTTCATTCAAACACTTATAAAAACTCGTTTTAAAATGTCCATATTTCAATTTATAAATATCCATTTATAAATCTCTTAATATAAATCAATTTATATTATCCCTTTAAAACGTCTTTAATCTCCTTTATTATTTCACCATTTTGATTCATAAAATAATTAAATTTTATAAATCCTATATTTAAACTTTTCACAATTATTTCAGAAATCCCAATTTAACTATTTTATAAAGTCACTAATTCCTTATTTTCAAAAAATCAGCTTTCAACTATATTTCTTAAAAATCATAATTTTTATAACTTTAAAAATTATAACGTTTATTTATTTATAATGGATTAATTCCAAAATATAGTATATTCTCAAAAATCAACTTTAAAAATCATTTTTAAAGTTCCAAATTTGGTCCAATGATGCTACGTACCAAATAGTCAATCACGACAACAACGATATCATATATCGATATGATAATCAATCAAATATCAAAATATCTGAAATTAAATAAAAACTGTTGAGGAATCCAGTTGGATCCCTCCAACCTGTTTTCCTGCATCCACAAACATTAGCACAATACCAATTTCGCTCCAGTACGAAAATATCGCGGTATATGTTCTTAATAAATATTATCCGCTTAATAACGGCGCAATAGGGTCTCATCCGCTAAAAAATACGGGAAATCAATCAACTGCAATATATACATATGCCAATATATATATATTGATATTATTTATAATACCAATTTCACTGTTTATGAAATATTCGCGGTATATGTTTTTATTAAATAACATCCGCTTACTAACGGCGTATAATGTCTATTTTAACAATCAATAGATATCAATCAACATTCAAACATGCATTCAAATATTTTAAATCTAACTATTTAAAATAAAATCGAAACTGATTTGATTGAGTGAGAAGTTCTCACCTTGATTTTAAATTCCGTTTTAGCGATTTATTTCGAATAAAATTAAACGGACGTTTAATTTTACCCAAAATTCTCACTTACTCCAAACGACTCCAAACCAACTCCATCGCGTAGTGCTCATCCATACGATTCCAACGCAACTGGTTTCGCGCGTTTTCGACCTCGTATGAAAAAGTTACAACATTTTGAAGTTAATACGAATTATAATATAACTAATTACAAATTTTCTTTTTATTATTTTACTTAACCAATCTGGGCCGTGCATTTTTGATGATGGAATCGGGGCCATGCATTTTTGCTTCTCCTTGCTCTTCACGTTCTACAGAAACCAAGCCGTAACTTGAACCCATATACCGTAGAATTAGGGTTACCGATTCCCACCACCTCGAGCATCGAAACCACATCACTCTGCCACCAAATGAAAGCCCTCGACAAGAGCCATACTCGGCCTCAAGGTGGTGAAGCTCGGCTGTCACACCTACCCTAGAAACGCGTGCGACTTCCAGGCGTTCACGCTCGATTTTTGGAAAATCGAAGCCACTTCAACACGAATCCACCGTTGGATCTGTAGTTCTCGCTGTCGTCTACAATTCTCTAGTTGAAAGTTCGTCGAATCGTTGCACGGATTTAAAGAAATTTGGAGGGGAAAGTGGGAAAATTTCGGCCGTAGGAAATGGGGTGGCGGCTGCAATATGAATTAGGGTTTAGAAACTTTTATTTTAATTTTTTTTAGAATGGTGGCTATTTATAAGAAAATATCGAACACTATTCATCCCGGAAATTCCGAACTCCGATTTACGCGCCGTAACCAGCGTTTTTAGGGTTTACCCCGCGTTCCGGACACAATGGAACAGGTTTCGAAAGCTAATTCAGACATCTGTGCGAGTTATGGCTACAAACGCTCAATTTAAATTAAACCGATTTAAGTCGATTTCTAGGCGTTTTAATTCGTACCGGACAAACGGTAAATCCAATTGACTTGAAATTTGAAACCTTACAATAATATCACATTACGGTTCCGATGAAACGGGTTTCGTCGAAATCCGAGACTTTTTGAAAAATGGCTATTTTCACTCGTCAAATTTAAATTAAAAATAAATCGATGCGTTTCGAGCTGCTACGATCAAACGATAACTCCGATTGACACGAAAATTGAAATCCGGTAATAACTAACTATTATGGATCCAATGGAACTGGTTTCATTCAATTCTGAGACTGTTCAAAAATTGACTATTTTCACTAGTCGATTTTAAATATTAAAATATTCAATTTTCACAAATTAACTCTTAATTCGATTTTAAAAGTTCTAAAATATTGTTCTAACTCCCATATGATAAAATAAAATTTCCCAAATTATTTTCAATCATATTTAACTCAATTTTCAATTATTTCCATAATTTAACGTATTAAATTATCGATTTAATTATTCAATTAAATTCAATAATTCGAATAAAAATTTATTTGACTTATAAATTCACTTATTAATATTTAAAATTAATTAAATACTCAAATATTAATTAATAAAATTTCTGGGTCGTTACAATCTTCCCCACTTAAAAGAATTTCGTCCTCGAAATTATTAAGTAAGAAAATTACAGAATCTATTAATTTTCCCAAAATTCAAAATTAAACTTCTTATAATAACTTACTAAGTTTTCAAATCATAGTTAGTTATCTTTTCAAAAACAACTACTATCGTTTAACTTTCAATTTTAAATCAAAGTTAAAGTTTTCAAAATTTTCCAATTTTCTCAAAATTTTTCTAACGCCTTAAATTTCCGAAAAAATTCGCCATAGTCTCCTTTGCGCGGCTCGATCCGAAAAAAAAAATGACAGTATATATATCACAAATATACATCTCATCAAGTAATGAGGCATCCCACAGGGAAAAAAGTGTAAAAGTACGATATTTAATCCGAGATATGCACCTTATATTTTATTAGCAAGCATATACGGCTAATATAGCGCGAAAGCGAGCTCCAAATGCGAAGCAAACGCGATCCGCACCTACTAATCACTCAACAAACAACATGAGAACATGCATATATGACAATAGTATCAATATACAACATATATCTCCATAACAACTATATATGTCAACATAGCATATGCAATAAAAGCAAACATCAACCAACTATCATCCATAACCAAATCAATATTCATTCATATTCTCATTAATATTCAATGAATTGGGTTTT
The DNA here is from genome assembly GCA_030765085.1 of Allium cepa. Taxonomy (NCBI): domain Eukaryota; kingdom Viridiplantae; phylum Streptophyta; class Magnoliopsida; order Asparagales; family Amaryllidaceae; genus Allium; species Allium cepa. The sequence goes on from CM060945.1 coordinate 510,034,844, forward strand.
CAATTTAAATCACATTTGATTCATATACAGTGGATGTTCTTACTAACATTCATTCTCAATTAGTTTATATTCACTAATCCATATTCAAGTTGGTTCACTTCCAATTTAAATTCAATTCTATTCAAATTTATTTACTTCTAATTTGAATTCAATTACATAGCTTCTAATTTCATTAATGCTTAATGAATTATATACAATCAACTAACAATCATATAACAATCAATGTATATTAATTACAACCAAATTCCTTTGCTTACAATTGGTTTAATTTAATTGATTTTCATTCAATTATTCAACTTCCAATAACATTAGATTTTAAATGAATTAACACTTATATTCATTATTCCTTATCAACTTAATTCACATTCAATTGGTTCATTCAATTCAATTACAACAGTTGAATTTCATTTACAACTCATATTCATAATATATCCGTATAGTTTCACTTCTTATATATATATAAGTTTATTTCACAATTGTAAATCACTTTAATTATAATTCAATTCTTATAATTCTTTTGCTTATACAATTATTCTTCAATTTAGATTATTCAAACAACTAAACAATCAACTTATATACTTTAATAATTCTGAAAAATTATTGCTTTATATATAAAATATAATCAAGGTAAAATTATTTCATTTACCCAATTTAAAATAATATTATGTCGGTTTATCTTGTTTAAGAGTTTAGAAACTCCTATCTACGATAGTTAGCAAGACTACATCGACTGGAATCTATAAACAATCAACCGATAAGTCAACACAATACAAAACAATTTTTATTCACTAACAAATACGCTCTCATAGCTATTATTACACTCAAATTCATTCTAGAGTACTACTGACTCTATCTCTAATGAATAATACCCAACAGAACCATGGTTGTCGCTTAACCATAAGCTCTGATACCAGATGTAACGCTTCGAGATTTTTCGTTGCCGAAAAACCGAATAGTTATGGGTTTTAAAAAGGATTTAAGAAAATAAAATGAAAGAAAAGAGGAAGAGAAGAAGAGAAGATAATAGATAAGGTAGAAGATGGAGGGAAAAGAAAACAGAAAATAAGATAGAACATTTTAAAATAGAACGGAACAGAAAGAAAACAGAACAACATCAGAATCTCACAATTCGCATCGGAACAACATATAATAATAAATGAATAATCTTTAAACAAAGAACTATATCAGTTATTACATCACATTTCATTACATCATATCATCAGAGTATACAACAACAACAACAAATAGTGCAGCGGAAAAAGAAATACTATATAAACTAGTAATACGCCATGCCATCCAGCTTGCCTCTAGCAACTCCAGAATATCCAGAATATCCTGATAAACCTTAACTCTTAACTGCCCGTGTGTAAATTGGTGGGCACCCAGAGTTTAGGAAGGAAAACAATAAACTCCAAGTCAGTCATGTGACTGGTGTGAGAACTCAAAACAGTTTATTTATCTTTAAAATCAAAATAGAGGAATATTTTTATTTCAATTCGCAATGCTTTTAAAAATGAGACTACCATAAGGCCTCCCGCACACACACACATGCAAACGCAGAATCGGAGGAGATTTCTCCTTATGATAGTCAAAGATGCTTGATACGCATTTAAAAGAACATTTCATATTATTATTAGTGCATAGTGTAGGAAATTATTTCGAAAATAAAGATATAAATCTTAGCCAACATAGACATTTCGAACTATGCCTACTATAGCTACCATCCAAACAGTGGTGACCACCATAAGTGAATGGCAGGTTCTACAACTAATACCGTACAAGTTTCGTATTGGGAATTGGATTTCCAACAAATGGTCAGGCCAAGGAACTTCCCATTGCCACATGAGAATGCCTCTGGAAAGACATCCCCGAGAACCAAACCGGAACTCTGCCAACACAAGGCCGGGTTACCCCTAACTGGGTAACTACTGACACGAGCACGCCATTCCCCGATCGTAAACGACCTTTCTCACGGGATCCCGAAAACCAACAACCACAAAGTAATAAATTCGTAGTAACCACATAGGTTAAATATCTGGGCTCCATACCATGATACCACCTCTATCTAGAAGGAAATGTACATACCCTAAAGGGTGCTACCCCTCATAACCTTGCTGCATCTTTCCTGTTTTGACCATTTCCGGGGTGTGAGGTTCGACGAAGTCACGTCCACAAAAACATACTTTATACAAAAGCCATGCTTTGGGTCAACAAATGATCAACACAATGATCACCAAGATAGACGATCAAATAAACGATCCTATCACAATAATCAACACAATGATCATTTACAGCATCACTCAGCATATCACATTACCAAATTGGGAATATATCGCTGATAACTTCAACTATATAACCTCTGAGCTCGTACGTCTCAGAGAAGGGTGTTAAGCTAAAAGAATAAATTCTCCGCCACCAACGGAAATATATTTGAAAGAAATCGGCTTTATATCTCAACTAGTAATGTCAGACACACAATCCATACAAGTCTGTTTCGGGATCGAACAAAACCGAAGGCACTTACAAAGAAGTCCTTGCAATCCGGATATTTACAATCCTGATCGGATTCACCATCACATATGGAGAACTCAATACCGTAGCTACTCGGTGCAGAGTAAATCGACAGGTCATCCTATCGCTCTCGCAAATACCGGGTCTTCAACACCGATCTTCAATGCTATCATAACGACGTATCACATATTCGGAATGGGTTATACGACCCCATGGTCCTTTCCCGGTTAACCCGTATAGTGAGCGCTTATTTAAAAATAAGTGTGGCATTCACATTCAACAAATCACATCAATTACCCATTCAAAGGGAAATATTGATAGTCGGTTATTGAACTATCAATTGATATGCATACATCACCAGTTTCCAAATAATTTTCCAAATTATTTACTTTCCAAAATATCTTTACAAGATATATAATTTCAACACTTCAAAAATAAATCAATATTTATTTTTAACAAATTCCATTTTTCATTTATAGATTCCATAATGAATTTATATTCCAAAATATTCATGCATATATGATTTCAACTATCCATTTTCAATTTATCTTCAAAAAGATAAATTCTAAATATTCACTTCATATTGGAAAACATTTCCATACTTATTAAAAATAAGTAATTCACAAATCTTTTTATTTTCAACCTTGGAAAATATTTAATATACTTAAATCGAATTAAGTATATATTTCATTCTTTAAGGAAATCATTCACTTAAACATATTTATTTGGGCCAAAACGAATGTTAAGTAAAACATCGTTACGACAACCCAAAATCACTAGTATAGGGATTCGAATTTAAAATAGATATATAAATCCCAATACTATACCAACACATTTCCTTTCGGAAATCATTTACTATAACAACAGTGTTAAAGTCCATCATCTCCTTCTATTTCTCGAAAACGTCTATTTCAACAATTAATGTTGAAATCTATGGTTTCGAATCTCAACACAATTAAAACTTCGTTAGATCGTTTTAATTCAATTTAAAATATCACATTCTAAACATTTTCTTTAACATATTATTCACTATTCAAAAACGTGAATATATTTTGTTAACAACTTCCATCCTTTTATACATTTTATTTAAAAGAATTATTCACTATTCAAAAACGTGAATATACTACGTTAACACATTTCATCCTTTTATACATTTTAATTCAAAGGATTATTCACAGTCAAAATCGTGAATATAACTCCATTAATAGGTTACAACAATTTACTTATCAAAATAAGTCATTGCGAATTTATAAACAACGTTTATAAATTCCATTTCTATTTATTTATAAAAACTTCCTTTTTTATAAATTCCTTTATTAACCTATTCCCGTTTATAGCTCAATTATAAACTAAAAGTTCATATTATAAGTTAAATACTTATAAAAAGATTATTTTACAAAAATCGTTCTTTTAACTTCATAATTATAAATCTTATAACTTATAAGATTCAATTATTTATCCAAAATTCATTCTTTCAATAACTTTATAAATTTTATAAACCTACTGTTTATAAAATTCCATTTATAACTTCACTGTTTAAAATTCTATAAATTTCATTCTTTTAATGAAATTCATTTTCACTTCATTCAAACACTTATAAAAACTCGTTTTAAAATGTCCATATTTCAATTTATAAATATCCATTTATAAATCTCTTAATATAAATCAATTTATATTATCCCTTTAAAACGTCTTTAATCTCCTTTATTATTTCACCATTTTGATTCATAAAATAATTAAATTTTATAAATCCTATATTTAAACTTTTCACAATTATTTCAGAAATCCCAATTTAACTATTTTATAAAGTCACTAATTCCTTATTTTCAAAAAATCAGCTTTCAACTATATTTCTTAAAAATCATAAGTTTTATAACTTTAAAAATTATAACGTTTATTTATTTATAATGGATCAATTCCAAAATATAGTATATTCTCAAAAATCAACTTTAAAAATCATTTTTAAAGTTCCAAATTTGGTCCAATGATGCTACATACCAAATAGTCAATCACGACAACAACGATATCATATATCGGTATGATAATCAATCAAATATCAAAATATCTGAAATTAAATAAAAATTGTTGAGGAATCCAGTTGGATCCCTCCAACCTGTTTTCCTGCATCCACAAACATTAGCACAATACCGATTTCGCTCCAGTACGAAATTATCGCGGTATATGTTCTTAATAAATATTATCCGCTTAATAACGGCGCAATAGGGTCTCATCCGCTAAAAAATACGGGAAATCAATCAACTGCAATATATACATATGCCAATATATATATATTGATATTATTTATAATACCAATTTCACTGTTTATGAAATATTCGCGGTATATGTTTTTATTAAATAACATCCGCTTACTAACGGCGTATAATGTCTATTTTAACAATCAATAGATATCAATCAACATTTAAACATGCATTCAAATATTTTAAATCTAACTATTTAAAATAAAATCGAAACTGATTCGATTGAGTGAGAAGTTCTCACCTTGATTTTAAATTCCGTTTTAGCGATTTATTTCGAATAAAATTAAACGGACGTTTAATTTTACCCAAAATTCTCACTAACTCCAAACGACTCCAAACCAACTCCATCGCGTAGTTCTCGTCCATACGATTCCAACGCAACTGGTTTCACACTTTTTCGACCTCGTATGAAAAAGTTACAACATTTTGAAGTTAATACGAATTATAATATAACTAATTACAAATTTTCTTTTTATTATTTTACTTAACCAATCTGGGCCGTGCATTTTTGATGATGGAATCGGGGCCGTGCATTTTTGCTTCTCCTTGCTCTTCACGTTCTACAGAAACCAAGCCGTAACTTGAACCCATATACCGTAGAATTAGGGTTACCGATTCCCACCACCTCGAGCATCGAAACCACATCACTCTGCCACCAAATGAAAGCCCTCGACAAGAGCCATACTCGGCCTCAAGGTGGTGAAGCTCGGCTGTCACACCTACCCTAGAAACGCGTGCGACTTCCAGGCGTTCACGCTCGATTTTTGGAAAATCGAAGCCACTTCAACACGAATCCACCGTTGGATCTGTAGTTCTCGCTGTCGTCTACAATTCTCTAGTTGAAAGTTCGTCGAATCGTTGCACGGATTTGAAGAAATTTGGAGGGGAAAGTGGGAAAATTTCGGCCGTAGGAAATGGGGTGGCGGCTGCAATATGAATTAGGGTTTAGAAACTTTTATTTTAATTTTTTTTAGAATGGTGGCTATTTATAAGAAAATATCGAACACTATTCATCCCGGAAATTCCGAACTCCGATTTACGCACCGTAACCAGCATTTCTAGGGTTTACCCCACCTTCCGGACACAATGGAACAGGTTTCGAAAGCTAATTCGGACATCTGTGCGAGTTATGGCTACAAACGCTCAATTTAAATTAAACCGATTTAAGTCGATTTCTAGGCGTTTTAATTCGTACCGGACAAACGGTAAATCCAATTGACTTGAAATTTGAAACCTTACAATAATATCACATTACGGATCCGATGAAACTGGTTTCGTCGAAATCCGAGACTTTTTGAAAAATGGCTATTTTCACTCGTCAAATTTAAATTAAAAATAAATCGATGCGTTTCGAGCTGCTACGATCAAACGATAACTCCGATTGACACGAAAATTGAAATCCGGTAATAACTAACTATTACGGATCCAATGGAACTGGTTTCATTCAATTCTGAGACTGTTCAAAAATTGACTATTTTCACTAGTCGATTTTAAATATTAAAATATTCAATTTTCACAAATTAACTCTTAATTCGATTTTAAAAGTTCTAAAATATTGTTCTAACTCCCATGTGATAAAATAAAATTTCCCAAATTATTTTCAATCATATTTAACTCAATTTTCAATTATTTCCATAATTTAACGTATTAAATTATCGATTTAATTATTCAATTAAATTCAATAATTCAAATAAAAATTTATTTGACTTATAAATTCACTTATTAATATTTAAAATTAATTAAATACTCAAATATTAATTAATAAAATTTCTGGGTCGTTACATTTATATTCACTAACAAATACGCGCTCATATCTATTAATATGCTCAAACTCATTTTAGAGTACTACAGACTCTATTCTATGAGTAATTCCCACAGAGCCAAGGTTATCACCAACCTCCCTCTGATACCAACTGTGACGACCCACCCTTCTACTACCAGAAAGACGTATCATCATTAAGAAAAGAAAGGGATAGAAATAGAAAAGAATAGAAGAAAGAAACAACAACAACAGACATCTCACAGCGGAACGGAGCAAAATATAATATATCACATAACTATTACATAGTTTCACATATATCAGAGTTATACAATATCAATACATATGACAGTCATACATACATCTATCACTATATACATCAGAGATACAACATACATCAACTAACACATCGAATCTAGATAGATATCTATATACGTCTGGAACTCGTGCTCCAAGCTCCTCCAGAAATCAAAGTCCAAAACATATCACTTGGATACTCATAAAAATTTGAGTACCCAAGAGTTTATGAAAAACAAAATATAAACTCCGGGTCAGACATGGGTCTAGTATGAGTAAATGGTTTAAAGTTGTTTAACTTTGAAAAACATCTGAAAATAAAGGTATCACGTAAGACTCCCCACAAATAAATACGGGTAAGTTTTTACCTTACGCTAACCAAAACATTTCATAGGAAACCCAGTGATATTATAATAGTGTCTAGGGTTTTCAAGTAAATAGAAAATAGCCGAAATTGTTACATTCATTAAATTCCAGCTACTAGCCACAAAAGTGGGTAATACAAATCAAAACCGTAGGGTCTCGTAGGGAAAATGGATTTCCAACAATGGCAGGGCTACTGGGGTACCGCCCGTTACAGTACGGGGCCTAGATCACCGTACCGAGGATCACTCCCGCCCCCCTACAACACAAGGCCGGAACCATTCCCTACTGAACAATTCCGAACAAGATAACCCCACGGTTGTAGCTAGCAACCGCCCACACAGCCGAAATAAAAGGGACATCTAGACAGGGGTATATCTCGTCTTGCTTGGGCATGACCCTCCTAACCTTGCTGCACCTCCCATGTTTTAGCCGTTCCCGATTGATGAGGCTTGAGGCTGCGATTACCTTTACAGGACATATTTCTTAGAATGCTCATCGTCCGCCTAACGATGTGCTAAAAGCATTCAATCCATACAAGTTCGTTCCGGGTTCGAACGAAAACCGAAGGCATTATCTCGTCACACTCATTTTGGAATCACCCTCAGAGTCAACGACGATACCGTGCATTCTAAAAACACTATCTCGATCTTCTTTTCAGAATTCACGACCTATCGTTTAAATTGGATCGACGTGGTTTTCGGAATATCAAGTTGATACCCGATCCCGGTCTCATCGAAATCCAAACGCCATTTTAAAGGTCAAGTTGTCTAATTAACTTAAACAATTTAAGTTCAATGATTTAATTCACATAGCATTTATCACAGATAAAACATATACAAGCATCATAGATATAACACAGCATATCACAGAGCATCACAGAATATCATCAAATAAATATCACAAATCAGATATTCTACATACACAACAATCTATAAGCAATCATCTTTAATTCTTATTTGTAATTAATTTAATTTAAATTAATTACTTGAGAGTTGATTACTTAACCCTGTTTAATTAATCATTAATTATCAATTAATTACTTATTTCATTCCAAATTATTTAGTTAATGAATCATTCCTTAATTATTAAATCTTAATTATTTAATTAATTAATTATTTTATTTCACACTATTTAAATTAATTACTTTCTCAATCAAGTAATTTAACTTAATTAACTATTCCTTAATCATTAATTAATTAAACCTTATTTATTAATTAATAAAACCTAACTACTTATCTGTTAACTGCTAATTACTTAATTAATCATTTATTAATTCAAAATTAAATTACTTAATTAATTAACTATTAATTTACAGTTAAATTACTTGATTAATTTACCGTTAATCATTCATTTATTGACTTAAGTAGTTAATTGCACATTTATCAATCACTTAAACATTCGTTAATCTCTAATTGCAATTATACTTTAATTATTCTTAATTACTTAACTACTAATCATTGATTTATTTACTTAAGTAGTCAATTACTATTTACTTATCACTTAATAGGTACGTAATCTAAACTCTAATTAAAATTAAATTGTTAATCATTCTTAATTACTTTCTAAAAATAATTAACATTAATTATTCAACTTAATTAACTTTTAAAGGAAATTTTCTTTAAATTTGGAGAATCAAATTACTACTAACTGCAAACTTAAATGTTAATCAGCTTCAAATTTAACTTAAAGTAATTATTTAACTTTATACTTAACTAAGTTAATTCCTTGATTAAAATAATAATCAAGGGCTTAAACATCGTTAAGTATTAACGAAAAATAATTAAAAACATGTATCAAGCTTCTAACTTAAAACTATTTAACAGTTATTAAGGTTACAGTTTTAAGCTTGCCGAAATCTTTCACTTAGCTTCACCTTGAAAATACATTACTGTAGTTTACAAAGACCCGAGGCTCCCCTTACTTAGACTCGAATATTGCTTCGAGTTACATGCTTGCTCCCCCGAGTCTTCCCCTGTACGCTGCGTCTTCTCCTTCTTCCCCCTTTCTTATATTTTTTCTTCTTTTCCAGTAGTTAATTTTTGAACTTACGTTATAAATCAAAACATCAGTAAACATTGTTAACGCGTTCGACTCGATACCCCGAAGCAACCCCTAACCAAACTCGCGTACGACCCGAGTGCGATACACGACCACGACGTCAACGTCCCTGAAACACGCCACCGTTGTCGTGCACGTGCACGGCGGCGCGTGAGGCTATGATGATCTTCCAAGATCATCAGCATACCACAAAATCCACTAAAACACGAAATCAAACTCGAATTGCTGCAAAGAAATTCGAATCGAAAATTTAGGCCTACAGCCGAAAAACTGTAAAGTTGACTATTACTAAATCCCCTCGCCACCGCCGCCTAAGCCACTGGAGGCGCTCACACTTCGACCGAACCACGACCACACGACCCTCTTCCACCTCCTTGAATCGCATGGAGCTCGATCACAAACAGGAGCCGTGCGCGTCTCGTTACAGAGATGAAAAAAAATTCAAGTAAAAACCCTAATACGATCTCGTTTCAAAAATTTACTCAATAGAAAAAATTTCTGATAATTTTTACCAAATCACAAGTATTTAAACTCGCTTCAAATCAAATTTCAACCTTTTTCATTGATTCAATTTCTTGGAATTGGTGAAAATGTAGTTTTATTTCAAATTCGAACTACTCATGAATTACCAATATAAAAATCTTCATTTTCGTTTTAAAAATCATGTTTTACGGTAAGAATTTAGACTACGAACTTGAACTAGATTTTTATGACAATTGAATTAATAAAAAAAAATTAGATTACCTGTAAACAAAGTTCCAGTGGAAATTCTTCACTAACCTATTTGATCAACTTCGAGTTGTTTGAAATTTTTACCATCTTGGTTCATTTTCAAAAAATGAAAACCTTACCATGATTCAGTTAAAAACAAATTTGATTTTGAATGAAAATCAACCCTGATCCAAATACAGTGAAGAACAATATGCAGAGCAATAATACATATACACAGAATCATGTTCAAGATAAAACATTTACCAATGCCATATAATAAAGAAATCATCATTACTAATTTTATTTTAAACATAAAACTTTAAAATTTGTTTACTCACCTGCCATAATTCCTGTAAATAGAAAGCATTGATGTTTGAAACCTTGTTGCTTTGAAACTGAAGTTTGAAACTGCAAATTTGAATCTAGAGTTGAACTGTTTGCCCTTCCCTGTTGTTTTGAATTTTAAATTTTGATTTTTTTACTCTTTTTTTCTTTGTTCTTTTTATTCTCAGGCTTTGTTATATGATTGTTGAACGAACTAGAAAGACAAGATACAAATAGATATATGTAGAAGATAACAGTATGTTTTAGGAAGGTGTTATCTAGTCAAGTTATTTTCTTATTTTTGTTTGTTTTATCTTGACAGATTTAGTGTCTGAATGTATAGATTTGTAAATATTTGAGTTGACAAAATAATATGCTGAGATGATAGAAATTAAATGCTTTGGTTTCTAACTTAGTCTACATATTATAATTATATTGTACTATGTATAAAGATGTTTGTTTGCAGACATATACATTGCAGGTCAACATGGCTTGTGAATGAAGATATCATGTATAAAGATATTTGTATTTAAATGCTGTGACTACTTTGTCTTCTCCGTACAAAATATTTTTGCATATGAATAAGGACATTTTGTAGTTGATTTGGATACTTTGACTCCTTTGCACACATGATTACACAGGAACACTTGATCATATATATGAAGATATTTTTGTAAGTAAATATTTGTTTTGTTATTATGTTATTTTCTAGCTTGCATAATGTTCATACATATGTATCAGGTTTTACTTTACATTTGTCTTTATTTTATTTTATACTTTGTTCTTGTTTTATTCTTTGTTTTCAAATTTATAGTTTATGTTGTATGCTTGTTTATTCTGTATTTTGTATTTCACTTTATTTCTTGTTTGTATTTACATTTGTATTTTAACTTTGACTAACAATATTTGAGTTATATTCCATATGGTGATTTATACTAGCTTTATACATTTGTTTATATTTGTGTTTTAGCTATAAATATTTAAATTAGGTTCATATGGTTTATTTACATTTATATTTTTATTTCATACTTAACTATCAATATTTAAATTATGTTTAATATGATTAACTTACATTTAAACCTATTTTTACATTTATTTCCATTTGTATTTTATTTAAATTATATACATAACTTTGACTCATATTTTACATTTATATTTTATATTGCTAGAATTAGATTTTTAATTTTTAAACATTATCGTCTATAGATATTTCTATCAAATGTTAACAAAAGAAAGTATTTTAATCTAACGGTATAAGATAAATATTATAAAGAGATTTATTTTAAATTTCAAACAATATTATTCATATGTATATTTATCAGATGTAAACAAAGTAAAGTATTTTCATTTACTTATATAAGACAAATTTTATTATAAATATTATTAAGAGATTTAATTTAAATGTTCCAAATCAATTTTCTTTTTAGAATACAAATTTATATAAACAAATGGTAAATATTTCTAAAATCATATTCATTTTAGTATGATCAGTTCACATTTTATTTAATTAGATTAAATATTTAATAATATAAACAGGGCCATAATCCAGGGTCGTTACAAGTTTATTCTTGTCTTTTAATTATAGTTTCTTATTTATTTTCGAAAAATCCTAGGATGTTACATTCTGCTCCTTAAAGGATTTCGTCCTTGAAATATCTAAGGATAGAAGAATTCAAATAACAACCAACAGTCAAAGTCTACATCCATCCACTCATCCATCATCCATAGCAACCATAGTCCTTAATAATTTTAATGCAATTATGTTATTATGCAACATGAAATGCATATGAACCTGAATTAATGCAAAAGAGTAGTCGGTCTATTGATTCAGTTGACCTATTGTTTATTTAAATATGCACATGCCATGCATCCAAATGCATGCAAAATCCTTAAATAACCGATATTTCAACTTATATGCTCAGCCATACATCCAAATGCAATCTCCATACGCAAAAATCATCCATGGGTAACAACCAAAATAAGCAAAAAATATGCATAAGGTATGAATGTGTGTGCTTAAAGGACTCAATATCCTAGTGCATGAAATGTGACCACTTGCATCCATAAACACCTACGTACATCCAATAACATCCATTAACCTTACATGTCTCATATTTACAAACATACCTATCATCCAATGGTCTCAACATAATATAGTCTACTCTCCCCAAAGGTTCTACCTAAGGGTTCCAATTAAAGAAAGACCACAGTATGGGACGTAACAGAAAAGAGATGTGGGTGAGAAGCTCGAATCCTTTCTTTGGGATCCCAAGTACTCTCAACTAGGTCGTCTCCCTACTCAACCTTAATCAATTTGATCTCCTTATTGCAGAGCCGCTTAGTGCCATGCTCTAAAATGCGGCTAGTTACACAGCAAACAAGTGACTCGCTCTCTACCTCACCTCCTCCAAACTGCTAGGCACTACTACAATAACCGAATCATGTAAGTACTTTCGCAAATACGAAACATCATAAACTCTAGCCAATTTCTCTAGAAGTCTAACTCTATAATCCAATATCCCAATCCTAGTCACAATCAGAATGGGCCAACAAATCTCAAAATAGCTTCCCCAAACTTCCAAATCTCCGCATATGTCTCGAGGGTGATAGCTTCACAAATACCGTATCCCCCAACCGCAAACTCTGACTTAGAGCGCCTCATATCTACATAAGATTTCTATCGGTTCTGGGCTATCTTCATCCTCTTCCGAATCAAGTCCATCCTCTTTGAGGTCTCCCTAACCATATCAGGCTTAAAGATAATCCTATCTGTAGTGTCCCACCAACATTATGACGATTCATATAAAGCCTCAAATGGTGCCATCCCTATGCTAGATGGTAGTTGTTATTGTAGGCAAACTTTGCTAGTGTCAAATGATCCTTACAAGAGCCTCCAAAATCAATGATGCACATCCTAAGTAAATCCTTAAGAATATGATTCACTCTATTCGTCTGACCGTCATTCTATCAACGATGTGCTATACTCAAGCCCAACACAGTCCCTAAAGCCTCCTGCAGACTCCTCCAAAATTCACCAATGAAGAGTGGGTCTCTACCACTAACTATACTGGTAGGTATTCCTGAAGTCTAACCACATCCCTAATATATAAAGCTGCCTTTGAAGCTTTTTACCTAGTGCTGCTCATAGGTATGAAATAAGAACACTTGGTCAATCTGTCCATGAATGACAAAGATGCCCTCATTCCCTCTTCTAGATTTGGGTAATCCATCCATGAAGTCCATAAAAATGTTTCCCACACTCAAAGCCTAGATTCTATTTTTTTTTTCCAAGAATGGGGCCTGGTTATGGGATGTCCAATGGCTGCAATAACCCTCCAAGTTTCTTCTACTTCACCTTCACCCTCTAGCAAGTCATACACTTAGCTTCGTACTCCATCACTTGCCTCTTCATCCTAGACCAAAAGAAAACTCTCCTCATATCCCAGTACATCATATTCCCACCAAGATAAATGGTCATCCTAGAGCAGTGAGACTCCAGAAATACTACATCCACTAAATCCGCATGACGAGGAACACATAGCCTACCATATCTCCTCAATCATCCCCTCGGGTCTATGGCATAACGTCTAAGATGACTCGATCACTCCCCTCTACTTAATCTATCCAAAAGGTTTGCCAACTTACCATCCTCTCTCTGCATAGCCACAATTTGCTCCATAAAGATCGGCTGAACATCTAGGACCGCTAATAATCCTGGGGTAATATCGGACGATAGCCTAAAGTCAAAAGTGAAAATATGCTCTAAATGTCTCCACTCCAAAAATAAAGGACTCGGTGTAGCTCTCTATCTACTCAACGCATCTGCTACAACATTCCCTTTGCCTGGGGTATAAGAAATCTAAAAGTTGTATGAGGCTAAGAACTACATCCGTCTCTACTGCCTCAAATTCAAGTCCTTTTAGGAGAAAAAGTACCTCAAGGACTTGCGGTCTGTAAAATGCTCAAATATCTCACCCAGAAGAAAATGTCTCCAAGACTTAAGAGCAAAGACTATAATTGCATACTCACGATCATGCCTTGGGTAGTTCCTCTCATGAGTCTTCAGCTGGCTACTAGCATAGCATACCACTCTACACTCCTGCGTCAACATTGCTCCTAGTCCATTACCATAAGCAACAGTATAAACCGTAAATAGTTTGCTCCCATCAGGTAAAACTAATACAGGTGCACCGGTCAAAGCCTCCTTCAACATAATGAAAGCATCCTCGCACTTTTCATCCCATGCAAAAGTTAGATTCTTCTTGGTGAGGCGAGTTAGTGGGGCAGATATCCTAGCGAAGTCCTTAATAAACTTCCTATAATAACCCGCGGGACCAAGAAAACTCCTCACTTCTGTTGCATTCTTCGAAACATACCAATTCTGCACTACCGCCACCTTTCTAGGATCTACAGCCAAGCCAACCTCTGAAACAATGTGTCTTAAAAAGCGAACCTTGTCTCTCCAAAAATGGCACTTAGAAAACTTAGCTTGAAGCTTATATGCTCAGAGGGTCCTAAGCACCTCCTCCAAATGCAAAGCATGCTTTCCCTTATTCCTCGATTATACCAAGATATCATACATAAATACTACCACAAACTTATTTAAAAACTCCATAAACACTCAACTCATCAAATCAACAAAATAAATGAGAGCATATTGGTTAATCCAAAAGGCATGACCAACCACTCATATAATCCATAGGAGTCATAAATGCATTCTTATGAATCCTATCCTCAGCTTCTCTTAATTGATGGAAACTTGTGGCTAAGTCAAGGCAGAAAAACATTCTCGTAACCAATTGATCGAAGGGATCATCCACGCGGAGCAAAGGATAGTGATTTTTCTTTATTAGCTTATTTAGCTTTTGACAATCGACCCAAATTCTAAGGGTACCATCTACCTTACTGGCAAAGATAACTAGTGCCTCACACTCAAAAATAATCCTCCTAATAAAACTGTTCTCCAAGAACTCGCTTGCTTGCTTATTCAACTCGCGTCATTCCAAACATATGCCTTAAAGGCAAAGCAGCTAGTTGAGCATTCTCCATAAGATAGATCCTAAACTCTATCTATCTATGGGGTTGAGACCAGTAACCTAAAAATATACATATGGAAAATCCCTAACTATCAGGACAAAAACAAGCTCATCTTGTGGTAGGTATAAGGAGTAAAGGTAGCTCAACATAACTGATCCTCACGAATCATGGAAAACCTCTAAGCTACACCCACTACAAGTGCCCAGTCTAACAGTCTTCCCATCACAGTCCAGTATAGGCCTATACATGGAGATCCAATCCATGCCCGGTATCAACTCAAACCCAGAGAACCCTAGTACACAAGGATCATACTTAAATTCGACGATTGGAATCCTCAAACTTAAACTCAACATGTCATAGACAAATAAGTCAATCCCCTTATTGGATTTTACAGAACTATTAGGTCCGTCAAAGTACTAGTGTCTAAGTGCAAGTGATCAATAAATATACTAGAGATAAAAAATGAGATGCCATAGTGTCAAATAAAGTATGAACAGAAAGACCAGGTTGAGTAACACACTTTCGATTACCACCTTCTTCCTCTTATCTAGTGATGGCAGGATATTGAAAGTAGGAATAGCCACCATAGCATATGCCTGGACCACCTGAATAGATGTTAGAGAAGAAGCTCTGAGTGTTGCTGGCCAATTCCTCATAATATGCCCAACCCGATCACAATTAGAGCACTTCGGCTTTGGTAGTGAATACTTCTTAACAAGATGCCCTATCGTCCCACACCTATGACCCTTCAACTTCTTCTTCTTATAAATCTTCCCTTTAGGTGGAGGTCCATCCTTCTTCTTTCCTTTTTGAAATTCTTTATTTCAACCTTTGGAGCCTCTTCCATCTTCTTAGCAATAGAAGTAAGCAGTTCCATCTCAACCAGACCATCATAAGTAGCTCCCGTAGGAATATGACTCACTGATAAGCCTTATAATAGCTTATTCAAATCCTTAGCAAACTTGAGTGCCTTCTTATGCAGGGTATTGATCAACTCCATTCCAAACCTCATAATCTCATTAAACTAATTAACATATTCTTTAACTGATAAGTCACCCTGCTTTAGATTTATAAACTTCTCTAACATAACACCCCCCTCAGCCTGCGAAAAGAATTTCATCTCAAATTCCACCTAAACTCTTCCCAAGTCACAATAGCACCACTAGTCTCAACCTCAAAAACCTTCCACCAACTATGAGCCTCTCTCTATAGCTGCCAGGTAACAAGTTACGTCCTAACCTCATTTTCCAAGCCCATATGTCCAAATATCCACTCACAGTTGCAGATCCAAACTCTAGCATCAACAAAAGTATCAGCGCCTAAGAATGGTTTCCACCCAAGTTGGAAAATACCTTGCATAGCATAGAAAAGTCATGAGTGATAGGTGGATGGACATGGACCCCAGTAGCCGCCTCCTCCATAGGCTCTTTAGTGAGATGCTCAATCGATCCCCTTGCCTGTAATTAATGGCAGTACCAAATAGGCATGTTCACACCCGGAATATTAAAGATGTCGGTAGAGCCAGATCCTACGGTATCAACCATCTCTATCTATGAATAGTAAAGATTATATCAGATACTTCCGTAGATAGATCAAATAAGATTTAAGATAAGGGACAGCACATGCAGGAATTGAAATAATCATGGGCACAAATTTGAAGGAATCTTGGCAATATTTCCAAAATTACTTAAATATAAAGTTAAACTTTGGAAACACGTTTTGAAAACAATTTCAAAAATTGCTTCTCTTTTTAAAATCATATATATATATATATATGTATATGTATATATATATTCATATGGGTTAAATACGCTCCTATCCCTAGGAATATTGAACCAAGGCCTAATACCTCATGTGATAATCTGCATTCCTTGACATGCCAATCACCACTATATAAAGAAACATAGATCATTGATTTAAGGAAAAACTAGTATCACAGAGAATAAGATATCAATGAAGAAATAATCTATCTAATCCAAATGTCATTATAGTGGAAACATAATATCAGATATATGGATAATCTTCTAATCATAGTAATAAAAATCTCAAAAACATCAAAATATCCAAGTCTAAAAATATCATAATATCGTAGTCTTAAAAAACCATCAATACACACCAAATATCAAAGTATCATAAAAATAATCCCTGAT
This sequence comes from Allium cepa, assembly GCA_030765085.1. Lineage (NCBI taxonomy): Eukaryota > Viridiplantae > Streptophyta > Magnoliopsida > Asparagales > Amaryllidaceae > Allium > Allium cepa. The sequence continues at coordinate 510,052,315 of CM060945.1, forward strand.
AGGGAAAATACTGAAAGAGCAAATGTACTGAGAGGATATACATGATAAATGATAAAATAGAACTAGATTTCAGGTATGATAATCTAAAGGCATCATTGGACCCGTCAATGGCTACTCTGTTCACCCGTGGTGGGAAAAAAATAGAATAAGTCAGGCATGAGGTCTAGTGAATGAGAAAAAGACTAATAAGAAAATTGAATACAACTAACTTCAAGTCTACAGTAGGTGATATATGGTGTGTGTAAAGTGTCTATGCACCTAAGGTCATAAGCCTAAGGTCACTAGCCTAGCTGTCATCAGTTTAACATTATGGGGATAACAGCAGACCGCATCTCACCAAACGACTGTCTAGTCTTGGGGAAACTACTGTCCCACTTTAACTCACGCTAGGCCTAGAGAGGAAGAGCATGCATGTAAACTCACAGAATGACTCATCGTATGCATTCATGCCTAACCCCTCCATCCTAGCAGCAAAACACCTCTTATGCACCCCAAGGAGTTATGTGCTTAACTCCACCTGGTACTAGGCACCACCTAACTTTCAACGTCTACATACATATGAGCCCATGGGAATATCCTTGATCCAGTCTCTAATCCCAATACCAGGACTAACAGCTAGAAATTCGATCCCAACAGCATCAATTCACGACTGGTACTTCGGCCCCAACACTTGTGCACACTTTTCGCAACATAAATTGCATGTCTTAACGATACTCCACATCCTACGCTATGATGCGAAAACACGAACTGATTCCACCATATAAAATAAGAAACCTTAAATGTGCCTATGCTAGTCAAGTAATTTAAAGAGCAATAGGGTTCATAACCCTATCGACTCAAGGCCCCATAACAGTTCACTAATTCTAAAGTGACTTACGACAATCGACGTACGCTGTCTTAGGTCGATTGCCTACAATCTAGACTCTTTCGATTTACTTGTTTTAAGTAAGTTAATCATTTCATTTTTATTTTCAGACTTAATTCAGACATATTTCATTTTACTTGTTTTAAGTAAACTAATCCATTTCACTTAATTATCAAACATGATCCATTTAATTATCAGACATAATCCATTTGAATTATCAAACATAATCCATTTAATTCTTATTTCAATCGGGCTAGTTTGTTTGTCCTATTTTAATACAGTCATTGCAACATTTACATTATTTTAGTTAGCAATTTGTAGCTGTCAAATCCCATTTTAGCATATGATTTATGGTTTTACAATTTACATATGTCAGTTGTGATTAGATAAAAAGATACATTATTCTAGATCCTCAATTTAATAAATTAACGGATCAATACCAATATCAATCAAATCAGCGTAGGATAGAAATTAAAACCAATTAATTTAATTAACTTGTTAAATTTGTATCCACTCACCTCTGTTCTAAGCTTTTAGGTCTGCTTCAGACACCACAAGCTTTCTTCCCTAGGCCTCTTCACCAAATGTTAGATCTCCTTTTTATTTTAATTTAGACTGGTATTTAGAATAGAATTGGGGCTTAGTAATTGATTCGGGAAATTAAGGTTTAGGGTTTTATTTTTGCACAAATTCGCTATAATGAAGAGAATTAGGTTAATCCGAGCTATCAATTTCTAGGGGAACACCTCAACTCACTACCATTAGACCCAGCCTAAAATAATCTTGTTCGTCCCTGAAATCCTGGTCAACACGTAATGATCTCACACGATGAAATGAATTATCTCTAGATTATCATGACCCTAGGATCGACCATGCGTCGGGTCAAATGTCTTTGGGCTAAATTGACTACCCACGGTCGGCATGGATCCATTTCGGTTGACCTGGCCCTAGTTGATTTTTTTCTATTTTCTATTTAGCATTTCAGTTTCTTTTTTATTCAATCCTTTATAAACTTTTCATCATAGCTCAGATTTCGACAAGTTATATATGAAAGGTGTTAAGAAAGTTACTAGTAACACTATGGTACAAGTCCTATAGTCAAATTCAAACATTTGCGAAAATTCTCCTTTTAGGCTAATACTTATCTTTTAATTATATTTTCTTGTTTGTTTTTGGAAAATCCAGGGGTGTTACAACCTATGTGCCATGAGACTAACTGAGAGCGTTTGTTGGGCAAAACACTTGGGGAGGGATCATGATTACCACAATTCAATAGATCTACCCGAGCTGGATTTGGCTGAGAAGGTTAGTTAATGAGAGCCAGTAACAAATTAATGATGATTGGGGTTCCTCCTTGAGCCGGAATCTGTTCACGAAAGAGATCCTATGCGAGGAATACCCAAGGATATTTGTGATGCTGATGATCCCATCATATAATGGGATGACGGATCTGAGGCAACATCTGATGAATTATGACTGGTACATGGATTCTGCCAGAGTTACTAATGCTTAACGGTATCGTTGTTTCCTAATTTTCTTGGAGGGAGCGGTGATGATGTGGTTCACCCGACTGCTACAAATATCCATATTGTCCTTCAAGCAATTGGCATAGAAGTTCATTGAGCAATTGCATATGCACACCATCCATTCGAAGGATGTCATGTCACTATCCAACCTCATACAGGGAGCAAGAGAGTCTTTAAAGGAATTTTTGCAAGGATTAATACTGTAGTAACTGTGGTGAGAAATCCTCAAGAAGATATTGTATTTATGACACCGATTAGGGGGACCCATTACGATACTGATTTCGAGAGGTGATTGTATATGAAACCCCACCGACGATGGATGTGTTCTATAGAAAGGCGACTCAGTTCTTATGCTTGGAAGAGGAAAGAACTAATGGCAGGAAAAAAATACCATGAAATCGTCAGAGGTGATATAGAGTAACATCACGGTGAAGCAGTCCGGAGGGAACTCCGATGTTATGGATGTAAATGAGAACCAAAGTGATGGACATAGCAGGAACAATATAGAGGCTAAGGACAAGAAATCGGATTCGAAGAGACGTCCCAGAATCTTGAAATACGACAACTACACTCTGTTGAATAACTCGATTGAGAATATATACTTGACTAATCATGGTATCGAGTAATACAGGAAGCCGACTTTGAGAGAGTCGACTGGGAAGGAGAAGAAGTCAGGCAAGTTTTATCGATTTTATGGAGCATACAATATGAACACAAACGAGTGCAGACATTAGCGTGATGTGGTCAAGGAATTGATTCGCAAGAAGAATCTATAACAGTTTATGCAAGGCCCATGGGATGGTGGGCAAGGATCTTCAAATCCCCAAGGACAAGCAGGATGAGTCCAGATCGCTTGAGAAATGTTTAGTGATTAATACTATCATTGATCGGTTGCATCTAACTGAGAAGAGTTGGAACGAAATGGAGATATATGTGAATGCATTGAAACATGGAGTGAATGAGAGCTATTTTTCCATCAAAGATGGTGCCTTGATAAAGCAACTTAGAACTGTGACAGATGACATTGTATTTAGAAACAGAGAGGCTGACTGGTTAGAAGCCCCAACGATTAACTTGCTAGTGATATCGTCCATGATTGGCCCCTCAATTGTAAGAAAGGTGTTAGTTGTTTATGGGAGTTCCATCAATATTTTATTCAAGAAAGCCTACAACCAGATGTGTTTGGAGGGCAAGGACTTAAAGGTATGTAAATCTTGAATCCAGGGATTTAATGGGACTGCTACTGAGCCAGTGTGATGTATGGATCTATCAATGGTGCTTGGCAAGGGCGACCGCAAGAGGGAGCGGGTCATGCCTTTTGTTTCTTAGATACTTATTTTGCTTACAATGCCATTTTGGGCCGATCGACACTTGCTGAATTTCGAGAGGCCATTTCTCCATGGTGCTTAACGATGAAGTGTTTGATAGAGAACGATATACGTAGTAATAGTACAGGTTGATTAGGGGCTTGGCTGCGAATGTTATATCGCTGAACTAAAAGAGGCAAGTTGAAGAGAGAAAGGTAAAGGTGTGGAGAGAACTCCGTGCATCAAGGCTTTGGACACATTGCAACCACCACCTGAGCCATGGCTTGGGTAACATAGTCGATTCCACAAGGATATGGATCCGTGAAAAGAGACGAATGATGGAAGGGCAACTCCAACCGAGTTAACGATCAACATCCCGATCAGTCAGCATGATTCTACACTGGGTTTGAAGGTTGCATTGTAGTTCGGCCCAACAATGGTGAAGGAGTTGGTTGGTTTTCTTCGAGCGAACCTGGATTTGTTCACCTAAACTCACTTTGACCTGTGTGGAATATCACTGGAGATAGCAAGCCATGCATTGAATGTAAATTCTAAATGCATTCCTGTGAAATAGAAACGCTATAGCCTGGATCTGAACAGATCCACTGCACTCGAAGAAGAAGTGGAGAGGTTGAAAGACAATGGCTTCATCCACGATGCCCTATACTAGGAATAGGTACCCAATTCAATCCTAATGAAAAAGACTAATGGAAAGTGGTGGACATGTATTGACTATTCGACCTAAATAAGGCATGCCCGAAGTATAGTTTCCGCTACCTTGGATTGACCAACCGATAGACTCAACGAATGAACATGAATTGCTCTCATTCATGGATGCATACTCTGGATACAATCAGATTCCATGCACATCGCAAACCAGGAACACACCAGCTTTATAACCGACCAGGGACTGTATTGCTACCTCATCATGATTTTTGGACTAAAGAATGTTGGTACGACTTATTAGAGGTTGGTGAACAAGATGTTTGAAGATCAGATTGGGCAATTGATGGAGGTCTATGTGGAAGGTATGCTTGTGTAGTCACGATGATCGAGGAACCACATTGATGACTTAGCATAGATGTTCAGCGTTCTCCAAAAGTATGGGATGAAGCTTAACCCCTTGAATTCTCATTCAGTGTTGCATCAGGGAAGTTCTTAGGCATTATCGTGAAATCCTATGGAATCGAAGGAAATCCAGAGAAGATGAAAGCACCAAAAAACATCAAAGCCTTGGAAATGATCAAAGAGGTTTGGAGCTTGAACGGGATGGTCACCGGCATGAGTTGATTGATCTCCAAAGCTACTGACAAATGCATCCCTTTCTTTGGTGTGATCAAAAAGGGGAAGAGGAATTTTTCTTGGATGCATGAGTGTATAGACGCGTTCCAAGCTCTGGTGGATCGCTTAGAGAGACCCTCTATTCTGTCGAAGCCATAGGAGAATGAGGACTTGTTTATTTATCTTGTAGTGTCGGCGCATGCTTTGAGCACTATAATCGTATGTGAGGAGTACTGAATCATAAGTCCAGTATATTACATCAGTAAGCGGTTAACAGGAGTAGAAAGAAACTACCCAAAGCCGAAAAAGCTCGCAACTGCCTATTAATCGCTTCAAGGAAGCTCCGTACCTATTTTTAGGCTCATTTAATCAAAGTTATGACCGACCAACCTTTGAGATAGGTCCTGCAATGACCTGAGACTTCTAGAAGGCTATTGAAATAGACCATTGAACTGAGCCAGTATGATATAACATATCACCCTCGGAGAGCAATCCAGAGTCAAGATTTAGCAAATTTTGTTGCTAAATACACTGTGCAAGATGACATTTCGGAGAGCAGTGGAGAGCAAAATGCCAGATGGAAGATGTACATGGATGGTGTATCTAATGAACGTTGTTATAGTGTTGGAGTCGCGCTGGTGACTCTCAAGGAACGTTCGATTTGATACGCCCTTAAACTCGATGTTCCCACAATGAACAACGAAGCGGAGTATGAGGCCTTGATTGCAAGACCCAAGAATTTCGAGGAGGTAAGAGCTAAGACTTTGCATATCTTCTGTAATTCTCAGCTAGTTGTATGTCAAGTAAGGAAAGAATTACAAGAGGGATAAAGGTTCACTCCTTATCTAAACATTGCCCTTGAGATGCATAGTGACATTAAATATTACACAATAATGCATACTCCCAAAGAGGAAAATGCGAATGCCAATTTGTTGCCTAAGTTTGCCAATTCTAAAGATGCGTAGCTCATGGGCTTGGCTCCGATGGAAGTGCTTTTGGCTCCAAGCAACGACCAGATGGATGTCATTGGGACCTTGGAGGCCGAAAGTGAGAAGAGTCATGAATGACTGCAATAAAGAACTATCTATTGAGAGGAATCCTCCCTGATAGGAAGAAGAACAACATCAACTTCTTCATAAAGCTTCAAGATTCATCATGCAAGTGGGAGTACTTTACAGGAAAGGATTTTCAGTTCCCATGCTTCGGTGAGTCACCAACAATGAGGCCAAGCAAGTCCTGAGAGAAGTTCAAGAAGGGGCCTACGACGACCACATTGGTGGGTAAACTCTAGCGAAGAAGATCCTTCATCATGAATATTTATGGCTAACTGTCAACTGAGATGCAGCTGATTATACCAGAAAGTCTTACAAGTGCCAAAGATTCACTAAGATTCCAAGAGCCCTAGCAACAGAAATTACTCAGATAGTCAGTCCCTGACCGTTTGCAGTCTGGGGAATCGATATCACTGGTGTGCTGTTAATGTCTAAAGGCGGTACGAAGTATGCCATCGTCGCCGTTGACTACTTTACCAAATAGGCTGAGGTAGAGCTGTTAGCCACAATCACCACAAAGAAGGTAATCAACTTCATGGTCAGAACCATCGTATGTTATTTTGGGTTCCACAAATGATTATTTCTGATAAGGTACCTAATTCTACATGCCAAGTTCAAACATTTTTATCACATGCATCACATAGAAAAAAGATTTGCAGCAGTGGCGCACCCCAGGCAAATGGACAGGTCAAAGCAGTGAACAAGATTATCAAGTCCATTCTTAATAAGTGATAGAAAAAGGCTAAGGGCAAGTGGGTCGATGAACTTCCATCGGCACTTTGGGCTTATTGAATGATCTACAAGTTTACGACTGGCCACTCTCTATTCGTCCTAGCTTATGGATCAATAGCTATGATCCCGGTTAAACATGAAGTACCTTCTCATTGAATTAATATAATCCATGGGCGAAAGAGGAACTCTTGCTGGAGTCTCTTAATCTCTACTCCTAATAATAAGAATTCTTTGAACTATCATCAACCGTGTCTTTTGGAACTTCCCAAACTGCTCTTCTCATGCGTTTCTGCTTGTTACATTTTCCAACTGCGTAAAAAACACTATCGCCAAAAATTAACCCTCATTATCATTATCATCTCGCTGCCTAAAATTCCTTAATTCTCTAATCGCCCAAAAGTAACCCTCAACATCATTATCTCTCAAATCTCGAATCCCTGCCGCCAAATTGTACCACATCTTCACACACCGACACTGGTGACTACCCTTGCACTGATGTCGAAGTTATTCAAATTAATTACCCATGGTTAAGCTTATTAAGTGGGTTAAATAATTTATGTTTAGTTTTGGTTAGATATGTTTGTAACTAATTTGTACTTATTTATATTGATTTGCGCCGACGCACTGATTTGTAATTGAGTTCATTTTTGGTTAGAATGTTTGTATGAAGTTTTCTAGTATTGTATTCTTCTCTACTATCATCATATTGTATTCATATTTGCTATTCTAGTATTGTAGTTTTCTACTGACTGCTCCTGCACTAATGTTGAATTTCTTCACTATTTCACTTAGCAGTTAACAAAATTGTTTCTACAGGCTTCACATTTTCTCCATTGATACTCTATCCTAAACGAGGCTCTAAAATGTCCAGTAAGAAAATACTTCTTGAAACTTTTGTATACATGAATACTATATCACTTGATAAAATATTCCTACGGATGAAAAATTCGACAACCTTTGATTTAGCTTACGAAGCTTATGTTTATAGAATGTTTTCATGTTTTAACTTGAAAATGTACTTATGTTCTGTAATTTGAAAGCATTTTAGTCAAGAAATGTCTTACAATCTTGGTTAATAGGACTTACTACAATGATATAGTAGATCGAATCCTGTTTAGTAGACTTATCGTGGTGAAGTACAATATATTTTCCATGGCTTAAACAAAATCTTGCGGTGAGGATCATGATTTGATAAATCTAATTGCTAAAGAGACTCTTAAACATTCAAATTGTGTTGTATATTATTTTACAAGGTGCAAAAATATAGCCACTTCTACTAATAAATCTTTTTTAAACCAAAAATAGGGCAACACGAATTATATTTTCAAACTGTATCTTTAGGTTGATCAGTTGAAGAAAACCAAGTGACATAAAACTGTATCACATAAAAAAAAAGTTTCAAGAATTGGCTGTAAAATTCCATTGAATTAGTTAGAACTTAAGGCCTAACATGATTTTATTATCATTACATTTTGATGAAATCCGAGTTTCAGTTTCTTAATATATAAGGTTATGTTATATTGCGAAACTAATTTTATTTCTTTATGGGGTAAGGAAGATTTTTCCAACAATTTATAAAAATAAGTTCTGCACAAACTAAACCTGAACAAATTTTGCATATGTTCAGGCAGGGAACAGTTCTTGGTCTTCAAACATTATGTATTTTTTTCACAAATGCTATAAATTACTAATATTATCCTTGAATGGAGAGGTATTCATAAATGTAGTATAAATCTTTTTTATGACATTGTTTTAGAGTAACATGAGTATAGATTGGCTCAGTTAGCACTCAAAACTCCATATCAGCCCGGAGTGCATTTCATATTGTATTCACCAACTTTTATTGCCTTTTTCTCAATGCCCTTATTGCTGAAATCCATCTACATTGCAATCAAACTGAAATTGTGTTCCCGTCTTTCATTTTCAATTCCTACCTAATGCTAAACAACCTTCTACTTTACCTTGAAAAGCTGCACACATTTAATACCCTGTCATTTATGTCATCTATCGCTCATGTTAGAAATGCAAAAGGGACGACATTAAGTTTTCATAGCATGGTGGTAACATCATCACTATTTTTTTCTTATATATTTCTAGCTAATAGTGATTTTGTCTGAACATCAATCCCTTATTGACCTTTACCGTTATTTAAGACCCACATGTCGAAATGCAATTAAATCATAATTTGACTATTTAAGTTCGCAAAAAGTATTAAACACTACTGTCTTTAGCTAAAAGTAATATACACTTTTTTGAACTTGCACTGCACTGCTTCAATGTCTTTTAAGCTCCCCTTGCACTTCACTGATTCTATAATTTGTTAACATGTTGTGAAAAGAATTCTTCATTTATCCAACATTCCAATGTTTTACTTTGCCTTTGAATTAACTTTACACAATATACAAAAATTTAATTTGTCTATTTTCTATGTTCATATTTAGCTTTTTTTTGCGTGTTAACATTTGTTTCAACTGTGTATGAAGGTTTTCAACAATTTGATCATCTGACAGGGGAACCCGTATGCTTATGATGTAGTTGGTATTTTTTTCTATTTAATGTGCTTGATTATAAATGTATTTTCAATAAATTGGCCGAGCTGTAAAAGAGTGTTGAATATTCAGATAAATATTCATGTGTAAACAGTGATTTAATGTCTAATAAAAATAGGGAAGTGTTTAATTTATTTATATATAAATAGTCGATTCATTATTGCAAAATTTACTATTTTGAACACAAATAAAAAATTATGCTATTTTTTCATTTTACTAAGCCATTTGAGTTTATTAAGTTTGACCTTTTAGGAAGATTTTATCTATCTGTAGCTAAAAAGTAGAGCCAGTTAAGTGTATTGGATAGATGGTGGTTAAGTTGACGTGTTACCATTATATGTCACTTAATGTTATCACTAGAAAATGATGTAATTATCATATCAACTGTAAGTTTTAGATTTTATTCAAGTACTTAGTCATCTTTAGTTTGTTGCTTTTGTCCATGCATACATGTTTATCTTTGCTAACGCACACATAAAAATAAACATACGCACACATAAATATAAACATATAATATATATTTATACCCCAATATACATAAGTATGGTTTTTGTTAAATAATTGAGTTATGTAATAAATTGTAATTTCATGGCATAGTGTGAGATGATTATTCTGGATAATATGATAATTCATAGGATCAAAATTATTCATTTTTAATAATTTATTTGTATCAATAAAAAAAGTAGGAAATATTCGTGGAAGCGAATATATGATGGAAAAAAATAATATTGATACAAATGTGGACATAACACTACCCGTTTCTAAAACTTTTCCTTACCAAATCTATTATTGCTATTATGACTGCGATTTTTATTCTCTGTAAGTTTTTATATATGTATTATTCTGGATACTAAGTATAATTTGCAACCCACCGCTATTTGTTTATAATGTTTTGTAAGTATATTGTTCACCATTTGTTGAGTGGTCCTTAATTTTGTAGGTATAATATTGTGGATATCTCATTTTTATTGTTATTATTATTTTTAACACCATCTTTACATTTTTTCTTTTAATTTGTAGCTCATCAGTTTGATGTATTAGTAACTTCTAAAGCTTTTATAGTGGCAAAGGCTTTTATGCATTGACATTCTCCAGTAGATGTTTGAAAGCCATTAAAAGAATTTTTTTTCAAGAATTAACAGCTTTTTTGTAAAGTCAGAGGCGATTATCTTGAATGTTCCCTTGATTAAATTTATTTCATTGACTGTTTATAGGATTTTTGATATTTGAAGGGGGAGGTACTTAAACCACGAACAACATTGTTGTTTCCCAATAACATACCCAAATTGCCTCTATTTGAATGTAATGTTGTTGCTAAGGTTGCAGTATTTGCATACGATTTGAAGATAATGAGAATGCTTGCAAATCGTTATAGCTATCGCTTGTAGTAGGATTTAAGTATTGATTCTTCGAACCGGTCCAAGCCATCACATTTTCTTTGTCCTCCAATTTCTTTGTGTAAAGTTTGTATTCCTATATTCATAAAACTGAGAATTTACTTCATTTCTATGTTCAAATAATTGAGAATTTGAGAATAAATACACTACGATAACTCTGTTCTTACTATAAATTGGGTTTGTCGATATATATATATATATATATATATATATATATATATAGTGTGTGTAGTTGTGAGTGAATTAGGATGCAGATGAGGCTGTAGTTTCAAGCTGGGCATTGCTGCCATTTGTAGCTTCAAATTTACCAGTAGCAACCTGTAAGTCATCACAGCCACAAACCGCTCTCATTGCGTAATAATACATACCAAACACAAGTGATCTTAATCCTCCTGAAACTATTGTATTCTCTTTTTTTTGGTGCTAGGATGCAAAATCCAGTAATTGAAGGCATTCATGAGGTACAAAATAATTGGCAAAATAATTCGTTTAAGCTAAAATGGTGCCTAGAACATTATTGTTTCTTTATTACATGTCTGATCTTACTGTTTATACACACTAAACCAATTAATGAGGTAACTACAAGGCAATTGACTATAAGGTAACTACAAGGCAGTTGACTATATTTGAAGATGCTGATATGGCAAGTGATCATTGCACTAATTTTACTGTTGTTGCTTTTAATAGCTATGCTATAAAAACATGGTTGAGCGATCAAATGCAGATCCATCTGGGTATGCATATATACTCGTATGATAAACGAGAAGCATGATGAAGCTGACTTGAGAGAACCTGCACACTGGAACCAAGTCGCCTGATAATATTACAGTAAGGTTAGGACTTAGACCTTTGAAATTGGCGACCTTATTCTTAAACGAATCCTCCTTGGCCCTAGGAACTTGGGCCCAAGTTGGGAAGGTCCATGCATAATTGAGCAAAAGCTTAAAGATGGCACATTCAACCTAGCAATGGTGTACGGGATCTCACTGCCACGAGAATGGAATAGCAAACACTTGTGATGCTTTTTCACTTGAATGTAACTTTGTACACATTTAATCAAAGCCATGTAACTCAACAGAATATGTCATTTCCCATATTTTATTAAATTAACGAATTCCGGAACTCATTAATTTGTCAATGCTTGACTCAACAGTATGATTAGTGATATATTTTTAAATGAACCTACATGCATGAAATGTAAACGTGTAGATACCTACAGATAGGTGCCAACGAAGCTTCCGTAGTCCAAGATCGGATGCAGAAAGCTCAAACACACCTAGTTTCCAGAGATAGATACCCATAACTCCTCTAACCCATGACTTAAAGATAAGAATACAACCATTTAGAGGCTATATGAGATAGTTTGCCTCTGCAACTCGTGGCCAGAGTCTGGCGGAGCATCCACACCTTGCCCCAAGCAGGAAAGACGAAAAGTCTATGCCCAGAGATAGGCGTGCTCTTACTTATAAACTTCAATCGATGAGCGGAGTTCGGTGCGATCGAAAATGATCATCCTTGACAAGGATACTTAAACCACCATCTCGGGTGGTTAACTCCAACTAGCGCCCAGAGTTTGGCATGGTTAGAACATGCATCCCGAAGAAAGATGTCCAAATTGCCATTTAAAGGTGAATCACTTCGGTTGATGCATGGCATTAGGCGCAATCGCACTCAAAATGTCTCGAAAGTGATGTTTAAGCTATTTCTCTAAGTGCTTGGAATTCAACCAAGTCTCAAAATTGAACATGGCCATGTGTAGGCACCTACAGATAGACGTCCTGATGATTATCCCTTATTCTCCTAAATAATGAAATGGACTAATAACTTAGTCCAATGATGATAATGGAAAGTGGATCGCAAACACGTTGAATGCAAAGCGCATTTCTCAAATACTTAGACAAATTCACACAAGATTTGAGTGAAAAAAAGTGTTTGTTGTTCATATTCAAAACAAGACTTGGTAGAAAAGTACAAATTCTATTAAAACTAAGGAAAAAAATAAAAAGCGGGGGTCAAACCTGCACAAAACCGGCTTAAAGAAAAATAAATCCTGCCACTATACAACCAAAAAGATAAAGGAGACATATGATCACTTCTTGGGTTCCTTCTACTTATTCTCTTCCATAGAAGATTGCACACTGGACCCCTCTCATTTTTTCTTCCTTCCTCTTCCTCTGCTTCCTTTGCCTTTCAAAGGCAAACTATGCAATGAAGCGGCAATGCTTTGGGTGCTTTCGGGCACAGGTATCATGACCAGAGCAAAAATGGTCATGCTAGGTAAAGCAATAGATAAAGGAGGAGAGAAAAAGTCAACTGGCTCTTGCTTGATCTCCACAATGGACTTGAGATGGTTTCCAAGAAGCTCAATCATTGAAAGCCTTTGTGCAAGGTCAATTGACCCAGTGATAAGAACATCATTATCTGTATGCATACCATGGAAGTCACTAGTCCTCTCTTCCTATAAAGCATGAATTACTTGCACGCTAGGACTTGAAGCATCGCTAGCTGAAATGCTTGGGGTCATCCCGGAAACAGTGACGATTGAAGACTTAGTCATTGTTACTTATTGACCTGGCTGGGGTCTTTCCTTTGAGAGGCTAAAGATCACAAGCTGACTTGAAATTCAAGGAAGATGAAAGGAGAGATTAGTGGCATCGACCGATGTCATGTAAGCCCTCTTAAATATGGGTGAGGTCGATGAGATATCTCTGCTAGAGTGAGGCTCTGAATGGGTGGGAATGTCATCCGAATTCCTTTCTTGAATGGGAGAAATCATGCTTGTTTTCTGCAGTTATGGCGCATACAGATTATATGAAGCGATGGATGGAGCAATTGATGTAGCTGAAGGCCCAAAAGTGAGGCCTATAGTGAGATCCTAAGGAGTTGTGCTGGAGCCTTCACCTTGATCCTTCTGAATTGTAGTAGCCAACTCAGCATGTAAGATAAGTTCACCTACTCTGAGTGCCTCAATCTCTTTTGGATTCAGAATCTCGCTCTCTAGTCTCGCTAGATCCACCTTACCCCCTTTTGAATTCTATTGCTCTTCCCACACGATCTACTTCTATGCCAACACCAGAGCTCGGGGATGGTCTTTGTCAAGACATGCCAAATATCTGAACTTCATTATGTCGGTGTTGTAATTGACGATGAATGGATCAAACATGTCTTTCACCCACCTCTCCGCGGCTGCCACCATATCATTCACTTTCTTAACCTTGTCCAACATGTCATCTCTCTGTTTGTGAGCATCAATTAGCTCCCTATAGTAGTCTAAGCTATTTGAAGGGCTTCATCTTTCTCTTTCTTCTCCTTTACGAGCTGTGCCTTCAACCACCCCGCTTCATTAGCGAGCTAATGGTTCCCGTGGTGAACAAATTCAACTTGGATCAAATGTTTTTTGATTTCATGATCAATAATCACATTTAAATCCATGGGTTTCTATTCATCATCCGCCTTTACCTTCTTCAACTCGGAAACTTCAGTATCGAGATGAGCGGTAGTCTCGTCATTCTGATTCGCCATAAGTCGTAGTCCTGCAGCATTAATCTCCATGCACTTGGCATTTTCAGAGATCTACTCACTATAACTACTCCAAATAAAATATTGGTTATAAACATCACTAACATATGCTATTGTATTGCCTTTAACATCCGATGAAATATCCTTCAAATTGAGAGTAAACTTAATGCCTTTGAAGTATATCCTTAGGATGCGGCGTTGCGATTCAGCTATCTGAGGGTTAGACACGACCGACTACTCTATTGTGTCAAAAAGTTATTTAATAGGAATTTTATTGGTTTTATAGTGAGAAGAGTAGGAAGCAGCAACTTTATGATCGATTAAAATGCCTGAAAGTATGAGACGTGTTTTTTGCTTGGCAGAAAGGGAATCACGAGAGGTGTCATCATGAGGAATGTCATTATGATGGCTGGAGTGCCTGTCTGAACCCCTGGATTAAGGAGATTTGGATCAGATCGATGCCTAGATGATGATTCATGTGACTGATAACCCTTCTCTCAGCCTCCTCTATCATGGTTTGAATGCTGACTAGAACCAGAATCACGACCGATGCCATGTGTTTGCGAGCCCGATTTACTTCTTGGAGGATATGCCATTAGGCCCACAAAAGACTCATACAAACCATGTCATTCCATTGAACTTACAAATGAGACAAGATGGATCAGCTTTGATAGGATAAGAACATAACACAATCCAAGCAAAGTGAAATGCATGTGTATGTGAGTGCAAGTGTCCTAGTGTCCCCTTTACGGACAATGGGTTAGAATTTTACTGATAAGTGTAATCTCCCCTCCTCGAGTTTAAGGCACATCCTCTTGGAAATGAATACCAACATCCCCAATGCTCATGTGGCCAAGGACATATGAAGAAATATCATCCAGAATTGGCCCCGGACCAGCTTATATCCTCAAAGGGCTCTACAGGAGTTTCAAATGCGACTGTTGCTGGTGGAGGCGGAATCAGAATCTGCGTTTTGGTGATTTTAACATTGAGACTTCTTTTTCAAAGAGGTTGTTGGTCATCATTGCTCTCATCAACATGTGGATCGTGGCTCGTATCATTGTCATTACGACAAGCCCTGTCACCTTCTCCCTCCTCAAAGTGTTCTCCTGCTCCTTCAGTCTCGATAATTGGACTTTGAACTGAAGGCATCGATAATTGATCTCTATTATCTCCAAATGAAGAACCTTCCTCATCACTATCGGTAGATTTTGGAGTAGGGCGACGCTACAATATGGGTCTAACAAGTTATAGGTCCAAAGGTTCTCATCGTTAAGCGGTGTCTTTGCCTCCCTCTCTGCCTCTAGAATTTCATGAAGTTGTCAGAGAGTCTCTACCAAAGTTGCACGATTAGGCATGTGCTATACATTTGCAAAGAACAGAAAATACATTTAATGATAATAGAACTATGAACATGGACTTATATGAAAAAGATGAGAATGGGACATTCTTTCAGACAAAATCGCTGCACAAATTCACGAGTAGCATAGTTTAATCTAGGTGTCGATCAGAATTCAGCAACCCCTGGATGCATCTAAGAAAATGAGGGAAGGATTCCCCTAGTAGTGGTTAAAGCTGTATAGATATCTAATTTCTTGATTATTGGGAACTCGGTTGAAATGGCGAGCGAAATAATAAACAAGCTATGAAGGAATGCATAGCTTTTCGGATAGAGCTGAGCTGGAGCTAGCCTCATAAAGTGTAGGACTCATTAGATAAAATAGTTAAATGGTGGTGCACATCCTGCCAGGCACTAGTCCTTATTTCATGCTGTATACCCAGTTGGCAGATGGCATGCACTCTAGTGGCATACATGAACTAACACGTCCTCGAAAGGGATATCGTATTTCTCAAAAATTCTTCTGAGTAATCCTTCCTCGGCCATTGAAGAAATTGAATCGAGATGATCATCTAATATGAAGACATCATTAAGTATATCATAAGCAACTTCAACTTCTTGGCCTACTATTAATTCTATTGGAATTTCTAGGGCAGATTATTCAGCTTGTTGATCTATAGGTTGAGGTGCAAGCGGCACCAGAGTGTGCCGCGCAGAAGGAGCTATAGTCGAACTTGACACGATGTCCTATTTGACATATCTAGAAGTTGATGGAGCGACATTGCATGTGGAGGGACGCTCGGAACATCTATGGCCCATAGCTATCAAAGCTCAACATACAAGTAATATTAGAAAGATTAAAAGAGTGACCCCCATGCTACAATGAGAGACGGTGTGGTGTAATGTAAATTTCAGTGTTGTACAGTGTCTGAAGTGTCAGTTTCTGATATTGTGTAACTGTTCTTATGAAAATCCGGATGTTATCCGAAGAGACCATCACTGCTGATCGTCCCAATGGGTTTCACGTCATTGACCGTGCATTAGAATCACCTTGGACCTCAAGATATTGAATTAGGTAAGATTGCAATTATATAAAGTCCAAGATGAAAAAAGTTCTAAAATCCACTAAGGGTTGGATTAGCACTGATCCATCCCCAAGGATGGTTTTGGCCACTTTTCATCTCCAATCCCAAACCAAAGTCCACCTATTGACACGAAGCTCCTCTAACCAGTCCATAACCATTGTCGCCTATCTAAGAACATCAGAGCATGAAGAGATGACCGAGTTAAGTACTTGATTCAAGTGTGGGCTCAGATTTGGGAGTGGGTTCGATTGTGAAGTGATGGATCGGCTTTGGATGAACGGCATTGAGTTCAAATAGAGGGTGGCAGTGGCAGTTCAAATGTCAAAGGGCAGTGGAACAAAGTTAAACTTTGGAGGCAATCACTTTAACCATTGTTGTAAACTTCAACTTAAATGGCTAAAGAAAAGAAGAGAAAGGAAATGGGTCAGGTATATAACCCTCGAACAAAGAATATAGGTGATTGACTCGCCTATTCTTAAGGGTTGGATCGGTACCTATCCATGCCCATGGATCAGTACTAAAGATCCATATATAAAAGAAAGGAGAAAAATAGAAAGGGATAATGACCCATGTATGCATGCATGTGTATGTGCATGCAGTCAGGGAACTCCACAAGAATGTGCATGTATATACGTGTGCATGTGCATACTCAATGATAAGCAATTAGAATCGAAGGAAAGCAGATTGAAACCTATAAAATCTAGAAAAAGAGACAGTTCAAAATTATTAAGCTTGGAATGGCAAATCATGAGAGCGTACTCCAGTTTTATAGTGCTAGATGCTGGTGGATCATCGCAACAAATAGCTAGACACAAAAAACTTCATTGAAATGGTCCAAAAGAAAAATGGCAACTATTCGGAGCAAGGATTGGAGTTTGATATGGAAATCCTGACTTCTCTCGATTCAAAGCACATCATGTTGGAAACAAGATGTATGTCAGAGGGCAAGTGTTATCCAGCCTTTTGACAAGGCAGTATTTGGATGGACTTGACAAATCAAACTTGAAGGCTATCAAGGCAGGAAGTCCAAAGAGATAGCCACATAGTCCAGAAGCCAAGTACAACTAAGACCGCAAGATGGAAGCAAGGCTATCTCACAAAATTTCAAAGCAAAACCCATCTAATTGATGGATTGGTACTAATACATCCCCATGGATTGGTACCAATCTATAAAACTTCCTTATAATTGCCCCATTTTCCTCCTATAATCAAGCTATGATACCAGTAACCTATTACAAGCTCCATTGGATTGATCGCACGAAGTTTGCTATCAAAATACTCGAGCACTTGAAATCGACAACTCCATTCTTCTACCCTTCCATTAGATTAACCCCAGAGACAAGCTTTTATCAATGCAATCAAGGTTGAAACATGATGATAACAACAAGTTGCCATCACTCAAAGCATCAAAGCTGATCCATAAGATCTTATGGATTGGTACTGATCCACGCCTATGGATCGATATTAATCCATCTATATTGTTGACATTGCCATGTTTCTTCGAGGCTAACCACTACTGGAATGTATAAATCTTGGCGGAGCATTTCCCAAAGATCTACGGATATAAATAGTAGGCTAGGGGTTCTTTTTTGGGGATCTTTTTGCTTCCTTGCAACTTTTCCATAATTCCCTTGTAATCACCCATGAATCCCTACCAATCCATAAGAACTGTACCTATAAAACAATAATATAATCCATCAAAACTCTAAGTGGACACAAGCATCAATTGGCCGAACCGCTGTAAACGTTTAGTGTCTTGTTTTTACTCATTTTCCATTTACATTTCTTCATTTTATTCTCTACTAAATTTCTTTAGTGTTCGTGCAACTTTTTGGCACTAATAAAGGTATAATATGCCCATATATAAATGTTGGAATTTACATAACAATATACATGTTAGCTCATCTTATATGCATTTATGTTGTCCAAATATATGTATATGTGCGTAAATTTGTTATTTAAATGATTATTGAACAATATATATATATATAATGTATGTACAACAAAATTATGAAAAATATATACATAATTAATTATTAATTTAATAAATTACTATAAATATGTGTATGCATATACCTATATAGGTATATATAAAAATTATTTAGTGGTTTTTTGTTAATATTATACACATGTATATTACAGCAATAAATGAATAAATAAATATATACTCATTTATAATCATATTTGTAATATCTAAAATGTTTACAAATATGTATAATAATACCAATTATAAAATTAATTAAAACTAAATATATATTTTATAACATTCATAATCTGATAAACAAAATAAAAATTATTTTATTATTATTTTATATAATTAAATTATTTTTAAATAAATATATTAGCCAAAAACATTAAAAAAATATTAAAAAAAATTATTAACATATTTTTCAAATTTCAAATTTTTATGGATTTATAAATGACATTATAAGGTCATGAATTTTTTCCATAATTTTATGAGTTAAAAATATCTTTTTTATTATTTAATTAATTTAGGCCAATATTATTAATGATTTATTAAATATAAAGAATGAATATAAAGCAAAGGGGTGGAAGGGGACCGACCTGCATATATAAATAAGTCCCAAGTACTCCAGTTTTAGGGACCAAATTTTGGAATTCTTAATTCATTTCTTTTACTCTACTTTCTTAGTTACAATTTTATTCTCAAGAAAGCTTAAATCAAATTAGTGCAAAAGCTCTATATCTTGTAAATCATTTTGGATTATGAGTAAAAAAGGGAGATAGCGTGTTCATAAAGGATATTGACGATATGGAAGATCGTATAGATCATTAGCTAGACTAATTATCCATGCATACGATTCTAACCTATTCTCATGATTTCTTTTTGTTTATGCAACGTATAAGATCGACTTGAGCATATCCGGTCAAAACACACCATCACTGAAACCTACACTTAACACTGAAAACCAAAGTGATGATGGGGTTTCGACCATAATAAGCTTATCAAACTTGGGATTACCTAAATTGTCACAAGGAAAGCAAAGCAAATTGTAGGCAATAATAAGTTAGGACCGTTTCGAAAGGGAGAAAACCCTTTCGACCTGATCAAAAGGGGTGTTTCGAAAGAAATCCTAGTTTATAATTGACTAAAAATCGTATATAATGGAACTCATTTGTAAAGGATCAACCTCCAGAAACATCAGTAACCCTTTCGAAGGGTTTCCACAGCAAGAGAAATGAAAACATGGGGTCGAAAGCAATTGTGTCATATTAATGAAGTAAGCATCCCTTTCGACATAATCGGAAGGTCTTGAATATTACCTTTCTGCATGGTCGAAAGGAATAAAGGATAAGGATGGTTAGCTACTTTCAATTCACTCAAAGGATAAGACTCAATCAGATGTTGTTCTCTAAAACTTTATCCCAAAGCTAACTCCTTGAAGCGTTTCGACTAAGCCGACCTGGTCGAAAGGTAAGAATAGCTTCATTAACCCTTTCGACTAAGTCAACTTGGTTGAGAGATAAAGAAAACACCTTAAACCCTTTCGACATTGTCAATTAAGTCGAAAGGCATGCTTTTGAAGGAGTGAATCCTCTTAGTAATTTAGTTTCGTTTGAATCTAATAACCTTACGAATATCATTGGGAATGTCAACAAGTTATCTTGTTAACATATATATAGTGAAGCTAAATACACTCCCGTGCCAACTCCATTTTACCCAGATTCTTCAATTGGTAGTGTGCTACTTATCATGTCTAATTTTTTTTACATTTTCGATCGGCATTTTACTACCGACTGAAATTTGGCTAAAAGGAAGGAGGCGCTACGGTCTACATAGTATGACATATATATATATATATATATATATATATATATTGTAATGACCAGGAATTTTATCACTTTGTTTTTTGAAAATATTTAATTGATTTTAATATTCAATTTGTGATTCTAATATAAAAAATATAAAAAAATAATTTTGGAAATAAAATGATCTAATTTCAAGTAACTAATTTTTATTTGAATATATAGAATTTTTCTATAATTTTTATTTCAGAAAATATTTAAATTTTCGGTTGACGTATTTTATGTCGAGCGTCAGTATTTTCAAAATTTAACAGAATTCAATATCCAGCGTGTTTCAGTGTTGTTTTGAGATCGGGTTACAGTGTTGCACGCGATTGTATTTTGTTATCGGTCGATTTATGCCTTGTATGCATACGCGATATTGTATGATGGGGTACCAGAATCTGTTCCAAATTCAAAAAAAAACAAAATATAATATACACTGCAAGCTACCCATGTACACATGCACAATACACAACACTTTTAGCATCCCTCCGTAGTACCATGTCACTTCTTCATTCACTGCTTCCATCCCTTCCTTGTTTGCTGCCATGATCCTAGCCATGATAATGAGGATTCGGTTAGGAAAGAAGCTTTATGAATAGCGTTAGAGAGTTGATCGACGTCACTTCTCCATTTTTTGAGTTACTCTCATTATCCAAAATTAAGAACACACTCCATTTCACTCATTCAAAAATCAATAATCCACAACCCACCAATAATTAACCCAAACTACCAAAATGAAAGCTATTCGTGTTAACCCATAGTATCTTTAGAAATTGTTCACACTCGATTTCGTCAAGCAAAGATCGAGATATCTTCAATTTACAACAAGGAGCATATATTGTTCATAAACTTCAAAATTTAATTTCTCCTTATCAAAGAAGAATTAGATGTCGTCACTAGTGCCGTTGTGATCGTATAGCGACGTGATATTTTTAGTGCGAGTTGTGGCAATTGGTTATGATCGACGGTGATGTTTGCAAGATAGGGTTGGGGTTAGCGTTTAATTCCTACAGCGATTGACGATTTGGAGCTTGGAATGGTGATTGGGATGACTAGACACTCGAATAGTGAATTTTTGGTAGAGATCGAGAGCAATTTTTGTCGCATGATTTTGGAACTTGGAAGTGACCTCGTCAGGTCGAAAGACGCTGTAGGGGATTGGAGGTGAAGTCCTAGGTGGCCGTGTTATGAGCTCGAGACGTGGATTTGATTGGAGGTGCTAGTTCATAGGTTCGAACGTTGGTTGGGTATGCAACGTGTGCATGCGAATTCTAGGAGCAGGAGCTTGCAAATGTTTTAGGGAAGGAGATACTATTGCATGTGGGTTTAGGGTTTGGATAAGTGGGCTTTAGGCCCAAAAGCTTTGTGGGTGAGAAAAACTTTTTTTTGTTTAATTTCATAAATTAAAGGTGGTTGACTTTTGAAATGATGTATTTCATTCATATGAAATCAGTTTGGCATACAAATTATTGTTTTGGACTCGTATAGTCGAGTACAAAATTGTAGTATAATTTGTTGCTAGGTTTTTAAAAAATTATGATATATGGAAACGGATGGTAAATTGTGTTACTTTAATTAATAACATTGTTTAAATAATTAAACCTTAATTAGTGATGTTTATTTGGCCAAATGAAATACTATTGAGTGCAATTGGATTGAATAGAGGAATTTGGACATTTTTGGAATTAAACACCATTCCGCTAATTAAATTTATTGAGCACCTGTTTAGCAGAATAAATCACCATTCTTCTATAATTAACTTGATGAGATATAATTGGGCATCTAATTAGAAGAATAAGCCATAGTTCTGCTATTACATTAGCGTCGACACTTATTTATATACCAATTGATTAATATTGAACAAGTATTAATAATTGATTGTTAATTATGAATTTGATTTATGCATATGTCTGCTCATGTAAATACCAAGTATTTTAACATGGAAAGTTAAATTGAATGATATGGTAACTTGTTAAGTACCATAGTGATCGCTAAGCCCTTTCTAAATTTATAAGTTAATTATGGAATCAAATTTATTTTAAAAAGATTTATTATTTAATAAAAGGGTTTAAAAAATATGATTATAATATATCTTAAGAATTAAAAGGTAAAAATTATTATTATTTTTATAATGCTTAACAAATAATTTATCATTGTACTAATGATTTAAGTTAATTAATTTATTAATATTATTCTTAAAGTTATTCAAGGATATTTAATCATTATTTTAAAGTTATTAATTTGTTCTTTTAAAATGTTTTAATTATATTTTAAATTATTTAATTTATTTAAATTAATTATTTAAATTAATTATTTAAATTTAATTATTTTATATTCTAAAGTTGATTATTTTATTTCAAAGTTATTTGTTATATTATCAATATTTTAAAAGTTTATTTTCAATATTAAAATAATATAATTTTTAAAGTTAATTTATTTATATATTAATGTTGTTTAAAGTTATTTAAGTATATTTTAAATATCATTTAAGGTTACTTAATGATGTTTTAATTATGGTTTAAAGATAATTAATTATTTATTTGAGATGCTTTAGATAATAAATTGTTTTTTTATAAAAAGGTGTTTAAAAATAATAACTGATAATTAAAAAGGAATCATTTTAAATGAAAAGTCTTGTATAAAGGTTTAATTTAATGAAAAGAATTCATTTAAGGAATTTATAAAATTAGAGAGAAATTTTAGAAATTGGATAGAAGTTTGTTTTAATGATTTTAGATATTTATAGAAGTATCTTGGAAAATGGGTTTAAAGATTTATAATAGAAGTTTTATTAATATTTTTGTGGATTTATAAAAGGGGTTATAAATGCTTTTAGAAATGGTCTATAAATGGCTTTTAGAAATTTGTAAAGGAGTAATAAGTGGTTTAAAAATTGTGTAAAAAGAGGATGTCTTCCTCTATTCTGTAAATATACTTATACCATTGAGATAAATATGTGGATAATTTTTTCAAGTATTGAAAATATAGGGATTTGTGAATATATCTTTATAGAAGTAATTTCATACAGGTATTTACAAGATGAATTTGGTTAATAAAAAGATTAATTAAGGAGGCTAATGTTTACTTACGTGCTTAACTAATATTGGTTTTTCCCTAGGGATTTAAATCCATAATTTGGATGCATGTTTGTTAATAATTAAATAACTGACTATCAAATATGGACCCAAAACGTAACTTTGGAAATATCTTGGAGAAACACATGAGTTATATAGCATAGTCATTACCAATGATGTTGTACAGTACATATAAATCTCGTTTCGTTCTCCTAGAAAACTGTAACGACCCACTATTTTGTACCATTCAAATCGACAATAATCCACACATATCAGACTTGAATGATGCAAAATAACAGATTGTAAATAAATTTGGAGGAAATAAAATCAAACACAGAATTACAGACACAGAAAATATCAGAATAACTCGCAGTGAAAAATAAAAATACCATAGTAGTTCATGAAGCTACCATAACAAAGTCTCAAAACAAATACATAATATTAGTCTGAAAACAACATAATAGAAATCCCAAATACATAGAAGTTCACTAATACATGATATAAACTAGAACAACTGAAACTAAAATAGATAGCAGAATCTCCAGCAAAGACTAGCTCCAGAAAGAGAATCTAAAGCTGTGAATACTCAGGCTGACCCTAGCGTAAAGCAAAACACAAAAAACTCGAGTCAGGACATACATACTTATATAATGTAAACCAACTCAAGTGATATGCAATAAAGTACAAGTAACTTAAAGGATGCCTAGGACCGCCCATCCTATAAGGATCCATTAAACTATTTACTATGTAGTAATATTACGCTATTATAATAATGTCTACGGTAAAACAAACATACTTTAAAATAGCGTTAAGGGGTTACCCATATAGCCATTAACACAAATAATGCCAGTAGTCTATACGGTACCTGCATATCTTCTGATCGGGAGACTATGAGAGGATACTCCATAGGTACGACACAAATAGAAACTCGTAGTAAGGCTTGATATGATATGTGACACATCACACGAGGTAATGCCAGGGTAGATATACCAGTTACGCACACGGGCTGTTGGTAACATAGCAACCACAAACGCCTACCTCGAAACACACTCCCATATCAAGGGTGTCTACCAAACAATCACAGAGTAATAGAATGGTATCGAAGAAGTGCATCCGACCAGAGGAGCTACCCCTTTTGTCCCGAGATCGCTCCTGTTTTAGCCACCTTAAGCCAACTTACGGGAGTCGGGTCCATATTATATACCTCAAGAACGTCACCACCATCCTACTTCATTCTGGAATCTCCACCGCGTACGCAGTTGTTAAAGTGGTTTTCGGTATCGACAGAGAGTATGTCCATATTCGATCCCGGTCTCTTTAACAACCAATCTTTATTATAACCCATGGTTATAAATTTCAAAATGGTATTTATACTTCAAAATAAAATAACATTTCAAAATTCAATATCATTTCAAATCCATTTCAAAATATCAAAATATCATATCTTTTCAAAACCTCATTCATTTTTATTTAATTTAAATACCATTTTATTCACATTTCAAAATGGTTTATTTTTCAAATCAAAATATTCCATTTAAACCATTTAAAAATGAATTTGTTGTATTTAATGATCAATTATTAAATTCCCAAAATTTTAGTCTTTTAATAATTCATTTATCCACTTAAATTTATTAAAACAGTGAAATTTCAACTTTAGCGGCATTTAGAAAATGCTATGGTAAGTTACATTTGAAAATAATTCAATTTAACAAAGATAACATTTAAACTGCTGTAATAGGTTTTAGTTTTGTTTGGTTTCGCAACTACAACACTTACAGAGTGCTGTAATAGCCCTTAGTTCATTTTTAGTTATAGTTCATTTGTAGTTATAGTTCATTTGTATCAACTACCACATTTACAAAATGCTGTAATATCCTTTACTTTAGAAATGATAGCATTTTAGAACTGCTGTCAATTAAATTCCAAATTTTCAATACAATTTCATAAACAATTGAATTTTAATTAAAACCATTTTAAATTATAAAAATAATATAATTTCACTTTAAAAACTATCATTTAAATACCCTTATAATTTTGATTTATAAAGTGAAATTTCATAAAAAAAATCAAAATTTAGTAATTTACTTATTAAATTCAAGCATTAAATTTTCTATTCTTTATAATTACAATTTAACTTGACCCTTAAATTTAAATTTCCAAATATAACTTATTTTTCATTTTACTTACTCAATTTAAATTTCACTTTTAAACAAAATTCCTAAATTTCAAATTTAAGTTATATTTCAATTTTCAACTTAACTATTCATTTATTTCACATTTTAACTTGTACAAAAATCATTATCACCTTCTAAAAATCATTTTAAATTAAATTTGAATCAAATTATCATAAATTTACATTTTTAAAATACATTAAAAATTCAAGAAAAATATATACATTAACCACGGGTCTCTATTGTATTTTCTAACCTAGGTCAAGTGATACGGATAATACATCATTTCAATCCGTAATTTACAAAAAAAAATCCAGGTTCTATTATTTGAAACCCGTAATTCCAAGTAAAATGAAATAAATAAAAATCATTCAGGCCTATCATTTCAGCCCATAACGATTTTTACCTATTCTAAAGTCCGTTCGGGTATGTATCATTTGAACCCATAGCGATTCTATTCTATAGAGAACTTACAGTGTGATTAACAGATTTAAATAAATAGAATAGCATTATATAACAGTAACAGATGATATGATAGGTGTATACACAGGGTGAACATCATATGATCATAGCATAGGCAGGTATAACATGATAATATAGTTCTATAGATTCACATGGTGTCAATTTACTAATTATATAAGTACATATGTCATGTGTGAATTACTCACCTCTACAAACTGGAGATAACAACAAAACACACAGACACATATCCGGAAAGCATGAAAGCACGACTACAGATTCAAGTGAGGGGACAACCAAAGTGATTATCTTGTACATATCAAACAAAACAAGATATTGCACATAAATATACAACACAAATATTATTAAACAAATCTAGAAATAAAGAACAACAAAGAACCAAACAACTTTCCCATGTTTCAACCAATCATATACTCAGCCTAGGGTTTAAATTGCACGGCCATGGTGGTGTGAATGGGTCGGTCATGGGTCCAACATGGCTCGGCCGATCTTGGATATGAAGGAGTGGAATTTGTGACATGAACATACACAAACCAAGGCAAACTAGTGATTTTTTGTGCAACTACAACTCTCGGCTATGGCCATAGTTGGCACAGCCATGCTTAGTGGAGGTCAGGTGATGGTGTAGTAGTGGTCTAGGATCAGTTAGTGGCTGGTGAAGGTGATGCTAGTTGTGGCCGAGAGGAGTATGAAGGGGATGATGGCCTTAAGTGTTCGGCTAGCTTGTATAAGGGGGTGTTTGCTATTTTTTTGGTGGAGCATGCATCATAGGGGCCATGACCTTGATTGGTCAGTGGGGTTGGAGGGGATTGTAGTCGAGTATGGTGGAGGTGGAGGTGATGGTGAAGGAGGAGCTTAAGGCCGAGCATCATAGGTGAAAGAATGACAAGAAAAATAAATAAAACAAAGAAAAGAAAGTAAGAAAAACTGAAGAAAACCATTACAAAATTTTTTCATAATGATGGCCAAACTTTTGAGATGAGAAGAGTTTTTCTTTTGCGTGAAAAACAAAAGAAGATACGGTTGAGAAAATGATAAGGTCGACCATATTGAACGCAAGGGCAATTGAAATGGAAAGGTAAAAGTATATGAAATGGTTATGGCATATGTAACCTATGAAATGGTTATGGCATATGAAAAGGTTACAGACTCTTTATATTTCTTTTTCTTCTTTATTCATTTTAAACACATGAAAATGTAAATAAGTAAAATAGAAAACAAAATAAATAAAGTAAGAAAGAAAATAAATAAATAAATTTTAGAAAAATATAAATTAATTAACAAAATAGCACAAAATTGAAATAAGGATTTAAAAATTGTAAATAAAATACAATAAGCTTTGGAAAATTATAACATTACTTTAAGAATATTTTAAAAATGAAATCTTGAAATAAAAATAAATTTAAAATATTTTCAAAATGAAATAAAATCAAACTTAAAAATATTACAAAAATCTAGGGTTGTTACAAAAACAATAAGGAAATCCATCCATTAACGATTAGGGGGTGACCTCCGCTCTTATCTTTAACTATTTATTTCCTAAAGAAATGGGGTAGAGTTTACTAAAAATTATCGAATGTTGTTTTGAAGAGACCAAGATCAGATATGTTATCCAAAAACCACTTTGATCTTACTCATGCGATACGAAGTGAAGACATCTTGAAGATAATGGAATTTAAGATGGAGCTCTTTGAAGTGCAAGGTGTTATAATCTCCATTCTATGGTTTCAATGACAACAATTATACAATCACATATACTACATCTTATCAAGATTATAGGTATATACTATAAGAAATCATCATCCTCAAAGACATTGGGACGCGAAGACAAACAAAGACTTATGGACCATGATATGATTAGTAAAATTATACTAGTGTATAAAGAGTCTTAGATAAACATTATAAGGCCTCATTGATTATATATATACACACATGAATTCATATACATAAAATTAGCACTAAAAACTTTCAACATTGGCATTAAAAACTGTGATAATCAAGTAAGGCCATCTATAGACGTCTGTGGAAAAACCATTAATGTCTGTGCATATTTTCAAGAAATTATTCCCTGAAGCCACAGACATCTATGGAAAAGCCACAGACGTCTGTGGAAAATCCACAAACGTCTATGGAAAATCCGTAGACGCATGTCATCTAGAAATTGCTCTAATATGAAATGATGCTTCATTTCATATTGAATAATAACATCTCTTCTTCAACAACTGCGACCACTAAAACAAATAGAGTTTGTTTTACAGTAACAACTCCTTATATGCATCTATTCAAACCTATATATACTTCAAAGATTGAGAATTATAGTAATTCTATTTTTTAGTATTTTATTAACCTTCAATTTATGATTTCGTACATCTTTTGCTCACATAATCTCAATCTATCATAATCAAAATACCATTTTGATTAAATTATTTCCGACAACTCAAAGAATTCACATTCACATACTCAAAGGAGATAATGGGAAGATTTGTACCATCGGTCAAAATACATGTTATTTGGAATACATGATTGTCAAAGAATTACCATTGTGTTAGCCTATTCTTCCAGGTAAAGTGAGGGTTATTTGGTCAAAGGAAATACCCAAGGGGAGCTTGGGACTGGACGTAAGATAGGAGCTCCGAACCAATATAAAATATCTAGTGTGCTCACTTTTATTATCTTTCTCATTTATACTCTGTTAATTTGCTCTACTTAGTATAATTATCAGTACATACTTTTACATTAGTATATAAGCTACATTATATAAGATCCTATACATTTTTATTTGGTATCAGGGCATTGTTATTTCAATGTATGGTAACACGTAGTGGAAAAATCGTTAATATGGCAAACACTTTGAAGAAGATCAATCAATTGCACGACCTATACAATTTACCTGTTCTAATTATGCTTACTGGTTAACTTGTATGAGGATTTTTATGGAAGAAAATGGGTTAGAAATATAGCTAGTAACTCAAAACAAATATGAAACACCTAACACTGACATTAGCACTTAGACCGATGCATAAAAAGTAGCGGCATCTAACAATGCCAAAGCTATGAATGTACTGCTTTGCTCACTTGACAAAAATGAGTTTTCACGTGTCATGCCTTGCACCACTGTAAAAGATATATGGCGCACTTTATAAGTCACACATGAAGGCACAACTAAAGTCAAGCAAACTAAAATTTCGATTTTACAAAACCAATTTTCATCTTTCAAAATGAAAGCAAATGAATCAATTATTGATTTGTATGCTAGATTTCAAACAATTCAACACGATCTCAGGGTACTTGGAGCCAAATTCATAGATTAAATTTGATAAGATTGAAGAGCTATAGAAAATCTGATGTCGTATAAAGCTAACTTGGAGGCTAGAAAGGATCAAAATCACGAAAACAAAAATATAGCATTCCAAGAAAGTAACAATGAATCGAACTTATATGAAGATGAGATTGTCTTTGTTGTCAAAAAATACAAAAAATTCATTAAGTTCAAGAAGATGACCTGATTTCAAAATGGTTGCAAACCAAACTCCTCAAATTAAACATTAATTAAATGTTATAAATGTGACAAATTTGGTCACATGAAGAAATGTTCATGGCTCAATAATGATAAAAAGAAAAGCAAGTTTGAAAAATTCAAGAACAAGCAAAGTGCTTTCGAAGCAACATGGGACGATTCAGATTCATCTTCTTCAACTAACGATGATAGTGAAAGTGACTTGGAACAAGCAAATGTGTGTTTTATAGCTAACACTGAGGAGGTACGCCTTGAACTTACTTATGAGGAGATAATGGAAATTAGCATTGAATTAGATAATAAATATAAAGAATCAAAAAAATTAAATATGAAATATTTAGGAAAGTTAACTAGAGCAGAATTAGAAATTGGAATATTAAAAGATGAGAAGATATTCTTAGAAGAAGAATTAGAAATTATTCAAAAAAATGTGCAACATTATTATTTCAGAATGACATCTTATTACATGATTTAGAAAGTTATAAGTTAGAAAAAGTCAATCATGAAAAAGAAAAACTAGAATTACAAGCAAATTTAGAATCTAACATATTAAAATTTGTGATCTTAAAAGTTAGTTAGGTAAAATTACAAATAATGTGACAATAAAGGAAAACAAAATTTAGAAAATTTGATAAAAATATCTAAATCATCTGGAAACTAAAATGGATTAGGTTTTAAAAGCAAACAAAAGTCAAGGAACTATAGCACATTATATACAAAATTCAAAAGCCAAAGTTAGAAGCGATGATTAAGAACTCATACACAAGTATGATCAAAATATGGATTACAAAAACAAATAATAAACTAATTAGACAAAAGCATATTGATGAATATTTAAAGAAAGTCATACATAACAATAATTATATCGATCTTTGGGTAATGATTTAGGCTTTGATTATGCCACTTATTACATTATAGGTAATGATTTAGGCTGGTCGTTGTGTTTAATTAGCCATTTTAGGTAGAACAAAAGTCTTACCCACCCTTCCTCTAGAAGTTGCTTTGGTTAGGCCGTATAGGCGGAACCAACGGCTGGTTCGGTGCTTTGGCCAAGCCATCTTAAGTGGGACCGAAGGCTTACTCTGTCCACCCTCTAGGAGGCGCTCCGGCCAGGCTATATATGTGGGACCAAAAGCTCGCAATGCTTTTGCCATGCCATCTTAGGCGCGACCAAAGGGTCACTCTGACCTCCTTCTAGTAGGTGCTTTGACCAGGCTTTTGTGGTAGGATCAAACATTTCTTTTGCCCCTTATTCCCTTATAAGTAATGATTTAAGCCTTTTCTCATAGTTTCTTTTTCATTCAATTATCGACTCTATAAATATACTTGTCTTAATCTATACCTTCATTCATTGTAGGAAAGTAAGGCCTTAGACGCTCGACATTCCATGTTCTTACTATTACATTGCCATCATGTTGGCACAGTCGATAAGTTCCTTATAGGATTACTCATGGATATCGAATGGTCCGTCCTAGTTTGGTCTGAGTGGTACATATGTTGGTCTTTCGAAATTTTCCATGAGTTTTCACAGTACCAAGTCTCCGGTTTTGAATGATCTTAGCTTCAAAGTTATAGTATCTTGATATTCAGCCATTCATATGGCTACTTCATCCCCTAGTTTATTAATCAAACCTATGAACTCTTCTCTTGCTTTTTGATTGGGATTAATATCATGTGGAATCATTCGATGTGATGGTATTTTAACTTTGATTAGAAGCATTGCTTTACATTCTATGCAATATGTCCTATTGTTGTCGTAGTAAAAGTTCGATATGCCTAAAGAACAAGTGGTAATTGTTCTATCCAACTTTCTTTTACTTTTTCCAATCGTTTCTTAAAGACAATCTTAATCATTTTGTTAGCAGCTTCAACGACTCCATCAACCTTAGGATGAGCTACAGATGAAACTTTTTGATTATTCCATTCTTGTTGCAAAATCTGGTGAATTCCTCACTTCCAAATTGAATTCCATTGTCGGATACTACTTTATGTGGTATTCCAAACCAGGTGATTATGTTTTTCACCACAAATTTAGTACTCTCCCTAAGGCTATATTTGGTAATGGTTCTGCTTCTACCTATTTGGTAAAGTAGTGGATAACTAAGAATGCAAACTTTTCTCCACCCTTAGATATAGGCAACGATCCAATTAAGTTAATCCCCACACATCAAAGGGCCATGGACTTGAGATTGTGGTTAACTCACTGGGGGCATATGTGGAAACACTGAAAATCTCTAACATTTCTCACAACTCTTTACGTAATTCATTGCATCATTTTATATATATATATATATATATATATATATATATATATATATATATATATATGGCCAATAGAAACTTTGCCTCCTGACACTTTTTGGCTAATTTTGTGCCATTAGAATGATCTCCATGGAACCCTTTATGGGCTTCTCTCAAAAATTTTATGCCGGTTTTCGGACAAACGCATCTTAGATAAGGGAGGGAATATCTCTTTTATAAAGTGTTCCATCCACCATAATAAAAGTTGGAACTTGGTGCTTTATCTTTCTAGCTTCCTTTTTTATCTTCTGGTAGTTTCCCTTCTACCAAGTATTTAACAATAGACACCATCCAATTGTTTTCATATTGATTATCTATTTCCGTATGGATGGTTCCTTGACTTTTCTTTTGTCGATTACTATGTTTGCATATCAATTACTATCAATTACTACGGCCTAAGAAGTCATATCAATTACTATGTTAGGACTGGCAAACTCGAACTGCAGGAGTTAGTCCAAAGAAAACCCATTTAAGACTGCCATCCTTCCATATAGTCCCATCGTAATCTCTACTTGTTTTTAGCTCTTCCTTCCCCATAATTGTATTGATTTTGTCAGGATTGGCCATAATTCTTCGAGCATTGATGATGTATCCTTTAATATGTAACCCTCGCATACTTTAGCTCAAATGGCATAATTTTGTAGTAGTAAGTTTCCTAATATATTATAAAACCTGTGCTTTCTTCATCTGACTGAACATAGGGATTTGATTATATTTTGAGCATGCATCCATAAAAGATTACAACTTATGTCTGCTTCAGGCATCTATCAATTAACCTATTCTAGGTAAAGGATAGTAATCTTTGGGGTATGCCTTATTAAATAGGTATAATCGATGTATGTTCCCTCTTTCCCTTTAGACTCTTTGACTAGAACAGGATTAGCCAACCATCTAGGGTAAAAGACTTTTCTAATGAATCCATTCTCAAATAACCTCCCACTTATTCCTTATTAGCTCTAATTTTAGTCAAATTGACTTTTCTTTTGTCGAATAGGGATGATATTTGGATCTATATTTAGAGTGTGGAACATAACTACTGGATCTATTCTGGCTTTGTCTGAGTGAGTTCTGGCAAACACATCTTTGCTAGATTAGAGGAGTCCACTAAGCTCTCTTATAAGACTGTCACCTAGTTCTTTTCCAATTTTTACTGCTTTGGTTGAATCAAGTAAACCTAAGCCTACCCCTTCTAGACCTTCGAAAGGTTTCACCTTTGTTGCTCACTTCTGCAATCTAATCCATTTACCCAAGATAACATAATATAGAATTTCACACAAATTATGCATTTTAACTGTTTATTGATTCATAGAGGTTTTATAATAAAATCTTCATTTTAAAAACCTTTGATTTAATTTAAGTTCATAGAGGTTTTATAATAAAATCTTCATTTTAAAAACCTTTGATTTAATTTAAAAACCTCTTGTATAATTACAAGAAAATCTATAATTTTAGCATTTATTCAATTTCAAATTCCTTAAATTCCTTTAAAAAATGATTCATAAACATCGAAACACTTCTTAATAGTTTCAACATGATAATACCAAAGAAGTTTTTATAATACATAATTTCCTTTAAACAACTAATCTAAATAATCTCACTTTCCCATAAGGATTTTCAACCCAAAATATTTCCCAAAGCCATGACTTGAAATTAAAAAACAATATTTCAAATTTCTTGTTCACTTTCAATTTTTCCTTTTAAAATATTATCATAAAAAAATGATTATTTAATTTGAAGTTCTCTTTCATAATAATCCTTTACATTTTTACCGTTAATACATCGATATGATTAATTCGTTTATATAACAAAATGCAAAAATTTCCTTTTCAAAAATAATTCAATTCAAACATATCCAAATATATATCCAAACAACTTGGAAAACAAATTCCATTTTGTTTTAAAAATAATCAATTAATGAATGTACTTACTTCTAAATAACAAAACACACTTTATAAATTTTGATAATAATTGTAACAACCCGCAAATCCGTACCCCTTAAGTCAACACTAATCTACCTAAATCAACTCAAGTTGTACAGAAATACGAACCATTTGGGTTAAAGAAGAAGAGGTAGAAGAAGAAAATAGAAAACATCAACAGAATCTAACCATCGCAGCGGAATAAAATATAATAGATAATAAATAATCTTTACTCAAAAATCAAATATATCTGTTTATATATTACATCATCAGAGTACATCAATCATAGTACAACATCAATAACATACAACTGGATACACAGCCACTCAACACAGCGGAATATATATAAAACAAGTGTGAAAGTACGTGTCGTCATCCTGCTCGTCTCCTGAGCTCCACAGCATCATATCGTGTATTTTATAATACTCTGTCTGACCCCAGCTTACAGTTAAATAACACCCAAGTCAGTCTGGAATATCAGCATGAGATAATCACACTCAATTCATTATTAAAGTTTCAAAAATCCTTTTGAAAACAAAAGCATCTCGTAAGACCACGCCACAAATAAACATGTCGGGTTTTTACCTTACGATAGCTAAACAATTTTTATAGAAATTCTCTGATATTATAATAGGGTCTATATACAAATACTTATAAAAGAGCCGAAATTGTTACATTTATTAAATTCCAGCTACTAGCCACAGAGTGGGTAATACAAACAAAACTCGCACAAGGCTCGTATGGAGAATGGATTTCCAACTAATGACTAGGCACTGGGGTACCACCTGTCACAGTACGTGGCCTAGATCACAGTACCGAGGGGTACGCCCGCTCTCCTACAACACAAGACCGGGACTACCCCTTACTGGATAATCCCAAGTGAGATCACCCCGCGGTTGGGATCAGCAACCACCCACTAAGCCGAAATAAAAGGAACATCTAGACAGGGATGACCTCACCCTGCTTGGGTGCTACCCACCTAGCCTTGCTGCATAACCCCTGATTTTCAGTCATTCCCATTTGATGAGGCTTGAGGCTAAGCATTACCTTTTTAGAATATATCCCTTAGAATGCCCATCGTTCACTTGACGATGTCCCGAAAGCATTCATCCATACAAGTCCGTCCCGGGTTCGAACGAAACCGAAGGCACTAGTCCAACTACATCCATTTTGGAAATATCCTCAGGATTAGTAGTGACTAGCCCTTGCACTTCACTGCTCCATCTTCGAATCCAAACTCGTTTCCACGAAACGTACAAATCGGATCGAAGTAGTTTTCGAGAAATAAACCTCGATCCCGGTCTTTTCGAAACGATCAACGCACTTGTCCAATATTGATAGTCGGTTATTTAACTATCAATTAATAATCACAGATAACCATCCAACAATAAATAATTTCCCAAATTATTTATTAACCTCAAAATATCTTTGGAAGATATATTTCTATTTTCAACCCTTTGAAAATAGTTTCAAAATCATCTTTCTTTTTTAGAATAAACTTTCCCAAATATTTTCTATCTCCACTGAAATCACCAAGCACAAAACTAGATTTTTTAAAATAATTTAAAACACTTTATATTAAAAGATAATTTAAAGTATTTAAGGTAAAACTACTTCAATAATTTGTCAAAATACATATTATATGAATATTTGAAAATAAGGTTACTTAATAAAATATAAAAACTAGATTTTTACTTTTAAAAACAAGATACTAAATCACTCTTTAAATAATTACTACTATAATAGATTAAAAGAAATACTAACTTTTAGAATTTAAATATTTAGAAATAATAATTTTTTTCCAAAACATACTTCTTAAAACCACTTTAAACTTTTAATTTATATTTAAAAATTTACTTTGAAACGTACTTGGTTATTCAGGGAGAAATTTCCAATCTCAATCACTTAAATCAATTTTCCAAATTGATTTCCAATTTATTCCATTTGAAATAAATTTATTTACTTCTCAGTTCATTTCCAAAATTCATTAATTATGGATTTTATTATTATTGTTATTATTTTCCGTTTGATTTTAAATCTTTTAACTGAAATATACAAATTTCAACTTCTTCCCAATTTCTTCTTTATTCTTTTCAATAATTTAAATCTTAAAATTTAAATGAATGTTTTGTTCTTTTAAAATAATAATACTGAAGTTTAAAATTCATTAATCTTCTAATTATTCAAAATTTCCCTTTCTATACTCAAGATTTATTTAGTAGATTTTAAAGTCACTTTATTTCTTTTCCAATTCATTCTTAAATTTATTCTATAATTATTTTACTTACAAATTCACTTCTTTCATTTTCTTTCAAAAATCCAATTTATATATTTTTGGTAATTCATTATACCCAATTATATCCAATCGAACCATAGCATTCAATATTCCAATATAATTCATCATAGAATATTAATAATCACAACAAAGGGTATTAAATAATTTAACTAAATGTTGAGGGGTCCAGTTGGATCCCTCCAACCTGTTTTCCCTGCATCCACAGATGTTAGCACAATATAATATGCCAATTTAAAAATATACTATGCTATATAGCACATCAATCAATTCAACCATTCAAACAATTATTTCAATTTAATCCTTTAGATTTAAATTTGAATTTAAATTTAATTAAGTGAGATTGACTGACCTTTGCTTTCGTTTGCAATCCAACCCAACCATCCCGTTTCCTTTTAGATTTTGACCTTGAATAAAGATTATATGATTTTATTAATATTCGAAATAAATCAAACAAATTCACTTGGCTAATGATTTAAATTTGAACTAATTTTTCTTTAAATAATTATAATTTGACAGGTTAGTTAACTAAACTAATCATCTTAAATACATAAATTTAAAATAAACTAGTAGATTTAAAAGGTATATAAAATTAATTTATTTTCATTTTAAAACTGCATATAAAAACAATTTATATCAGTTAAATTTCCTATATAAACCCTTATATATTTGTCCCAAAATCATATATAAAGTTTCTATACATAAGTTTAAACTTTACAAATTTGAAAATTAGACAGCAACATTCTTTAATGCAATTTAATTTTTCTTCCCTATTTCCAAATTTGTATACCTACGTGTATATATAAAAATTAAATTTAAAATAAAAATGGAAAAGCTTATACCTTACCGCTAATAGAGAACCCAGATCCTCACGTCGCACGCAAGCCACTGGCCATGCTTGCTCGCGGTTGCCACCTCCGACATCGAGCCCTCCCCATCGCACATGCGCGCAAGCGCCGTTGCCTACTGCTCGAACGCGAGTCTACCACTCCTCTTGACAATCGCCATCGCGAACATCCAACTGCGCTGCCCTTACATCACGACCCGCTCGCGAATGTCCCCTACCCAAATCGCGTTGCCGCACAGACGATTCTACACACGCGCGCGACAAATCGAAGTCCACCTGCGAGAAATTCTGATCGACTTCGATCCTTGTCGTTCCTTCGATAACTAAGAACCTAAAACCTAGCTATACGTGAATCCCACGATTGCTTCTGAAGCTAATTCGAAAGAAGAGGAGCCACTGCAGTTTCTTGTTCGGCCATAACTTGATTTTTATTAAAGAGGATAGGAATAAGCGATTAATTATAAAACAAGGCAGCCTCTTTTCTTCGATTTTGTATATTTTATTATAATACGCGATTCCAGCTTGAAAAGAAATGGGAAGAAGACATCGCGATTTAAAGAACTGGTGGAATGGTAGCATGTTAGAACGAGCATAAGATGGCGTATTGGAGAAGGAATAAAAATAGTTGACTGGTCCAAACACATTATCTTGCTTAAATTATAAATCGTCCCGAAAACGAAGCCAAAAAAATCTCGATCTCCTATCGAGACATGTCGCTAGGCGTTAATAATGTTATACCCTCATTCCGAAGCAATGAAAAAGGTTTCGAGCCCTAATTCGATCTTATGCAGAAGATAACTTTTTGAACCCAGTTATTATATTAAATTTCGATTTAAATTTTCAGCGCGTTTTCTTATCGTACGGCCAAGCGGTCACTCCAAACACTGCGAAAATTGAAATCCGATAATAATATAATATTACGGATCTAATGGAACTGGTTTTGTCGAAATCCGAGACTGTGCCTCAGAAGGCTATTTTTAAATTCAGTTTAAACCATATAATTTCAAAACTTAACAGAACACTTCCGAATTCAATTTTAACACTACTACTATCCTCAATATTATCACTATAAATTTTATAAGCCTTTAAATTATTTTTAACAGGCTTAAAATTGGAGATTCAACATTTTATCCAACTTCAACTTATTTAATTCAATAATTTAATTACCGAATAAAATGGTGATATGTGAATTCAAGTTAAAATTAACTTTTAAATATTTACAATCAATTAAATATTCTAAATTTTAAATGCTCAAAAATTCCGGGTCGTCACATTCCTCCCCCCTCAAAAGAATTTCGTCCATGAAATTACTAGTTAGGAAGAATGGTCCAATGCCCGTTTACTTTTTCCCAAAACCAAACAGTTTCTAACAATTCAACATCTTACCAACTATCTCCATATAAAAGACCCATTATTATTCTTATTAACTTCCCAAACTTCCCCATAATTTGCAAACAATACTATTTGCTCAATTATTCAAGTTTGAATTTAAAACCAAATTTAGGATTATCAAAATTTTCTCAAAAATTTTCTAACTCTCTAAATTTCTGAATTTTTTTGCCAGCGTCTCCTTTGCGCGGCTAGCTCGGTACAACT
This sequence comes from Allium cepa, assembly GCA_030765085.1. Classification (NCBI taxonomy): domain Eukaryota; kingdom Viridiplantae; phylum Streptophyta; class Magnoliopsida; order Asparagales; family Amaryllidaceae; genus Allium; species Allium cepa. The sequence continues at coordinate 510,090,978 of CM060945.1, forward strand.
ACAAAAGGCCTCTACGGGCTCCCAAATCCCAAAGAAAACAAAAAGCCAAGTGGCTATATCCAAAAACCCAATCAAATTTCACAGAAATTTGAACACATACCTTTTTGGTCGGGCAATTCAATTTTTATCATCTGAAATCAAAACCATTTTCCTTCCTCTTTATAATACCTGCATATCCTTCTTAGCACTAATATCCAATCACAATATTCAAAAACATTTTACCGACTTCCTTCCAAATGTCAATATTCATTAATTCAAATATTAACTCAGAATATATTTGAAATATCAATTTTCAATCAAGAATTCACCATTCCCTTCTTAAGTTAGTATAAGCATTTTATATGCTTCTTATATTTTTTTTCACCTTACCATTTTAGTTGATATCTATTTCTATTCAATTTGATTCTTCCATTTCTATATGAATTTAATTTATCTTTAACTCTGAATATTTGAATTTTATTTCTCATCTATACTGATTCATGTCATTATTTTAATTAATTTCATTTACTAATTTATTTCAATTCCTAGTTTGAAATCGTTTTGTTGTTAACAAAATTTTCCAAAATTTTCTAACTCCCAAAATTTCTGGAAAATTTTGGCAGAGTCTCCTTTGTACGGAGGAGCTTTTGCAATTTGACAAAAGATATAAATATATATACATCGACCCACACGGCCGGAAAAACCAAAAACAGTTCATATTTCCTATTTTTATTGCGTAGGCGTACCTTATTTAGCATTTATAAGCAAGTGGCTTATTTATTTAGCAGTTAGCGTGCCCAAAATCCAGCCAAATGTCTTCCCAGTACTTGTACTTACTCAATTTAAACATGTAAGTGCCAAATATATGCAGTTTAACAACATTTCACTTACATGCAATAGTTAAAGCATGTGAATTCTAAAAGAAATGCCCATCAAACACTTTTTAGAAGCAATTTAAATATTCCAACATTAATTTTAATTGCTTACAACCAATCACACATCGTTTCACTTAATTCGAATGGTTAGCAACTCTCAAGCTTACATTTAATTTATTTTTAAGCAAACTGAACTCATATTTAATTCAATTGCTCTCAAAATCAATTTATTTACTCCTAACAATTCATAGAATTTTAATTACTTCCATTTACATCAAATGACAATTTATTCTATGCAATTTGACGAGATCTATGTGAATAAATAAATATTATGTTTTATAACCAATTTAAATGGATTTCAACTCAATTTATACTTAATTCTATTCCATTTTTAAATTTATTCACAATCCATATATTCTCTTTTCCATTACATTTTAACTTTGAATCCATTCACTTGCATTTCATTTTACTAACCAAACCAGTTCATTTAAAACCATTAACAACTTAGGTTCATCTTTATTACCAATTAAATTTCCTTTTTATTTTAGTTCATTCACGACCATTTATTCAGCTCAACACATTCCATTTCAATTTTATTCATGGCCCATTCATTTGCATTTCATTTAAAACCATTCTATTAAACTTGAAAACATTCAATTGTTCATATTGTCTCCAATTTATTTCAATTCTTTAACATTTTAAATGGTTTACAATTATTTAATTAAGAACTTCATTCCATTTAATATTATCGGTAACCCACCTAATTTTATTTCGATTAAAATTTATTTTCACTTGAGTTAAAACCAATCCAATATTATTAAACTTAGTTTAAGTTGATTTCAATTCAACTCTCCTTCATCTATTCAGATTAAGTCAATTTACTTTAATTTATTCAAATTTTATACTTAAACTCATTTTCATTTAACAAGCAAATTTGCTTTTCTATTCAGCTTAATTCTCTCTCAATTAAATCTCATTTTCAATCTGCAATTTCATGTGATTAGTTATCATAAAATTTAAAATTCCAGATTCAATACATTTAGTTTATTCACTCAATCCATTATGAATTTTTAATTTCCATACTCAATTCATCCCCAATTATTTTATTAATAACAATGCCATTTCCAACGTATTTCTACTTGTTTGGATTTTATTCGAAATACAAACCATTACTATTTTAATCCAATTTCATCTTTTATTTAATACATTTCCGATTATACTTAATTTGTTAACACTTCAAGTTAAATTCTAATCTATAACTCAAGTTCTAAATCCACTATCCATTTTTAATTTAACACCCAATTTATTAACCACAATTCAATTACATCTACTTCACTATCGATCCAGGTCGAATTTGATTTATAACTTGAGTTTTATTTTCAAACTTCATTATTAACTCACGATTCAGCTTTATTTAACCACAATAGGTTCCATTTACAAATTTCATTCACTAATTTATTAACAAATTAGTTCTTCCCCTGGTTAAAATTCAACACTTGATTTTTAATTCCAAATATCACTTCATTTAATTTTCTTAGTTCAATTTATTTAACAATTCAAGTTTGGATTTTATTTTCATTTTCCAATTCATCAAAATATTAATTTTGGGTTTTGTATTCCATTTTCAATTTTATAAGTCACTATTTTTAACTCGAGTTTTACACTTATTTATAATCCAAGCATATTTTGTTATATGGATTTTTAATTCAGATTCTTTTATAAGTTATTCTAATTTATTTACTTCAATCCAATCCTTAACCAATTTATTTTCCATTTGTTCAGGTAAGAATCTAATTCCATTCAATAACTCAATTAAATTTTTATTCCAATTCAATTTTATTTTAAACTCAGATTTATTTAATCTCAAATCGATTTCAACTTAATTCGAAAACAAGTGGATATTATTTTTCAGCCTATTTAATTAATTTCAATCCAGTTAAATTTTATTCCCCAATCCAAGTTAATTTCATTTTTAACCTTTCACTTTGAATTCAAATTCTCAACATTCAAAGCTTATATTCATTTCTTGATTTAAAAATCATCTCAATTTATAAGCTTACAACCTATCTTATCAGGATTTTCAAACACCTGGCTTTTGGTTTCAAATTATTTTGAAATCTCCAACATCTCAAAATCACACTTCTCAAAATTTTTAAACCAATCCTGGTTTTTATTTCCAACAAATTTCCTTTTAAATTTCAAAAATAAACAGATTTTCCTGAACAAATGAATTTGGTAGCAATCTGTCACTTAGAAACTCGAAAATGAGCATCGATGATGCTGCAATCATCACTGAAGTTATTTTCCAGCGACTGAAGTGAATTCAATGCTATATCCCTTCCCAAAATTTATTTGAAACAATTCCCTTTCAGAAATACCCCAAAAACAGCAATGCTACTATTTATCTTCAAAGTACTTCCAAAATCTCTGGGGTTTTAAAGTTTCAAATTCTGTTTTAATTCAAATTTTAACTATAATGCTGTTGGGCGAATTCTCACCCATGGAATCACGAGACCAAGAGGCATCAGCTTCGCCATTTCCATCCGGTATCCGTGCCCATTCGGTACCCATACCCACGCCGAACCGTGCTCCATCCACCATCATCGGTCCAAGCAACCACCGGACCAATCCACTTCAAACCATCACCGAACCAACATACCACCGGACCAAAACCCACCACCACATAACCAAAGCCTACCGAACCACTACCTGCCGAACCAACGTCACTCCATCCTCCTGCCGAATCACCAAGACACCGGTCCAGAAGCCATGCCGAATCAACATCTCTCCTTACCAATGCCGGACCAGCTCCTCTCCCTACTAATGCCGAACCACAGTCTTTCCACCCACTACCGAATGAACCTCCGGACCAACCACACCAAGCACGGCCGAACCAAGCTCCGCCGAACCAGATGCGCCAGGCCAGATTGCTTCGGCCCAGGCCCATCAACAGCTATATACATCCAAGACCCCTGCCCCCAACCTCACTCTATAAATAGAGGGGCAGGGGTACAACAATGGTAGACAAGTTTGAGAGTTCAAGCACGGAAGGAACTTTCAAACAACTTTCATATACTTGTATACAGAGCTTTGTACTTGTAATCTGAAAGAAAAAGGAGAATAACATATACAGTGGACGTAGGCTCGTTCTGGCCGAACCACTATAAATCTGTGTGTCTTTTACAGTTTAGTCCCTTCTTTTCATATATTTGCGTAAATCCCCCAAATCACTAGAAACAACATAAAATCAACTAATTCATACGACTTGGAGGTGTTTGCCCATTTTTTTGTGCAAACATTTTTGGTGCTTTCACTGAGAGCTTCGAACCCGAAGCTTCAAGCTTCCCCCACTCAGCCTTCTTCCTAACAGCATCGCTTGGTGCTTGGACAACATGACTTCCAGGCAGAGAAAGGGAAAGAACATCGCAACTAGCAGCATTCCGGATCCAGTAATCACAGATCAAGAGAATTATCCCATTCCAACGGCAGTACCGAACGAGGATCAGACAAACCCGACAGCCCCTGCCACGGAACAACCGGCAGCAATTACTAGGGCAGATATAGACAGAGTTGTGGCTGAAGTAACTAACCGCTTCACATCCCAACAAGAAGCTTTGGTGGACCAACTCATGTCATGCTTAAGGGATGCTGAAGAATCCAACCGCGACACTGAATCATGGGGTGAATCCCAATCCGGAGGATCTGGGGGGCGACAAAGGTCTTCCTTCTTCGAAGAAACTATCGACAGAAACAACAATGGTAGGAGCCGAGCCCGAACTCAGCCCGAACTCCGACCCGAGGAAACTCTTGGAACCGAACCCCGCAGGGGAGGTACCAGGCAAGGATCGGATGTAGCTGAGCCGGTCCTGCTGCCTAGCCAGAGAAACACCAATGAATGGAGCCGAGCTAGAACCCAGCCCGAAGTTGACCCCGAGGAAATGCTTGAAACAGAACCCCACAGGGGAAGATCAAGGCAAGGGCCAACTATAGCTGAACCTAGCATGCATCCGGACAGCCAAAGACAGCCGCTGGGAAACGCTAGGAGTGATAGACTATACCACCCCTACAGGCCATCCAAACAGAATCGATCCCGCAGGGAAGAACCAAGCTCTTTCTTATCTGCCCCATATCCTGATGAGAGGATGGCACGATTGTTCAGAGAATGCGTCCAATGGGACCAAAGAGATCGTGGGATAGGTGCTAGAGTAACCAGCCCTTTCACCCGCGACATTGAAATTGCCATCATCCCCCGAGAGTGGAAAATGCCGACAATGGAACCATACAAGGGAACCTCTGACCCCGTTGTACACCTGCAAAGATACACACAACATATGCTCATGAGCGGGGCAACGAAAGGAGTATTATGAAAATGCTTTCCACTATTTTTAGCAGATCTAGCTACCTCCTGGTTCTGCCATCTACCCCAAGGATCCATCAGTTCATAGGAAATGTTGAAGGAGAAGTTTATCAGCCAGTTCCGCATTCATGTGGAACAACCCAAGTATGCTTACTCCCTATCTACTGTCAAACAGAAACCCAGAGAGACACTGCAGCAATACCTAACCCGGTTCAATGCCGCAGCGGCAGCAGTTCAAGATGCCGATGAGAAACTTGTCCTGATGGCCCTCTGTAGTGGTGTGCATCCGGATACCAAGTTTGCTAGAAGACTAACTAAAGAAAAACCAGCTACCTTGCCCGATTTCTTCCATGAAGTTGGGAAGTACATGAGACTCGAAGAGGCTGCCACTGAAAGGCAGACAGGACCACAGGCTAAGACGGCTCATGGAAACGCCCCCGCCGCAGCGAAGGACATTTGGAGAAACGACTCCAGAGACAATGCAGGGGGCAAGAAGGGAGAAAAGCGCTTGTACCGACCGGGGCCGAGATTTGACGCTTACACTCCCTTGAATGAAACAGTCGAGAACATCTTCCTGGCCACCCAGGACGAACTTACGTACAAGCGCCCCCCGTACAAGAAAGAGTCAGATCGCGCAATCTAGTCCGGAAAATTCTACCGTTTCCACGAGTCTCATGGGCACGATACCAATGAATGCCGCTATCTCCGAGACCTAATTGAAGAACACATCAGGAGAAAGAGGCTGGAATGCTATGTAAAGGGCCAGGACAGGACTCCAGCTCCCGCCAAGGAAATCCCAGGGCAGCTCCACCCAGAAACAGGCGGAGGAAACCGCAACACCAGCGGTTCCAGCCAAGAGAAGATACACATCGCCGACAAAAGCTGGGCAGAAATGGAAAGATATGGAAACTCGCTCAGAAGCGAGGGAGACTGCGTCAATTCTGTTATGGAAGAACGCCACCCTAAGCGGAAGGAAAGTAATGACATCACATTCAGTGGGCGTGACCTAGAAGGAAGGCAATACCCTCATATGGATCATATGGTCATCTCTGCCTGGTTCGTCCCAGCTGAAGTTTTTCGAATCATAGTAGACACTGGAAGCTCAGTGAATATTCTGTTCAAGCATGCTTTCGACAAAATGAAGCTGTCAATGAAGGACGTGTCTCCCTGCAACAAACCGCTACACGGTTTCACTGGAGAAGCAAAGATGCCCCTCGGACAATTGGATCTCTTTGTTGAATTGGGAAGTCATCCCCGCTCCGCCGTTCGGAAACAAACATTCGTGCTAATTAACAACCACTCGGCCTACAATGCCTTTTTAGGAAGACCAGCCTTGTCCGACTTCCAAATTGTCCTTGCCCCATGGTGCCTGAAGATGAAGTTCCCAACGAATAATGGAGTGGGAGAAGTAGAAGGGGATCAAGACGCCGCTCGGGACTGCTATGTAACCGAACTTCGCAATAATCGTAGGAGAGATAAAAGGAAAAATGCAGGGACTATTCTCTGCATGAAAAGCTTGGAAGCATAGCAACTAAAGAAAGCCCCTCCTCTTCGGTATACCAGTGATCCTTTCAATGAATTAGACCCCAGGGACAAAGAGGAGGAGGCCACCACCAAGCCTGCAGAGGCTATGGAATTCGTATCTGCAGACAAACGCGACCCAAGTAAACTGCTGAGAGTCGGATCTCAGTTAAAATGAGAATTAAAGAATCAACTCATTGATTTTCTTCGCCACAACATGGATGTATTTGCATGGACGCACGCTGATATGACTGGAATCTCCCCGGACATAGCATGCCACGCACTAAACATCGATCCTACCAAGGTACCGGTAAAGCAAAAGAAGAGAAGTATGGGGGCAGAACGATCAGCAGCCCTCGAGGAAGAAGTAAAGAACTTACTTGCCAATGACTTCATACGTGAAGCCATCTACCCGGAATGGATCGCCAACCCAGTACTGGTAAAGAAAGCTAATGGGAAGTGGCGAACATGCATCGATTTCTCCAACTTAAATGACGCTTGCCCGAAAGACTGCTTCCCACTCCCCCGAATCGACCAACTCGTGGACAACACTGCCGGACACGAACTTTTATCCTTTATGGACGCATACTCAGGATATAACCAGATCCCTATGCACGCCCCCGATCAAGACCACACTAGCTTCATCACTGACCGAGGATTGTACTGCTACAAGGTAATGCAATTCGGACTTAAATACGCCGGAGCTACTTATCAGCGCCTCGTCAACAAGATGTTTGCAGAACTGATAGGACGAACTATGGAAGTTTATGTGGATGACATGCTGGTAAAATCGAGAAAAGCCAACGACCATGTAAACCACCTGGACGAGATGTTTCAAGTACTTCGCCAATATGGAATGAAGCCGAACCCTCTAAAGTGCTCCTTCGGAGTATCATCAGGAAAGTTCTTGGGATTCATCGTTCATGCCAGGGGGATTGAAGCAAACCCCGAACAAGTCCGAGCTTTACAAGATATCAAGACACCATCTACTCGAAGAGAGATGCAAAGCCTAAACGGGAAAGTGGCCGCCCTGAGTAGGTTCATCTCTAAAGCAACCGACAAATGCATCCCTTTCTTCGAAGCTCTAAAGAAAGACAAAGGAAAGTTCGAATGGACTGACGAATGCTCGACAGCCTTCCTTAACTTAATCGGACACCTCCAGAGACCACCGGTACTTTCAACTCCAAATAAAGGCGAGGAACTATACCTATACCTTGCTGTATCATCCCACGCTTTGAGCGCCGCTTTGGTGAGAGAAGACAACCGCGCGCAGCGACCCGTATACTTTGTAAGCAAGAGATTCACAGGGGTAGAAGTCAGATACCCTAAACTTGAAAAGCTAGCATACTGTTTGCTTATCACGTCGCGGAAACTGCGACACTATTTCCAGTCTCATTCCATCAGAGTTTTAACCGATCAACCGCTAAGGCAACTGCTCCATCGCCCCGACACTTCTGGGCGATTACTTAAGTGGTGCATCGAACTAAGTCAATATGATATCACTTACCATCCTCGCACCGCTATCAAGGGGCAAGCCATAACTGATTTCATTGCCGAATTCACTACTAGCGAAGGTAAGGACCAATCTGAAATAGCAGAAGATATCAAGTGGAATCTCTTCGTAGATGGAGCATCGAACGAACAAGGCTCGGGGGCAGGTATTGTGATAATCACCCCCAGGGGAAAGAAGCTGCACTACGCCCTAAGATTGGAATTCGCTGCCACCAACAATGACGCAGAATACGAAGCAGTGATAGCCGTATTAGAACTTGCACTGGAAATTGGAGTTAGTTCTTTATGTCTCCATAGTGATTCTCAACTTATTGTAAATCAAATACTGGGAGAATTCCGGACTCGAGGAGAACGACTCACAGCGTATCTAAAGAAGACTAGGCTACTGCTTAATCAATTAGATCACTATTTAATCAAACACATTCCCCGAGAAGAGAATCAAGAGGCCGACGAACTAGCAAAACAAGCTAGCATGAAGAACATCACTATTTTCGGAGCATTAACCATCTCAAAACAGCTGGCACCAAGTTTCGAGCAAGTAAATCTGATAGCTGCAACCGAAGAAGAAACATGGATGACCCCTATTCGAGAATACTTACAAAACGGCACCCTACCCGACGGGCGAAATGAAATTAAGAAAATTCTAAGGAAAGCTTCCCGCTACACAATGCAAGAAGGCGTCCTCTATCGGCGCGGCTTCTTTAACCCCTTATTGAGGTGCGTTGCTGGAAGAGAAGCCAAGGAAATTCTATCCAATATCCATCAGGGAAGTTGTGGAGACCACACTGGAGGGCAGACCCTAGCAAAAAAGATACTCTGATATGGGTATTTCTGGCCCACTTTAAACAAAGATGCCTTAGACTTCGTCAGAAGATGCGACAGATGTCAGAGATTTGCTAAGATTCCTCGACTACCAACCAATGAAATTACTCAGATGACCAGCCCTTGGCCCTTCGCAATATGGGGAATTGACTTAATTGGCGAACTGCTGATGGGCCGAGGCGGGGCCAGACATGCTATAGTGGCAGTTGACTATTTCACCATGGGTGGAAGCGGAGCCTCTGAATAAAATATCTTCAACTAAAGTTATCAACTTCTTGATCAAAAACGTTCTGTGCAGGTACGGGGTTCCACTTAGAATCATATCAGACAACGGGCTTCAATTTGACAGCGAGGAATTTGCCGACTGGTGCCAAGAGCACAGGATTCATAAGGGCTTCTCATCCGTAGCTTATCCCCAGGCAAATGGACAAGTTGAAGCTGTCAACAAGATTCTCAAGACTCTAATCAAGAAGAAGCTTGAAAAGTCAAAAGGCGCTTGGGTGGACGAACTTCCTACAGCACTATGGGCCTACCGCACTTCTTTCAGAACATCAACAGGGCATACTCCGTTCTCTTTGGCATACGGATCAGAGGCCATGCTCCCAGTTGAAACTATACCTTCCCATTGTAGGATCCACTATAACCCCGAAGAAAACGAAAAACTCCTCCACATGTCTTTGGATCTAATTGAGGAGAGAAGAAATGATGCAGCACTCAAAGCAGCAGCTCACAGACAAAAAGTGGCAGCACTATACAACTCCAAAGTCGAACATCGCAGCTTACAAAAAGGAGATCTTGTCCTCAAGCGAATCTTTCCACGCCCAGGAGCGCTGGATCCAATCTGGGACGGACCATATGTAATTCATAAAGATCTCCACAAAGGAGCTTATATTTTGTCAACAGTGGACGGAGAGGTGTTCCAGAGGGCATGGATCATCCGACACCTCCGTCGATACTTTTCTTAACTTGTACTACCCATATGAAGTGAATTAACAAAGAGAATCAGTGGACGTAGGCATTTTCGTGCCGAACCACTTTAAAAAACTTGGCTCTTGTTAACTTGTTCCTTTATATCTTGGCTACTTGTTAAGCTTTATCCTTTGCTGTTGAACAAAATCCTTTGCAGATGACATTTGAATTCAGAGCTTCACAACACAACTCCACCTGGACAAAATCTAACAGGTATGCTACGATCCTATGCCCTCGCCAATGAGACACTTTGCTCCGGTATCCCTCTACCGCGAGTTAACTCATTGTTTGCCTCAGCCCTTAAAGCCGACTGTAATAAGCCGAGTATAAGCCACCGAGAAGGCCGATTATGCCATGGCAGCTCATTACAGCGATTCGGCTCGCCGGCAACTGTGAACCGACCATAAGCCCCAACATAAGGTGTGGCCAGCCAGGGGCAGTTCACAGTTGACGATCGGCCCCCACGCTAGCTGGCCATAGTAAATCGTATAATACCCGCGATTACGGGCCATAATGGCCCGGGTAGTTACTGTGCGCGATCGGCTCCGATGTGTCTTAAGTGCGGCTGTGGTAAAAAAGAAAACTCCCCGCAGAGGCGTAAGATGGGTAACGAATGTCTCCAAGACCCACAGCTAGGGAAAGTGACTACAAAACCCGTTTGCCACGAACTTAAGCACATCGACGGCCTTCCGTGACTGGAAGTTTTACTTTTCCCATATTTCCATTTCATTTAAAACTTTTCTCCTATTCTCCGTAACGGTGCTTGAAAGTACAGGACATGAAATAGGGAACGCTCGCTAATGGGAACAGAAACTTACAATCGGATGACGAGACACTCAACAACATTCCGTGCTTAGTCTTACAGGGCACACAAAATTGCCGTCCACAGCCGAAACATGAAGGGCGGTACCTTCTACTTTTATACATTAATGCATAGCTGCAGTTCATATTCACACATCACATTTACGTTGCAAAATGAGAAAATTACGCTTTAAGCAAAAAACTTGGCATCAGGCACGGTCAAGCCACTAGTAACATGCATAGTTACATCACTTACACAGCACAACAAAATAGCGATAACATTCCAACATAAAGGAATCAGCTTATGTTATGAAATTACATAAAGTCATTCATCATAAAAAATATTATTACAGTCACATCAATGTTTTGGACTAACATAAACAGCGATAAAAGGAAATCAAAAGGTGACCGAATCCGGACAAGGAACCAGCTGCGTCCGCACCTCACCCTCATCCTACCAGCTCTCCAAGCCTACTTAGCCGCAGGGTCGGAGCTCTCAGCATGCTTATCAGAAGTCCCACCTGTCCAATTCATAAGAGGAATCCATTAAACCAACAACGGACGATCAAGTCATGAAAAACTAAAATAGGGAGAACTCACCAGCACCCACTTCTTGGTCCTCATCCCCCAACTGCACACCGGCTTCCTCCGCAGCAAGTAGCCGCATCCCCTCCTTCACCGCTACCTTCTCCTCCTTTGAGAACTGGGAGGTTACCATGTCCATCCTGAATGCCGCTCCACCTTCCTTATCCGCATCGGCCTTGCCCTCCTCCAAAGCCCGGAGATATATCCTAGTCATGATCCGGGGATAGTCATCCATCCAGGATAGATTACCCTGCTTCCAGGTACGGAAGTACATATCCTGCAACATCTCATCCATCATCCCCTCATTCTCCTCAAACTCCCTCACCCGGGCCTCGGAGGACAACAACTTGGTGACGACAACATCCCTCTCCGATCGATATCTCAAGCGGTCAGCCTGGAGAGACCTTCTCATTTCCTCCATCTCTTCCTTTAGTCTAGCCTGAGCAAGCTCTGCGGCCTCAAGCCTCCCAGATAACTCCTCTACTTGCTCTAGATCCGCCCTCCGAACCTCGTCCACCGTAGCAATGGCTATGTCAATCCGCTCCTTGCAGGCGGCCTCCACCTTTCGCAACTCAGCCTTGCTAGCCTCCTCCATGATTTTCTTTAGTCGTCGGGTGGCCGCCTCATGCTGGGATATCTGGATAGCCTGATCGGAAAGCTGCTTGGCCTGATCAGAAACCTGTAGCCGCAATCGGATGTTAGCACTTCCGATTTCCTCCCCAGCCCTGGCTAGTCGAGCATGATGCTCCATTAACCTCTTGGTTTCCTCAGCCACCCGATCGATATTTGCCTTGGCCTCATTCCCCATGGTCACAATCCGAGTAGTAAGCAAATCGAGGTCTAATGACTTAGCCTCATCAAGCACCCGTACCATGGGATTGCGGGGAAGAAGATGCTCACTCGTGACCTCGTCAAAAGAGATATCCTAAAAACTCGGGTCCAGATCCGGGTGGCCGGCAAAGGGGTTGCGATCCAAACCAGGACGGTCTATCGGAGTGACGGTTGGATTTTCGGACGGATGGGGGGAAGGCATAAACTCAGTATCCTCTTCAGTAATATCATGGATGGGCTGGACTGGAGGCTGGGGGCCAGGAGAAGGTTCAAACGAATATCGGCCCCTCTTCCTCTTTTGCATATCTTCCTCAATGACTCCAAGAAGAGGGCGATGTCTAACTACATCCCCAGAACGGCTAGTTGGCGGCTTTGGTTTGGCATAAGCTTTGAGTAGCTTATACTGTTCGAGGCGGTGCCGAATATCTGATGACTTGGTCGCCTTACCTGCTCCTGGAATAAAAGCCAAGTGTTACGAACAAACAATGGTCCATAATTCGAGAAATATGTTAAGTTAAAAAGAGTGAGAAGACACATCTATTATACAAACCCTGCGAAGGATTAGGATACTGCAATAAGTCCTGAATCTCATTCCAGGACGGAAGCGAACCATAAAATATTCCTAAGTCCCTATCGTAAATGGAGTCTGCAGAAGTCAAAAGTTCACCTTGAATCACTGGAGTCGCCGTAGCTGAAGAACTCTTAGAGAATGAATCGGCGCCAGCCCCAGCCTTGTCAACCTCCTTTGCCTTCTCAACCAAAGCCGATCCTTCCTCCGACTCCCCAAAATCCTGACGGAAAGCATCATCCGTCCACTCATGAATCTCTCCCGCTTGCCCAGAGGTTAAGGCATCGACGCCACCACCACTCTGTCCATCTCCTCCTTCACCCTCACCTCTATCTTCCTCCACATCTTCCTCTCCCGGGGCAATTGGGCAAGTGCTAGGAGAGGGACCATCAGACTTCATAAGCTTCTTACCTCCGACAACGGGAGGCTTTGTAAAAGGTTCCCTCTTGCCACTCTTCACCGTGGCCCCTTCCTTGGCTTTGGCAGCCTTCTCCTCAGCTGTATCTCTCTGCTTAACCACGGACTGACGTGGGAGGATCAAGTTGTGCTCTAGGAGAGTAGCGTTCCTGATCAAGTAAGAAGCCGACCGATCCCGTCCCGGAATGGCTCTTATTTCCGCAGCCATCTGAACCAAGGAATCATTCTCTACGACCGCAAAGCCACCTGTCGCTAGCAAGAAATGAAAGCATATAAGAAGAAGCGTTGCAGCCGAAACAAGGATACTATAAATGAAGTTCAACACACAGCCAGAGGTGAAAAGGCGGAAGGAAACGGAGTCATACCTGATGAAAAACCATTCTTTCTTAAACATACTAAGCTTCGAATATAGGTCCAGGACTGGTTTGAAAGGAACAGCCGCTTCCAAGCTAACGTACGGAGATCCCTTCTTGTAACCCCTCAAGTTATATAAATACCGGATCTCCCGGTTGGAAGGGGGCGCCCGTACCTTCTCTGGAAAATAATGTATAAGCACACCAAGATGGCGTAGGAATTGGGCTGAAGCTGGAAAGGAGCCACCTTCAGATAAGTAATGAAGCTGACTATCCGGGTATTAATGGGAGGAATGACCCCACACATGCAGTGGTACCTACTATACGCAAAATATCCTTCAGGGGGATTGTACGACATCACTCCGTCCCCCGGCAACCGCATAAGCGCTCTATCTATCCCGAAGGAACGAGATATAACATCAAGTTGCTCCTCCTTTAGGGAGCTAGGAAAGCAATCGGGAGGGGAGACCAGAAGTTCCTGGGGACCATACTCATCCACTAACGACCTCGGGGCAGGTCCATGTTGCGCCGGTCCTGGTTGGGCTGGGGGCACGGAAGAAGACTCTTCTCTATCCTTGGACTTCTTTCTATCTGATCGAGTTTCTGCTTTGCGAGACATTTATCTGCGGCACAAGAAAAACATGGTATTAGAACAAGGAGTATGGGAATATAAACGAATAGTTATCAAGTTCCATTCGGTGGTCAAGTTTTCGAGTTTCATTCGGCATTAAAGCTTAAAGCTTCATTCGGCATTCCCAATAATCGAACTCATTCGGCAATTGTCCATTCGGCATCACCTGGATAATTTTCACTCGGTAGTAAAATTTTCAAGCGCATTCGGCGAAAAGAGAAACATACCTATTCGGCACGAGTTTGATTCGACACGAGGTTGATTCGGTACAAGGTTGATTCGGCACTCAAGTTGGTTCGGCTCTCTCTGATTCAGTAAGGAATAACGAAGGGGTGTAGCCACTATTTATAGACGTACACAGGACAACCGAACCAAATGGTTCGGCACTAAAAACCGAACGTAGCTACACCAACTGGAAGAAAAACAAAGCGCGACACCTGCAAGCACGTGCCCCACTTTGGGGGGCAAATGTTGGGCGAATTCTCACCCATGGAATCACGAGACCAAGAGGCATCAGCTTCGCCATTTCCATCCGGTATCCGTGCCCATTCGGTACCCATACCCACGCCGAACCGTGCTCCATCCACCATCATCGGTCCAAGCAACCACCGGACCAATCCACTTCAAACCATCACCGAACTAACCTACCACCGGACCAAAACCCACCACCACATAACCAAAGCCTACCGAACCACCACCTGCCGAACCAACGTCACTCCATCCTCCTGCCGAATCACCAAGACACCGGTCCAGAAGCCAAGTCGAATCAACATCTGTCCTTACCAATGCCGGACCAGCTCCTCTCCCTACTAATGCCGAACCACAATCTTTCCACCCACTACCGAATGAACCTCCGGACCAACCGCACCGAGCACGGCCGAACCAAGCTCCGCCGAACCAGATGCGCCAGGCCAGATTGCTTCAGCCCAGGCCCATCAGCAGCTATATACATCCAAGACCCCTGCCCCCAACCTCACTCTATAAATAGAGGGGCAGGGGTACAACAATGGCAGATAAGTTTGAGAGCTCAAGCACGGAAGGAACTTTCAAACAACTTTCATATACTTGTATACAAAGCTTTGTACTTGTAATCTGAAAGAAAAAGGAGAATAACATATACAGTGAACGTAGGCACGTTCTGGCCGAACCACTATAAATCTATGTGTCTTTTACAGTTTAGTCCCTGCTTTTCATATATTTGCGTAAATCCCCCAAATCACTAGAAACAACATAAAATCAACTAATTCATACGACTTGGAGGTGTTTGCCCATTTTTTGTGTAAACAAATGCATTTGTATAGTTTATGCTTATACAAATCTCCATTTGATTATATTTCAATTTATAAATTACATTTATAATTCATATTTAAAAATTTCATTTTATAATGAATTTATTCCCTTAAACTTTGGTTATATTTTCAATTCCTAGTTAAATTTTTACACAAAGATGATAATAATTTAATATTATCATTTCTAACATCCAAGCAACCATATATTAGCCAAAATAGTTTACAAAAACTCTTCTTTATATCAAAATATATTTTTGGGTAAAATTATTTCATACACCCACATTTAAAAACAATACCGTGTCAAACTGTTCTATGCAAGTGTTTAGAAACCCCTTCGATGCAGTTGTCCAGACTGTGCCGACGAAGGTTCATACGCTACTCAATAAATCAATCAATAAAATATTAAAACAATGTATATTCACTAACAAATACGCACTCATATCTATTAATATGCTCAAACTCATTCTAAAGTACTACGGATTCTAATTTAAATGAGTAATTCCCACCAGAGCCAAGGTTATCACCAACCTAAGCTCTGATACTGAGTGTAACAACCCGCAAATCCGTACCCCTTGAGTCAACACTAATCTGCCTAAATCAACTCAAGTTGTACAGAAATATGAACCATTTGGGTTAAAGAAGAAGAGGTAGAAGAAGAAAATAGAAAACATCAACAGAATCTAACCATCGCAGCGGAATAAAATATAATAGATAATAAATAATCTTTACTCAAAAATTAAATATATCTGTTTATATATTACATCATCAGAGTACATCAATCACAGTAAACATCAATAACATACAACTGAATACACAGCTACTGAACACAGCGGAATATATATAAAACAAGTACGAAAGTACGTGTCGTCATCCTTCTTGTCTCCTGAGCTCCACAGCATCATATCCTGTATTTTATAATACTCGGTCTGACCCAAGCATTACAGTTAAATAACACCCGAGTCAGTCTGGAATACCAGCGTGATAAAATCACACTCAATTCATTATTAAAGTTTCAAAAATCCTTTTGAAAACAAAAGCATCTCGTAAGACCACCCAACAAATAAACATGTCGGGTTTTTACCTTACGATAGCTAAATTTTTTTTTATAGAAATCTTCTGATATTATAATAGGGTCTATATACAAATACTTGTAAAATAGCCGAAATTGTTACATTTATTAAATTCCATCTACTAGCCACAGAGTGGGTAATACAAACAAAATCGTACAAGGCTTATAGGGAGAATGGATTTCCAACTAATGACTAGGCATTGGGGTACCACCTGTCACAGTACGTGGCCTAGATCATAGTACCGAGGAGTACGCCCGCTCCCTTGCAAAACAAGACCGGGACTACCCCTTACTGGATAATCCCGAGTGAGATCACCCAGCGGTTGGGATCAGCAACCGCCCACTAAGCCGAAATAAAAGGGACATCTAGACAGGGATGACCTCACCCTGCTTGGGTGCTACCCACCTAGCCTTGCTGCATAACCTCTGATTTTCAGTCATTCCCATTTGATAAGGCTTGAGGATAAGCGTTACCTTTTTAGAATATATCCCTTAGAATGCCCATTGTCCACTTGACGATGTCCCGAAAGCATTCATCCATACAAGTCCGTCCCGGGTTCGAATGGAACCGAAGGAACTATTCCTACAACATCCATTTTGGAAATATCCTCAGGATTAGTAGCGACTAGCCCTTGTACTTCACTGCTCCATCTTCGAATCCAAAATCGTTTCCACGAAACGTACAAACCGGATCTAAGTGGTTTTCGAGAAATAAATCTCGATCCCGGTCTCTTCGAAACAATCAACGCATTTGTCCAATATTGATAGTCGGTTATTTAACTATCAATTAATAATCACAGACAACCATCCAACAATAAATAATTTCCCAGATTATTTATTAACCTCAAAATATCTTCAGAAGATGTGTTTCTATTTTCAACCCTTTGAAAACAGTTTCAAATCATCTTTCTTTTTCAGAATAAACTTTCCCAAATATTTTCTATCTCCACTGAAATCACCAAGCACAGAAGTAGATTTTTAAAAATAATTTAAAACACTTTGCTTTAAAACGTACTATAAAGTATTTAAGGTAAAACTACTTCAATAATTTGTCAAAATACATATTATATGAATATTTGAAAATAAGGTTACTTAATAAAATATAAAAACTAGAACTTTGCTTTTAAAAACAAGATACTAAATTACTCTTTAAATAATTACTGCTATAATAGATTAAAGGAAATACTAACTTTTAGAATTTAAATATTTAGAAATAATAAATTTTTTCCAAAATCATACTTCTTAAAACCACTTTAAACTTTTAATTTATATTTAAAAATTTATTTTGAAACATACTTGGTTATTCGCGGAGAAATTTCCAATCTCAATCACTTAAATCAATTTTCCAAATTGATTTCCAATTTATTCCATTTGAAATAAATTTCTTTACTTCTCAGTTCATTTCCAAAATTCATTAATTATGGATTTTATTATTACTGTTATTATTTTCCGTTTGATTTTAAATCTTTTAACTGAAATATACAAATTTCAACTTCTTCCCAATTTATTCTTTATTCTTTTCAGTAATTTAAATCTTAAAATTTAAATAAATGTTTTGTTCTTTTAAAATAATAATACTGAAGTTTAAAATTCATTAATCTTCTGATTATTCAAAATTTCCCTTTCTATACTCAAGATTTATTTAGCAGAATTTTAAAATCACTTTATTTCTTTTCCAATTCATACTTAAATTTATTCTATAATTATTTTACTTACAAATTCACTTCTTTCATTTTCTTTCAAAAATCCAATTTATGTATTTTTGGTAATTCATTGTACCCAATTATATCCAATCGAACCATAGCATTCAATATTCTAATATAATTCATCATAGAACATCAAATAATCACAACAAAGGGTATTAAATAATATAAATAAATGTTGAGGGGTCCACTTGGATCCCTCCAAACTGTTTTCCCTGCATCCATAAATGTTAGCACAATATAATATGCCAATTTCAAAATATACTATACTACATAGCACATCAATCAATTCAACCATTCAAACAATTATTTAAATTTAATCCTTTAGATTTGAATTTGAATTTAAATTTAACTGAGTGAGATTAACCCACATTTGCTTTCGTTTGCAACCCAACCCAACCATCCCGTTTCCTTTCAGATTTTGACCTTGAATAAACATTATATGATTTTATTAATATTCGAAATAAATCGGACAAATTCACTTGGCTAATGATTTAAATTTAAACTAATTTTTCTTTAAATAATTATAATTTGACAGGTTAGTTAACTAAACTAATCATCTTAAATACATAAATTTAAAATAAACTAGTAGATTTAAAAGGTATAAAAATTAATTTATTTTCATTTTAAAACTGCATATAAAAATAATTTATATCAGTTAAATTTCCTATATAAACCCTTATATATTTATCCCAAAATCGTATATAAAGTTTCTATACATAAGTTTAAACTTTACCAATTTGAAAATTGGACAGCAACATTCTTAAATGCAATTTAAAATTTTCTTCCCTATTTCCAAATTTGTATACCTACGTGTATATGTAAAATTTAAATTTAAAATGAAAATCGAAAAGCTTATACCTTACTGCTAACAGAGAACCCAGATCCTCACGTCGCACGCAAGCCACTGGCCACGCTTACTCGCGGTTGCCACCTCCAACACCGAGCCCTCCCCATCGCATATGCGCGCAAGCGCCGTTGCCCCATGCTCGAACGCGAGTCTACCACTCCTCTCGACAATCGCCATCGCGAACATCCAACTGCGCCGCCCTTACATCACGACCCGCTCGCGAATGTCCCCTACCCAAATCGCGTTGCCGCACAGATGATTATACACGCACGCGCGACAAATCGAAGTCCACCTGCGAGAAATTATGATCGACTTCGATCCTTGTCGTTCCTTCGATAACCAAGAACCTAAAACCTAGCTGTACTTGAATCCCACGATTGATTCTAAAGCCAATTCGAAAGAAGAGGAGCCACTGCAGTTTCTTGTTCGGCCATAACTTGATTTTTATTAAAGAGGAAAGGAATAAGCGATTAATTATAAAACAAGGCAGCCTCTTTTCTTCGATTTTGTATATTTTATTATAATACGCGATTCCAGCTTGAAAAGAAATGGGAAGAAGACATCGCGATTTAAAGAATTGATGGAATGGTAGCGTGTTAGAACGAGTATAAGATGGCGTATTGGAGAAGGAATAAAAATAGTTGACTGGTCGAAACACATTATCTTGCTTAAATTATAAATCGTCCCGAAAACGAAGCCAAAAAAATCTCGATCTCCTATCGAGAAATGCCGCTAGGCATTAATAATGTTATACCCCCATTACGAACGTAATGGAAAAGGTTTCGAGCCCTAATTCGTTCGTACGCAGAAGATAGCTTTTTGAACCCAGTTATTATATTAAATTTCGATTTAAATTTTCAGTGCATTTACTTATCGTACGGCCAAACGGTCACTCCAAACACTGCGAAAATTGAAATCCGATAATAATATAATATTACGGATCCAATGGAACTGGTTTTGTCAAAATCTGAGACTGTTCCTCGGCAGGAAATTTTTAAATTCAATTTAAACCATATAATTTCAAAACTTAACAAAACACTTCCGAATTCAATTTTAACACTTCTACTATCCTTAATATTATCACTATAAATTTTATAAGCCTTCAAATTATTTTTAACAGGCTTAAAACTGGAGATTCAACATTTTATCCAACTTTAACTTATTTAATTCAATAGTTTAATTACCGAATAAAATGGTGATATGTGAATTCAAGTTAAAATTAACTTTTAAATATTTAAAATCAATTAAATATTCTAAATTTTAAATGCTCAAAAATTCCGGGTCGTCACAATAATAAATTCCATACAATTATTCTTACTATCAATGCAAAATATTTTCTTTTCACTAAAATTCTTAATCAATCATCACTTGCACGTACAAATTTTAAGTACCCTTCCCTATAAAATTTTCAAATAATTTATAACCGTGCATGTGTTTTTTAAAAGTATATTGGCTTAAACAAATCCGAGAAATCATCACTTTCTAGATAATCTTTATTTGCATACTTCATCAGAATCGTTTTAAAGCATATTATTTATTGCCAAAATAATTTATTTCTTTCAAATCTTCACCTTTTAATCCTTTTACTCTTTTCAATCAGTTTCAAGCGTTGAACTTTGACTAATCACAATCTCTTTATTTCCAAATTGATGTTCTGAGCGACATTGTCCTCCGAGGCTGTTTGTTGCGCAATTTCTTTATTTAGGACATTAAATCTCTTGGTCTTCAGTATTTTCCTGAAACAAAATATCATTTTGTTAGACTTTAATGTAAGGAAATGAAGACTCTAAGGTTCAAGCCCTCCTTCAAGTGCCAAAATGTTAAATCAAAAATTGGTTCAACAACTCTAGTGTTGTTAAAGAGTTCAAGTCATATGTTCAAAGGTGATGTAATGGCCCAGGGATTTTCGACCCCGAAAATCGACAATAATACGTCCACTGTATAGAGTGGCGAGCATTCGAGTGCCAGAAATCACAAACTATTAGGGTTCAGAAGAAAAGGAGGTAGAAACAAAAATAGAAACAGAGGCACCGAATCTCACAATCGCAGCGTAGCAAAATATAACATAAAATAACAACATTTATACAAAGAAAGCTGTAACTGTCAATATATATACAAGATATAAGAGTACAATCATCAATAAATAAATCTGGACAGTTATAGTAACTTGTCCCCTACTACTATCTATACAGTTCATAATGCATAGTGGAAACTAATCAATACATCTCTGCTATGCAGCTCGTCTTCCAAGCTCCATAACTTCCTAACCTGAAAATCTATAATACTCGGTCTGATCCGAGCATTACAATAAATTGACACCCGAGTCAGGCTGGAAACTAGTGTGAGTAAAACCAACTTAATTTGAAATACTTAAGTTATAAAGCTTCTTTGAAAACCAAGGTAACTCATTTATCCGACGAGTTTTCTCCGACTTTAACCAAAACACTTTCCCAGAAATTCATTGATGATATACTAATGTCTGTGTATAGTTACTTATTTAGACAATCAGATTTTCCTAATTTTAATCAATTCCAACTTATTAGACACTATAATCAAACCTGTAAAGACTTTTAGTGATTAATAAATCAAAGTGGTTTCTAATAACGCAGATATCCGATCTCGGTCTCTTCGAATCTAAATAATAAATTTGAGGAAGTCAATTGTTATAAACAATTTAACGACCATGGAGACATAATCCGATTACGGGGATTATTGCAGATTTTATTTCAAATAAAATGTATCATTATTTTAGTCTCAACATTTAAATTTATTCGACCATTTGTTTCCACAGACAAGAATAATTCGAAAATAAATATCCAATGGAATTTAGCCAAGATATAGATCGTTAACCATTTTAAAGATCTATACAATATCAACAATTTCACATCCATGTTTAAATGAAACCCATTAACATTAAATCCAAATTAATTACACATTCAGGAAACTATAAATAATCTATTTTTAGTGAATTAAAAGTCAAGAAACTAAAAAAGTATTCTATTTAATTAATCTAGACTTTAATTGATTCCATACCTTAATTGTAATGAAATAACTTAAATTTCCTTTACTCAAAATAATTTAAGTTTATTTTATTCGAAGGTAGGATTCCTATATAAGATATTGGATTTTATAAAGTTAGTCAAATCTGAGTTTTAATAATTCAAGTTATTTCGAGAACACACACACACACACATACATACATACATACATACATATATATATATATGTGTGTATAAATTCCATTTTCCTACCCTTTCTCCTTTGTCCCTTCCCTTCCCTCATTTTCTACTCCATTTTCCCTTTTTTCTCTTCTTTCTTTCCCTTATCTTATCTTTTACTTTTTTGTTTCCTCACTCTTATTTTTCTTTTCTTTATTTCTTTGCTTTATTTTCTCTTCGGTCCATACTTCTTCGTGGCCCATCTTCTCTTTCCCTTCCTCCTCTCTTTTCTCCCAGTCCTTCTCCCTTTCTCGTTTCTTTTTCCTGCATGAGATTTCTGCTGTGCACATGCACACACCGATGAAGGCTGGCTGGCCACCTCCGACCTTTTCCCTAAGTCACCTCCGACCCACGCACCCTTCCCGGCCTTACAAAAATTCATGACACGACCTAATTTGAAAAAATCGAACACATACCACCACCAGGATAATGTCTCGACCACCTAACCTTTCCTCGTCCAGCCGTCTCCGACCACCGAAGCCTATCCAACCACGCCAGAAGCTTTGCCACTCACCCCTCCATCGTTTTCCCCAATACCGCAGCGCCTAAGCTCCACCATGACGCCGCTGTGACCAAAAAAACCCACCATGACCCAAAAGTCTCCTTAACTCTATATTGACCTCGACTAGCCACCCCACATTTCAGAAAATTTCGCTCCATTTTTCCCACGCGCCCCTTCGCTTTGGCCTCCTGCCGACCAAAAGTCGACACCCCTAACCCCGTAGTTCACCGAAAATTGATCATTGACTAAATTTTGACCATCATTTTCTATCTCGTCAAATAAAAAATGAAAAATCATGAAACCACTTTTAGAAATCACCATTTTTAATGGCAGTCCCGTTTGCATAAACAAAAACACACATTTTGACATTCGAATTTCCTCCGATGTTTGTTTACTTACCGTAAAATCCCCTTTCTATATGACGCACTTGATAATATTTAACCAAACTAATTTTAAATCAAAGTATAATCAAAAATGAACCTTTTTCCTTTTGACACCCTAACATAAATCTAACTAGGTTGAGTAGTAGGGAATTTTGAAGCTAACATAACATGGAAGTAAAGAAAAGAGTAGAATACACAAATGTTGTACAGGCCCTAGTATCCTATGTCCATATACATATATACATGTATTCATAGGCCAAATTTTTTATTAGAACACTGCTACTTTTACCAGACATGTTTATATGTTAGTGTAAGAAAGATTTTTTATTTACTCACAGTTACATACATACATACATACATACATACATACATACATACATACATACATACATACATACATACATAGATATATATATATATATATATATATATTGATGAACCCCTGCTTTGTTGCTTAGACTTCTCTCTTGCTTCACCTTACTGTGTTCCTTCTTATTATTATAATTACTATTTTTTTATGGATGAGCCAGGAAGTTTTCATGAAAACATCAAGACAGTGGTATGTATGCATATATATAGGAAGTGGAAGGTGTATAGGGGATGTTGAAGGTTGTGTTTACAGGTTTTCACTTATTTTTTTTATATGACTGGGTTTGATAAGTTTTGATTGAATTGAAAGCTTGACTGACTTAATCTTTTATGGCTTGATTAAATGTGCATTTAATTTGATCTTAGGTTGATATACATTGGTGCTTGAACTGATGTTTTGGTCATGATGATGTTCCCCTCTATATGAACATTACCCTAATATATATATATATATATATATATATATATATATATAGAGAGAGAGAGAGAGAGAGAGGTATGTGTACATTTATACTATGTTACCATATATACATACACACACACACATACAAATTTTATTATTATATGTTTATGTTTATACATTCCTATATTTACAAATACAATGTACATTTTAGCTCATGTATATAAAGCCTTCACATGCACCTATATATATATATATATATGTTCTATATGTACTATTCCACACACATATATACCTATGGATCTACTTACATGGGTTTGTCGTTCATATATATTTACATTTATCCCCTTACTATTCCATATAACATATGTTTATGCCTATTTCATCATTATATATTTTCATATATATCCCACATTATTTCTTGTCGACCTATATATTTGCTTCCTATGGGTATATATACATACTCATATACTTATATGTATGTGTGTGTGTGTCTATATATATATATATATATATATATATATATTTAACCCTCACAAACTTGTACATTTATATATTTATATATACGTTTTTTCAAGCACCATAAAGCTTTTATATGTTTATCTATATATTTATGGATATTTTATCTTAATTTAAATGGTGGAGTTTATATTTTCATTTCTAAAATATTTATTATATTCAGGAATTTAAAATTCAGTATTTGATATAGTTTTTAATCAATTTATAGATAGAGGTATTTCTAATTCTTAGAAATTTATTTATTCGACTTATAAAATTCAGTATTTCAATAACTAAAATCAATTAATTATCCAATTACAAATGTTAGGAAAAATTCGTGTCATCACATTCCTCCCCCTTTAAAACTTTTCATCCTCGAAAAGGAACGAAGCGAAAATTTTAAGTTTTAATGTTTATTATTAGTTAAATCATTTTTAAAATTTTAAACCTTTACTTTGTTTATTTTAAAAGTTTAAAACACTTTTAATGCTACACAATATTACCAAACTAGCTTTTACATAAAAATACTTTTTATAACTTGATGTCTCAACAAGTCCATCCTTGTTCTCATAGAAATTCAATCAAACGTTGATCAGGCGCAGGACTGAAAATCTATAAGTACTTAGTAGACCCCTTTTTAACACCTAGTGAAAATACTTGGAAAGAAATTTTTTTTGTGAGAATGCTCTGGAAATCATCACCCCCTCCATGGGTTGTAGTTAGCACGATGATTGCGTCACCATCTCGGTGAAATCTATAGAAAATTGTAGGCATCCGCATCGCTCGATTTCACCATGGAACCGCCACAGGTCATAGCTACACCCAGGGTTATGTTTCTATTACAGAAAAAACCATGTAACTATAGGCACCAGCGCCCTCGAATTTTGCTGTCAAATGAAACTTCACCACATAGATCGCAGAATACACCAGTCGAGTTCGAATGTAGCCTATATGCACTCATTCCGACGCGATTTTCGCTATGGACCACATAAATTGCAATCTACCGATGTTACATTGCTCTCCCATAGAAATCAAACTAGACTTTTGGCAATCACTGCCCCTTATGCTATGGAATGTAGTAGATCGCAGTTGCACTAGAGTTACACTGTCGTCACAACATAACCCCAATGTCTCTATAGGCATCAATACCCTCGAATTTCACGACCCCAACCACAATCAACATGAACTACAGTTTAGTCCGGACGCCTTCGTGGATCAAAATTTAGAACCCCCTTAGTGCTCAAGGCAGAACCACCCCGTGGATCTCCTACTATAAGTTTCAACTCTAAATGGGGGCGCCTTTTTCCCCATAGCATTCTCAAAACATTTTATACTATACACACATAGTACCTTTCAATCATACTCTTTATATGCGTCGCATATAAACTTCAAAATCGATATCTCAAAATTGATAGTTCTCAAACTTGGCTTTCTAAATTCTCGAAGTTTTCCTTTTGCCACAACCGAAAGCCTTTCAAAATCAATGGGTTTCAAAAAACCTTTTCATCTTCCATCTCATAAAATCATCCTTATGTATATATAAGTTATTCTTTCAACTTGAATAAATTTTCAGATCACTTCATTCTTATATAAATTCCACGTTATCTTTCAGATATTCTTAAAAGGTCATTACTTCCAGTTATAGATTCAATAAGTGAAGTTTTTAATAGATACATATAAGTTTATTTATGCTAAATCAAATATTTAAGTTTGATTCCCTTTACAAAGTTATTTGCATATTTCTTACCCTTTATAAGGTAAGTTTTCAGTTTTTGTACTACCCCCTTTTCATTTTACAATCATTATATTTACTCAAAATATACTCTTTCACTTCCAAACCATTTTGCTTCAATATTCGATTTCGCTTTCTCTTTACAATTGCTTCAATATCCACCATTTAGGTTATACCTCAATTTTATCCCAACTGGTATTTAAATCCATGATTTAAATATTAGTAATTTTCATTCTGACCAATTTGAATTAAGAAAATAGCTTGAATAGTTTTAACATAGTTAAATGGTTGTAAAATAGTTGCAAACTAGTTAAATAGTTAATATAAGATGGTTTGAGTTTTAAAAAGAAAGGTTTGTATAGTAAATAGCTTGGTAAATCAAGAATAGTTTGAATATTTAAGAAAATAGATTTAAAACAGTTTATATTAAAATAATTTGTTTGAAAATAATTTCCGAGTCAAACTGATCCGATTTCTAATCTCTCATTCACATCAATTTCAATTTCTACTTCCATTTAAATTGATTCAATTCCGACTTCAATTCAGATTATCTTCAATTCCCATTCCAATTTAAATCAGCTCCTATTTTGAATTTGAACTAATTCAACCCTGATTATAGTTCCAATTAATTCAATTCAACTCATTTTCAAATTTGAATTAATTCCAATTTCCTTCTCAATTTTTTTAAACCATCGTTATTTATATATTCGAGTTCGGTTTCCAAAATGTTGATTTAATCACTTAAATCAAATTAACATTTAGCATTTAATTTAACAACCCAAGTCTTTAATAATAAAATTTTGAGTCCAAATTGTTGAATATGCGCTTATATGATTTTTGTTTGATGATAATAAACATATATACATTCGTTTAAATGTATTTGTTAATATACTATTCTATTTTTCACAGTCTAAATAAATATTTGTTGAATAAAAAAAATTACACAGAATTTGAATTCAAACAAATATTTTATTCAAATAAATATTTATTACATTTTTGAATAGTACAATTTCAAGCTCTCACTATAACTATACAACTTTGATTACAATTATATCACATTTCACTTTTACAGTTGACCTCACTACACATCACTCACACTCGTATTTTAATCTTCAACTTCATTCCAGTTTGAATCCAGCATCTGAGCAAACTGCAAAAATATTCACTAACGCAGTAAAATTGAAAATAAAATATTTTTGCAATATAAAATAAAAGATGGATTTTGGAAATATTATTTGCCTCAGTTATTTGGGTTGTTCGTCATCATTTATATTTGAATTCATCATACACGAACAAATTGTGACATACACAGTGTATTACTGTATATGCCACAAGGCCGTGCACGCCGATATATACACTTGATTGATTTACAGGGACAGGTGAGCACATGTCAAACCCAAATGAAAAACCGGGTTCAACTCACATGCAATATATCACAACACGAGCACAAGGTCAAACCCGAGTTTTTGAAACTGGATTCAACACAGGGCAGTTAACATGTCAAAAACAGTTGCAACATGGATATCACAAGAAATGAAACACCAATCAGTAGCATGCTAATGAAGACTGCATCAAAATGCAAGCACAAAAGTGCACAACAACCATTAACTACAACAAGTTGATATGCAAACTACAACAAGTTGATATGCAAACTAAGAAATGCTTAGTGTACAACATACATATGAACTAAGCACAACAGACAAATGACTGCTACAACTCAAATGATACAATGAAACATTTACAACATAGCAGCAGTGTGCGAATGCTTAAACTCAGAGGCAACAAAGGTCAGGGACCAAGTGCAACAGATACAAGGAACCAAATGCTCGTACTACATGAAATACATGGAGACAAAGCAACTGCCACAAGACCACACAACAGTATACATGAATACAATATGCACAAGCGAAGAACCAAAGTCAGTGGCAAACTACACAACTACAAGTACAGAGAGACTACAATATCAAGGGCAAGTGCACAACTAGACCAAAGTACAACATCACACAATCAAACTACAACAGGCCAGAGGTGAAAACAATACAATACTGAAGTGATGAAGTGCATATAAACAACTGAAACACAAATGAATGCAAATACAGGAACTCGACAGGCACATATGAATACAAAGTACACACGTGCAACAGTTCATGTATGAATCAGTGACCAACCACAAGACCAACAGGCAATTAACCAGAGGCAACCAAAGTACAGGTTAAACCAACAAAGAAATCCACAAACATGACCAGTTACAAGCTGCAAATACCAGTGATACGAGTGCATCAGTGAATAATACAACATAGTAAAGGAACAGTGATACAATGTCAATGTCAATGCCAGAGACAAAGCTCGCAAGGATGAAAATAGTGATGGTCGATGTAATGCAGAGTCGTGGAGTGGATATGATTCACGAAATCAAAACAGTGCTGTGATGTTCAAGACGCAAATCACAAAGTCAGAAATCAAGCGTTCGTATCTTTGAAAAAGTCACAAATAAAAGAAGAAAGATCTCTGCCGTATAAACCAGAGTTGAACAAGTCAATCAAGAGTTCACCGTGGCAGCAATCATAATTGACCAAGTTAATAATCAAAACCGTGTTATTCAAGTAATATGAACAAGTCAGAATAAATCTCAAACATTCAAGCATCATCAAGTGGCCGAGATGACGAAATTGACAAATTCAAATAACATCAGACGAACGAAATTATAGGATTTCGAAATCTATATAAACCCAATCGTCATCGGCTAAATTGGGATTCGTGTTCGAGCATAACAAAGAACAAATCATCCAACTCGAATCACGATCGAGTTCAAGCATCAACCTAGTAAAGCAAAATGATAAAATTACATACCGAAGCAAGGAGTTAAACTCGATCGAACAACGAAGCAGCCGAAGAGAGCAACGAGAGAAGGTCAAAGCTACTCGTGCATTATTAATCAAACATAAAGTTGGCAGCTTCAAACCCTAATTTGGATCAGGGGCGAAGCCCTAAATTTGCAAGAGGAACAGAGCGGCCATTTTCACAAAGAAGCAAAGGAACGTACCAAGCAAAAAGGAACGGGTTAAACATAAGAGAATAGGGCCGGTCGTATTTTAAAAGGGCTTTAGTATATTTTTAATTAGGGTTATTTATTGTTGTTTAATTGTTTTTTGTTTTACGAATCAAAACTTTGTAAATCACCACCTAGGGTTTAGGTAGTGTCAGATTGTCTAGTTAGAATTAGTTCAGTGAGCAGGGTGTGCGAGTTTGCAAAGCTCTATAGGCGGGAGCAGAGTTTGCGAGTAAGCAAAGTCCTATTGTAGGCGGGAGCAGAGTTTGCGAGTAAACGAAACTCTATAGGCGGGAGCAGGGTGTGCGAGTCTAGTAGAGTGTTTGTGAGCGGGAGCAAATGCTTGCGAGTCTAGTAGAGTGTTTGTGAGCGGGAGCAAATGTCTGCGAGTCTAGTAGAGTGTTTGTAAGCGTGATATTGTTTAATTCTAATAGAAATCTGGGAATGCAGTAGTAGGCAGGGGTTGCCGAAGCTGGTAAATTTTGTGTGTGATTTACTTTTCAGCATATTTATTTCTGCAGTTATTTCTGTGTTTAATTTGAGAAAATTTGCTATAACCCTATTCACCCCCCCTCTAGGGTTAATCTAGATCCTACAAGTGGTATCAGAGCCCGGTATTTTGTTTTTAACTCTAGAGTCATGAATTCACCGAATAATCCTTTTTCTGAGGGACAATCTATTGCTAGGCCACCCATGTTTAACGGGAACGATTATGCTTATTGGAAAGTTAGGATGGGTATCTATCTTAGTTCTGTTAATTATGATGTTTGGGATATTATTGAAACTGGCTATAAACCTCCCACTATAATCGTTGGTGATACTGAGATTCCTAAACCTAAGGATAGGTGGGATGCTAACGATAAGAGATTGAAAACGACAAATGCTAAAGCCATGAATGCTTTGATATGTGCTCTTGATAAAAATGAATTTAATAGAATTTCTCATTGTACAACAGCACAGGAAATATGGCACACTTTGGAGGTGACACACGAAGGAACTTCTCAAGTCAGGGAGTCTCGACTAGCCCTATTCAACAATGAATACGAAAACTTTGTGATGGACAAAGGCGAGAGCATAAAGGACATGTTTGGACGCTTTTCAACTTTGGTATACAATGCTAGAGCACTTCGGAAAGTCTTCACTGAGGTAGAGCTTGTGAGGAAGATACTACGAGTCTTACCGATGAACTTTGAGGCAAAAGTCACAGCAATACAAGAATCGAAAGATCTGAGTAAGCTAAGCATGGAGGAGTTGATTGGCAACTTGATGACATATGAGCTTGAGCTAAAAGCAAAGGAAGAACGCAACAACTCCGAACCAAAGAAGAAGACGATTGCCTTAAAGAGCAAACAAGAGAGCGATGAAGATAAAGAAGATCCAATTGAAGAGCTTGCAATGGCTGTCAATAATCTTAGAAGATGGTCTAGATTCAAGCCACGCAAGAAGAAAACAAAGGGCAATAGGTCAAAAGATTCTGAAAATTCCGATAATGAACTGACATGTTATAACTGCAACAAGCCTGGCCACATCAAACCGGAATGTCCACTTCTCAAATATAACAAAGGAAAGAAAAAGAAAAAGAAGGCTTTTGCAGCGACTTGGGATGATGAAGAAGGAGAGGAAGTTTCAGATAGCAGCTCAGAGGAGGCTAACTTGTGTTGTATGGCAAAATCAGAATCAGAAGCAACCTCCGAGGAATCTAGTGAGGCAGGTGAGTATTCCTATAAAGATCTTGTTTTTATGTGCTCAGATCTTACTAAAACAATTGATAGTCTTGAATCAAAAATTGAAAAACTGAAATCTGAAAGGAGGAAACTCGCCCATGAAAATTCTAGGTTAGAAACTGAACTTGAAAATATTCAAAACCTAGAATGTAACCAATGTAAAATTTTAGATTCAGAATTTATAAGACTTAAGAATAACTCAGAGAATCTTGAAAAAGAAAACTTGAGTCTTAAGGAAAACTTTGACACTAGGAAAAGGGATTTTATAAATCGATGCACCTCACTTGTCACTGAAAACTCAACATTGAAAATCAAAGTCCAAAATCTTGAGAAATCTTTGAATAACTTTTCAAGAGGCGAAAAGTCTTTCAACATGCTATTGGGAAATCAAATTTTTGCTAATAATAGAAAAGGACTAGGTTTTGGGAGATCACAAGATGATGATAATGCAAAAGGTAAAAGTGTCTTTGCTCGATCTGAAATAATTGGACATCATGTTGAAAATTATAGACATAGGAAAAAGAACACGAAATTTAATCAAGTCAATTTAATGTGCACGATTTTTAGAAAATTTGGACATAATCAAAATAATTGTTGGTATAGACCCAAACACGTGAAAACTATACCAATTTGGGTTCCAAAAGGCACAAATATAAAATCTTTGAAAGTCAAACAAATTTGGGTGCCAAAAGGAACATATATAAATAGTTTTGGGTCTCCACAAACATATGTTTCATATTCTGCCACTAACAATCATGGACCTATAAAAACAAATAGGTCACATAAATCTTTCATCGTGTAGGTGTGGTGGCAGGCCAAGGAACAACAACAGTGTTCTCTGGATTTTGGCTGTTCTAGAAACACAACGGGCGACAAAGCAAAGTTCCTTAGCCTAGTACAAAGGTGACAGAATCACAATGAACAACGACGAAAAATTATCGTAAAGGTAAAACGGGTAAATATGTTTTGAACGATATATTAAATGTGATAATCTGCACCATAATCTTAATTAAATCAGCTAATATTGAGATGAACAAAAGATGATGATTTTGATTTTTCCCAAAATATTGACCAATCATCTTTAAATAGAATTACTTGGAGTAATTATGATGGTTGACTGATTCGGACTTACTTGATATGATCCTACATGACTTGTTCTTATTTATGACCTTGATTTGTGCTTAAATGATGACCAATCAGATTTTCAACTTTGAACTAATCCATATAAATTTGTTTGGTCAAATGATGGTTACTCATACTACATGTAGATATATTTGTTTTGACATTTTGGTTACTGCTTGTAAATTTGCACGATTTCAAATTTCATGTGTAAAGCTGTTAAAAAGGATTTTAAGAAATTGTTGAAACTTCAAGAAATTGTTTTTGATTGACTGTTGATTACTCATGAAAATAACTGTTTTTGAAACTGACACTATGATATTTGGTTGATTGTTAACACGGTCTCAATTCAAATCCAAGAAAATTTCATTTAAAAAATTATTGAAAACAATCATGAGATAATTTGTTGAAATTTCACAATCTGGTCTTTGACATCCAACGAGTGAATATTGAGTGAAATTTAAATTCAGATGCAGATTACACTGGTAATATAGTTGATAGAGAAATTACTAGTGTAACGTGATTAATTTTTGAAACATTCATTTTTCACTTGAAATATCTGCATCATTTTTCAAAGAAAATATCTGCATATTTTTCACTTGAAATAATTTTTCATTTAGCAGAATTTTTTTCTCATACACCCCCTCGAGAAAATCATGTTTGACCATATTTACAGATTAGTCATTTTTGAAAAATTGATTTTATAATTTTTGAATTTGATTTTAAATGACAAATTTTGACTAATCTAACTCCCTATCAATAGTGATTGAAAAAGTGATGAGTGTCGATATTTGTCATACATTGCTCAAGACAATATATTTAGAAAAATTTCTTTAGAATTTCATAACAAGAGTTATAAAACTTTTTGCTGGGTAAAAGTTCCATGATCATTTCTATTTCTATCATCTTTCTATCGACCATCACTCATCAAAATTACGTATAGTATGTAAATTTGTGGGAGATTACAAAGGAAATCATTCGTTCTTCAATATCTTTAAATTTGTGAAGGAAATTATTTGTGCTTCAATTTATTATATTTGATAATAAAAATAAATATCCAAAGTATTCACTCTCATTTAAAAGTCCTCACGGTTATGCATGGGTGAATTACTTGGATTTTTTGATTATTTGCTTCCATGCTCATTTAAAAGTCCTCACGGTTATGCATGTATGGAACACATATCAAAATTAATTGATTAAATAGACAAGTTGATTCTAATCCCATTTAAAAGTCCTCACGGTCATGCGTGGTTAGAAGATACTTGATTTCATTTTTTAAATAAAAATTGTGAATACTACTAATCTCATTTAAAAGTCCTAACGGTTATGCATGGTTAGTAGATATTCAAATTTCCTGAAATAAATATACCACAAATAGACAGAACTGTATGATTTTTTGATGATTTTACTCCCATCATTTCTGAAAGTGGAATATGCGCCTGACAAGGGTAATTATGATTTTTGTTTGAATTTTATTGAAATTTGATGTTTATATTCAATTGAGTTAAATGTTTGATTCATGTTTGTCACTTCATCCCTATTTTTATAACACTGTTATTCTTTTGCTGATAACAAAAGGGGGAGAGAAAAGTTAAGATTTTGTCAAATAGAATCAAGCAAAGGTCAAATAATTTTCCATTTGCATATAGGCTCATTTGCATATTTTTATTTGTATGCATATATGTAGGGGGAGTATCATGTAGAGAGAGAGCATTTAAATAGGGGGAGCAAATTGAACGATTAATCAAATACATTTAATACATTCAAAATCTTAAATATATGTTTGTTATCATCAAAAGGGGGAGATTGTTGAATATGCGCTTATATGATTTTTGTTTGATGATAATAAACATATATACATTCGTTTAAATGTATTTGTTAATATACTATTCTATTTTTCACAGTCTAAATAAATATTTGTTGAATAAAACAAATTACACAGAATTTGAATTCAAACAAATATTTTATTCAAATAAATATTTATTACATTTTTGAATAGTACAATTTCAAGCTCTCACTATAACTATACAACTTTGATTACAATTATATCACATTTCACATTTACAGTTGACCTCACTACACATCACTCACACTCGTATTTTAATCTTCAACTTCATTCCAGTTTGAATCCAGCATCTGAGCAATCTGCAAAAATATTCACTAACGCAGTAAAATTGAAAATAAAATATTTTTGCAATATAAAATAAAAGATGGATTTTGGAAATATTATTTGCCTCAGTTATTTGGGTTGTTCGTCATCATTTATATTTGAATTCATCATACACGAACAACTTGTGACATACACAGTGTATTACTGTATATGCCACAAGGCCATGCATGCCGATATGTACACTTGATTGATTTACAGGGACAGGTGAGCACAGGTCAAACCCAAATGAAAAACCGGGTTCAACTCACATGCAATATATCACAACACGAGCACAAGGTCAAACCCGAGTTTTTGAAACTGGATTCAACACAGGGCAGTTAACATGTCAAAAACAGTTGCA
The DNA here is from genome assembly GCA_030765085.1 of Allium cepa. Taxonomy (NCBI): domain Eukaryota; kingdom Viridiplantae; phylum Streptophyta; class Magnoliopsida; order Asparagales; family Amaryllidaceae; genus Allium; species Allium cepa. Next base: position 510,125,614 of record CM060945.1, read on the forward strand.
ACATGGATATCACAAGAAATGAAACACCAATCAGTAGCATGCTAATGAAGACTGCATCAAAATGCAAGCACAAAAGTGCACAGCATCCATTAATTGCAACAAGTTGATATGCAAACTACAACAAGTTGATATGCAAACTAAGAAATGCTTAGTGTACAGCATACACATGAACTAAGCACAACAGACAAATGACTGCTACAACTCAAATGATACAATGAAACATTTACAACATAGCAGCAGTGCGCAAATTCTTAAACTCAGAGGCAACAAAGGTCAGGGACCAAGTGCAACAGATACAAGGAATCAAATGCTCGTACTACATGAAATACATGGAGACAAAGCAACTGCCACAAGACCACACAACAGTATACATGAATACAATATGCACAAGCGAAGAACCAAAGTCAGTGGCAAACTACACAACTACAAGTACAGAGAGACTACAATATCAAGGGCAAGTGAACAACTAGACCAAAGTACAACATCACACAATCAAACTACAACAGGCCAGAGGTGAAAACAATACAATACTGAAGTGATGAAGTGCATATAAACAACTGAAACCCAAATGAATGCAAATACAGGAACTCGACAGGCACATATGAATACAAAGTACACACGTGCAATAGTTCATGTATGAATCAGTGACCAACCACAAGACCACCAGGCAATTAACCAGAAGCAACCACAAGTACAGGTTAAACCAACAAAGAAATGCACAAACATGACCAGTTACAAGCTGCAAATACCAGTGATACGAGTGCATCAGTGAATAATACAACATAGTAAAGGAACAGTGATACAATGTCAATGTCAATGCCAGAGACAAAGCTCGCAAGGATGAAAATAGTGATGGTCGACGTAATGCAGAGTCGTGGAGTGGATATGATTCACGAAATCAAAACAGTGCCGTGATGTTCAAGACGCAAATCACAAAGTCAGAAATCAAGCGTTCGTATCTTTGAAAAAGTCACAAATAAAAGAAGAAAGATCTCTGCCGTATAAACCAGAGTTGAACAAGTCAATCAAGAGTTCACCGTGGCAGCAATCATAATTGACCAAGTTAATAATCAAAACCGTGTTATTCAAGTAATATGAACAAGTCAGAATAAATCTCAAACATTCAAGCATCATCAAGTGGCCGAGATGACGAAATTGACAAATTCAAATAACATCAGACGAACGAAATTATAGGATTTCGAAATCTATATAAACCCAATCGTCATCGGCTAAATTGGGATTCGAGTTCGAGCATAACAAAGAACAAATCATCCAACTCGAATCACGATCGAGTTCAAGCATCAACCTAGTAAAGCAAAATGATAAAATTACATACCGAAGCAAGGAGTTAAACTCGATCGAACAACGAAGCAGCCGAAGAGAGCAACGAGAGAAGGTCAAAGCTACTCGTGCATTATTAATCAAACATAAAGTCGGCAGCTTCAAACCCTAATTTGGATCAGGGGCGAAGCCCTAAATTTGCAAGAGGAACAGAGCGGCCATTTTCACAAAGAAGCAAAGGAACGTACCAAGCAAAAAGGAACGAGTTAAACATAAGAGAATAGGGCCGGCCGTATTTTAAAAGGGCTTTAGTATATTTTTAATTAGGGTTATTTATTGTTGTTTAATTGTTTTTTGTTTTACGAATCAAAACTTTGTAAATCACCACCTAGGGTTTAGGTAGTGTCAGATTGTCTAGTTAGAATTAGTTCAGTGAGCAGGGTGTGCGAGTTTGCAAAGCTCTATAGGCGGGAGCAGAGTTTGCGAGTAAGCAAAGTCCTATTGTAGGCGGGAGCAGAGTTTGCGAGTAAACGAAACTCTATAGGCGGGAGCAGGGTGTGCGAGTCTAGTAGAGTGTTTGTGAGCGGGAGCAAATGTTTGCGAGTCTAGTAGAGTGTTTGTGAGCGGAAGCAAATGTCTGCGAGTCTAGTAGAGTGTTTGTAAGCGTGATACTGTTTAATTCTAATAGAAATCTGGGAATGCAGCAGTAGGCAGGGGTTGCCAAAGCTGGGTAAATTTTGTGTGTGATTTACTTTTCAGCATATTTATTTCTGCAGTTATTTCTGTGTTTAATTTGAGAAAATTTGCTATAACCCTATTCACCCCCCCTCTAGGGTTAATCTAGATCGTACACAAATTTTAAATATTCATTTTAAATTACCTTTACTTAAACTTATTTGCGAGTTTAGATCTTTTTAAACAAATAAATTTTCAGAATTCAATTGATTTCCCAATCACGCTTCAAATTTTTTAAACCCAACCCCTTTAAACAATTTTGTTTGATAAATCCATTTTGAACATTTCAATCTTAAGTTCAAAGTGATTCCATTTCTATAAATTCAATTTTTATTCCTAAGAATCAAAATCTTTTAATAGTTTCAAAATAAAGTTTTATTTCTATTTAATTTCAGCAATGGATGCATATCATTTCAATTCACTTCATAATTTATTCAATATAATCCACTTCACTGTTTTATATGTATACTGTTAATAACAAACATGATGTAAGTAGGATCTGTCAAAGTAAATAAACAATTAAATTATCTAAAACACCAATCAATAGCATCCATCACCAATTTCAGAATTTAAAACTCATTTTCCATACATAACCTCTTATGAAGTCCATACTTCCCTTTTCCATTTAACTTCCCTAAGTTAAATCTTAATTTCAACTTAAAATTTCCAATTTAAATTGTACGTTCAAAACTTATTTAATTTCCCCTAAGTTAAATTTAAGTTCATTTAATCCATTTAGACTTCTCAATTTAAATTTCCATCCTAAATTTAAATTCTTTGCAATATTCCTTTCCCACTTATAAGTTCAAAAAATTATTTCTCTTTGGGTTTCTTCTATGTCTCATTCTTAGAGGAATTTTTAGAACTTAACCACTCAGTATTTAAATCAATTTTGATATTATGTATTTCCACATATATATACATGTTTATTTCATTTGCACACCAAGTTATCTTTCAATTTTAAACCATTCTTGGTTTTTGATTCAAAATAATTTCCTTCGGAATTTCAAACAACTCTTGTTTTTAAACAAGGTTTCCTTATTCAAAAATATTCCAAATAATATTATTTATCATTTCCTTAACAATTTAAAGTAATTCCAAAATTCTTCTGGTTTTAGATTTAAAACTTCATGATTTTAAATCCATTTCAATTTATAACTTATGTAAATTTTTACTTCCTGAAAACATTTCACTTTGCTCTATCATTGTTTATTCTGAAAATAAACATCCCTTTATTAAGACACAACAACCAGTTCATGATCATCATGTTTAGAAATCATACACTCCATATATTCCATAATTTAGCAGAAAAATATAATCCGGTTAACTTATTTCAAATATCTTGAAAATTCCCTCAAATTTTCTAGGATTTAAATTCAGGTTTGGATCCATTCTTAGCTTAACTTATTTGTATTATTAATCTTCACCCAAATTTCTACTTGGTTATATATACTACCACTTAATTCTTATGATCTTATTTAATTTCAACAATCAACACCCAATAACCTTAATATACATAATAATTAGAAAAATTATTGCTTTATATATATCAAAATATAAGCTTACATAAAAACTAATTTTAAAATCGTTTTTAAAATCATTACATAAGAAAATACAAGTACGCCCTCTTATAATATTCTCAACTCATTCTAAGGTACCACTGGCCCTATCTTTAATGAGTAATTCCCACCAGAGCCAACGTTCTTGCTTAACCTTCCACTCTGATACCAAATGTAACGACTTGGGGATTTTCGACCCCAACAATCGACACTAATACGTCCACTGTATAGAGTGCCAAGCAATCGAGTGTCGAAAATCCTAGACTGTCAGGGTTCAAAAGAAAACGAGGTAGAAAAAGAAACAGAAACAGCAGCACGGAATCTCACAACCGCATCAGAACAAAATATAACATAAAATAACAGCATTTATAAAAAGAAAGCTGTAACTGTCAATATACATACAAGATATCAGAGTACGATCATCAACAAATAAATCTGGACAGTTATAATAACTTGCCCTCTACTACTATCTATACAGTCCATAATACATAGAGAAAACTAATCAATACATTTCTGCTATCTAGATCGTCTCTTGAGCTCCGGAACATCCTAACCTGAAAATCTGTAATACTCGATCTGACCCGAGCATTACAATAAATTGACAAACGAGTCAGGCTGGACACCAGCATGAGTAAAACCAACTTAATTTGAAATACTTAAGTTATAAAGCTTCTTTAAAAACCAAGGTAACTTGTATATCCGACAAGTTTTCTCTGACTTTAACCAAAACACTTTCCTAGAAATTCATTGATGATATACTAATGCCAGTGTTTAGTTACTTATTTAAACAATCAAATTTACCTAATTTGTTCAATTCCAGCCTACTAGACACTATAATCAAAGCTGTAAAGATTTTTAGTGATTAATAAATTAAAATGGTTTCGGATAACGTTGATATTCGATCTCGGTCTCTACGAATCCAAATACTAAATTTGAGGAAGTAAATTGTTATAACAATCTAACGACTATGGAGAAAAAAATCCAATCACGGGGAATATTGCAGATTTTATTTCAAATAAAATGTATCATTATTTTAGTCTCAACATTTTAGTTTGTCCAGCCATTTTTTGCCACAGATAAGAATAATTCGAAAATAAATATCCAATAGAATTTAGCCAAGATATAGATCGTTAACCATATTAACGATCTATACAATATTAACAATTTCACATTTGTGTTTAACTGAAACCCATTAACATTTAAACCCAAATTAATTACACATTGGGGAAATTGTAAATGATCTATTTTTAATGAATTAAAAGTCCAGAAACTAAAAAATATTCTATTTAATTAATCTAGAATTTGATTAATTCCATGCCTTAATTGTAATGAAATAACTTAAATTTCATTTACTCAAAATAACTTAAACTTATTTTATTACGAGGTAGGATTCCGATATAAGAAATTGGATTTTATATTGTTAGTCAAATCTGAGTTTTAATAATTGAAGTTATTACGAGAATATATATATATATATATATATATATATATATATATATATATATATATTACCTTCCCTTTCTCCTTTGTCCCTTCCCTTCACTTATTTTCTACTCCCTTTTCCCTTTTTTTCTCTTCTTTCTTTCCCTTATCTTTTCTTTTACTTTTTTATTTCTTCATCCTTATTTTTCTTTTCTTTATTTCTTTGCTTTATTTTCTCTTAGGCCTATACTTCTTCGTGGCCCATCTTCTCTTTCGCTTCCTCCTCTCTTTTCTTCCAATCCTTCTCCCTTTCTCCTTTCTTTTCCTGCATGAGATTTCTACCGTGCACATGCACACACCGATGAAGGCTTGCCGATCACCTCCGACCTTTTCCCTAAGTCACCTCCAACCCACGCACCATTCCCGGTCCCCTAAAAATTCATGACATGGCCTAATTCGAAAAAATCGAACACATGCCACTACCAGAAAAACATCCCGACCCTCTAACCTTGCCTCGACCATCCATCTCCGATCATTGGAGCCCATCCAACCATGCCAGAATCTTTGTCACTCGGCCCTCCAACGTTTTCCCCAGTACCGTAGCGCCCAAGCTCCACCACGACGCCGCTGTGACCAGTAAAACCCACAATGGTCCGAAAGTCTCCTTAACCCTATATTGACCTCGACTAGCCACCCCGCATTTTAGAAAATTTCCGCTCCATTTTTCTCATGCACTCCTTTGCTTCGGCCTCCTCCCGACCTAACGCCGATGCCCCTAACCCCTTAGTTCGCCGGAATTGATCGTTGGCCCAATTTCGACCATCACTTTCTACCTCGTCAAATACGAATTGAAAAATCACGAAACCACTTTCAAAAATCACCATTTTTAACGGCAATTCCATTCACATAAACAAAATCACACATTTTGACATTCGAATTTCCTCCAATGTTTGTTTTTATTACTGTAAAATCCCCTTTCTATATGCCATATTTGATAATATTTAACCAAGCTAATTTTAAATCAAAGTATAATTAAAAACGAACCTTTTTCCTTTTAACACGCTAACCTAAATCTAATAGGTTGAGTGGTAGGGAATTTCGAAGCTAACATAACAGGGAAGCAAAGAAAAGAATAGAGCAGAATACACAAATGTTGTACAGGCCTTGGTATCCTATGTCCATAAACATATATACATGTATTCATACACAAACAAATTTATCGAAACACTACTACTTTTCCCAGGCATGTTCATGTATTAGTATAAGAAAGATTTTTTTTTTACTCACAGCTATATATATTGATGAACCCCTACTTCCCTGCTTAGGCTTCTCTCTTTCTTCACCTTACTATGTTGCTTCTTCCATTATTATTACTACTTTTTTTATGTGTGAGCCAGGAAGTTTTCATGAAAACACCAAGACAATGGTATGTATGCATATATATATAGGAAGTGGAAGGTGTACAAGGGAAGCTGAAGGTTGTGTTTACAGATTTTCCCTTATTTTTTTTAAATGACTGGGTTTGATAAGTTTTGACTGAATTGAAAGCTTGACTGACTTCATCTTTTATGGCTTAATTAAATGTGCATTTATTTTGATTTAGGTTGATTTACATTTGTGCTTGAATTGATGTTTTGCTCATGATGATGTTCCCCTCTATATGAACATTACCCTCATACACACACACACACACACACACACACATATATACACATATATATATACACACACATATATATCTACGTGTAAATTTATACTATGTTACCATATATATATATATTCACATACAAATTTTATTATATATATATGTTTATACATTCCCATATTTAGAAATACGATGTATATTTTAGCTCACATACATAAAGCCTTTACATGCACCTATATATATGTTCTATATGTACTATTCCACACACATATATACCTATAGATCTACTCATATAGGCTTGTCATTCATATATATTTACATTTATCCCCTTACTATTCCATATAACATATACTTATGCATATTTCATCATTATATATTTTCATATATATCCCACATTATTTCCTATTGACCTATATATTTGCTTCCTATAGGTAAACGTACATACTCGTATACTTATACATACATATATATATATATATATATATTTTTAATCCTCACAAACTTGTATATTTATATACTTATATATACATGTTTTCAAGCATCATAAAGCTTGTATATATCTATCTATATATTTATGGATATTTTGTCTTAATTTAAATGATGGAGTTTATATTTGCATTTCTAAAATATTTATTATATCCAGGAATTTAAAATTCGATATTTAATATAGTTTTTAATCAATTTATAGATACAGGTATTTCTAATTCTTAGAAATTTATTTATTGACTTATAAAATCCAGTATTTCAATAATTAAAATCAATTAATTATCCGATTACAGACGTTGGGAAAAATCCGGGTCGTCACAGGTGAAATAGGCAGGTCATATAAAAATGTGATAGACCGTTGGCAATAAATTTACTCACTAACTAATCATGCTAAGTAGGCTAAGTTTAGATAGAATATGGGCTAAATTAGTCGTATGAATGTTTAAGGAGAAGTATGCTAACTCGAGTTAGATACCAAGCCCCAAGTTTTATAATATGTGCATTCATTGTTCAAGCTCAAGTACATAAAGGAGTCGTATGCTTGTCATAAGTTAAACAGTTGTCAATTCGAAAGAAGTATGCTATGCAAAATATATTATCTAAGGTCCTATATGCAAAATTCCAAAATTTACAATTGGCTCTAAATCCCTAACTTGATTTAGGGTTTGTAACTTTGAAAATATAAGAAATGAGGAAAGAGAATTTTGCCCCTTTTTTGGTAACGACATGGGTCTATTTATAGAAGTAGTGATAGGCGGGATGGCTGCCACGTGTCCATCACCTAGATACTTGCTATCTTTTATGTCATTGATTCTAGATATCCTTCTTTGCATTGCTAAAAACTGCCAATCTCATCGCCTCTAGATAGTGGATATCGTTTTTGTACTGTTAACGCTTGACACCTCCCATTGTCTATAAAAGATGGAATCCTCCACTAGTGTCAAAGTTCACCATCCCTGCTGAAGCTCGATATCTTTTGTTGCTTTATAATAGCCAATGTCGTAAAGGCTTGAAACTTAACTTCCTTTAGGACTCAATATACCCCTTTATGTATCTACACGTTCGACACCCTTCAGTGATGCGACATTCTTCTTCATTTTATACTTTTCAGTACTTCGTGTTATAGTAGTGTGACCACTTGGATACCTTTTCATTGGTAAGTATCGGTACTTCTCTTTGTTGTTGATGTTTGATATTATCAATTCCTTGTTAACTGATTGATAATTCTTGCAATTATATAGATCAACTATCCTCTAACAGCTCAACACTTCTTCCCAACCTGATAACTACTTGAAGTTCAATATCTCCTTCATTGTTAGAAGTTTAGCACTTTCTTGTAATTGCTTCATTTTTGATATCTTCATTCTTTTTACGTGCTCAATAACCCTTATGGTTGTTGAGGCTCGACATATCTCTTTTAGCTATAAAGATTCGACATACCTTCCATTTTTGAATTCGATAGTCCTTGTAATTTGACACCCTAGATCCTTGCTACTCAACATCCTTTAAGCTACATAATTGTTGAGTAGGATTTTGATAGCTTTTTTCACACTAGACGCTCGATATGCACGATTGTAGTAGTGCCATTTTTCAATGCTTTTATATCCACTGTGACTTAGAAATTTCTTTTTCCTTGATTATTCTCAGGCATAGTAGCCAGAAGATGTGTAGATAACAAACATACTTACGAATGGATATAACTACGCCTGTAAAAATAATGTTTTGAAGATAATGAAAAGTTGAAAAGGTTTTGGGTTTATAGTAAACAATGTTTTGGTAACATTTGTTTTAACCCTTATGAATATATACTTGTGAATGTACTTATATATTCAATAAAGAGTGTTTTAATGATAATGTTGATTAGGGAATGTTTTGGAAAAGTATAGAAAAAGCAAATGTTTAATTTTTAAAAAAAGAAGGGGTTTATAGTAACAATGTTTGAGTGGCATTTGTTTTTAACCTCTTTGATTATATTTTAAAATAGAAAATCATGTTAAGTTAACTATGGATATTCTTATACCTTTAAGATAGGTATATGAATATATTTTGAAATATTGAAAAGAGTGGAAATGAGTAGCATAGTATTAGTAAAAACTGTATATATCTTTATAAAGTATTTTGAATTTATATACAAGTATTGACAAATAAGTATTATTTGATAAAAGAGGACTAGAAGTCCCTTGTTACTTGATTTTGTTTGTGTGTTTACCTATCTATGGAGAGTATTTACTCCTGTACTTAGCACTAAAAGCCAACAATGTAGACTTATTCTATCTATGAAAGTTAAGAATGAAGTGGAAAGATAGGGCTTTGATGCAACCAGTGATCTTGCCTACCTGGCTTCACTCATGACCATGTAATAACACAAGTTGAGAAGGTCGAAAATGGTGATAAGTATATGAGATCTAATCTCAATATGTGGTCATTTTCATTTCATACTAGATAGTTGATTTATCAACTATCGAACTTGACTAAATTACTTTGGAAGTACATAAAAGCATCATGGATTTATACAATTTGGGATCTTTGGAAGGAGACCCACTCATATGAAACGTCTCTTGCTTTAAGAACATGTATTCGAGATCCCTAGGGGAGGAATCCTATATATTGCCCCCTTACTTCTAAAAGAACTGGAATTGAGTCAACCAAAAATTCGCAGATATAGTTTGGAAGAGTCCAAGATCGGGTAAGTGTACTTAGGTATTGCTTACTAAAAACCACTTCAAAATTGATATACGAGTTCTATGTTTTAGAATTGGTTGTGAGGTGAAATGTTATAGAATTGCACGGTCTATCATAAGTGTAACTCCAATGGAGAGGTCATTATTAACATTTTGAATGATGTTATAGAGTTTCACTGTCTATCCTAACCATAACTCGAAGAAAGAAGTTAGTATTAACATTCATTGAATGACTTATGATCAAATCCATAGAGAGATTCATGAACTATTTGACTGATGATGTCTCGTGTATTGAGATGTTGGAATCCACCAAGAGATTCAAGATTTGTTTTAGTGATGAAGACTCATGTGATGGTATGCTAAATGTGACTTCACCCTTAGCAATGATAGAAAATAGAGAAGAGCCATAACTAGTCGGTTTAGCTAACCAAAGGGTATATCCACTCTGTATATAAAGATGCTTACGATTGAAGGTATTAGGAGTTAATAGTATTTGATATCATGTGCTAAGGTGTGGACCAATTATATTTTCCTTTGTGGTATATTCTATGTAGAGATACACGTCACTTTAGAAGGCAGTTTATGGCCATTGTAAGGATGCCAACCTCAGATTAATGGGGGTACCTCCAATGGAAATCCATATGTGAACACAACTCTTAGTGGTTTTGATTGTATACCTAATATTGTTGTGATGTAACATGCAAGCAACACGGCTATTTTCTAATGAATATTCTACATCCTAGACACTATATATTATATCCCATATACACTTGTTAGATGGTTTGATTCTTTTGATGGTAAAACCATTATGGTTATTCGGTTGGTCTCAAGTGACACTGCTACGTGGACACATGTTTCTTAAGTTTCTCATACCATACTTATGTATGAATTGTGATTTTATCTTTCCCTTAAGTTCTCAGGCGCTCTTTCGAGCAGTTTAGGGAATTCAGGCTTTCATTGGATATTCTTTTGGGCTAAAGAAGACATGCTAGATGCCTTCACTTATCATATTATTTTTATTTCTGCTGCAGTACTAGTGTGTGTGTGTGTGTGTCTATATCAACATTTGTGAGGACATGATGTTATAACCATCCACGCTGATGACTGCACTTAGGATAGTAACTTTGAAATGCTATGTATCTTAGAGTAGCACCTCGTACTGTCTTTTTAGATATTATATGTTATCGTTCCATTTTGAGATTCAGATGTTTTGTTCTTTCTTTCTTGTTCGTTTTCTTTCTGGCTTTTCTTTTCACCCAAACAATCTATCTTTTCGGCACTTAAATGTTTGGCTTATGAATGCCGTGGATGTATTATTGTCGATATTTAGTGGTTGAAAAGGTAGGTCGTTACAAATAGAGGGATATATTATATTCTGCTAGACATTTTATAGTCCTCTATGGCTAAATATTAAACCCTTTCCTCTCATACTTATAAGTACAAGCCCAAGCCTCTATTAGGAAAGATCTAGGAGCATGTAGCTTAATTTTTCCAAGCAGGCTACGAGGAGAAAGTAAACATATTCCAAATACATAAAGGCTTGCAAACACAACGTGTCAACAACTAACTAGATCGAAGAGGTAAACATTTCATTTTTTACACGATTCTTTCAGCCATCTAATATATATAAGTGTGGATGTGGATATTATAATTTATAATAAAGAAAAATATGTAAATATATTTTAGACGTACATTTAAATGTATACTTATATATTGAAAAATTCATTGACATCTATATGTTATATATGATATAATGTCAAGTTTACAGGTATAACTTTTAAACGTATGTATAAATAATATCTTTCTAAATGTATTGAAATAATTACGGCTATAATATATACATTTGATTTCGGCCATGATATATTTTAAAAAATATATATACATATATATACATACATGCCTATATATTTGCAATCAATATTACATTGACAAAGCAACATTTTAAAATTTATTTTCAATTTTAACTTCATATACATTGATATTGTGCATGTATATACACTTAAATCCAAAAAAATTCCATTTTTTATGGTCAAACCAATAATGATATATATCATTTGTTTAATCATAATTTTTAAAATTTTATAATTTATTATAAGTGTTGATTTACATACACATAAAATATTAATTTTATTTAAGAAAAAATATTAGCACATTTCCTTACATAATATATTTAATATATCTTTTAACATTTTCATCATCGGTGGAAACCTATATTTAAACATAAATTATATTGATATGATTTTAATATCTTACAGTGAAAAATAAACACATTATATATACATTTGCATACCTTCTGATATTGGTGTTGCTTAAATTATACATGAAATGTTTAATACTAAATATAAAATAAAACAATCGAATAAAAACTAAAAAGAATTATATGTAAAAATGTAAAATAGTACTTAATTAAACCAGCATTAAATATGATTTAATATGACAAAATTATTTATGATAACATAACTAAAATTCTAGTGCAATTATTAATAAAATATTTTTAAATTTTCTATTTTGCCTTACTGCCAATTCACCAGATCCAACAATGGCACCAGAGTCCAAATGATGTGAACCTGAATAATTGACCAACAAGTATGGTACTTTTTAGAAATTCCAAATTGATGGGTGTCTAGGAAACGATGTTTAACAAAGAGAAATTTTCTCTATTTATGGAACATTCTTATTGTAATGACCCAGAATTTCAGTCAATTGATTTTGAAGTATTTAATAAAAAATTTAATATTTAAAAATTAGTTTTAAAGTAAAACTTCTTGAATTTCAAATATAGAAATTTATTTGAGTAGTGAATTTAGATAATTATAATAATTAAAATAACCGAACCTTTGATTAATATGAATTAAAATGATTTGGAGTTCTTATTTGAACTCAATATAAAAGAGAATGGTAATAATAAACTTGGATTTAAAAGTGATCAATTTGTTTTTTTAATAATTCGTTTTAACTAAAGTGTGAAAATAGCCTTTTGGGGCTGTTAACGCTAAAAACTGAACGCTAACACCCCGGTGTATGTAGAGATTAAGTGAAAGCACCACCCCTGAACACGGGAATTAAAAACAAGTAGAAAAGTCACAGAGAAAGCAGTAAAAGACAAGAATTTTATAGTGGCTCGGCTTCAGACTAAGCCTACGTCCACTTTAATCCTCTTTATTACTGAATCAATTACAACTTTACAACAACCTTCAATTACAATAGATGAGACAAACAACTAGAACTCCGATGTAGAAGAATTCTTTGAATCCATGTTGATTGTATTAGATTTCCTCTTGAAGTTTGTTGAGATGTCTTTCGTGTTTGAAGTGTCGAGTGAGTCGAGAATTGAGTAGAGTATCGGCGTTCCATAAACGAGCCAAAAAGATCCCCTTTCAGTTGGAGCTAGTGCCGTATTTATAGGAGAGTTCGGCTTTAGGTCGTAGGTCACGAGCGACCTTGGATAGGTCGTAGGTCGTCCGCGACCTAATGGGAGTCGTCTACAGCTTACACATGGAACACTTGATCGTTATGGAGAAACTAGCAAGTCATAGGTCGTGGTTGACCTAGGTAGGAAACGGCATAGGAAGCGCCTTTGGTATGTTTAGGTCGTGAGCGACTTAGGTATAAGTCATAGGTCGTGGGCGACTTAGTAGACACGGTTTACGGCCTAACAGGAGCACCCTTGATCATTCGAACAAGTAATAGATCGTGGGCGACCTAAGGAAGACAAGTTACCTCGGCTTTGTATAGCTCGCTAGGTCGCTAGTTCGTTAGGTCTTAATGCCTTAGCTCGCTGCAGAACTTTATCCCTGTTAGGTCGCTCCCCTTACTAACTCGTTAGGTCGCGTATACCTTTAGGTCGCTGGGTCACCTCGGTCCATAGGTCGTTGGTGCGCTAGATTGCTCAGTCCATTTAGCCACTAGGTCGTTTAACTTGCTGAGCTGCTTTATGTGTTAGGTCGCTTACTCCCTTAAGTAGTTAGGTCTTGCCTTCACATAAGCCGTTAACTTGTTGAGTCATAGGTCGCTCGACCATCTAATCCTTTAGGTCCTATACCTCGTTAGGTCATAATGCTTGATGCACCATTAGGTCGCTGACTAGTTGAGTCGTTAGGTCGCTACTTTCTCTAGGTTGCAGGGTCGTGGAGAAGAGGAGTTAAATTTGCCCCTCGAAGTATACGCCTGAGGATTAGGTCATGTGCTTCGACACTTTTTAACTCGTGCATCGCTGAGTCGCTAGGTCGTGAGCGACCTAAAGGTGGAGTTAAGTCGTTTGCACCGATTCAGGTTCCACCGTTCTTAAATATAAGTTATCCATCTCCTTCCTCCTTCCCTTTACGTGCTTGACTGTTCGAAACCACCATTAACGAATTACTGAGCTCTCGAAGGCAAAAATTCAACCAAGTAGCCACCGATCATCTTCATCGTGTAAGTGGATTTGCTCACTATTCGACCCTTGATCACCATCGAGTTATGAACTCCTCATTTTCCTTCCCTAACCCAATTTCTTACGCTGTGCTTCACCAAAAGTCGTATTGCGATTGATTGTTGCTTGTCATCGGTCGCACTATCATTGTGATTCTCGCGATCATGGCAATGCATCAGGTTCATGATGGAGTTGAGATGAGTTGGCTCGATTTTAGGTGATTTTGGTGATGTGGAAAGATGATGATGAGGGGTTATCGGGTTAATGGGTTAGTGGATGGCAAGCTGTGCTGTGACGCCTCTGGGCGATACACATGTGGTAGACGCGTGGCAGAATGTAATTGGAGAGCAGGATTAGGGTTGTTGGTTTGAATGTGATTCATGCGACTTATCTTGCTCGCGACTTTACTTACTGGAACAACTCAAAGCTTAAAGTAGAACGACCTAACAGATTAACGACCTATCTTCCTACGGCATAGGTTTTAGGTCGCGGCCGAGCTAGAACTTTGACAAATTTGCTTTATTAATAATGCGACTTAAACTTTAGATCGCGTGAGCGACCTAGTTTTTAGGTCGTGTGAACGACTTAATGCGTAGGTCGTGTGGACGACTTAGGACTTAAACAATTTTCACTGCCGAGTGGCTCCTTGCGACCTAGACCAATTTCAACCCAACCTGTTAGGTCGTGAGCGACCTAGGACTTAGAGAACTTCTTGAATCGGATTGTGACTTAAGGACTTGAACAAAACTTGAAAGCTTCAGAATTTTGATAGAACTTGATTGTACTTCTAACTTGAACTGCTAGAATGAACTGCTTGAACTTTGAACTTGTCTGGACTTTAAACTGTTTGAACTTTGATTGACAACACTTTAACTTGAATTCTTCATTTGAACTGCCATGATAACTTGCATGACATTGCTGTACTTCTTAACAGATTATATTCATTTGTAAGCTAACAACCCGCTGAACACAACATTTGCAGAGAACTAGGGCGAATATACTGCCATTGACAGCCCACATCGAATGACAGATTAGTCGATAAAAGATAATCAACTTAAAGAAATTATATGAAATGCTGTGAATCAACAAACTCAAGTGAAGTATTAAAGCAATGCTGAATTAATCAACCAAAGCTAGTCTGTTTGCTTCAACACTATACTTGAACTTAAAACAACAAGCCCTGAAGCTTTTTAACTGACAACTATTACTAGTTTAATTTCAGTTATATTTTCTTGTTATTTTACTATTTATGCACAACACTTCACACATTTAGGAAACGTGCACCTTCATATTTGAATATCCAGTTCCTTATGTAGAATGTCTTCTCAAGAAGAGATAATCGAGCAATCTGAAGGAGTCTTCCCGATAGCCGACCCATTAGATAATCCTCCGGAGAGAACTCCAACTACCCTGAGTCAGCGGGCATTCAACCAATTACGCATTCAATTTGGGATTGCCGAAGCAGATGCTATACTTCCTGGCCCAAATGATACTGCTGGCAGGCCACCTCTCGGTTTTGTCGCCGTCAACCGCCAGATGTGCCTTTGTCGTGCCATTCCAATGAATTTCTTCATCAACTCCTTTTCCGACTAACCATCTCTTCCTTTCAACTACATCCCAATGGCTACGCCATCCTGATGGGATTGTGTGTTTTATTCAGGAGGACATTTAACCGTCTTCCGAGCTTTGAAGAAATCTGTTACTTATGCACATTCGCAAAGAATAAAGACCACCCCTCCATTATTCTCGTGAGAAGTGCTAGAAATCATAAACTTATCACCGATCTTTCCGATAGTGCTCACGGTTTTATGAATCAATTCTTCTTCGTTCGCTGCCCTCTAGGGTTTTATGCCATCTGGAGAATAGGAAGTAAGATTGCTCATCCCCGTTCTTTCCGTTTAAGCTTTTCGAGATCCCAATCGCTAAGTGCTAACTTCATTCTTTTCTTTTACAGCACTTCCTCCTCCCTCTAGAAATCCTAGTCACGAGACGACTTTTGATAGATTAAGTGCCATGCCGGTTGAAGAAAGAAGTATTAAATTTTTGCTGAAAGATGAACTTCTGCACCAATACGGGCTTCTGCACCCTTCTCGTTCTAGCCAAACTCATGAAGTCCCCGACTCTCCAGTAAAGACATCGGATGCCCCAATTTCCATCGAGGAACTTACGCCGAAAGAACATACCGTTGAGGCTTCGTTGGTAAAGTGTTCTACTTCAATTGATGTTGCAGGGTCATCCGGCAAACTTACACTTGCCCTGGTCATTGAAGAAGTGGAACCTCCCCAACAATCTGGGAAATCTGGTGACGAAGGAACTGGGAGAGCGAGTCCCGCCAGGCACAGCGGTGATGATACTTTTGAGGGGTTGAGCGACCTGATGATTACTTCACAGGAGCTTTTAAAGATGATCCTATCACTGCTAAAGTTACTTCTCCAGCAGTTGAAGCGACATCCGTTCTGCAACAAACTCCATCAGCCCAAGAGCTGACACTAGCTGTTAAATCCATCATCACCTCCCAACCCAAGAGTGGTTTGTGATTCGACGCACGTAGTTTGCACGTTACACACACTTAGGACTTTTCATCACTTATATGCGTTCAACTTTCTTGCTTTCAGGATTTCTGAGTTTATATTATTTTTTATTTTCAGATTCTCCAATGGGAAGAAGTGGCTCATATTACGATGATTTCCAGCGTTATGGGAAGCGCGATTCTTATGAGCCCAGGAGGTATCTTCCTGCCTCTTGGGAAACCGACGAAGAAAGAGCTGCGAGAAGAGCTCGTGAAAGGCGCGCCTATGAAGAACGCCACGAAAGACGAGATGAGCGACATGATTCTTCCCAGAGGGAAGATGATTCTCATAAACGGAAATCTCGTGATGATAAAGGGAAAAGCCACATCCCTGAAGATGCGAGTAAAAGGGCCAAACATGGCGAAAAGCCAGCGTCTGAACTTCCTGAAAAGCCCGCTGCTCCTCTACCTTCCCAATCTCCTGCCCTTACTCGTACTGATATTCAAACAATAATTGGCAGGCCCTCATATCAGGTTGGACAAGGCCCGGTCACTCTTCAAAGTCGGTTTCCGCATTGGTGCTTGAAGGGAGTGCGCTTTGACCTTGATTTAGTCCCGATTGACAAGCAAGCTATGCTGCGCAATCTTGATGCCGTCAAAATCGATATTGAGAGAATGTCGGGTTGGAAAAAGCTTGTCGATGAGCTTCAGAGGGTAAACCGTGCAAATCTTGAGGCCATGCTAACAATGGAAAACGACAAATCTGAATGGCAGAAATCTCTTGAGCAGCATGACGTGGAAATGAGGAGCATAGCCACTTATAATGAGAAGCTTGAAGCAGAAGTTGAAAAACTTAAGGAAGAGCTCACCACTTCTTCCACTTCCTACTCTTAGAGAGAAGAAATGCTTCAAAAGCAAGTGAGAGATGCTCATGCGGCACAGAGAGATGCTGAAGCCAAATTTGAATCGCAGCAACAAGCTATAGAAAATTACCGGGCTGATGTTGCTCAATTTCGAGAGAAAACCAACTCCCAGAACTTGGAGATTGAACTGCTCAAAGCTCGACTTTCTAAAGCTGAAAAGGAGCGTGATGAAGCTGTTGCCGACAAAGCCGCAGCCGAAGAATCTCACATGGCAACCAAAGCTGAAGTCAGCCCCACTTTATTCGAGTTTTACATCTATAGTGTTCTGGGGAACGGTAGCCTTAAGTTTTTGGGACCGGCATATGAAATCACCTTGGCCAAAGTGTGGGAGGCCATACTTGATATGCTTGGAGGAGCCGGATATGCCGAAGTAGATTTAATGGCGCACTATCTAGATAATGATGCATGTGCCGCTCTTGCCAGGGAAAAGGAGCAACTCGCCAAAGAGAGAGCCGAAATGACAGAAGGAGAACTTTAGGGAAAACAATCTTAACCGACCCAGTTCTACCGTCGGTTTCGGCCGATATCGATATTTCTGGCTCCAGTTCCCATTCTCCTCCTCCTGCTAAAGCCGTTATTGAAAGTGCCGCCGCCCACACTGGAGATGAGACCCAAGAAAGTGCCGAAGCGCAGGACTTTGAAGTTGATATAGTAAAGTCTGCTTCTCCAGGTAACCTCAATGTTGATCTTGCTCAAATGGACTGCTTGCTTTCTTCACATGAGCTTGATGAACTTTTTTATTATTACTTAAACCTTGACGCGCCACTTTCTCCTCTTTTCATGAGAGATACTGACTTTAACTTCTCTTCTCATGTAGTGAAAGCGCCAAGTGTTGCTCAGCCTTCCCCTCTTCCAGTTGTTTCCTCTCCGCCTCTTCAGATTACTCCCCCTTCCGTTTCTCAACCGGGGTCACAAGAGGAGCAGATAGAAGCTCTTCAAGGCTTGGATGACCCGGTCGCTTCTCAAGAGCAGAAGGCCGAAGAACCTGAAGAAGGCGAGAGAACTCCGGAACAGACTGCTTCTGATGACATAACATTATCCACTCTTTTCTCTCCGAGCAGTGAATCTTCTTCTAAGAAGAGGGGGAAGCGTAGAGTATCAAAGAAAAAGAGAGAAGCTTCTGCTGGCGAGGAAAAAACAGAAGAACGTCCAATTGCACCTCTTCCTCTTTCTTCCCCTACTCTCACAAGCTGGCCCAAAAGTTGATCATCCGGCCAGGCGTAGGCTCGAAAGGTGGCAGGAAGAAGAAATGATGAGTTTGGGACTTATGCTTTTCGTCTTGCTTTTTGCTTTTTTGCTTGTATATACAAAGACTTGTGTTGACCGAAGATCGTGCGGGTACCGGTCCCCGCCTTCTTTTGTTTTGAAACCTGCACATGTATAAAATTTTTATAGTATGGAATAAAATGATTCTTTTACTTGTACAAACTTCTGTCTGTATCTGAGAATGCACTGATTCTTTTTTTTTTATACAGGTTTCTTTATTTTCTCTGTGTGATGTTGCAGTAAACCTATGGTATGTTGTTTGAGCATTGTTTTTATTTTTGTAACTATATTATATTGCCCCAATACCATGGTTTATTGCAATCTCTTTCACATTGGCAAAATTTTGGAGAACAACTCTTCTGTTTCAAGAAGACTTGTACTCTTTCTTTAGAGAACAGCTTTTCCATTTGAAGGAGATTTGCATTTGTACTTTATAGGATAATATTTCGGTTTCAAGCAAATATTCTTTCTGATTTAGTAGAATGCGCCTCGTACTGGAGAAGTCTTCTCTTTTTTTTTCTTTTTTTTTGTTGCAAAGTTTTTACACTTCACTTTTGGAGAAAGTCACTTTTATTTTGGCAAGTGACTTTTCCTTCGTGGTAAAGTGGGCCTCCGAAAAAGGGCTTTGACCTGCTTGTGCCTCCGAAGAGGGCTTTTGTTTGATTGTGCCTTTGGGAAGAGGGCTTTTTGTTTGATTATGCCTCTGGGAAGAGGGCTTTTTGTTTGTGCCTCCGGTGAGAGGGCTTTTTGTTTGTGCCTCCGGGGAGAGGGATTTTTTGTTTCTGCCTCTGGGGAGAGGCTTTTATTGTTTCTGCCTCTGGGGAGAGGCTTTTATTTTTTCCCTGTCCGCTGGGAAGCGGACCTCCGAAGAGGGTTTTTCACATTTCGACTCGTGTGAAGTTTTATTTCAGATGCAGTGAAATGTGTGCCTCTGAGTAGGGCTGTTGCCTAGAAGTTTGAAGTTTCCTTCTCTCGGTTGGATGGATTCACGGGGCGGACACAAGTTACTTGGATTGTTTGTTTGCACAAACGTTCTTAGCTAGTTAACGAGTGTCCTGTGCCACCGGTCAGTCCACAACTTTCTGTCGAGAAAGAGAACTCTCTTTTTCTGGCTAGTCCCATTAAAGGTCTTTTAGCATTTCAACTATGGTGTAATGGGCATCCGAAGAGGGCTTTTCACATTTCAGCACTTGTGAAGTTTTATTTCAGATCTCGGTGGAATGCGCACCTCCGAGTAGGGCTGTTGCCTGGAAGTTTGAAGTTTCCTTCTCTCGGTTGGATGGATTCATGGGGCGGACACAAGTTACTTGGATTGTTTATTTGCACAAATGTTCTCAGCTAGTTAACGAGTGTCCTGTGCCACCGGTCAGTCCACAACTTTCTGTTGAGAAAGAGAACTCTCTTTTTCTGGCAAGTCCCATTGGAGGTCTTTATCCTTCGGAGAGTTGTGCCTCCGAAGAGGGCTTGTGCCTCCGAAGAGGTCTTTTGCTGTTTGCTACCTGCTCGCCCATGTCTTTTCGCCATTTGCTCATATCAGCGATTCCCTGTTATCATTTCCAAGCGCACATTCCTTTCTTTTGCAAGTAGCTTATTCTATCCAAAGAAGTGTACTTCATTGTTAAATAAGTTCGCAGGGGCAGACACATGCTAATTAATCGAATGTTTGTTTGCACAAACAATCACAATTAGTTAGGAAAGGTCTACCTCTGGTGGAACCACTAACTGTTTGCTTGAAGCACTTCTTATATAGGATTTGAATCTGGAATTTTTGTGGCTAAACCTTCATTTGTTGAGTGATGTCAGGGATCGCTTGATCTTATAATGGGTAAGCTTTGTTTTGACGGCCTGCAATATAAAATCGACATTTTAGTAATACAATTGAAGTACTTTATATATCGAAATAAAACAAGTAGTTTATAATAGTAGAGAACACAAGATTTATAGTGGTTCGGCCAAGAACTGGGCCTACATCCACTTTATAGTTCTTATTATTCACTTGCACTGGCTTTACAATGGCTTTCAATACAAGAATCATACATTCATAATTCTTTTTACAAATTTAAGAAAAGCTTTTAAGTAAAATATGGACGCAAGTGATTGCTGTTCCAAGCTCTTGGAATTGGATCTCCTTCGACAGTTGTCAGTTTGAAAGTGCCATCGAGAAGTTTTTTGCCTATGACATATGGCCCTTCCCAGTTTGGGGCAAACACTCCTGTTGCTGTCATGACCCTTTTCAAGACTAGATCTCCAACCTCAAAGCTGCGTTGGCGGACTTTGGAATTGAAATGCCTGGCAATTCTTTGCTGATGGGCTGCAATTTTGAGTTGAGCCTCTTCCCTTTTTTCATCAAGGAAGTCAAGTGCTTCAAGTTGCAACTCTTCGTTTTCAGCTTGGTTGAAATGAATTCTTCTATGTGAAGGGACTTCTATTTCCACCGGAATCATTGCTTCTAATCCATATGCTAATGAAAATGGAGTGTGCCCAACCGCAGTTTTGTGGGTAGTTCTATATGCCCATAGTGCTAGTGGAAGCTTATCGACCCAACCACCTTTCGCTTTTTCCAGCTGTTTTTTGATGGTTGATTTGATAATTTTGTTTACCGCTTCCACTTGCCCTTTTGCATGCGGATGAGCCACTACTGAGAAGCTTTTCTGGATCTTGAATCGCTTGCAAAAATCTTGGAACTCTTCACTTTCGAATTGGGTTCCATTATCTGTGATTATCTTTTGAGGCACACCATACCTGCAAATGATTTTCTTAGTTACAAAGTTCATCATCTTTTTAGAGGTAATAGTAGCTAATGGTTCAGATTCAGCCCATTTAGTAAAATAATCAACATCAACAATAGCATATCTGATTCCGGATTTGGCAGTTGGAAAAGGCCCGATGAGATCTATTCCCCATATAGCAAATGGCACGGGCTAACCATTTGTGTTATCTCAGTGGAAGGTGCTCTTGGGATTTTCGTAAATCTTTGGCATTGGTCACATTTTCGGGCATAGCTTGCAGCATCCCGATTAATATCTGGCCAAAAATACCCATAACGGAGAATTTTCTTTGCTAGAGTTTGACCACTTGAATGGTCTCCACACTCTCCTCCGTGTACTTCAGCTAGAATTGTCTTAGCTTCTTCCTTGGTCACACATCGGAGTAATGGCATTGAGAACCGCCTGTACAATCGGCCATCTTGAATTATGTATCTGGAGGCTTTTCTTAGCAACTTCTGTCGTTCTTTTAAACTTTATGGAAGAGAACCGTTGATCAGATATTCCATTATCGGAGTCATCCATGATTCTTGCTCTTGAGATATAGTCATGATCCAGTCAATATCCATCTCATCAGTGCTTGGAGATGACAGGACTTCCACATGAACTAATCCCAATAATTGAGCTTCACCAGTGCTTGCGTATTTTGCGAGAGAATCTGCCTTCGTGTTCTCTTCCCGGGGTATATGACTTATCGTATAATGGTCAAGACCATCGAGAAGTTCCCAGGCTCTTGACAAGTAGGCAGGCAGATTTCCTCCTTTAGTTTGAAACTCTCTTTTGACTTGACATACAATAAGCTGTGAATCACTGAAGATCTACAACGCTTTGACATTCAACTCTTTAGCAATTCTCAAGCCGGCAATAAGAGCTTCATATTCTGCTTCATTGTTTGTTGAAGGGAATTCCAATCTCAATGCATAGCACAATGACCGCCCTTCAGGGGTTTCAAGCACAACCCCAGCTCTGGAGCAGTAATCGTTTCTTGCACCATCAACATATAATTTCCATCGAATTGGGGGATTATCAGTCACTTCTTTCTCACTATCACCTTTATCTGTACATTCTGCGATGAAATCTGCCAAAGCTTGTACATTGATTGCTCTCCGGGGATGATAAGTGATGTTGTATTAGCTGAGTTCAATATTCCACTTCAGAAGACGACCCGAAGTCTCAGGACGAAACAGGACTTGCTTTAGAGGTTGATCAGTGAGGACTTTGATAGGATGAGCTTGGAAATACGGCCTCAACTTTCTTGATGCAATCAGTAGACAATAGGTGAGTTTTTCCAATTTTGAATAATTCATCTCTGCCCCAGTGAACCTCTTGCTAATATAATAGACCGGGCGCTGAATTTTTGCGTCTTCCCATACCAACGCTGCACTATGATCATGAGATGAGATCGCCAAATATACGAAAAGGTCCTCACCATCGTCGGGCTTAGAAAGTATTGGAGCCGTTTCCATATGAAGAATCAATTCATCGAAAGCTTTCTGGCATTCAGGAGTCCAGTCAAAATTCTTCCTTCCTTTCTTCAGTACATCAAAAAATGGAATGCATTTATCAGTAGCTTTGGAAATGAATCGACTCAAGGCAGCGACTTTTCCATTAAGACTTTGCAATTCCTTCTTCGTTCTAGGAGCTTTTACTTCTTTTAGGGCAGCAATCTGAGTAGGATTAGCTTCAATGCCCCTAGCACTCACAATGAAACCCAGAAACATTCCAGCTCCACCATAAACGAACATTTCAAAGGATTAAGCTTCATTCCGTACTTTCGGAGGATTGCAAACATTTCTGCCAAGTGGTCCATATGGTCTACCGCTTTCTTTGATTTCACCAACATATCATCAACATAAACTTCCACAGTTTTGCCAATTTGTGGTTTGAACATAGCATTGACGAGCCTTTGGTAAGTTGCCCCTGCATTCTTAAGTCCGAAGGGCATGACTCTATAGCAGTAGGGACCAACATCAGTGATGAAGCTTGTGTCCTCCAGATCCGGCTCATGCATCATAATCTGGTTGTATCCGGAGTAAGCATCCATGAAAGATAACAATTCGTGCCCCGCTGTTCCATCCACCAACTGATCTATTCTGGGTAATGGGAAGCAGTCTTTGGGGCAGACTTTGTTTAAATCTGAGAAGTCAATGCAAACTCTCCATTTCCCATTAGCTTTCTTAACCAGTACTGGATTTGAAACCCAATTCGGATAAGTAGACTCCCTAATGAAACCATTCTCCATAAGCCGGTCTACCTCTTCTTCCAAAGCTGCTAACCTTTCGGGACCTTTGGTTCTTCTTTTCTGTTTTATCGGTGTAAACTTCGGATCAATGTTCAGAGTATGTACTAAAATTTCTGGGGATATTCCACACATATCAGCATGAGTCCAAGCGAATACGTCCAGATTAGCTTTCAAGAATGTTACGAGGGAATTTTGAACTGTCATACTAAGCTGCGAACCCACATTCACCACTTTGTTCGGATCTTTCGGGTCAACAGGTACCGGCACCGTTACTTCAACTGGCACCACTCTATTCTCCCATGCACTAGCTTTTCTGGGATCCATTTCTCTTCGTGCCCCGCTATGCTCGCCAGTGCAGGATCCAGCCTGTAATTGCTACAAGGTTGGTTCTTTGATGCAGACTGGGGCTGCCGCATCTTTTTCCATTTCTCTCTTCCTCGCTTCGTGCAACTCTATCAGATAACATTCTCGCCTAGCATTCTGATCCCCTTTAACAACTCTAACTCCGTTATCCGTGGGGAATTTCATAATGAGGCACCACGGGGCGAGAATTGCTTTAAAAGCCGTAAGAGTTGGTCGGCCTAGAAAGGCATTGTAGGCAGAAAATTCATCAACAATTACAAAAGTCTGTTTTCGAACCACCTTTTTCTGCCTCTCTCCAAGCTCGAAGAACAAATCAATAGTTTCAATTGGCTGCTTCAGTTCCCCAGTGAACCCAAAAAATTTCTGAGATGAGGCTTGAACATCAACCATTGGAATTTTCATTTGGTCGAACGTCTTTTTGAAGAGAATATTGCAAGAAGCGCCGCAATCTACAAGCACTCTTCTCACAATAGCCGGCCCAATGCTTGAAGAGATGACCAAGGGATCCATGGTTGGAGCTTCAATACCCATAGAGTCCCTGGCTTTGAACACAATATCATCATTGAAAGTTTTCTGCTGCTTCAAAGGTGCAGCGTCTTCTAACACAAAAACACTCTCTTCAGTTGGTGCATACTTCAAGGCACGGGCATATCTTTCCATCTCGCCCCAGCTTCTGCCTGCTGGGTGAGGCCCTCCTGTAATCACATTAATGACAGGCCTTTCTGAATCATGCACGGTATTCCTCTCACCCGAGCCAGATGGATGAGCAGGAAGTTGCTGGCCCTTAGTGGGTGAAGTTGGGTCATTTCTACTTCTCTTAACATATTGCTGCAACTTGTTCTCTCTCAATAGTTCTTCAATTAAACTTTTCAGATGGCGACATTCGTTGGTATCATGACCGGGTTGATTATGAAACCGACAGAATCTCCCACTTTGAGCAGCTTTTTTGTTAACTCTCATCGCCGGCGGTTTAGGATATTCTACTGCATCTTTGGTAGAAAAAAAGATATTCTCCGGAGTGTCAGTCAAAGGAGTGAAATCTGAATCTTAAGAAGCGAGGATTCTTTATATCTTTCTGTTTCTTCCCATTGTTCTCCCTTTTCTGACTCCCGGATTCCCTTTTGGTAGGAGCAGTAGTATTATTCTTGACCTCTGTCAATGCTACTTCAACTGGTGCTCGAAGGCTTTCCAAGCGCATGAATTCATTAGCTTTCTTATAGAATTTCTCAAGCGAATTCGGTTCTTTCATCTTCAGCCACTTTCCAAATTCGCTTGATTTGTCGATTGCCCTCATCAAGTATGTCAAGACCATCCGTGGTTCTGCATTGTCCACTTCTGCCAAAGCTATGTTGAAGCGGTTCAAGAAAGACCTGATAGACTCCCCAAGATTTTGTTCCAGGCTTGATAGTGACATAATATCCTTTGCCTTTGAAGCATACAACCTGAATTGCTCTTTAAACTTCCAAGTCAAATCGGCGAACTGGTCTATGGATCGGACCGGAAGCTTTGTGAACCAAATCAGAGCCACTCCTTCCAAGTATACCGGAAAATACCGGCATTTGATCTCATCTGACGCTCTAGCACCAGTCATGTGCCAATCATACTTATACAGGAATTGATTGGGGTCGCTTGTTCCCTTATAAGCCGAGATGGTAGGAGGAACAAACTTCCTTGGGAATTCTGCCTTTAGAATCTTTTCAGTGAACGGAGTTTTGCTCGGAGCGTACCCCCATTCCTTCTTATTTTCATCCCTCTGCATGCTTTCTTTCATGATTTGTCGCACCATGCCCAAAAGATATTCCTCATCATTTAAAGGATCTGCAGGACAGACTTCGGCCATTTTCTCAGAAGTTTGTCTCGACAAACGTTCGTGGAGAGTTGGCTGTGGTCTCGATCCTCCAGCTTGAGGAGGTGTTTCTTTGACGGGGCTAGCTGCTCTTTGAGGAATATTCCTCTCTTCAGGATCATGAACATCATCTGCAAGGTTTTTTTCATTATTCAGCGGTTGACGGTTAGCTTCGAGCAATGTATTTAACCTCTCAAGCATTAAAGCATTCTTAGTTTCCATCTGCTGGTATAATCCGGATACTGTAGCATCTAATTCCGCTCATGTAATTCCGGCACTTGGTGCTGCTTGACTTGACGAAGGAGAAGTGGCAGTATTTTCATGGACATTACTAGGTCTTGTAGATCCACGCTTTCTTCCAGGAGCCATTATCTCTGACAGACTTCTGGTTTTGAGAGTGATCCTTTCAACAAACTTTTGCGAAGCAATGACAAAGATAGCCTGAGTTGGGTTCTCAGTGAAAGCACCAAAAATGTTAAAGCTAAAAACTAAACGCTAACACCACAGTGTATGTAGAGATTAAGTGAAATCACCACCCATAAACACGGGAATTAAAAACAAGTAGAAAAGTCATAGAAAAAGCAGTAAAAGACAACAGTTTTATAGTGGTTCGGCTTTAGATTAAGCCTACGTCCACTTTAATCCTCTTTATTACTGAATCAATTCCAACTTTACAACAATCTTCAATTACAATACCGATGAGACAAACAACTAGAACTCCAATGTATGAGAATTCTTGAATCCATGTTGATTGTATTAGATTTCCTCTTGAAGTTTGTTGAGATGTCTTTCGTGTTTGAAGTGTCGAGTGAGTCGAGAATTCTGCAGAGTATCGGCGTTCCAGAAATGAGCCAAAAAGATCCCCTTTCAGTTGGAGCTAGTGCCGAATTTATAGGAGAGTTCGGCTTTAGGTCGTAGGTCGCGAGCGACCTTGGATAGGTCGTAGGTCGTCCGCGACCTAATGGGAGTCGTCTACGGCTTACACATGGAACACTTGATCGTTCTAGAGAAACTAGCAAGTCATAGGTCGTGGCCGACCTAGGTAGGAAATGGCATAGGAAGGCCTTTGGTATGTTTAGGTCATGAGCGACTTAGGTATAAGTCATAGGTCGTGGGCGACTTAGTAGACACGGTTTACGGCCTAACAGGAGCACCCTTGATCATTCGAACAAGTCATAGATCGTGGGCGACCTAGGGAAGGAACGACATAAGGAAGACAAGTTACCTCGGCTTTGTATAGCTCGCTAGGTCGCTAGGTCGTTAGGTCATAATGCCTTAGCTCGCTGTAGAACTTTATTCTGTTAGGTCTCTCCCCTTGCTAACTCGCTAGGTCGCGTATACCTTTAGGTCGCTGGGTCACCTCAGTCCATAGGTCGTTGGTGCGCTAGATCGCTCAGTCCATTTAGCCGCTAGGTCGTTTAACTTGCTGAGCCGCTTTATGTGTTAGGTCGCTTACTCCCTTAAGTACTTAGGTCGTGCCTTCACATAAGCCGTTAACTCGTTGAGTCATAGGTCGCTGGACCATCTAATCCTTTAGGTCCTGTACCTCGTTAGGTCGTAATGCTTGCTGCACCATTAGGTCGCTGACTAGTTGAGTCATTAGGCCGCTACTTTCTCTAGGTCGCAGGGTCATGGAGAAGAGGAGTTAACAAGGGCACTATCTCAAATTTCGATGAAACCAGTTTCATTAGATCTATAATAGTGAGTTATTATATGCTGATGATTTTCATGCGATTGAATGTATCGCGTGGTCATACGAATTTGATGCGCATGTAAATTAATTTCAAGAATTTATACAATATAATTGGGTTTAAAAAAACTATCTTCTGTATATGATCGAATTATGCCTCGAGACTAGTTCTAGTGTGTTCGAAATAGGGGTATTACCCAAAGAACGCCAGGCAACATGCCTCGTTTAGAGTTCAAGATTTTCAAACGTTTAGAGCTAGATATTTTCCAATTAAACACACACACACACACATATATGTGTGTGTGTATTGGCCATTACCGACCCATACCCTCCACTGTGCATACCATAACCCCACATTCCATGACCATACTCCCTCTTTTATTATTTTTTTTGCCTGTAAATGAAAATGGAGTTCTCCTTTTAAAAATCAAAGCTTCAAAAATCAAAATCTCACCTATCCTTAATGAAAAATCGGAATTTTTTTTTTAATAATCTTATTTGGGCCTAGGCTAAGGTTTGAGATAAGAAGGCAAGGCAGTGTTTTTGGCATTCGACCTTAAAGTAGAGAGTCTAGGGTTTTAGTTTGGCTTTGATCGAGTCATCGCTTTGCAAATCGAAGCTTGGATTTGCATTTAAGGTTGAAAAAGCATCTCGGATCGGAGTTTGGTAACTCACGGTAGAGGATTATGGCCACTCCACCGTAGTAGACGGGAGAGGGCTATTGATCGTGATTTTTTTGGGGGCTTCGGGCATCGATTCGTGTTGATGGTCAAAAGGGGATAGTGAAGAGGAGTCCACAGGAGTCGACGAAATGGAGCCTAGAGGAGCGTAGCTCTGTATCTTTGCTTGGACATGCACGACCATGTCATTTGGACATGTATAGGGGGATAATTTTGAAATGGGGAAGAAGAGTTAAGTGGTGGGATTTGTATAGTTAAAATATGATTACTTATTATATTATAATTTAAAATTATTGATAATTTAAAATTTGAATAACTCTCTCATAGGAAGTCCAATTGAGATGTGGATTTTTGCGTTGCGCTCATAGTGACATTAGATTCGCAACGAAACTGGTTTGGATGAATTTGGAGACAACTAAAATTTGAGCTAAATTCGATTTCGTTCGATTTTAGTTCCAAATTAGAACTCCCTCGCGATAATAAAAATTCTGATGACTTAAACTCGCCTTTTTGACTAACCAGTAATATGATATAGTTGATTTTTAAAAATTATTTATTAGATGTTTGGATGATTTACCATTTTATCAGTTAATTTGTATTCTCGCCCCTAGAATGGATGACCCTTTATATATACCCCCTAGTAGCGGATGATCCATATCATATAATTATATACTATTTGTGATGCAAGGGAATAGGTTGGAGGAATCCAACACGATTCTTCACCACAGTTGATTTTATTTACATACATACATATATACATGTGTTGATATATATATATATATATATATATATATATACACACACACACACACACGAGTTGCGAATGCAGGTGGAAACAGGTTGGAGGAATCTAACGAGATTCCTCGCCATTTATTGAAATGTTTTCAATAATATTTTTGTTGAATGATTATGGAATATCAAACCTGTTTGTTAACCGTAATGGTTATGACATTATTATATGGGCAACCAAAAACCCTGTAGTGATAGGAAATCAGTATTGATATTGGTTAAGCGTCTGTTAGCTATTAGCCTCAAATTAATATTTTAAAAAACTATAAATGCCACTTGAATTGGAAATGGGTTTTTTACAGTGGAAATAATTTTAAACCTGAAATTTTATTTCGAAAATATTTTGTTTTAAAGGATTTAATTTCTCTTTTATTCCAAGCTATTTGTTTATCTTTTTCTATATTGTTTATTTATAACTAATATTGTTTTAAATTTATTTATTTATAACTAATATTGTTTAAACTTATTTAATTATATTTGATATTGTTTTAAAGTAATTTATTTATAGTTAATATTGTTTTAAAGTTACTTATTTATATTAATATTGTTTAAAGCTATCTATTTATATTTTACTACTTTGAAAAGTTAATTGTTCAAATAATTAATATGGTATTGAGTTAATAATAAAGATTATTAATAATAATTTGGAAGTTAATTATTATTATTTCTAGTCGTGATAAAAATTAATTATTATTGCTTATTTAATAATGTTTTGAAATAATTAAATATTAGCTTTAAGATATTTTGAAGTTAATAATTATTATTTATTTATAACATTTATTATTAATAGTTACCATCATATAATAGTGTTCTAAAGTAAATGATTTTATTTAATTATAAATGTTTTTGAGACTCATAAATAGAGTTTATAAAGAGATTTGGTGTTTATAAAGGAAGTTTTATGAAATGGTTTGAAGACTTAAAGGGGGATTATTTATGAGCAGGAGTTTTATGAATGGTTAGATATTTATAAATGAATTATAGAAATGAGTTTATAGAATTATAAGATGTATTTTTATAGTTGCATGAATTTATAAAGGGTTTTACAAATGATTTGAGAAATAATTTATAAATAGGTTATAAATGGTTTTTGTGATTTATAAATAGTTTATAAATGATTTTAGGAATTTATAAAGGAATTTATAAATGATTTAAGAATTGTATAAAAAGGAAATCTTTCTCTATTTTATATGTATGCTTATAACTTTTAGATAAGTATACAGTTATTTTCCCAAGTGTTGAAAATATTGGAATTTATGAATATATCTTTGTTAAAGTATATTGATACATATAGTTAGAAGATGAGTTTAATAATTTTAAAGATTCCTAGTTTGAAATAAAAGAAGTGAATTCCATGGCGTCTGATTTTTCCATTCCCCGACTTCCCTTCTTCGCTTCGTCCCTGCCTTTCCGCCCCTCCTCCCCTCTTCGCCTTCTCCTATGCCTGTTTCTCCTCCTCTTCCTCTTTTTGTTTCATTCCCGCTTTATCCCTCGTTGACCAGATCTGGATGCATTTTTAAAGACATGCCGTCTTCGCCAGTGCGTCCTCTTCCTATCCTTTAATCTGTCTCTGATTTTCCTCCTCTGCTCGCAAACAAACCCTCAATCCATGCTACTATAGTTTGACCTAGCTCGAGTACTATGGGTTCGATTTCCTCCACGGATGGTGTTTGTCTTTCTACGATTGGAGTTATGCCTTTGACTTCATCCGGTAAGTAGCCCTCTCTCTGCTTGCGGAGATAAGGCGAATATTCTTGAGAAATCAAAATGCGATTTGGGGAAGCATGATTCGAGTGTCGTGATCGTTGCCCGTGCTGATGTTGGTCCGTTTGGTTGTAATAAGGGTAATGAATCGGCTGTTAATTATAGTTTTGTTCAATGCACATCTGGTGCGTGTGTAAATGCCTCTACAAATTTTGTTCCTAAATGCAGTGAAAACAGCTCTGGAGTTTCTAACTCTATTGCCACTATTCGTAATCCCAATGTTGTGGAGCATTCAGGTCCTTCTGTTCCTGCTGCTCCTTCGTTGGCATGCCCCAAATCATGGTCTTCACTTTTCACTTCTCTATCCCGTAATGTGGGTAACTCCATGCCGATTGATTTTGCAATCGTCGAGGAAAATGGAGTGATGATCCCTCCTCTAATTGTTATGCAAGCTGGCGTGGAATATTAGTCAGATTATTTGGTTGGTTTCTTTTTGGAACCAAATCACCATCTTCATGATGCGTCTCCAGTTTGTCGAAGGGCTTGGAATAAGCTTCATGGTTATTTGCATGTTAAGCTGATGGACTCCATGTATTACCTTAAGTTTTCCACTTTCAAGGAACGTGGCTAGTACTTGAGGCTGAGCCTTCCTTTTTTGATGGGAGGCCTTTTATTATTACTCCTTGGTCTCCAACAATGTCGAGTGCTCATAAACAAGTTCTTTCTATCCCCGTTTGGGTTTTCTTTTCGCAAATTCCCTCTGCACTTCAGCCTCTTCTTAGTTCGAATTGGCTAGCATGTAACGTAGGAAAATTGAAATGTTTTGACATCAATACAGTTGTTCTTGAAAAAATGGTGTATGCTAAGGCTCTTATTGAGATATCCCCTTTAAGCCTCTCCCTTCTTCTATTCCCGTTCAGCTTGCTATTGGGCATGTGGCGGAAGTCCGCGTTCGCTATGGTTGGGTTTCGGATATTTGTACCCCTGTCACTCTTTTGGCTACCTAGCTAACGCCTGCGTGCTTTTCGAAGCCTCCGCGACTGCTCTAGAGGTCACTTTGCCTCGCTCCTCGCTCAGGATTTAGGATCCTAGGGTTTCTTCCTTTGACTCTTAGATTACCCCCCTCCTGCTGTTCCATTATCTGACCAGGGTCCGCCTTCATTTTCTGTTGCTAGGCCTGCCTCTCCTTCTTATTCTGTGGTCCCTTGTGATGCCTCAACAATTCCTTTAGTTGCTCCTGATCCAGCTCCGTCACTTTTTCCTAATGTTTGGTTTGCGTCCGAGAGGTGTTGGGTTGATCTCAATTCCGATATGAGATTTAACCCCGTGGATGATTCCTTTTTTAGATTTGTTTCCGATGATCATCTGGACCTTAGATGCCTTCATCAAAAACCGTCTGGTGATTCCTTAGTTCTCGATATGGACGGTTTGTATGCGAGATCGAATTCTGTTACGCTAGCTGATTCTACTTGGGATCGTTCTTTTATATACTCTTCTGATGCTATGGGTTATGATCCTTGTCTGGCTATCCTTTTCCGCACCTTTGCTGGTCTTTGTGGGAATGTCTCTTTGGTATCTTCCCAGGTGTCTGCGGAAGATGGTGATTCTTCCTCTTCGGAGGAGGACTAGTCTTGGTGTGGCATGTCTGTCACATACCTGCACTGCATTTTCCTTTAACTTAGTGGTTAAGGTGCTTTTACCTTAGTCATGTACTTTAAGTTTTATTACGTTCGTAATAAAAGTGGATGGTCCACTATAAAACCGGCTGGCCTTGCCAAAAAAATGTAAAGATTTATTGAGGAGGTTAGTGGTTGCTTATGCGCTTAATCAATGTTGATTTTCCTTATGGAACTAAATCCCTAATTTGAATGTTTGTTTATTTGATAGTTAAATGACTGGCTACCGATTTTGGACCTACAATGAAACTTTGGAAATATCATGGAGAAACACGTGCATTATATGGCAAAGTCATCTCTGATGATGTTGTACTATGTGTATAAATCTTGTTTCATTCTCCTAGGACAAATGATAAGGAAATCCATCCACTAACAGTTAGGAGGAAACCTTCGCTCTAATCTTTGGTTGTTTATTTTCTAATCAATTGGGACTAAGTTTACCATAAATTATCGAATGTTGTTTCGAAGAGACTAGGATCAGATTTGTTATTCGAAAACCACTTCGATTCCACTTAAGCATTTCGAAGTAAAGAAATCTTAAAGATGATGGAAATTGAAGTTGGAGCTCTCAAGTGTTTTGTTTGGTCCCAGAACAAACTTGTATGGATGAATGCTGGCATAATATCATTGCTAGGAGGGCAGTATTAGCATTCCTAGTGGAAAGAGCTATATAAAAGGTAAAGCATAGCCTCGAGTTTCATCAACCGGGAAATGACCAAAATCGGGCATGCAGTAGAGCCTAGTGGATCGCTCCTATCAAGGTATGGTCATTCCAAATCTAGATCGATTACTATATACTCTTGTATGCTTCGGGCCCATTAATGAAAGGGATGATCATTATTCGTTAGTACTAGTCAAGTGGTAGGCCAATCCTGTATGGTAGGGGTACAAGATGCTTTGTTAAACATTGGTGCATTTTATCTATAGATGTACCAACAGAAGGTAGCTACTTACCTTGTCATGGTATGCAATCCATTCTCCAATACGAGCTTTACGGGCTTAGTTATGCCTAACTACAATTAAACGTGAGATGTAAGCATTTCAACTATATTCATATTTTACTTTGACCCCTAGACATTATTATAATATCAATGGATTTTTTTATATAAAATATTTTGGTTATTGTAAGGTAAAAACTCATCCGTGTTTATGTGCGGCATGGTCTTACATGATACTTTTGATTTCAAAAGTTTTTATAATTTTAAATTCTAATCGGGTGTGTTTTCTCATGCTGGTTTTCCAAGCTGACTCGAGTGTCTCTTTATTATAATTCTCGGGTTTGACCAAGCATATTATAGCTTTAGTTCGGATGCTTTAGAGCTTCAAAAGATGAACCGAAGGTCTGGAGACGTATTCACATGGATGATTATTTTTCATTGCAGTCATTGTTATATTTATCAGTAATTGTGAGGACGGGTTGTTACAGCAATCCGGGCTGAAATAAGTTAGTGCACTCTGGTTGATGTATATATATACATATATATACACATTTTGCTTTTGTGTAAAGATCTATCGTATATTATAAATTATTCATGCTGCTGTAAGATTAAGTGTTGTTTAGTTTTCTTTTTATCTACTTTCTTCTTCTTTTTCCAAAACTATCCGCCTTTCCGTTCAATTTGAACGGGTCATGTTGTTTATTATTCGCTTAAACTGTACGAAAAAGTAGGTCGTTACATCGTGGTATTAGAGCGCAAGGTTAAGCGAGAATCTTGGCTTTGGTAGGGTACTCGTTATAGATAAGGGTCAGTAGCACCCTAGAATGAGTATGAGTGTATATACAAATGAGCGTATATTTTTAGTGATATAAAAGTTTTTTCTATTGTGTTGGTTGATTTGTTGAGTGGTTTATGGATTCTTGTAACATCCTCTATCTAGATGCCCAAAGCTAAGCGCTACAGATGATGCAGTCATCCGTAGTATTAACTTTCCGTGACCAAATATGGTAATGTTAATGGTATTCATAATATCAGAATCACTTGAATATGAAGAAAAACCACTAATTTCAAAATAACAGCTTTTCTCATTACACTTCGCAAAACATGTTCCATATCCACTTTCATAATTCCATAATGTTTCCTAGGTATTGATCAAATATAATTATTACAAATTCGCCAAGGGCGGCATATAAAGATGTCCCCTTGGATGATCCGAGAATACTAGACTAACTGTCCACACAGTGGAATTTTAAAACAAAATCTCTTTATATAACTAGAAATCTGCCTCTTGCACATCTTTGGAAGCTTTATTCGTCCACCTAAAAAAACCTAAAAAAAATTAACCCTTAGTTTACTCAAATCAATTTTGAGCATCCGATAGTTTAAGGGGAAACCATATACTTCGAGTCAGACATAAAGCCTGGTGTGAATAATACTATACATCTCGGTTTTGATATTGAGTGAGACCATGCCGCTTAATGAAACGGGTTTCCAATCACTAATATCTCTTTCAAAACATACCTTTTACAAATCTTAGTCCTGCAACCAAACTGGTTATCAAACTAATTATATCAAAATAGCAAAAACCTTTATGTTAAAACAGGTAATTTACTGGACCAGCTGCCTGAAACAAATGTAGTTTTGTTTGGCTGACTACTAACCTTTGGCTGACTCGGACCTGCCAGACAAAATAATAGATATGATCTAACAACTGTTAGATAAGTCTTATGGAAGGTCTGTCCCTAATTTACATCTCCTAGGGTCTCCTGATCCTAAAGGTTTTGCGGGTTCACCAACAACCTTTTTCTTCTTTGTACATATAATTCTTTATGTGTGTAACCATCAGTTAAGTCTACCAGCGACTAAGCCCTACACACTAGAATTTTGGAATAAAATTAGCTAGGGGCTAAAGCTAATGTATAGGGCGCGACTCCACACCGTTCCCGTCTGGTCTTCTATATCGGAGTCACTTTCTTAGGATTAACTACCCTTTTAAAAATTTTTTGGAAACCTTTTCAAAATGGTTCAAACCCTTTTAATTCATACATATACAAGGAAATATACTCTTTGCTTTACTCTAATCTATTTGCCATGTTATATATACTTTACTCAAAATAATGTTAATGAAATATATTAAGGATTTCCCATCCCTCTAAAATAAGTTAAAACCCTTTTTAACTTAAAACACTTAGGCTATATTGCCAAAAGCAATTCATTCGAAACCGTTGTTTAAAATCTTTAAATAACCCTTTCAAAATCATTGATGGTACCCCTTCGTAACCATTGAAAGTACTCCTTTAGATATAAGTAAACTACGTTACTTTATAACCTTAGGCCGAAAGGTCGAAACATAGATTTCGAAACCATTTTACAGAAGCCCTTATTGAAAACATTGAATTTTTCTCTTTCGAAAGCCTTAAAACCTTAGACATCCTTTTCAAACCATAAAAATTGCCTTTCAAAAGTAATTGGAAACCTTCCATTAAAAATCCTTTAAATACCTTTCGAAACCATTGGGGAAACTCCGCTTCAAAACCATAATTTATACCTTTTGAAAGCATTAAAGTATACAACTTAATATAACTCCTTTGAAAGGATTGGGTTCAAGCAAAAGCTGGTGGAACATAGTTTTGAAACAATTAAAACCATTTAAGTTGAAACTATGGGTTTATCTTTCAACATAACTAAGGGTCATAAAGAACAAAGTTGAAAGATCTTTTTCGATAACATTTTTCCTAGTAAAGAAAGTAGACGGTTTCGACCATCCCTTTCAAAAGCATTGGAGAGTGCCCTCTTTAATAAAATTGAAAGCATCCATTCGAAACCATGTTTAAAGGCAACGACCTCAAGTGGGTCAAAAGGTCGAATAGCGGCAACTTTGGTTTTGACATCGTCGAAAATCAACTTAAAAATAATGGCGACAACCTATATCGAAAGCTCTTCTTTAAACCAATAAAGTTGAAAGCCATCTCATTCGAAAGCAAGAAAGCACATTTTCTATCTAAAGCCAAAACGTGGTTTCAACCCCTTCGAAACCCCCTATTTCGACCTCATACCTTCTGCCTTTTGTCCAATTCGCTATGTACCAAGTATTGATGCCAGGCGCATCGGTTTCGACTGTGATGGAGGCAGAGGAACTTAGTCAAAAGGTGGCTTCCGATTGAGGCGAAACAGGAAATGCTAATAAAAACTGCTTTATTTTCTTTTAAAGTAAATCTGTCGAACTAACTTGCTTATTTGTCAAAATCTAATTGGTTGCCAATTTCATTTCTGAAAGTGCAGGCAAATTCAGATTTTTTAATTAAAACCATTACAAAATGCCCCTTCTCCTATTTTAAAGATATAAAACATTTAAGTCCCATACCTTAAATGATTTTATATACTTAACAAAACACTCAGGAAAATTCTCCAAAAATCCCAAAAAATCCTTTTTAATATGTTTTCTAACATATTTAAATTTCCAACCCAAAGCTATTATATCTTGGCCGTAATTAATTTTAAGCCCAAAATAATATTTTCTTCACTAGAAAAATCATAATAATACACCATAATTCTGAAAATAATGAAACTTTTATCTTATTTCCAAAATAACATATCTGACCTCGAATTAAATTAAAAAATCATTTGGATGTCATCACTAGGTTTTCTAAATCGATTCTCATCATAAAATGCATATAAAATAGCCTACATCATCAACAACTATATACACATCCATTTATCATTCAAAACATGACAAAACACTTGCAAATATTTTCGGAATCGTCTAAAACCGAAATCAATCAAAAATAATTGATAGCTTGCGGACCTTGAGAGAAGGCATAATGAGGAAACGAGCCAAATGGATGCCAAAGTTCTACACCTCAATATTTGCAATGTCATGAACAAGGGCAATTTGAGGTGGCTTAGAGATAATTATCCCCAGACTCTTGCTATGGTCTAGGAAGAAGTTCTAATCAGGTCAAAGCAAGCCGGGGATATGCTCTTTGAATAGGAACTAATGGCCACCTATCTCAATTCTTAGGATATAGACTTCCTAGTGGATGGTAGAGAGATTTTACAAGAGGAGAAAGAGAAGGACACTGAGGATGTTGTTGCTAAAGCTCTTATTGGCCCAAGAACTTCGGGGCAGGGCGATGCGTCTGCTCCTAAATCACAATAGCAAGCAACAACCATTCCAACATCCAGGCTGCTAGTTCTGAAGCTTCCCACATACATCATCTTCTGAATCTTTGCATGAGCCATACTTTCCACCAACAATCGAACAACCCACAGAAATAGGAGCTAGTGAAGGAGCTTCAAAGTTGAAGTCATGATCAACCTGGCTCAGGTATTTCTCTTATCTTCCGGTGTTCCAGATGCTTCAAGTCACTCTAGAATCTTGTACAAAACTTAATAGCTATGTTTCCCAACTTATAGGTCTTCCATCTTTTCTGTCTCCAGCATCTCAAGGTTCAGAAGATGCTACTATCTTTACTGCTTCCACCATTGTCCTCGAAGTGGCTTCTAGCATGATTACTGTTTCCCGCTTTGGGCTTGGACCTGAGCCTAAGCAGATAGTAGCATTGCAAAACTTGGGGGATGTCTCCGTGTCTCCAAAGGAGTATGTTCAACTTGTTAGTGCCTCTGACCCTGCTGACAAAGAGTCAATGACAGAGCATTTGAAGATCTATTAAGCATGAAAATAGACCAATGCCTTTTTGATCCCATGTTGGAGAATCCAATCTTCATACAATCACGTAAATATACCCTCGCTATTACCTGAAGCTTGATTACACTGACCTTGTCAAGGTTATACATATGTTAATTATAAAGAATCTTCGACAATGGCTATGTCGAGCCCTAGGCTTCAAGTTATATTCGTCTTAGTTCAGAGCTCTTCGAGGTCGGCTATATCGAGTTTCAAACTTGATGAGTCAAAATATTTGCAAACCCAATTAATAATGATTTGATAAACCATGATTGAAGTCCATAAGTCAATCCTAGCCTTTGTTTTTACTGATAAAAAATGATTACAATCAAATTCAACTTTCCCCGGTTTGATTTAAGGTTTGCCAGAATGTGATTTAAGAATAAGAGAGAAAAATGAAAAAATTGGCCCTCGACATGGAGCCCCTTAGCCTATATTTATAGAGTTGGGCCTTTAGTAGGTGCTGCCAATTTTTAGCCTCGCTATGCTTCAGCGTCTTCGAGCATTGATGATGGCAGCTTTATCGGCTTCGGTATTGATAGCGTTGTTGCACTTCAATGTTTGTACTCCTGTTCCTCGATATTGGGCTTGTGTTATTAATGCTCGACATCACCCTTCCCTAGTAATCCTCGAAGCCAATGAAGCACGGCTAAGATGATACTGATAAACATCGAAAATAGCAATTGTCAATGTCGCTTAAATAAGGTCGATGCTACATCACTTCTTAATTTTCAGCGATACTCAAGACCCCGAGTTATCATTGATGTGATCTTAATAAGTGGAGATGTGGAGACAGAAATTCTTAGTTTGTTGACAAGGCCAGGTTCATCGTCGTCGACAAGAGATAGCCCATTTCAAGGAGACTCGACATTGTCGAATAAAGACATTATTTAATAATAGTTGCATTAATTAAGATCGACGTGGAATAGAAGAACGTCGATGTGGTTGAAAAGCAGTATGATCGTGTGGTCCTTGATAATGACTTGTTTTTACATCTAGAGCTTCGACCGTCATCATGAATCCCCAGTCTCAACATTAATTCCTTGGCTCATATCCTTCGAAGAATATTAGGAAAATAGATAATTTATTTTAATTGGAATAGGCGGAGTAAACTGAGGAGAATAAATCTATACTTTACACATCTCTTTCCTTTTTGTTTGTGAGTATTCATATTAAATCAAACGTCGCCCTTTGAATGAAAAGTGAATAAAGTAGACAAAATTTAAAAAATCAAACTAATTTCTTCCCATAAATTAAACTATGGAAATCTATAACATAGCACAATTTGGGTAATAATCCAAAAATCCTATTTAACACCCAAGTACAAATCTGGAATAAAAATATACAACATTCAAATTCCAAAATATTTAGGATTGATTTCCATATCTAGGTGTAAACATATTTCAAATTAGATCTAAAAAAAGAATATATAGGTAGTAGTTTTCTACACTAATTTAAGCCTACAATTCACAAATCAAATCGATTTAGGCATGAAAATAAAAAATATGCCAATGGAATAGATTTAAAATCATAAACAATAATTTAAATTGCCCACTTAACTTTTAAAAGCGGTCTAAATCTCCAGATCTGAAGTAGAATATAAATTCATCTCCAAATCCTTTTTTATCTAAGAAATATGTATAAAAAGGGTATATACGTATATTGAAATTACAGACCTAAGAAGATATTTGGGATTGGTAGAGAAAATAGGTACAAATATGCGAATATACATAAATTACCTCAAATATGACTTTAGTTGATACTCTTCTATTCTCTTTTTTATTAGATTTCTAATTTTCTATTTATATGAATACGGATATAAGTATCTAATTTTTATAATTTATAAAGGAAGTGGAGAAAAAGAAATGAAAGAGCATCATTGCCCTATTCAGATAAATAGGAGAAGAGAAGGAAGGGTTATGCCAGTGTATATAGGAGCTAGAATCAACCAGAACAGTTAGATCAAAATATAATAGATCCGGACCATTGGGCAGGGGAAAACCCTAGCCACTGCCTTAAGAGCAGTCAATCGCCCCCTTACGGAGGTCGACCGCTTCACTAAGCGGGTCGACCTATGGACCCCATTCAATTAATTAAAACATTAATTTCTAAAACGAATTACTCTATTCTCCGTAAATTCTTCTTTTGGACTCTGATCGTAAAACTCCAAATATGATAGTTGCTTAGAATTTCGCCTCAAACATAATGGAGTAAGTTTTGTAGTCAAATTCTGTTTTTTGAGCCAAATTAATTAACTGACTAATTAAATAAATAACGCCAAATTACGAGGTGCTACATTCTTTCCCTCGTAAAAAGAATATTGCCCCCAAAATTTCACCAATGGCTAAGTCATGGTTTTGGTTCGTAGTTGTCCTAAACTATACAACCAAAGAGTATACAACCAATTTTGTAACCAAGCGTGCACAAACGCATAGTGTTTTACTGTATCACCATATAGAAAATATGTATGCAGAATAGTTCTAAATTAGATCCTTCTATATGAATGCATTTCTTTGAAAAGTTTTTGAAAAATATGATGCAAACAACTTATACGTATATTGGAAGTGCTTTGTGTACTCAGCTTTTGAAATATCTTTTCAATCAAAACCCCCATTCTCCTACGCATAGAAATATGAAACAATCAATTTTGCATCCAATTCCTACCATCCAAAAAATATAACGTGCCAAAAAATTGCTTTCTAGATTTTACTCCTATGCTGAAAAAAGGAATTTAGGTAGAGAATTTAACAATTTTACCACTCTATAATCTTCCTATTCTTGTAGTATAGTGGAAATTTCCTTCATGCGCTAGATTTACTCCAAATTTCCACGTACGCATAGGGAGGCTTATTTCCAGGCTCTAAAACGGAATTAAGTCTAAAAATAGACTCATGCACATTGTCGACAAGATGTGGAAATAGAAATTCCAAGGCTAAAACAACTTTTCTCTTGTTACCACTTACATTTATCGCATCGTCGATCATAATGCACCGCTAAATCTGCAAATTATAACACTATTTTTTTCCCTACGCTTAACATGTGACCTTTAAAATCAAGTATTTCACAAAAATATTTCTGACTTTTTGTTAGCACCAGAATTGGTCACTAACACCCTTGAGAAAGATTGCGTAGAGTGATTAATGAAGAAAGTAAATTAAAAAAGAGAATTGAGTGCTAAATTAAATGCAAAAACAAGAACATCGAATTTATAGTGGTTCAGCGTAACTGCCTACGTCCACTTTGAGTTTTGATCTTTATTGCTTTCACAAATGGTTGAGTACATATACAATCCGTACTATAAAGACTTGAATACAAGTGCTAAGTAAAATAAAACGATTCTTGAATGTAGCAGAGTCTCCCCGGTGTTCTCGAAAAAAGTCCCTTTCACTGTGCTCCTGCCCTTCTATTTATAGACGAAGATGGGTCAGACTTCCCTCGTAGGCCTAGGAACAAAGTACCTCGGCCCATGTTAACTTCTGTGCACCGATCCATAGTTGACGAACGACAACTGCCGAACGAGGTTCACCGAACCAGAGAGTGCCAAGCGAGGCCTCAGTGCCGAGCGGCACTCGTATGCCGAGCCATATACCCAGGCCAAACGACATTCGTATGCCGAACGAGGGATGCGTGTTGATCTGCATTCATATGTTGAACGAGGCGCTGTGCTAAACGATCCCTCAATGCCGAATGAGGTGCTGTGCCGAAAGACCCCTCAATGCCGAATGAGGTGCTGTGCCGAAAGACCCCTCAATGCCGAATGAGGTGCTATGCCGAACGACCTTTTCATGCCGAACAAGGCAAGATGCCGAGCGACCTTTCCATGCCGAGCGAGGCAAGATGCCAAGCGACCTTTCCGTGCCGAACGATGCAAGATGCCAAGCGACCTTTCCATGCCGAATGATGCTTTAAGCCGAGCGAGC
The DNA here is from genome assembly GCA_030765085.1 of Allium cepa. Taxonomy (NCBI): domain Eukaryota; kingdom Viridiplantae; phylum Streptophyta; class Magnoliopsida; order Asparagales; family Amaryllidaceae; genus Allium; species Allium cepa. The sequence goes on from CM060945.1 coordinate 510,167,832, forward strand.
TTTCCATGCCAAACGATGCTCTATGCCGAGCGACCTTTCCATGCCGAACGATGCTCTATGCCGGGCAAGGGCAGGTGTGCCGAACCAGACCTGTGCCAAGCTCTTGTTAAATGGTCAAACAACCGGGTAACACTTTCCCCAAAAAGTGCATCATGTGGATGAACATGATGCGCTTCTGAACCATGTGTACTCTGCATTTTTCTTGAAGCCCTTTGTTCTGTCTACTTGATAGCATTTTCTTTCGACCTCCTGAATGTCGAACGAGGCATTGAATGCCGAACGACATACTGATGTCGAATGACATATTGATGTCGATCCATATATTGATGCCGAACGAGGGAGGTGCCTTGACCATTCTACCGGTCACTGTCTATTCCCTTTCTCTCTTTCCTACTATAAAGTCGATACTTCTCCCCTTCTTCCTTTTTACTTTTTTACCTCCGCTCCAACACCCTTACAAACTCAACCTTTTCTAAACCCTTGTTAACACCTCAACCTCTCTTTTAATCCTCGAGTCCTATTGATTACATCTCGACTGCCTTCAACAGCAAGTTTGGATAGATTTCCACTTCTAATTCGAGTATCTCACTAGATTCTGACTCCTCCTAGGTATGAAACTCTCACTTGCTTGACGTTCTCCATTTTGGTGCTTCATACAAGATTCAAATCCGCGACTTTCATCTAACTCAAAAATGATGCAAGTCACATAGATTAGCAAGATGGATCTGGGGGTTTAAACGAGCCTTAGGATTAGATGGAGAGGAAGAAGAAGAGGGTATCGGCCCAGAAGGAATCAGTCTGGGTAGATACTGTTGGTCGAGGGTGGCGTGCGAATTGAAGTAGTGATCAATTAGCCGTTTAGGAAGATATTTAGTTTGTTTGAAGGAAGGAGTTGGAGAAAGACGTATTGATGTGGCTCGACATGACTTACTCATGTCGAACGATGGAGAGGGAGTGTAGGAGTAAAGTTGAAGTTAGGTTTAGCATGCCGAGCGATGTGGCTCGGTATGTCCGTGGCTCGGCATGACTCTCTTATGTGGAATGAGGTAAGAGAGAGTGCAGGAGAAAAGTAGGAGATGGGTAAAATGCCGAGCGATGTGGCTCGACATGACTTGCCGAAGGACTCGTTTGCACCGAACGGTAGGGATGGAGGGTAGAAAGGAAGTTGGGGTTATGGGCAAAGTACCGAGCGATGTGGCTCAGCTGACTGTGGTTTGGCATGACTTGCCGCATGCCGAATGGTGGAGAGATAAGGTAGGAGATTGGTGTACAACAACAATACTAGTCGAGTCTCTACAGTGCCGTTCGGCATTAAGTTTGATAATAAGCTATAATAGTCAGAACCACTTCAGCTTGAACATAATGCATTGTCGACTTAACTTACTTTTTATGCCCGAACATTTGACAGTGAATATGGACAAGGACTTAAGCAATTAAGCATATCGAAAAATCTAGACTGATAACTCCTCTGTTGTGACAACCTAAACCTGAATTTAACTTGATTAAAATGGATAATAACCTTCAACCTATAGTGTCGATGTCGAGTTCAAAATATAAACCATCATACGACAGCTCTCGTAGACGATCAGCGATGACGTTCTTCGAAGATGATAGTTCAAAGCCTAACTTTATTTCATCAACTCTGTGACTTTTAATTCCTTGGAACTTATACTTGAATAATAGCACTAGTTCATACATCACGGGGGGAGTATTTTGTCGTTATGTCTAATTTCGATTGTTTTTCAAGTATAGTTCAAACAGGTGTTTCATTAAATCCATCACTCACCAAAGATGTCTAGAAAATTTAGTTCTGCCACGGTCTCGGACAGACCTGAGCCATCTTCTCCAAAAGATGAAGTTGGAACTTTAAATCCATCGACTTCTCCGGTGCAAGACATTCCGAGCCCCACGATCGCATCCGTCGACTTGGCTTCCGATGCCCTAGATGCAGCGATCTTTTTAGACGATCCGATCGATTCTCAAGCCTCGAGAATTAACGAACGCGCTCTTCGTCACATATGCTCGGTACATGGGATTCTTTTCGATGATGTGGTGGTTCCATCAGGACAAGATCGTCCTCACCTACCCCCAGTCGGATATACGGCATGTAACAAATTTATGTGTTGGGTTGGAAGCATGCCGCCAATCAACTCCTTCCTTCGCGACCTGCTACAGTATATTGAGATCGCTCCATCGCAATTACATCTAAACAGTCATGCGTTCGTGCACGACACGTGCATCCTCTTCATGGGCGTCCTTTCTAGGCTCCCGAATCCTGGCGATATCCGATACATTTATCGTTTCAAGAGACGATCAGATAGCCCATCTTTTGTATTTCTCGAACCACACAACAGTATCAAATTCTGACCGAGGCGTGGAGCAAATTCGCCCAGTATAATCAAGAGGGGTTCTATGTGCGCTGTCCCCTCGGCTTCGCAAGGAGATGGGTAGAAGGAAGTAAGTTTCTTTTCTGGATTAATACTTGCATTCGACGGTAATTGCTCCTTTTCTAACTCTTTATCTACTTTTACAGGTATCGGCCTATGTCCCGAAGGCTTCGGGTATTCTGAAGCTGTTGAGGCTATTCGAGCTATCCCTATAGGAGACCAGACACTAGATCTCTTATTTCGAACAAATCACTTTGGAAGTATTGGCTATTGGCGGCAGGCCGCCAGATAAGCCTTCCTCAAGGTGTCACTATAAAAGCATCTGCCATGGGCAAAGGTAAAAAGCAAGCTAGGCCTTCAGCACGTGATGCCCCTGCCACACCTGAGGAGGGGGAGATTAAAGAAGCTGAAATGCCCGATGTACTGGGTGAGAATGTTAGTCCCTGTCTGGAGCCGGTAGTCGAGGTGCACGATATCCAAGTTACGCCTCCCCCTGCGAAAGGAAAGAAAAAATTGACTTACAAACTGAGGAAGAAGGCAACGGGTGGAACCTCTAAAGCCACAATAACCCGAGTGGAGAGAGAGCCTTCTCCTCAACGCTTAGAGAATTCATTGAAAGGCCTGTCGGATCTTACTATTCCAAATGATTTGCTCAATTACATCTTCAATGATCCAGAAGCGCTTAAACTTCATTCCCCGGCAAGAGGCGATGCAGGCGCTTAAGCCCATGTTCAGAAAGAAAACACACCAATAAGTAGAGATAAAGAAACTGGTCCGTTTGGGGAAAATACTAGGACACACATGGGCACGCGCACTTCACTTTGCACTTCAATTTTAACCATCACTCTATTCTTTGCTAACTTGTCATTATTCACATTCCATGCAGGCGACGTGGGACGCACTCACGGACTCGGCTGTCTTCGTGGGTCGTCTATTTTTCACCACTCCGGCCGGGATTCGGGTTTCGGCAAACGTTGAGACAGAGATGACACCGACGATCGAGACTACCGCCACCGAGAATCATCCGACCGAAGAAAAACATATAGCCAGTTCTCCTACCCTTGCTCCTTCTCAATCAGAGCAAAGAAAGAGAAGTCCGTGCATAAGGGGTCCCAACCTGAGGCCCATCGAGATCAGCACTTTGGTTCATCCAGTACCAGGCAATCCCAGGATCCCCACAAAACACCAATAGTCTCCAAGCAGACTCCTCCCGCTACTGTATCTGATCCATCGGTAGCATAACGACTTGCTGAGCTTAAAGCCACGTTCCCAAAGATATGCTTTGATGGCTTGAAATTTCTCCCGGCGATTCATCACATTCCGAGACATGTCAAACAAAGCGATATTGCTTGTACTAACGACGTCTACAATCAGCATGACGCGTTTATCCACTTAGCTGAAAAAATCACGAAAGTATCTGTTGAGCGTCAACACGAAACTGATAGCCTAAAGCTCGAGGCTATTCATGATAAAGACATTATCAAAGCTCAGGACAAAGAGCTATCTTCATAGAAGTCTTGGCTCGAAGCTGCCCCAAAAAGCGTTGAAGACACAGCGGAGGCCGTTAATCGTCTGGAGTCGTCACATAAGAAAGAAATTGACGAGGCAGTCCAACGTTGCGGGGGCCTTGGCTTTATAGAAGGATTCTGTTCAAAAGGAAAGGGATGCATTTTCCCTGCGAGTCAAAGAGTTGGAAAATCTACTCTGCAAAGAGAGAGAGAGGAAAAAACTGCTGCTCAGGAACAGTCGCAACGATATTGCGATGAAATTATTGCTACGCGACTCCTGAAGGCAAAGCTCGATGACGATCTCTCTAAGGTTGGGATGCTGAAGGATGAAGCCCGTGAAGAGGGCAAAGGAATAGCATCCGTGGAGATTGACTCTCGCCTTGAGGGGACTACAGAGGCTGGCAGGGAGGAGATCAAGTGCATGTTTGACCCGCTTCTAGCAGAATACAACGCCCGTGTCTTCATGCATCGGGACTTAACTTTTCTTGGTGAGGGCTACCTTGAATCTCTAGCCGAGGCATAGAAACTTTGTTATAGATCAGGAAGGTCGAGCTAGGCACCGAAGAGGTCGACGAGGAGGCTTTGGTGAAATAATTTCTCAAGGGGAATGAGCCTTCAGACTTATCTGTAGTGAAGCCCCGCTACAACAAAAGTTCCTTCTCATCAAAAGGAAAAGATGAGGTCGCTGGTCCATCTGGAGTCGAGTCTCCAGCTCCTCCCCTTGCTCAATTGATCGGTCAGCCGGTACTTGATCCGTTCGAACAGCCCATCGGTTATGACCCGGAAGCCCCTGGCCTTGGCATTCATATACTGTCTCCCATTCAGAGGGTGAGACTCCATGGACGGTTGAGAGCCAGCAAGAAACCGGTAAATAACTTTTCTTGTTAATGTTCAAAGAGCTGTTGTTTTCGACGTGAGTTCATTATATTCTAACGTTTGTCTCTTGCGGTTTTGCGTAGGCCACTCTAACCCCGAGCCCACTCTGAGGAGCGACGACGCCAAGGAGAAGAAGGAGAAAGTGAGCGAGGCAATTCAAGCGGGAGAGACTCCTGACCCTGATCCTCAAGTGATTAGGGCGCTTGACTAGGACAAGTCCGAGACTTCGTATCCCGCCAAAGAAAGCTATGAAATTGAGATTACAGGCGCCTCTGAAGACACTTCAAAAATGAGCATGAAGAAGCAACCCGCGGAGGATAATGATGTGCACGTAAATGTGCATATTTTTACCACCATATTTGTTCTATTTAAATTAAATAAATGATCATATTGAGTATTTTAACTTGTTTTAACCAAAATTCATATTAATTCCAAATTATCACATATCCATCTTTATATAGGGGCAAAAAGGTCATTTATGTGTATATATTTCTTTGAGAAAAATTAATTGAATATTTTATATATTTTTGTAGGAATTTGGTCTCAAATAGGAGTGGTTTCATGAAGAAATATGCATGCACAAAGAATATAAAGGAATGAAGATCGAAATAATTCAAAGTGAAGATCATGGAGGACCCTACCTACCCACTTACCTTAATGTACAAACTAAAGGCTAATGCACATGTTTTTGGAGTTAATAGTTTCATGTACACTTAATAGGGGATTAAGACATGTTAATGATTACTTGGCCTCCACACTTCCTAAGGGGCATTTTGGGTACTCCCCAAAAATATGCATTAGGGTTTCTAACTTGTATAAATACCCCTTATATTTCATGTAACACCACCCTCTTGATCTCTTCTCTTAGTCTCTCTTAGGCCTCCTTCTCTTTAGTTTAGTTTAGATCAAATAAAAGAAAGCTCTCTTTCTTTTTTCATGGCTACTTAGCCATTTTTTAATTTATGTAATTTTCTTTTCTTTTTATGCAATGTTAATTAGTGTTGCCTCTTACTTACATGTTCATTTCCTTTCATGCTAGTAGTGTAGATTTACTTTTATGCAAGTAGAATAGTTTTCTTTTCATTTGATTTCATTTTTCTTTCTTTTTTGCTTTCATGTTGTTGCTACATTTGTTAATAAAATGACAAATATGAGAAGCTAAACCCCTTCAATTTAGGGGTAATGAAGCTCTCTAATTAATGTAGCTTCAACATTTTGTCAATTCATGCTCTCTTTTTGTGCTTAATGATGATTATGGAAACATTTTTTCAATTCATGCTCTCTTTTTGTGCTTAATGATGATTATGGAAATGGTTTACTAGTTGTTTTTGCTTTGAATTTTGATAGCCTATATTGTTGACACCAAATAGGCTATGCTTAAACAATCACACACTAATTGCCTCTTCATCAAAATATGGTTATGGCAAAAGAAAGTGATTTGAAATTAAAATTTGATGGTCTATGTTTCTCATCAATAGTTAATAGGCCATACTTAAAATAGATTTCATTTTCATTTTCATTGTCAAGTTTCATGAAAGTTAGTAAGTGTTTTAAGGGGTGTGTTATAGTTTGATGACTTATGTTGGCTAATTAATAGCTCAAATATGTCATACTTATGATAAACACATCAATTAAAACACTAATGACCATAAAAGAGAGATCATGATTTCATGTGTTGAACTACATGATCTAGAGAGTAGACTTATTCTCTAAATTGTCATTTAACTCTCATATTTGCATTTCTTTTCTTTTTGTTAGTTAGTTCATTTTCTCATTTTCTAGCTTAAACACACTCTCGACTTTGGTATAATTTGATTGAGTAGTAAAATTAAATCATCAATTCCCTATGGATCGACCCGTATTCGCCACGTGCTACATTCGTACACCGTGCACTTGCAATTATTTTTATTTCTAAATTCGTTCGACGGTTTTCTAAACCGATAGAATTTCTGTCGACGAACAGATAAGACATAGAAAGCTGAGATCAAAGTTAAGCCTCACGTTGTGGATCTAGTTGATCCTTTGAACCGACCTTTGAAGGTCATCCTTCCTGGGGGTCGAGGCTACTAGAGGTCCCTTATTCCTCCTTGGATGTTACTTCCCCATCAAGCAAAGCGTCCAAGCGAAAACGCGTGGGGGAGGAGTCGTCTGAGAAAACAAAGGAGGAAAAGAAGCCAAAGAAATCGAAGAAGTAGCCGCTACACTCGTTAAACGAAAGTTAGCTTAGATCATGTATTATTTCTATTTATTAATTTTCGTAGTCGATACAAATAGACTTTTGACTCCGATTTTTGGAGGAGTTGTAGTAGAACCCTATTTTGGATTAATAAATAATGGTTAGTTTCTATGTCTTTCAAATGACTTTTGTTGTTAAGTTTCTGTACAACTGTGGTCGAAGTTCGAGCTATTGTGAGTTGTATAACCCCCAATCCATTTTCATATAACTCAGAAATTCTTTGGGGTTGTACATCCTTTGTTCCAAGCTTCAAGTACTTATAATATTTTTTTTAGTCTACAATCTGGGGACCTGATGTCTTTAAGTCATTTGTACTCAAGTCCGCACTCTGGGGGCTTAGAGATTTTCAGTCGTTTATACTCTAGTCTGCACTTTGGGGACTCAGAGTACTCCAATCCACACTCTGGGGACTTGGAGATTTCAAGTCGTTTATACTCTAGTCTGCATTCTAGGGACTCGGAGTACTCCAGTCCGCACTCTGGGGACTTGGAGATTTAAAGTCGTTTATACTCTAATCTGCACTCTAGGAACTCAGAGTACTCCAGTCTGCACTTTGGGGACTTGGAGATTTCAATTCATTTATATACTAGTCCGCACTCTGGAGACTTGGAGATTTTGAGTCGTTTATACTCTAGTTCGCACTCTGGGGACTCAGAGTACTTAAGTCCGCACTCTGGGGACTTGGAGATTTTTTGTCATTTATAATCTAGTCCGCACTCTGGGGACTCAGAGTACTCCATTCCGCACTCTAGGGACTTGGAGATTTTTAGTTGCTTATACTCTAGTCCGCACTCTAGGGACTTAGAGTACTCCGGTCCGCACTTTAGGGACTTGGGGATTTTTAGTCGATTATACTCTAGTCTGCACTCTAGGGACTCAGAGTACTCCAGTCCGCACACTGGGGACTTGGAGATTTTTAGTCATTTATACTCTAGTCTGCATTCTGGGGACTTAGATTACTCCAGTCCACACTTTGAGGACTTGGAGATTTCAAGTCGTTTATACTCTAGTTCGCACTCTAGGGACTCAGAGTACTCCAATCCACACTCTGGGGATTTAGAGATTTTTCATGTTCGTGCGCGTTCGTACGTCAGACAGAATAATGTAACTATATTTTTTTCCATAGAATTATCATACATAGAAACATCAATAATTCATGGAAAAGATGGCTTCAAGCCTTTATTAATGAAAACAAGCTAAATTGTCTTATTACATGCCGAAAACTGAGAATCAACGAAATAAAAATATACTAGAAATAATTGTAACTAAAATATGAAAGAAATAGACTAAGTATAATAATGCCATAGATGCTCGCTATTCCATGCTCAGGGGACTGTCGCACCATCAATGGTCGCTAGCTTGAAAGTTCCCTCTCCAAGCTTCCGTTCAATGACGTATGGACCTTTCCATATAGGATTCATATGCGATGGAACCGGGAAGACTCGTTTCAAAACGAGGTCGCCCACATCAAAGGTTCTCGGCCGGAACTTTTCATTATATTATCGAGCGACTCGGTGTCTATATGCGGCCGCTCTTAAATCAGCTTCTTCACGTTTTGCATCAATGAAGTCCAGGGATTCCAACAAAAGATCCCGATTTGTCTTAGGGTCGTAATGAGTTACCCGATGTGACGGAACTTCAAGTTCTACGGGTATAACAGCTTCTATGCCATATGCCAATGCGAATGGAGTGTGGCCAGTCGCGGACTTATGGGTGGTTCTATAAGCCCAAAGTGCTGTTGGAAGTTCATCCACCTACTTGCCTCTAGCCTTTTCCAGACACTTTTTCAATATGGACTTGATTATTTTGTTGACGGCTTCCACTTGTGCATTGGCCTTTGGATGAGCAACTATTGCAAACCTTTTTTTCAACACCATACTTTTGTCAAAATTCTTTGAACTCTTTGCTTTCGAATTGAGTTCCGTTGTCTGTAACGATAGTCCGTGGAAGGCCAAAATGATATATAATGTTTTGTACAACGAAATTAATGACCTTCTTGGTGGTGATCATGGCTAGGGCCTCTGCTTCTGTCCACTTGGTAAAATAATCGACCGCAACTATCGCGTATTTCGCATCACCTTTAGATATGGCTAAGGAACCGATTATATCGACTCCCCACATTGAAAACGGTCAGGGGCTAACCATTTGCGTGAGTTCCGTTGGCGGAGCTCTCGGGATTTTTGCATACTTCTAGCATTTGTCACATCTCCTTACTAGTCTGCAGGATCTCGATTTACAGTTGGCCAATAGTATCCATAACGGAGGATTTTCTTTGCTAATGTCTGCCCCCGAGTATGGTCACTACATTCTCCTTCATGGACTTCCTTCAGGACTCGTTTTATCTCATCATGGGCAATGCACCGGAGTAAGGGGGTCAAGAATCCCTTCCGATACATTATTCCATCCCGCATTACATATCGTGAAGACTTACGAATGACTTGTTGTCTTTCGTTCCTTCTTTCGGGCAAGATCCCGTATAGCAAGTATTGTTTGAATGGGGTCAACCATGACTCCTTCTTGATTTCTGTTTCTAACACGAGATCTATCTCCATCACAATTATACTCGAAGCATGTAAAGTTTCAACGGGAACCAATCCCATTTGTTGTGCATCGCCAGTGCTTGCAAATTTTGCCAATGAATCGGCTTCTTTGTTTTGATCACGCAGGACATGCAAAATATCATAATATTCTAGATTCGCTAGCAGCTCTTAAACCCGTGCAATGTATGTGGCAAGTCTCTGTCCCCTCGCTTGATAGTCCCCTCGCACCTGATATACCACCAATTGTGAGTCACAAAAGATCTCAACCGATTTTACTCCCAGCTCTTTGATAAGTTTCAAGCCAGCGATCAATGCTTCATACTAGACCCCATTATTTGTTGCTTCGAATTCGAGCTTCAAAGCAAAACAAATTGATCGGTTTTGGGTGTCACAAAAACTATGCCAGCTCCCAAGCCACGGTTGTTAGATGCCCCGTCGGTGTACATCTTCCATCGAATGGAAGGTATGCCATTATGACCACTTGATTCATCTGACATGGTGAATTCAGCAATGAAATCTACTCGCGCTTTCCCTTGTATGGCCCTTCATGGCAGGTGGGTAATATTGAACTAACTCAACTCGATATTCCATTTTAACATCCTTCCAGAGCTTTCTGGTCGTTGGAGTACCTGCCACAAGGGTTGATCGGTATAAACACCGATTGAGTGTGCCTGAAAGTACGGTCGGAGCTTGCGTGATGCAATCACCAAGCAATAGGCTAGTTTCTCAATCTTAGGATAATTTCTTTCCGCCCCCGTTAAACGTTTACTGACATAGTACACTGGCTTTTGAACTCGGCCCTCCTCGCAAACCAAAGGCGACTGATAGCATGTGGGGATACAACCAATTGCACATACAACATCTCATGGTCTGCCTGTTTCGATAGCACCGAGGGACTTTCTAAATGCCTTACCACAGCTTGGAACGCTACCTCACATTCGGATGTCCATTTGAAATTCCTTTTTCCTTTCTTTATTACGTTGAAGGAAGGAATACACTTATCTGTGACTTTGTATATGAATCGACTCAGCGCGTCCGCCTTTCCATTCAAGCTTTGTACCTTCTTTATAGTTCTGGGCACTTGTATGTCTCGAATAGCTTGATTCTTCTCTGGATTAGCTTTGATTCCCCATGCATTCACAATGAAACCCAAAAACTTCCCTGATGCAATGCCAAAGGAACACTTCAAAGGATTGATTTTCATTCCATAATATCTAATTATATCAAACATCTCTGTTAAGTCTCGAATGTGGTCGTGTGACTGCCTTGACTTCACGAGCATGTCATCCACATAGACTTCCATGGTTCTACCAATCTGGTCTTTAAACATTCGATTCACCAGACGCTGATAAATCGCTCCCACATTTTGTCAATACTAAAGGCATCACTACAGAGCAACATAACCCAACGTCTGCGGCAAAACTGGTGTGTTCTTGGACTGGAATGTGCATCAGGATTTGATTATATCTCGAGTAAGAATCCATAAATGACAGTAACTCATGTCCGGCGTCGAGTCGACAAGCTGGTCGATTCTGGGTAAAGGAAAACTATCATTCATGCATGCTTTGTTCAAATCAGAGTAATCAACGCAAGTTCTCTGCTTCCCATTTGCTTTCCTTACTAGCACAGGGTTAGACACCTATTCATGGTAGAGGGAGTCGTGGACGAAACCATTGGCTTTGAGTTTGTCTACCTCCTCTCTAAGAGCAACGGACCTCTCCATGTATATGCCTATCCTTTTTTGTTTCATATGAACGTACTTCGGGTCTATATTCAACATATGACTCGCAATAGCGGGAGAAATCCCGCATATGTCAGAATGTGTCCAAGCGAAAACATCCAGATTCATTCAAAGGAAATCAGTAAGATCCTCGGCCACTAAGGGGTGGAGTTGTGATCCAATCTTAAGAACTCATGATGGGTCATCTCGGCTGACTGGAATGTCAATCGTCAGCTCAGCTGGTGCTGCATTTGCTTCCCTAGGTTCCCCATCGTCATCTCTCGGATCTATATCTCTGTAGATCTGGGAATGTTGCCCGAGCCAGGGCTCGGTCACTATTTGTCAATTGTAAGTATTTTGGATGCGAACGGAGCTGTCCGCAACCTTTCCTTTCTCTCTCCGCCGGGCCTCTCTTAGCTCAGCCATATAACATGCGCGACCGGTCGCCTGATCGCCGTGAACCATACCAACTCCTTTGTCTGTCGGGAATTTCAAAGACAAACATCACGGGGCCAAAGTTGTCCTGAACTCTGCCAGGGTCGGTCGACGTAGAAACACATTATATGGAGAATCAACATCCAACATTATGAAAGGTAGGATTCGTGCCCTACTACGCTCACCTTGTCATAGTTCAACTGGCAATTCAACATATCCTACTGCATCAGTCGCTGCATCATTAAAGCCATGGATACGGGCTTTAGATAGCTTTAAGTCCTTCACCGCCATATTCATTTGGTCATATGCTTTCTTGAAGATGATATTGATAGAACTTCCGCAATCATTAAAGTTCTCTTCACAAATTCTGGCCCGATTGTCGTAGAAATGACCATCGGGTCAACGGTAGGAGCCTTCACATGGTCAGCATCTCTGCTTCTGAAAACCATATCATCCGTCATTGTCCGCTGCTGCTTAGTTGGTGACCCGTCCTCAGTATTCGTACAACACTCAAATTCTACATGACTTAGGGAGTTAGCATACCACTCCATTTCCTGCCAATTCTTATCTACAGGGTGAGGTCCACCGACTATAGTGTTTATAACCAGTCTACCTACAGTTCGGGCAGGTTCCTCTGGATGGCATGGGGCCGGTCCACGTTTGGGATCCGATGCTCCTGGAGGTGTTTACACTCCTCTGTATTGTGCCCGTAAGTCTCATGGAAGCGGTAGTATTTCCCAGTCCGTTTTTGTTCCTCTGTTGACTCCTTTAGGCATAGCTTTCTGTGTTGGAAAGTATTACAAGTTGACAGGTAAATATTCTCCAGAGATGCATTCAAAGGAGTATACTCGTTGTAAGTGGAATTCTTGATTTCCATTTCCCTGTCTCCCTTTTCTTTTCAAGATTTCCTCCTTCGGACCCTTTAGATTGCCCGAGTTTATTCTGGACATTGACTTGAACCTTCCTTGAATTATCACCGGACTATTTTATAGCGATGTTGCTTTTCACAGTCTCCTAAACAGGTCCTAGTGCCTTATCTCACCTCGTTCATCTGGCTTCCTCTCTTCTTATGAATTGATGAGCCTTTGAATAGAAACGCTCCAGCATAGTTGGAGGCTTTTCGACAAAATAATTTCCAAACTCTAAATTCGGATCCAATCCTCGCATTACCGCCATCACAATTACGTGGTCGTTAGGGTTGCTAACTTCAGTAGCCCCAACATGAAACCTCTGTAAGTACTCTCAATGACTCCCTCTGGAGCCTAGATTACACTAGATAGGGACATCACATCTTGGGAGGAGTGGCATGTATCTCGAACTGTTCCACAAATTTCATCGCCAATTCATCAAAGGTGGATTTAGACCGTGGGGGAAGTCGAGTGAAACACATAGTAGCGATTCTGGATAGAGTAATTGGAAAGCATTTACACTTGGTCACGTTATTTTCCCTAGTCGAATCCATCATCCATTCATACCTCATCACATGTTGTTTGGGATCAGTCTTTCATTGTAGGCCGGGATAGTTAGCATGCTAAACTTCTTAGGGTGCTTGGCCTGTAGAATAGTATTTGTGAATAGAGCATGACTCCGAGATGTACCCAATCTTCATTGGTCAGGCCCTGGTTTCTCTCATCAACCGTCTAACCATAGCTGATAATTCCGGAATTTGTATGGAGGATGGAAGGTTGGACTCTGGTCTACGAGACCGCTCGGGTTGGTGTCTCCTCTGTTAGAGATCTGACAAACGTGTATCTTGGGGACTAGCTTCATTAGGGTCTTGGTGAGCCGGGCGTCTAGTTTCCACACGTGCTCCTGCTCCATCCTAGGTGTGGTCTTCGAGATGTAAGTGATCCCTAGTTGATCGATCAGTAGCACCCGCTTGTGCAGTTTCTGTTTTGCGGCATCTACACTTGGGAGGTTCGTCGGACGAGGTCGAACTATCATATGAAGAATAAGGAATGGGGCTACCTCCAGCATTCTGATGTTGTTGCTGAATAAGCTGAGTCATGAGGTTAGCATTAGCTTCAATCTACTCAGCAAGTTGTCTCCTGCTTTCCATGAGTTCTCTCATCAGGTCATTGAACTCCGTCCTAGTAATGACTTCCATCTGGCTATGAGCTCCGGCAGTCCCTGTGCTAGGATTGACTTGCTGATTGCTAGATCCTTTTTGTTATACGCTAGCAGTCTCGTTAATGTCTGCGTTATGAGAGGTTGATTTGGTACGTGGTCTTCCCATAGTAGAGTTGTTGATCGAAACTCTGAGTAGATTCAACGGACATCCTGTGAATAAGTTGAATCTCCTTCGAGGGATTTATTCAATCCAGTAGCTACAAAGCAGATCCTAGTGGCCTGAGAATACGATTCTCAGTGAAAGCACCAAAATGTTAGGACCAGAATTGGTCACTAACACTCTTGAGAAAGATTATGTAGAGAGATCAATGAAGAAAGTAAATTAAAACAAAGAATTGTATGCTAAATTAAATGCAAAAAAAGAACACCAGATTTATAGTGGTTCAGCGTAACTGCCTACTTCCACTTTGAGTTTTGATCTTTATTGCTTTCACAAATGGCTGAATACAGATATAATCTGTACTATAAAGACTTGAATACAAGTGCTAAGTAAAATAGAACGAGTCATGAATGTAGCAGAGTCTCCCAATGTTCTTGAAAAAAGGTCCCTTTCACTGTTTCCCTGCCCTTCTATTTATAGACGAAGGTGGGTCGGCCTTCCTTCGTGGGGCTAGGAACAAAGTACCTCGGCCCATGTTAACTTATGTTCACCGAGCCATAGATGACGAACGACAATTGTCGAACGAGGTTGATCGAACCAAAGAATGCCGAGCGAGACCTCAGTGCCGAGCGGCACTCGTATGCCGAGCCACATACCCTGGCCGAACGAGGGATGCGTGTTGATCTGCATTCGTATGCAGAACGAGGCATTGTTTTAAACGACCCCTCAATTCCAAACGAGGTGCTGTGCCGAATGATTCCTCAACGCCGAATGAGGTGATGTGCCGAAAGACCCCTCAATGCTGAATGAGGTGCTATGCCGAACAACCTTTTCTTCCCGAATGAGGCAAGATGCCAAGCGACCTTTCCATGCCGAACGAGGCAAGATGCCGAGCGACCTTTCCATTCCAAATGATGCAAGATGCCGAGCGACCTTTCCATGCCAAATGATGCTTTAAGCCGAGCGACCTTTCCATGTCGTACAATTCTCTATGCCTAGCGACCTTTCCACGTCGAACGATGCTCTATGCCGGGCGAGGGGAGGTGTGCGTAATGACCCCTCAATGCCAAATGAGGTGTTGTGCTGAACGACCCCTCAATGCCGAACGTGGTGCTGTGCCGAACGACTTTTTCATGCCAAACGAGGCAAGATGTCGAGCATACTTTCCATGCCAAACGAGGCAAGATACCGAGCAACCTCTCCATGCCGAACGATGCAAGATGCCGATTGACCTTTCCATGCCGAACGATGCTTTATGCCGAGCGACCTTTCCATGCCGAATGATGCTCTATGCCGAGCGACCTTTCCATGCAGAACGATGCTCTATGCCTAGCGACATTTCCATGCCGAACGATGCTCTATGCCGGGCGAGGGGAGGTGTGCCGAACGAGGCCTGTGTCGAGCCTCTTGTTAAATGGTCAAACAACGTGGTAACACTTTTCAAATTTATACGTCATTTGAAAAATAAAATTCCAAAACATTTAGATGCATATTTTCCCTTGAAATTTAATTTTTGGAAAAAAAATGTAAAAATAATTTAAGGGAAAAAATGACTAAAACCTAATTTTTCTTCAAAAGAGAAGCTTTTCAAAATATCCTTTCAAAAAATTTGATAAATTAAGCCACAATTTCAGTACAATCGAAAGTTGGTTATGTATGAAACGCATAAGACAAATTCTGAAATTCTACAACTAACCTTTACCTATAAAACTTGATATTTTATTCGAAAATGCCATCTTGCCCAATTATCCAAAAAATTTAGCTTTTAAGGAACATAAGCAATGACCCGTTATACCAAAATAACTTTATCATGTCCTCCGCTAAAATTTTCCAACTATTCAAAACTTCCATTCTCATATTGCATTTATCGTTAGTTAAGCGTCTTTTATGAGATTTTCATGTTTATACTTCTTCTTTTCTATGCATATATAAGAGCAGTTTGCTTGTCCAGAAACAATAACATGGTAAATAAATAGGAACTCATAATATCGTATGTGTCTTTTACAAGATACAACTAAGAGTTACAACCCAAACAACCTAAAAGAAAAGAACAAATGTTGGAAGGGAAAACACAACAATACCATAAACCTTAAAAGAATGCCTACAGATTACGAAATGCCTTGCTCTGATGCTGGAGCTCGATCTGTTGTTATGACTCTTGAATAGTCGTAGCATGGTGGCTATACACCCAATCTCGTGCCGCTGGCGCTGCTGGTGTTGCTAACGGGTTTGGAATTGCCATCTTCCTAAGGAACGATTTAATGATGGTAGAAGGAACCTTTTACTAAACTACTTCTCCATGAAGGTTCACTCGTATTACGTAAAGACGAGAGCGGATAGGTGAAAATACAAAAAATGACTCTGTAGAGTGCTAATCCTTGATCAACAAATTGCATCATATGGGTGTAGTTCTGGTTAAAGGCGATGCCGCCAACACTAGCGTAGGTGGTCTTTAAGTTATGAAAAGATCTACTATAGAATTTTTAAAGTCGGTCACTTCAAAATCATCCAAGTTCACGTCCTTCGTGGAGGCCTCCAAAATCTTAGGGTGATCATCATTAGTCAGCTCAATCAAGATACCCTTTACCTCCGAACGAATCAAACTATTTCCTCTATCGAAATTCTATGCCAACAGGACATTGAAAAGGCAAATGCAACACTGGTAACATCCCCTCTCAAAGGTATCAAAGCAAAGAATCGGTGAAAATCCTATCACGGTGAATAGCTCTTCCAGCCCAAAAGCAGCGAAACCTTCTGTGCATTCTGGTCGGACCAAGTAGCCTCTTGATGATTAAGACCATAATGGTGCGAGGAAAACCCAGAAGTACAGAAAGTTGTCTCTAGCTAAGAAGTGGTCGGAGGGGGGAATAGTATTTAGATCTGGAGTGGCGGTGGGGCGAGATCTAACATGCAAAACCAACACAAGGGGGAGATGAGGCTGCCGCTAACGGGAGGAACAGAAGAGAGAGGCTGATACTTGAAGGAGGAGGAGAATGGAGACTGTGTTCAGCTTGTTGAGGAAAGAGGAATGGAAGAAGTGTACTGGGGGAATTCAGACGCGACTTTTATAATCCCGTTCCAAGTTCAAGTTGCACCAAACCTCATTAACTAGTAGAGCACTCTAGATTTACCGCTAGGTGGTCAAACGCTAGATGGAATTTGGGTGCTAATTGAACCTAGACCCAATTAGGGTTGGATTAAATAATGTTACTACCAAATATCCTTTTGACTTTGTCTCCCGTTTGAAAAGAAGATAAGGAAGAACATGCAAAAGAAGCTCCAACAAGTCCTTTAAAGGGAAAGGGATGCTACAGCTAAAGTATAAAAGTATCACAACCTTTCGAAGGGGTTGAAAGGATGCTACAGCCAAAGTCCAAAAGATTCTCAACCTTTCGAAGGGGTCAAAAACACTCTTACGCTTTAGTATCCGCCTTTCGAAGCAGATGATTCCATGTGTATGAAGACCTTTCGAATGAGTTAAAGCAACACCTTTCGATGAAAAAGGAGGACAACTCTTCATACACACACACCAAACCTTTCGAAACCAAATGTTTCATCTTCACTCAAACCACTCAGAATCGTACATTGATTAGAACAACTCTTTCGAAAGCCTATCCAAGACTTTCGAACCAGTAAAAGCCATTACTATCCAGGAGAGATTCCACATCAAGTCACAAGCAAGAGTTCATGAGCAGCTAACAAAGTCGAAACCAACAGAACTGCAACACCTTTGAAACCCCTAGATGAGGCCTATCGATATGGTCGAAAGCTCCTACAAATCAATATAGAGAAGAAAGGAAAAACCGTCCCTTTCAACAAAAGTGGAAGAATTCTAAAGACAATATGGTAGTCACCTTTTGACTCGATCGAAAGCATTGGGGTCGAAAGGTACTGACCCGCATCTATAAATAAGACCCAAATGGTAAGGTTTTGGGGGATCCAAACTCAGTCATTCTATACTTGTATTTTCTTAATTCTAATATAACCCTAATTTGCAGATTGAATTGGGGAAATTGAGCAATAAAGACTTTGTTTAACTAAGAAAGGGAAGTCTTCAATATTTTTGATTACTTAGTTGTTTCACAAGCTTTCACCGGATCTAATCACGTTTTTTCCAGGTGTCGACCACATTAAAAGGCTCTTTTGACTTAATCGAAACCTCTGCATATTAAAATAATTCCAGTTATAGATTCCAGGCCACTTGCTGTGGGACTTCTACTTTCAAGTGGGTCGAAAACTTATCCAAATCCACTTTAACCTTTGATTCTCAATCCAAACCCAAGACCCTTAAGACTCCAACTCTCAACAGTGTCGAAGCCTCAATCCCAGCTAAATTTACCTTAGTTCTCAAAATCGAAACTTACGTCATCAAATACCTAGCCGTTGACAGGGTTGAAACCCACTTAGTCAAACCTTATCCTGAGATTCATCGAGCTATTCATTTGTGTTTTGCAACTACTTCGAAAGGAAGGTTTATGAAGGAATAGTCATACTTCTCTAATGAGCTCGAAAAGTTAAGAAGAAAGGAAATTAAGTGTTTCAACTAGGTTGAAAGGTTGAAACAAGAAAGGCTTCACTAAATCATTTTATTTGAAAGGGGGATCACATGAAATACACACCGACTAGTCTTCTCAACTTCACCAAAGGAGACCAAAATGGATCAACCTCTTTCCTCAATTTTACTTTAGGGTGTTGACAAGATTTCTTGTTATCAAATAATAATAATCATTTTGCGCCATCTCCTTCGATTCGAAATGATCCAAAAAATTCCTATCCTCATCATGCCGTTGTCAAAGCCTACTGCCTAGTCCCAAACCATGCTCTAGCAATTCATTGCACTCCCGGCAAAACCGCTGCACCCAACAACAATTCCAAACTAATGTCATTTCTATTTTATCTGCACCTTAAAGAGGACAGATTTTAAAAACTTCAGAATAGAAAAATTACCGGGCTAAATATTCGCCACTTGAAATTCATTTTCAAAATCGAAAAACTATTTTCTTACCAAAATAAAATTGACCTTTACTAGTAAATAAATATATATATTTATGTATGTATGTATGTATAAGGGTTTCAAAACTTAATCCTTTATAAACCAAAATTTCGTAACAATACCAATTTAGTGGTATAGCATTTCTTTGAAATTTAAAATTTCAAAACTTCACAAAAAAAATTCCAACGCAAATCCTTGGGAAAAGAAATCCTTTGAAAGGACCTTTTCCAAAACCTAAGGCATTTTTCGAAATATAATTTATGAAAACTCTCTCACAGGTTCAAAACTAAGGAATTGACATTAATTCAGAAATAAAAATCCTATTAGCCACTAAAGAGGTGATCGATGGACAATCTCCTATCAAAACTGGCACCCAAATTTTTGCAACATATAGAATCCAATTTCCCACCCATCTAGAATAAATATTCGTCTTCGACTGGAACTCGTCATCAAAATCCAAAATCACATGGTAGCTAGATCTCAACCATCAAGTGAAACAACCCCAGTCTTCGAGATACAGTCATATGTCCTACTCATGCTCTTTAAACCAACGCCTTACGCATCGCCAACACCCGCGGGGTACTCTGAGTCTGCATGAAAATCTTAACTCTAAGATATTTCTAACCCATTGTTGCTTTACCCATTTCCTTGGAATGGAACTACAACTACTTCTATAGTCAGAACTCCTAGAATCTAACGTAAAAACATGATAACACTAGATAGGAAAGTATGAATGCGTTCTGTCAACTTATCCTAATTCCTCTAATCTACTAACCTAGACTCGGATACCAAATGTAACAACCTATATCTTAATGGGCCTAAATTTCAACAAAAATCAGAACCCAAGTCCATCAAAGAACAGATCATTGGATTTGGTACCTGTAAATAAGCATGAGCATCATCAGAGATTGATAGAAATCTAAAATCATAGAGGAAACAATAATAGGATAAGAATACCGATTATGAATACTGCCTTGGAATTAATGGTGTTCCTTAGATAGCAGATTGTCACATCACCATCGAGCATCAGAGAGAAGAAGACTTCTTCAACAACTAAACATATGGAACTTCAGTGACCTGTTCTTCTAAATCTATCCTGTGGGTTGTAATGTGGATGGGGTTAGAAAAATGTTCTTGTGATTGGAAAATCTATATACTGTCCATAACATAAATTTATTTCAATTAGTTTCCATTTAATTGTTATGTCTATTAAGGTTAGTAATTCTAATCTAACCTTGCATTACACAGACGATTACCTATATATCCATTCCCAAAGTATGAAATACTGACCAAGCCTTATCAACCACCCAATACTTCAAAGTCCGCTAGCCACTTGATACTTCTAAGTACGGAGTGGTCTTCTAGTATAGCCACATAATACTTTAAAAGAGACATAAGCAGATTTTTCCATTTAAGACCTCAATCTAGGTAGCCTCCGTCATCTAAGACCTATTCCCAAGTTAGACTTTTAGCATCGTCATCATTGGTCTATTACTCCTAACTACATAGACTTTGACCACTATATATGGCCTTATAATTTATAATAGCCATACCACTAGCATATCTATCATTAATAAAGTCTTAGGAATGTAAGAGACTGTACCCAAGCAACTTAATACCTCATTAATAAGGACTAAGCAGGCCTCTGACCATTTGATACCTTTTATAGGTAGGCCTTTTCCATTTATTACCTAACCCCAAGGTGGACTCCTCACTGGTACTATCTAGCTGACATTGCTTGAAAATCTCACTGGGCTACATAATACTTCTTTTAAAGGAAAAAGGCTGACCTTACAACCACTTAATACCTCAAACTTGAAGCAAAACTCTCTCGAGATATCCAGTATCACTGTTATAAAGGTGGAATCTCATTAGATTACTTCTTTCGGAAGGGACTCAGGCCCTAAGATAGTCGCTTAGTACATCAACACTGAAATAAACCTTTTTAGAGATATGCCTCACTGCTCCTAATTTCATATTTGGAACATTTAATACTTTTCAATCAAGAAAATAAGTCCAATCCCTCACATTTTCATGAGTCCTAGGATTAGTGATATCTCACATCAGTAGTAAGTGCACCCGACTACCAGTAGCCTCAAAGTGAAGGGCAGTCTTCTATCGAGTGACTCAACTGACCTTGCTTCACTAACCAACTAAGTCACCATCCTAAATATTTACTTATACTATCTTCTGTTGTCATTGGACTTAAATTACTAGTTTCTTTTTTATTTAAGGCAATAAGATTTACCTTAAATACTTATCTACCCATAAATCCCCTTTTAATGCTTATAAATGTCAATGGACATTTCCTAAAACATTTATGCATGATTACGAATTTCAAATTAGTAACCTTTTATATCTATTCCATTTTTATTAGTCTCATTAATCCATTTGTCGCTATTAATTATGACCCTTAATTTAATACTATTCATTATTTCTCATTAATTGCCCATTAATTTAGATTACAGTCATTCATTTCCTATTAATTATAAAGGAACTCGAAATTTATTTTCCATTAATATGAATTACTACCTTCTCTAATTCTACCTATTTGCTTTCCTAAATATAATAATAACTAACGAACGTTACGCATAAATAATGCATGAATAAATACTGTTCTTATTTATTAATGCAATAAATATGTATAAACTGCCTAATAAAACTACCTAATTGTAACCAAATATATTCTAGCCATAAATATGTAACTAGATATGCTTTCCATATTTAATTTGTTAGAATTAATAGGAAGATTTTATGCTATGATTTCCATAAATTAGTTTAACACAAAAAGGAAAGATTAACTTCGGTTGAAATTACAAGGAATGGATAATTTATTTTTAATTGGAACAAATAGTGTAAACTACGGAGAATAAATCTGTATTTTATATTTTTCTTCCTCTTTTGTTTGTGGGCATTCTTTGTTAATAAAATGTCACCCTTTTAAATGAAAAGTGGAAAAGGTAAATAAATTTATCAAAATCAAGTGGATGTTCTTCCCACAAATTAAACTATAAAAAATCAATAACATAGCACAAATTAGACAATAATCCAAAAATCTTATTTTACATCCAAGTACAGACTTGGAATAAAAATTATACAACAATCAAATTGTAAAATCTATGTTATTGATTTTCAAATCTAGGTGTAAACATATTTCAAATTAGATTTAAAACAAGATTATATAGGAAAAAGTTTTCTACACCAACTTAAACTTACACTACACAAATAAAACTGATTTAGGCATAAAAATCAAATGAACGCCAACGGAGTAGGTTTAAAATCATAAAAATACATAAAATTTCCCACTCACCTTTTAAAAGCCATTCAAATCTCCAGATCTTAAGTAGAATCTTAAATTCATCTCCAAATCCTTTTTAATCCTAGAAATATGTACAAAAAAGGATATATACATATATTAGAATTACAGATCTGAGAAGAGATTTGGGATTTGTAGAGAAAATAGACACAAATATTCAAATATATATAAATTACCTAAAATACGCCTACAGTTGCTCTCTCTCCTTTTTATTAGATTTCTATTCTTCCCTAATTTGTACGAATATGGATATAAATATCTTATTTTTATAACTTAGAAAGGAAGCGAAGAAGAAGTGGCAAAGCTTCATTGCACCATTCAAAAATATATGAGAAGAGCGGTGAATGCTCCTCTCTTGGGGGTCAACCGCCCCAAGTCAACCGCTACACTAAGGAGTCCACCTGTGGACCCTATTCAATTAATTAAAAACTTTAGTTTCTCAAACTATTTTTTCATTTTGAATTTTTTTTGTCCGTAACTTTTCCTTTAGACTTCGATCGCAAAACTCTAAATATGAAAGTTTCCTAGAATTTCGCCACAAACGCAATGGCGCAACTTTCATAGTCAAATTCCATCATTTGCAAAAATTACACTTTTAAAGCTTAATTAATTAACCAACTAAATAATTAAATAACTAATGCCAAATTACGGGGTGTTATAAGTGTTCTCCTCCGAGAGGTAAGATTAAGTAGCAGGTGTTAGCGCTGAAAATGGCTCAACACCCAAGAATAGGTTATAGGAAACCTATGAGACCTAGATCTCGAAGATAATAATAGCAATAAAGGAAAATAAATAATAATAAGAAAGAGAGGCATAAATTTTTATAGTGGTTCGACAATCTTAGCTTATGTCCACTTTATAGCTTTGATGCTTATAGACTTGATTAAGTTTGCTTGAAATTACAATGGTTTTTAGATAAAATAAGTCCCAAGTACAGGGGCTAGAAAGATTCTGCATCCTATAATTGTCTAAAGTAGATGCCTTGGTGACTGGTGTACAGTGGAAGGAGATGAAGAAGATATAGAGCTTCTATGTAGTAATGATAGAAATAAGGTCTTTTCTTGGTTACTCTATGGTTTGTATTTATAGGGATAGCAGTCATAATGGATCAGAAGCCTACTACCAGAGAGCTCCAGGCATCGGCCTGGAGATATGTGAAAATTTTGGGTAGTATTCAAGTTAAAGCGATAACTCGATGCCTAGTTAACCCCTTAAGTTAATACCCTGTTATCCCTTTAAGGGGAAAGTCTTCCCCGCCTTTTTCATTATATTTCTTACTTCATTTTAAGGTGCCCTTGGTGTTTTCATAGTCTGATAGTTTGTTTTGATGATTATCCTTCCATGAGTTGGCTTGTTTTGTAGTTTATTGAAAGAAAGTAATTAGGCTCACACATAGTAGTTAGAGGATGGCTTATACAAAGTTGGAGCTTCCAACTCTGAAGCACCATAACTCGGTCCCGAGTTATGGAATTAGCTCCATAGTTCTTTAATTTCTTACGAATTATTTCTTTAGTCAATTTGGGTCTATCCTCTAGGTTTTAAGTCATTCTATCTATCTTCCATTAAATTTTTCTAGTTAAAATCCCAGTTAACATTTGCCCCCTAGAGTATGCTTCGTTGGAAACAAAGTGTCCTATGAAATCCAGTTGATCATTTAATGTTCGAACTAGCTAATTCTGTGTGGATTAGAAAACAGTCGATCAAATTTAAATAAAAAATAACCGCAAGCGTACGGCATACGATTGTAGCACGTATGCAAGTACGGGTCGATCCACGGGGAATTGTTTAGATCTTAAAATTTATATTTGATCAAATTAACAGAAGTTGAGAGTGTTGTTAAGCTAGAAAAGAAATATAAATAAACTAACAAAAGAAAATGGATAAAAATATGAGAGTAGAAGGTAATTTAGAGGTAATTCCTTCTCATAATCACATAAACCAACAAAATGAAATTATGATCTCTCTTTTGGTCTTTAGTGAATCTAGTTGATGTGCTTATCATAAGTATGGAATATTTGTACAATTAATTAGCCCAATATAAACCATCAAACTATAACACAACTACTAAACCACTTCTTAACTCTCATGAAAATTGCAGTGAAATTAAAAATAAAATCTATTCTAAGCATGGCGTATTAGCTATTCATTAGAAATATAGACCATCAAGGTTTGATTTTAAAGTCACTTCATTACCATGATCATACGTATATGAAGAGGTAATTTGTGTTTTGTTTATTTAAGCATAGCCTATTTGGTGTCAATAACATAGGCTATCAAATTCAAAGCTAAAACAACAAAGTATAACTCATTCAAATATTTTCATTAAGCACAAAAAGAGATCAACTATTATCAAAATGTTAAATCTATATGATTAAGAGAGCATCATTACCCCTAAATTGAAGGGGTTTAGCCTCTCATATTTTTTTATCATTTCAACAATGGTAAATTTCAATATGAACTAAAAATAAGAGGAAAATGCAAACTAAGTAAAAGAAGAGCAAATTAAAATGAAATAAAATCTATTCTACTTGCATAAATAAAAGGATCTACACAACTAACATGAGAGGAAAAAGCAAGTAAATAAAAAAGAGAAAGAAATAAAATTGCATTAAGAAGAAAATTACATATGAAAAAGGGAATGACTAACTAGCCATGAAATTGAAAGAGAGCTTCTATTTTATTTTTGAGCCAAAAACTAACTAAAATGGAGGATCAAAGATGGCTAAGAAAAGATGGCTAAGAGATTAATTAAATGAACAAATGGGGCATTTATACATGTTTGGAAACCCTAATCATATTTTTGGAAACTACCCAAATTGCCCTTAAGGAAGTGTGGCCACCAAGTTATCATTAGCATGAGATAATCCTCCATTAAGTGTGCATGTAACTTTAATGGCCATTTAGCTTGCGCATTAGCTCCTAATTATAAATCAAGTTAAGTGGGTATGTGGGGACCTCCATGATTCAGGAAATGAATTGTTTCCATTCTTATTCCTTTGTTTTCTCTTGTGCATGCATATTTTCTACGAAATCCTCTTCCATTTGAATTCAAATTCCTACAGAATAACACAAAACATTTCCAGGTAAATCTTGTCAAATTAATATATGCACAAAAATGATCATTTTGTCCCTATATGAAGATGAGTAAATGATGATTTGAAAATAATTGAAATATTAGCTCAAACATGTTAAAATACCCCATATGCTCATTTATTTAATTAAATTAGATTAAACATGGAAGTAAAAATATGCACATTTACGTGCACATTAAATACCTCCATACTTATCTTTTTATTCATCCTCGAATAAACTAAAACTATGATAAATCCATTTTCATAGGAAACATGATTGCATTGAGAGTATGCAACAAATTGTTAAAGCACTAGGTGTCTCTAGTAGGATGAGGGTTGTCTCGTAAGGGTTTTCAGCGGATACCACCTACAAAATCCAAACGCAAAGTGAAAAATTCCTAAATGCAAGATTTATATACAAAGAGATAGGTGCAAGTATATTTACAAATTACGAATTTACTTTCAAATTAACACAAATAAGTTAAATATAATTTTTGGTCATTATCAAGAAATTAATGTCCTTTTACTTGTCATAATTTCCAATAAAAATTAAGTTATCATAACAAATAGACTGAATGTAACTATGAAATGGATCCTTAGTTGATTATCAAAGTTTTCAAACTGGTGCTTTCATTTCTTTTGAATAACAAGTCCAATCAAATAAGTAAAAATACGTCTTGGATTTCAATTGCTTACTCTCTATTTATTTGAAAATTTTATTGATATTAACAATATTATATATGCTTAACTCAGAAAAACTGAGGCCAGATATATTACCCATGCACAACCTTTTGGGCATACGTGAGGGGAGTACAAAGCAAGGCAAGTGAATACACAAGCGTATAAACATATCGACTATAGGAATTTTTAAAAGAATTTTTATATACATACAACTAACTCAAATAAATTGAGACCAGATATACCGATCGGGCTCTGCCTTTCGGGCTTATGTGAGAAGGGTATAGAGCATGGCGAGTGTACACACTTGCGTGTGAACACATGACTCTAGGTGTTTATAAAATATATACATATGTACAAAAATATTTTTTTGTTTTTTTGCTATATATATAATTTTAAAGAGAGAGAGTTTTGCAAAATCATCTTAGCACCATTTAACTTAGAAGTTAAAAAAAGTTATATCTTTTTCTTTAAATCCACCGCTTTTTCAAACAAAGATTTTTAACTAGGAGATATTTCATAATTATCACCGTGAATCTTCCTATCACTACAAGAAAAGCATATATTTGTAGCATAATATCCTAGCATTTCATGACTATACGCTGCAATTTTTTATTATCAAAAATAGAAACGAAACCTAAATGGCTATTCAGCCAGAAAAATTAGGCGGGACATGAACCTTAGGCGGTCACATTTATTTCCTTCTAACACTTCCATTTGCCTTTTGTCCTCTTTAGTTTTTCTTCTTCCTTCCCAACTTTGTCCCTCTTTCAGAATCCTTGTGAAACTAAAAAACACAATTTTTTTTCTTCTTCATTTCACAAGCTCCACCTCATCTCTTCCATAGCGATTCTAATTTTCTGCTCTAACTAGGGTTAGAGTTTCAAGTGATTAATTGGATATTAACCATCGACAGCCACCAACGTGCTCCAATAATGTTTCAAGTCACTACTAGATGATATCACCAATCGGATAAACTACAAAGACAATAACCATGCCTTAAATTGTCAGAAATAGTTTTAACGCTTCCATCGGTGCATCACTACCACCTATTAGTTTCGAAAGATCGTTGCAGCATTAGGAAAGATGAAGTCGAAGGAGTTTTGAAGGCAGATTAGATGGAAGGGCTGTAGGAAGAGGTGAAGTCAATGGATACAGTCAAAGGTATATCTTATCAGTAATAACTAGAAAATATTTTATGAGATTTTTTTTATTTATGTTTATTCTTGGAATCACTGCTGAAATATTCGACATTGCATCATTATCATCAAGTTCCTGCAATTGATAACAAAGTTTTGATGCATGCCATGTCTACTAGTTTATTTCGTGTCCATGAGTCAAGAACAATGTCTATAGCTTTTGTATTCTGGATGGAAACCTTTTTTGTCGTTTTTTTTCTAAACTTGTGATGGTTATAGATATCCCTTTACTTCCCTATCTATAGATAGTTATAGAAAAGCAAAACCATGATCTACATATGTTGTTGTCATTGTTGCTTTCAGCTTTGAAGAAGGTTGTACCTTCGACCTCTTTATAACTACATTTCCTTCATTTGGAAATCGCATTAAAAAAGTTTTCTATTCCAATTATTTCAGTTTAAACCATTGCTTAAGGTGCTTAACGTTTAGAAGAATGGTAAAATTACAGTGCAAGTGGATATTCACTATAAAATTAATTTTATGCTTTTTTTTAAAAGTCAACTACTTTTGTGAAAATTTCTTTCAAACTTTACAACTTTATTTTTTTACAAGACATACATATTCAATGCATATTTTTTTAATCAAATTTTGTAATTTCTTCATAATTTTAGACCAAATAGTTCGTGAATGGCTATTGTACCGAATGGAAGCTGACAGTGATATTTTTAATCAAATGGTATATTTATCACATCATTGAGGCAATAAAAAGCAATCGCAAGATAGAAGAGCAAGAAATTAAGAAAACCATATATCATCTTCCTTTTATGTTTTTGTAAAGCAATATTTTCATTACAAGTGACCACTGTACATAATTGATTTTCGGATACTTCTGTAGAGAATTGACTCGTGGACATGAAATAATTTAGTAGTTTTGTTGCATCATTTTTATTAAGGTACAACGATTCTTCACTTAGCAATAGCATACATTTTAAAGTAAGACATAATGTTATGCATTGCAATAACATCATTATCATCAGATTCCGACTTCTTAATGTTGATTAAGATCTAATAGGTACTGTTTTTGTTTTTGATTTGCATCGTCTGGCAGTTTTGTTTGTTTATCTAATTACCTGTTGTGTTGAGATGGAGAAATATTTTATCTGATTGTATTTCATGGTTAATATGATAGATGATTTTGTTATTCAATTCACAACATAAAATTTTTAGTATTAAATTGATTATATAATCATGTTTTATCCATTGATGTTATCGATCAGTCGATTAGTCTTGCAAACGTTCATTTTGTGTAGAATCTGACATTCTTCTTTATTACTTAGCTTTTCGAGGCAATGAATTAATTGGGTTTAGTTTTTTTTTTATAGATTTTCTAGTATCTGCTGCTATTGCGGAGTTTAAAAGTCCCGTTATTTTTGAATTGTGTGTATAGTTCAAGTGAACATGGAGTTGGTAAGAATTGATGCAAATTTCAATGAATTGTCACTGGGAAAATATGGTTGTGCTATTAATAAATTTGAATTTTGGCGACTTGATTGGACATACATAAAGCACTGGTAAAATATAAAATTTGATAAAAACCACTTTAGAAAAGTTTATTACACTTTAGAAAATTCGATAAATACCATTGGTTTTTGCTTTTGACTATGAAGTATGAAACATTATTGATAATGCTTTTAAATAAATGACTATTGAAGGTAGTGAAATCATTCAAACCCTTGCTAATTTAGTTATTAATTACTGAACGTTGACCATGTATGGCAGTACAAGAAATATGGTCCAAGGGAGACTGGTTGTTTGTGACTGGGAAGGGTGGTTTTGAGATGGGTGGGTGAGGTATAGGCTGGGGTATAAGAGATGGAGAAGGAGGTAAGGTTGGCTGTGTTTCATGAAGTTGGAGATACAAGTTATATTTATAAGAGAGTTATGTAAACAGCGAAGTGTAATGTCTAAATCTTGAAACAACGAAAACAGAACTGAATTGAGATGCATACAAAATGAACAACAAAAACAGTGAACAAAAGAAGATAAACAAAAAATAGATGCACATAATATGCATAGAACACAGCAAATAAAAAACAAAAAAAGGCAATTTGGATGCCTTTTTTAATTAGAAACAGTCACATATGCAATGTAACACAAAAGTAAAAACAAATGCAATCACTATTTTTTTAATAACATAGTAAACAAAAACTAAGGAACAAAGAATAAACACAAGTGAATACAAAGTGAAGAGAGAAATTGATAGAGTTTGTAAAATAGAGAATGAGGTTCTAAGTGAAATGAAAACAAGAAAATGCACATAACAAAGAAGTAGAGAATTCTAAACTGAAAATAGAAATGCCCAACTGAAATTAATACTTCATGACAAATAATTATATTTAACAAAAGTGTGTGGTCTTCCAATACATCTTGTAGTTTGATGCAAACAAAAATCCTAACTCTATTTTTCTTTGAGCATAGAAGGTTCTTCTAATGTAAGTTCAACATTCTTGTTACTACATATGAGTTTATTATGCATGATCGCCCAAAATTATCCAGAGTTATTGGATATATATTATCATTGATAAAGCCCAATGGGTGAAGGACAGGGAATCAGTTTTGGCACGTGATCTTGATAGATATGAATGCCAAAGATGTCTTCTTCTAATTGGGAATCCGCTACAGGTATATTCTGTTTGATTAACCATTTAAGTTATCATCCCAAACAGTTGTAGCATATATTATCTAAATCAATTTCTGCAGCAGGCTGAGAAGAAATTTTCAGTCTTCTTTCTTTTCGTAGATGTCTATTTATTATTATCATCTATTAATTATTGTTGTTGTTATTGTTGTTGTTGTTGTAGCAATTAGCCTTAAACAACCACACTTGCAAACAAGGCCCATACTATACTCAACTTAGTTATCTTTGTCAGATGGGTCTATTTAAGTTACGAATATTTGTTTCTTAATAGAGGTTTATATTCCTAATTCACGTGTTATATATTTGATGTGGGATTGTGTTATTTTTAATCAAAATTCATTTTTATTTTTGTTAAGAAAAATAAATTTTCAAAATTTTCTATTCAATAACCAAAACCATATATTATCCTATAGTGTTTTTCCAAAAGTAAATCAAAAGGCTAAAAAGGAATTTTTGTTTTTAGGATTTTTTTTTAATTTTTTAAGTTTTGGAAAGGACATGCAAAAAAATAAACCATCAAAAATAAAAAGGAAGATGAGGTTCCCTACACTTGATTTTTATTGTGTCCCTAAAGTCAACCCAAGTGAAAAGAGGAAAACAAAATAAAAATATGACCTATATTTACGTGAAACAATTATTATTTACATGAAATTAGAAAGTATATCGTTAAAAAGTAAATGAAACATTCATTCAAAGATCAATTCATTTGACCCGTTGAGTATGAGAAACACAGCGTAAGCACGGAAAACCAAACCATAAAATATTTCGAAGTTGAATGTTAATTTGGAAAAACTAATGTTGTTTTATTAAAAATCGTGTGAGTTGTTTTATTTTAGATGATTTTTAGGGTTGGTTAAACAATTGGTTGAAGTTCAAGTTTATTTTCACCAAATTGAAATTCAAACTTATTATTGAAAATTTCTTCTGAATTATTGATTTCAAAATCAAAATGGTGATATAATTCTTCCCCCCAGAATACAACAACTAATCTTCGAAAAGTCCAAAGAAATCTTGTTCATTAAATTCATCTTCCTTTGTTGAATTATTCACAACTTCATTGCATATATCAAGCACAAAATTCAAAGTTGTATTTAATTTTTCAAAATCAAAAAAAGGAAGATCAAAACTTAAATCGAGTTTCTCGCCCTCGAAAGAATTGAAATCCAACTCAATTACTATTTTTTCAACTACTTCATTTAGATTGTTATTTTCAATTTCAAAAGCTGTTATTTTGAAACTCGTTAATTTTGGTAAAAGGTGGATTATCACTTGACTTGTCACATGTTGGGATTTGGTTTTGTTGCTCACATTGTTTCATGTACGTTTCAAATAATAAATCCATGTGATCTTTGTGAGTTTCATTCATTTGTTCAACAAAATTCAATTCATAATATTAAATTGAGAGTTTTTGATTTGAGCTTGTTGAGAACAAAAATTGTCAATCGCATCGTAGTCGAGATTATTCCCATTGTTGAAATCATTTAAAAAGTTGTTTTCATTTTCTTTTTGATTTTAAACTCATTTTGAAGTTCGAAATTGAATTGCATGGGTTATAATCAAAATTATTTGAATTTTGAAGTGAATTCAAATTTTGATCATTTTGACAATTTTTATTTGAATCGTTGCACAAATATGAATTACAAAAATCATTTATCATTTGATTTTGTTAGGTAGAAAGTTCAAGTAAAGACGATATCGTTGCAATGCTATTTTCAAGAGTTGAGGTTTGGACATCATTTTGAAATTTTTTGATTCAAAATTCAAATTGTTTGCATAATAGTTGTCATTGAAATATCCATAAGGGGTTTATGTGAAACTATATGGATGATATTGATTTTCATAACTATTGAAAAACTTGGGCGAGTAAGAAAATTCTGACATTTTCAAGAGTGTTTTTTCTTATAAAGGAATTTTTTTTTACCAAAAGGAATTTATTTAAAAGGGAAGTTTTATTTATTTTCTTATACGTTTTTTTTATTTTTGAAAAGATTATATATATATATATATATTTGGTTTTTGATTTTTTAAAACAAAAACGAAATTGACTCAATTTTTTTTTGGATTATTGATTTTGATTGAAAAATTTCAAAGGAAAGGATTTTAAAAAACAAGTTAAGAAATATTTATTTGGTTTTTGAATTTTTTTTAAATATGCTTGAACTAATGCAACGAAATGAATGCAAGGGCTTATTAAAATTTTCTATTCTAAGTCGCTCCTAACCCAAAACTGTATGATCACACTATCTTAATCCAACAAGATAGTTCTCAGCCAGGTAACAAACTGGATTTATCAGTGCACCACGAATCACCGTAGCAATGCACCCGAAGGTTTAAGTACCTTCTGAGAAACAATCAGAATAATATTTATGAACCACTGTAATATTTATAACTGATTATTGCTCGGCCATAATCTAGAAACCAAGAAATTAAGTTGTCGAATTAGGACAACCTGTCAATATACAGTTAAGCCCTAGGTGAGTTCACGACACACTTAAGATGTCTAACCGTTATTATTAACAAATTCTATGATGAAATGCAAAGTAGAAATTAAATGTGTATTAACAATGCAACTGCAATGAAATTTTGTTTTTGCTTTTGAATTTTTTTAGATGCAAGCAACCAACAATGCAAAGCAAATAAAAATAAGGGATAAGGGCATGATATTAGAGCGTGAAGAATTATTAGGAAACATATTAATGCAGCGTTTTTTATAAGCAAGCAAGCAATTTAGTTTTGGCAAGCAATTCTGCTTTTTTTGCTTTGACAAACTAAAAAGAAGTTAAAAATAGAATATATAAAAAATTATTTTTTTAAGTATAAAAGAAGCAACTAAAACAAAAGAAAATCAAAACAAAAGAAGAAAAACAAAACAAAAGAAACTTATTTTTTTTCTTGTTGTTTTTTTTTCATTTAGGATGGACCTAAGAGCAAATTAAACAAAACAAAATAAAAAAATTTACTTTTTTTAAGGATAAAACAAAACAAAACTAAACTAAAGGAAAGCAAACTCCCCTATTTTTTAAGTGAGTAAAGGAAAGAAACAAAAATTATTTACAACTCAAAGCAAGAATTCCTTTTTTTTTTTACTTTTTTAAAGTGAAGGAAGGTTAAACAATTTTTTTAATATCTATACTATTATATGATTAGTGAGTTCCATTTCTTGAGCGCAGAAGCCCCCTGCAATTTTAGTAACCGAAAGGTCGCGCATTCTTTTTATTCTGTTAATCTCCCATTTCCGTACATTCTCTTCTCTTCCACGATTTTCCTTCGCCATAGCCTAAATCAATTTTGCTCCAACCTAAATCGCATTCTTCAATTTTACAACCGCAACCTCCCAATCTCGATAAAGAAGATTTTGTTGCCTGAGGTGAACCTTGGATCTGCCTTCATGCCATAAACCCTTTGTTTGATATCTAGGGTTTCATCTTTTCCCTTCCTCAGCAAAATGGGAATGATTTCGAAAATTCTAACTCTCCTCTCAACCCCAGTGTTTCCTAACCTCCTTTACCAACACTCCTCCCACTTCGTCCACCTTTCCCGCCGGCCACCACACTACTCTCTCATCTACTAACAGTTGTCGGATTTCCCATTCTTCTCCTCACAGAATACCTCCATTTAGATCATCATCGTGGCTTCATTCTCAGTCTAGCACCTCAAATTCTGATGTGTCTGGTACTGGCAATTTTTTGTGAGGGAATTCTCTATCCGTGAGCGAGATTTTGAAGCTACTGGGAGGGTTGAGACTTTGAGTAATCGTAAAGAAGGTTCCTTTGGATAGTATTGTCAAGGTGGTTTGAGAATACATGAGGTTGAGCTTTTAGTGAATAAAGAAGAGGCTGGGAGTGATTTTTTGAAGGCATTTGATGTTTGTTCGAAGATTTCTGTTTACCTCTATTTCCATCGATCTGATGTACCTGGTACACGCAATTCTTATGAAATTATGTGAATTTTTAATTTTACATTCTTCTCTAGATTAGTTGTGTCAACTGAATCTTATGTATGTTTTGAATCATGTCAGTTCTCATCGTTTGCTTTGGCTTTTAATATGTAGTTTAGCAACTCTTGCTGATAAGGCACGTAACAAGCATTATTATGCTTCATGATCTAACTACATAAAGTGTACCGATATTATTTTTTTATGGCAAACAGTATAATATTGTTCAGTCTTAAAAAAGTTTATATTGATTATTTAACAGTGCTTTATAAGTTGAACACCAAATTTTTGTGTGTTGTTTGGTTTAGGTATTCAACCTAACTTTGCTACACATGTAAATATATATCTAATTTTCATGAAAAACACTAACTTCTAAGCATACTTTGATTACAGGAAATTATTTTTTGTTGATTCCTGCTTATTCTTCATGAACAACACTAACTGCTAAGTATACTTTGAGAAATCAATTTTTGTTCGATGTGTAATATTTTTTCATGCATAGTTCTGTATCTTACAATTGGATGAGATAAGTTCATACTTCTTTGTACTAATGCGCAACCTGCTATTTTATACCAAAATGTGAACTAGATGTGAGTAATGTCTCATAGTGCTTAGGTTACGGAAAACTAATTGCTGTCTTCTAAACTTTATTTTTTGCAAGAGGATTCTCCTTTGATGTGTATGCAAATATATAGAGTGTTAACGATTTTACGATAATCTGGTATATTTCAGCATGTATAATCGCTTTACTACCTTTTTCCTAATTATTACAATAGCAATATATGTTTTTCATAATGTATTAGGTATATTTTGTGTTCTTTGAATTACAGTTTGGCGTGTTTTCCAAAATAATTCTGGATCATTTGTGAATGTTTATAAAATATTAAGTTTATGTTGCATGTTTGTTTACACTATATGGGAAAATTTCCCAATGGTTAACGAATTTTTTAAATATAATTTACTGTTTTTCATTATACAATTTCAGAAAGATAATAAATTATTTTGCACAAAATAGATGCCATCATATTCTTCGACGTAAATTGGTTATTAAACAATATATGCGAATCTTAAATATTCAGCTCTATCCAGATTTTCAGTTTTAGGCTATTTAAAAAGATTATCCATTTTGCTACTCATTTAAGTGTACTAAGGTTATTTATCAAATGTCATATTATCGTACGGAAATTGGTTATTAGACAACATATTTTAATCTTAAATATTCAGTGCTATCCAGATTTTCAGTTTTAAGCTTTTTAAAAAGATTTTCCATTTTTCTACCCATTTGTTTATACTAAAATTATTTATCAAATGTCAATTACATTTGAAATCTTTTGTTCAGTTTTTAAATAAAACTGGATAAGAATATGTGTACATGTTTTAAGTAGAAATATTGATTGATTTTATTACCTAATATGTCGAATTGTCTATCAAAGGACACAATGCACAGGGTCTTTGGATAAGAGATTCCTTTTCTTTTAAATATGAATTGATGTTATTGATACATTTAATATATCCCCCGACCAAAGTGCTAGCACAACCCATCAACTCCTAATTCTTTGCAAGAATGAGTTCCAAAGTTAGATGTCAGATATATGGGGCGATGAAAAATTGAAAAGCTATACAATGTGGTTACGAAATGTATTGAGGATCCGTGGGCCGAGGTGGCTTAATAGGTCCTTCGTTAACCACCATTTCTTCCAAGTGCATGTAGTTACTGTTTTTTAAACAAAAGTCGTTGAGATTGATTTCTCTTTTCATGGTTAATCTCTCTACAAATGTAGTGTCTTCCGCTTCACCTGCAATTAGGGAATAATGTCTTAAGCTGTATCCACTCCTTCAAATTTAGTTGATTCCAAGTTGAATTTCTTTATATAAAAACGTGAGGGTTTCTTCCTCCTCCTACTTTCTGTCATCTAGAAATATTCATATTTTTTGGGTTTCCAAAAGTGATGTTTGAATGGGTCAACAAGATGTTGCCATGAGTTCACAGTTACAGGCTTTCGAATATAATTTTAGTTAAAAGCAAGTCCTGCAACTGTTGTCTAGAATATTATAAAATGCATAGAATTTGGACCATGCAAATAGATATGATGGTGCAATGTCTGATATATGGTCATGTGGAGTAATTCTCGATGTCATACTTAAAGGATCTCTTCCATTCGATAATAGAAGCCTTACTGTTCTACATCAAAATGTACATTTTGTAAAGTAATACAAGCGTTTCATTATTACATGCATATTTACTCATCTACTGAAATATCAATTTTGAAATTTGGTAAAGATTTTCAAGGACTTTCAGATTCCTAAAGGGCTATCATGTGAAGCACATACCATAATTCAAAGGACTCTTCCAAAAACTCAAACCACCGTTAAAAGAATTAAAGTGGATAGTTAGTATACACAAGGCTGTCATTGCATATGATGATGACGAGGAGGAGGATGTTGAAGAAGAATTTTATGCAAGTAATAATGATGCAGTGATCGAAAAGGTATAATGTTGTTCTATGCATGTTCTGTAAATTAATTTGATTAGATAAACATTTGTATAATTTTCTAATGTTTATTCATATTTTAAAGCCCATTGAGGCAAACGGAAGTCAAAATGAAAATCCTACGTTGATCAATGCATTTGAACTTATCAGAATGTCCTCATTTCTTTATCTCTCAGGATTTTTTGAAACAGAGGTACAGTGTTATATAACCATTGTAAAGAAATTTGGAAATAGGATAAACTACTACCCAATTTTTTATTGAACATGCAGACTAATTCAAAAAGGAAGAAAAGATTCACCTTAAATTATTCTCTAAATGATCTGTTTGAGAATATTGAGAGAACTGTTGGAGAAATGGGATGTCAGATAAAAATGGACATGGCAAGGTATACTTAAATTCATATAAACAGAAAATGAACAAGAGTTCTCGGTGTCATTCAATAATAGGTCGCTAATTACTAACATCAATACTTTGCAGTTGAAAGCTGCACAACAGAATGACGGTTCATCGAGCTCAAAAATCTCAAGACCTATTTCAATTTCTGAAGAGGTAACTATCGTTTGTTATGGTCTATATATCTCCATTACTGATAGTTTATGGTATGTCCATGTAATTATATCACTTCTAAGATGTTTAATAGGATCTATAGTTGCATATCTTACTAAGGCAATTGAGATCTTTTTATCCCGAAATCCTCAAAATACGAGCTATTAAATCATGATTTTAATCATGAAAACTCATATAGCAAAGTTGTACCAGGTGAAATTTTTTTATTTAATAAAACACCATTTGAAAAGAAGAAATAATTTCTTTTAACAATATATTTTGAATTATTTTTTGTTCATCTTGACTTGGCTCGAATGATGATATATGAAAAATATATAATAATAAAATGAGTATATTCACAATTATGTATACATTATTTTGTACTTTTTACATAGTGTTACTTTGTTGTATTTAATTTATACGTTACTCATTAACCCAATATTGAACTGCAAATTTTGAATATGTTCTGAATTTAAAAACTTCATAAACTTATGAAAAAATTATGCACTTACACAAAAACTTTATTTTTGAACATGAAAATATTTTGTTCTATGTATGTATGAAAGTTCATCTAGACTTATTTGTTGTTTGCTATTAAAATTCATTCTCTACCTTTGTCCTGAAAATATACAGCCATGATCACTGAAGTAGATCACCGCAGCGACCCAGTCATGGCTTTTTTTGTGTGGTGGTCTGATTTTGACTTCTTTCTTCAGTCCAATTAATACAATATCAACACGAAATTATATAGTTTCTCCAACGATAAAGTTTGGTCAATTTTTCAGAGTGGAAACTATATACTTTCTTCAAATTGTTATTGTAAGAAAAAAGAAACTATGTTTGGCCGCACTATTTTTATTATGATCAATTTTTATGCAACTATTCCTACGTTTAACCAATTAATTTCATGAAGTAAATGATTTTCTGATTTCATATGTTGATGAGTGTGAACCCGTGCTACATTCTCATAGCATTTCAATAATTAAATTTAATATGTGAAGACTTAATTTATTTAGTTTCACTTTTTATGAACAATTTTATTTTATATTTTGTTGGTTTCTTGACTTTCGTAACTAAATTTTGTTATTTTCGAGATCCACTTCCTGTGTTAGAAATTTTAACTTTAAATGTTAAGGCATTTGGAAAACTAAATTTGGTATGTATCGTTTTATTTTTTATTTACTTTTTATGCATAATCATGTTTAATGTTTTATTGACTTCCTCTTATAGATAATTAAATTTGTTAACTTCCAAATCCACTTCAATTATCAGAATATATTCAACTTCATATACACAAGGCTATAAAAGTCAACACTCGGTGCTAAGAGGTTTTATAAGTTTGATTTTCATGAAGCAACTATTTGATGTACAAAATTTATAACTTTCTGGCTTTTACGCTTGCTTTAATGAGAAATATTAAACCTTCGCCAATGTCATAAAGTTGTTTTGTTGCAATCGAAGAAAAAAAAAGGTCAACTTCCACTCAAAAACTATACATTTTTTTTATAGCTGGAGTTAGTTCCTAGACGATTTAACACAAATTCTCAGATCTGGGCTCAATTTACAACCTATCTAAGAATGTCCAAGGCTCAATTCCTTCTTAATGAAAATTATTGATGAATTATATCTTATCCGCCATTTATAAAGAAATAATTTAACTAATTTTTCCCAATCAAGCCACTGACCTTGAGTAACCACATACTGTTTTCTCATAAGACCTTTTCTTTTCCAGTTTAATCATAAAATCATCATCACTTACTTATGATGTCTATTTTTTGGCCTTAACCTTAAAAAAAATTAAGTACATAACGTGTAAGATTTGGTCTTTCTATAATTTTCCTACATTCAGATGGCATTGACAAATACAATTTAGTTTTCCTATAATTTTTATGAATTTAAACCGTTCTTCTCCAAATATTGTATTTTGCATTGTTCATTCAAAATACTTTAGGTTTGGAATATTTTTGTAATAACACCTAACATATTACAATTTAACATCATCTTTATTTTTAATAGTGTTAGGCTCTTTATGTCCACTAAAATAAGTGAAATTCAAAGATTTTAGTGTTAATTTGCAAATTGTGTAAAGGATTCCAAATGGATACTATCATCTCCGTAGTCCAAGATAAATTTGATAATATTAAGCTGAGAGAAATCATCACTTCAACTTATATTCTTCTAAAATTTATAAGGTGCATTCTATTTGCATAAAATTCGATAGCCATATAAACTTTTACTTGGCCCTAGGAATAAGAACGTTCAATTTCTATTTAAAAGGTTCTTAATGTTTATTATTCTTAAATATGTGTCCATTTCCATGTATAGAACTATGCAGTTTGTTGAAGAAAAGTAGTAAAGTTTTTATTTTTAATCAACTTATATCCTTTTTTTCCTCTGGTGCATACCACAATTAACATGGCACAAAAACTAAAGATTAGTGATCTTATAATTGCCTAACTAAATGATATTCTTTTGTTCCACCCATTTGCAATTCAACCTACTGTACTTCTACCGGCTGATAAGAGGGTTTCCCTAGATTTATAGATGTGTTAATGTCATTTTTATACTCGCCCTTGCTTATTCTATATTCGTGATCGGTTATCTCACAGCATCACCTTCTGCATAGAAAAAAACATAGGAAAATATACGAACATATACACGAGTCCGTATATATTCCTATGTTCATATATACAGGCTATTTTGTTGGATTGGAGTATTTATTTGCATTTCATATAAAAGAATTTGTATATATCCCTACCCACTTTTCATTGTATATTTGATATTTGATCAAACATTCTATCTTTTAGTCATCATTTTCATGAATCACATAAATATGACCTTTGTAGTTCGAAACATTTATAATTAGTTCTATGCACAAATTTGGTAAATAGGAGATGTTATCTTTATAAACAAATTTAATTTCATTACAAGGCATAATATAGATTTATCTTTCAACCAGATTTTGATTTTATCATAATTAATAACATCATTCAATTTACAGCTTTTCCATGTTTCCAAATGTGAGTATTTTTTATATCTATTTTATCAGTTCCTGACACCACTTAATCTTCGCAGCTTGAGAATGGAGAAGGAATTGTTGAAGATTCATATGGTCATGAGGAAGGAATTTAGAGGCAAAAGTCCACAGCTGAAACTATGGTCCTTTTTCTCATAAAGCAAGGAATACAAGAAAAATTCATTTTCAAAATCAAATAAATAAAGAAGTTACAGAAAAAGATGATGACCTGGAACCCATGGTAGGCATGGTGTTGTTCTTACTGTTATCATCAAAGAGTTTAATGTTCTAGCCCTCAAAGACCTATAGTTCTGTCTGGTATTACAACTTAATGACCAACCGCTATGATTGTTCATTCTTAGTGCACTCTAAACTCCTTTTATCATCTATTCTCCACCTTCATATTTACTCTTAAATGTTGATGGACATGATATAACTTAACATACCTGATATAATAGTACGGGTTCAGGATTCAGATGTTTGTTTACTATTATTGGGCTATCT
Source organism: Allium cepa (assembly GCA_030765085.1). Classification (NCBI taxonomy): domain Eukaryota; kingdom Viridiplantae; phylum Streptophyta; class Magnoliopsida; order Asparagales; family Amaryllidaceae; genus Allium; species Allium cepa. The sequence goes on from CM060945.1 coordinate 510,208,152, forward strand.
GGCATTGTTCATAAATGATAGTTTATTTTAAAAGTAAATTATTCTTTATTAAAAAACATATTTTATTTATCATGTTCTATTACATAGATTCCACTATGTGCTCTTTTTAAATCTCTATTTTATGGAGTTAACTAATAAATTGGTTTATGTTGTTTTATTATGTTGTGCTGAAAAAACCTTACTGTATGTTATGCATGCTTCTTCTTGAATTTTAAGCTAAACCATGTCAACTTAGTTCAAGCTCATTATTTCTGATACTGGCTGACTTGATTATTGTGTAAATTTTATTTAGTAATATAATCAAATGGATTGTGTCAACTTTGTTGTAAGATCATTATTTTTAATGTTATAAACTATGAAGTAATTTTCTGCAATTGTGTTTAGCATTTTCTTGGATGGTTCTTATTCTCAATTGGATAAACTACAAACATAATCCAGTTTGTTTGTAATAATAGACATTATTCCAATGTCAAATGGAATTTTCATACTTTCCATGTTTACGGACCATGTATGGAGCAAATCGATGTGTTTGCTATTTATTCAAAAAAATTTAAAGTCGTGTCTTTGTTTGGCTCAATCTTAAAATTCTTCAAGGACATGTTGTTTTACAAATTTGATCCATAGAAAGTATTACTGAAAGCATGTAGGTTGATTTTCACTGTATATTAGTTTTACATCAGATAAAGTTACATAACTAAAGGTATGTCCATGAACTACTTAATAACATGTTAACGTTTGGTGCTAGACTATAATTTCGTAGGGAATAAACTATTCAACGAATAACAAGTTTCATCTTCTAAATGAGTTTAAACAGTGATGTACACTAATCAATGTTTTTATTATTTTTTTCATCTAAACAGCATTTTGAGTTACGAAAGAACAAGAAAAAGCAAACAATATCTATGTTTTGGCAGAATGCGAAGGCTGTTAGATTTTATTCAGAATACGTTTGTAGCCTTAATTCCGCTCTTGGTCAAAGAATAATGAACTAATGTTCACTTTGACTTTGGTCACTATTAAATCAATCTAGAACGTAATATATTAGGCACTCTTGCACTGATTAAAGCTTTGAATTCATATAATTTATTGACTAATGAAAATATTCCATTTCATATATATAATGCCTGATTTATAAATCAATTTTTCATTGAGGTTGAGTGAGGAATTATATGTGAGTATATTATTTGTATGAGGTACTATGCTTGATTACTTTATTTTTAGTTTCTTGGATTAGATGTGTTCTTTTTCACCGTAAATATTAATTTTTTAGATGATTTTTAGCTTGATCACCACACTAACCACGTGTTCCTGGCACCGAATGTTATGTGCTACAGGTTAAAAAAACAAATCAAAACATGCAATTTTGGTTATAAGAAAAATACTACATGGTTTTGTTCTTAAACTATTTATTGGAAAAAAAAAATCCCTATAGTATTTCTTTATTAATATTTTAAAAAAATTGGAAACTAACAAGTTACAAAATACTAAACTAAAAAATTATAAGATTAAAGTTTCAGAAAACCAAATACATCTTAAATCTAAAGTTTGAAAATCCAATTTTTATTTCCTATAATTATCAAGTTTCAAAATCTCAATATTCTAGAAAATTCAAACTTCATAGAAAAAGAAAAATAAGGGTCGACAAATTCATCTTTAATGTATCAAAAAAAATTTAAGCTACAAATTAGAGTATTTATTTAGTAGAATTTTTTAAACTAAAAAGGTTGGCTATATTATATATCACAATCACTAAGGGAAAACCCTTTTTTTCCCTTTAACAATACATTAATGATGCCCCTAATCTAAGTTATTTTTTTTCCATCTAATAATTCCTAACATTTATAATTGCACCCGTGTGCGTAGCACGGGTTCGCACTAGTATCTAATCAGTGCCTGGCCCAATATAAAACCATATTACTAAGCAAAGGATCAGAGAATTCAATTCGCGTATTTCACAAATTTTCTTCAACTAAGTTCCTTAACCCAAATTCGTAATCTAAGATCAAATATAAATTCATGAATTTCACAAATTTAAAAAAAAAAATCCAGTTGGGTTGGTGAGGCAATTGTCGAGTGTAAGAGGTAGGGAGATGTTCGATTTCTTGGGTTGCAGTTTCTTGAGTTTGCGATTAAGGTAACAAGTAGTTTGAAATTGATGTAGGTGGCCGCGGATGGGTTCGTGAATGGGTTGGTGGTTGGGTCGGTTGGTTTGGGTGATCTAAGTTAGGCACTGTATATTGATGGGGTTAAGTGATGTGGTATGTATGAATGTTTGTGATGGGTTGATGTGGTGAAGGAGGAGGACTAGTGCAGTGATGTCTGGTTGTGGAAGGGGATGAAATGGTTGAGGTTGATAGTGGTTGTTTGATGAAGGCCGATGTATGAAGTTGGTCGGTTAATTGCAGTTGTGAGCAGTGTTATGGTGATGAACTGTAACAGTGAGGCAAATGATGTACTTATGATGTAGTAAGTGTTGTGAATGGTGCTTATGGTGATGTATCAGAGCAATTTGTGAAGTATGGTGTTGTACAAGTGATAAAATATAATGGCAAAGGTGAATGGTCAGTTGTTGGAATGATAATGTAGTATTTTGTAGGAGTGGCAGTGGTTATGTTGTTTGTGAATGTCGGGGAAGGTGATGAAGTTGATCGGGTATTGAATAGTGAAACAAAGGCTGTTTTGTTTGTGGTGGGTTGAAATGCAACAGTGTGGATGGTTATGTCAGTGCATGTATGTCTCTAGTTTGAGGATGTATGTATTATTGTTGTAAGCGTGATGAATGGCAGTGGGATTTGTTGTGGAGTGTAGGCATTGAATAGTATGTGATGTAGTATAGTCAAAGGAGAGAGGGTTGGAGGGAGTTGCTAGAATGTATGAAGTGATTTGTTTACGGGTAGATGTTAGCAGCAGTTGTATGAAATATCAATGTGGTGGTTGTTGTAGAAGATGGTCAGGAGGTTGGTGGAAATGGAGTCAGGCTTGTGACGACAAGGGTGTAGTTTGTATGTGTTGAGATGGTTTTGAGTTTTTATGGAGGAAGTTGGTAGTGGCAGTGCACAGTGGTGCACTGAGGTCTGAAGGATGGGATTTGTAGAATGGAGAAGTGGTAGAAAAGCAAGGCAATGTTGTATGAATTGAGGTGATTGTTGAATGATGGAGAAGGGAGATCAGGCTGTGACAGAAGTAAGTATTGACTGGGAGTAGAGGGGTAGTGTGGTTCCAGTGAGGATGTACTTTGTGAATGGCTTTGCTGTGTGATTTGTGATGTTCACAGAAGTGCCATGTGTGCACAGTTGAAGTTGGTTTGAAGAGGATGCAGGCTGATGGTTTGTTTATGCAACAGAGAATGTGGCAGAGGTAAGTAGTTGGTTGAAGGGGCAGTGGAGTGGTTTTACCACAGAGGAGTTGTATGACAGATGCATAGATGGTAGTTTGTATGGTGATTTGAAGTGTTGTAGGCAGAGGAGAGAAGTAAATGGAAACCGTGCACAGAAATGGTTTAAGGTTTGTGTAGCGGATGTTAAATTTTTGTAATAAAATAAATGTAACAAAAGTAGCTTGTAAACAAAATAGAAAATGGGTTGGAATAATTTTTTTCCTTTTCGGAATGAACTTGAAATGTGTGTGTATGTATGTATGTGTATTTGATAGAAATACAAATGGAAATAGAGCTAGAAAACAAGCACATAACAAAATGCCACATAAGTCACACACAAACACAATTTTTTTTAATGCAACACACACAAAAATCAAATGAAAATAATTCAAAAAATAGAAATTAAAATCAATAAATTCTCTGGCAATGAGGTCAAAAACTTGTTTCAATCGGCTAATTCTCTATTGGATTAGAAAATACCCGATCAAATTTAAATTTAAAATAACCGCAAACACACGACGTACGATTATAGTACGTATGCGAGTATGGGTATATTTGTAATGTGTTGTTTAGATTTTAAAATTTATATTCAATTAAATTAACCAAAATTAGGAGTGTTGTTAAGCTAGAAATGAAAATGTAAATAAAACAACAAAAGAAAATGGATAAAGATGTGAGAGTAGAAGACAATTTAGAGGTAATTTCCTTCTCGTGATCACATAAATCAACTAAATGAAATTATGATCTCTCTTTTGGTCATTAGTGAATTTTGTTGATATGCTTATCATAAGTATGAAATATTTGTGCTATTAATTAGCCCACTATAATTCATCAAACTATAACAGAACCACTAAACCACTTCGTAACTCTTGTAAAAATTGCAATAAAATTGAAAATCAAATTTATTTTAGGCATGACCTATTAACTATTGATTAAAAATATAGACTATCAAATTTTGATTTTAAAATCACTTCATTACCATAATCATAAGTAGACGAAGAGGTAATTTGTGTTTTGTTTGTTTAAGCATTGTCTATTTGGTGTCAACAAAATAGGCTATCAAATTCAAAGCTAAAACAAAAAAGTTTATCTCATTCAAACATTTTCATTAAGCACAAAAAGAGATCAAAAATTATCAAAGTTTTGAATCTACATGATTGTTATTCTGCCTTTTGGCAAGGCTGAAATATCTAGGAATTGACTGAAAACCAAGGATCACTCGTCCCGAATATCTAGTATGCACAGGTTCACTATGGATGTCGATAAAATTTTGTCCGAGCTCGAATCAAGCCACAATTGACAAGACATGACGAGCGAAGCTGTGAAAGCCAATGTTCCAAGTTACAAGTCAGTCGGAGTCTGTATGCTCAAGAAATGATCGATGCGAGTCAAGTAGTCAAACTGTTCGAATTGATCAGAGCGCACCATTTCGTATCCATCGATTGAAAAGCCTTCTTCGCATCCATCGGCGAAGTGTAACATCCCGCAAATTTGTACCCTTTGAGTCAACACTATTCTACATCAATTAACTCAAGTGGAACAGAAATACGAACCATTAGGGTTAAAGAAGAAGAGGTAGAAGAAAGAAGGAACTAGACAATTATCAGAATCTAACAATCGCAGCGGAATAAATATAATAGTCAATAATAGAGCTTTATACAAAATGAAAACTATATCTGTTTTATACAATATCATCATAGTATCTCAAACAAACAACATTTACCATTCAGACAACTTCATACAATCACAGCAGCGGATATATACAAGTATGGATAATACGTCTCGGACTCCAGCTCCTCTCCTGCTCCATAGCATCCTGTCCTGAACATATAATACTCGGTCTGACCCGAGCATTATAGTGAAATAACACCCGAGTCAGTCTGGAATACTAGTTGATAATAATACACCCTAATTGATTATTAAAGTTTCAAAAATCCTTTTGAAAATAAAAGCATCTCGTAAGACCACGTCACAAATAAACATGTCGGGTTTTTACCTTATGATAGCTAAAACACTTTTTTATGGAAATCCTCTGATATTATAATAGGGTCTATATACAATACTTATAAAATATCTGAAATTGTTACATTAATAAATTGCAGCTACTAGCCACAAAGTGGGTAATACAAACAAAACTCGTAAAAGGCTCATAGGGAGAATGGATTTCCAACTAATGACTAGGCACTGGGGTACCACAAGTCACAGTACCTGGTCTAGATCAGTGTATCGAGGACCACTCCCGATTCCCCTGCAACACAAGGCCCGGACTACCCCTTACTGGATAGTACCGAGTAAGATCACCCAGCGGTTGGGATCAGCATCCGCACCACTAAGACGAAATAAAAGGGACATCTAGACAGGAATGACCTTACCCGAAAATGGGTGCTGCCCACCAAGCCTTGCTTCTAATCCCCTGATTTTCAGTCATTCCCGGTTGATGAGGCTTGAGGCTAAACGTTACCTTTTAGAACGTTTCAATTAGAATGCCCATCCCCCACCTGAAGATGTTCCGAAAGCATTCGTCCATACAAGTCCGTCCCGGGTTCGAACGGAATTGAAGGCACTACTCCTACTACATCCATTTTGGAAATATCCTCAGGATTAGTAGCGACTAGTCCTTGCACTTCACTGCTCCATCTTCGACTCCGAACTCATTTTTCCCACGAAAACGTACAAACCGGATCGAAGTGGTTTTCGAGAAATAAATCTCGATCCCGGTCTCTTCGAAACGATCAACGCATTTGTCCAATATTGATAGTCGTTGATTTAACTATCAGTTAACATTTACAACATCCATCACACAGTAAATAATTCCCGCATTATTTATTTTCCTCAAAAATATCTTGCGAGATATAAATCCATTTCTAAATCCCTTTGAAACACTTTTCAAACCCAATTTTCTCAAGGAATAGATTCCCAAATCTTTACTTTCTCTGAAACATCCAAGTACCCATATTTAAGGTTTAAAATAATTTAAATACTTTATTCTTGAAAATACATCAAAACATTCATAATAAAACTCCCTACATATTGATTTAAAAAATATATATCCTTTATAAATATCTTGAATAAAACTGCTTAATAAAATATAAACTATTATCATTGAAATAAAGTTAAGTCATACTAGATTTTAAAATAAAGCTATGAAATTTTATACAAGTTTCAAATAAAACTTTAACTATTTATCTTTAAAATATAACCATTTTACAAAGATAAATATTAGTAATATTCCTTTAAAACATAATGCCATCTATCACCTGGATAATTATTACTATAGCTAATTAGTAAATATTTACTTTTGAAATCTTTGCAACCTACATAAGGATTTTCTTAAACATTCCTTTGAAATCAAATTTAAAACCTTTATCTTTTACTTAGAAATCTACTTAAACGTACTTGGTTTCAGGGAAATACACTTCTGTTTAGGATAACCCAAGGCTTTTTATCAATCCATCCTGATTTACCCAATTCAATTTTACGTTCATTCCGTAAAATTCCTTTCCATACTTTAAAATAAACTCCTTTTAATTTTAAAGACATCGCTATTTCCTGGAAATCACTTACAAATACATGTTAAAATATTTAAAATAAAGCTTCTAGAAATTACTTGACTGAAAATAATACTTAAGGAAATATATAGAGGTTTCCTAAGTACTTTACGTCAAATTTAACTTTTAAAATAAAGTTATTAAGTCAAATATTTATATTATAATTCCCTTTTGAAAACTTAATACTGCTTTACTTTTTAAAAATAATTAAATACCATAATTACTTAATCAAATATTTGCTTTCACTTAAAAACAATTTAAAATAATATTTCTTACTAAAACACTCTAAACATATTTAAACTGCAAATTTATAATTTGAAAGCTTTCTGGAAAACAAAATAAAATTTCCAGGAGAAAGCACATTTCCCATTCTTTAAAATAAATCTAGCTATTATTTTTAACAATTCTCAATTTCCTTTTTAAACCACAAATTCAAACACTTAATATTATCAACCAATCACTTGAATTTAATTCCTTTTAAATTCTTTATTTAAGAATTTCTTTAATTTTCCTTTAAACCCAATTTATTTATATTTAATTTCCAGTTTGTATTCACTAAATCAGAGCACAACACAATTAAATGTCCAATTTATCTACCATAGTAAATAAACAGAGCATAGTATAACATGATCTAAAATAATTTTATCATAGAATATAAATGTGATATATTACAGAATATAAATAAATTTCTATCTGTGAGGAATCCAGTTGGATCCCTCCAACCTATTTTCCCTACATCCACAGATATTAGCACAACAATATATCGAGTCATTTTGATAATAATTATCATATTCAACCAATCAAGCAATCATTTAGATATTGACTATCTAAATTAACCAGTATTCCAGATGTCAGTGAGTTAAACTCACCTTGGGTTTTCGGCGAGCGTTCAAATTTAAATTAAATCGAATGGCGTTCAATTTAACCTAAATTTTTACTTGCTCGGAACGATTCCAGAACTGCTCCACTGCGTAGTACGTGTCTTTGCGATTCCGGCGCTATCAAATTCGTCAAAATCTGACCAAGCATGTAAAAGTTATAGGTTTAAAAAAGATTGCATCAAATTTAAAACAATTTATTTTATTTTATTTTATTATTTTAAACATTATCAGATCATGGTCGCACGTTTACCATCCAAAATCACGGTCGCACAAGTTTTCTTCCCCATGCATGCGATAACAGTCAAGGCCGAACCCAAAAATCCTCTTTAGGGTTTGGAGACGCAACCCCCAACCTCCGCTAGAAGCCGATCAACAAAGCCTATGTCGAAGCACCAAGTGATGCACACCCACGGCAGAAAGCACGATGAACTTGGTGGCTCCAGAACACGAAAAATCGTGCGCGAACTTCGCACGAACGCAGCCCCTAAACACCTCCTCGTGTCGACTAAAACTCATATCCACCGTACGAATCGAAGATCCCGACGCTCTCTACGATTTTTTAGTTGGTGATTTCTGCTAGATGTTGGTGAATTTGAAGAAATCGAGGAAGAAATGAAGTTGTTCTGCGGCCATTGAATAATATGGTGGCGGCCGAACTAAATTTAGGGTTTTGGGTTATTAAACATGCTTTATAACGTTAATTAATATTATTTTGTTGATAAAATCTCCAAATAACAAGCTTATACAAACGAACTCCAAACAACGTGTGCCGACAGGCGTTTCTAAGGTTTTATCCTAGTTTCGAACACAATGGAATGTGTTTCGGAAGCTAATTCGATCATATGCGTGAGTTACAGAAATAAACGGTAAATTTTAAATTAAATCGATTAAAGTATTTTCTAAGCGTTTTAAGCTGCCGGGGTCAAACGACAACTTCGATTACTACGAAAATTGAAATCCGATAATAACTAACTATTACGGATCCAATGGAACTTGTTTCGTCGAATTCCGAGACTGTGCCCTGGAAGGCTTTTCTAACTCGTCAATGAATTCGAGCGATTTTCAAAATAGTCGAAATCATTTAAAACTTCACTTTTAAATTTTTTATTAACTTAATTATAGTTCATAGAGAATTTATAATCACATTAGAAATCGTTCTAATTCGTTTTAAATCAAAATCTGAATATTTGTGTTATTATATTATTAAATTCCATTATTAAATTAATATAAAATTCCAAATTTAATCTATCGACTTTTAATTCCATCCAATGGTCCAATATTATAATCCAAACCCAAATAGACTTAAAATAAATTTTAGAATCTAATTTTATATCAATTTTCACTCAGAATCACCAATTATCCCAATTCTAATATATTAACTTATTATTATTCAAATTTCAATGAAATTACCGTATATAATGTTTTAACCAATTTTATTAATTTAACCAAAGTCTTTTATTTCAAAATTCAAATTATAGCACATATTCAACATTTAAAATGAATTAAATGTTCAAATCTAGCGACCCAAAATTCCGGGTCGTTACATTCCTCCCCCTTATAAAAATTTCGTCCTCGAAATTTGCTAAGGTAGAAGAATGTTTCAAACCCAATAACAAAATCTACTTAGCGAAAATCTCAAGTTCTCTTTGCCTAAATTCTTTAGTTTCAAATCGAAACTACTAGTTTCAATTCCTATCCCAAAATCCTTTTTATTTTAAATTGTTATTTGAAATCAATTTTGTCGTTAATGAAACATTTCAAATTTTTCAAAAATTTTCTAACTCCCAAAATTTTCGAAAATTTTTGGCAGAGTCTTCCATGTACGGAGGAGCTTTTGCAATATCATAATAGATATAAATATATATACATCGAACCACACGGTCGGAAAAACCAAAAACAGTTTATATTTCCTATTTTTACTACGTAGGCGTACCTTAATTAGCATTTTAACAGCATGCAGCTAATTTATATTGCATATACACGCTCCAACTCTATTTACTGCCTCTCGTACCTGTACTTACTTAAACAATCATATCAGTTTTCAATAATATAAGAATTTTTATAACATTCCATTCATCAATCTTAACCAAACATATCAATTTCATAGTTTTAAACAAGCAAACTTCATAATTTAACATGTTAACCATATTTTATCAGCAATTCAAAGATTCCAATCACCATTTAAAATTTCCTAACAAATTCAACTTCATTTTATTTCACTTGAATGATTTACATTCAAGTTTACTATTCTCAATCCATATTCACATCAATATGATTACATGTGTATCACTTGCATCAATTTACTTCAATTCAATTTCAAATTGATTCATAATCAAATTCTTATTCTTAAATTTGATATTCTTACATTTCCTTTATGATCCACTTGTATTAATATACAAAATCACCTAATAAAATTTCAATCCATTCCAATCGATTCAAAAACCAATTTCATTTGCTTCTTTAAACCAACTCAATTCCGAATACAACAAAACGACCAATTCTTATACAAACTTTCATGTCATTCAAGCAAATAATCATCACTTAAGCTTATAACCATTAAAATTAATTCCAGTTTAAATTTATATTAATTTTATTCCATTTGGAATTATTCAAAACCCAAATATTCTTATTTCCTTGCAATTTTTAAATCAAATCCTTATTCTCACTTCAAATTTATCATCCAACTTAAGTTTAAACTAATATCATCCCGTTTTGTAGTATTTAATTCATACATTCTTATTTCATCACAGTATTTAATTAAAATCTTTTCACTTGCATTTCAATGTTTATTACCTAAACAAATTTATCCAAGACAACATTATAAAGCTCGACCACAATTATTATTCAGTTTTGCTTAAGTTCTTTCACAATATTTTCATTATCTTCTTATATCAATTTTATTTTATTTAATTTGATTATCATTAAATTAAATTCCAATCCAATTACAAATTTTAATTCAATTTGTTTATTTATTTGAAATTTCAATTCATCTCCTCGATTCATTCTGAATTTTGTTAATAATATGACCACTTTAAATTATTCCACTCATTTGAATTTATTTATAATTCAAACCATCACTATTATAATCTAATTCCATTACTCATTCACACTCTCAGCTTTTTATTGCCAAAATTAAATTCCATACCAGAACTGGGTTTTTATTTTTCTTTTCAAAATTCTCTTAACAAACCACCAAAATTTCATCCTTGCCAATACAAATTCCATTTAATTTAGTTTACACTAAATTCATTTTCAAGCTTTTCTTTATTTAATTTAGCTTACGCTAAATTCATTCTCAAACAATTTCTTTGAATTTAGTTGAGTTAAAATTTTATTCATACAATATCATTGTTACTTAATCTAAATTAAATTTCCTTTCGATTTAATTCTTTTCCGAATTTAATTCAAGTCCATCTAAGTTTTATTTAGCCAACTTGAATTCATTCCATTTCTTTTACTATTTTAAATAAGAATTTAATTCTATTCGAAATTATTTGTAACACAACTGAAATTTGATTTTAATTCAATCCAATGTCAACTCAATTCCATTAAATCAAAGTTAAATTCAATTCAATCCAATTTTAATTTTCCATATACAAGTTCAAAATTTATTTACTAACTTAAATTCATTCACATCTTTTATATTTTATATTTTCTTCACCTTATTTCAATTCACATTTCATTTGAGATTAAGTTTGTATTCACCATACCATTCAACTATTTCCCATTTTTGATTATAATTCCATCTTTTATTTATAAGTTCACCAATTTATTTACTTAAAAGTTTATATTGCACATTTGAATTATTTTAATCTTAAAATCACAATTCCAAATTATATATATATATATATATATATATATATGTATGTATCATTGAATCCTTAAGGATACAAATTTTCTTTCCTTCTTATTAATATCAACTTCACCTAATAAGTTCAATGGTTGATTCATTTTAACTTTACACATTATTTAAATAGAATTTTTCAGAAGTCAATTACCCGGTTTTATTTCAAAATCATTTTGAAATGATAAATAACTCATACTCTCCTGGTATATCAAATCAAACTTCCAGATTTCTAAAATAATCTGTTTTTACCAAAGCAATTTCCCTTTCTGAAACTTCTAAATCCACTTGTATATCCAACAAATCTAATAGATATCACGCCCTATTACAATGGAAGCGATCCATCACTTAAGAAACTCGAAAATAAATTCTAATGATGTGGCCAGCATCATCAGGATTATTTTCCAGCGACTGAAGTGAGTTCAGTGCTTCCTTACTTTCCCAAATTCATTTCAAAACACTTTCCATTCAAAAATACTTCCCAAAATAACATTCCATTATTACCTTCAATCACCTTAGCAAACATTTCAAACATTCCCAAGATTTTAAATTTCCCAAACCTTTGTTTTCAATATATTTAAAATCTTTTTCAAAATCCCCGGGATTTAAATTCTGGTTCAATTAAAATTTAGTTTTTCCTCTTTTGTATAATTTATACTCATAAAATTTTATTTGATTTTAACCATTTCAAATTTCAGATCAAATTTTAGATTCTTGGTTGATTAAGATATCCACACCCAAACAATCAAATATATATATAATAGTTTTAGAAAATTATTCTTTTTATATCAAAATATAGTTTTGGGTAAAATTATTTCATTTACCCTCTTTAAAATCAATACTATGTCGGTTTATCTGGTTTAAGAGTTTAGAAACCCCTATCGATACGGTTGTACTTCCCGTACCAACCAGAATTCATAAACACTCAACCGATAAGTCAACACAGTATAAAAACAATTTTATATTCATTAACAAGTACGCTCTCATATCTATTATTACGCTCAACTCATTATAGAGAACTATTTACTCTGTTTAATGAGTAATTTCCCCAACAAAGCCTAGGTTGTCGCCAACCTAATCTCTGATAACAAGTGTAACAGCTTGCCAATCCGTACCCCTTGAATCAACACTATTCTAGATCAATTAACTCAAGTGGAACAGAAATACGAACCATCAGGGTTAAAGAAGAAGAGGTAGAAGAAAGAAGGAACTAGACGATTATCAGAATCTAACCATCGTAGCGGAATAAATATAATAGTCAATAATAAAGCTTTACACAAAATGAAAACTATATCTGTTTTATACAATATCATCAGAGTATCTCATACAAACAACATTTACCATTCAGACAAATTCATACAATCACAGCAGCGGATATATACAAGTATGGATAATACATCTCGGATTCCAGCTCCTCTCCTGCTCCATAGCATCCTGTCCTGAACATATAATACTCGGTCTGACCCGAGCATTATAGTGAAATAACACCCCAGTTAGACTGGAATACCAGCTGATAATAATACACCCAAATTGATTATTAAAGTTTCAAAAATCCTTTTGAAAATAAAAGCATCTCGTAAGACCACGCCACAAAAAAACATGTCGGGTTTTTACCTTACGATAGCTAAAAAACTTTTTATAGAAATCCTTTGATATTATAATAGGGTCTATATTCAAATACTTATAAAATAGCCGAAATTGTTACACTATTAAATTCTAGCTACTAGCCACAGAGTGGGTAATACAAACAAAACTCGTAAAAGGCTCGTAGGGAGAATGGATTTCCAACTAATGACTAGGCACTGGGGTACCACCTGTCACAGTACGTGGTTTAGATCAGTGTACCGAGGACCACCTGGATCCCCTGCAACACATGGCCCGGACTACCCCTTACTAAATAGTCCCGAGTAAGATCACCCCGCGGTTGGGATAAGCAACCGCACCACTAAGCCGAAATAAAAGGGACATCTAGACAGGAATGACCATACCCGGAAATGGATGCTGCCCACCAAGACTTGCTGCATATCCCCTGATTTTCAATCATTACCGGTTGGTGAGGCTTGTGGCTAAGTGTTACCTTTTAGAACGTTTCACTTAGAATGCCCATCGCCCACCTGACGATGTTCCGAAAGCATTCGTCCATACAAGTCCGTCCCGTGTTCGAACGGAATCGAAGGCACTACTCCTACTACATCCATTTTTGAAATATCCTCAGGATTAGTAGCGACTAGCCCTTGCACTTCACTTCTCCATCTTCGACTCCGAACTCGTTTTTCCCACGATAACGTACAAACCGGAACGAAGTGGTTTTCGAGAAATAAATCTCGATCTCCGTCTCTTCGAAACGATCAATGCATTTGTCAAATATTGATAGTCAATGATTTAGCTATCAATTAACATTTACAACATCCATCACACAATAAATAATTCCCGCATTATTTGTTTTCCTCAAAAATATCTTGCGAGATATAAATCCATTTCGAAATCCCTTTGAAACACTTTTTCAACCCAATTTTCTCATGGAATAGATTCCTGAATCTTTACTTTCTCTGAAACATCCAAGTACCCATATTTAAGGTTTAAAATAATATAAGTACTTTATTCTTGAAAATACATCAAAACATTCATATTAAAAATCCCTACATATTGATTTAAAAAATATATATCCTTTAGAAATATCTTGAATAAAACTACTTAACAAAATATAAACTATTATCTTTGAAATAAAGTTAAGTCATACTAGATTTTAAAATAAAGCTACGAAAAGTTTCAAATAAAACTTTAACTATTTATCTTTAAAATATAACCATTTGCCAAACATAAATATTAATAATATTCCTTTAAAACATAATGCCATCCGTCACTTGGATAATTATTACTATAACTAATTAGTAAATATTTACTTTTGAAATCTTTGAAACCTACATAAGGATTTTCTTAAACATTCCTTTGAAATCAAATTTAAAACCTTTATCTTTTACTTAGAAATCTACTTAACGTACTTGGCTTCAGGGAAATACACTTCCGTTTAGGATAACCCAAGGAATTCTTTTTATCAATCCATCCTGATTTACCCAATTCAATTTTACGTTCATTCCGTAAAATTCCTTTCCATACTTTAAAATAAACTCCTTTTATTTTTAAAGGCATTGCTATTTCTTGGAAATCACTTACAGATACATGTTAACATATTTAGAATAAAGCTTCTAAAAATTACTTGATTGAAAGTAATACTTAAGGAAATATATAGAGGTTTCCTAAGTACTTTAAGTCAAATTTAATTTTTAAAATAAAGTTATTAAGTCAAATACTTATATTATAATTCCCTTTTGAAAATTTAATACTACTATACCATTTAAAAATAATTAAATACCATAATTACTTAATCAAATATTTGCTTTCACTTAAAAACAATTTAAAATAATATTTCTTACTAAAGTACTCTAAATATATTTAAACAGCAAATTTATAATTTGAAAGCTTTCTGGAAAACAAAATAAAATTTCCAGGAGAAAGCACACTTCCCATTCTTTAAAATAAATCTAGTTATTAATTTTAACAATTCTCAATTCCCTTTTTAAACCACAAAGTCAAACACTTCATATTATCAACCAATCACTTGAATTTAATTCCTTTTAAATTCTTTATTTAAGAATTTCTTTAATTTTCCTTTAAACCCAATTTATTTATATTTAAATTTCCAGGTTTGTATTCACTAAATCAAAGCACGACACAACTAAATGTCCAATTTGTCTACCATAGTAAATAAACAGAGCATAGTATAACAGGATCTAAAACAATTTTGTCACAGAATATAAATGTGATATATTACAGAATATAAATAAATTTCTATTTGTGAGGAATCCAGTTGGATCCCTCCAACCTATTTTCCCTGCGTCCACAGATATTAGCACAACAATATATTGATTCAATTGGATAATAATTATCATATTCAACCAATCAAGCAATCATTTAGATATTGACTATTTAAATTAACCAGTATTCCAGATGTGAGTGAGTTAAACTCACTATGGGTTTTCGGCGAGCGTTCAAATTTAAATTAAATCAAACGGCGTTCGAATTAACCTAAATTTTTACTTGCTCGGAACGATTCTAGAACTGCTCCACTGCGTAGTACGTGTATCTGCGATTCCGGCGCTATCAAATTCGTCAAAATCTGACCAAACATGTAAAAGTTATAGGTTTATAAAGATTGCATCAAATTTAAAACAATTTCTTTTATTTTATTTTATTATTTTAAACCTTAAAAGACCATGGCCGCACGTTTACCATCCAAAAACACGGCCGCACAAGCTTTCATTCCCACGCATGCGATAACAGTCAAGGCCGAACCCAAAAATCCTCTTTAGGGTTTCGAAACGCAACCCCCAACCTCCGCTAGAAGCCGACCAACATAGCCTATGTCGAAGCCCCAAGTGATGCACACCCACGGCCGAAAGCACGATGTACTCGGTGGCTCCAGAACAAGGAAAATCGTGCACGAACTTCGCACGAACGCAGCCCCTAAACGCCTCCTCTAGTCGACTAAAACTCATCTCCACCGTACGAATCGAAGATCCCGACGCTCTCTACGTTTTTCTAGTTGGTGATTTCTGCTAGATGTTGGTGGATTTGAAGAAACCGAGGAAGAAATGAAGTTGTTCTGTAGCCATTGAATAATATGGTGGCAGCCGAACTAAATTTAGGGTTTTCGGTTATTAAACATGCTTTACAACGTTAATTAATATTATTTTATTAATAAAATCTCCAAATAACAAGCTTATACAAACGAACTCCAAACAATGCGGGCCGACAGGCGTTTCTAAGGTTTTACCCACATTCCGAACATAATGGAACGTGTTTCGGAAGCTAATTCGGTCATATGCGCGAGCTACAGAAATAAACGATAAATTTTAAATTAAATCGTTAAAGTATTTTCTAAGCGTTTTAAGCTTCCAGGGTCAAACGAAAACTCCGATTGCTACGAAAATTGAAATCCGATAATAACTAACTATTACGGATCCAATAGAACTGGTTACGTCGAATTCCAAGACTGTGCCTCTGAAGGCTATTTTAACTCGTCAATGAATTCGAGCAATTTTCAAAATTGTCGAAACCATTTAAAACTTCACTTTTAAAATATTTATTAACTTAATTATAATTCATATAGAATATATAATCACATTAGAAACCGTTCTAATTCGTTTAAATCAAAATCTGAATATTAGCGTTATTATATTATTAAATTCCGTTGTAAATTAATATAAAATTCCAAATTTAATCTATCGACTTTTAATTCCAGCCAATGGTCCAATATTATAATTCAAACCCAAATAGACTTAAAATAAGTTTTAGAATATAATTTGATATCTATTTTCACTCAGAATTACCAATTATCCCAATTCTAATATATTAAGTTATTACTATTCAAATTTCAATTAAATTATCGTATATAAAGTTTTAACCAATTTTATTAATTTAACCAAAGTCTTTTATTTCAAAATTCAAATTATAACACGTATTCAACA
The DNA here is from genome assembly GCA_030765085.1 of Allium cepa. NCBI lineage: Eukaryota > Viridiplantae > Streptophyta > Magnoliopsida > Asparagales > Amaryllidaceae > Allium > Allium cepa. The sequence goes on from CM060945.1 coordinate 510,225,329, forward strand.
TTTAAAATGAATTAAATGTTCAAATCTAGCGACCCAAAATTCCGGGTCGTTACAGCGAACATCTGCTCGTATCCATTAGTGACGCGCCATTTCGTATCCATCCTAAAGGAGCCTTGTTCGAATCCATCAAGCATCGGTACTTAATATCCACTCAGAACTATGCTCTTCATATCCATCCAAAGGCGGCCGCGTCGTATCGATCTTGTTCATATCCACCATACATACACGATTTTGTATCCATCCATTCCTACTCATTCATATCGGTCGACCAACGTCCCATTTGTATCCTTCTATAATTATTTACTTCGTAACCATTGGTTGTGGCACGAATATGCATTTTGTATCGATCAGACTTCAAACATATTTTGTATCGATTGACCACAGATCGATACGAAATCGACACTATACACACCAAGCAGTGTAGTCGATCGATACGAGCAAAGAAACACAATCTATCGATATGAACAAGACTTCACAACTGATACGAGCCGTGCAATATGAACAAGAATTCTATCGATACTAATCGAGCCGCTTCCTTCGGTATGAACAAGGTGAAAATCTTGGGAATACTCGGTCAACTCGGCGCCAAAAACGGATTGATCCGAAGAGTGAGCGCCACGTCAACTTTCTAGCAAGTGCCTTGATCGATTTGAATGGAGTAATACAAAGGCATCGATACGAACCAAACAGCTTACCAAAAATATGAACTTGCATCGATCATATCTCAATCTATAAGTCCAATTGCTATGAAATTTTCCTAGGAGCTTGCGTACAACCTAAAGAATGTTTCTACCAAATTTTGACTCGATTGAGTCAATTATTGATCAATATGAAATTCGTTCGTATCGATCATGGATCGAGTCGAAATCGCCTGAGATCGATCGCGTGGGCCCACCCATTTGCCAGAAGAAGTCTTCCGAGATCTGAGCAAGATATCAGCATCCTATGCCTATAAATAGAGCTCCAGGGCCTGCAGAAGAGGGATCTTTTGGCTTTTCGACATCCAGATTCTACTGAATTCAACTTTGCACTACATAACTGTTGTTGTACTCGAATTTCAACACTTCAATCCGCTCTAATCTACTGAAATCAGTTGTAATCAGTAAGTGAATATCAATAAGGTCATCAAACTTCATAGTGGACGTAGGAAATACGCCAAACCACTATAAATTTTTGTGTTTCTACGTGTTTTTATTTCTGTTTTTGAAGTGTTTGTTAGATAATATTCGTTTTACATTTATATTCTTCATTTTTATCTCTTCAAATACTTCCGAAGAGTGTTGTGCCTATTTTTTATACAAATACTTTGGCGCTTTCACTGAGAAAACACAGTTTTTCTCCTACTTCTTGGATCTACTATTGGTACCGGATTGCACAGATTCAAGAAGAAGATCCAGATCTCAAGTTCAGAATCCTTCAAACCTATTCAGATTTGCATAAAATCTAGGAAAGGACTTCATTATCTACTATGGTTATCACAAGGACTGCCTCCATAGTTGCAGATCAAGAAGGACGGGATAGACAAAATCCTACGCAATTGCCTCCATCCAACTAGAATTCTGCCGGACCTTCAGATCCGTTAGGCTCGGTTACCAGATAAGAGTTTCAAATGCTGCTTAGGAGTTGACCCAAAATCGGCAACAATTACTGAACAGCTGTGTGCAAACGTAGAGTTGAACAACCAGCTAAACTGCCGAAGGCATAGGAGATCCAGGAAGGATCAACCTCTTACTCATTCACCAAGAGTTTAGCCTCATCTGACTACCATCACAGATGTACACGCCCACGACTGGACGTAAGCTACACCTAAGTCACCGGACATCAACCTACTCTGAACGTTGGAAAACTGAGAGTTGGCCCATCGACCAGCTTTCATGCTGGACCCTCTTCCTAGGGAGGCACTGTTCCTTACTACACCATAGACAACCGCGCTACCACCACCATTGTTGAATCGGGGTTGATGCTCGAAATCAGCTAAATCTGAACCATCATCAGCGTGGACGTACTCCCAAGCTATACATCCCTGAAGATTTGGAACCAGGGAGGCGAGACATGGACCGTCGACAGCGTTTGGTCCACCCTCGGATTGTGAAACCCAACCATAGATTGTACAGATGCCAGACATCCCCACTATGATTCATCAGATGAATCGAGAGAGTCAAGGCCTCACAAATGATGACTGGAGAATCTCCCGGAGTCATACTCCCTTTATCGATGAGATACTATAACCTGAACCTCCTCGCCGATTCAGAATGTCGGCTCTACTAGTCTATGAAGGAAGTTCTGATCCGAACCAGCACATTTTGAAGTATGAGTGGCTGATGAATGCTGCGAGAGCTGATGATGCAATTAGATGTCGTAGTTTTCCCATTTCTTAGGGGCCATTGCTATTATGTCGTTCACACGATTGCCACCTCGATCCATTTCTTGCTTTAACCAACTGGCCACTAAGTTCGTAGAACAATTTCGAATTCATGTTGCAAGGCCAAAGGACGTTAACACTCTATCTAGTGTCACTCAAGCTCCTAGAGAGACACTCAGACACTACTTAGAGAGGTTTCATGCCGCGTGCGTAGAAATAAGCAATCCCAATGACAACTCTATCTTGATGGCATTGACCAAGGGGATTGATCCTTATTCCGAGTTCGAAAATTTGTTGGCTGGGAAGCCTCCCGCGTCGTTGGACCATTTCTACTCCAAAGCAGCCTAATTCTTGAAAAGGGAGGACGCGAAACAGTCTAGGAAGCAAGATGACGCGGTTCCCAGTATGGAATGGATCCAAAGTGATGTTGCGGTTAAACAGTCCGGAGAGAGCTCCAGGAAAGTTCAGCTGAGTATCTAGATTAAGTAAACTCAGTAGAGGAATAACGGCAATCAAAACAAAAAATGAAAACAAAGCCGTGGTCCGCGACATAAAGCTCCAATGTTTGATAATTACACTCCACTGAATACGTCGCTAGAGAATGTATATCGACAAACCTGCAATACTATGTAGTACAAGAAACTTGCTCCAAAGTTATCATCGGAGAGGCAGATCCAAATAGGGAAATTTTTCTAGGTTTCATGAGAGTTATGGCCACAATACAAATGAGTGTCATCATTTGCAAGATCTCATCGAGAAGCTAATTAGAGAATGGAAGTTGGATCAGTTTGTGTGGGCGCCGCAATCAGGAAGTGCGGGCCCATCAACTCAGAATCGTATACCAAACCAAGAAAGACAGGAGGAACCCGCTCGTACCGGTGGGAGGTTGGTGATAAATACAATAAGTGGTAGTCCTCATGTAGCAGATCGGAGTTGGAGGGAAATGGAGCCGTACGCTAACTCTGTCAGGCATGCGAACTTCGAGTGTTGCAGTAGTTGTGATGATGGGGCTCCGGTCAAGCAACAAAAGATGATGACCGATGACATCGTGTTCTGAAATAGAGAAGTTGATAAGGACGAAGCCCCCACTATTGATCCACTTGTCATATCTGCTCAAGTAGGTCCTCCTTGGATGAAGAGGATCTTGGTTGACAATGGAAGCTCCATGAATATTTTGTTTAAGATAGCTTATGATCTGATGAAGATGGAAAACAAAGATTTGAAACCCTACCAATCTCGAATCAACGGCTTCAATGAAAGTGCTACTATACCCATTGGAATAGTGGAACTACCAGTGGAGTTGAGAGTTGAAGAACGTCCGAGAGTCCGAATACTACAGTTTGTTATTTCAGATATAGGCTCCCTTTATACTGCTTTCTTGAGCCTACCGGCCCTTGCCGAATTCAGGGCAGCCATTTCCCGATGGTGCTTGACTCTAATGTTCCCCACCGATCGAGGGGTTGGAGTCGTGCAAGGAGATCAGGTTGCTGGACGAGCCTGTTATGTTGCTGAGCTGCATGGGGTGTAGTGAAAGGGGAAAGGGAAGGGCGTAAAGGAATCTCTCTGCATCCATTTTTGCTGATAATTGACAATTGGTGCCCAGGCCTATGCCCCGGTACCCCAGCCAATTCCAAAGGGATCTTGACCCATGAGATAATAAAAATTAAGATGAAACTAAAGACAGTCAAGCTTCCCCGGTCGAACTGACAATCGATGTCTCGATCGATGATGACGACGATTCAAAGATGATAAAGATTGGATCTTACTTAAGCCAACATTTGTAGCAGGATTAAATTTCTCCAGGCGAATCTTGACATATTGGCCTGGACGCACTCTGACATATGCGGGATCTCGCCAGACATCGCAAGCTACACCCTGAATATTGACCCACGGTGTATCCCGGTCAAGCAAAAAAGACATGGTATGGATCCAAAGAGATCTGCCGCCCTTAAAGAAGAGGTCAGTAAGTTGAAATCAAATGGGTTTATCCGAGATGCTATATACCCGGAGTGGTATCCAATCCCGTACTTGTCCAAAAGCCGAATGGGAAATGGGTGTGTTGATTACTCTGACTTGAACAAAGCTTGCCCGAAAGAAAGTTTTTCACTTCCTCGAATTGATCAGCTCGTAGATTCAATGGCCGGGCATGAGTTATTATCTTTTATGGATGCTTATTCCGGTTACAACCAGATACCCATGCACTTACCCGAACAAGAACATACCAGCTTCGTGACCGACCTGGGACTCTACTGCTACAAAGTCATGCCCTTCGGACTCAAGAACGCCGGGGTAATGTACCAACGACTGGTCAATCGAATGTTTTCCAAGCAGATCGGAAATGCTATGGAAGTATTTGTGGAGGACATGCTGGTAAAGTCATGATTCTCCATTGATCATGTTAGAGACTTGGAATCAATTTTTAGCATCCTTTGAGAATACAGGATGAAGCTCAATCCACTGAAATGTCTCTTTGGAGTCGCATCCGGAAAATTCTTTAGGCTCATCATCAACGCTTGAGGAATCTAAGAAAATCCCAAAAAGATCCATGCAATCAGTAATATTGAAACTCCGAGAACCATAAAGCAAGTCCAGAGTCTCATCGGGAAGGTAGCAGCATTGAGTAGGTTCATTTCAAAGTCCACCGACAAGTGCATTCCCTTCTTTGATCTGATCCGAAAAGGGAGACAAAACTTTGAATGGACCATGGAGTGTGAGGGCGCATTCCGACCACTGATTCAACATCTCTCCACACCGTCGATTTTGTCAAAGCCCATCGACCACGAGCAATTATACCTTTACTTGGCTGTATCAGAAACCGCAATCAATGCTGCCTTAGTTCGGGAGGAAGACCAAGTGCAGAAACCGATCTTCTACATTAGTAAAAGACTAACCGGAGCCGAGGGAAATTATCCGAAGCTAGAGAAGTTGGCGTATTGTCTCGTTATTGCCTCATGGAAGCTCAGTCCATATTTCCAAGCTCATCCTATCACTATTTACATCGATTAGTCGTTACGAAAGGTCCTTATGTGGCCTGAGTCGTCTGGTAGGTTACTCAAGTGGAACATTGAGCTGAGCCAATTTGATACCACTTTCACTCCAAGGCGAGCTATTGAAGGACAAGTCCGAGCGGATTTCGTAGCTGAATTTACCGTCCTACAGGACTAGCCCGAAACTATTGAATCTCCCGAATATATCTGAAGCTGCATACCGATGGTGCATCTAATGACCGGTGCTCGGGTGTTGGAATAGTACTTGAAACCCTGGAAGGTCAGTCCGTATGTTATGCTTTGAAATTTGATTTTTGTGCGACCAATAATGAAGCTGAATATGAAGACTTGCTTGCTGGATTGAAACTCACCCGAGATTTGAGCATTATTGCTGTGGAAATTTATTATGATTCGCAGTTAGTCGTATGCCAAGTTCGGAGTGAATATCAGGCCAAGGATCGAAGGATGGCTGCTTATCTAGCACGAGTCCAGGAAATACTTGATCAGTTTGATTATTATGCCATCTTCTACATCCCCCTAAGCGCAATCAAAAGGCTGATTCATTGGTAAAGTTAGCAAGTACGGGTGAAGCACAACAAATGGGGATTGTTCCTTTGGATACATTATCTTCCCCAAGCATTGATCAGATGGAGACAGACTTTGTATTTGAAATCACTCCCTACAAGGAGTTGTGGATGACTTCGTACCGAAATTACATCGAGCATGGAACGTTGCCTGAGCGTAGAAGTGAGAACAGACAGATTCTTTGAAAAGCTTCACGGTTCACCATTCAGAATGGAGTCAAGTATAAAAGAGAATATTTCGTTCCTCTCCTCCGATGTATCACCCACGATGAAATTAAACGAGTGTTACATGATGTATACGAAGGAGAATGTAGCGATCATAGTGGGGGGCAAGCTCTGCTAAGAAAGTACTCCGATACGGATATTATTGGCCAACTGTAAATAGTGATGCAGCAGACTGCGCCCGGAAATGTGATAGATGTCAAAAGCATGCTCGAATTCCTAGAGCCCCACCTACTGAGATAACAAAAATTGTCAGTCCGTGGCCATTTGCAGTATTTGGCATTGATATCATTGGCTCTCTACCCATAGCCAAAGGTGGTGGGAAGTACGTCATCGTCGCAGATGATTACTTTACCAAGTGGGCCGAAGTTGAACCTCTTGCAACAATCACAACGAAAAAGGTGATCAACTTTGTAGTTCGCAAGATTATCCATCGATTCGGTCTCCCGCATACCATCATCATTCATAACGGAACCCAGTTTGACAGCGTTGAATTCAGGGATTTCTGTCAGTGATTCCACATCCATAAGAAATTCTCTATAGTTGCACACCCTCAAGCGAATGGCCAAATTGTAGTTGTTAATAAGTTTATCAAGTCTATTCTGAAGAAGAGATTGGAAAAGGCCGAGGGTAATTGGGTTGATAAACTTCCTATGGCTTTACGGTCTAACCGGACAACCCATAAGTCCACGACTGGACACACTCCATTCTCTCTATCCTATGGTTCAGAAGCCATTATTCCAGTCAAGATGGAAGTACGCTCTTATCGTGTGACTTATTATGATCTAAAGACAAGCGCCATATTACTTGCTGAATCCTTGGATTTGTTGGATGAGAAGAGTGAAGAGGCTAATTTGAGGGTAGTCGCGTATCGAAGTCGAGTCGTCTAATTATAAAATGCCAAGGTCCGAGCACGAACCTTTGAACTTGGCGATCTCGTCCTCAAGAGAATTTATCCGGTTCCTTCGCACATGAAACCAACTTGGGAAGGACCGTATGTGATTACGTGAAAACTTAGAGATGGCACATTTAAATTATCGACCGTTGATGGTCCTACTTTACCGAGATCCTGGAACAACGAGAGTCTCCGTCGCTACTACACATGACAGCTTTACCTAGTTTAGTCTATTTTCATTTGCAATTTATTTTTGCATTTTAAAATTTGAACTTGTAATAAGGCAACTGACTTTGCCGTATTTTCTCATTTCAACAATAAAATGCAATCTCTTCGAGCTAGAGCTGTGATTTATTGAATGTGGCAAGCAACCATCACGATGCACGAAGAGCTAAATTCCATCACACGGTGGAATTTATTCAAATAGGGAGTGACTATGATACAACCGGCCACTTGTTAAGTGAAACCCAAGCTCGAGGGCAAGTCACTAAACTAAAGCTAAAAAAGGATCGGTACACGACAATCCTTTAACTAACTCCAAACCCCCAAAGTGCGAGATGGAGTATAAACCCATAAATACGGTTCCGAAGAGGGTGGACCCGTCCGCCTAACGACTTCGACTGTATCCTAACCAAGTTCGAGAAGGATGGATCCCTCTATCTAATGACCTCACTTGTTAAATCGAGGTGGATGTGAACCAATCATCCGCGATCCTGATAAATCCGTCATTCCCAGAGTGTGAATTAAATCCTAAAGGCCTAAACAGATGTGACTGACCATCTGTCGACCGATTCCAAATTCCCAGAGTGCAAATTGGAGTATAAATGTCAACTCTAAGTTCCCAAAGTGCGAACTAAAGAATAAATACCAATTCCAAATTCTAAAGTGTGAATTTGAGTACAAACATCAACTCCGAATTCCCAAACCAAGAGTCGGAGTATAAACATCAACTTCGAATTCCCAGAGCGCGAATCAGAATATATACATCAACTCAAAATTCCCAAAGCGCGAGTTGGAGTATAAAATCAACCAAATCCAAGTTCCTGGAGTGCAAATTGGAGTGCGAACATCGATTATCTCTGGATTCCCAGAGTGCGAACCAGATGATCGATCACAAATAACTCTGAGTCCCCAAAGTGTGGTCAGAGCATAAACATAACTCGAGTGTTATGACCACTCATAAACAACTTAAGTCCCCAGAGTGCGGACACATACTTAAAAACTTAAACAGGCGTGATTGGCCGCAAAGTTCAAATGCAAATCCCCGAAGAGCGGATGTGATCATTATTAAATTAGCGAATGTAATTCGACCACTCTCGTCTCACTTGTTTTTAAATCGATTCGATGATGTTAAGCTCGAAAAAATGAAGGAGAAATGCAATTGCTAGCTAATCTTTACAACTCATCCCTAAAAGTGGGGGGATGACTTAAGTGTCAACCATCGACGGGAGCAGTGCAACATCGAAATTCAATGTGACCTCCGATCGCGGCTTGTGTTTGTGATTTCCAGACTTGATAAAAACAAACTCGACTCGAAGGTTGAAACTTCGCAAATGCACTGAACTGAAATTCAAATACTGAAACACTTAAGCATAAAAGGTGGTAATAGAGTTAAAGCCAAAAACAAAATTTCATTTCGACTAACCGTGAAAGAAGTTCATGTATGAGTTTTTCCAAAATTCCTACTAGCAGGAGCCGACCCCGCATCTATACATGGCTTATGAAAGAAAAAAAAAAAATAGATTTCTACCTATCTACCCAAAATAAACCAAAGAAGAACATCTACTCTCTCTTCGTTTTCGGCTTCTTCTTTAGCATGGACCCACGGGTAACTTTCCTCTTTGAGCCTTTAGCCTTTGGCGGCCGATGTATAGGTGGGGGCATTATCTCAACATCCTCCTCTGAACTCGAGTGTACGGGGATACTTTCCGTAGGCGGAGTCGAAGGGGTCAGATCCACTACAAGAGGTGGAATAGACATGCTGGTGCCAGTAACTGTACCGTCGGGCGATATCATTCTCAACGAAGTCGGACCAGGTGCTGCCATTCCACCTCCAGAAATTCCATCACGATTCGTTGCCTCCATTTCAGCATTGATTTGGGACAATATTTCTTCTTCACGAATCGATTGAGCCTCGCTGGAGGAATCAATGGTCTGCATTGAAGAGACCAAAGCTGGTGCAAGTCCACTTATGACAAATGGTAGGTCCACAAAGGAGTTGCTATGGCGACCAAGGAGTTCATTCATCATCTGCTCATTGAAAAGAAGTGCGCCCCTTGCGTTCCATCTATCGGCGCAGTTTTTGTTATGGTAGTCGCTTCAGTAATAATGGCCTTCTGCGTTTGATGTGATTCTTGGGTTGTAGGAGGCGCTATCAGTGTAACTCCAGTCATTGGACAACAAAGAAGAGCAACTGTTAGTAAACACTTCAAGACAAGTTCCTTATTTAGAACCCATATGAGATATGTTCCAAAGTACCTTCCTCGGTTTGGCTCACGGACGACTGAGTAGCTTCAGAGGTATGCTCTTTACAGGGACAGCTGCGGCTGTTCCGGATTATAAGCGCAGACATATTAGGAATAAACCGCTGATGTAGGGCCATATTGAATTGGAACAAGAATCTCCAAACTTGTGTTATGGCGCATAACACCTGAACCTTCAGCTACTTCCGAGCGTTGGGTACCAAGCTTCTCCCTTGCATGTGAGATCATTGACTCATGGAGAATCTTCCTTTCATCTTCAGTCAGCACGCATTCTCGAGCTCGAACTTGTCGAATGATTCACCCAGATGCATCGCCTTCTCCTCCTCGACTAATTGGCCCCAGGCGCTATAAAGATGTGTTGAATAGTTTTAGAGCCAAGCCAAATTTCTATGTTTCTACACGTTAGCGTTGTAGGTGACTAGAAGATCTTCTATATCAACCTCTAGCCTGGACTCCGCCATTCCAACTTTCTTCTCAACCTTAGACTCTACCACACGGACTCTTTCCACTGCCGCATCCCGTTTGTTAACGCAAAAAATGTACGCTAACACCCCGGTGTGAGTTGTGATATTGTGAAAGCACCACCCGTTGGTGCGGGAGCTAAAAGTAAGCAGAAAATAGCAGAAAATAGTAAGGAGACAACAATTTTTATAGTGGTTCGGCTTAAAGTCAAGCCTACATCCACTTAATCTCTTCTATTATCGACTTGATTACAAGTTTCACAACTATTCTTCAATTACAACACCATTAAAGAAAGTGTTAGAATTTCTATGCAGAAAAGCTCTTTGAATTCATGTTGAACGAACTTGATCTTTTCTCAAGGCTACTTGAAGTGTCTTTGGTGTTTGAAGTATTGTAGAAGTTGTGAAGCAGCAGAGTCTTGGCGTTCAGAAAAGATCCCAAAAGTCCCCCTTGAAAGTGGAGTCGGTGGAGTATTTATAGGGGAGCTTTGGAGTTAGGTCGCGTGGTGACATAGGTCGTGAGCGACCTAGGGAGTTGCGACCTAAGAATGATCACAAGGTAGCATAAGTCGCTAGCGACTTAATTGAGCCATCCTGAACGAGTTATATGATATGAGCGGCATAGCATGTGTAGCACAAGAGTTATCTCGGCTTGCTTAGGTCGTGAGCGACCTAATGGAAGGGGCAGCATGCATGCGGCTTAATGCTGAAGGTTGCTAGGTTGTTAGATCGCTTTTGTCTTAACTCGTTAGGTCGTTGCTCGTTGAGTCGCTAGGTCGCTAGGTCGTTAGGTCGTGCTATATTGAGGCGCTTTGTGCTTTAAGTCGGTAGGTCGCTCTCTGCTGTAGGTCGCTGGGTCGTTTAGACGCTAGGTCGTTGAGTCATGTAAGTCGCTAGGTCGTGAAAAAGAGTGGTGTTAACACTTGCCCCTCGAAGTATACACCTATGGATTAGGTCGTTTGCTTCGATGCCTCTTATCTCGCGCCATCCTGAGTCGCTAGGTCGTAAGCGACTTAAGATAGAGCTAGATCGTTCGTGTCGATTCAAGTTCCATTACCCCTGTATATAAGTCGTTTCGGCCGCTCCTTCTTCTCTTCACCTGCTTTAACACTTTAAGCCTCCATTAAAGAATCTCCGAGCTCTCAAAGATGAATTCAAGCTAACTAGTCGTTGATCATCTTCACCACCACCTTACGTAAGTGAATCCGATCATTATCCATCCACGATCATCATCGAATCATGAATCCCACATTTTCCGACCCTAATCCAATTTCATGTGCTGCGTTTCACTACAAATCATGTTACGATCGATTTTTGATCGCAATTGGACATGTTGTCTTTGTAATTCATGAGAATACAGCAATGCATCGGATCTATGATGGATCTGAGGTGATTTGAATCGGTTTTTGGATGATTTGGCGGTGGAGTGATGATGGATTTTACTGTAGAGATGCTAATGGGTTATCGGGTTACAAGTTAACGGGTTAGCGAGTTAGGCAAGTTGTTGATTGAAGAGGAGATAGCAGGTTAAGGAGAGTTAGGAAGTGACCGGTTTGGAGCTTCGAACGACCAAGGGTTTAGCAGTCTGGACTTGAATCGCACGACTTAACTCAGTGAACTGCTTAACGATTTAACATTCAAACCCTGAACGACATAAGGAACTGCGACCCAAATGACTTGCGACTTATCTTGCCGGAATAGTACACGACTTAAAGCAGAACGACCTAAAGAATCAACACGACCTAATTTAACTCGCAGCATAGCCTTAACTCATAGGAATATGACTGACGAACTGCCAGAATTAACTTCTTGAACTTGTTGCACTCTTTCACAAATTTTATTAACTTCTAAGCTAACAGCTTGTTAAATACAACATTTGCAGAAAACTAGGGCGAATATACTACCATTGACTACCCACATCGAATGACAGATTAGTCGATAAAGCGTAATCAACTTAAGGGAATTTGTGTGAACGAAATGCTATGAATTAACAAGTTCTAGTGAAGTATTAAAGCAAAGCTAAATTAATCAACTAAAGCTGATCTATTTGCATCAACACTGTACTTGGACTTAAAATAACAAGCCCTGAAACTTTATAATCGACAAATGCCAACTAGTTTAATTCCAGTTATATTTGCTTATCATTTTATTAGTTTTGCACAACACTTCACACTTTTAGGAAACGTGCACCTTCATATATGAATATCATATTCCTAGTTTGTGACAGCCCGCAAATCCGTACCCCTTGAATCAACACTATTCTACCTCTATTAACTCAAGTGGCACAGAATTACGAACCATTAGGGTTAAAGAAGAAGAGATAGAAGAAGAAACTAAACAATATCAGAATCTCACAGTCGCAGCGGAATAAAATATAATAGTAAATATAGAACTTTACACAAAATGAAATCTATTACTGTTTTATACATCATAGCATCAGAGTATCTCATACATCAACAATCACAAATCAGACCTACCATACAATCACAGCAGCGGATATATATATAGGTACATATAATACGTCTCGGACTCCAGCTCCTTTCCTGCTCCATAGCATCCTGACCTGAACATATAATACTCGGTCTGACCCGAGCATTATAATGAAATAACACCCGAGTCAATCTGGAATACCAGCTGATAATAATGCATCCAAATTGATTATTAAAGTTTCTAAAATCCTTTGAAAACAAAAGCATCTTGTAAGACCACGCCACAAATAAACATGTCGGGTTTTTACCTTACGATAGCTAAAACACTTTTTTATAGAAATCCTCTGATATTATAATAGGGTCTATTTACAAATACTTATGTAATAGCCGAAATTGTTACATGATTAAATTCCAGCTACTAGCCACAAAAGTGGGTAATACAAACAAAACTCGTACATGGCTCGTAGGGAGAATGGATTTCCATCAATGGCTGGGCTACTGGGGTACCGCCCGTCACAGTACGGGGCCTAGATCACCGTACCGAGGATTACTCCCTTCATCCCCTGCAACAAAAGGCCGGAACCATTCCTTACTGAACAGTCCCGAACAAGATAAACCCTGTGGTTGGCGCGACCAACCACCCACTAAGCCGGAAAAAAAAGGACATCTAGAAAGGGGAAATATCTTGTCCTGCTTGGGCATGACCCACCTAACCTTGATGCACCTCCCCTGTTTTAGCCATTCCCGGTTGATGAGGCTTGAGGTTAAGCGATACCTTTAGAACGTTTTCACTTAGAATGTCCATCGCCCACCTGACGATGTTTCGCAAGCATTCATCCATACAAGTCCGTCCCGGATTCGAACGGAACCGAAGGCACTACTCCTACTACATCCATTTTGGAAATATCCTCAGGATTAGTAGCGACTAGCCCTTGCACTTCACTGCTCCATCTTCGACTTCGAACACGTTTTTCGCACGAAACGTACAAACCGGATTGAAGTGGTTTTCGAGAAATAAATCTCGATCCCGGTCTCTTCGAAACGATCAACGCAGTTGTCCAATATTGATAGTCGGTGATTTAACTATCAATTTATATTCATAAACATCCATCACACAATAAATAATTCCCACATTATTTATTTGCCTCAATATCTTTAAAAGATATAATTTCAAATTTCCCAAGCTCATTTGAAAACATTTTCCAAAATTCTTCCTTTACAAGGTAAATCTTTTACCCTTAATTTCCCTTGGAAATAACCAAGTTCAAAACAATTTAAATTTTAAAACAGTTAAAACATTTTTAGTGAAATATACTTAAATATGGGAATTTACTTCTAGTTACTTACTCAAAATATAATTCCAAAATATGTACAGTAAAACCATTTATTAAGATATAAACTTTGATTTTAAATAAGGTTTTTGTTAAACAAAACTTAAAAGTAGTGTTTTAATAAGGTAAATCCTAATTTCAAATGACTTAAGTCAAAAACAGCCTTTGAATAAATTCATTTGTAAAAATAATTACTAATGAAATCGCAAATATCCACTATTACTAAGTTATTAATTAGCTTTTAAAGTTTTCCAAACACTCGTTTGAAACAAGTTCAAACTTAAAATTTAATTTTAATAAAACCTGTTTAAAACCCGGACTTGGTTTTTCCCAGGGAAGCTCATTCCCACTCAAATATCCCAAAAATCCTTCTTATGAATTCTGTCAATTTATTTATATTCAGGTTTACGTTTTAATAACATAAATTTACTTTCACATTTATCAACTGATAACGTTTCTCTTTGATTATCATTCCAGATTTACAAATTTTCAATTTTCATTCTAAATAGATTTCAAATTTTAATTCTTTTAAATTCATTATTTAACAATATCTTTTATTCCTCTAAAATTCAATTTATCCATTTATAATTAATTATGGATTTATAATTTACCCAGCAATATTCCAATACAATTTTATTTCAGTTTTCCATCCAGGCAGATTCTAATTTTTATATTCCTTATTTATTAGTTTCTTAATTCCTTTTTAAAACCCAATTTAATTTCTTTATAATTAAAACTCCAAATTTCTTTATAATTTAACATTCTAGGCTTATAGTTTATCCCACAATTTCACAATACAATTTAATCCCAAATTTATCAATCACAATATATAACAAGCATCATCATCAATTATAAAAATAATTACTACATTGTGAGGAATCCAGTTGGATCCCTCCAACCTGTTTTTCCTGCATCCACAAATATTAGCACAACACTATAAATATATATCAATCCAGGCTGATATAAATAAACATTTCAACCAATCACACAGATATTTAAATATTAACTATTTAAATCAGCAAACATTCCAGATGTGAGTGAGATTAACTCACCTTGAGTTTCGGCGAGCGTTCAAAATTTAAATTAAACCGAACGATGTTCGATTTAACCCAAATTTCTACTTGCCCAGAATAACTCCGGATCTGCACCAACTCGTAGTATTCTTTTCTGCGATCCCGACGCCGCGAATTTCGCTCGAATCTGATTTCACACGAAAAAGTTATCAAATTTAAAGATTTGAATTTACATTTAAAACAATTCTCTTTTTTTTTTAAATGTTACCAGAGAAAAACGCGGCCGACCTTCTTCCTCTTCATCACGCAACATCTCCAGGCAAACAAACCCACCAATGTACAAACTAGGGTTAGATGCCGCTCTCCACACGACGAGCTTTAGCTCGATCGGCGACCACCGCAACTACGCTCAACTCGGCCTCTACCCACCCCTTAGTCGCGCACGAGCTCGGCTCCCCATAAGTCGCGAAAAATGCCTCTACACGCACGACGAACCAGCCCCTACATCTTCCTCCGGTTGACTAGAACGCGAATCAGCCGTTGGATCTAAAGCCCTCGATGCACTCTTCCATCTTCCAGTTGGAGGTTTTCGCGATTGCTCGACGGTTTGATCGCAAATTGGAGGAGAAAGTCAATTATTTTCGGCCATTGGAACCAAACTGCGGCGGCTCCAATATTTTGCTAGGGTTTAGTAACGATTAATGTGTATATATTATATTATTTTATATTATTTTATTATTATTCTTCAATTGTTTAACGACTAAGCAAACGAGCTCCAATTCTCACTTTCCAACAGGCATACCTGGAGTTTTTCCGCATTCCGGACACAATGTAATAGGTTTCGTAAGCTAATTCGGTCGTATGTGCGAGTTACAGAATTAAACGATCAATTTCAAATTAAATCGATTAAAAAGATTTCGATGCGTTTCGAGCTGCCGGGGTCAAACGACAACTGTGATTGCTACGAAAATTAAAAATCCAATAATAACTAACTATCACGGTTCCAATGAAACTGGTTTCGTCGAATTCTGAGACTGTGCCCCGGAAGGCTATTTTAACTCGTCTATTTAATCGGGCGAGTTTCAAAATTAACGAAAACGCTTAAAATTTCACCTTTAAAATTTTAATAACTTAATAATAAATCATACAAAATTTATAAACACATTAAAAATCATTCTGGCTCATTCTAGACCAAAATCTGATTAATTACATTTTAATAATATTAAATCCTATTTATTAAATTAATACAAAATCCCAAATATTAATTTATTAACTTTAAAATTCATCTAAAATTCCCACCACGCTATTTGCACTCAAATAACTGAAAATAGATTTTTAAAACCATTTTCATCACTATTTACATCCAGATTTACTTTTATTCCAATTCCGCGTATTTAAATTACCATTTTCCCATTATTCAAATTCAACCGGAATTACTATAATTAAAAATTTATAGCTTATTTCATTGATTGAGCCCGAATTCATCCATTTCAAAATCAATTAAGAATCCACATTAAACATTTAAAACGAATTAAATGTTCAAATTCAATGGCTTAAAAATACGGGATGTTACATTCCTCCCCCCTTATAAAAATTTCGTCCCCGAAATTTGCTAAGGTAGAAATTACCCTTCAACCCATTTACTTACCCAATTTGCTTAGTTAAAAGCTTATATTTACTTTCCCAAAATCCTTTAGCTAAATCCACAAATTCATTTTCTTTACTTATTCTAAAGCTTTAATTTTAACTTGCAACTTTCCAAGTTAATTACAAATTTTCAAAATTCCCAAAAAAAATTCTAACTCCCAAAATTTCCGGAAAATTTTGGCAGAGTCTCCCCTGCACGGAGGAGCTTTCGCGATATCGCGATACAAATAAATATATATACATCGAGCCACACGGTCGGAAACCAAAATATATCACAATATATATATCATTTTCCCAATTATATTTGCGTAGGCGTACCTTTTTAGCAAATATTAATAGCGAGCGGCTAATATTTTATCATATACGCGCTCCAACTCTCTCGAACGCCTCCCGTACCTGTACTTACTCAACAAACTCATTAGTTTTCAAAGATATGAACACTTTACAACATTTCCAATCTAAATGTAAGCCAACATATCCATTTCATAATCCAAACAATAATTTGTATGGTTTCATAAGTGAACCATATTTTATAGCATGCATAAAGTTTCCTTTCTAATTCCGAATTCCATTTTATTTCACACAAAAGATTTACAAACAAGCTTCGCCATTCCAATTCATACTTTATAAAATTTTTGAATTGATTCACCAAGCAAGTTTTATTTCAATTTGCAACATTTGCCTTTCTATTATGATTCACTCATATTTATACTCAAACCCATTTATTAAGATTTTAGCCCATTCTACTTTCATCCAACCAAACTTCATTTTACTTCACTTAAATGATTTACGTTCAAGTTTACCATATGCCTTACTTACATTTCTTTATTTAACTTACATTCCCAATTTTATTCAATCAAATTTTATTTTAAACTTGAAACATTTGCATTTCTTTCATGATCCATTTCCATTCATATGCAAAATCACTTAACATGTCAATCCATTCCAATTAATTCAAAAACCAATTATTTGCTTACTTTAAACTATTTATCTTCATTTACCACAATTAGACAAATTTACAATGCAAATTTGCATGTTATTCATGGAATAACCCATTACTTAAGCTTATAATAGTTTTAAAATTAATTCCCACTAAGATTCATATTAATTTATCAAATTCTGCATGGTTCACAATCCAAGTATTCTTATTCCATTTCAATTATTAAATCAATCCTTATTCTCACTTTTCAAATTTATTAATCATTTTAAGTTTATGTTTATTATATTATTATTATATTTTTTTTTTCATAGTTATATAAGTCATTCCATTCTTATTTACAACTCATATATTCTTTCTTCATCACAATAACTATCTTAAAAGTCATTTGCTCGAATTCAAAATTTTATTGTCCAAACAAATTTCATTTAAAGCTATTTCATAAGCTTAAAAATAACCATCTCATCATCTTTCTTAAATGATTTCAATTCCATAATATCTCAATTTGTTTCCATTTTAATTGATTCTTACCAAATCAAACCATTTACAAATTTTAATCCCACTAGCTTAAACATTTAGCTTAACCACAATTATTTAATTTGCTTAAGCTTTCTTTACAATATCTCCATTATCTTCTTATAAATCAAATTTTATTTTCATTTGATTCTCATCCAAATCAAATTCCAATTCATTAACAAACTTTAATGCACTTTGCCTATTTATTAAATCCATTTTAGACTTATTTTATTAGCAAAGAAACCACTTTAAATTAGTTCACTCATTTGAATTTATTTACAATTCAAACCATCATTATTATAATTTAATTCCATTTTTCATTCACACTTCATTATTTGTTACCACCAATTTAAATCCCATGCTACAGTTAGATTTCTATTTACTTTCCAAATTTTGATCAATTATCAAAATTCTATTCATTACAATGAAAAAATTCCATTTAATTGTAATTCAATTAGTCTCTAACCTAATCCATATTAGGTTCTAATTCACTTCCTCAATTCATACTGAACTTATTTACAATACGACCATTTTCAAATGTTCTAAACAAGAACTAGGTTCCATTTACCCTTCAATTATTTACAAGCTTCCAAAACTATACCCGTTCCCGTACTATTTTCATTTAATTTAGCTTATACTAAATTCACCTTCAAGCTTCCCTTTATTTAATTCAGCTTATGCTAAATTCATTCTCAAATAATCCCCTTGAATTTAGTTAAGTCAAACTTTTATTCATACCATATCTTTTCAGCACAATTAGATTTCTTTCAATTCAAGTCTTTCCAAATTTAGATTCAAGTTTTAACTAAATTTATTTAGCCATCTTGAATTCATTTCATTTTCCCTTACTATCTTAAATAAGGATTTAATTCCATTCATATTTATTCATAACACAATTGAATCTTGTTTTTAATTAAATCCAATTCCATCTCAATTCCATTCGATTGAAGTTAAATCCAATTCAATCTAATTTTAATTCATTTAGATTTAATTCAATTTCAAATTCTCAACTTTAATTCTCCATATACAAGTTCAAAACTTGTTTACTAATTTAAGTTCATTCATTTCCTTTATATCTCACTTTACCTTATTTCAATTTACATTTCATTTGAGATTAAGTTTGGACTCACCATACCATTCAACTATTTCCCAATTGTGATTATAATTTCATTCTTATTTATATAAGTTCACCAACTTATTTATTTTAAAGCTCATATTGCTCATTTGAATCCATTTACAGCGTATAATCACAATTTCAAATTATATATATGTGTATCACTGAATTCTTAAGGATACAAATTCCTTTCATTTACCTTCCATTCACTTACGTTAAATTTAATTTCAAGATTAAATTTTTCATTCTTTCCTTCTATTTATTATCAACTTCACTAAATTAATTCAATAGTTAATTTTTAATTTTACACACTATTTAAATATAAAATTTTCCAGAATTCATTTTATCCGGTTTTTATTTCAAAACCAATTTGAAATATATCAAATATATACCTATTTGATATATCAATCAAATCTCCAGATTTTTTTCCAAAACAATTTGTTTATACCAAAACAAATTTCCCCATTTTTGGAATGTCCAAAACAACTGTTATACCCTACTAGTCCAAACAATACCGTAACCAAATATTAGGGAAGCAATCCATCAGTTTAGAAACTCAAAAATGAATTCTAATGATGTGGCCAGCATCATCAGGATTATTTTCCAGCGACTGAAGTGAGTTCAATGCTTCTTACTTTTCTAAATTCATTTCAAAACAGTTTCCATTTAAAAATATTTCCCAAACAATATTCCAACATTGCCTTCAAACACCTTCAAATCTCAACAAACATTTCAAACTTTCCCAGGATTTTAAATTTCCAAACTTTTATTTTTATTTTATTTAAAATCCTTTCCAAAACTTCCGGGATTTAAATTCTGGCTGGGTTTAAATTAGTTATTCTCTTTTGTATACTTTATACTCATGGAATTTATTTGGTTATATCCATTTCACATTTCAGATTAACTTTTAGATTCTTATTTACTTATTATATTAACACCCAATCAACTAAAAATATATATATAATAATTTCAGAAACTTATTTCTTTTATTTCAAAATATAATTTTGGGTAAAATTATTTCATTTACCCCCTTTAAACACAATACTATGTCGGTTTATCTTGTTCAATAGTTTAGAAACCCCTATCGATACGGTTGTACTTCCCGTATCGACCAGAATTCATAAACACTCAACCGATAAGTCAACACAGTATAAAAACAATTTTATATTCACTAACAAGTACGCTTTCATATCTATTAA
This sequence comes from Allium cepa, assembly GCA_030765085.1. NCBI lineage: Eukaryota > Viridiplantae > Streptophyta > Magnoliopsida > Asparagales > Amaryllidaceae > Allium > Allium cepa. The sequence goes on from CM060945.1 coordinate 510,245,509, forward strand.
TACGCTCAACTCATTATAGAGTACTATTGACTCTGTTTAATGAGTAATTTCCCCACCAAAGCCTACGTTGTCACCAACCTAAGCTCTGATACCAAGTGTGACAGCCCGCAAATCCATACCCCTTGAATCAACACTATTCTACCTCTATTAACTCAAGTGGCATAGAATTACGAACCATTAGGGTTAAAGAAGAAGAGATAGAAGAAGAAGAAACCAAACAATATCAGAATCTCACAGTCGCAGCGGAATAAAATATAATAGTAAATGTAGAACTTTACACAAAATGAAATCTATTACTGTTTTATACATCATATCATCAGAGTATCTCATACATCAACAATCAAAAATCAGACCTACCATACAATCACAGCAGCGGATATATATATAGGTACATATAATACGTCCCGGACTCCAGCTCCTCTCCTGCTCCATAGCATCCTGACCTGAACATATAATACTCGGTCTGACCCGAGCATTATAATGAAATAACACCAGAGTCAGTCTGGAATACCAGCTGATAATAATGCATCCAAATTGATTATTAAAGTTTCAAATATCGGGTTTTAATCTTACGATAGCTAAAACACTTTTTTATAGAAATCCTCTGATATTATAATAGGGTCTATTTACAAATACTTATAAAATAGCCGAAATTGTTACATGATTAAATTCCAGCTACTAGCCACAAAAGTGGGTAATACAAACAAAACTCGTACAAGGCTCGTAGGGAGAATGGATTTCCATCAATGGCTGGGCTACTGGGGTACCGCCCGTCACAGTACGGGGCCTAGATCACCGTACCGAGGATTACTCCCTTCATCCCCTGCAACACAAGGCCAGAACCATTCCTTACTGAATAGTCCCGGACAAGATAAACCCGGTGGTTGGCGTGACCAACCACCCACTAAGCCGAAATAAAAAAAAGGACATCTAGACAGGGGAAATATCTTGTCCTGCTTGGGCATGACCCACCTAACCTTGCTGTACCTCCCATGTTTTAGCCATTCTCGGTTGATGAGGCTTGAGGTTAAGCGATACCTTTAGAACGTTTTTCACTTAGAATGCCCATCGCCCACCTGACGATGTTTCGCAAGCATTCATCCATACAAGTCCGTCCCGGGTTCGAACGGAACCGAAGGCACTACTCCTACTACATCCATTTTGGAAATATCCTCAGGATTAGTAGCGACTAGCCCTTGCACTTCACTGCTCCATCTTCGACTCCGAACACGTTTTTCGCACGAAACGTACAAACCGGATCGAAGTGGTTTTCGAGAAATAAATCTCGATCCCGGTCTCTTCGAAACGATCAACGCAGTTGTCGAATATTGATAGTCGGCGATTTAACTATCAATTTATATTCATAAACATCCATCACACAATAAATAATTCCCACATTATTTATTTGCCTCAATATCTTTAAAAGATATAATTTCAAATTTCCCAAGCTCATTTGAAAACATTTTCCAAAATTCTTCCTTTACAAGGTAAATCTTTTACCCTTAATTTCCCTTGGAAATAACCAAGTTCAAAACAATTTAAATTTTAAAACAGTTAAAACATTTTTACTGAAATATACTTTAAATATGGGAATTTACTTCTAGTTACTTACTCAAAATATAATTCCAAAATATGTACAGTAAAACCATTTATTAAGATATAAACTTTGATTTTAAATAAGGTTTTTATTAAACTAAACTTAAAAGTAGTGTTTTAATAAGATAAATCCTAATTTCAAATGACTTAAGTCAAAAACAGCCTTTAAATAAATTCATTTGTAAAAATAATTACTAATGAAATCGCAAATATCCACTATTACTAAGTTATTAATTAGCTTTTAAAGTTTTCCAAACACTCGTTTGAAACAAGTTTAAACTTAAAATTTAATTTTAATAAAATCTGTTTAAAACCCAAACTTGGTTTTTCCCAGGGAAGCTCATTCCCACTCAAATATCCCAAAAATCCTTCTTATGAATTTTGTCAGTTTATTTAGATTCAGGTTTACATTTTAATAACATAAATTTACTTTCACATTTATCAACTGATAACGTTTCTCTTTGATTATCATTCCAGATTTACAAATTTTCAATTTTCATTCTAAATAGATTTCAACTTTTAATTCTTTTAAATTCATTATTTAACAATATCTTTTATTCCTCTAAAATTCAATTTATCCATTTATAATTAATTATGGATTTATAATTTACCCAGCAATATTCCAATACAATTTTATTTCAGTTTTCCATCCAAGCAGATTCTAATTTTTATATTCCTTATTTATTAATTTCTTAATTCCTTTTTAAAACCCAATTTAATTTCTTTATAATTAAAACTCCAATTTTGTTTATAATTTAACATTCTAGGCTTATGGTTTATCCCACAATTTCACAATACAATTTAATCCCAAATTTATCAATCACAATATATAACAAGCATCATCATCCATTATAAAAATAAGTACTACATTGTGAGGAATCCAGTTGGATCCCTCCAACCTGTTTTTCCTGCATCCACAAATATTAGCACAACACTATAAATATATATCAATCCAGGCTGAAAAAAATAAACATTTCAACCAATCACACAGATATTTAAATATTAACTATTTAAATCAGCTAACATTCCAGATGTGAGTGAGATTAACTCAACTTGAGTTTCGGCGAGCGTTCGAAATTTAAATTAAACCGAACAACGTTCGATTTAACCCAAGTTTCTACTTGCCCGGAATAACTCCGGATCTGCACCAACTCGTAGTATTCTTTTCTGCGATCCCGACGCCGCGAATTTCGTTCGAATCTGATTTCACACGAAAAAGTTATTCAAATTTAAAGATTTGAATTTACATTTAAAACAATTCTCTTTTTTTTTTAAATGTTACCAGAGAAAAACGCGGCCGACCTTCTTCCTCTTCATCACGCAACATCTCCAGGCAAACAAACCCACCAATGTACAAACTAGGGTTAGATGCCGCTCTCCACACGACGAGCTTTAGCTCGATCAGCGACCACCGCAACGACGCTCAACTCGGCCTCTACCCACCCCTTAATCGCGCACGAGCTCGGCTCCCCATAATTCGCGGAAAATGCCTCTACACGTACGACGAACGCAGCCCCTACCTCTTCCTCCGGTTGACTAGAACGCGAATCAGCCGTTGGATCTAAAGCCCTCGATGCACTCTTCGATCTTCCAGTTGGAGGTTTTCGCGATTGCTCGACGGATTGATCGCAAATTGGAGGAGAAAGTCAATTATTTTCGGCCATCGGAACCAAACTGCGGCGGCTCCAATGTTTTGCTAGGGTTTAGTAACGGTTAATGTGTATATATTATATTATTTTATTATTATTCTTCAATTGTTTAACGACTAAGCAAACGAGCTCCAATTCTCACATACCAACAGGCATACCTGGAGTTTTTCCGCATTCCGGACACAATGGAACATGTTTCATAAGATAATTTGGTCGTATGTGCGAGTTACGGAATTAAACGATCAATTTCAAATAAATCAATTAAAACGATTTCGATGCGTTTCGAGCTGCCGGGGTCAAACGACAATTCCAATTGCTACGAAAATTGAAATCCAATAATAACTACCTATTACGGATCCAATGAAACTGGTTTCGTTGAATTCCGAGACTGTGCCTCGGAAGGCTATTTTAACTCGTCTATTTAATCGGGTGAGTTTCAAAATTAACGAAAACGCTTAAAATTTCACCTTTAAAATTTTAATAACTTAATAATAAATCATATAAAATTTATAAACACATTAAAAATCATTCTGGCTCATTCTAGACCAAAATCTGATTAATTACATTTTAATAATATTAAATCCTATTTATTAAATTAATACAAAATCCCAAATATTAATTTATTAACTTTAAAATTCATCTAAAATGCCCACCACACTATTTACACTCAAATAACTCATAATAGATTTTTAAAACCATTTTCATCACTATTTACATCCAGATTTACTTTTATTCCAATTTCGCGTATTTAAATTATCATTTTCCCATTATTCAAATTCAACCGGAATTACTATAATTAAAAATTTATAGCTTATTTCATTGATTGAACCCGAATTCATCCATTTCAAAATCAATTAAGAATCCACATTAAACATTTAAAACGAATTAAATGTTCAAATTCAATGGCTTAAAAATACGGGATGTTACAAGGTTTTTCCAATAGCTGACCCTCTTGAAAATCCTCCGGAAAGAGTTTCAACTTCATTGAGTCAACGGGCTTTCAGCCAACTATGTATTCAATTCGGCATTGCTGAAGCGGATGCTCTACTTCCTGGGGTAAATGACACTGCCGATAGACCGCCTCCTGGCTTCGTTGCAGTAAATCGTCAAATGTGTTTGAATGGAGCCATTCCCCCCTTCAACGATTTTCTCACGACACTTCTCCTTCGACTAACTATTTCTCCATTCCAGTTGCACCCTAATGGCTATGCCATTTTGATTGGGTTGTGCGTACTATTCAGGAGGACGCTTAACCGCCTCCCAAGCTTCGAGGAGATATGCTATTTGTGTTCATTCGGGAGGAACAAAGATCATCCTTCTATTACTCTTGTAAGGGGTGCAAGAAACCGTAAATTGATTACGGATCTGCCCGAGAGCGCTCATGGGTTTTTAAACCAATTCTTCTTTGTCCATTGCCCTTCGGGATTCTACGGTATCTTGAGAGTAGGAAGTAAGACTACCTATCTTCGTTCACTTCATTTCTGAGCCTTTCAAAATTCGAGTCGTCAAGTGCTAACTTCATTCTTTACTTTTGCAGCACTTCCTCCTCCCTCCAAAGATTCTAGTCACAAACCAACTTTCGAAAGATTGAGTGCTGTGGCTGTCGATGAGAGGAGTATTAAGTTTTTGCTGAAGGACGAATTTTTGCACCAATTCGGACTCTTACACTCTTCTCGATCCATTCAGTCCCCTGATGCCCCCGGTTCTCAAACAGAGGCGTCAGATGCCCCAGCCTCCGCAAAGGAATCCACACTGAAGGAACCTATTGTAGAGGCTTCATTAGTGAAATGCTCTAGTTCCGTTGACGGTTCAGAATTATCTAAACCTTCCCCGGTTATTAAAGAAGAAGAATTTCTTCAACATTCCAGAAAGGCTACTGGAGAAGCTGGGGGAGCTGGGGAAGAAAGTTCTGCTACGAAGAGTGTAAAGCATGCTGAAGAGAGCACTACTGATGTGACCCATTCCGTTGGGCATGATGGTAATGATGCTTTGGGGGATTAAGTGACCTTATGGTGACTTCCCAAGAGCATTTTAAAGATGACACCATCACCTCTAAGCTTGTTTCTCCAACAATCGAAGCGACATCCGTTTTGCGATCAATTCCATCAAAGAGTGATTTGTAGCTTGACGCGTGTAGTTCACACGTCACACACACTTAGGATTTTTAGCAAGTATGTGCACTTAGCCTCTTTATTTCGAAGATTTCTAAATTCTATCCATTCTTCAATTTCAGGTTCTCCCATGGGACACAGCGGCTCATACTACGATGACTTTCAACGCTATGCAAGGGTGACTCTTACGACCACAGGCGTTATCTTCCTGCCTCTAGGGAAACTGATGAGGAAAGCTCGCGAGAGGCAGGCTCATGAGGGGCGCTATGGAAGGAGAGACGACCGACATGACAATGACTCCCATATGAGAAAGTCTCATGACGATAAAGGGAAGAGTCATATAGTTGATGATTCAAGCAAGCGGGCCAAGCTTAGCGAAAAGTCTTCATCTGAAGTTTCCAACGTGCCCACTGCTCCTACCTCTATAGACATCTCCTCTAGCTCTCCTGCCCTTCAAAGAGCTGACATTCAATCAATCATTAATAGGCATGCTTATCAAGTTGAGAGACCTCCGCCTGCACTCCAAAGCCGATTTCCACATTGGTGTTTGAAAGTAGTACACTTTGATCTGGACTTGGTTCCCATTGACAAACAGGCCATGCTGAGAAATCTTGACGCCGTCAAGCTTGATATCGAAAGAATGTCTGGCTGGCAAAAACTAGTTGATGAGCTTCAGAGGGCAAATCACTTAAATCTCGAGGCCACGCTGACCATGGAAAGTGATAAGTCCGAGTGGCAGAAAGTTCTAGATCAGCATGATACAGAAATGATAAGCATCACTGCCTACAACGAGAAACTTAAGGCTGAAGTCAAGAAGCTTAAAATGATCTTGCCACCTCTTCCACTTCTTATACTCAAAAGGAAGAGGTTCTTCAGAAGCAAGTAAGAGACGCCCACGCTGCTCAACGGGACGCTGAGGCTAAAGTTGGGGCAAACAGAAAATCGTGGAGAATTACCACAGTGATGTTGCTCAGCTGCGGGAAAAGACTAGCTCTCAAGATTTGGAGATTGTAAAGTTAAAAGCTCAGCTTTCCAAGGCTGAAAAGGAGCGTGACGAGGCCATCGCTGGAAAGGCAGCAGCTGAACAATCACATGAAGCGACTAAGGCCAACATCAGCTCCACTCTATTCAAGTTTTATCTTCATAGCGTCTTGGAACGTGGCAGTCTTTCATTTTTGGGCCCAAAGTATGAGATAACCCTAGCTGAAGTGTGGGAGGCAGTAGTTGATATGCTTAGGGGCGATGGCTACGCTGAAGAGGATCTTGAGGCTTATTATTTAGATGATGAGGGTCGTGCCGCCCTTGCTAAAGGGAAAAAGCAACTTGCCAAGGAGCGAGCCGAAGCGGCGGAAGGAGAGCATTTGGAGAAGGCACCTTTGACCGACCCAACTTGTCCTTCAGCTTCGATTAACATCGATATTATTGGCTCCAGTTCTCACTCTCCGCCTCCTGCAAAAGCCGAAACTGAAATTACAACTGCTCATGCCGAAGGGAAGGCCCAAGAAAACAATGAAGCCCAAGATTTTAAAATTGACGTGATAATGCCAACCACTCCAGGTCACTTCAATACTGATCCAGCTCAAGTGGACTACTCGTTTGCTTCACATGAGCTCTATGAACTTCTTGCTTATTACTTAAACCTCGGCGTGCCACTGTCTCCTCTCTTTGCGAGAAATACTGATGTTAATTTTTCTTCTTCTGTAGTGAAAACAACAAGTGTTGTACAAGCTTCGCCTCCTCCAGCTGTTGCCCCTCCACCTCTTCAAGTTACTCCTTCTTCTGCTTCTTAACCGGGGTCGCAAGAAGAACAAATAGGAGCTCTTCAAGGCTTAGATGACCCGGTCGCTTCACAAGAGCAGAAGGCCGAAGAACTTGAGGAGGGTGAGAAGACCCCGGAGAAATTTACTACCGATGATACAAAGCTAATTGATCTTGTTAATGCAAAAAATATATGCTAACACCCCGGTGTGAGTTATGATATAGTGAAAGCACCACCCGTTGGTACGGGAACTAAAATAAGCAGAGAATAGCAAAAAATAGAAAAGAGATGACAATTTTTATAGTGGTTCGGCTTAAAGTCCAGCCTACCTCCACTTTATATCTTTTATTATGATCTTTAAGTACACTTTGTTACAACTAAACTTCAAGTACAACAAACTTCAAAGACTTGAGCTTCCAAAGGAGAATCGAATCGGTGAAGAAGTTTGATCCATTATGGAATTGATCTCTGAAGTTGTTATGATGTTGTCGGACTTGGAGAACGAGTTGCTTGAATTTCAAAGTGGCAGCGTTTCGGCTTTTCAGGAAAATTCCCCCTTTCAAGTGTGGAGAAGGTGAGGTATTTATAGAAGAGGTTGGGCTTAGGTCGGCCATGTTATAGGTCGCGAGCGACCTAGGAAGCTGCGATATAAGAGTGGTCTTGAGGTAGCTTAAGTCGTTAATGACCTAGTGGAGCCATCCTGGATGAGATACAGACCGTGAGCGACTTAGTATGCATAGCATAGGAGTTATCTTGGCTTGCTTAGGTCGTGGGCGACCTATGCGGCTCTACTTTGCCTTAACTCGTTAGGTTGTTAACCCGTTAGGTCACTAGACCTTCTAACCCGTTAGGTCGCTAGACCTTCTAACCCGTTAGGTCGCTGAGTCTTTTAACCCGTTAGGTCGCTGAACCTTCTAACTCGTTAGGTCGCTCAGTCTTCTAAACCGTTAGGTCGCTGAACCTTCTAACCCGTTAGGTCGCTGAGTCTTCTAACCCGTTAGGTTGCTGAGTCTTCTAACCCGTTAGGTCGCTGGGTCCCTTAGGTCGTTAGGTCGATACTTCTCTAGGTCGCTGGGTCGTGAAAAAGAGGAGTTAACACTTGCCCCTCGAAGTATACGCCTAAGGACTAGGTCGTGTGCTTCGATACTTCTTAACTCGTGCCTTGCTGAGTCGTTAGGTCGTGAGCGACTTAATGAGGGAGTTAGGTCATTCGCACCGATTCAGGTTCCACTGCCCCTATATATAAGTCGCTTAACAGTCCTTCTTCTCTTTACTTGCTCTAACTCTCAAAACTGCCATTGAAGAACCTCTGAGCTTTCAAAGGCGAATTCGAACTAATTGGTCGTCGATCATCTTCATCATCACATCACGTAAGTGGATCCGTTCATTATCGAATCCACGATCACCATCGAATCACGAATTCCCCATATTCCGTCCCTAATCCAATTTCATATGTCGCGTTCACCATGAGTCAAGTTACGATCGATTTTTGATCGTCATTGATTACATTATCATTGTAATTCTCGTGAACATAGTAGTGCATCAGATTTATGATGGATTTGAGGTGATTTGATTCGGTTTGAGGTGATTTGAGGTGATTTGATTCGTGAACATAGTAGTGCATCGGTTTTATGATGGGTTATTGGGTCTCAGGTTGACTGGTTTGTGAGTTAAGTGAGTTATTGAGTGAAGAAGAGTTAGCAGGTTAAGGAGAGTTAGGAAATGCCCGGCTTAAGAGCTTCGAACGACCTAGGGCTTGATAATTTGGACATGAATCGCACGACCTAACGGCGTATCATCCAAATTCTGAGCGACCTAAGAGATTGCGACATATGTGACTCATGACCTAAGATGTATAGTATGTTGCTTCGGATGAGATAACCCTTTTAACGACCTATCTTTAGGTCGCACTATGATTTGGGCGAGCTAACACTTAAGAAAATTTGCCTTGTAGTGACTTAATCTTGCCAGAATAGCAAATGAATTCCAAACAGAACGACTTAAGGAAAGCCCGACCTATGTTAAGTCGTTTGAGCATGATTTGGACAACCTAAAGAACCCCGAGTTAACTTAAGTCGTTCCTGCGACCTAAGAAGTGAACAGGACTTGAACACTTGTAAAATTTGACAGAACTTGATTGAATTTCCAACTTGAACAGCCAGAATGAACTGCTTGAACTTGTTGCACTTTTTCATAGATTATAATAACTTTTAAGCTAACAACCTGTTAAATGCAACATTTGCAGAAAACTTAGGCAAATATACTGCCATTGACTACCCGTATCGAATGACAGATTAGTCGATAAAGAATAATCAACTTAAGTGAATTTTGTAAATGAAATGCTGTGAATCAACAAGTTCAAGTGAAGTATTAAAGAAAAAGCTAAAATAATCAACTAAAGCTGATCTGTTTGCATCAACACTATACTTGGACTTAAAATAACAAGCCCTGAAACTTTATAATCGACAAATGCCAATTAATTTAGTTCCAGTAATATCTGCTTGTCATTTTATTAGTTTTGCACAACACTTCACACATTCGGAAACGTGCACCTTCATATTTGAATATCCAGTTCCTTGTGTAGAATGACTTCTCAACAAATGCAAGAAGAGACAGCAGAGCGAGCCGATGAAGTTTTCCCAATAGCTGACCCTCTAGAAAATCCTCTAGAAAGAGTTTCAACTTCATTGAGTCAACGGGCTTTCAGCCAACTATGCATTCAATTCGGCATCGCTGAAGCGGATGCTCTACTTCCAGGGGTAAATGACACTGCGGATAGGCCGCCTCCTGGCTTTGTTGCAGTCGACCATCAAATGTGCCTAAATGGATCTATTCCCTCATTCAACGATTTTCTTAGAATACTCCTTCGATTAACTATCTCTCCATTTTAGCTGCACCCTAACGGCTACGCCATTTTGATTGGGTTGTGCGTACTGTTTAGGTGGACGCTTAATCACCTCCCAAGCGTCGAGGAGATCTGTTACTTGTGTTCATTCGGGAGGAACAAAGATAACCCTTCCATCACCCTTGTAAGGAGTGCGAGAAACCGTAAACTGATTACAGATCTTCCCGAGAGTGCTCACGGGTTTTTTAATCAGTTCTTCTTTGTCCGCTACCCCCCGGGATTCTATGGCATATGGAGAGTAGGAAGTAAGACTACTTATCTCTGTTTACTTTATTTCTGAGCCTTTCAGAACTCGAGTCATCAAGTGTTAACTTCATTCTTCACTTTTACAGCAATTCCTCCTCCCTCAAAAGATTCTAGCCATAAACCGACTTTTGAAAGATTGAATGCCGTAGCTGTTGATGAGAGAAGTATTAAGTTCCTACTAAAGGATGAGTTTTTGCACCAATTCGGACTTTTGCACTCTTCTCGATCTATTCAGCCTCATGATGCCCCCAGTTCTCAGGTAGAAACGCCAGATGCCCCAGCCTCCATAAATGAATCCGCACCGAAGGAACATACTGTGAAGACTTCATTAGTGAAATGCTCTAGTTCCGTTGACGGTGCAGGATTGTCTGGCAAATCTGAATTTCTTCCAGTTATTGAAGAAGAGGAATTTCCTCAACGTTCTAGGAAAGCTACTAGAGAATCTGATGAGGGAACTGAGAAAGAAAGTCTCGTTATAAAGAGTGCCAAGTGTGTCGAAGAGGGCATGACCCATTCCGTTGGGCACGATGGTGACAATATCTTTGGGGGACTGAGTGACCTTATGGTGACTTCCCAAGAGCTTTTTAAAGATGACACCATCACCTCTAAGCTCACTTCTCCATCAATTGAAGCAACATCCGTTTTACAATCAACTGCATCAACCCAAGAGTTGACTCTTGCTGCGAAAGCTGACATCACTCCTAAGCTGAAGAGTGGTTTGTAGCTTGACGCGCGTAGTTTGCACGCCACACACACTTAGGATTTTTGGCAATTATGTGCACTTAGCTTCTTTATTTCGAAGATTTATAAACTTTTTCTTTTCTTCACTTTCAGGTTCTTCTATGGGCGCAGCGGTTCGTATTACGACGACTTTCAACACTATGGGAGGCGCGATTCTTACGACCCCAGGTGTTATTTTCCTGCCTCCATAGAAATCGAAGAGGAAAGAGCAGTTAGAAAGGCTCGCGAAAGGCAGGCCTATGAGGAGCGGTATGGTAGAAGAGATGACTGTCATGACTCTCACCAAAGAGATGATGACTCCCATAAAAGAAAGTCTCACGATGACAAGGGAAAGAGTTATGAAGCTGAAGAGTCCAGCAAGCGGGCCAAGCCCAGCGAAAAATCTTCAGTTGAAATCTCTAAAGTGCCCGCTACTTCTATTTCCTTAGACATCCCTTCTAGCTCTCCTGCCCTCAAAAGAGCTGAGATTCAAACAATCATTAATAGGCCTCCGTATCAAGTTGCGAAGCCTCCTCCTACACTGCAAAGACGGTTTCCAAATTGGTGTTTAAAAGGAGTACGCTTTGATTTGAACCTGATTCCCATTGACAAACAGGCTATGCTGAGAAATCTTGATGCTTTTAGGCTTGACATTGGAAGAATGTCTGGGTGGCAAAAGCTAGTCGATGAGCTTCAAAGAGTGAACCGTCTAAATCTCGAAGCTATGCTGACCATGGAAAGTGATAAATTTGAATGATAAAAAGTTCTTGATCAGCACGACACGGAGATGAAGAATATCACTGCATACAATGAGAAACTCGAGGCTGAAGTCAAGCAACTTAAAGATGACCTTGCTACCTCTTCCAACTCTTATACTCAAAAGGAAGAGGTTCTTCAAAAGCAAGTAAGAGATGCCCATGCTAGTGAACGAGATGCTGAGGCTAGACTTGAGGCACGGCAGAGAATTGTGGAAAGCTACCGCAATGATGTTGCTCAGCTGCGGGAAAAGACTAGCTCCCAAGACATGGAGATTGAAATGTTAAAGGCTCAGCTTTCTAAAGTTGAAAAAGAGCGTGACGAGACCATTGCTGGAAAAGCAGCAGTTGAACAATCTCATGAGGAGACGAAGACTAACGTCAGTTCCACTTTATTCGAGTTTTACATTCAAAGCGTCTTGGGGCATGGCAGTCTCTCATTTTTACGTCCAAAGTATGAAATTACTCTAGCTGAAGTGTGGGAGGCGGCGGTTGAAATGCTTAAAGGTGCCGGCTACGCCGAGGATGGTCTTGAGGATCATTTTTTGGACGATGAAGGTCAAGCCGCCCTTGCCAGAGGGAAAGAACAACTCGCCAAAGAACGAGCCGAAGCGGCGGAAAGAGAGCTTTAAGGGAAGGCACCTTTGACCGACCCGACTCATCCTTCCGCTTCGGTTGACGTCGACATTATTGGCTCTAGTTCTCACTCTCCGCCTCCTGCCAAAGCCGAGACCGGAATTACAACTGCCCATGCCGAGGCCCAAGAAGAGATCGAAGCCCAAAATTTTGAAATTAATGTGATAAAGCCGACTTCTCCAGGTAACTTCAACACTGGTCTAGCTCAAGTGGAATACTTTTTTGCTTCACAAGAGTTTGATGAACTTCTTGATTATTACTTAAACCTCGACGTGCCACTATCTCCTATTTTTGCGAGAAATACTGGTGTTTAATTCTTCTTCTTCTATAGTGAAAATAATAAGCGTTGAACAGGCTTCGCCTCCTCCAGCCGCTGCTATTCCATCTCTTGAAGTTACTCCTTCTCTTGCTTCTCAACTAGGGTCACAATAAGAACAAATAGAAGCTCTTCAAGGCTTGGATGACCCGGCCGCTTCACAAGAGCAGAAAGCTGAAGAGCTTGAGGATGGTGAATGGACCCCGGAGGAATTCATTACCGATGATACAAAGTTGATTGATCTTATTGCTCTGGGCAGCGAATCTTCTTCAAAGAAGTGGGGCAAGCGTAGAGTTTCGAAGAAAAGGAAGGAAACTTCTGCTGGTGATGAGAAAGCACAAGAGGACCCAATTGTGCCTCTTTCTCCTCTTTCCCCGACCCGTTCAAGCCGACTTAAGAAGCTAACCATTAGGCCGGGCGAAGGCTCCAAAGGCGGAGGGAAGAAGAAGTGATGGGTCCGGCTTTATCCTTCTTATTTTTCCTTTTTACTTTTTGCTTGTATTGACCGGAGATTGTGCGGGTACCGGCCTCCGCCTTTTGAAACCTGCACATGTATATAGATTTTTTATAGTATGGAATAAAATGATTCTTTTTACTTGTACAATCTTTTGACTGTATTCGTGAATGCATTTATTCCTTATTTTCACACAAGTTTCTTTATTTTCTTTGTGTGATATTTCAGTGAGCTCGTGGTATGTTGCTTAAGCGTTGCTTTTATTAATGCAGCTATATTATATTGCCCCCATATCGCGGCTCATTGCAATCTTCTCCATTTTGAGGAGACTTGCACTCTTACATTAGAGAACAATTTTTCCATTTTGACGAAGTATTATTCTACTTTAGTAGAGTGTGCTTTTATTGGAGAAGTCTTCTCTTTTTTTTTTTAGAAAGAGTTTTTACACTTCAACTTTCGAAGGTGGTCACTTTTTATTTTTGAGAAGTGGATTCTCCTACTCGGTAAAGTGGGCTTACAAAGAAGGCTTTGATTTGTTTGTGCCTCTGAAGAGGGCTTCCAAAGAAGGCTTTGATTTGTTTGTGCCTCTGGCGAGGGCTTTTTGTTTGTGGCTATGGCGAGGGCTTTTTTGTTTGTGCCTCTGGCGAGGGCTTTTTTGTTTGTGCCTCTAGCGAGGGCTTTCTTTTTTGTGCCTCTGACGAGGGCTTTTTTGTTTGTCCCTTTACGTGGGGAAGCGTGCCTCCAAAGAGGGCTTTTTGGCTCTTCCACCCTAGAGAGGAGAAGAGGGCCTCCGAAGAGGGCTTTTTTGGCTCTTCCCCCTTGAGAGGAGAAAAGGGCCTCTGAAGAGGGCTTTTGGCTCTTCCCCCCTTGAGAGAAGAAGAGGGCCTCCGAAGAGGTCTTTTTTCTCTTTTCCCCTTGAGAGGAGAAGAGGGCCTCCGAAGAAGGTTTTTGCCTCCGAAGAGGGCTTTGGCATTTCAACTTGGTGAAGTAGGCCTCCGAAGAGGGCTTTGGAACTCCCCCCTTGTGAGGAGAAGTGGGCCTCCGAAGAGGGCTTTGGCACTCCTCCCTTGTGGGGAGAAATGGGCCTCCGAAGAGGGCTTTGGCACTTCAACTTGGTGAAGTGGGCCTCCGAAGAGGGCTTTGGCACTCCCCCTTGTGAGGAGAAGTGGGCCTCCAAAGAGGACTTTGGCACTTCAACTTGGTGAAGTGGGCCTCCGAAGAGGCTTTGTCACTCCCCCTTTGTGAGAAGAAGTGGGCCTCCTAAGAGGGGTTTTGGCACTCCCCCCTTGTAAGGAGAAGTGGGCCTCCGAAGAGGGCTTTGTTGTCTGCCTGGAAGGTTGCATCTCACAGTTAAGTGAATCCACGGAGCAGACGCAAGCTACCTAACTGGATGTTTGTTTGCACAAACGATCACAATTAACTAGCAAGGGCCTGGAATCTTCAATTTGGGAAGGTGTCCCGTCCGTGGTTCTACCAACCTTTTCGGTTGAGACACAAGATTCCATTTTGGTCATTCTTTGTCTGCTTGCCCATGTCTTTCCACCATCTGCCTCTCGGCGATTCCTCGTTATTGTTTCCAAACACATGTTCCCTTTCTTTGCAAGTTGTTTGCTTCTTTCTAGAGAAGCGCGTTTCATTATTAAGTGAACCCATGGGGCAGACGCAAGCTACTTGACCGGATGTCCATTTACAAAAACGATTGCAATCAGTTAGCTATGGCCTGGAACCTTCACGTTGGGAAGGTGCCCCTCCGGTGGAATCACCAACTATTTGTGAGAAGCACTTTTGATGTAGGAAAGAATATGGAATTTTTGTGACTTGGAATTTGATTGTTGAGTGATTTGGAGGAATCGCTGGGCCTTGTGACTCATTGAATAGGTAAGCTCTGCTTTGATAGCCTTTTCTTCTAGGAGCCATAATCTCGGATAGATTTCTGGTTTTTCGAGAGAGTCTGTGGAGCAATGGTTAGAGCACCCTGAGTTCGATTTCTCAGTGAAAGCACTAAAAATGTTAACGCAAAAAATATACGCTAACACCCCGGTGTGAGTTATGATATAGTGAAAGCACCACCCGTTGGTACGGGAACTAAAAATAAGCGGAGAATAGCAGAAAATAAAAAAGAGACGATAATTTTTATAGTGATTCGGCTTAAAGTCCTGCCTACGTCCACTTTATATATTTTATTATGATCTTTGAGCACACTTTGTTACGACTAAACTTCAAGTACAACAAACTTCAAAGACTTGAGCTTCCAAAGGAGAATCGAATCGGTGAAGAAGATTGATCCATTCTGGAATTGATCTATGAAGTTGTTATGATGTTATCGGATTTGGAGAACAAGTTGCTTGAATTTCAAAGTGGCAGAGTTTCGGCTTTTCAGGAAAATTCCCCCTTTCAAGTGTGGAGCAGGTGAGGTATTTATAGGAGAGGTTGGGCTTAGGTCGGCCATGTTATAGGTCGCGAGCGACCTAGGAAGCTGCGACATAAGAGTGGTCTTGAGGTAGCTTAATTCGTTAACGACCTAGTAGAGCCATCCTGGATGAGATGCAGACCATGAGCGACTTAGTATGCATAGCATAGGAGTTATCTCGGCTTGCTTAGGTCGTGGGCGACCTAATGGAAGAGGCATTGCATGCGGCTCTACTTTGCCTTAACCCTTTAGGTCGCTGGACCTTCTAACCCGTTAGGTCGCTGAGTCTTCTAACCTGTTAGGTCGTTGAACCTTCTAACCCGTTAGGTCGCTGAGTCTTCTAACCCGTTAGGTCGCTGAACCTTCTAACCCGTTAGGTCGCTAAGTCTTCTAACCCGTTAGGTCGCTGAGTCTTCTAACCATTAGGTCGCTGGGTCCTTAGGTCGTTAGGTCGCTACTTCTCCAGGTCACTGGGTCGTGAAAAAGAGGAGTTAACAGATCTTATCACTCCGGGCAGCGAATATTCTTCAAAGAAGAGGGGAAAGCGTGGGATTTCAAAGAAGAAGAAGGGCACTTCTGCCGGTGATGAGAAAGCGAAAGAGGACCCAATTGCATCTCTTTCTCCTTCTTCCCTGATTCGTTCAGGCCGACTCAAGAAGTTAACCATTAGGCCAGGCGAGGGCTCCAAAGGCGGCAGGAAGAAGAAGTAATGGGCCTGGATCTATCCTCCTTGTTTTGCGTTTTTGCTTGTACTTGAAGACTTGTATTGACCGAAGATTGTGCAGGGACCGTGTAACGACCCGTTAAATTCGATGATTTTAAATGTGATAATTTAATAGGATTTCTAATTTAATTTAGAATAAAATCCAAACGAATTAAGTAGAAAAAGGATTCTCACCTGGATATGGAATTTAATATGAGAAATTTATGAAAATGTTAAATGGTTTTAATGCAATGAAAGATTTTAAACGGTAAATGGGAATAAATTAAGGAATCATATTAGTTCCAGTTAATAGATTACGACTTGAATGAGATTCCAATTTATTAAAATCATTTAAATGTTATGATTTGATTTTTATGGAATATGAGAAATACAAATGTAGGGATTTGATTAATATATATGTTATTTGTTCAGGGTACTGAATAAAATTGGGAATCCAATTTAAATTAATGATAATAACGTTGATATTAGTTAATAAATAAATTTCAATGCAATGCCCATAAATCAATGAAATGAAATGAATATATGTAAAATGTATACTAGGTTATTTATCAAATAGGAGGAAAGAAGAATGAATATCGAATTTATTTATGAATAAATATATATATTAAATAGTAATGAAATGTAAAGTAAATGGCGATTGTATAAAACCAATGCAATAAGATTTTCTAATAGTAACTGAACGTAGACGTGTGGAATAGAGTTAATGACTATAATTATTGTACGTTACTTGTTTTATTAGTTGTCAATGTTAATCTGGAATCAAATTCAATTTATCCCCAAATTTACTGCAGTTAAAGTGGAATAAATTGGTAAATGAAGAATGTTGGATCCAAATAAGTTGTAACCAAGGAAAATCTCATTTTTAATAAACTATGCGGGAAAAGAAATGAAACCAAAATGAAAATGTGAAAATATAAAATGTAATGAAATTCTAAGTAATAAGGACTTTGTTAGTTAAGTGAAAACTGATTTAATATTAAGTTGTAACTGGATAAAAATCAAATTTTTTTTTGGAATTGATTTGCAATCAATTGAATTTATTGCAATTAAATGGATTCAATGTTTAAAATAATTATGTAAATATTATTTGGAAGAAATTGAAGTTATTTGGGTAATAAGTATTGTAATTGGCTAATTTAGATACTTTAAAGTGAAACGAAAATTATTAACGCAATATTTTGATTGCAATATTTAATTCATCTAATTGATGATAAAGATTTGTTAGATTTATTTAATAGGAATTTTGGGGCATTTAATAGGTAATTGCTGATTTTGAATCGAATTAAAGGGATTACTGAAATCAAAATTTAGCAACTTTAAACCATTGCAATTGATTTAGAATATAAAGAGTTGTCTATTTAATTGAGTTAAATTTTGAAATTGCGTTGTTGCAATTAAATGGGAAATAAAACGTTAAGGATAACCAGTATTCAAGATTTACCATCTATTTAGGATATTAATTGTAACTGATAATAAACTGCAATAAATAATAAATAATTATTACGTTAACGTTAATTGAAGTGATATTTGAAATTTAATATTTAGGAATTATGTAAATAGAAGTTCAGATGAAATTGGAAATATTTACATATGGAAGTATGAATCCAATGATAAATTCTTCTATTTGACAATAATAATGGAAAGTAAATTTAATTAAAATTTTTGGAAATTTAATTTATAATTTGGTGAAATTAATGAAATTTGGGGATTTCTAAAATTTTAAATTCGACAAGTTAAATTTTTGTTTAAATTAGTATAGGTGATTGAAAAATTTATAATAATAAGAATCGTCAATTATCAAAATGGGAAATTTGATTTAATTGACTAATTTTTAATTTATTTAATTAATATAAAAATAGCCATTTTTGTCACGGACTCGGATTTCGACGAAACCAGTTTCATCGGATCCGTATCAGTGAATTATTGTAGGGTTTCAAGTTTCGTATCGGTCGGACTTTTCGTTTGATCGTACGAACGCGAAACGCCTTGAAATCGATTTAATTAAAATCGATTTGAAATCAATTTGGAAATTTTGTTTTCATCATAACTTCTTCATACGATCAAATTTGGACGTGAAACTTTTTCCATCGCGTTCAGAATATTTTAAAATACTTATTTGGATATATGGGTTTAATAAATTTCGTTCCAGGGTCAGAACGGGCTTTTTGGGCCAACTACCGTTTAGCACGTTCGAAATTCGTGCCCACCTAGCCTACTTCAATTTGTCTATATATATGTTGTGATAAACCCTGGCCTCCATCTTCTATCAATTGTCTGTACGTTCATTTTCTTCATCTCTTTCTCTTCCTCAATGGTCGCAAAACCTAGATCTACTTCAATTCTAAATTTCAATGAAAATTCAAACTCTCCAGAAAAATTCCATAAAAATATATGTCATAGTTCTCAGTGTTCGTAATCTGCTGGTGTGATTTGTTTTTCGATTGGAGCTATCGTTCGTCCAGTAAAATTCAAACCATTTTCGGCCATTCATCATCGTCGTAACAAAAGTCATCGGATCGGGAAACCATTTCTGGGTTTTGACGAGGAAACGTAGGGGAGTGCATCCGTGTGGGTATTGCATCGAATAAACGGCTAGATCTTCGTGAAATCGCAGATTAGGGTTTGGATAAGGTGGCGGCGGCAGGCTCTGGAGGCCACGTGGGCGAGTCGCGCTGGCCGTGGGAGGTGCGGCTAGGTCGTATGAAGCAAATGGTGGTAGTGGCGTGGGCTATGATGGCCAAAGGCAGTGGTGAAGTCTGGTCAAAGCACGGTCAAGCAGTGCCATAGTGGGTTCGAACTTGCGTGAACGGTAGGGAGAAGTTGGCATGCGCGTCTCTGTTGTGACGTGGAAAGGTTTTTATTTGTCTTGTTTTAATTTTTAATTTTGAATCTTTGAACGTTTATTCGAATAACTTTCACATACGGACCCCGATTTACGTGAAATTTCTTTTGTTAGGATCGAAATTAAATTCCGGATCTGTTGGTGCTGGTTTGGACAGATTTGGAGACCGTTGAATTTTTGAGTTTAAATCGGATTTAAATTCGATTTAAATTCAAAAGGTGAGTGTTTTAACCCACTCACAACGTCTAAAAGTTTTTACGTTTGTTAAATTTATTTTAGATATGAGTAGAAACTTATTTATGACTGTTTGACATGTTTTATTCAGCATATCTGTTAAATCGCATTTCATTTAATTTAACTGTTAATTTATTTTATTTATTGCATAAAATTTGACAGTTAGAATTTATTTTGCATACAAACTGCTAGATTACAGTCATTAAATTTATTATGGAATATAAACTGTTAGTTAATATCTGTTATTGATTCCTGTATAATTCATATGCTCTATATCGATGATTGTTTAAAATTGGATGATGATTGCAATTGATGATTGATATTTGGATGAATGAATGCTATAATTATATTGTATAAACTGCAAGTCATCATGCATTTTAATTTTATTCGAGATTGTGGTTTGAAATGATATATAACCGCATTTTTTATTTTTAAATTGCGGATTGAAATGATAAATATCCGTATCACTTGACCATATGATAGAAAATTATATACAGGCACCGTGGTCTATATATAAAATATTTTTAAAAGTAATTTCTATGGTTTGGATGGGATACGGTTTATAAGAATTTTTGATTTTGATATTTTATAAATATTATTCTTCTATATATATACATATGAAGTAAAAAAATTTGAATTTAAGCCAATGTATAAATCTGTTAAATTAAATGGAAAATTTGAGAAAATGGAATTTGATAATATATAAATTTTTGTTTAAGTTTGGAAATTTTTAAAGATATGATATTTATAACCGGATTTTTCCAAGATAATTTAAAATGAATATTTTAGTATAAATTAAATTGAAGAAAATATTTAATTGCTAGACATTGGAGTTTTATTTATTTATTTTAGGTAAATATTCAAGACTAAATAATAGAACATTGGATTTGTGGAAAGAATAAATTCCAACTTTAGTTTGAAATATTAATACTCCAAATGGATATATATATATATATATAGAAATTGAAGTGGTTTTGGAACTTGAAAGTGATTTTAAATTTTAGTTTAGACTTTAAATAAAGAAATAATATTTGTAAAGCCATGGAAATTATTTTTCTTTACAAATTAACCTCAAAGTTAAACCATTTATCTTATATACCGTTGAATATCCAAACCATTCAAGTTTTTGAAGTTATGGTTTTAAAAGTATGAATTCCGAAATATTATGTTTTGAAAGTATAATTCAAATGCTTGGTTTCCAGATATTTTAAATTTTAAACCAGTATGATTTTGGAAAAGGATTATATTTGAGATAAAATGATATCATATTATTTTGGGTTTTAATTTGATATCGTATGGGAAATTCTACTCTGGTTTAAAGCATAAACTATTTTTAAATGACCGCGGTGTTATAATAACGATGGGTTGGCAAAGAGACCGGGATCGGATATGGACATACTCTCTGTCGATACCGAAAACCACTTTGACTAATCGTGTACTCGGTGGAGATTCCAGAATGAAGTAGGTTGGTGGCGATGTTTCCTGTAAGGTAAATACGTGGACCCAACTCCCGTGAGTTGGCATAAGGTGGCTAAAACAGGAGCGATTCTCGAGCCAATGAGGTCATTCCTCTGATCGAACGCACTCCTTCGATACTATACTCTGACTTTGGATTGTTTCGGTGGCCACTATTGATTTCTTTGATTTGGGGGTGTTAGTTCGAGGTGGGCGGTAGCTACGGCTACGTGTTACCACCAGCCCGGATAGCAATTGGTATATCTATCCTGGCATTGCCTAGTTGTGCCGTGTCACCTACTCTAGCGCGCCTTATACGATTTTGGTTTTATACCATACCTATGGAGTGCCCTCTGACGACGCCCAGTACGGGGGAGATTACGGTACTGTATAGACTATGAGAATATATTCCGTGTTAAGGGCTATATGGGTAACCCCTTAACGCTATTTAAAAGTAAGTTTATTTTATAATTAGACACTATTATAATAGCGCGATATACTATATAGTTAATAGTTTAACGGATCCTTAGGAGATGTAAATCCCGAGCATCTCTTGAGTTACTGCACTCATATTTATTTCTGTTAATTTAACTCACATAAGATCTTTTAGTTCTGACTCGAGTGTTTTTGTCTTTTCAAATTCGCTCGGGTCAGTCCGAGCGTTTCAGGATTGCAAGATTTAGCTCTGGAGGATGAAGACGAAGATTTATATTATTATTATTTATACTAGTGCACTACACATTGTTCCGCTGCATTGTTATTGGTATGTGTAACTCTGATATGTATTATATAAATGGTTTTGTAAACAGATTTATAAACTGTATATTTGATTATTATATTTTATCCTTCCGCTGTGAGAATTCTGTTTAGTTTTTTTTCTCTTCTCTGTTTTTTCTTATTTACCTCATAACAATCCGCCCTTCCATATGGTTTGAATTGGCACGTGTGTCGATTTAAAGTGTGCGAAAAAGGCGAGATGTTACAGACCGGCCCCTGCTTTTTGAAACCTGCACATGTGCACAGATTTTTTATAGTATGGAATAAAATGACTCTTTTTACTTGTACAAACTTTTTTCTGTATTTGTGAATGCATTTATTCCTTATTTTCGTACAAGTTTCTTTATTTTCCTTGCATGATAGTGCAGTGAGCTCGTGGTATGTTGCTTGAGCGTTGCTTTTATTAATGCAACTATATTATATTGCCCCCATATCACGGCTCATTGCAGTCTTCTTCATTTTGAGAAAACTTGTACTCTTACTTTGATGAACAATTTTTCAATTTTGAGGAAATATTATTCTACTCTAGTAGAGTGTGCTTTGTATTGGAGAAGTTTTCTTTCTTTCTTGGAAAATTTTTTACACTTCAACTTTCGGAGATGGTCACTTTTATTTTTGAGAAATGAAATTCCCTATACGGTGAAGCGGGCCTTCGAACAGGGCTTTCATTTGTTTGCCAGAAAGTTACTTTTCCCGATTAAATGGATCCACGGGGCTGACGCAAGCTACCTAATTGGATGTTCGGACAATCACAATTTGGTGGCAAGGGCCCGGTGCCTTCATCTTGGGAAGGTGCCCCTTCGGTGGTTCCATCAACCTTTTTGTTTGAGAAAAGCATTTCATTTTTTGGGCGTGCCTCACTAGAGGGCTTTCTTTGGCACTTCTCCCGTGAGAGTATAAGTGGGCCTCCGTAGAGGGCTTTTTTGGCACTTCCCGCTTGAGAGGAGAAGTGGGCCTCCAAAGAGGGCTTTTTGGCACTTCCCCATTGAGAGGAGAAGTGGGCCTCCGAAGAGGGCTTTTTGCCTCCGAAGAGGCTTTGTGCCTCCGAAGAGGGCTTTTTGGCACTTCCCTCTTGAGAGGAGAAGTGAGCCTCCGAAGAGGGCTTTTTGCCACTTCCCCCTTGGGAGGAGAAGTAGGCCTCCGAAGAGGGCTTTGTGCCTCCGAAGAGGGCTTTGTGGTTTGGCTCGCCAGGAAGGTTGCATCTCACAGTTAAGTGGATACACGGAGCAGACGCAAGCTACCTAACTGGATGTTTGTTTGCACAAATGATCACAATTAAGTAGCAAGGGCCTGGAACCTTCACTTTGGGAAGGTGCCCCTTCGGAGGTCCCACCAACCTTTTGGTTGAGAGACAAAATTCCATTTTGGTTGTTTCTGGTCTGCTTGCCCACGTCTTTTCACCATCTTCTCCTCAGCGATTCCTCGTTATCATTTCCAAGCACGTGTTCCTTTCTTTTGTAAGTTGTTCGCTTTTCTTTTTTCCAGAGAAATGTATTTCATTGTTAAATGAATCCACGGGGCAGACGCAAGCTACCTAACTGGATGTTTGTTTGCACAAACGATCGCAATCAGTTAGCAAGGGCCTGAAACCTCCACGTTAGGAAGATGCCCCTTCGGTGGAATCACCAACTGTTTGTAAGAAGCACTTCTTATGTAGGAATTGATTCTGGAACGTTTGTGGCTTGACATTTGTTTTTTGAGTGATTCGTAGGAATCGCTTGGCCTTGTAATGTGTTGAATAGGCAAGCTTTGCTTTAATAGCCTGCAATACTAAATCGACATTTTAGCAATATATTTTAATATATTTGCACATCGAAATGAGATAGGCATTTTATAGTAGTAGAAAACACAAGATTTATAGTGATTCGCCCAAGGATTGGGCCTACATCCACTTTATAGTTCTTATTATTGATTCACACTGATTTTACAATGGTTTGTAATACAAGAATGATACATCCATAATCATTTTACAAATTTAAGCATAGCTTCTAAGTAAAATATGGACGCATGTGATTGTTATTCCAGGCTCTCGGAATTAGATCTCCTTCGACAGTTGTGAGCTTGAAAGTGCCATCGAGAAGTTTTTTGCCTATGACGTATGGCCCTTCCCAGTTTGGCCCAAACACTCCTGTTGTTGTCATGACCCTTTTCAAGACTAGATCCCCAATCTCAAAGATGCGTTGGTGAACTTTAGAATTGAAGTGCCTGGCTATCCTTTGCTGATGGGATGCAACTCTAAGCTCAGCCTCTTTCCTTCTTTCAGCAAGCAAGTCAAGTGCTTCAAGTTGCAGCTTTTCATTTTCAGCTTGGTTGAAATGAATTCTCCTGTGTGAGGGGACCACTATTTCTACCAGAATCATTGCTTCTGATCCATATGCTAATGAGATTGGAGTGTGCCCAGTCGCAGTCTTGTAGGTAGTTCTGTATGCCCAAAGTGCTAGTGGCAGCTTATCGACCCAACCACCTTTTGCTTTTTCTAACTGTTTTTTGATGGTTGATTTGATAATTTTGTCCATGCTTCCACTTTCCCGTTTGCCTGCGGATGAGCCACTACTGAGAAGCTTTTTTGGATCTTGAATCGCTTGCAAAAGTCCTGGAACTCTTCGCTTTCGAATTGGGTACCATTGTCTGTGATTATCTTCTGAGGCACACCATACCTGCAAATGATGCTTTTAGTCACAAAGTTTATCATCTTTTTAGAGGTAATAGTAGCCAACGGTTCAGATTCAACCCATTTAGTGAAATAATCAATAGCAACAATAGCATATCTGATTCCGGACTTGGCAACCGGCAAAGGCCCAATGAGATCTATCCCCCAAATGGCGAATGGCCACGGACTGACCATCTGTGTTAGCTCGGTGGAAGGTGCTCTCGGGATTTTTGCAAATGTCTGGCATCTATCACACTTTCGGGAGTAGCTAGCAACGTCTCGATTAATATCTGGCCAAAAATACCCATAATGGAGAATTTTCTTTGCTAGAGTTTGGCCATCTGAATGATCCCCACACTCTCCTCCGTGCACCTCAGCTAAAATTGTCATAGCCTCTTCTTTGGTTACACATCGGAGTAATGGCATAGAGAATTCCCATCTGTACAACCGTCCACCTTGAATTACATATCTCGGGGATTTTCTTAATAGCTTCTAGCGCTCTTTTGAGTTCTCTAAAGGGAGACGTTGAGTAGATATTCCTTGATTGGGGTCATCCACGACTCCTGCTCTTGAGATGCAACCATAATCCAGTCAATATCCATCTCATTGGTACTTGGGGCTGACAAGACTTCTACAGGGACCAATCCCAATAATTGAGCTTCGCCAGAGCTTGAATATTTTGCGAGAGAATCTGCCTTCATGTTCTCTTCCCGGGGTATATGGCTTATTGTATGATGATCAAAATCATCGAGAAGCTCCCAGGTCTTTGACAAGTAAGCAGGCAGATTTCCTCCTTTAGTTTGAAACTCTTTCTTGACTTGGAATACAATAAGTTGGGAATCACTGAAGATCTGCAATATTTTGATGTTCAGTTCTTTAGCGATCTTCAAGCCGGCAACAAGAGCATCATATTCTGCTTCATTATTTATCGAAGGAAACTCTAATCTCAAAACATAGCACAATGACCGCCCTTGGGGGGTTTCTAGCACAACCTCAGCTCCGGAATAATACTCATTTCTTGCACCATCAACATATAATTTCCATCGGATCGGGATGTCATTAGTCACCTCTTCCTCATTGTCACCTTTATCTGTGTATTCTGCAATGAAGTCCACTAAAGCTTGTCCATTGATTGCTCTTCGGGGATGGCAGGTGATATCATGTTGGCTATGTTCAATATTCCACTTAAGAAGACGACCCGAAATTTCAGGGCGAAATAGGATTTGCTTTAGAGGTTGATCAGTAAGGACTTTGATAAGATGAGCTTGGAAATATGGCCTCAACTTTCTAGATGCAATCAACAGATAATAGGCGAGCTTTTCCAGCTTTAAATAATTTATCTCTGCCCCAGTGAATCTTTTGCTGATGTAATAAACCAAGCGCTGAACTTTTGCGTCTTCCCGTACCAATGTTGCAGTGAGAGCATGAGATGAAACCGCTAAATATATGAAGAGGTCTTCACCATTGCTGGGCTTAGAAAGTACTGGAGGCGTTTCCATATGACGAATCAGTTCATCAAAAGCTTTTTGACATTCAGGAGTTCATTCAATGTTTTTCTTTCCTTTCTTCAGAGCGTCAAAGAAGGGAATACATTTGTCAATGGCCCTGGAAATAAACCGAGTCAAAGAAGCGACTTTCCCGTCGAGGCTTTGCAATTCCTTCTTTGTCCTAAGGGCCTTGACTTCTCTTAATGCAGCAATTTGAGCAGGATTAGCTTCGATGTCCCCAGCACTCACAATGAAACCCAAGAATTTTCCTGACTCTACCCCGAATGAACATTTCAGAGGATTTAGCTTCATCCCATACTTTCGGAGGACCGCGAACATTTCTGCCAAATGATCCATATGGTCTACTGCCTTCTTCGATTTCACCAACATATCATCAACATATACTTCCATAGTCTTTCCAATCTGGGGTTTGATCATGGCATTAACAAGTCTTTGGTAAGTTGCCCCAGCGTTCTTTAGTCCGAAGGGCATGACTTTATAGCAGTAAAGACCAACATCAGTGATGAAGCTCGTGTCCTCCTGATCTGGCTTATGCATCATGATTTGATTATATCCTGAGTAAGCATCCATAAAAGACAATAATTCATGCCATGTTGTTCCATCCACCAACTGATCAATCCTGGGTAATGGGAAACAGTCCTTGGGGCATGCCTTGTTTAAGTCTGAAAAGTCGATGCATACTCTCCACTTTCCATTTTCTTTTTTAACCAACACCATATTAGAAACACAATTCAGATAAGTGGATTCTCTGATGAAGCCATTTTCCATGAGCCGATCTACTTCTTCTTTTAATGTTGTCGAACTTTTAGGACCCTGGGTTCTTCTTTTCTGCTTTACGGGTGTGAATTTTGGATCAACATTCAAAGCATGCACGGCAATTTCTGGAGATATTCCACACATGTCGGCATGACTCCAAGCAAATACATCCAGGTTTGCTTTCAAGAATGATATCAACATATTCTGAACTGTCACACCAAGTTGTGAACCCACATCCAGCACCATGTTCGGATCGTTCAGGTCAACAAGTATTGGCACCATCACTTCCACCGGCACCACTCTATTTTCCCCTGCACTGGTTTTTCTGGGATCAATCTCTTTTCATGCACCACTATGCTCACCAGAGCAGGGTCCACCCCGTAATTGCTACAAGGTGGGTTCTTTGATGCGGAGCGAAGCTGCCGCACCCTTATCCATTTCTCTCTTCTTTGCCTCCCGTAACTCTATGAGATAGCATTCTCGCTCGGCATTTTGGTCCCCCTTCATGACACCAACGCCATTATCAGTGGGGAACTTCATAGTCAAGCACCATGGGGCGAGAATGGCCTTGAATGCAGCAAGAGTCGGTCGACCTAAGAAGGCATCGTAAGCGGAGAATTCATCAACAATAACAAAAGTTTGTTTTCGGACCACCTTCTATTCCCCTTCTCCAAGCTCTACAAACAAGTCAATAGTCCCAATAGGTTGTTCTGGTTCTCCAGTGAACCCAACAATTTTCTGTGAGGAAGCTTGGACATCAGCCATGAGAATTTTCATTTGATCAAATGTCTTTCTAAAGAGGACATTGCAAGAGCCGCCGCAGTCAACAAACACCCTTCTCACAATGGCTGGTCTGCTGCCAACAGATATCACCAAGGGATCCATGGTAGGAGATTCAACACCAACAGAGTCTCTAGCTCGGAATATGATGTCCTCGTTAAAAGTTCTTTGTTGTTTTAAAGGTGCAGTATCTTCCAAGACAAAAACACTTTCTTCCACCGGGGCATATCTCAAAGCGTGAGCATATCTTTCCATCTCACCCCAACTTCTTCCCGCTAGGTGAGGACCCCCAGTGATAACATTAATGACAGGCCTCTCAGATTCATGCGTTGTAGCCCTCTCACCTGACCCAGAATGATGAGCAGGAACTTGTTGCCCCTGAGTAGATGAGATCGGGTCATTTCTGTTTCTCTTCACATATTATTGTAGTTTATTCTGTCTTAATAGCTCTTCAATCAAATTCTTTAAATGGCGACATTCATTAGTGTCATGGCCAGGTTGATTGTGGAACCGACAGAATTTCCCATTATGCACAACATTTTTCCCAGGCTTCATCTTAGGCGGTTTGGGGTATTCAACAACATCCTTGGTTGCGAAAAAGATGTTTTATGGAGTATCAGTTAAGGGAGTAAAATATGAAGGTCTAAAGTGGCGAGTTTTCTTCGCATTTTACTGCTTTTTTCCACCGTCATTTTCCCTCTACTGGCCACCAGATTCCTTTTTGTTAGAAGCAATATTGTTATTCTCAACTTCAGTCACGATTAATTTTTCTAGCACAGGAAGGCTTTCTAGGCGCATGAATTCATCGGCCTTTTGTAGAACATCTCAAGTGAATTTAGCTCTTTCATCTTTAGCCATTTCCCAAATTCACTTGATTTGTCAATAGCTCGCATCGAGTAAGTTAGAATCATCCGAGGCTCTGCATTATCAACTTCAGCCAAGGCTATAGTAAAGCGGTTCAAGAAAGATTTGATAGACTCTCCGGGGCTTTGTTTAAGGCTGGATAGTGACATTATGTCCTTGGCCTTTGAAGCATATAACCTGAACTGATCTTTGAATTTCCGAGTTAGGTCGGAAAACGGATCCACTGATCGAACCAGCAGCTTCGTGAACCAAAGCAAGGCCACTCCTTCCAAGTACACAGGAAAGTATCTGAACTTAATCTCATATGTTGCTCTGGCACCTGTCATATGCCAGTCATACTTGTATAAGAACTGGTTAGGATCGCTTGTCCCCAGATAAGCTGGAATAGCGGAGGGAACAAACTTCTTCGGAAATTCAGCCTTCAGAATTCTTTCAGTAAAAGGAGTCTTGCTTGGAGCAAACCCCCACTCACTTTCATCTTCCTCCCTTTGCATGCTCTCCTTCATAATTTGTCGAATCATTCCCGAGTGGTACTCCTCATCGTTTAGAGGCCCCGCGAGACAAACGTCAGCTACTATTTTGGAAGTTTGCCTGGACAAACGTTCACGAAGAGTTGGCTGCGGACTTGAACCCCAGCTTGGAGAGGTTCCCCTTCGACGGTGCCAACTGCCCTTTGAGAAATACTTTTTCCTTGGGAATCATGAACATCTTCAGCAAAGGTTTCTGCATTATTTTCTGGTTGTTGGTTAACCCCAAGCAAAGCATTCAACCTGTCCAACATCAAAGTGTTCTGGGCTTGCATTTTTTAATACAACCCGGACACTGCAGCATACAATTTGGCCCTTGTGATTCCAACACTACGAGCCGCTTGATTTGACGCGGGAGAAGTGGCAGTGTTGTCATAAGCATTTCCAGATCTAGTAGATCTACTCTTTCTTCCAGGAGCCATAATTTCGGATAGACTTCTGGTTTTTAGGGAGAGTCTTTAAACAAATCTTTGTGAAGCAATGATGAGAGCACTCTTGAGTTCAATTCTCAGTGAAAGCACCAAAAATGTTAATGCAAAAAATGTACGCTAACACCCCGGTGTGAGTTGTGATATAGTGAAAGCACCACCCGTTGGTACGGGAACTAAAAGTAAGCAGAAAATAGTAAGGAGACAACAATTTTTATAGTGGTTTGGCTCAAAGTCAAACCTACGTCCACTTAATCTCTTCTATTATCGACTTGATTACAAGTTTCACAACCATTCTCCAATTACAACACCATTAAAGAAAGTAGTTAGAACTTCTATGCAGAAAAGCTCTTTGAATTCATGTTGAACGAACTTGATCTTTTCTCAAGGCTACTTGAAGTGTCTTTGGCGTTTGAAGTGTTGTAGAAGTTGTAAAGCAGCAGAGTCTCGGCGTTCAGAAAAGGTCCCAAAAGTCCCCCTTGAAAGGGGAGTAGGTGGAGTATTTATAGGGAAGCTGCGGAGTTAGGTCGCGTGGTGACATTGGTCGTGAGCGACCTAGGGAGTTGCGACCTAAGAATGATCACGAGGTATCATAAGTCGCTAGCGACTTAATGGAGCCATCCTGAACGAGGTATATGATGTGAGCGGCTTAGCATTTGTAGCACAAGAGTTACCTCGGCTTGCTTAGGTCGTGAGCGACCTAATGGAAGGGGCAGTGTGCATGCGGCTTAACTCTGAAGCTTGCTAGGTTGTTAGATCGCTTTTTTCTTAACTCGTTAGGTCGTTGCTCGTTGAGTCGCTAGGTCTCTAGGTCGTTAGGTCATGCCATGTTGAGGCGCTTTTTGCTTTAAGTCGGTAGATTGCACCCTGCTATAGGTCGCTGGGTCGTTTAGACGCTAGGTCGTTAAGTCGTGTAAGTCGCTAGGTCGTGAAAAAGAGTGGTGTTAATACTGTTCATCTTGAAGCACCACGGCTTGATTACATGCCTCATGTGCTGCGGTGTGGGCATTATCCCTCTCTTTAATAATTTTAGAAAGTTTGGACTTAAGCTCGTTAAGCTCTTTGAGGGCCGCATCCCGCTCGGCAGTGACGGTGGTGTTCCAATGACCCATTTCCTCCACCAGGGCGTAGTGTGTGATTTCCCAATCCTCTCCATGGCCGAGTTGGCCTCGTCGGCCTTTTTAAGGGCCTCCATTTCGTATTTTCGAGAGGACTCATCTTTAGTATTGAGCACCTAGATAATACGGTCCTTCTGAGTAAGCTCATTCTCTAACTTCTCAATGACTGCTGCCCGCTCAAAGGCTACCTTGATGCTTTTTTGGCGGCCTTCCCCCACTCCTTGTACCGAGTATAAATGTCATGGATGTAATCGTGCATTGTGTTCTCAGCCTCTGCTGGAATTCTCTTTAAGTGCGGGGGGAAAATATAACCATCAAAGCAGATATCTGGAAAATACTTCTTCAATTAGGCAAGTTTTTTATTGCTCCTTTCCCTTTAGGATCGGTAAGGACCTGCTATGCAATTATGGGAGCCGCTATTTCAGTTCTATGATGGCGAGTTTCATGCCTTAAAACGTGAGAAGATGGCTTATGCCGTGAAGTTTCCGGAGGACGTGAGACATAAATAGGAGGCTGAGTAGGATTTCTAGGAGGGGGAGAATGAGATCGAGATCGGTGCCTGTACTCCCTATCTCTGTCATGTCGCTCCTGACTAGAGTATCCACGGTCATAGTCCCTATTTGCATCTCTCCTATGCGGCTCATAATATGTTAAAGATCGGCGAGCTTTTCGAAGACTCCCTAACATCGAGCCTCGGCCGGACATTGTATCTATAGAGTAAAAGAAGAACAGAGTTAATAATCTTCCAAGGTAAGCAACTTATGGTCGAGAATTGTATCGTGTCGTGAAGTGTATATGAATGTGCAACCCAACCGAGGTGTCGGCCATGCTTGTGGGCAGAGATTCGCTTAAATATAACGCACACTAGTAACTGAAGCTCATCCAACCCGGCGTCATCCTAGAGTGACACATAATCCGGGATTAGAATATTGGCAAGCCCTTTGAAGAGGTTTTCCACCTGCGAAAGAGAAGTAATTGAAATTTTTATCCCAGGAACAGGCAAAGACACAGCCACATATTTCCGTCTCCCAGATTTAAAGCGTTTGAAAGCAGCTGCCTTGCCTTTTCTCTTTCCTTCATAACCTTGAAAGGCATCAGAAGGCCCGACTACAAGTTCATCATCGGTGGGCATTCTTTCTTGATCAACTTCCTCGGCTATAACAACTCCAGGTGTCTTACTCTTTGCTCGTTTCTTCGAGACAGCCCGTAGCGTTCCTTCAAGCCTTATGCTTTAGCCACGCTCGATCAAGCCAATGATTCTCAAATTTCTATCCGTCAGAACAGAGTCAATATCCCTCTCTTCACTCGAAACTTCTTGAATAACCCGAACTATCGTTTTAAAATGAGCGCCCTCGATTCGCTGAATCACAGCTATAAAAAAGATATAAGTTTGGCATCAGTTATGATCATCTTATTAGCTACTTGAGAAGACTACGGTACTTACATCTGAATAACAATCGACTGGCGTATCCTGGGGGCATCGAACATAAAACCATTCTGTTTTGAAGTAACTTACCTAGTCCAAGACCCCCTTACTACTTGGCAATTCCTGTCCGCTTCCAGGAATTTAAAAGAAGGGCTATCTCCCTGGCTCTTGATGCTGAATAAATGTCTAATCTCGATCAGTGTTGGGGGCCGAAAGAGGTACTCCATAAATACGATGAATAAGCTGTTCAACAGAGCATATCTGTTGGGGTGTGGCTAGGACGAAGCAATTCCAAGAAAAGATAACTCTTCCCTAATGTATTGGTTGAATGGGGAAAGTGTTCCAGCTGCGCACGTATGGAGATTGAATGCGGTAAACCCATCCAGTGGATAGTGTTGTCTATCATTTGGTCCCAGTAAAAGCATATCGTCTAGTGACAGGCCGTGCCTTAAACATATCCGTCCCAACATGTCTTCAGAAACATTGGATGGTACAGAGCCTGATGGATTACCAATAAACAAGGCGCTGGGTAGCTCATCTGGAGCTGGATCTATAACTACGTCCGCATTGGCCAGTATCTCGATTGTTGGAGGAAATGAACTCTGAACTTCCTGCTGTTGTGAGCTTAAAGGTTCCATAACTAACAAACTTATGAGAAATCATCATTAGACGATAATAAGCCCGTGCATCCCCCAGTGTCAAGTGTGTGAATGTGTTGTGCAGTGCTACATATTGCTTGAAAAATTCAACAGAGTATGAAAAGACATGCAAACGACGAGACTTTGAAATTCAGCTGGAGTGCCCGTCATCGCTAACTGTCACAACCGTGCCATATAGGCATTAGCAATCGATCCAAGTTAAAGTTCGTTAAAAGTTTTTCAGTCACAATTCCATCGATGAGCTTCAAAGGGTAGTCAAATATGCAGTTCAATGGTTAAGTCCAATTATGTAAGGCTAAAGCTCATTGGAGTCAAATGTTCGATTATGCAAAATTTCTTAATCATCAGATTGCAAGTTTGGATCGATCGCCATATTTACTGTTCGTATCGATCAGAGGGTTCAACATTTCATATCGATTAGCGAAAGGTTAATTCATATCGATCGCATACCGTGCCTTCGTACCGATCCCCAGACCCAAGCCTTCGTATCGATCGTTTTAGATCAATAAGAACTTCGACCGTAGGTCGATATGAAGCTTCCCACTACATCGGTATGAAATTCCACAGCTTGGACTGAAACAAATTCCCTTTCTATCCAGATCAAGTTATCCATCATCAATACGAAGGCGTCCTTCACTCCATCACCTATCCTCGATACAGACACATCTTTCAGATCCATCTACATTTCTTCTTTTCCAATCAACTCAAGCAACATCGAAACCATACTCTTCCTCCTCTACCTTGCCCCGACCATCTCCAGTATCTTCTTAACCAAACTCGGGCATAGATACGAATGGGACAGCATCAAATTATGAGTCTCATCGTTTTCAACACAAATTTGTTGACTAATTACGTGGATTAAGATGTTGCTATATGGGATTAGAAAATTGGGTCGATTAGGAGATGAAGGCAATTTCTATTTTTCGTTTCGTATATCGATGCAAAAGCCAGAGGAAAAGTGAAAGCAGAAAAAAATTTGGCTAAGTATAGAAAGTATATATATGGACATGAAACCAAAGAAAAGAAAAGATTCGCCTCCTAGCTGCCTCGACCGGTAGACACAGGTTCCCCAGATCGATGCGAATATGCTATTCGTATCCATAGATTTGAGTTTTATCGATACGAAATTTGCACGAAGATTTTTTTGAGACACCAGATTCCATCGATACGAAATGCTTGTTTGTACCATTGTTTTCGACTCCATCTACGGTGCATCGATACGAATTGTACTATTCATATCCATCTACATACAGCCCATAAAGACTCGTATCCATCGATACGAATTGTGCAGAGGGAACCAGTCACTCTATCCGCATCCTTTATTTGTCTATCGATACGAACTACAACTTCATATCCATCATTTAGATAATTGCAGGAAGTTCATAGCCAGGTGCTCTCCATCGATGCGAGATGTTTATTTCGTATCCATCACTGCAAATTCCATCGATACAAGAGCAATTTTGCGACCTTTTACATCAATCCAGGAGAGCATCGATACGAAGGGGCATTCCAAAACAATTGTCAAATGTTGTTACAACTCGAATTTCACGTCAATTCAGGAGTGGATCGATACAAAGTTCGATGTGAGGAAACTGACAACGACTTGTAAACATGCGTACGCTATCGAGAGTCAGGTTAACATATGTGCATATATGTCGGACTAACTTTCGATTTTCAAAGTTCATAGGTTGAATGCCGACCTAAAGAACGATTACAACGACAAACAGCCAATCAGTATCATATAACAATCGGTTATACAACGGTACATGGTGTAACAGTTGGCAGTCATTCGTTCATATTACTGAAAAATCAGACAAGAATAACAACTTTCAACGAGAAGAGGATAACTATTAAACAAGTTAAATGGAACTATTCAGAGTGAAGATTGCAGTTTTTCAAAGCACATCATGTTCGCATAATATGTACTTTGGGGAGAAAATGTTATCCCAGCTTTTGGCAAGGCCGAGATATCAAGGAATTGGCTGTAAACCAAGGATCGCTCATCCCGAATATCGAGTATGCATAGGTTCACTATAGATGTCGTTAAAATTTTGTCCGAGTTCGGATCAAGCTACAATTGGCAAGACATGAAGAGCAAAGATATGAAAGCCAACCTTTCAAGTTCCAAGTCAATCGAAGTCTGTGTGCTCAAGAAATGATCGATACGAGTCAAGAAGTCAAACTGTTCAAATCGATCAGAGCACACCATTTCGTATCCATCAATTGAAGAGCCTTCTTCGCATCCATCGGCGAACTTCTGTTTGTATCCATCAGTGACGCGCCATTTCGTATCCATCCTAAAGAAGCCTTGTTCGAATCCATCAAGCATCGGTACTTAGTATCCACCCAGAACTACGCTCTTCGTATCCATCCAAAGGTGGCCGCGTCGTATCGATCTTGTTCGTATCCACCAGTTTTGTGTCCATCCATTACATCTTGTTCGTATCGATCGACCAATGTCCCATTCATATCCATCTATAATTGTTTGCTTCGTAACCATTGATCGTGGCATGAACATGCATTTCGTATCGATCGGACTTCAAACATATTTCGTATCGATTGACTACAGATGGGTACGAAATCGACACCATACACACAAAGCAATGTAGTCGATCGATACGTGCAAAGCAACACAATTTGTCGATACGAAAAAGACTTCATTACTGATACGAGTCGTGCAATGTGGATCGATACGAGCAAAGCCACTGTTATCGATATGAATCAAGCCGCTTCCTTCAATTCGAACAAGGCAAAAATCTTAGGAAGACTCAGTCAACTCGACGCCAAAAGTGGATCGATCTGAAGAACGAGCGCCACATCAACTTTCTAACACGTACCTGGATTGGTTCGAATGGAGCGATACGAAGGCATCGATACGAACCAAATAGCCTACCGAAAAAACGAACTTACATCGATCATATCACAATCTATAAGTCAAAATGCTACGAAATTTTCACAGAAGCTTGCGTAAGACCTAAAGAATGTTCCTGCCAAATTTCAACTCTATGGAATCAATTATTGATCGATACGAAAATTCGTTCGTATCGATCATGGATCGAGTCGAAATCACCTGGGATCGATCGCATGGGCCCACCCACATACCCACATGCCAGAAGAAGTCTCCTGAGATCTGAGCGAGACATCCGCCTCCTACGCCTATAAATACAGCCGCATGGCCTGCATAAGAGGGATCTTTTGGCTACTTGCCGTCTAGACTCTGCCGAATAAAATTTTGCACTCCATAGCTGCTGTTGTACTCGAATTTCAACACTTTAATCCGCTGTAATCCATTGAAATCGGTTGTAATCAGCAAGTGAATATCAATAAAGTCATCAAACTTCATAGTGGACATAGGCAATACGCCGAATCACTCTAAATTATCATGTTTCTGCGTGTTTTCATTTCTGTTTTTAAAGTATTTGTTAGATAATCCTCGTTTTACATTTCTATTCTTCATTTTTATCTCTTCAAATACTTCCGAAGAGTGTTGTGCCCATTTTTGGTACAAATAATGATTAAGAGAGTTTCATTACCCCTAAATTGAAGGGGTTTAGCCTCTTATATTTTTGTTATCATTTCAACAATGGCAGATTTCAACATGAAATAAAAATAAGAAGAAAATGCAAACTAAGTAAAATGGGAGCTAACTAAAATAAAATAAAATCTTTTCTACTTGCATAAATAGAAATATCTACACTACTAACATGAAAAAGCATGTAAATAAAAAGGAACAAGAATTAAAATTTCATTAACAAGATAATTACATAAGAAGAAGAAAATGGCTAAATGCCATGAAATAGAAAGAGAGCATATATTTCATTTTTGAGCCCAAAACTAACTAAAATGGAGGCTCAAAGGAGGCTAGGAGATTGATTACATGAACTAATGGGTATTTATATATGTTTGGAAACCCTAATCATATTTTTGCGAACTACCCGAATTGCCCTTGAGGAAGTGTGGCCATGAAGTTATCATTAGCATGAAATAATTCTCTGTTAAGTGTGCATGTAATTTGAGTGGCCATTTAACATGTGTATTAGATCCTAATTGTACATCAAGGTAAGTGGGCAAGTGAGGTCCTCCATGATTCATGAAATGAATTATTTCCATCTTCATTCCTTTGTTTCCTCTTGTGCATGCATATTTTTCATGAAAACCTCTTCCATTTGAATTCAAATTCCAACAAAATAACATAAAAATTTCCAAGTAAATCTTCTTAAATTAATATTTGCACAAATTGACCATTTTCCCCATACGAAGATGAGTAAATGATGATTTGAAAATAATTGAAATATTGGTTTAATCATGTTAAACACTATATGCTCATTTATTTAATCTACCTTAAATGTGGAAGTAAAAATATGCACATTTACATGCACATTATTTAGGCCCGTCTCGAGACGTTGTTTTTACTTGGCTAATTTCTGATTGGCTATTTGTTTCGATTTCCATCTGAATTCCAATATCTCGCACTGACGATGTAATCATTGTTCCAAAGCCTATATATTTTTTAAGACGACATGTAGAATCTCTACATCATTTTGGACTTGACCCAGGTGACAATTGATAACTCGGCACTAAATTATCCCTATAACTTGGTACTGATTTATAAATTAGTGAAAATTTTGAGAGAAATTATTTTTTTACTTAAAACCGTCTTTCCAAACCGTCCTTTCCACTTGCATTTGTATTCTATCATCCAACCCGAGTCGGCATTGCTTCCAGCCGACTTATATGGTTTTCCTACCATTGAGCCAATTCCTGTCATGCCTCAACCACGATCCATCGTCGCCGCCTTGCTTTATTACCAAGACCACCCATCCCCATTCTCTGAAGTTGTCGCCTTCAACTTTTAGACCAACTCATTTCAAAGCCCTGGGCTGAGTTATCCCTTGGCTCAAATTAAAGGTTACAGCTGGATAACTCTTGCTTAGCCATGGATGGTGATGAAGAAGGGAGCTTGGTTTATTTCACCTTCAATGAAGATGAAGATGGTCGATTTTGGGCATTTTCGATTGGCATTGGATTCGGTGTTTTCCCCGGTCAAATAGGTGTGATTCCTAAGACAAATCGTGATCTCCGACATGAACCGTCTTCCATCATGAAATTGGCTAAGTTTTGGTCATTGAATATCTTCCAATACATCAATTGTATTGAATTCGAGCGTATTGGATGACCCTATCGCATTGCCTTTCTATTTCTACACTTCCAGTAATCCTAAACAAAAAAAAATTCCATGTTGCTACGGACAAAAGATCTATTATTGATTGTCAATCGACAACAGGTGAGTATAGAAAGAAAATTTCGAAGGATGGTGTAGATCATTTTGTTAACATGAGCGAGCTATCTACATGGGATGGTCCGTTCATGGTATTTCGGACAATAGACCTACATCAAAGATAACATGTTGCACTTGCCCTGCTCAAAACATGGAATTTGATTAGTCAACACACTCAGAATTCCTTAGGATTTCAAGCATTAATCATACGAGAATTCCTATTGGAAATTAAGCAAAATGAACCATGATCAATGAGTTTTGTTGCCTAGAATGACATGCCGGTCATCCCGCTGCAAATTTGGTGAAGGTGCATCCACACCTTTAGAAGCTGAATCATCAACTACCCTAATTTCTTCATCCATTCCTACGAGTCCAAGTTAATCCATTTCCATTTAATTCTACAGCCCATTGGTTCCTGTTGGGCATGTGCTCGATCAATTGCATCCTGGGATGATAACCATGATTTATCCTCCGAAACAAGTGCCTTCAATTAAGTCGACCAGATCACTTAGAAAATATATGCATGAAGCATGACATTCAAGAGAGCGACGTTCAATTGCCCACTAGAGATGTGCTTTCACATAGTCCTCTAGAAGGTTTCATTGCATGCAATTGATACATGTGCTTGAGCAATGCTGTGCTGTCGTCCAATCAATTCCTGATGGTGATACTTCAAGAACTTAGACTTGCGTCATTCTAAGTTCATCCTAATGGTTATGTGCAACTGAGTTCATTGTATACCTCATTCATGATCACGCTTGGGTGGCCTCCAAGGATTGATAAGCTAACATTCCTCTTATAGTTCAAGAGGAGGTAAGATTGTCCTTCCTTCATAATTATAGAAGCGTGGAGGGGATGCAAGCTGATAGGAGATCTTCACAACAAACGGTCTTCCTTTAGAAATGAGTATTTCTTCATTCGATGTCCATAAGGCGTCAATTGCCTTTGGATATCTGAAGGTAAGCTTCCATTCCTTAGCTTCTTCCCAAGTAGGATGTTTCGCATCTCTAACTTTCCATACGTTTAATATAATGATTCCAAGCTAGGAAAATAATTGCGAACTCAAGGCAGCACTTGAACTCTTGAAGGTTGTATGAGTTTCTTAACTCTTGGTTAAGTTCCTTCTGACAAATGAGAAACTTTGAAGGTTTGTCTTATACACCGGAGGGATTTTCTTTGGCCAAAGAACCTTTGTAACATCTCGATATTTTCAACCATTCGCTTCCGCACGTGTGGGACTTGAATTGCTCAAAATAACGTGTTGTCAATAAAATTTGGCAAATCTAAGAATATACAGTAAATAAATAATCACATATCACAGAGACGGAGTAAGTAATAATGCAGCGGAAGTAAAAGAGATAGTAGTTCATAAAGCTACTATATATATATAAGATACATCAGAGTTAAATAAGATACAACAGAAGAGTAACAAGATACAACAGGTACAAATCAGAATACATCACTGAAATCACTGGATACTGAAAGAAAAATAGATTGCTGGATCTTCAAGAAAAGCTCCATCTCCGAAGGTGAGTCTTGAGTGCTGAATCACTCGGTCTGACTCGAGCGTAAAGACCACAAAACACTCGAGTCAGGACATAAATACTTGTGAACTGTAAATCAACTCAAGTGAACAGTAATAAAAATGCATCAGTAACTTAAAGGATGCTCGGGATCGCCCATCCATTAAGGATCCGTTAAACTATTTACTATGTAGTAATATTGCGCTATTGTAATAATGTCTACAGTAAAATAAACTTACTTTAAAATAGTATTAAGGAGTGACCCAATATTCCCCTTAACACGTAATAGTCCCAGTAGTCCATCCAGTATCAGTGTACCTCCAGATTGGGAGGATACCCTAAATACTCCATGGGCTACGGGAGAAAAACAAACTCGTAGTAAGGCTCGCTATGGTAGGTGACACGGCACATAAGGCAATGCCAGGGTAGATATACCAATTACGCACACGGGCTGGCGGTAACGTAGCAGCCACTACGCCCACCTCGGAACACACTCCCAATAAAAATCAGAGGATGGCCATCAAATCAACCACAAGTAAGATTATAGTATCGAAGAAGTGTGTCGGACCAGAGGAGCTACCCTTTTGTTCTGAGATCGCTCCTGTTTTAGCCACCTTAAGCCAACTCACGGAAGTCGGGTCCACGTAATATACCTCAAGAACATCGCCACCATCCTGCTTCATTCTAGAATCTCCACTGCATACACAGTTGTTAAAGTGGTTTTCGGAGTTGGCAGAGAGTATGAAAACTTCCGATCCTGGTCTCTTTAACAACCAATCGTTATTATAACGCCGTGGTCATTTCAAAAATAGTTTATACTGCGAAAAGACCAATCATTTCATTTCAAAATTATATTTAAATCAAAATAGTTTATACTTCGAAACCAAAACCACTTTTATTTCAAAACTATATATATTCAAATCAAAATAGTTTATCATTCCATTTCAAACATATATTCATCTTTCAAAAATCATAATACTTTCAAAGTTATAATCTTTCAAAACCAAAATACTTGAAATCATTACACTTTGAAAATCATAACATTTCGAAATCATACATTTGAAATCGTGGAACATTCATTTAATTCTTTACATTTTACAACTTATTCAATTAATCCCAAATTTCAAATTTCCAACTTAATTCAACGCAAACCATCTGTTTCAATTCAATTCAGTTTCCCAACAAAACATTTCAATTCTTATCAATTTCAATTATAGATTTGATCTACAAAAAAACTATTAAATCTTTCAATATAATTCAAAGTTTTAAATATACCATATTTCAAAACTAAATTTTGAACATACATACATACACACATACATACATACATACATACATACATACATACATATATCAAATTAACTTCCATATTATTTAGCTTTGAAATAATCACTTAATAAAATACAATATCATTAAATACCCTTTCATACTATTATAAACTTCAAATATTCATTTATCAAAATTTCGTGTCCTTTCAAAACCTCGTTATCAAATCAGTTTTTGAATTCAAATTCAAATTTAAATATCATTTTAAAATCAAATATGTCATTCAATTTATTATTTCAAATATCATTACAAAGCACATTTCAAAATTCCATTCAAAACCATTATCTCATTTCATTTCATACCATTATCACATAACCAAGTTAACTTTATTTAAATTCAAAATCAAATGAAATTCCTTAAAACTAAAATTTAAATACTAAAATATATATATTCAAACTTCTGAAATTTCACAATAATCAATTCCAAAAGTTAAATCATTCAACACTTTAAAACATAAATCAAATAGTGTTAAATCTAACATTTCAAAACATTGTCAAATTATAGCAACGACAACATTTAACAAGTGTTATCGCAGCTTATAGTTCCAAAATAGTTTAGTTCAAGAACAACGACATTTATAAAATGCCGTAATAGATATGAGTTATTTCAACATAGTTAAATTAAAAAACAATAGCACTTAAAAATACTGTCACAAGACTACAGCATTTTGGAAATGCTATTAATAAATTTCTAGATTTTACTAAAACTTTTCAAAACATTAAAACTTCAAAAAAATTCTATTTTAAATTTATAAATCATATTTTAGGCTTCAAAACTTCACATTTAAATCAATTTAACATATGATTTATCACAACAAAATTTTATAATAAATATTCAATGTAAAACTCAATTCATTTGTTATGTCAAAATTCACTGTTTATCAACTTATAAATTTAATAAAACTTAACATTTAACTTAAATATCTTTTCAAAACTTTAAATTTAATTTCCATTATTTACTTTCATTTTAAAAATAAATTTAAAGTTTAAATCATATTTACTTCAAATTTACATACATAAATTCACAAATTAAAAACTTAATATTTAGCTTTCTTAAAACCAATATACATACATACATACATATATATATATATATATATAAATCAAATTTCATACTTTTGAAAATACATATCTTAATAAAAATCATTTAAAAATATACCATGGGGTCTGTATATAATTTTCTAACGTAGGTCAAGTGATACGGATATATATCATTTCAATCCGCAACATAAAAAGAAAACCTAGGTTCTATCATTTCAAACCCGCAATCCCAAGTCATATAAAAATACAATAAAAATCGCTCAGGCCTATCATTTCAGCCCATAACGATTTTTCCCTATTCTAAAGTCCGTTCGGGTATGTATCATTTCAACCCATAGTGATTCTATTCTAACAGGAAACTTGCAGTATGAACATGTACATAAACAATGTCAATGTCATAATATAATGTCATATATCATATGCCAGGTGATAATTAACAAAGTTAACATGGTAATAACATGGCATAGCATATCATATAATCATCATTTTCTTGCATAAACATTTTTATTTACTAAACACTTGTCATCAATTCACTATTTCATAAGTAGAAATGTCAGAGTGAGAAAGACTCACCTTTTCAAGCTGGACATAGCAAATCAAACTACACGAATAAATTCCAAAAAGCACGATATGGCACGACACAGCACGACTTGATTCAAATGAGAGAGAGAGAGCCAAAGTGATGATCTTGTAAACAACAATAAGAAAGACAATATGACACATGAATTTTCAACACAAAATAACACAAAAATGAATTGAAATAAAAAGAAACAAAGGACAAGAATGATTTCATCTTTCTTTAACCATTCAAGAGCTCGACCAAGGAGACCATATGGTCGGCCATGGCTGGATATAGGCTTGGGTATGGCATCAATATGGCACGGCTACATGAGATGTGGAGGGTAGGAGTGTTACACATGAAGAAGCCATAGGGTCAAGGCAAAAGAAGCAAGGTTTGCTCAACTTTTTGGCTCGGACATGACATCATAGGGCTTGGCCAAGGTCAGGTACAAGTCTGGTGATGGGTCTTGTTACGGCCAGAGGTGATGTAGCAGGTGATGGTGGTGGCTAAAGGGGTGGTCGAAGCAACTATGAAGGGGTAGGTGATGATATGGTTCTACTAGGCAATGATTTAGTGGAGTTTTTGGCAAAACTTTGTGGTCCAAGCTCAAATGGAGGTCACGGCCTGGTCTTGAGAGGGGAGAGAAGGTGGTGTTGCTGTAGATGGTGGTGGTGAAGGTGATGTGGTGGTGAAGAGGTAGTGGCCAAGAAAATTAGAATAAGAGGCAAAGCAAAAATCATTGAAGAATAGTGAAAAGGAGAAGGAAATGAAGCCATTCCCCATTTTTTTGAAGATAGCCGTGAGTTTTCGAAATGGAGAGAAAGAATTTCACGTGAAAACACAAAGAAGAATGCACGACAATGCATAGGAAAATGGACGGCTACTCAATGAAAAGGCAATTGAAAAATGAAAAGACAAAGGTAATGAAAAGATAGAATATAAAAGGGCTTTTGTCTCTTGGTATTTTCTAATTTCTTTTAAATCAAAATAAACAAAATAAATCAGTAGATAAAATAAAATGAAAAAAAAATAAAGTGAAAAGAAAAATAAATAACTGTTTTAAGGAAAAATAGAAAATAAATGAGAAAATAGTTATTAAATTGAAACAGAATTTAAAAATATAAACAATATACAATAAACATTTGAAAAATTATAAATATACTTCTAAAATGTATTAAAAATAAAACTATATACATATTGCAATGACCCGTAATTTTGCTACTTTGAAAATGGAAGACTTTACTTATTTTTAAATTTAAAAGGAGTCTAAATCTTAAATAAATATTATATATAATAAATAATTATCTATTCTTATAGTTAATATATTAAAAAGTATAAATTTGGATTTTAGAACAAATCGACAAAAGTTAAGTTTTGTTAAAAATAAATAAAGACTTAAATAAATGAATTTAAATATTTATTTAAAAATGTAAATCTTATTTAAAACATCTAATAAAGATAATAAAAGTAAAATTATATATTTAAAAGTATGTTAATAACCATTTTG
Organism: Allium cepa; assembly: GCA_030765085.1. Classification (NCBI taxonomy): domain Eukaryota; kingdom Viridiplantae; phylum Streptophyta; class Magnoliopsida; order Asparagales; family Amaryllidaceae; genus Allium; species Allium cepa. The sequence goes on from CM060945.1 coordinate 510,289,050, forward strand.
CAAAAATAACCAAAATTTGTCGCATTTTGTTAGTTTTACATACGCTGTAAAATAGAGATTCTGATATTAATTAAATATGATTTTAAAATATAAAGAGACAAGTTTTTAATTATTTAAAGAGGTAAAAAGTTTATTTAAAGTTTGATTTACTTCAATATATAGCTTAATAAAAAGGTCAAATTTTGACGGTAAAATTTGTCGACAAAAACACTGTTTTCAACCAAAATAAGTTGTCAACAAGTTGTTGCAACTTGATATATTTTCTAACACAACAAGTTTACAAAATATTTAAACACTTTATATTTAGCACTAAAAGAAAAAAAAGAGTTTACTTTTGAAAAGATAGGTTAAAATAAATAAATTTAAAAAGACATGGTTCGACATAAAAACAACATCATTACCTAACTTCTCATCTCATTAATAAGAAGTAATACTTTTACATAGAAAAGAAGCAAAACTATATGATTTAATAACTAAAAACCATAAGAAGGTGACACCTCTTTACCTCTTAACACACTTTTCCATAAATATCATTTCCACCATTAATGCAAATCAAATCAAGCAAAACTCTTCTTTCCTTTTGACACAAAGTTTAAGAAAAAAAGAGTAATCATTTCAATAATTCAAATCACATTAATGAGATGTTACTAATTTACATGAAAAAGGAGAAATGTTATTTTAACATTTTAAAGTTCAAGAAAAAGAGGCAAACATCATTTCATTAAGTACAAAGTTACATCCTACCATCATTTCACCATTAATACACTTCTTATCATGTTGAGAAAAAGTCAAAAAATAAGGCAAGGTTATTTAGGACATTAGCCACTCATACTCCACTTATAAATACATGTCTAAACCCTTCTTTCTTCACTATTTTCTCATTCTACAAAATTTCTAAACTCCATTCTCATCCTCTTCCATTACTTCCTCATTCTTCCTCCATTTCCATGGCTTACTACCTCTCCATTTCCCTTATACCTTCAAGCTATCACCTCTATACTCCAAACCATCACCTTAAATCACCAAAGCCAAGCTTAACTTGGAACTACCCACCTCCTCCTCACCCAAAACCCACACCATACCCCCTACCCCATGGCCGACCCAAAACCCACAAACCCGAGCACCCTAGCCATGCTGAGCCCCTACACCCCAAACCCGAGCCTACCCCTCCTACACGCCTAAACCCAAGGCCACACCCCCTCCACACCATGGTCGTGCACCCTCTCCTCCGTATAAAAAAACAAAAAAAACAAAAAAAGAGGAGAAAAGAAAAATTAAAGGAAAACAAAAGAATTCAAAAAGGAAACGACAAAAGGCGAGACGATGGAAATAGCACGTTAGCGAGAGATAGAAATCTTACGTTAAAATTTGACGGAAGGAGTATGAAGGTGGGAAATTCTCACTGCTTTTTGAATTATATTGACTATCATGTTTAATTGTTATGTTAGATAATCACCATTTGATGATATGGATGTTTAATTGATTGTTTGAATATGTTGGATAATCCGTAGTAATGTTATGACATTTACCGCATTGAATATGCTAGTGATATATGATTGCTGTATGGTTGTGATGATAATTTGGACATCAAATTTCTATTAATTATGTAATCCCTTTGTTTAATAAGACCCTATTTTAGTAATATGAGATATTTTGGAAAAATAAGTCTCTTTTCATTTAGAAGTGAAATTAAAGTTAAAATAAAAGAGAATTTGAAATTTGAAGTGAAACGGATTTGAAAAGGATACATAAATTAAAATTGAAATTGAGATGAATAGTGAAATTAAATTGAGATCGATTTTGAAAAAGTGAAGTTTAGTTTGAGGTTGAATTGAAATTAAATTGAAATCTAAGTTTTAAATAAGTTTAATTTGAGATTAGAATTGAAATTGAGTTAAAATTGGAATTTAAAATTTAATATTAAAATAATGGGAATATAATAATATTATAATGTGCTAATAGTGAAAATATATTTTATATACTTTAAAAAGTGAAAATATTGATTTAAAATATTTTGTAATGATTTTATAAGTGTTGAAATCCAACTTGAAAAGATTATTTCAAATATTGAAAAATAAGTTAAAACTAGGTGCGTCGCGCAAAGGTAGTTCGCGATTTCGTGCCGAAAAGTTCAAATGAGTGTATAGAGTGGAATATAGCTCGGAATTCTTCGAGATAAGAAAATTCCGGACTATTATATCCATATCTTCTAAACGAAGAAAGAAAATCAAAGTTTGTGTTGTAGATTTTGAATTAAGTCCAAATCAATTTTTCAGAAAAATCGCGCTAGTGCAATTAAGTGACCATAACATGAAATTTGTTTAAATGAACGTTTTAAATTATGGAAAAATATGGAATAAATTTGATAAATCTATTTAAGTGATTTAAAAGAGATTTGAATTGGAAAATATGAATTATCGAATGTTTAAAAGTTGTTTAATTCATATAAGCTTATTTAGCACTTTCCGCAGCACTTTTCTACTGCGAATTCCATAACATTTGGAATATGAGTTCAAATGTAACGACGTTTCTCAGAATCAAATATGAATGTTTTAGAAATGATAATTAAGCATTTTTGAAAGATAATATGGAATATTTATAAGCAATTCCAAAATAAAGTTGAAAATATGAGTATGCGGAAACGACTAGCACATTTGTCCTGCTTGTGAGATCTTGGAAGATAAAACAAGGTGTTTAACTAAGGTTAGGGATGGAGCAACTAGTGCCCTTAACTTACCTGGCCTATATTTTCTTTTCTTAGGAGAGGGGTGGAACAGATCGAAAGGAAAGTCTGGATGCTCTTAAATAAAAAGATTCTGTTAAGTTTTCCAAAATAAAAGAAGATTGGTATTATCCAAAATTTAAGCAAACTCCAAAATGAATGATTTCTACGATCCTATTTATTTCAAAATGTTTGTAAAGGTTGATTTAGGGTTTATCGTAAACGATGTCTTAAATAACATTGTTTTTGACCCGACTAAAAAGTAAAGTAATTTGGATCAAGACATAAGTATTGAAATTGAAATATTTTCCAAAGCAAAATAATGAATTACTTAGAAATTATCCAAAATCAAAAGAAAGAGAATTTTGAAATCATTCGAAAAGAATTAAAGTGAAAAGAGACTTAATAAATCCTGTATATTCATATTCATTTTCTATCGATATTGGATTTCGAAGGAACCGGAGTCGGATTTGGGTAATTCCTATCCGAAAATCACTTCGAACCAACGTATACGTTCGAACATGAAGACATGTTGAAAATGATGATTATTGAAGACCGTGAATCTACATAGCATGAAGACTGCTTGTTGACTTTCTCTGGGTAGCTCCCGAGTTATATATAGCAGTGGTCTCCTTGTTGTGGAGATTTTTCGGATTGCAAGGACTACTCGCTACTAGTGGTAGTAGGAGAGTGCCTTCAGTTTGTCATGTTCCTGAACAACTTGTATGGACGTTTATCTGTCATTGCATTTCTAGATTACATACATTGGTTTTTACAAACGTATATCAGTGGTGGCGGAGAAGGCAAATTCTCTTAGCTTAACACCCTCTTTGAGACGTATGAGCTCAAGGGTTGTATTTTTGCGGAAGGAAATTAGTAATTAACAGAAATGGCAATATGGCATTCAAAGATATGATATGTGCTTTGTGAAAAGATAATCACAGCCTCAAGCCTCATTAAACCGGAAATGACCGAAATAGGATTAGATGTAGCACGGCTAAGTGGGTCATTCCCAATTAGGGTATGGTCATCCCCTTCTAGATATATTTCTTCCCGCTATGACGTTGGGGTGTAAATTAATGTGGTGCATGCTATGAGGGCCCTCAGATAAAGGTCGGTAAAGACCGAGGATGACATATTCGCTACTATCTAGTTACAGAGGTAGGCCAGTCTTGTGTTGGTAGAGGATCCTTTGTGATGGTCCTCAGGGCATCCATTTAGAGGTGTACCCCTTCGGAAGGTAGATCCTATGCCTGGTCATTTGTATGGAAATCCATTCTCCAATAAGAACCTACGATTTTGTTTCTATAGGCGTAATGAATAGCCTCGAAATGCTATATAGGTAACCATTTCGGATAAGATTAATAAGTTTATTTGCAAATGTTTTCAAAGAGATGTCAGTAAGAATAATATCAAATGTTTTGATATAAAAGTGTTTTAGTTATCATTAGGTAAAACCCGTTCGTGTTTATGTGTGGGCGTGGTCCTATGAGATACTCTTCATTTTCTAAGAATTTTGTAAAAAGGCTGATATATGACACTGTCATCTATTATTGAGTTTTTCTCACGCTGGTTTATCAAGCTTGATTCGGGTATTTTCAATACTCGGGTCAGATCCGAGTAGTTTCAGGTTAGTTGAAGACGGTTGGAGTTTCCAGAGGAGAGCTGGAAATATTCATCGACGTATGACATATTCTATTATTCGACGTACTTAGTGTACTTTGTTTGATGTTTGTCAGCAACTGCAAGGACATATGTCTATAACTGTCCAAGCTGGATCTAGGTTAGACTCTGATATATGTATTCAAAAAGTTTTCGCTGTAAAAATATTTCAATATTATATGTTATTCCATTCGAGTGAGATTCTGTTCTGTCTACTTTTCTTTTTTACCCTTAAAGAACCATTTTTTTGTACAATTTGAGTTAGACATGTGTGGTTTATTGTGAATTCAAAGAGTACGAGAAAACGGGACTTTACATTTGGTACCATAGCTTTTGGTTGAGCGAACATCAAAGCCTGATAGGGGTAAGTCTCATCAGAGATAGGATTAGTATTATCCTAGGATGGGTAACTCATTAGACATAGGGTTAGTAAAACCCTAGAATGAGTTATGAAAGTAATATATAGGAGCGCGTATTTGTTAATTTTATAAACATGGTTTTGTTTTTAAAAGAAATTGGTAAATGAAATAATTTTATCTTGGGTTTATATTTCCAATATACAAAAGACTATATTATTATTTTTGGTTAGAAATTAAGGATTAATTGTAATTTTGCTTAGCAAAATTAAAATATGAATATCTTGTGATTAGAATTGCATAATTTGACTATAAGATATTCCATATAGAATCAATTAATTGAAACCTAGAATTTAGATCTTTAATCATATACCCTTAAATATGTAGTATTAAGAAATAATAATGATTAAGTGATTATTATAATGGATGGATTTAAAAGCTAAGTACAAATATCTCGTGAAGTAAAATTCACAATTTGACTGCAAGATATTTTATGATAATATTGAAGCTACAAGTTGTAATTAGAGAAAGTAAAGAGAAAATGTACACATAGAAAAAAAATGTTATCAATAAAATAGAAAAGATAAGCCAAAATTGAAATTTTGGGCAAATATAATATGAAAGGGTAAGTTCTATAACTTATAAAGGAGTTAAGTTAATTTGAAATTTAGACACTTTGACTAGGTTAAAATCAAAGTGAAATTTAGGAACAAAAGGTATAAGAAATATCATCCTAATATAAAAATTTGAATTAGTGATACATTTAGGGTAACATTTGTAATTCAAAATGAAATATGAATAGAAGTGGATATTTTTGAATAATATGGTTAATAGGTCGATTATTAGATGAAAATTTTAAATAACAAATCCACATGATTTAAGTTTCATAATTTGACTATAAGGTATTTGATAGATTTAAGATTAAGAAATTTGATTTAGAAAATGGATAGGTAAATAAGTTAAGTAGTTAATCATAGAATTAGTGAGAAAAAGGTGTAAACTTAGTATAGTTGTCTTATTAATATATGGATTAAATAAATAATATTAGCTAAATGAAAACCTTAGACAAAGAAAACTAAGGGTTGAGTTTTATAACTTATTAATTTAAGACAATAGTAGAGTTCCATATTAGTTAAACACCTTCGTTGAAGTAATAACAATTTGAAGTTTGGGGATATGTATATATACTCTTAAGAAGTAAAGGTATATTATACAAATAAGTCATATATGTATGCTTAAGTAATAATGTATTTAGAAGAAAGTAAATGGTTGTGAGATAAACTTGGATTAATAGAAATTTTGAAGAAATGTATTAGGTAAAGATGAATGTGAATAAGTACATAAGTTAAACATAGATCATTTCAGCACATAAATTTTGATCTAAGATTTGAGAACATAACTTTGAGGTGTTTACACCAATCCAAAAAAGGATGTATCACTCGATTCTTGACGGCGAGCATTGATAGGAGTTTATGATTATGTACACGAGTTTTCTATCATATTTGAGAGCTATGCAAGGAAAGCAAGGGTTTATGATCAAGAAGTCTGATCAAAGTCGCACTAGAAAATCGAGGGATCGATACTCGTTCAAAACAAAAGTTGTGGATTCGAATAATAGATCGAATAAAATACCACATATAGTATGATGTGTTGGATCTATCTACTTAGTAGTTGGATAGTTATCTCAAATAGTAGGCACTAAGATATAGTGGTTGGATTGATGTTGTGGTATGTATATATAGACCTCAGGTATAGTATATGCTCAGGACAAAGGATGAGTTATGTGGTTGTATTCGTTTATCTTAAAATAGTGTCAGCGTGGTTGTTTTTTAATCTTGTTTGGGTGTTGTATATTCTATCTTTATTGTGCAGTATGCACTAGTATGGGTACGATAGAACTCTGACTTGATTTACGTATATATAACCTTAAGTACGTGATAAGTACTCAGGTTAGTGTGGAAAATCTTTGTATGCATGTTTGGCATCATTTGTTTTAGTATTGTTATGATATTGACCTTTTTTCTATCAAATAAGCTAGAATTATTTGAGGATATGAGTATGAGATAGATTTCTTTATCTAACTTTCATTTCGAGGACAAAATGCTTTTAAGTAGGGGAGAATATAACGATCCGCAATTTCCCTACTTCGAAAATGAGAGATTTTACTTATTTTTAAATTTAAAAGGAGTCTAAATCTTAAATAAATATGTTATATATAATAAATAATTGTCTATTCTTATAGTTAATAAATTAAGAAGTATAAATTTGGATTTTAGAACAAATCGACAAAAGTTAAGTTTTGTTAAAAATAAATAAAGACTTAAATAAATGAATTTAAATATTTATTTAAAAATGTAAATCTTATTTAAAACATCTAATAAAGATAATAAAAGTAAATTTATATATTTAAAAGTATGTTAATAATCGTTTTACAAAAATAACCAAAATTTGTCGCATTTACTCAATTTTACATACACTGTAAAAATAGAGATTTTGATATTAATTAAATATGATTTTAAAATATAAAGAGACATATTTTTATTTATTTAAAGAGGTAAAAAGTTTATTTTAAAGTTTGGCTTACTTGAATATATAGCTTAATAAAAACATCAAATTTTGACGGTAAAATTTGTCGACAAAAACACCATTTTCAACCAAAACTAGTTGTCGACAAGTTGTTGCAACTTGATACATTTTCTAACACATAAATACAGGTTTACAAACTATTTAAACACTTTAAATTTAGCACTAAACAGCAAAAAGAGTTTACTTTTGAAAAGTTAAGTTAAAGTAAATAAATTTAAAAAGACATGATTTGACATAAAAACAACATCATTACCTAACTACTCATCTCATTAACAAGATGTAATACTTTTACATAAAAAAGGAGCAAAACTATGCGATTTAATAACTACAAACCATAAGAAGGTGACAACTCTTTACCTCTTAACACACTTGTCCATAAACATCATTTCCACCATTAATGCAAATCAAATCAAGCAAAAGTCTTCTTTCTTTTTAACACAAAGTTTAAGAAAAAGAGAGTAATCATTTCACAAATTCAAATCACATTAATGAGATGTTACTAATTTACATGGAAAATGAGCAAATGTTATTTTAACATTTTAAAGTTTAAGAAAAAGAGGCAAACATCATTTCATTAAGTACAAACTTACACCCTACCATCATTTCACCATTAATGCACTTCCTATAATGTTAAGCAAAAGTCAAAAAGTAAGGCAAGGGTATTTAGAACATTAGCCACTCAAACTCCACTTATAAATACAAGCCTAAACCCTTCTTTTTTCACTACATTCTCATTCTACAAAATTTCTAAACTTCATTATCTTCCTCTTCCATTACTTCCTCCTTCTTCCTCCATTTCCATGTCTTCCTACCTCTCCATTTCCCTTCTACCTTCAAGCTATCACTTCCATACTTCAAACCGTCACCTTACATCACCAAAACCACCTTAACTTCCACCTACCCATCACCTCCTCACCTAAAACCCACACCATACCTCCCGACATCCCTACGTCCGAGCCCAAAACCCACAAATCCAAGCACCCTAGCCAAGCCAAGCCCCTACACCGCAAATACAAGCACCACACACCCCAAACTCGAGCCTACCCCCTCCTACACACCTAAACCCAAGGCCATACCCCGTCCACACCAAGGCCGTGCACCTCTCCTTCATATAAAAAAAACAAAACAAAAGAAAAAAAAGAGGAGAAAAGAAAAAAGAAAAAGAAAAGGAAAACAAAAGCATTCGGAAAGAAAACGGCAAAAGGCGAGACGTTGGAAATAGCACGTTAGCGAGAGATGGAAATCTTACGTTAAAGTTTGACGGAGTGGATATGGAGGTGAGAAATTCTCACTGCTTTTTGAATTATATTGATTGTCATATTCAATTGTTATGTTAGATAATCACCGTTTGATGAAATGGATGTTCGATTGATTTTTTGAATATGTTGGATAATCTGTAGTAATGTTATGACATTTACCGTATTGAATAAGTTAGTCTTATATGATTTTTGTATGACTGTGGTGATAATTTGGACATCAAATTTCTATTAATTATGTAATCCCTTTGTTTAATAAGACCCTATTTTAGTAATATGAGATATTTTGGAAAAATAAGTCTCTTTCCATTTAGAAGTGAAATTAAAGTTAAAATAAAAGAGAATTTGAAATTTGAAGTGAAACGGATTTGAAAAGGATAGTTAAATTGAAATTGAAATTGAGATGAATAGTGAAATTAAATTGAGATCGATTTTGAAAAAGTGAAGTTTAGTTTGAGGTTGAATTGAAATTAAATTGAAATCTAAGTTTTAAATAAGTTTAATTTGAGATTAGAATTGAAATTGAGTTAAAATTGGAATTTTCTACAAATAAATGTTTCGCCTTGTAGATTTTGAATTAAGTCCAAATCAATTTTCTACAAAAATCACGCTAGTGCAGTTAAGTGATCATAATAGGAAATTTGTTTAAATGAACGTTTTAAATTATGCAAAAATATGGAATAAATTTGATAAATCTATGTAAATGATTAAAAGAGATTTGGATTGGAAAATATTAATTATCGAATGTTTAAAAGTTGTTTAATTCAAATAAGCTTATTTAGCATTTTCCGCAGCACTTTTCTGCTGCGAATTCTATAGCTTTTGAAATATGAGTTAAATTATATTAACGTTTCTCAGAATCAATTGTGAATGTTTTGAAAAGGATAACTAAGCATTTTTGAAAGATAATATATAATATTTATAAGCAATTCCAAAATAAAGTTGAAAATCTGAGTATACTCATATTCGAAAAGAATTAAAGTCAAAAGGGACTTAATAAATCCTGTATACTCATATTCATTTTCTATCGATATTGGATTTCGAAGGAACCGGGGTCAGATTTGGGTAATTCGTATCCGAAAACCACTCCGAACCAACGTATACGTTCGAACATGAAGACATGTTGAAAATGATGATTATTGAAGACCGTGAATCTATATAGCATGAGGACTGCTTGTTGACTTTCTCTGGGTAGCTCCCGAGTTATATATAGCAGTGGTCTCCTTGTTGTGGAGATTTTTACTATGTAGTATGAGAACCGCCCATCCTCTAAGGATCCGTTAAACTATTTACTATGTAGTATATTGCGCTATTATAATAGTGTCTATTTATAAAATAAACTTACTTTTTAGTAGTGTTAAGGGGTTACCCATATAGCCCTTAACACAGAATATATTCCCATAGTCTATACAGTACGGTAATCTCCCCCGTACTGGGCGTCGTCAGAGGATACTCCAAAGGTATGGTACAAAACCAAAATCGTATAAGGCTCGCTATGGTAGGTGACACGGCACAACTAGGCAATGCCAGGGTAGATATACCAATTGCTATCCGGACCGATGGAAACGCGCAGCGCGCAGCTGCCGCCCACCTCGAACAACACTCCCAAATCAAAGGTGCGCACCAAAACAATCACAAAAGTAATAGAATGGCATACGAAGAAGTGCGTCCGATCAGAGGTGCTACCTCATTAATCCGAGAATCGCTCCTGTTTTAGTCACCTTATGCCAACTCACGGGAGTCGGGTCCACGTATTTACCTCAAAGGAACCGTCACCACCATCCTACTTCATTCTGGAATCTCCACCGCGTACACGGTTGTCAAAGTGGTTTTCAGTATCGACAGAGAGTATGCCAGATATCCGATCCCGGTCTCTTTAACAACCAAACGTTATTATAACCTGTGGTTACAACTTTTAGAAATGGTATTTATACTTTAAAAATCAAAATAAGTTTCAAATACATTTCAATACCATAATATTGATTTAAACATTTCATTTTATAATATACCATTTAAAATTTATTCAATTTATTTTGGAATTTATTGCCTTTTTACCAAATGTTAAAGTTAAATTCTTCCTTTAAACCATCCAAAGTCAATTTCTTATTTTTATTTCTTACATATTTAATTCCAAAATTTAAACCTTTTTCCCTAAAATTTATTTCCATAAATTTATTTAAAATATCAAATTTCAGTTTCTGTAGCACTTATGAAATGCTACCTTAAGTCTATAGGTTAAAACAGCCCGTTTATAAAAGACAGCATTTAAATGCTGTAATAGATTTTTCTCTTAACAATTAAGTTTTAAATTCCAAATATAACTTATTATCAATTATTTTCTTAACTGAAATCTTACTTTTAATAAAATCCAGAATTTCCCAAATCATTATAAATCTTTATAAAAATCCAGAATATTATAAACTTCCATTTTAAAATAAGTTAAAACATTTCAGAAAAAAATACTATATAAACCACGGGTCTGTATAGAGTTTTCTAGCCTAGGTCAAGTGATACGGATTTATATCATTTCAATCCGCAATTTACACAATTCCGGGTTCTATCATTTCAAATCCCAAGTTAAAAATTTAAACAGCTAACTGAATAGATGAATAATAATTATCGTTCAGGCCTATCATTTCAACCTAAAACGATCTAAATTTACATGGAACTGCAGTGGTGATTTAAATCAGTAAATAAACATTAAATAATATAACTGCAGTAATATTACACAGATAAATAACTGATGAGGTGTCAATTTACAATGGGGTTTAACATCATACGTTATATTACCGGCAGATAGAATTTAAATAAAAATCTACAAATACACTTGCGATAATTCACAGAAATATAGGTATGTTTGTCTGGTGAGAATACTCACCTGAAAGCTGCAGAAAATTTTGATTCAAACGAAAATCCACTGGAAAAGGAACGAACAGAGAGTGACGATCAAATATCTCGGATGTCACGCCTAGATTCAAATCTATAACGAGATCCAAATACCAAATACGTGACTGTAGGAATTTACGGTCAAAGTAAAAATTTTTAAATAGGACGAGAATTAGTTCGACTGGTTTGACTGGTTCACCACACAACCAACCTCAGTCCACTTAGCAACATGCACACTGCTGATACGGATATGCACGCACCTACCCATGCAAATTTTTCTATAGTTATGCAGACTATCAATATTAACAAAATCCTAATAGTACACAAGACTGGTCACGGCCCACCTCTTTCTACCTGATCTATATAAACTCTGTTCTGAAACATTGCACTAACACTATCCTAATATCTTGCTCTTGCTGCTATAAGGCACGGCCCTGCCTACTATGCACTAACACTACTATGCACTAACACGTTACTACCATCCTATTCACGGCCAAGGCAAACTTATTTACGGTCCAACTACTGACTTATCAAAGCAGTTATCACCGAGTTTCTCAGTTTTACATGCATGCATTTAGTACAGGAACACTCACTGATATATGCAAAAGGCAAACTCACATGGCACGGCTCTATGCAAACTCACAACTGAAATATACATGCATACATGCGGTACGACCCTACCCTATCAAAATATGCACGCAAGCACTTAGGTAATGGAATGTTTGATAAAACTTGTTCAGTAAAAGGATCGGCTACAACTCTCTCTCCCTCTTTTCTTCTGTAAAACATTTTATGCACTAAAGGTACGGCAATCATGTAAGGTAATGCAACACGACACACTTGCCCTATAGGTCGTGATCTACATGCACACGTGGTGATGGCTAAAGGTGTTGCCGCGTCAGGGTGGTTTGTAGGCCGTGCTGGAGGAGGATGGATGAGTCGATCGGTGGTGGAGCAGTTGAGTGAATTGAAAGAACAAGAGAAAAAGAGAGAAAAGTATAAAATAAAAGGAAGAAGAAAAGGAGAAGGCAATATAAACTATTACCTGATAGAAACTCTGGACGCAACAGTCAAAGCAAATGCAAAGGGGAAAACTTTGAAGAGATGAAGCTTTGTGGTGGAGTTTATATAAGAAACAAGCTGAGATGCGAGTTGCATATATACAGAAAGCAATAAATTTCGAAATAAAAACAAGGAAGGCTGAGTGATTTCCTTCCAGTTTTTAATATGTTTGAACGTTATTCATGCATGATTAAATGCAAGAAACGGCAAGGCCAGAGGAAAATGAGCAGGGTATTAAATTTTTTCCAAAACGAGCTGATGCAAATTTGAAGGACGAGCTTGATTTGGGAATAAGGCTTGCGTGTTTTATTCCCAGTCATTCGAAAATTTTAATTAAATGCATGCGTGATTAAAGTGGATAACAGTAAGAAATTATAATTTGCTTTGCACTGAATAGGCAACGAAATAATGTTTACAAAATTGCTTGATCAGTTATCAGATTGGTTGCAAGATTTCTTTTTGTTGAATGGATAAGACTGCGTAATTTATGCTTCCCCTTGATAAAAGATATTGGCAAGAACAAATTTGCAGAGAGATATATATAGTAGGCAGGTTCGAAATTATATTGTAGACCAGAAACGTAAGAGATGAGTTGATAAATGGAACGAATAAGGAGGCAAGAATTTGCAAAGATTTTAGAATGAAAAGGTATAAAAAAATACCGACTGATAATTTAATCCATATAGATGTTGAAATATGATTTTTTTAAAATACGCCAAACTGACGCAATATAAAACACCCAAAATTTATATAAAAATAACGTTTTTAAATTTATTCGTTTATTACGTTACTTATACCATACATTTTACGCGCCCTTTAAACGCGAAATCCAACAGTTCATTAATACACAGTTATTACTTAACAAAAATTTTATTGGTTTACATTCTCCATATTATATATATACAAAATTCAAATTTTTATTAAAATTCCAAATGGAGTTGTCTTTTAGCAAAATTAACCGTTTCACAACTTTAAATTTCCATATTTAGTATTTTAAGGAAATGATTTAAATCAAATTATATAAAATTCAAATTTAGTTTCGAGATTCAAAAATTAAAAGAAATAAATTGCTAGAAAAACTAGGGCTGTTACACTCTCCCCCACTCAGAACTTTTCGTCCTCGAAAAGGAACGAAGGGAAGAGAACAAAGGAAGATAAGATAGTAAAGCAAGTACCTTAAACGAATAGTTCCGGATTCGAAGCAGGAATGTTGTCCTCCGTCTCCCATGTGCAATCTTTCTCATCAGTGCTGCATTGCACTTTGACCAATCGAACAGACTTTCTTCTAAGCTGTTTTGTACCTCGATCGATGATACGAAGCGGCTTCCTTTCAATGGTTAGATCAGGCTCGATGTCCAGACCATCAAGAGCAGTAGGTTGGATGACAAGAGATGGATCGTTAAGACAGCGACGAAGGTGGGATACATGAAACACATTGTGTATTCCAGCAAACTTCTCGGGTAGATCTAGTCGATAAGCAAGAGATCCAATCCTCTCCAAGATACGAAATGGACTGATGAACCTAGGGGCCAGCTTTCCTCTACGTCCAAACCGAACCACATTTCTTAAAGGAGAGACCTTAAGAAATACCAAATCACCAACATCAAACTCCAAGCTCCTTCTACGCCGATCAGCGTACTTCTTTTGTCTATCTTGAGCAACTTTTAACCTTCTCTTAATCTCCTCTACTTTCTCCGAAGCTTCCAAAATTATCTCGGGCCCAAGAACTAAGCGGTTACCGGATTCAATCCAACAAGAAGGAGATCTACACGGTCTCCCATATAGAGCAGCAAATGGGGACATCTTAAGACTAATCTGATAACTATTGTTATAGGTGAATTCCACAAGATGGAGATGATCTTCCCAAGAACCTCCATAATCCAAGATGCAAGCACGAAGAAGATCCTCAAGAATCTGATTTACCCTTTCGGTTTGTCCGTCAGTCTGTGGGTGGTAAGCGGTGCTCAGGTTCAACCGAGTACCTAAGGATTCTTGGAACGCTTTCCAGAACTGACTAGTGAAAATAGGGTCTCGATCGCAAACAATGCTAAGGGGAACGCCATGGAGGCGAACGATCTCCCTCATATAAATCTCAGATAAACTCGAAGCCGTACGGGTAGACCTGACTGGAATAAAATGAGCAGACTTAGTCAGTCTATCCACAATAACCCAGATACTTTCATTTCCCTTCCTAGATCTCGGCAAACCATCGATAAAATCCATAGAAACTTGCTCCCACTTCCAATTTGGAATCTCCAGAGGCTGCAACAAACCCGGTGTCTTCTGATGGTCCGCCTTGACTTGCTGACAAGTCGCACATCTACTCACAAAGATAGAGACATCGCGCTTCATACCTTTCCACCAGTAGAGTTTCTTTAAATCTTGATACATCTTCGCTACGCCAGGATGTATGAAAGTCGGGATTGATGATGTTCCCGAAGTAATTCCTGCCTCAGACCATAAACGTTCGGGACACAAATCCTTCTATTTACTCTCAAAATCCCTTCATCATCAATCTGAGCTCCATTCCCATCAGAATTACTACCTCCTCTGCTACGAACATTTTCCTTCATACTCCTAAGTCTCAAATCCTTGTCCTGCCTATCCTTGATACGGTCCAATAGAGCATAAGAAACAATAAGCTGGCATAACAAGGACTTCTTCCTACTCAACGCGTCCGCCACAACATTTGCTTTCCCGGGAGTATAGTTGATGTCGAGATCATAAGAAGCAAGAAACTCGAACCACTGCACTTGTCTCTGATTTAAATCCTTCTGGATAAAGATATATTTCAGAGACTGATGATCGGTAAAGAGATCAAACTTAGCTCCCAAGAGATGATGTCTCCAAAGCTTCAAAGCAAAGACAACCGCCAGCAATTCTAAATCGTGAGCAGCATAATTAGCTTCATGTGTCTTCAGTTGACGACTAGCATAGGCAATTACCTTCCCATCTTGCATTAGAACTGCTCCCAAACCCTCTCGACAAGCATCGGTAAATACCGTTAATCTTTCACTTCCATTTGGTACAGTGAGCACTGGTGCGGAGGTGAGCTTATCCTTTAACTCTTGGAATGCAGCTTTACACTTATTGCTCCATATAAACTTAGCATTCTTTCGAGTTAGAGCAGTCAGAGGTGCCGAAATCTGAGCAAAGTTCTCAATGAACCTTCGGTAGTAACCGGCAAGGCCTAGAAAACTACGAATATCAGTAGGAGTCTTAGGTTCTTCCCAATCTTTGATTGCAGCGATCTTGACTGGATCAACAGAAACTCCTTCACTACAGACAATGTGTCCGAGGAATCGGACTTCTTCTTCCCAGAAATGGCATTTAGAGAATTTTGCTTTTAACTGGTGCCTCCTAAGAGTCCCCAATACAAAGCTCAAGTGAGATTTATGCTCTTCCTCAGATTTGGAGAACACAAGGATATCATCAATGAAGACTAGAACGAATTTATTTAGCACATCGCGGAAGACACGATTCATCAAGTCGACGAAGAAGGCAGGAGCGTTAGTCAACCCAAAAGGCATAACTAGCCATTCAAAGAAACCATTTTCGGTACGAAAAGCAGTTTTGGGTATGCTCTCCTAAGCAACTCTAAGCTGATGGAAACCTGTGGCTAAATCAAGCTGAGAGAAAACAGTCGCTCCATAGAGTTGATCGAACATATCATTTATGCGGGGCATAGGATATCTGTTCTTCATGGTAAGCTTGTTCAGTTCCCTATAATCAGCACACATCCGGAGGGAACCATCAGATTTTGTGACAAAAACTACAGCTGCTCCCCATTCTGAGAAGCTAGGTCTGATCAACCCTTTAGAGGATAAGTCTTGAATTTGCTTCCTTAATTCGCTCTTCTCCCGTGGTGCCATTCTTCTGGGTGGAAGGACTACAGGTCGCGCTCCAGGGATGAGGTCGATACGGAAATCAATTTCCCGCTTCGGAGGTAAAGAAGTGACTTCACCAAATACGTCGGGAAATAATTTAACCACCGAAGTGGACTCAATATCACCATGGAAAATATCGAGAGAATAAACGAAGCTACCAGCAAGCTCTTGAGGCCATTTACACTGGATATCTAATGGATTTCCTAAATCATCTTTAAGGGCAACCGTACGAGAACTACAAGAGATATCTACATCATGTCTATTTAACCAATCACCTCCAAGCAAAAGGTCGAAAGCGTCAAATCCCAAAACATAGAAGTCACCAGTGAAACACTGCTGGAAATGGAGAAGCTTCACATTCCTACAAACTTTACTAAGGTTCGCAGGGCCACCGATGGGGTTTGAAACACATAAAGGTACAGAAGAAAATTCAGGGGAAAGGAGATGCTCAAATCTATTACAGAGATCCGACGAGATGAAACTATGGGAAGCTCCGGTATCGAATAAAACGCGAACAGGAGATTTGAATAAAGTAAAAGAACCTTGAAGTGTACCTTGGGAATCGCTAGGAGCGGGAGCGGGTGCAGGTGCTGGCGGTGGAGCTGGAGAGGATGCAGAAGTAACAGCGAAAATTCCCGATGCCTTGCCCTTCTTCTGAGTAGGGCAGTCTCTCTTGAAATGTCCCGGCTGAAGGCAAATGTGGCAAAGGTCTCGCCTAGCCGACTGATCGGGAGGTGGAATCGCAGCACCTAAAGTAGGACAACTATTAGCGTAGTGTCCTTTCTGGTCGCACTGGTAGCAAGTAATGGTAGATAGATCCACAGGATGCCTCTGGGATGCCGAAGACGATTGTCCGAGTCCTGGAGTCCTATTCCTCTTATGCCGGTAGAAGTTGGGCTTCCTTTTCCTAGAATTCCCAGAAGACTGAGCCGGTGCAGACTGGGCAGCTGGAGTGGCCCTAGAGGTAGGGTTCTCATAACGGAGAGCCATATCCATCAAAGCAGTGAACGTCCCATGCACATGTGTAATAAGTCGATCGTAGAACTCGGGGCGAGCACCAGCGATAAATTTCATGTTCTTCTTAAGCGGGGTATCGATCAAATTCAGTCCATACTGGGAGAGGTCATTAAATTTTCTCTCGTATTCCGTGAAGGACATATCGCCTTGCTTCAGATCCATAAAGTCTCGATAGAGCTGAGACTTGCCCGCTTCGGGCATCCATTTGACCAGAAAGGCCTCCCTAAAGCACGATAAGAGATATAAGATAAATTCAAAAATGGGGAAATTTGAAACCGACTTTTGACAACCGAAGAAGATACCTAAATTGCTCCCAAGTGAGGTCAGCCTCATTAGTGTGAGCAGTAATTGATAGCCACCAATTCAAAGCGGCTCCCTTCATCTGCCAGGCCGCTAGTTGCCTCTGCTGGGCATTCGTGATTTCGAGATAGGAGAAGATTCTCTCCAAGTCTCTCAACCATTGCTGAGCTTCTATTATGGTTTCTGAACCCGTGAATTTAGTGCCAGCAAGTTCAGCATAGTCCTTGCAAAGCTTAGTAAATCTGGCAGGGGCAGCAGGTGGAGGAGCTGGGGCAGCAGCTTGCTCTCTACCTCTAATATTACCTCGTTTCATTCTGAAAAAACAAGAATGAATTTAAGGACAGAGAAAATAATATTAGTGTCAAGATATTCTAGGATAAGATAAAGTTTAACTTGGACAAGCAAATAACAAGGCTCGAATTTAAAAACGATGGAGAGAAGGAAAGAATAGTTGGAATTTTTTTTTTATTATTTTAAAACAGGAAGATTTTATATCAAAATACTTCTTTTAAAACCTTTTTGAAAATCATTTTATACTTTAAAATATGTTCTCTCACAAAGAAAGGATTCTAGAATTTGACTTCACTCATTCTGGGGTATTGCTACCCTATCTCTAATGAGTTTTTGCTCCTTAGGCTATGGTAAAACCAAGGCTCTGATACCAAATGTAACGACCCACTATTTTGTACCATTCAAATTCGACAATAAATAAAACATGTCAAGCTTGAATAGTTCAAAATAATAGATTGTAAATAACTTAGGAGCAAATGAAATCAAAACACAGAATCACAGACACAGATATCAGAAAAACTTACAGCGGAATTAAAATATTTAGTGGTTCATGAAGCCACTATAAAAATCTTAACCAAATAAAAATTACATAGTTTGAAATCTCCAATACAGTTTTAAAACATAAATAGAAGTTGAATCTTTCAAAGTCTTGATTTCAGAAAAAGATATAGACTGAAAAGCTTTACCGGCAGCACGAATGATCTACAGAATAACCTAGCTCCGGTGAAAGAAAACTGAAGCTGCAACTCAGGATGACCCGAGCGTAAGAAATAAACACAAACACTCGAGTCAGGACATACATACTTGTATAATTGTAAGCTAATTCAAGTGTACTGTAATATAGAGCAAGTAACTTAAAGGATGCTTGGGACCGCCCATCCTCTAAGGATCCGTTAAACTATTTACTATGTTGTATATTGCGCTATTATAATAGTGTCTATTTATAAAATAAACTTACTTTTTAATAGTGTTAAGGGGTTACCCATATAGCCCTTAACACAGAATATATTCCCATAGTCTATACAGTACCGTAATCTCCCCCGTACTGGGCGTCGTCAGAGGGCACTCCAAAGGTATGGTACAAAACCAAAATCGTATAAGGCTCGCTATGGTAGGTGACACGGCACAACTAGGCAATGCCAGGGTAGATATACCAATTGCTATCCGGACCGATGGAAACGCGCAGCGCGCAGCTGCCGCCCACCTCGAACAACACTCCCAAATCAAAGGTGCGTACCAAAACAATCACAAAAGTAATAGAATGGCATACGAAGAAGTGCGTCCGATCAGAGGTGCTACCTCATTAATCCGAGAATCGCTCCTGTTTTAGCCACCTTATGCCAACTCACGGGAGTCGGGTCCACGTATTTACCTCAAAGGAACCGTCACCACCATCCTACTTCATTCTGGAATCTCCACCGCGTACACGGTTGTCAAAGTGGTTTTCAGTATCGACAGAGAGTATGCCAGATATCCGATCCCGGTCTCTTTAACAACCAAACGTTATTATAACCCGTGGTTACAACTTTTAGAAATGGTATTTATACTTTAAAAATCAAAATAAGTTTCAAATACATTTCAATACCATAATATTGATTTAAACATTTCATTTTATAATATACCATTTAAAATTTATTCAATTTATTTTGGAATTTATTGCCTTTTTACCAAATGGTAAAGTTAAATTCTTCCTTTAAACCATCCAAAGTCAATTTCTTATTTTTATTTCTTACATATTTAATTCCAAAATTTAAACCTTTTTCCCCAAAATTTATTTCCATAAATTTATTTAAAATATCAAATTTCAGTTTCTGTAGCACTTATGAAATGCTACCTTAAGTCTATAGGTTAAAACAGTCCGTTTATAAAAGACAGCATTTAAATGCTGTAATAGATTTTTCTCTTAACAATTAAGTTTTAAATTCCAAATATAACTTATTATCAATTATTTTCTTAACTGAAATCTTACTTTTAATAAAATCTAGAATTTCCCAAATCATTATAAATCTTTATAAAAATCCAGAATATTATAAACTTCCATTTTAAAATAAGTTAAAACATTTCAGAAAAAAATACTATATAAACCACGGGTCTGTATATAGTTTCTAGCCTAGGTCAAGTGATACGGATTTATATCATTTCAATCCGCAATTTACACAATTCCGGGTTCTATCATTTCAAACCCGCAATCCCAAGTTAAAAATTTAAACAGTTAACTGAATAGATGAATAATAATTATCGTTCAGGCCTATCATTTCAGCCTAAAACGATCTAAATTTACAGGGAACTTGCAGTGGTGATTTAAATCAGTAAATAAACATTAAATAATATAACTGCAGTAATATTACACAGATAAATAACTGATGAGGTGTCAATTTACAATGGGGTTTAACATCATACGTTATATTACCGGCAGATAGAATTTAAATAAAAATCTACAAATACACTTGCGATAATTCACAGAAATATAGGTATGTTTGTCTGGTGAGAATACTCACCTGAAAGCTGCAGAAAATTTTGATTCAAACGAAAGTCCACTGGAAAAGGAACGAACAGAGAGTGACGATCAAATATCTCGGATGTCACGCCTAGATTCAAATCTATAACGAGATCCAAATACCGAATACGTGACTTTAGGAATTTACTGTCAAAGTAAAAAAATTTAAATAGGACGAGAATTAGTTCGACTGGCTTGACTGGTTCACCACACAACCAACCTCAGTCCACTTAGCAACATGCACACTGCTGATACGGATATGCACCCACCTACCCATGCAAATTTTTCTATAGTTATGCAGACTATCAATATTAACAAAATCCTAATAGTACACAAGACTGGTCACGGCCCACCTCTTTCTACCTGATCTATATAAACTCTGTTCTGAAACATTGCACTAACACTATCCTAATATCTTGCTCTTGCTGCTATAAGGCACGGCCCTGCCTACTATGCACTAACACTACTATGCACTAACACGTTACTACCTTCCTATTCACGGCCAAGGCAAACTTATTTACGGTCCAACTACTGACTTATCAAAGCACTTATCACCGAGTTTCTCAGTTTTACATGCATGCATTTAGTACAGGAACACTCACTGATATATGCAAAAGGCAAACTCAGATGGCACGGCTCTATGCAAACTCACAACTGAAATATACATGCATACATGCGGCATGACCCTACCCTATCAAAATATGCACGCAAGCACTTAGGTAATGGAATGATTGATAAAACTTGTTCAGTAAAAAGGATCGGCTACAACTCTCTCTCCCTCTTTTCTTCTGTAAAACATTTTATGCACTGAAGGTACGGCAATCATGTAAGGTAATGCAACATGACACACTTGCCCTATAGGACGTGATCTACATGCACAGGTGGTGATGGCTAAAGGTGTTGCCGCGTCAGGGTGGTTTGTAGGCCGTGCTGGAGGAGGATGGATGAGTCGATCGGTGGTGGAGCAGTTGAGTGAATTGAAAGAACAAGAGAAAACGAGAGAAAAGTATAAAATAAAAGGAAGAAGAAAAGGAGAAGGCAATATAAACTATTACCTGATAGAAACTCTGGACGCAACAGTCAAAGCAAATGCAAAGGGGAAAACTTTGAAGAGATGAAGCTTTGTGGTGGAGTTTATATAAGAAACAAGCTGAGATGCGAGTTGCATATATATAGAAAGCAATAAATTTCGAAATAAAAGCAAGGAACGCTGAGTGATTTCCTTCCAGTTTTTAATATGTTTGAACGTTATTCATGCATGATTAAATGCAAGAAACGGCAAGGCCAGAGGAAAAATGAGCTGGGTATTAAATTTTTTCCAAAACGAGCTGATGCAAATTTGAAGGACGAGCTTGATTTGGGAATAAGGCTTGCGTGTTTTATTCCCAATCATTCGAAAATTTTAATTAAATGCATGCGTGATTAAAGTGGATAACAGTAAGAAATTATAATTTTCTTTGCACTAAATAGGCAACGAAATAATGTTTACAAAATTGCTTGATCAGTTATCAGATTGGTTGCAAGATTTCTTTTTGTTGAATGGATAAGACTGCGTAATTTATGCTTCCCCTTGATAAAAGATATTGGCAAGAACAAATTTGCAGAGAGATATATATAGTAGGCAGGTTCGAAATTATATTGTAGACCAGAAACGTAAGAGATGAGTTGATAAATGGAACGAATAAGGAGGCAAGAATTTGCAAAGATTTTAGAATGAAAAGGTATAAAAAAATACCGACTGATAATTTAATCCATACAGATGTTGAAATATGATTTTTTTACAATACGCCAAACTGACGCAATATAAAACACCCAAAATTTATATAAAAATAACGTTTTTAAATTTATTCGTTTATTACGTTACTTATACCATACATTTTACGCGCCCTTTAAACGCGAAATCCAACAGTTCATTAATACACAGTTATTACTTAACAAAAATTTTATTGGTTTACATTCTCCATATTATATATATACAAAATTCAAATTTTTATTAAAATTCCAAATGGAGTTGTCTTTTAACAAAATTAACCGTTTCACAACTTTAAATTTCCATATTTAGTATTTTAAGGAAATGATTTAAATCAAATTATATAAAATTCAAAAATTAGTTTCGAGATTCAAAAATTAAAAGAAATAAATTGCTAGAAAAACTAGGGCTGTTACACTTAATGTACTTTGTTTGATGTTTGTCAGCAACTGTAAGGACATATGTTTATAATTGTCCAAGCTGGATCTAGGTTAGACTCTGATATATGTATTCAAAAAGTTTTCCGCTGTAAAAATATTTCAATATTATATGTTATTCCATTCGAGTGAGATTCTGTTCTGTCTACTTTTCTTTTTCACCCCTAAAGATCCTTCTTTTTGTACAATTTGAGTTAGACATGTGTGGTTTATTGTGGATTCAAAGAGTACGAGAAAACGAGACTTTACATTTGATACCAAAGCTTTTGGTTGAGCAAACATCGAAGCCTGATACGGGTAAGTCTCATCAGAGATAGGATTAGTATTATCCTAGGATGGGTAACTCATTAGAGATAGGGTTAGTAACACCCTGGAATGAGTTATGAGAGTAATATATACGAGTGTGTATTTGTTAATTTTATAAACATGGTTTTGTTTTTAAAAGAAATTGGTAAATGAAATAATTTTATCTTGGGTTTATATTTCCAATATACAAAAGAGGATATTATTATTTTTGGTTAGAAATTAAGGATTGATTGTAATTTTGCTTAGAAAAAATAAAATATGAATATCTTGTGATTAGAATTGCATAATTTGACTATAAGATATTCCATATAGAATCAATTAATTGAAACCTAGAATTTAGAACTTTAATCATATACCCATAAATATGTAGTATAAAGAAATAATAATGATTAAGTGATTATCATAATGGATGGATTTAAAAGCTAAAATTCACAATTTGACTGTAAGATATTTTATGATAATATTGAAGCTACAAGTTGTAATTAGAGAAAGTAAAGAGAAAATGTACACAAAGAAAAAAATTGTTATCAATAAAATAGAAAAAGATAAGCCAAAATTGAAATTTTGGGTAAATATAATATGAAAGGGTAAGTTCTATAACTTATAAAGGAGTTAAGTTAATTTGAAATTTAGACACTTTGATTAGGTTAAAATCAAAGTGAAATTTAGGAACAAAAGGTATAAGAAATATCATCCTAATATAAAAATTTGAATTAGTGATACATTTAGGGTAACATTTGTAATTCAAAATGAAATATGAATAGAAGTGGATATTTTTGAATAATATGGTTAATAGGTCGATTATTGAATGAAAAATTTAAATAACAAATCCATATGAATTAAGTTTTATAATTTGGCTATAAGGTATTTGATAGATTTAAGATTATGAAATTTGATTTAGAAAATGGATAGGTAAATAAGTTAAGTAGTTAATCATAGAATTAGTGAGAATAAGGTGTAAATTTAGTATAGTTGTCTTATTATTATATGGATTGGATAAATAATATTAGCTAAATGAAAACCTTAGATAAAGAAAACTAAGGGTTGAGTTTTATAACTTATTAATTTGAGATAATAGTAGAGTTCCATATTAGTTAAACACCTTTGTTGAAGTAATAACAATTTGAAGTTTGGGGATATGTATATATACTCTTAAGAAGTAAAGGTATATTATACAAGTTTAAGTCATATATGTATGCTTAAGTAATAATGTATTTAGAAGAACGTAAATGATTGTGAGATAAACATGGATTAATAGAAATGTTGAAGAAATGTATTAGGTAAAGATGAATGTGAATAAGTACATAAGTTAAACATAGATCATTTCAGCACATAAAATTTGATCTAAGATTTTAGAACATAACTTTGAAGTGTTTACACCAATCCGAAAAAGGATGTATCACTCGATTCTTGACGGCGAGCATTGATAGGAGTTTATGATTATGTACACGAGTTTTCTATCCTATTTGAGAGCTATGCAAGAAAAGCAAGGGTTTATGATCAAGAAGTCTGATCAAGTCGCACTAGAAAATCGAGGGACCGATACTCGTTCAAAACAAAAGTTGTGGGTTCGAATAATAGATCGAATCAAATATCACATATAGTATGATGTGTTGGGTCTGCTACTTAGTAGTTGGATAGTTATCTCAAATAGTAGGCACTAAGATATAGTGGTTGGATTGATGTTGTGGTATGTATATATAGACCTCAGATATAGTACATGCTCAGGATAGAGGATGAGTTATGTGGTTCTATTCGTTTATCTTAACATAGTATCAGCGTGGTTGTTTTATTCAATCTTGTTTGGGTGTTGTATATTCTATCTTAATTGTGCAGTATGCACTAGTATGCGTACGATAGAAGTCTGACTTGATTTATGTATATATAACCTTAAATACATGATAAGTACTCAGGTTGGTGTGGAAAATCTTTGTATGCATGTTTGGCATCATTTGTTTTAGTATTGTTATGATATTGACCTTTTTTCTATTAAATAAGCTAGAATTATTTGAGGATATGAGTGTGAGATAGATTTCTTTATCTAACTTTCATTTCGAGGACGAAATGCTTTTAAGTAGGGGAGAATGTAACGACCCGCAATTCCCCTACTTCGAAAATAGAGATTTTACTTATTTTTAAATTTAAAAGGAGTCTAAATCTTAAATAAATATGTTATATATAATAAATAATTATCTATTCTTATAGTTAATAAATTAAGAATATAAATTTGGATTTTAGAACAAATCGACAAAAGTTAAGTTTTGTTAAAAATAAATAAAGACTTAAATAAATGAATTTAAATATTTATTTAAAAATGTAAATCTTGTTTAAAACATCTAATAAAGATAATAAAAGTAAATTTATATATTTAAAAGTATGTTAATAATCTTTTTACAAAAATAACCAAAATTTGTCGCATTTACTCAGTTTTACATACACTGTAAAAATAGAGATTTTGATATTAATTAAATATGATTTTAAAATATAAAGAGACATGTTTTTATCTATTTAAAGAGATAAAAAGTTTATTTTAAAGTTTGGTTTACTTCAATATATAACTTAATAAAAACGTCAAATTTTGACGGTAGAATTTGTCGACAAAAAAACCATTTTCAACCAAAACAAGTTGTCGACAAGTTGTTGCAATTTGATACATTTTTTAACACATAAATACAGGTTTACAAACTATTCAAAAACACTTTAAATTTAGCACTAAAAAGCAAAAAGTGTTTACTTTTGAAAAGTTAAGTTAAAGTAAATAAATTTTAAAAGACATGATTTGACATAAAAACAACATCATTACCTAACTTCTCATCTCATTAATAAGGTGTAATACTTTTACATAAAAAAGAAGCAAAACTATATGATTTAATAACAACAAACCATAAGAAGGTGACACCTCTTTACCTCTTAACACACTTGTCCATAAATATCATTTCCACCATTAATGCAAATCAAATCAAGCAAAAGTCTTCTTTCTTTTTAACACAAAGTTTAAGAAAAAAAGAGTAATTATTTCACAAATTCAATCACATTAATGAGATGTTACTAATTTACATGGAAAATGAGAAAATGTTATTTTAACATTTTAAAGTTTAAGAAAAAGAGGCAATCATCATTTCATTAAGTACAAACTTACACCCTACCATCATTTCACCATTAATGCACTTCCTATAATGTTAAGCAAAAGTCAAAAAGTAAGGCAAAGGTATTTAGAACGTTAGCCATTCAAACTCCATTTATAAATACAAGCCTAAACCCTTCTTTCTTCACTACATTCTCATTCTACAAAATTTCTAAACTCCATTATCTTCCTCTTCCATTACTTCCTCCTTCTTCCTCCATTTCCATTCCTGCCTCTCCATTTCCCTTCTACCTTCAACCTATCACCTCCATACTCCAAACCATCACCTTACATCACCAAAACCAGCTTAAATTCCACCTACCCACCTCCTCCTCACCTAAAACCCACACCATACCTCCCGACATCCCTACGGTCGAGCCCAAAACCCACAAATCAGAGCGCCCTAGCCAAGCCGAGCCCCTACACCGCAAAGCCGAGCACCACACACCCCAAACTCGAGCCTACCCCATCCTACACGCCTAAACCCAAGGCCACACCCCGTCCACACCAAGGCCGTGCACCCTCTCCTCCATATAAAAAAACCAAATAAAAGAAAAAAAAAGAGGAGAAAAGAAAAAAAGAAAAAGAAAAGGAAAACAAAAGCATTCGAAAAGGAAACGGCAAAAGGCGAGACGTTGGAAATAGCACGTTAGCGAGAGATGGAAATCTTACGTTAAAGTTTGACGGAGTGGATATGGAGGTGAGAAATTCTCACTGCTTTTTGAATTATATTGATTGTCATGTTCAATTGTTATGTTAGATAATCACCATTTGATGATATGGATGTTTGATTAATTGTTTGAATATGTTGGATAATCTGTAGTAATGTTATGACATTTACCGTATTGAATAAGTTAGTCTTATATGATTTTTGTATGACTGTGATGATAATTTGGACATCAAATTTCTATTAATTTTGTAATCCCTTTGTTTAATAAGACCCAATTTTAGGAATATGAGATATTTTGAAAAAATAAGTCTCTTTTCATTTAGAAGTGAAATTAAAGTTAAAATAAAAGAGAATTTGAAATTTGAAGTGAAACGGATTTGAAAAAGATAGTTAAATTGAAATTGAAATTGAAATTGAGATGAATAGTGAAATTGAAATTGAAATCGATTTTGAAAAGTGAAGTTTAGTTTGAGGTTGAAATGAAGTTAAATCGAAACTAGATTTGAAGTTTAAGTTTTAAATAAGTTTAATTTGAGATTAGAATTGAAATTGTGTTAAAATTGGATTTTAAAATTTGATGTTAAAATAATGGGAATATAATAATCTTACAATGTGTTAATAGTGAAAATATATTTTAAATACTTTAAAAAGTAAAAATATTGATTTAAAATAATTTGTAATGATTTTATAAGTGTTGAAATCCAATTTTAAAAGATTATTTAAAATATTGAAAATAAGTTAAAAGTAGGTGCGTCATGCAACGGTAGTTCGTGATTTCGCGTCGAAAAGTTCAAATGAGTGTATAGAGGGAATATAGCTCAGAATTCTTCGAGATAAGAAAATTCCGGACTATTATATCCATATCTTCTAAATGAAGGAAGAAAATAAATGTTTCGCCTTGTAGATTTTGAATTAAGTCCAAATCAATTTTCTACAAAAATCACGCTAGTGCAGTTAAGTGATCATAATAGGAAATTTGTTTAAATGAACGTTTTAAATTATGCAAAAATATGGAATAAATTTGATAAATCTATGTAAATGATTTAAAATAGATTTGGATTGGAAAATATGAATTATCGAATGTTTAAAAGTTGTTTAATTCAAATAAGCTTATTTAGCATTTTCCACAGCACTTTTCTGCTGCGAATGCTATAGCTTTTGAAGTATGAGTTAAATTGTATTGACATTTCTCAGAATCAACTGTGAATGTTTTAAAAAGGATAATTAAGCATTTTTGAAAGATAATATAGCATATTTATAAGCAATTCCAAAATAAAGTTGAAAATCTGAGTATGTGGAAACGACTAGTACATTTGTCCCGCCTGTGAGATCTGGGAAAATAAAACAAGGTGTTTAACTAAGGTTAGGGATGGAGCAACTAGTGCCCTGAACTTACATGGCCTATGTTTTCTTTTCTTAGGCGAGGGGTGGAACAGATCGAAAGGAAAGCCTGAATGCTCTTAAATAAAAAGATTTTGTTAAGTTTTCGAAATATAAGAAGATTGGTATTATCCAAAATTTAAGCGATTTCCAAAATGAATGATTTCTATGATCCTATTTACTTCAAAATGTTTATTAAGATTGATTTAGGGTTTATTGTAAACGATGTCTTAAATAACATTGTTTTTGACCCGACTAAAAAGTAAAGGAATTTGGATCAAGAAATGAGTATTGAAATTGAAATATTGTCCAAAGCAAAAGAATGAATTACTTAGAAATTATCCTAAGTCAAACGAAAGAGAATTTGGAAATTATCCAAAAAGAATTAGAGTGAAAAGAGACTTAATAAATTCTGTATACTCATATTCACTTTCGATATTGGATTTCGAAGGAACCGGGGTCGGATTTGGGTAATTCCTATCCGAAAACCACTTCGAACCAACGTATACGTTCGAACGTGAAGACATGTTGAAAATGATGATTATTGAAGACCGTGGATCTTTATAGCGTGAGGAGCATTCTCGTTGACTTGCTCTGGGTAGCTTCCAAGTTATGTATAGCAGCGGTCTCCTTATTGTAGAGATTTTTCGGATTGCAAGGACTACTCACTACTAGTGGCAGTAGGAGAGTGCCTTCGGTTTGTCCTATTCCTAGACAACTTGTATGGACGTTTTTCTGACATTGCATTTCTAAAGATTACGTACATTGGTTTTTACAAACGTACATCAGTGGTGGCGGAGAAGGCAACTTCTCTTAGCTTAAAACCCTCCTTGAGACGTACGAGCTCAAGGGTTGTATTTTTATGGAAGGCAATTAGTAGTTAACAGAAATAGCAATGTGGCATTCAAAGATGTGATATGTGCTTTGTAAAAAGGTAATCGTAGCCTCAAGCCTCATCAAACCGGTAATGACCGAAATAGGATTAGATGCAGCAAAGCTAAGTGGGTCATTCCCAATTGGGGTATGGTCATCCCCTTCCAGATATATTTCTTCACGCTACGACGCGGGGTGTGAATTAATGTGGTGCATGCTATGAGGGCCCTCGGATAAAGGTCGGTAACGAACGGGGGATGACATATTCGGTACTATCTAGTTACAGAGGTAGGTCGGTCCTGTGTTGGTAGAGGATCCTTTGTGATGGTCCTCAGGGCATCCATCTAGAGGTGTACCCCTTCGGAAGGTAGATCCTATGCCTGGTCATTTGTATGGAAATCCATTCTCCAATAAGAACCTACGGTTTTGTTGTATTGGCATAATGAATAGCCTCGAAATGCTATATGGGTAACCATTTCGGATAAGACTAATAAATTTATTTGCAAATGTTTTCAAAGAGATGTCATTAAGAATAATATCAAACATTTTGATATAAAAGTGTTTTAGTTATCATAGGGTAAAAACCAGTCTGTGTTTTTGTGTGGGTGTGGTCTTATGAGATACTCTTTATTTCCAAAGAATTTATAAAAAGGCTGATATATGACACTGTCATCTATTATTGAGTTTTTCCCCCGCAGGTTTATCAAGCCTGATCCCGGTATTTTCAATACTCGGGTCAGATCCGAGTAGTTTCAGGTTAGTCGAAGACGGTTGGAGTTTCTAGAGGAAAACTGGAGATATCCATCGATGTATGGACATATTCTATTATCCGCTGTACTTAGTGTACTGTGTTTGATGTTTTTCAGCAACTGTAAGGACATATGTTTATAACTGTCCAAGGTGATATAGGTTAAACTCTGATATATGTATTCAAAAAGTTTTCCGCTGTAAAAATATTTGTTCAATATTATATGTTATTCCATTCGAGTGAGATTCTGTTCTGTCTACTTTTCTTTTTTGCACTTAAAGATCCGTCTTTTCGTGCAATTTGAGTTAGACATGTGTGGATTATTGTCGATTCAAAGAGTACAGGAAAACGGGACTTTATACATAACATGTCATGTTACACATATTAGAACATGATATTACAAACAAAAATATTATTTATATAAATTAAATAAACAATTTTGTTAAATAAATCAATTTACATACAATATTGTAAAAAGCATAATTTTCACAATATTAATCCAATTCAACGAAACGAAAAGCGGTAGTCTTAAAATTTAATTTACTTTCACATCAAAAGATAAAATTCAAAAATTCAAAAATTTAAATTTTAAATTTAAAAGTCAAAGTTTGACCATACTGACAAAAATTCAAATTTTCTGGAAATATTCAATTTATTCATGTTTGAAATTTTAATTCGCATAAAAATAAAAATTCATATTTAAAATAACAAAGTTTATTCATTTTAATAAATAAAATAATGTTTTTAAATTAGGAATTTCAATTAAAATAATAAAATATGCAAATAAAATAATCACAAAATACAGTGCTGTTACACTCTCCCTCACTCAAAACTTTTCGTCCCCGAAAAGGAATGAGGTATGGGAAAGCACAGAAAAAGATAGAATGAAATAACATTAAGACAAGATGACAAAAAGATCGAAATTTTACCTGATAACTGTTGTTATAAGTAAGTTTTACAAGATGGAGATGATCTTTCCAAGATCCTCCAAAATCAAGAACACAAGCACGAAAAAAATCTTTTAAAATTTGATTCACCCTTCCCGTTTGACCGACGGTCTGTGGATGGCAAGCAGTGCTCAGATTCAAAAATTAGTACCAAAGATTATCAAAGATTATAGAAAGATTTCTAAACAGACTGGTATACGCAATAGCCTCTCTATTCTGTAGTAAGATAAAGGAAATAAGGACAACCAAGATAGTTTGAAAAAACAAAATAAGATCATAAATTTGAAACTATGAAAATTTCAACTTAAATTGAAAATTAAATTTACAAAAGTCAAATAAATCTTAATCATCTCTAATTTCATTATCTTATCATCAAATTATCTTAAACTAACAATCTTAAAAATCATGGATTTGAAAAATCATTTATTATACTCAAAATGTACTCAATAAATTTAATTCTTCTTTATTCCTAATTAAAATTAAATTTATTCCTCTTAATATATTTCATCACCTATATTAAATATATTTATACTTATTATAACTGCTTTAAATTTATTCTTAGTTCCTTTAACATCATTCTATATTGTAAATTATTCCATTACACTTTTTCACTATTTACCTCTGTTAATTTTTTATAACTAAAATTTAAGTGTATAACATTTAATATAAGCACTCAAATTTTATTTATCAAATCTTTTTTATATTATATATTATCCAATTACATATTCAACTTTTTGTATAATTTTGGTAAGTTATATTGGAATGAAATTGTGTATTATGCAAATAAAACTTTCCAATTTAATCATTTCAAGTTTGAATATTTATCCAAATCTTGAAATTATACTTAAAATTATCTTTCAAAATAAATTTAGGAATTAAATTTCCGATAAATTCCAAACTATTTAAAGATCAATAAATGCACATATACTATATATATATATATCCATTCAAATTTAAATCATATATCAACATATGTTATAAATCCAGTCTTATTTAAAAATTCAAATCAATTAAATTCTCCAAAACAAAACTGTAGCAAGACTACAGAATGGTCTCTTCACTTCGAAACTCGAAAATGAATGTCGGTGATGCTACAGTCATCACCGAAGTTATTTTCCAGCGACAAAGAGAAGAGCACTAGTTTTAAACTTTAAAATTCTTTGGAAATAAATTTCTATTTTATATAATATATCCTTTTAAAACTTTAAATACAAGGTTTGAAATCCATCGGAAATTAAATTCTCAAATTCTTGATTTAAATTCATTTTAAATTTCCAAATAAATTTATAACCATGTTTATAGTTCAATTATTTATATATGAAACAAGAGATAATGATATAAAAAATCAAATATTATTTCTTAATCAGTTCAGTAAAATACAGAAAAAGATTTATAATATAGTTACAAAATTTATTTCATTACTAAATTTTAAAAATCATATTGTGTCTGTTTGCTCTGTTCAAGTGTTTTGGAAATCTTATCGATAGCGTTGATCAGATGAATCGATCAGAAACCTAAATCAACATCAACAACTCAAATAACACAATACATAAAACATTTTAAATATTAGTTTGAAAATACACTTTAAAAAAATGATTTGAAGATAAGTTGGAAACAAAGATAAGATGATTAAATAACAGAATAGGAAGATCGCGGGCAACCTTAACCGGGTCAACCATGACTTAAAGAATAAGATCAATGTGGATTTCTAGGGTAAATCAACATTCAATCTCAAGAGATAGAATTTGGGATAATAAGAGATACTAGCATCTAAACCGAGGATATAAAATCTCCGGTGAATCGATGCTGTTGTAAAGGATTTTCCCCCTTTTACAAATCAATTTGAGATTGGCGAGACCGCCGACTCACTATAAAGATCATTTGAAGTGGAGTATGGGATACCCCAGAATCAAAAGAAGATGAATAGTGAAGGACATGAATGGATTTTGGAACCGCAGGAAACGTTGCAAAATTCAAAGGGATCGAGTCAAAAAGGACAAGATTCAAATTTGGATGAAAGTGATTCCATAAATACATTTACTATATATGCTAAGGTTTGCCTAGAGCTACCAATGCTCTGATATCAACTGTAACATCCCGATATTTTTAACCATTCATATCTGCACGTGTCAGACTTGAATTGCTCAAAATACCACATTGTAAATAAAATTCGGCAAATCTCAAAATATACAGTAAATAAATAATCATAGAACATAGACACGGAGTAAATAATAATGTAGTGAAAGTGTAACGATCCCGGATTTTTACTAAGTTTAAATTGATAATTAATTTAATTTTTGAATAAAAATTGTGAAATTAATTAGTGAATTGATTTGAGTTTCTCCAAATTCAAATATGAAACAAGAGAAAAAATATATATATGAATGTACTTCCAAGAAGAATATAAATATCTGCACATAGGAAATTAAAGAAAGAAATATGTTCAAGTATGTAGAAGCAAATAAATTTTAAATATGTACACTTGCAAAATGAAGAAACAAAAATATATATGAAGGATTGCAAAAGAAGATAAGTGTAGACTTGAGAAAACAAACAAATGGCAATTAATGCAAAATATCTTAGCACACCATAATAGATCATCTCAGCCACCAAAGCATGATTATCAGCCACCAAAGAAAAAAAATCTCTGACCTGATTGTACAAAAAAAAAGATAATAACACCCTGTACACTTCTTATATATCAAGCTTCTCATCTCAGTTTCGTTCATTCTAAGCTGTGTAAACCTGAAGTAAATACCATTCAAACTTAAACAAAAATTCAACTTAAACGACAATTGAGCACAAATCAAACCAAAGATCAAGAGGAAGATTTCAGCTTGCATTTTCACAGGCTGATTCAAAATAAATCAAGCTCTGTTCATTTTCCTGGAACTATTGTGAGTAAAATATGTTTTTAAAATTTAAAAGCTTGAATCTGTTGCATATATATATATATATATATATATCTGTGAATGAATATGTTTGTGTATATATATATGTGTGTGTGTGTGTGTGTGTGTGTGTGTTTCTTTGTGTATATTTAGAGAATGGATGAACTATGTACATGCTGTTGTTCATGTTGTCTTCTGTCTGAAATGCTAAACCGAAAATTTTTGCTTCAAAAATCACTTCCTCTTATTCTACTTGCTATTAGGACTTAGGGTTAAAACAAAAGTTGTTTGTTTGATTATAAACTAAGTTTTAAAAATTTATTAAAGTTAAAACAACTTTTCAATGTCTCTGGAAATCAAAGAACTGAGCATAGCTTTAAATAAGTCAAAATTTAAACTTCTTAATTCACGAATTCAAGTATATAATCCGAATTCTTATACCTTAACATGATTTTTAAAGTAAGAATTATAATTTTTAGACTGAGGATTGAGGATCAGTTTATGATTGTCGAAATTTCATAATTTTG
This sequence comes from Allium cepa, assembly GCA_030765085.1. Lineage (NCBI taxonomy): Eukaryota > Viridiplantae > Streptophyta > Magnoliopsida > Asparagales > Amaryllidaceae > Allium > Allium cepa. The sequence goes on from CM060945.1 coordinate 510,323,225, forward strand.
GCAATTTCTGGCGATCTACTATCTAGTGATGGTCGAGGATTTGGCTGGTGATGGAGGGACGAACGGCGGGTCGGGGAAAATACTGTGATGGTGAGCAGTTGAACGTGGAAGCGGCGGTGACGAGTTCTAGCTCGTAAACCTAGTTTTGACGGGGTTTGTATTTTGATTCATTCGTCACCTATGATGGATCGAGTGCTGTGTGTTTTTGGGAGGTGGTAGAGGAGGCGTTGACGAAGTGATGACCGGAGTTTCGAGTATTCTGATGATCTCGATGTCGAGAACGATGAGTTTCTCAGGTTTGGAGGTGGTTCCAGATTTCTATCTCCAAGTTTCGATTTTTGACTCGTTTTCGAATTTGAGAAGTCGACGAAGTTCTGGTGGTTGGGAAATGGAGCTTGGGTGGTCTTTGACTTATTTGACGAGGTGGTGTAGCTGGTGATGGGCGGAGGTGCCGTGCATGTGCATGGTGCACGAGTTTGGTGATCTGGGAGTTTTGATGGCTTGGGTGGTTCGGGTTGCTCTCGCGTGTTTGACTCGAGTTTTACTCGAAGTTTTTGGGTGCTGGACTCAAAGCAGGGAGTGGTCATAGGTCGGGTCGAATGTTTGTCCAGGTTTTAAAACAAAGCCTATTCTTTTTTGAAAAGTTTTAATTAAATTTAAGTTTTAAACTGAATTTATAAATCAAAGATAAATTATAAACTCCAGTTTAGTTTGGAGAACTTAGTTTAGGAATAAATAAAGTTTTTAAAATTCAAACTTGTTTAATAACTTTAAAGGGTTGAAATGATTAAAAGAACTTGAATTTAAAATGTATTTTAAAGAAAGAATTTTAACAAAGTAAAATTAAATTTGAAATCTGGATCTTAAATCTAAATTTGAATTCTAGATTTTGAAATTAAATAAAGTTATATAACTTTAAATGTTTAAATATGTTTAAATGTAAAAGTATTCTTTTAATATGTGAATTTAAAAAGGGTTTTGATTTAAACTCTTCAAATTTCTTTTATAATGAAATTATTACTTAAATATGGAAATTTAAGGGTTTTTAAAATTAGTTTTTCACTTTTATATAAGATAAATTAGTATTCATTTTAAAACATGAAATTAAAATGAAATTTAAGCGGTAAATTTGAAATAAATGTTTTCAAACATATTTCATGAGTGATAAATGAAATCATTAATAAGAATAAGCTTTCTTTAAAGTTAATGAAACTTATTGATTTGTAATTCATAAATTATTAAGTTAATTAGAATGGATAATTAATGTTTTGTATCAATTTAATTAGTAAATATAATGTTTAAATTTATTGATTAAGGTTTAAGTTAATTAATGATTAGGAATTAATTAATTTGTAATTAAGAACTAATTATGTTACAGTTAGCACTTAATTAATTAAATAATTAGGATTAATTAATGAGTTATTAATAGTTAATCAATTTTAATTAATAATGATTAATGTAAGTAATTTCTTTAGCAAAGTAATTAAAGAATTTTTATTAGTTAATGAAGGTCGTTAACTAAGATTATTTAAATGATTAATTAATGTGATTAATTTTAACAATTAATTAGATTAATTAATTAATGATAATCATTTATGAAATTGTGTAAGTGTAATTACTTTATGAAAGTAAATAAGAAATTAATTGCTCATTGTAATTAATTGAGTTTAATTTGATTAATTTAAGTTAATCATCAAATGTTGTGTACTGGATTGATATTTCCATTTGTGATTGTGATATTGTGTGATGTGAATTGCTTTATGCTGAACTGTGATTTGTGATTTGTTTCTGCATGTATAAGAAAACCCCTTTGCCCGTAAAACGACATTTGAATTTCGATGCGATAGGGAGTCGGATCTCAGTCGATTATCCGAAACCCACATCGAATTGTAATGATGAATCTTTATGATTGATAAATTTACTTTATCTGTGAATCTATGAATGAAGATAAGCGTTATGGATTATATTGCTTATCGAGATTGATATGATTGAATCAGTTATGATTGATGTTGTGCACTATTATGTTAAACCGCTGGACTACACCATACACACACAAATATGAATTGCACGTGGAAATCGGTTAAGTCACATATATTTGAATTTAATTCCAAATAGTTTTAAAAGTTGAATTTTAAATCCAAATGGTTTGGAAATGGATTGGGTTTAAAGTGAAAAGCTTTTAAAAAGGTGTTTTAAAAATAAAAGTTACTTTGAATAACTAAATAAGGATTTGAAATTTGAGTAATTTGATTTAAATTGGAATTCAATATCTGAAATTGAATTCTATATTTGGTATTTATGATTTTAAACGGTATACAAGTTTATATGGGTTTTAAACCATTTTTAAAATGTTGTTTTGGGAATTTGAATTAACCCAAGGTTTTTAACTTGTATAAATGAGATCGGATTTTTCCGAAATAAAACTATTTGTTTTCGAATAATAAAAGCTTTCACATAAGTAATGAACTTTCAATTTGTGTTAAAGGATTTCAAGTCTAAAATGAAAATGGTCCTCCAAGTTATGAATAAATCTTTGGAAACGGGTTTGAAGCTATAAGCTAAATCTTAATTTAAGGAGTTAATGAGTTAATCCGATTGAAACGGAAATTGTTTTGAAATCTGTGAATGGATCTTCGTGAAACTGGGTGAACTTTGTGAAATGAATCTTTTTGTTTAAAAGATTTGAAATGGTAATTGGTTTAAGCCATTTGAAAGAAAGTTTTGAATTTTAATGTTGTGACTTAATTGAAATCCCATATCCATATGTTTTTAAATTTACGCTCATTATTCGGTATAGCCGGGAGAGGACTTTGTGTCATATAACCCATTCCGAATAGTGATACGACGTTATGGATAGCATTTGAAGACCGGTGGTGAAGACCGGGTATTTGCGAGAACGATAGGGTGACCTATCGATTGTCATTGCACTGAGTAGCTACGGTATAGAGATTCCCTAAGTGATGGGAAGTCCGATCGGGATTATGAATACCCGAATTACAAAGGCTTCTTCAGAAGTGCCTTCGGTTCTGTTCGAACCCGGAACAGACTTGTATGGTTGTATGTCTGACATTACACTTTGAGATATAAATTAGATTTCTTTCAAATACATATCTGTTGGTGGCGGAAAATTTATTCTCTTAGCTTAACGCCCTTCTCTGAGACGTACGAGCTCAGAGGTTATGTAGTTGAAGGTTATCAGCGATATACTCCCAATTTGGTAGTGTGGCATGCTAAGTGCTGCTGTGTGTTGATGATCACTTGTAGATCATTTGTGATCAAAGCATGGCTTTCGTGAAAAAGCGTAGCTTTGTGGACGAGACCTCATCGAGCCTCACAAACCGGTAATGGTCGAAACACGAAAGATGCGGCAAGGTTTCAGGGGTAGCTCCCCTAGGGTATGTCCATTCCTTCTGGAAAAGGGTGGTATCATGATATGGAGCCCAGATACTTACTCATGTGGGCACTATAGTATATTTATTACCGTGTGATGTTGTTGGTGTAGAGGATCCTCGTATAAAGGTCGCAAATGACCGGGGGTGGCATATCATAGGTTTTACTTCCCGGTAAGGGGGTAACCGGCCTTGTGTTGGCAGAGAGCCGGGTAGGTTCTCGAGGCGTCCCTCCAGAGGCATGCCCATGTGGCAGTAGGAAGTTCCTTAGCCTGACCATTTGTTTGAAATCCAAAGAAACAATACGCGCCTGTACGGTTTTAATTATATAACCTACCATGGAATGTGGCGGTAACCTGCTATTGAACATGGTAGCTATAATAGGCATAAGTGCGAAATGCCTATGCTGGCTAAGATTAATATTGTACTTTCAAAATGTTTTCCACTATGAACTAATAATAATATCAAAATGGTTTTTGCGTATTAAGCATTTTTGACTATCATAAGGAGAAATCTCCTCCAATTCTGCGTTTGCATGGTGTGTGTGGCGGGAGGCCTTATGGTAGTTTCATTTTCCAAAAAAAAGCATTGCGGAATTCAAATTTAAATTTTTTGTTTGTTTTAAAGACCAAATGTTTTTGTTTGCTCACACTAGTCCCATGACTAACCTGGAGTTTATTGTTCCCTTCGTAAACTCTGGGTGCCCACAATTTTCCACACGGGCAGTCTAGAGTCTGTTTGTTCAGATAGTCAGATAGCAGATACCGTTTCAGTAGCCTTCAGCTTCCTGTTTGATACATTTTGGAGTCTTTGTAGTCCACGACTGCACTTTCTTAGCTTAGTGCGACCTTGATGGTGGGTCGAGCTTGAAGTGTTGGAGCTCTAGCTTTGGAGTTTTGGGTTGGAGTTGCAGTGTTGGATTCTGTTGAAGACTTATCTCATACTATATCGTGTTCTGCTGTATTTTGTGTTGTATATTCTCTGATGTTGACGATTATCATTGTATCAAATTGATGTATTGGATATTGTATTCATGTTGTATCAATGATATCATCTTTTATTTCTGCTGTGTTATTTATTATCTAACGTTGTTGCAAGCTCCGGCGATACGAATTGGATGTTATTTGTCGGACATCGAGTTCGGGTCGTCAAAGAAAGCAAAAGAGATAGTAGTTCATGAAGCTACTATATATATAAGATACATCAGAGTTAAATAAGATACAATAGAAGAGTAAGAAGATACATCAGGTACTAATCAGAATACATCACTGAAATCATTGGATACTGAAAGCAAAATAGACAGCTAGATCTTCAAGCAAAGCTCCAACTCCGAAGGTGAGTCTTGATGCCGAATCACTCAGTCTGACTCGAGCGTAAAGCAAAACACAAAACACTCGAATCAGGACATAAATACATATGAATTGTAAATCAACTCAAGTGAACAGTAACAAAAATACATCAATAACTTAAAGGATGCTTGGGACCTCCCATCCTTTAAGGATCAGTTAATTACTATGTAGTAATATTGCGCTATTATAATAATGTCTACAGTAAAATAAACTTATTTAAAAATAGCGCTAAGGAGTGACCTAATATTCCCCTTAACACGTAATAGTCCCAGTAGTCCATCCAGTATCAGCGTACCTCCAGATCGGAGGGCTACCCTAAATATTCCATGGGTACGGGAGAAAAACAAACTCGTATTAAAGCTCGCTATGGTAGATGACACGGAAAACAAGGCAATGCCAGGGTAGATATACCAATTACGCACACGGGCTGGCGGTAACATAAAAGCCACTACGCCAACCTCGGAACACACTTCCAATCAAAATCATAGGATGACCATCAAATCAACCACAAGTAAGAGTATAGTATCGAAGAAGTGCGTCCGACCAGAGGAGCTACCCCTTTTGGCCCGAGATCGCTCCTATTTTAGCCACCTTAAGCCAACTCACGGGAGTCGGGTCACGTAATATACCTCAAGAATGTCACCACCATCCTACTTCATTCTGGAATCTCCACCACGTATACAGTTGTTAAAGTGGTTTTCGGAGTTGGCAGAGAGTATGACAACTTCCGATCCCGGTCTCTTTAACAACCAATCATTATTATGACGCCGTGGTCATTTCGAAAATAGTTTATACTTTGAAAAGATCAATCATTTCATTTCAAAATTATATTCAAATCAAAATAGTTTAAACTTCGAAACCAAAACCACTTTTATTTCAAAACTATATATATTCAAATCAAAATAGTTTATCGTTCCATTTCAAACATGTTTGCACCAAAAATGGTCACAAACCCCAAGTATTGTGAAAGCGCCAAACAACGAATATAATTCAATAATATTCAAACACAAGTCTCAGATCCAAGCAAGCAACAAGCACCGATACAAAGATAGCAACCAGAAACGCAAGATTTATAGTGGTTTGACTATCTCCGGCCTACGTCCACTTCAAAGTTTTAACTTTTATTGATGTTCTTTGCTGGTGACAAGTGATTGCAGCAGTTACAATGGTTGAATTTTGGCTATATCAGCTATGGAAGGAAATAGAATCGATTCCGGCAGAGTCTGGATGTTGAATGGCCAAAAAGCCCCCTTTTCTGTAGGCTCTGGGGCTCTATTTATAGGCGTAGGATGCTGATATTTCGCTGAAAATTCGAGAGACCACTTCTGGCAAGTGAGGGGGCCCCACATGCCCAGCCTCAGGAAATTTGGTCCCACTTTGGGATCGATTCGAACTCCATTCGAATCGATCAGAAAATCATCCAATCGAGGTGAAATTTGGTGTGGACATTCTTCAACATGTATGCAAGCTTCTGTGAAAATTTCATAGCATTTGGATCAGTGGATCGAGAGATATGGTCGATACGAAATAGGATTTTTCGGTTCCTGTCTGGTTCGAATCGATGGCTTCGAATCGATGCCTTCGACTCCATCAGCTCACGTGGTTTTGTGATGAGTTGGCGCGCGTCCTTCGAGTCGACCCGGTCTTCCCTCCGAGTTGAACGCTTTGATTCCTTAGATCTCGCCTACTTCGTATCGTGGAATGACACGTCATCTACGCTTACTGACTTGGTGAATACGAGCAAGCGATTGTTCATGGATTCGAACAAGGACTCCTGATGGATACGAAGCGGCCAGCACCCGATGGATACGAAACAGATGGATACGAGGGACTTCCGATGGATTCGAAGCAGACACTGGCTGAATGTTATGAGGCACGTCATTGATACGAATCCGATCGAAGCGAACTCGATGGTTTCGACCCCTACCCACTTGGATGATACGAACCTAGTGGATTCGAACTAGGTGCAAAGATTCTTGATTGGTTCGAACAGAGTTGAGGTGAGGCCTATCTGATTGTTTCGAAACGGATCGATTCGGAGACAATCGGTTCGAAGTGACCAACTCCTGATGGATTCGAACCTGATGTATTCGAATGGAGCGAGACGATGTCATGTTGATGGATTTGAAGTCGATCGATTCAAAGGGACCATTACCTCGACTTCTTCATGGATACGAACAACATGTTCTTTCTAACTTGTATCGATCATATCTCATTCATACGAACTCCGATTGACCTGAAATTTGGAACACTGGTTCCCACGACTTTGCTTGCCGTGTTCTATCAATTGTAACCTGACCCGGGCCCGAGAAAAATCCATCGATATCCATGGTTATCCTGCAATGCATAGATATTTATGACAAGCTATTATTGATTTTCATTCCGTTTTTGGGTATCTCAGCTTTGCCAAAAGTTAGGATAACATTTTGACCCACCAAAACATGCCTTTTTGTAAAAGGTGTGTTTTGATCATTCTCAAACTGAACGTAGTGAGTTTATGTTTTGTTCAGAGCTTATAGCATTTTCAATCAAGTTCGTGGCTGTTCGGAGCCAAATTGTTATAAATTTCTTCCAGTGGATGTTAAGAATGAAGTTTTTTAGTCTCTCCGGACCATCGTTGGTCACTCTGGACCCTTGTCAATCCCATTCTAGACTTGACGATTGAATAAAAAGATCCCATTGCACTCCAGCGTTGTCTTCTATCTCTTGCACTCCGGCACCAGCTAGGGCATATAGCGATGTCTTGGTTGTTCTAAACCGATCATATCCTCTCCAGGCTCTTGCTGGATCCCATCCTTTCGCTCTTCGATGAAGGGAAGGCAGCGTTAAGTGAGTAGATCCTGTCGCTCTCCAGCGAAGCAACCCACTTCTTGCACTCCGGTTCAGTGTATCTGAACATTAAGCGATGTCATGGCCTAAATCGTGGGCCGATCACAGCCTCTCTGGGCTCTTATCGAATCCCGATCTAATCACTGACGTTAAGTGAGTCGATCCTGTCGCTCTCCGACGAAGCAACTCACTTCTTGCACTCCGGACCCCGCCTCTCCGGGTAGGGTCATAAAGCGATCATTTTCATATTGGTATTCAATATTCATCCTCTGACTCCCCGGTCAAAGGGTTATTTTAAGAAATTCTAATTCATTTATCTAAATTCAGGTCCTAAATGTTCAATCTCAAACATTAGGAAAAAGCTAGACATTGCCTCTCCGGGCATATCGGTCTATCTCCATCTCAGAGCATGCCTAGGGATCTCTCCGGTTCCTGTACATGAGTAAGTGGAGCAACCGTTTATTCTGAAAACAAATCTAACGAAATTATTTGACCGAAGTCCAAATCCTGGACTTGGCCCCTGCCATCTTTAATCAGTGGATGACGAGTCGTGATCCCGAACCAGGATCACTCCTGTTAGGTGGAGGCGGTAGTTGTTCAGGCCTTGCCACTATTGTCCATTCTCTGACATATTGTGGCAATCTACCACTCCTGGCATGTTCTTCTACCTCATCTCTTAGGTGACGGCATTCATCTGTAGCGTGCCCATCCAGCTCATGGAATAGGCAATATTTTCCAGATCTGCGCTCCTGCTCAGTGGGATCTCTCCTTGGTGGTTTTCGATAGGGGAGTTACCCCCGAGTTTCAGTGTAAATTCTTTCCAGACTTGCCGTCAGATCCGAGTACTGTCTGAATCTAGGCTCTCAGAATTTCTTCCGTTTATCAGGACCATCACATCCATTGTCTTGCTTTCTCTTTCCTTTGTCCGCTCCGGACTGTTCCTTGGCGGTTCCTTCGCCCTGTATAGCATTTATTTCTCTCCTTTCGGCCAGTGACTCTTCTAGACGAATGAATCTTTCAGCTTCATGATAAAATTCTCCAAGATCTTGTGGGGGATCTCTCGCCAAAGAATCTTTGAATTCTGTGCCTTCCCCGATTCCTGCTACCGCCGCCATCAAAATCATCGATGGATCCGGACGATCTACAGAAGCCACCGTTGCATTGAATCGCAATAAGAAATCTTTTATGGACTCTCCGGTCCTTTGCTTGATTGAAGCTAGAGTCATCACACTCTTGGGTCGCGTCCCGTGGACGTTGAACTGTCTCATGAAGCAATCTACAAGCTCGCCCCATGTCCCGATTGATCCAGTCTCCAGTTGTCTGAACCAAAGCGCAGCTAAATCTGACAAGTATGAAGGGAAGCATCGAGCCATAACTTCCTCGGGTGCCCCCAGCACTTCCATGTGCCTGATGTATCTGGTAATATGCATCGTTGGGTCTGACCTCCCGTCATAAGGATCCAACGTAGGCAGTTTGAACTTCGAAGGATTCCTTGCATTCCTGATATTCGGAGTGAACAGACTCCGATTGACTTCCTGCAATCCTCCACTTGACAATCCTCCTCTCATGATTCGTCGCACTGGACCAATCATTCTTTCATCCCTATCTGAGGGTTGCCCCTTGTCATGTTTCTATCCTGCCCCCCAAGTCTTGAAGGGAACTCTGGTACATACTCTTCATGTGGCTCAGTAACAGCAGCATTGACTCCAACTTGCTGAGCTTCATCTATGGGTCTTGCAGTATCTGATCCTGAGGGTATGCCTCCAAGTCCTTGTTGATTGCCTTCAGGTCCTGCACTACGGTCTTGAACCTGTCCTTCATTGGCCTCCACGATCCTGACTCCTTGTCCTGTACTTGCAGCCGCTGTAGTTGGCCCAAGGTTTTGCACATTTGCTGTTCTTATCTGCTCAATAAAACACTGCATCATCTCTTGGTGAGTCTTCATCATGCTTTCGCGTAACGAATTAGCCATAGCCTCCATTTCATCTCTAGTGATGTAGACAGAAGCTTGTCCTTCTCCAGCTCCAGAGGATGCTTCTTGGCTTCCTCCTTGTTGGCTCTGAACAGCTCTTTGTCTTGTTTGTCGAGTCATTGTCTCTGAGTCGGGATTCTTTAAGCTCTTAAATCGGAATTATGAATCTGATGTAGCGGGTGCTAGTTCTTCTCAGTGAAAGCACCAAAGTGTTTGCGCCAAAAATGGTCACAAACCCCAATTATTGTGAAAGCACCAAACAACGAATATAATTCAACAATATTCAAACACAAGTCTCAGATCCAAGCAAGCAACAAGCAGCAATACAAAGATAACAACCAGTAACGCAAGATTTATAGTGGTTCGGCTATTTTCGGCCTACGCCCACTTCAAAGTTTTAACTTTTATTGATGTTCTTTGCTGGTTACAAGTGATTGCAGCAGTTACAATGATTGAATTTCGGCTATATCAGCTATGGAACGAAATAGAATCGATTCCGGCAGAGTCTGGACGTTGAATGGCCAAAAAAAACCCCTTTTCTGTAGGCTCTGGGGCTCTATTTATAGGCGTAGGATGCTGATATTTCGCTGAAAATTCGGGAGACCACTTCTGGCACGTGAGGGGGCCCACATGCCCAGCCTCAAGAAATTTGGGCCCACTTTGGGATCGATTCGAACTCCATTCGAATCGATCAGAAAATCATCCAATATAGGTAAAATTTGGTGTGAACATTCTTCAACATGTATGCAAGCTTCTGCGAAAATTTCATAGCATTTGGATCAATGGATCGAGAGATATGGTTGATACGAAATAGGATTTTCCGGTTCCTGTCTGGTTCGAATCGATGGTTTCTAATCGATGCCTTCGACTCCATCAGCTCATGTGGTTCTATGATGAGTTGGCGCGCGTCCTTCGAGTCGACCCGGTCTTCTCTTTGAATTGAACACTTCGATTCCTTAGATCTCGCCTACTTCGTATCATGGAATGACATGTCATCCACGCTTACTGACTTGGTGAATACGAGCAAGCGATTGTTCATGGATCCGAACAAGGACTCTTGATGGATACGAAGCGGCCAGCACCCGATGGATACGAGGGACTTCCGATAGATTCGAAGCAGACACCGGCTGAATGTTACGAGGCACGTCATCTTCTGATGGATACGAATCCGATCGATGCGAACACGATGGTTTCAGACCCTACCCACTTGAAAGATACGAACCCAGTGGATTCGAACTAGGTGCGAAGATTCTTTATTAGTTCGAACAGAGTTGAGGTGAGGCCTATCTGATTGTTTCGAAACAGATCGATTTGAAGACGATCGGTTCAAAGTGACTAACTCCTGATGGATTCGAACCTGATGGATTCGAATGGAGCGAGACGATGTCATGTTGATGGATTTGCAGTCGACCGATTCGAAGGGACCATTACCTCGACTTCTTTATGGATACGAACAACATGTTCTTTCTAACTTGTATCGATCATATCTCATTCATGTGAACTCCGATTAACCTGAAATTTGGAACGCTGGTTCCCACGACTTTGCTTGCCGTGTTCTATCAATTTTAGCCTGATCCGGGCCCGAGCAAAATCCATCGATATCCATGGTTATCCTGCAATGCATAGTTATTTATGACAAGCTATTATTGATTTTCATTCGGTTTTTGGGTATCTCAGCTTTGCCAAAAGTTGGGATAACGAAACATATATTCTTCTTTCAAAAATCATAATACTTTCAAAGGTATAACCCTTTCGAAACCAAAATACTTGAAATCATTACAGTTTGAAAATCATTACATTTCGAAATCTTACATTTTAAATCATGGAACATTCATTTAATTCTTTGCATTTTACAATTTATTCAGTTAATCCCAAATTTCAAATTTCCAATTTAATTCAATTCAAACCATCAGTTTCAATTCAATTTAGTTTCCTAACAAAACATTTCAAATCTTATCAATTTCAACTATAGATTTGATCTACAAAATAAATTCAATATAATTCGAAGTTTTTAATATACCATATTTCAAAACTAAATTTTGAACATCTCATATATACATAGTATATGTGTGTGTGTGTGTATATCAAATTCACTTTCATATTATTTTGCTTTGAAATAATCACTTAATAAAATACGATATCATTAAATACCCTTTCATACTAATATAAACTTCAAATATTCATTTGTCAAAATATCATATCCTTTCAAAACCTCGTTATCAAATCAGTATTTGAATTCAAATTCAAATATTCAAATTTAAATATCATTTTAAAATCAAATATTTCATTCAATTTATTATTTCAATTACCATTACAAAACACATTTCAAAATTCCATTCAAAACCGTTATCTCATTTCATTTCATTACATTTATCACAAACCAAGTAAACCTTATTTAAATTCAAATTGAATTTAAATTCCTTAAAATTGAAATTTAAAAATTAAAATATATATTCAAACTCATGAAATTTCACAATAATCAATTCCACAAGTTAAATCATTTAACACTTTAAAATATAACTAAAATAGTGTCAAAATCTATAAAATTTCAAAACATTGTCAAATTATAGCAATGACAGCATTTAATAAGTGCTATCGTAGCTTATAGTTCCAAAATAGTTTAGTTCAAGAACAACGACATTTATAAAATGCCGTAATAGATATTTAGTTATTTCAACATAGTTAAATTCAAAAACAATAGCGCTTAAAAATGCTGTTATAAGACTACGACATTTTGGAAATGCTATATTAAATTTCCAGATTTTACTAAAACTTTTCAAAACATTAAAACTTCAGAAAAATTCTATTTTAAATTTATAAATCATATTTTAGGCTTCAAAACTTCACATTTAAATCAATTTAACATATGATTTGTCACAATAAAATTTTGTAATTAAATATCCAATTTAAAACTCAGTTCATTTGTTAAGTCAAAATTCACAGTTTATTAACTTATAAATTTAATGAAACTTAACATTTAACTTCAAATATCATTTCAAAACTTTAAATTTAATTTCCATTATTTACATACATTTAAAAAAAATCTAAAGTCAAAAATCACATTTACTTCAAATTTACATACATAAATTCACAAATTAAAAACCTAATATTTAGCTTTCTTAAAACCATAATATATATATATATATATGTATATATATATATTTATTTAAATCAAATTTCATACTTTTAAAAGTACATATCTTAATTAAAATCATTTAGAAATATACCACAGGGTCTGTATATAATTTTCTAACCTAGGTCAAGTGATACAGATATATATCATTTCAATCCGCAATTTTAAAAGAAAACCCGGGTTCTAGCATTTCAAACCCGCAATCCCAAGGCAGACAAAAATACAATAAAAATCGCTCAGGCCTATCATTTCAATCCACAATGATTTTTCCCTATTCTAAAATCTGTTCGGGCGTGTATCATTTCAATCCATAGTGATTCTACTCTAACAGGGAACGTGTAGTGTGAACATATGCATAAATAATACAAACAATGTCAATGTCACAATATAATGTCATATATCATATGCTAGGTGATAATTAACAAAGTTAACATGGTAATAACATAGCATAGCGTATGGTATAATCATCATTTATTTGCATAAACATTTTTAATTACTAAACACTTGTCATCAATTCACTATTTCATAAGTAGAAATGTCAGAGTGAGAAAGACTCGCCTTTTCAAGCTGGACATAGCAAATCAAACTACACGAATAAATTCCAGAAAGCACAATATGGCACGACACAGCATGACTTGATTCAAATGAGAGAGAGAGCCAAAGTGATGATCTTGTACACAACAATAAGCAAGACAATATAACACATGAATTTTCAACACAAAATAACATTGAAATGAATTGAAATAAAAAGAAACAAAGGACAAGAATGATTTCATCTTTCTTTAACCATTCAAGAGCTCGACCAAGGGGACCATATGGTCGGCCATGGCTGGACATAGGCTTGGGAATGGCATCAATATGGCATGGCTACATGATATTTGGAGGGTAGGAGTGTTACACATGAAGAAGTCATAGGTCAAGGCAAAAGAAGCAAGGTTTGTTCAACTTTTTGGCTCGGTCATGACATCATAGGGCTCGGCCAAGGTTAGGTACAGGTATGGTGATGGGTCCTGTTATAGCCAGAGGTGATGTAGTAGGTGGTGGTGGTGGCTAAGGGGGTGGCCGAAGCAACTATGAAGGGGTAGGTGATGATATGGTTCGGTTAGGCAATGATTTAGTGGAGTTTTTGGCAAAACTTTGTAGTGCAAGCTCAAATGGAGGTCACGTCCTGGTCTTGACAAGGGGAGAGGAGGTGGTTTTGCTGTAGATGGTGGTGGTGAAGGTGATGTGGTGGTGAAGAGGTAGTGGCCGAGCAAACTAGAAGAAGAGGCATGGAAAAAACATTAAAGAATAGTGAAAAGAAGAAGTAAATGAAGCCATTTCCCTTTTATGTTACTTTTGAAGGTAGCCGTGAGTTTTATAAATAGAGAGAAAGAATTTCACGTGAAAACACAAAGAAGAATGTACGGCAAGTGCATAGGAAAATGGACGGCTTCTCAATGAAAAGGCAATTGAAAAATGAAAAGACAAAGGTAATGAAAAGACAGAATATAAAAGGGCTTTTGTCTCTTGGTATTTCTAATTTCTTTTAAATCTAAATAAACAAAATAAATCAGTAAATAAAATAAAATGAAAACAAAATAAAGTGAAAAATAAAAATAAATAAGTTTTTTAAGGAAAAATAGAAAATAAATGAGAAAATAATTATTAAATTGAAACAGAATTTAAAAATATAAACAATATACAATAAACATTTGAGAAATTACAAATATACTTTTAAAATGTATTAAAAATAAAACTATATACATAACATGTCATGTTACACATATTAGAACATGATACAAACAAAAATATTATTTATATAAATTGAAATAAATAATTTTGTTAAATAAATCAATTTACATATAATATTGTAAAAAGCATAACTTTCACAATATTAATCCAATTTCAACGAAACAAAAAGCAGTATACTTGAAATTTAATTTACTTTCATAATAAAAGATAAAATTCAAGTATTTAAATTTTAATGTTAAAAGTCAAAGTTTGACCATATTGACCAAAATTCTAATTTTTTGAAAATGTTTAATTTATGTTTGAAATTCTAATTCACATAAAAATCAAAATTTATATTTAAAATAACAAAGTTTATTCGTTTTAATAAATAAGATAAAGTTTTTAAATCAGGAATTTCAATCAAAATAATTAAAATATACAATTAAAATAATCGCAAAGTACAGGGTTATTACAACCTTCAACCTCGAGTGTCACTAGGATGCACACTCGTTCTTATGCCCTGTTCATAGCTCCAATGAGGAAGCATAAGGGAATACAGCTGGTCCATCGAGTGATGTTCGACTCATTGATGTTCCTATTGATGCAGATTTCCTTACTGGTAAAGATATTCTGAAGAATGATGATGAGATCCATATGATGTCCCTGACCCCAAGGAAGAAGACGAACCATTTTAGAGGAGAGAAGGTAAACAAAAGATGGTCGTAGAGGAGGAGGAAGTGGACATAGATAAAAAAAGATGATAGTGACTCTTATGCCATTGAGGAAGGTGATGAGTCATGTGGTTGAAACGCCGAAAATGATCCCCGATCTTCTTGTCTTACCTTCTCTAGAATTGTTGACTACCGGAGTCGAGTCCACTTCCCAATTCTCCTCAAAAATAGCCGACTGCCGTAATTAGCCAATTAATTGGTTGCCAAGCTGTTGAAACCCCTATTGGAGATACATCGCTTTTAGAGTTTCTAAGAGACATCTCCATTAACTTGAATGAATTTTGGGGGTTTCTCAATTGGTGAAATGATAGGCGTGATCGGCTCGGATATCAACATATCCTCAAGTGCTTTCATAAGTGAGGGCGGAGAGACTCCCACTATGAAACCATGATAATACGGTTGGTAGAATACATAGGGGTCATCGACACTACACACTCCACCCTAGATCACAAACACACATTTCTACATCGAGTTAAATTTCAGAGTTCGAGTATTAACTTAATTTTTCTTTCCAATTTATGTACCATGTGTTATGGACTATATCATCAACTGCGTCAACACTCTAACTCCAACAAGGATCAAACTCCAAATCCAACCCATCGTTTTCATCGCAAAACTGATAAAGAAAGGAGGAGAAAAGATGATGAGGTTCGTTATTTGGAGAGAGAGCGTGAGAGGGAAGAGAAGAGAAAGAAGGACTACGGAGGTGATGGCTATGGTGATAGCACAAGTGCTATAGGGATTATCATGATCGCCATGGGAACTTACTATCCATTACTCATCCCTGCACTGAGGCTTAGCCTGCTATGATGTTGGAAATCCAACCATCTAAGGCCGTAACTACCGTGGTTCTCCTACTTCTTCTAGTCGAGGCAAAAAGTTCACACTCCACCGGGTCTACCCCAACTTCAAGCTTCTTACTTGCATTTGTTCTTACATAGAGTTGAATTTGATAAAAACATCAAGCCCACCAATAAAGCCACTTCCCTTTAGAATCCTGGGATGGTACGCGAGGGCTTGGAAGCTGGGTTGGACTCTGCCCTTTTTGACGTGAGCCGTATTAGCTACCTGATTCTTTTGTTCGAGGCATAGAGGGAAGACTATGATAAAATGATAAGGATCGCCGCAGTGTGATATCTCAGCTCAAGATCAAAAGAGACACAGATTTTTAGGGAAAATCTGCCAGCGACAAGCTGAAAACGGAGGCAAACCGGGCCAATGATATATCCCTATGATCAACATCAACTCAAAGAGGCTCAGAGGGAGTTTGAAAAAGAGAAAGAGAAAGTCACTGAAGGAGAGGAGGTTGTTAAATACCGAGACCAAACTACTAATGGATAAATCACCATCATTGCTGAGTAGGCCGTTGAACTCGCTCAATAATCAAAGAAGTGGTACACTTCTGCCCTTACTGTTTGACAATCACAGAAGCACTGAACTGAATAAAGGCATAAGCTTTAAATCAACCACTGTGGAAGGCATCCCAACTATTGCGGCAGCTCAATCTACCATTGAGGCAACATACTAACGATTGTGGCAATTCAATCAATCGTGGTGGAACCATACTAACCATTATGGATGTTCAGTTTACCATTGCGGCACCATTAACTCTGATGGAAGACTCTATCTCAACACTTAAACCCTTCTACAATAGTTATGGAAGCCTCAAACGAATGATTGCGGAAGTATTTTAAAACCAATAGACGTGGAAGCAATCCCTCTTCCAACAACGCTTACGAAAGCTATAACTCAATGATGGCAAAAGCTCACCAAATCAACAAACATGTAAGCTAACATTGGCGATTGTGGAAGCGCCTTTAACCCTTGCGGCACCGAATTCAACCATTGTGGCACCTAAACATTCAACGTGTGAAACAGCACTCTGACTTCTGGACAGTAACGGAAGACATGAACAAACCCTTTCGGAACTAATTAATCTTCAATGCTGCCGAAAGCAAGGCTAAACTCCCCAAACTCTTCCATCCTCATCAAGTTTCAACCTTAACGGAAGCGAAATTAAACTCTTAAACACCTTTCATCATCACCAACTACTAATTGCCCGTAAGCTCATCACCATTTTGGATTTGCGAACCGAAGACGAAATAAGGATCTACTTTGAAATTTTTTGATTTGATTTTGAATTCTCCTAATTTATCTTTAATTGCCCTTTTAATATGTCGAAATTGGACCAATATATTTGGGGCGAGACAGGATAATGCACTTGCTATAATATCACATGATGGCTTACGTTTTGGTATAAGAAATTATCGTTTAAAATATTCAAACCGTTCATTTCCCTTGAAAAATTAAGCATGGGTGGCAGTTAGTTCCAGAATTTTAAACTAGAAATAAATTTGAATTTAAAAGTTTAAAATATGAAATTCAAATCCTCAATAGGATATTTTGGTCATTCGAGGTTCAGGTCCTCCTTCTAGCACCAAAAATGTTAACGGTAAAAATCGTTAACATTCAAAATGAGTGTACAATATAGCTTATTCGTAGAAGTTCCACAAATGACCTTAAGGTTTGTAATAAATTCCAAAATCATTTGAATTAAAATTCATTAATGTAAAAGAATAAAGTAGATAAAATTCAAATATGCTCAAGCCATCCTCTTTATTTATATATTTATTCTATTACAAGAGGAGCCATATGAGAGAGAGAGAAATTCAAAAGTCCCTTATATAAGGGGGTACATCTATATTTATAGAGGTAGGAAGGGACAAGCTTGCTCCAACCCACGATGTGGGACTAATAGCTCCATAGAAGTTGTGCAAGATTATGAAGCTTTGGAAGCCTTGTGAAGGAAAATGAATTAATTTCCCTTGAATTAACCACTATAAATAACTTCATTCCTTCTATCTTTGCATGATCTTCACCATCTTCAATTATGGTTTTGTATGTAGATGGTAATTATGAAATATGATCTCAATTGATAGATTTTAACATATGGCCTTCTTATCAAGTAGTAAAAGTGCAATGTCGATGTTGAAAATGTGTAATGTCGTTGCATCATAGCTTCAATGGAGCATAGCATTGATTTTCATCCTACTTGCTTTAGAAAGGTTATGTTCTATGTTTTATTGATGTTGGTTCTTTCGCAACTATTAGTGCATTCATGGATGTTGAAAATATTCACCTTCAACACCGCTTCATAATGATTTTGATGATTAATTGTATATTAATGGCAAGCTTGGTCATTGAATGCTGGCGAAAGGGAGCTTTTCAACCATTTTGAAGGGATTGTTCTAGTGTAATCTACCTTTATGGAAGGTTGATGGTTGCGGAGGGTTGACATGCGGCTTGTTATCTCATATGAAAAGAATAATTTTGGGTTATTGAATCAAATCTTATAGAAGCTTTCCCTCTGACTTATGCAGAAGCCTTTGTTTAATTCTATTGAAGGTCTTTATTAATGTATGTGGAAGCACTTACATTGATGTCCACGGAAGTTACTTTGATGCTTTCTGAAGTTACTACGATGCCTTTGGAAGCTACTTCAATGTTTTTGGAAGTCTTGCTAATGCATGCGAAATCCCTTATAATGCTTGCGAAACCCCTTTAAACCCTGATGAAAGCACCTTCTACAATTTACGGAAAGCATAGTTCAGTCCAACTTAACACATGCAGTAGCCCTCATAACAAAAAATGCAGGAATATCCCTATGTCAACAAGTGCGGACGCATAAACAATCAACAGATGTGAAAGCCTCAATCAATGGACGTGGCTTGCAAAAGGAGCAGTGCCTTTGATGCTTGTGGAAGCGTCACATCAACACTTGTGGAATCTAACTTTCGATGCCTTTATAAGCCTTCTTTCAACACTTACGGAACCCTCCTTTTTATGCCTTCGGAAACCTTCTTTTTTCATACTTTTATGCTTAAGTGAATTTTATGGTTAACATTCACCATTAGAGTGCGATAGCTTGGGGAAACGCCGACATTGGAGAAGTAGCAACTTCATTTGAATGCCATGTGAAAGAAGCGTGACGTTAATGAAATATGTCATTAAAGATTGGCGATGTTGATAGCCTTTGTGGATGTCGACTATGTTAGCCATTAATGCCGCATTCATGAATTGGTTGTGTCCTTCTGAATGTTGATGAGGTGCGTTATATGAAAGTTGAGATGCTTTGATGATCCTTGGCATCATCATAGAGCAATATTTTCGAAGAGTTGTGAAGTGTAGTGTCGCCTTAGTGTAAAGTTCATATCTTTCATGGTTATCAACGATGAGCTTGTTTAATTACAATAGGTGAGTAATGGTGCTGATATAACTTAGCATCAATGAAATGCACTATAGGTTACTTCGACACTCATTGATGGATTTCGAAGTTAATTATACTTGATACTATTGCATTCTTTTATTGACGAAGTGATGATCTCTATTCTTTTGGCACTGATATATAAGTGCATTGCTGGTCACATATCTTTGACAGTAATGGTGAAGTGCGGCATAGCTTGGAAGTGATATGCCATTTACATTCCATTTGACTTCGTTGATGAGCCGCATGAGACCTGCGCGGCTTTGATCGAATACAACGTCTTCTTTCCTTGTTGCTGGAATTCGACATTGATGAACTACGACTTGATGACGTGTAATGTGGGTGAATGGCAACACCGAAGAGATACGACATCAACTTTATACATTATTGATCCCATGCGGCACCGTTCATCTTCGACGTTGAGCCTAGTGGCACCAATTTCTTTGCAATGCTATCAATCGTGGCATTAGTTTTGATATTGAAGTTACGTGGATAACATAATCCCGCCACCAAAGTGTAGTAGAAACGATGACTTTTTCAAGTAAGTAACACCAAACACATTGGTTGCTGACTTCCAAATCCTCTTGTTAATTTAATGTAATAACGTTGCTCTTTCTTTTGCGATTCAAACTCAAACAAAGGAAATTTCAAATTATTGAGATTATTTAAAATATTAAATTCTACATATCTGGGTTGATACTAATATATGATTTTCAACTTTATTACTATGGTTTTATTGGTATGACATTATACTTAGGATACATTTATGTTAACTATCACTCAAGTTTCTTACACATACCCATAAACTTGTTCTTTTGCCATAAGTTTGGCATTTATGTTCTCCTAGTCAACTCAAGGTTTGAGATTTCTTACGAGTTTAGCATTAGTTATTCAATAGTCATTGGTTTGTTGTATGGGTTATTTTTGACCTTAAACTTTATTAATGTTTAGATAATATGCAAATCACTTACATACCCTTAATAGTGAGCATTTAAATTTGGAATAATATCAATTGGTAGACAGATAGAGAACTAGGCGAGAAACACTTCAGAAGACTCGTATGGCCTCTAAAGTTTCTCCTCTCAAATTAATTCTTCTTTGGTTGCCATAGATTGGCTTTTAATGTTGGGTCGCTTGTAAACTTTTTAAATCAGACCCCTTTGTCGTTCAATTTTATTTGGCTTAGCTTGACTTCTTATGTTAACTTTTATCACTAAACCTAAAATCTGCTTTGATTATAGATTAACAGTTTAAGAACTTAAATTTTATTTGATGAAAAACTAGAAAAACATCTAGTAGTAATTGAAGAAAATGTTAGAGAAACATCTGAATAGGAAGCCTAGAAATCAAATATATCATCTGATATAAGAAATCCAGAATACCATCTTCTGGCAAAAAGAAATCCAGAATACCATCAGATAATAAGAAATCTAGAACACCAAATGATAGTAAGAAGACTAGAAATTGATATGGTAATAAGAAATCCAGATTCCCATTTGATAATAAGAAGACCGTAAATCATCTGGTAATAAGAAACCCAGAATATCCTTTGATATTAAGAAATCCAAAGTCTCGTCTAATAATAAGAAGACCAGATATCCATTTGGCGATAAGAAATCCAAAATATCTTCCGATAATAAGAAATTTAGAATCTCATTTAATAATAAGAATACCAAAAATCCATCTGGTAATAAGATATCTAGAATCCTATCTTATAAGAAGAAATCAGAAAATCATCTAGTAATAGGAAATCCAAAACACCATCTGGTAATAAGACCAAAAACCATCTAGTAATAAGAAAATCATCTGATAATAAGAAATCCAGAATTTCATCTAATAATAATAGAAGACCAAAAATCCCTATTTTAAAATAATAGAAGACCGAAAATCCTTATGTGGTAATAATAGAAGACAAGAAATCCTTATGAAAGACTTGAGCTCTATAAGAAAACTAGAAATTTAATAGGAAGACCAAAAACCATCAAGAAGACCAAAAATTAATTTATCAAGAAAATCATAAATTCTTTTGTCATGAAAATCAGAATTCAATCAACAGTTTGTCAGAATTCATCTGATAATAAGAAACTCAGAAGCCCATCCAATAGTAGTAAAAGATCAAAAAATGGCCTAATAATAGAAAATCGAGAAGAAAAGAGTTCATAGTTATATCATATACTAGAATGTTATATGGGAAACTTTACTGTGGACTAATATTTCAAATAGTAATAGAGATTCTTTTTTTTTCAAAGGAATGCCCCTTATTAGCAGATATGTAGTTGTTAAGGTGTTTATTTATTACTATTATTACATTGGGGCCTAGTAGTTCCATTCAATCATTCAATCGTTCAGCAAAGTAGATCCATTCAACCATTCGGTTGCTTAGTGAAGTAGTTCTGTTCAGCCTCACCAAGGTAGTTCTCTTTAGCCGTTCAACTATTTGGCCATTTAGCCATTCAACAGAGTAGTTATGTTCGGTTGTTTGGTCGTTCAACAAGGTAGTTCTGTTTGGTTCTTTGGTCATTTAGCAGAGTAGTTATGTTCAGCTGTTTGGTTATTCAGTAGGATAGTTTCGTTTGACTATTTAGCCATTAAGCAGGCCCAATTAACCTACTGATACTTATTTCATAAAGTTTCCTTTGAAGGTTTCCCAATTTCTAGGTCTGGTTCGAATCTATTTGAAGTCAGTTTCCGTCTACTCCTTGAATAAAACTATTCTTACTTTTCTACTAAGGGTTTTTTCTTCACTCAATTCCTTTCGTCTCTTCATTCGGTTTTGGATTCCTTCATATCTTCTATCTTTACCTCCTTTTGGGTTTTTGAATATCCTAGTCCCCTTTCTCATTACCCTTTCTGGGGCTTTGCCTCTACTTTGGGCTGTGGACAACGCTTGTCCTTTTACATTTTTCCTCTTCTAGTGCTTTGTCTCTATTTTAGGCTTTGAACATGTTCGTCCTTTTTGTTTTTGCCATTTCTTAGGTTTTATCTTTGTTTTAGGCTTTAGGCATATTTGTCCATTTTGTTTTTGCCCCTTTTTGTGTTTTGTCTCTATTTTAGGCTTTATACATCTTCGACTTTTTTTTCCCATCTTAGGCTTCACTTTTGTTTTCAAGCATTATAGCTTATGCTTGATTGATCTTCCTCTAAAAGACTGTTGGTTGGTGCTAAGCTAGTTCCTTCCTCTAAAAGGCACTCTGGAGTGGAGATCAGAGGCTTTTGTCTCTCCCTCTAGGAGGTTCTATGGAGTTGATAATGGAGGCTTTTTATTAGGTTCTGGACCCTCCTCCCTCTATGAGGTGCTCCAGAGTGGACAGCGGAGGCATTTTGGCGGGTGCTGGACCTTCCTCCCTCTAGGAGGTGCTCTGAAGTGGATATCGAGGGTTTAAAGAAGTTTTTCTTTTGAAAAATTTGTTTGTGAAAATAATTTTGACCAATTGAAATGTTCGTGAAAAAATTTTGAACATTAACTTTTATGTCATGAAACTTCTTCCTGGAAGGAAGAATTTTCGATAAATGGACCTCTTTGATAAATTTAGGAATTATTTCCTAAAGTTGGTCTTTCTTTTGAAAAGGTTTTGAACATTTGAATTTTTTAATAAAGAAGTCCCTTCCCAGCATTGCCATCAAGAAGGATTTTTGGGTAACCCTTATAGTAGAAATACAAAACTTAAATAAGAGGCTGAGTGGTCATGATTCATGAACCAATAGTTCTTTAATCAAGAGTAGGCTCTTTTAATGAATGTTTTTGTGGTGCTAATGAGGTTTGGTAGTTCTAAAAACTTTTCTTTGAGAAATATGTATAGGTCTTTCTTTTCCAATGACTTCGAAAAGCATTGAAAATGCTTCTGTCTGGACATGGTAAACCAAAATCTTTTGTGAGCATTTACTGATGCTATGTAATATTTCTTAAAGATCTTATAAATTTTTCTTGAAAAGAAAAATATTTTTTTCCTGATCCGTAGGGCAACTGTAAAATTATCCTTCTTGATTTTTCAAAATATTTTTTTCTCAAAGGCGTACTTAATAATCTCTTGGTAATAAAATGGCTTGTTAGAAATATAGTTGGGATATATTGCTTCCACCTTTATATGACATATATAATTTCACCTCTTTAAGTTTTTCTTAGCGAAAAAGGAATGTCTTGTTTGTAAGCCTAAAAGGCATGATTCATTAACTAATAGACTGTTACGGACAAGAGCGTCCTTTTTTCTAAGAATCCCTTCTTTTGGGAAAATTTGGATATTTAACTTTCTATATAAATCGGTTTATGATGGAAAATTGATGGTAATTCATAATCCCATAAAAGAATTTCTTTATATTGCATTGGTTAAACCCCTGAGATAGAGAGCCATTTCATCCTGGATGTTTGACTATCCTTTCTTCAAAGAATACCAAAAATTAGTTATGTTTTGACAGGAAAATCCAAATCCTCCTTGATGTAAAAGATTGGTTTTGTTTTAAACTGTAAAGAAACTCGAATTTTTGTGTCAATACATATGAATTTTAAGTACAAATCAAACTAGAAATTTTTATATGTAAAGATAATCCATGATGGATAACTGCCACAAAACTTCATAGTTTGACTAGAGTCTGGATCTGAAGTTGCGAAGTTGCTTTCTTTCTTATCAAAAAGTTATGTTTTGGCATTTGGGTCATTCTCTTCAGAAAGAAAGGCCTTTTAAGTTTCCCTAATGAATTCCTTTGGAGTTCTTGACTTGATCATATTTTGAATTATTCCTGACAAGACACGACATTCATCTGTCTTATGTCTATTTATTTTATGATAGGCACAATAATCTCTTCCTCTATTCATCTCGAGATAGCTCCATATTTTGTAGAAAGTAGGGAAATTTTCATCATTTTTTGTCAAGACAAAAATGTGGGGGAGGGGTTTGTTCAAATTTACGTAGATGAATTCAGAAAACTCCCTTTGAATTCCTCTTCTACTCTTATTCCCTTTTAGGCTCTTGCTAGGATGCTTGGAGTTAAACTCTTCATCTTTTTTGTTTTGTTGAGATTTCTTCATTGCATGGTACATCTCATCCATTTGATTGAATTTTTTGGCATGGAGATAGAATTGATGTAGATCTTTACAACCACGACTATGAAGTTCTTTCCAAAAAGGTGTTTGCCCGATTAGCCATGAACAAACTACCATCAGCTTTTCTCTATTAGTCTCATTTTTCTTTTAACACTTCTACACTATATCTCTTTAGGTAATCATCGAGTAAATTACTTGGACTTTGCTTGATATTAGCCAACATATTGGAATATATAGTTATGTCTTTGTATATGTAAAACTGCATCACGAATTTATAAGAAAATTGCTCCCAATAATGGATTGTCATTTCCCGAATACCTATACCATTTAGCAGCTGCTCCACGAAAAGATATAGGAAAGAGCATATAACAAACTACCCCAAAGGCATTATACAAATCCTTTGGGTTGTTAAAAGTTTTATGGTGATCATCTGGATCAATTGTTCGATCACACTTTAGTAAAAGAATTTTGATGTGAGATGGAATTCTAACGATAAATATTTTCTCTAACAATGGAGTTCTTCAAAAGTGATTATCTTGTCATTTGTCAAGGATTTCTTTCTCCTTAAGAAAATCCTTCATTATTTGGTTGGTTTTGGCACCATAGTAGTTTGACTGTGTCATCCAGTTGTTTGAGAGGCTCTCTTGCTTGACTTTCTTAATTTTCGTTTTGTTGACTTATCATAATACTTTTGCTGTCTTTGTTTGCAACCATGGAGAGCATGTGTCTGATGCCTCATTTTGGGTTTTAATTGGAGATTTTGCTTCCTCCACCTTATTTCTTGTGATTTTTTTTAGAGTTGAAGGTTGTCCAAATTTCATGTTCTCTAAATTAAAGCCTGGGATGATATTGTTTTCCAAAATTGTTTGTGATGTGGCTTCTTCGTTTAGGATGTTGTCATTATTCCTTCTGGTTCCCACCATTTTCTTTGAAATGAAAGAATGTTATGTAATTAGTTTATGTAGAGGTTTATAAGGAATCAGAGGTCTATGCTCTTCTTCTAGCGTTAAAATGTTAACGAATTTCTTCATCAACACCCAAAAGTGTTGTAAAAGTGAAATTTGTTAAAATAGGCTAGGGCGACCTTAGTTTAAGGAGCTAGGATGACTAATCAAATTAATGATGATCTTATGTGTATCCAATATCAAAGCTATACCCATGTTGAACGTCAATTCAATATGCAAGCCACGAACTTGAATAAGGTCTATGTGTTATGCATGCCATAAGTCATAGATAAGTAAATTCACAAATTATAAGGCAAATTCATGTTGATATATTTGTTGTTAACGAATTTATTCGTTAACCCCAAAAGTGAATAGGAAGTGAAGTCGATCAAAGTGGGACTTCGTTGAAGCTAGTCGAAGTCGTAGGTTAAGGCATGCATGGTTTCGAGTTTGTAATAATTCTTTGTATTGTCATCATTGTCACCTCAAATCATGTATGATTCAAATCAATATATAAGGCAATGTTCAAGTCATAATTCAAGGGTTAAGTGGTCAAATATGTTATGCAATTGTCTAATATTCGATTCCTTATATGTACAACATTTGAGTGATACAATCGGCCAAAAACCCCGAATCAATTTAGGGTTTACAAAATTGAAATTGTATGAAGTAGGAGTAGAATCCAATGTGTCTCCAAAGTGGCACAACTAAGTCCATATTTATAGAGGAAGAAATGCGGCCTGATAGTTGTCTTCGATGCTCTTGGCTTCGTCATTCTTAGTGTTGACAAGCTTGACTTCGACAATCATCATGCGGTGACATTCCCTAAGTATTGTTGAATTGCAGCTCCAATTATTACAACATTACTTGAGATTCACCATTGGAGTGCGGCAGCTTGGGAAAAGTCGACATGGGAGAAGAAATAACTTCAACTAAATGACATATGAAAGACGCCAGACATTAATGAAATATACTATTGATGCTTGGCGACGTTGATAGCCTTTGTGGATGTTAACGACGTTAGTCATCAACACCACATTTATGAACAGATGGTGTCCTTCTAGATGTCGATGAGGTGTACTATATGTAAGTTGAGATGCATTGATGATCCTTAGCATCATCGTAGTGCAATATTTTTAAAGGGCTGTGAAGTGTAGTACCGCCTTAGTGTAATGTTGATATCTTTCATGATTATCGACGATGAACTTGTTTGATTACAATAGGTGAGTAGCGATGTTGATAGAACAAAGCATCAGTAAAATAAGCTATGAGTCACTTCGACATTCATTGATGGCTTTTGAAATTGATTGTACTTGATACCATTGCATTCTTTTATTGACGAAGTTGTACACTCTATTCTTTCCACGCCGACCTATAAGTGCATTGCTGGTCACATGCCTACGTTTGTAATGATGAAGTGCGATGTCGCTTGGAAGCAACACAAAAATGATCCGTCATTTACAACCCATTTTACTTTGATGATGAGTGGCGGAGAGCTATTCGGCTTTGATTAAATATGACATCTTCCTTTATTCTTGTTGGTGGAATTCGATGCTGATAAACTACGACTTGATGATGTGCGGTGTGGGTTAGTGGCGACACTGAAGAGATACGTATTGACTTTATACACTATTGATCCCAAGCGGCGCTGTTGATCTTCAACATTGATCCTAGTGGCACCAATTTCTTTGCAATGATGCTATCACTTGCGGTATTACTTTTGATATTGAAAGTATATGGATAACATGAGTAAATAGAAAATTTAAATACAATCTTCAACTTACATATAGTTAACTAAAATTTTATCGCATCTAATTAATTCATATGATTTTTTACCCTACACAAAAGTTCCTTTTAAGTAGGACTATGAATAGATAAGATATTTGAGTTCTTACTTCACTGTCGAAAACTTGTTTAAACTTGAGGTTAAAAAAAATACTTACACACAATCAAATAGAACAATGCAAGAAATATGTTTTTAGTTAGACTTTTCTTAAATACTAAATGTCTGATGTCTTAAAATTGGTATGAAGGTTACTATTTTTGTTGTAATGGTTCCAGTATATCTGGTCATTACTTCAGGAATAACAACAATTTTTATAGTATTCACAAAAGTAGAAGATTATAGCACCTCCTCTCGGATATTAAGTTATTATTTTAGAAATTAAAATTATCAATTTGCATTATAAATAAAAGTAAGTGTCAGGTGTATAACATAAGCCAATTATTCCATACATTATACAGGGCAAAATTTCAGTTTAGACTAATTTTTAAAACTTACGATAATTCGAGATTAGGTTTAAAACTTTGTATAGGTTGATTTCTACTATATTACTGCTGAAGTGGTAGGTATTCGAAAAAAATCAGCTTATGGGTGCAATTTTAAATATGGCACACATTATTTTGCTTGGACGTGGCTGTCCCTTGCACTCATAAAAAACCATATTAGTGTTATTGGCAATTGCGTTAGCAGAAAAAAAATATGGACACAATCTTTGTACATAATATCGTTATCGAATAAATATCAATCAAGTACCATAATGTGGTATTTTATGAAGAATAATGAGTTATATTGGCGAAATATCAGACACATTTATATTATTAGTCTCACTTGTATAATGTTGCAGCACCGATATTTAATATTTGAAATATCAGATGATACCGGATAAAATCGAAAAACAACAAATATGTTAATAAAAGTAAAAAAGAATAACAAAAATATGGAAAATATTATATATAATTGTAATATTTCTAAGTTATTTAGAAGAAAATTTGCATATTAAATGCCAAATCCAAAATTTGAACAAAAAATATCAATAGAGTTTAGACACATGCTTGTTTAACTAAATGCTTGCAATGAATAAATTTGAGGTGGAGCCATGACCATATCATAAGAGAAATGATCATCCACCACTTGTAACTTTGTGAAATAAAATGGTTCCATTCGTCCTTATCTATACTAGTGTGTAACCAATGTGTTGCACGCGGTATGTTGTAGAAAAATAACATTACAACTATTTTTGAAGAATACAATTTATTATGCAATATCTAATGAATTTGGTTAAGATAAATGATTTATAAATTGAAATTAATATATTTACTACTATGTATTTTTGTTATGGTATTCATATATTTTGATATTTGAATAATAATTAGATTATCGTTTTTTTGATAAAATTGAGTTACATGTCAATTTATTATTATTTAGAAGTCAGTATTTGATAATCAAGTAAATGAAAATAAGCATTCTAATAAATTTTGAAATTAATATTTTTATAAAATATCATAAATAAATATTCATATACACATGCTCTAAAATTGACATTTATGTTTTGATATATTTGACTAAAAGATAAATGTGTATACATTAAATTTCAAATATTACTGTAGAGAATGACGACAAATACCTAAAAAATAGAAGCGTAATACCAAAGACTCAATATATTTATATGTGTTTATAGTTCCCACAGCACATATTTATCAAAATAATTATACGACATTATCAGAGTGATAAAAAAAATTATTTAACTATTAAAAGAAATATTAAATGAAAATAAGATTTGAAACATTACAAATCACATTGTCATTTTTATTATGTAAAAATGTTTTAATCCATTGTTTCATATCTTATTAATTTTATTTTGTAATAAAAATTTTCAGAAAATATTTAACATTTATGTAAAAAAGATAATAAAATATGAAAGAAAACTATTTCTACCCAAACATGGTACAATTTTTGTCCATTGATTAACTCGGATTACAAGTATAACTTATTCAAATATAACTTTTTGTACAATAACTTACTAATTGAAAATATCTATTCTTTTTTAATATTACAGAATATGAATATTCGTCGCTTATCATTAATTGTAATGTTATTCATCACAAAATATAAATTAATAACGATAAAGAGTCCATTTGACGTACCAATTTTACGATGAAAAAATGTTGTATACGTTTGTAATGATATACCAATTTTGAAAACAAATTTTTTGTATATATTTGTTTGTAATAAAAGACTAGCTTTAGAAAGAAAAAATTATGTATATATTTCTTTGTAGTAAATAACTAAATTTGGAAAGAAAGAAATTTTATGAACTTAAATGTAGAAAAATGTAGAAGTATCAAAAATAATTTTGTATATAATTGTGAAAATATTAAATTACATGGACTTGAGTGAAAATATAATTTTACCATTTATGTTAGTACAAATACTGTATAAACATTGAATTATCATTTTTTGTGATTTATTAGATCAATTAATAAATTGGGTTTAGTTAAAAAATTAAAATTCAAGATCAATTAATAATTTCAAATATACGAACTTGAATGTAAAATAACATAAGAAAACTTAGGAGAAATATGTAAATAATAGTAAAAATTATTTAATGATGGCTTCTAAATGTAAAATGATGGAGAGAATAATAGTAGAACATTATAATAGTTTGTATATAATTGTGGAAATTTAAAACTATCTGAACTTGAATGAAAAATTCATTTTACCATATTTGTCAGTATAAATGCGGTACACATATTGAATTGTCATTTAAAATAGTTTATTAGATCAATTAATAAGTTTTCATTAATTGCATTTATTTGAAAAGCCTAAATTTAAGACCAGCTAACTAAATTTAATATATATAGACTTAAATGTAAAATAACAGAAAAAACTTGGACGAAATCTGTAAATAATTGTTAAAATTTGTATTAATATTTAACGGTAGAATAGAAAACCAGTAGAAATATTGTAGTAGTAGTAGTAGTAGTAGTAGTAGTAGTAGTAGTAGTAGTAGTAGTAGTAGTAGTAGTAATAATAATAAATTATGATGATATAAATATAAAATATGTAGAGAGAATTAAGGATAGAGGAAAAACTTCCTACAATTAATAAGAAAGCTTTAAATTTTTCTACTTTACTATTATTCAATGGACTTCCAACTTCGCATGCATTGAACAAACTATTTCTCTATTTTTCATGTAAAACAAAGTATAGTTTCTAACGAAATTATTAGTATACTGTTATCCCACTTTTGGGTAAAAACTGGAATATCAACAAATTCGCAAGGAATGATGGATGTCGTGATTGGAAATCGATTGGGATCAAGGCTACGGTCGATATTATTAAAATTTGGTTGAGTTTCGATCGGGACGAAATTGATTGGAAATGATGATAAGGACTAGGAAAGGCTATGTTTCAATTTCCAGGATAATCGGAGTTCGTATGAAGGAGATATGATCTGCTGGGCACGTTTTTACCTATTACCGGTCCAAAACAATGCCGGTCCAAGCTCCATCTTCAAACAATGCCGGTCCAAAGCATAGCCGAACCAGCCATCTTCAATTCCCACTGAACCAACTCCACTTCCTCTCACCACCGAACCAACTCCACTTCCCTTCCCACCGAACCAAGCTCCACCGGTCCAAGGCCTCGCCGAACCAACTCACCACCGAGTCAAACCAACCACTACCGGACCGGGGCTACCGAACCAACCCACGCTCCACACACTACCAGTCCAGTCAACACTCCACTCACCGCCGAACCAAGGAGCTACCGAAAAAACTTTGCCAGGCCAGATTGCATCAGCCCAGGCCCACCAACAACTATATACATCCAAGATCTATGCCCCCAACCTCACTCTATAAATAGAGGGGCAGGGGTACAACAATGGCGGACAAGTTCGAGAGCTCAAGCCTGAAAGGAACTTTCAAACAACTTTGATATACTTGTAATCAAAGCTTTGTACTTGTAATCGGATCGGAAAAGGAGAATAACATCTAAAGTGGATGTAGGCACATTCTGGCCGAACCACTATAAATCTGTGTGTCTTTTACAGTTTAGTCCCTGTTTTTTTACATATTTGCATAAACCATCCAAATCACTACGAACAACATAAAATCAACTAAATGATACGACTTGGAGGTGTTTGCCCATTTTTTGTGCAAACATATTTGGGTTATTTGCTGAGATCTGTGATTTGTGTTTGAATATCACTGATTTGTATTCATACACTGGTGCTTTCACGGTATTTGGGGTTTGTGGCCAATTTTGGCGCAAACACTTTGGTGCTTTCACTGAGAAAGACTAGCACCCGCTGCATCGGATAGAAGTTTGGATTTGGAAGACAATGGCTAGGCAAAACAGTAGAAGGCTAAGGGCTGAGAGAAGCCAATAGGAAGGAAGTCAACAAGCATCCTCCGGAGGTGAGGAAGTACCAGCTTCGATCTACATAACCCGAGATGAAATGGAAGCCATAACAAATTCACTGCAAGAGAAGTTGTTGAAGATTCAACAGGAGATGATGCAGACTTTCTTGGAGCAAATGAGAGCTGCAGGGACCCAGAACTTAGGAACGGCTACAGCAGCCGTGGATGCAGGACAAGGAGCTAGGTTTATGGAACCCAATGGAGGACAGGATGCAGAGCCAGAGGGCAATCGACAAGGACTTGGGGGCAGGCCCGCAGGATCCAACACAGGAGGACCTTTGGAAGGAGTTCAACAGGCTAGAACTAACGTTGCTGCTAGCGAGCCACATGAAGAGTACGTACCGGAATTCCCTCGGTGGCAACCCCCGACAGACAACGCTGGATTGGTGGATATAATCAAGAAGACTGTGCGAGGTGGTTTGACCAACGGAGACTTGGAAGGAGTGAACAGGAGTCCGTTTGCTCGGGAAATAAGGATGGCTCAGAATCCACCTAAGTTCAAGCTACCTAGCGTGGAGGTATATGATGGCAAGACAGACCCTACGGATCACTTGATGAGGTACACCAGACAAATGGAGGTGCTAGGGGCATCGGAGGAAGTGATGGCCCGATGCTTCCCTTTGTACTTGAAGGACTTAGCCGCGATGTGGTTTAGGCAGCTGGGAGAAGGATCTATCAGGACTTGGAGGGAATTGGTGGAAAGGTTTTTGGGACAGTTTCGGGTTCATGTCAAGAGACCGAAGAACGTGATGACATTGACATCGGTAAAGCAAAGGATCGATGAATCGCTTAGAGCCTTTCTAACTCGATTCAATGCCGCAGTTGCTTCGGTAGATCGGCCCGATCCATCGATGGTTTTAATTGCAGCAGTATCAGAAGTCAGGGAGAACTCGGATTTCAAGGTATCTCTGATACGAGATCCCCCATGGGATCTCGATGAATTCTTTCACGAGGCAGAAAGGTTCCTTCGGCAAGAAGATGCGAGTACGGATTTAAAGTTAAAAAAGGTTAATGCAGTGGAGGTTGGAGGACCATCCAGCAAAGGTTTGGATAAAGACAAAGGAAAAAAGAAGTTGGACGATGGTTCTGGAAATGCTAGGAAGCAATGGAAGGATCCAAAGTTTTCCACGTACACAGGATTGAACGAGACGCTGGAGCGGATATACCTGGATACTCGGAATCGCCTTCCCTACCGGAGGCCGGCTAGACGAGAACCAACAGAATGGGAAAGGACATCAGGAAGGCACTGTCTCTTTCATGATTTGGATGGACACGACACCAACAGCTGCAGGTACCTAAAGGACATAATTGAGGAGCATGTAAGGAATGGACAACTGCCACAATATGTTGGACCTCGGAATGCAACGGCGGGGCAGGAGCAACCGCCGCCTATCTCAAGCTACGATGGTGGGAGGCCC
This sequence comes from Allium cepa, assembly GCA_030765085.1. NCBI lineage: Eukaryota > Viridiplantae > Streptophyta > Magnoliopsida > Asparagales > Amaryllidaceae > Allium > Allium cepa. The sequence goes on from CM060945.1 coordinate 510,356,209, forward strand.
AGGAATGATGGTCGGTTGATCATCCATTGACCAGGTTAATATGAAATAAGTAGTGAACTATTGGCAAGCAACCAAGTCATTTACACATGTGCGGGGACGGAGATAGCCCCTAGGCATGCTCTGAATGATGATAAACTGCAATGCTATGGTTTGTGAAATTTGTCTTTTGCTTTTGGATTGGACACTGCTTTTCTTTTTGGTTTTCGGTTTTGGAGCTTGGATTGAGCTCCTGGTTTTTCTTGCTTTTTGATTTGGATTTTCCTTTGGATGATTGTTTTCGGTTTTGGATGCTGGTTTGGATTTCTTGTTTTGATTTGGATTTTGGATGTGGATTTTGTATTGGATTTTGATTGGATTTTTATCTGATTTTTGATAAACGGTCGTCGGGTATGGATTATGCCTGGCAAGGGGTGAGTCGCTTTGCCCGAATGTGGTAAATTGACTCATTAAGGTCGTCGAGTATGGAATATGCTCGGCAAGGGTCCGGAGTGACCAGGATTCGGCCTAGGACTTAGGCCCTGTATTATCAATTGTTATTTTCAGGTCGTTGAGTATGGACTATGCTCAACAAGGGTCCGGAGAGACCAGGATTCGGCTTAGGACTTAAGCCATGGCATTGTACAGCGTCCAGGGACACTGGACCAAGGTCGTCAAGTGTGGATTACGCTTGGCAAGAACCCGGAGAGGTTAGCTCAACGTCCAGGGACACCGGACCAAGGCCATCAAGTGTGGATTACGCTCAACAAGAACACGATGAGGCTAGCTTAACATCCAGGGACACTGGATCACGACCGTCAGGTGTAGATTGCGCTTGGCAAGAGCTCGGAGAGGTTATGGATTTGGATATTGACCCAGAGAGGTCCTGGATTCAGTTATTGGCTATTGGATAAGGATGGTTTGGGACTCGGTTGTCGAGTTCGAATAGACATGGAATTGGCTCAAGCTTTGGTTATTGGATTTGGGATTGGATATCGACTCGGAGCAGTCAAGGATGATATACTCTGGCAATATGGTTATGGACTTCAGATATTGGATTCGGAATTATTCAAAACACGCCTTGTTATCACAAGGCATGTTTTGGGGGGCAAAGTGTTATCCCACTTTTTGGGTAAAAACTGGAATATCAACAAATTCGCAAGGAATGATGGATGTCGGGATTGGAAATTGATTGGGATCAAGGCTACGGTCGATATTATTAAAATTTTGGTTGAGTATCGATCGGGACGAAATTGATTGGAAATGATGATAAGGACTAGGAAAGGCTATGTTTCAATTTTCAGGATAATCGGAGTTCGTATAAAGGAGATATGATCTGCTGGGCACGTTTCTACCTATTACCGGTCCAAAACAATGCCGGTCCAAGCTCCATCTTCAAACAATGCCGGTCCAAAGCATAGCCGAACCAGCCATCTTCCCTTCCCACTGAACCAACTCCACTTCCTCTCACCACCGAACCAACTCCACTTCCCTTCCCACCGAACCAAGCTCCACCGGTCCAAGGCCTTGCCGAACCAACTCACCACCGAGTCAAACCAACCACTACCGGACCGGGGCTACCGAACCAACCCACGCTCCACACACTACCGGTCCAGTCAACACTCCACTCATCGCTGAACCAAGGAGCTACCGAACCAACTTTGCCAGGCCAGATTGCATCAGCCCAGGCCAACCAGCAGCTATATACATCCAAGACCTCTGCCCCCAGCCTCACTCTATAAATAGAGGGGCAGGGGTACAACAATGGCGGACAAGTTTGAGAGCTCAAGCCTGAAAGGAACTTTCAAACAACTTTGATATACTTGTAATCAAAGCTTTGTACTTGTAATCGGATCGGAAAAGGAGAATAACATCTAAAGTGGACGTAGGCACATTCTGGCCGAACCACTATAAATCTGTGTGTCTTTTACAGTTTAGTCCCTGTTTTTTACATATTTGCATAAACCACCCAATCACTACGAACAACATAAAATCAACTAAATGATACGACTTGGAGGTGTTTGCCCATTTTTTATGCAAACATATTTAGGTTATTTGCTGAGATCTGTGATTTGTGTTTGAATATCACTGATTTGTTTTCATACACTGGTGCTTTCACGGTATTTGGGGTTTGTGGCCAATTTTGGCGCAAACATATACTGTCGATGATATTACACAAGCAATATTTAATATGAAATTCTAAAAAATAAAGCTTGATGACCAAAATACAAAATCACTCTGTCATTTCATTAAAATTTTGCAAAATTACAGCATAGGATGGAATTCACCGTTAAATTCATTATTTGATTTAAATATAAAAAAATACATGACAGATTGGGACATTTACCAAAGGAATTTGTGCTAATAACATGTTATAAAAATCATAGTTTACTACATCTATCTAACAATGGTTCTCTAAGATAGAAGGAACGAGTTCACATTTTAGGTTTATTTAAGGTTTATCGTTAATTCAATTCCTTTGTCTTCAATCCCATTTTCCCTAGCAATCTTCGCCGCTTAACACTTCATTATTAACTCCCTAATCAAATTAATTAATTAATTTGATGGAACAAAGGGTTGTGATTATGGGGAAAAAAGGCACATGATATTTAAGGATATAAGACTCGTTTATTGTAAACAAGAACTAAGAACAAACGGTTGTGATTATGAAACCGGGATCAGTAAGTTACCCGAAAACCGCTTCGATCCAACGAGTACGTTTTTGTAATGAATACAAGAGCATGGAGTCGAAGATGGAGCAGTGAAGTGCAAGAGCTAATCGCTACTAATCCCGAGGATGATTACAAAATGGATGTGGTAGGAATAATGCGTTTGGTTCCGTTCAGACCGGGAATGGACTTGTATGGATGAATGTTATCAGTACATTGTCATTGGAGAACAATGAGCATTCTAAGTGAATATTTATAAAAAGGTAATCGTAGCCTCTAGCCTCATCAACCGGGAATGACTGAAAATCACGGAGGATGTAGCAAGGTCAAGTGGGTAGCACCCAAGTAGGTTATGTATATAACCTTTCTAGATAACCTTGGATATTGTCACTACGTGTGGAAGGAGCTCGAAAAGGGTGGAAACACCCGGGGTGATAGCATATTCGGTCTATCAAAGTTAGGGATAGTCCGGTCATGTGTAGCAGAGGTTCCCGACATGGTCCTCGGTACAGTATTTCTAGACATGTACCATGACAGGTGGTGCCTAGTGCGTAGTCATTCAGTTGGAATCCATTCTCCAATAAGAGCTGCACGGTTTTGATTGTGCATGTCAATGCTAGAACGTGAGATGCAAGCATTATAGCTATTTGAATGATTATTTGTACTTAAACACCATTATAATATCAAATGATTTTGATATGAAATGTTTTGGTTATCGAAGGTAAAAACTCATCGTGTTTATTTGTGGCTTGGTCTTACGAGATACCTTTGATTTTCGAAGGATTCGATAACTTTAATAATTCAATTTGAGTGTATTTTCTCATGCTGGTTTTCCTGACTGACTTGGGTGTTATTTTATTATAATGCTCGGGTCAGACCGAGTATTAGGTTCAGTTTAGGATGCCATGGACCTCAAGAGATGAGCTGGATGACGAAGACGCATTACTCCTACTTGTGTATTACTGTTGCAGTGTTTGTTTTAAATTGTCAGCAACTGTGAGGACATGTTGTTAAAACTATCTGGGCTGGTAATTATTGATTTGTGTACTTGATGTGAAATATATATATTATAGTTTTGAATTGTGTAAAGAGTTATTGATATTATATATTGTTATGTCCATTGTGAGATTCTGTTTTGATTTAGTTTCTTCTTTTACTTCCTTTCTTTCCCTCAAAAATCTGTCTTTTCTGGAACTCGATTGTTCGTCATGATATAGGATGAGCGTATTTATGTTGGTTTTCGTGGGTCGAAAGGGCGGGTCATGGCAGTTGGTATCAGAGCTTAGGTTGGTAATATACTAGGCTTTGGTAGGGATTACTCATTGGAGATAGAGTCAGTAAAACTCTAGAGTGAGTTGAGTGTATTAATAGATATGAGCGTGTAATTGTTAGTGAATTTAAAATGTTTTTGTATTGTGTTGGCTTATCACTTGAGTGTTTATGAATTTTGTTCGGTATAGGAAGTACAACCTTATCGATAGGGGTTTCTAAACTCTTGAACAAGATAAAACGGCATAGTATTGTTTTAAAGTGAGTAAATGAAATAATTTTACCCAAAATTATATTTTGATATAAAAGAAATAATTTTCTAAAATTGCTAAATATTTGGATGCTTGGTTGTTAATATTATAATCAAATCAGATTATAGATTTGAAATGTTTTATATAACCAGTTAGAAATTTATGAATATGATTTATATAAAGAGGTATAACTAAAAATTTGAGTTAAAACAGAATTTGAATTTTTAAATCCCGAAAATTTTGGAAAATGTTTTAAATGAATTTGAATCAAATGTTGAAATCGTTAGATTTTGGAAATTTGGAAATGTTTTCCAAAGTGGTTAGAAAGCGGTAATGGAGTATTATTTTGAGACATTTTTGGAATAGAAAATTGTTTAAAATGAATTTTGGAAGTAGGGAAGCACTGAACTCACTTCAGTCGCTGTAAAATAATTCTGGTGATGATGGCCACATCATCCGTGTTCCTTTTCGAGTTTCTAAGTGATGGATTATTACCGTGGTGGTTGGGTATGATTATTTGTTCTGGACTTGTTTAACAAACAAGTTTTGTTTTAGAAATTTTGCAAAGGGGAATTATGTGGGAAAAACCAAGGGGGTTTTGAGATTTCAAAAGTATGATTTGATATACAAAAGTGAATATACATATGTTTATGATTTCAAAATAGTTTGAAATAAGAAACTGGGTAATTGAATCTAGGGTTTCTGTTTGAATGATTTGTAAAGTTAGGGAAAATCAGTTATTGAACTTATAATGAGGAGTCGATATAGATAAGAAGGAAAAATGAAAATTTTAATCCTGGAATTAAATTTAACTCTCGTAAATTAAAGCAAATAAGATATGTTGAAATTTAACTTAATATTTTTGAGAAGTGAATATAGGATTTTAACTAAGTGGGTTTTGGGTAAATAAATGGGTTTGGGAGCATTTTTCCTACCTTAACAAATTTTGAGGACGAAATTTTTATAAGGGAGGAGGATTGTAATGACCCGGAATTTTGGTCGTTTAGTTTTGAACATTTAATTTTTTTTTAATGTTGAATTTGAATTATTAATTAATTTCGAATATGGAAGAATTTTTGAAATGGTTTAAAATTCAAAATATAGCGATTAATTTAGTTTGGTAAAATAGTAAATCAATATTTGAAATTGAGATAGTAGGTGAATTTGGAAATAAATGGACATGTAAATGAATTCTAAAATTGATTTTTATTCTATTTGGATTAGGATCATAACATTGGACTTTTGAATGAGATTAAAAAGTCGATAATTTAAATTTGAAATTTATATATTAATTTAATAGTGAAATTAATATATAATAATAGTGTAAATAATTGAATTTTGATTTAATATAAATCGGAATGATTTTTAATATGAATATAAATTCTATTTGATTTATAAAGGAGTTAGTAAGTTTTAAAATTTAAAATCTAAACGACTTCAACGATTTTGAAAATCGCTCGATAAAATCGACGACTTAAAATAGCTTTCCGGGGAACAATCTTGGAATTCAACGAAACCAGTACCATTGGATCTGTGATACTTTATAATTATCGGATTTCAAATTTCGTAACATTTGGAGTAATCTTTGGTCGAACGGGATAGGAACACGTTGAAATAAAAATCAAAAATTTAATATTTTAAATCGATTTAAAAAGCTATCTTCCATATACGACCGAATTAGGTTACAAAACATGTTCCTTTGTGTTCAAAAGAAGGGGAAAACATTATAGAAAATTTTGGTCTGACCGAAAACTTCCTAAAATATCCTTTACTGATATATAATTTAACGCCCGTCTATATATTTTGACAAATCCCTTAAAAATTGGATCTAACAAATAAACTCCCTTTATAAACTCAACATGTGTCTTTGCAAATATTAATGAACATTAATATCACTTGAAGATACGATTTGATTAATTGTTGTTTTTACAAATTTAAAACGCTAATCAAATCTTAATGTCATTTTAAAATAGGATATAACAAATGAAATTCCTTTACAAATTCTTCTTTATTAACTAATAACAGAGATATAAATTCAAACTACAAAAAAAAATAGATACTGAAACTTAAAAATAAAAATTTGAACAAACTATGCACGAGTTCGATGCAAAATACGGCTAAATATTTCTGGAAATTATTTTTTTAGTGTATCGAAACATATACAATTTGTATAACAACTCACGCGCGAAACGCATAACGTAACGCTTGTTATAATATATATTAAAGGGTGGTTCGGTCCTAACGGCAACAGAACGGGTTAGGGCGGCACGTCCTGTTTGGAATTTGTTTGAAAAAGCACGTGAATTGTAAAAATAATATTAGTTTAATGTTTATATGTATATATACGTGCGTCAACATAGTGAAACCCTAATAGCTATACACAACCGCCATTTCATTATTTCAATGGCCGAAACACTCTGATCTTCTCCCCTCCATTTCTCCTAATCCATCAACATTTAGCAATAACACTCCACTACGAAATCGTCGAGCTCGTGAAGAGCTTCAAATCCAATGGTGGATTTTCGTCGAAGTGGCTCGGATTCGTTGCAATCGAGCTCCGTTTGTCACGTGTTCGAACGCATATTCCAAGCTGTTGGCAGCACCGAGCTTTGCCATTTTTCAGCCGATGGTGGAGGACGGGGAGGGCTTCGACGTGGTGTGCCCCGATTGTGCTCTAGTGGAGTAAGCGTGGAGCGACGATCTGTGGAAGCTAGACGGCTATGGGTTTCGATCGGTAGGTTGGACGAACGAAGGAGAAGTAAAATTTGCGGCCAAGATCTGCTACTCGAAAATGTACGGCCGATCTGAGTTCTGTAACTAAAAAAAAGAGTTTTATTATATAAATTTATATTCAAAACTTATAAATTTCACAAGTTGTCCGTACGAGGTTGAATCGGATGAAACAAGCGGCGACAAAATCGCAGCGTCGAGCACTACGCACCAGAGCAGATTTGGAAATGGTTGGAGTGAGCAAAACTTTTAGGTTTCGATTTAATTTAAAATTTGAGCATTTGGACGAATTAAAATCAATGTGAGTTAATCTTACTTAATTTTGGACTACTAGTGATTAATTTTAAATAATTAGAAATTATAAATGATTAATTGGTTAAACTTATGCATTTTAATTAATTGGATGCAATATATATATATATATATATATATATATATATATATATATATATATATATATTGAAGTGATTGATATTTCCGCATATATATAGCGGATGAGACCTTATGCGCCCCCACATAATAGCAGATAACATCTATTATTTACGTAAACAGTAATAACAACTTAACCATTGGTCATTTATTGCAATAAATTAATAATAACATAGTAAAATTCTATTTTTAAAATATATAATTATGAATTCTATGTTTTTACAACCTTAAACGTGCATCACTGGTCTTACATGCAAAACCAAAGGGGCGTCCGTCATTCTTACTTCATAACATGCTTTTGTTTTAAAATAACTTAGTTTAAACATATTATAGTATCTAATAATAGCTCTGCTTCTGGAAACCTGTTAGCCCGTCCAAGAAGAACATTCAGGCTGTCATCATGGGCCTTTAAATTGTGGTCATAAGGGTCCAGCTCATTTGGATTTGGAAAAATCATACCAGCTTCAACACAATAAAACATAACAGTTTGACTGCTGTTATGGGCCTACGGATAATTCGTACTGTATAGAGATTGCTTCGTTGTCGAAGCAAAATACCAAACCTGTATCGGATGTACGGAACAGGTCTAGGACGGAGTCTAAAACTCACAAGAAACCACCCCAACTCGTTCGCTGTTAGGACCGAACCACGTTTTAGTATGTGTTATAACAAGCGTTAAATCGCGCGTGAGTTGTTACACAAATTGTATATGTTTCAAAACACTCAAAAAGTAATTTCCAAAAATATTAATCAACTTATGCATAGTTTGTTTGAATTTTTATTTTTAAATTTCAGCATTTTTTTTGGTAGTTTGAATTTATATCTCTGTTATTAGTTAATAAAGAAAGAATTTGTTAAGCAATTTCATTTGTTATATCCTATTCCAAAATGACATTAAGATTTGATTATGCGTGAACGTTCTGAATTGGTAAAAATAACTATTAATCAAGTCCTATCTTCAAGAAGTGATATTAATACACATTAATATTTGTAAAGACACATGTTGAATTTATAAAGGGAGTTTATTCGTTAGATCCAATTTTCAATGAATTTCTTAAAGTATATAGACGGACGTTAAATTATATGTGAGCAAATGATACTTTCGAAAGTTTTCAGTCAGACCAAAAGTTTGCGCTTTCAAGCCATATACATACATACATATACATATATGTGTGTGTGTCTGTGTATGTACATGTATACATATACATATATAAGTGACATTAAGATTTGATTATATTTGAGTGTTCTGAATTTGTAAAAATAACTATTAATCAGGTCCAATATTCAAGTGATACTAATGTCCATTAATATTTGTAAAGACACATGTTGAGTTTATAAAGTGGGTTTATTTGTGGATCCAATTTTTATGGGACTTGTTAAAATATATAGATGGACCTTAAATTATAAACGAGTAAAGGATATTCTCGAAAGTTTACGGTTAGACCAAAAGTTTGCGATTCAAAGCCAACTATTGATAAAAGATGTACAAGTTTACTATTTATCCAATTTTCAAATTAAAATTTATTCAATAGCCTTGTTGTGAATCACTGCTATATTGCATTTAAGAGCGCACTAAAATTATGAACTGTGGCAATATAATAAAACGTTAACAAACGTTGCATTTAATGGCTGGCTAATTTTCTATGCATAAACCATGTGATTTCGTAGGTTATTTCTTGCCATCTAAACCAAATATAACGGAATCATGTGATGTTGATGGTGTACCTCAAGCACAAAAATCATTGGATTGTACATATTTTTCATTCAATTTGCATTGGACGTATTTATTCTTTAGTAAATCATATGGACTACTGTTGAATTTTCTGATAACTTGTTCCATGTTCGCTATAATTAGTTTTGACTTTGACCAGAAAATTTTAAATTTTGTGCGCAAAAGAAGAACTTAAATCTCAGTTTAACATCTCTTTCATGCCTAATTTTCATGGCCAAAGTATAATAACTCAAGTTTTAACCGTTGAACCCGTAAAACCGTCGAAGTATTGAAATAAAATGTTACGTATGGAAGCTATAGAGGATTATAAAGGTCTGAAATCAAAGTTGTATACTGCTACAGTGCACAACTGTACGCAGTAGTAATCAACAATGATTGATGTTTAGTTATGGCGAATTTGACGAATCTTACAGTGGTTTGGAGAAGCTTGCAACGACTATTAAAGTTTTCTGTTTAGAGTTTAGAACGATGCTGATGTTTTGATATGCATTTTTATTTCTTCAAAGAGCTTTATTTTCAGTAGCGAGAATAATAATAAAAGAGGATAATGACGGTGAAAAATTAAGAGAAAATTAAAATAACCGCCGTATAATCAATTAAAATAGACAGTTGAAAAACGAGTTCAAAGGTTCAACATGAATCTATGTAAGATCGAGATATGATTGAGTTTCTGACAAATATAATTCACGGTACAAGATTATTCGAGATCGGATCGCACCTGGTTTAGTCATGGAAACAGTGGCTCCATATTTAGACCATTCAAACTCCATGGTCCATGTATTAGATTTCAGTCTCAAACTTATATATTTGCTATAGTGACATCATGCATGGTCTAATATAAAACGTCAGTCTTCTGCAAAAAAAGAAAAAGAAAAAATGATGATGTGTGTAATGTGGTAGTTATATATATGGTCAGTAGATATTGTAACTTTTCATCATTTTGCTGCAGAGCTGAAGCAGGTAATAAACTGTTTAAAACATTATTGATTTTGTTGCATGTAACGGGAAGGACGATGTCTTTTGTACCGAACAATTAAGCCATTCATCCACACACATATATATAAAATATGTATACAGTGATTTACATCTATCTGATTTTGTGGCGGGTGAGTGGCGGAATATGTCGTTTTAAAAATAAGAGTCTCTACATCACATTAGTCAAGTCTAGCCTGAAGCAGATCAAGTCAAGTCGATCGGCACGCGCTTATAATGACAATCATGCTCTTCTTTTTCAACACAAAAGAAAATGTTGATACTCAAAAGTTCTTCATTTCTATTGTTAATCGTATATTCAAATATGATTACTCTATAGTTTCTCAGGTGTGAGACTGTTTAATAAGAAGGTTATTTTATAATTCTTTCAGTATTTTTAACAACTCGTTTTAAAATCAAAATTTTCAACGCATATATAATTAAAATTAATTAATTAAATGATTGTCTTGCCTTGGAGAGAGTAAGCACGTACAAGCAACACATCCAGAACACTGAATGCACAGTTTCTTTTCTTCTAATAAATTCAATGTTTGATTCTCCTTTTTAAGTCTCATCGGCGGAAGTATGGTTTGTTTTGAAAAGCTGATGAAAGGATAGTCAGGCCCAACAACCCGGTCCAGGTTGGAATAACTTTAGACTGTGGATCACTTTCGATTTGAAACTCAATCAGACAGCGGGTTTGTATGAAATCAGGTTGGATATTCAAAACCAGTGGTCCAATCATTTATTTACCTGATTGAACCGTGGTTTTTTTCACACTTACTCATCGTGTTGCGTTCTCTCGTTCTCATCCTTTATACTGTTTTGAAGAAAAAAATTACATTGCAAAAATCATCGTGGTTTCAAAATCTAAATAGCAATTCTTCTTCGTTTCAAGCTCCTTCAAACCGTTGTAAGTTTCGTCAAGTTCGACATCACTAAATTTAGTGGTTGTATGCGCTGTAGCTGCATAAACAACTACAGTTGTCTTGATTTACCTGTGCATTATAACATTATGTAACTTTGATTGCCGACCCTTGAAGACTTTATACAACTCACTTACCTAGCATTTTTATTTCAATATTTCTGAGCATAGCTTATTTAAATATGTATATTTTCTATAAAAAATCCTTCAAGGTTCCAAAGGTTTAACGTCAAAACTAAAGACTCGAGTTGCCACATTTCACCCAAGGCCCCATCAAAAAAAAACTATGGTATACTCATGTGCACTTTATACATTCAAGATTTTTCAAAATTATATCTGCCTTTTTTTATTTTATGTTGAGTTAATTATTGATTTAATTGATTGATCAAGTCATGCTGCATCATGGCCGTTCAAGACAATACCTCTTTGTCTGTCTATACCTAACGTCTATGTTCAACAAAAGAACTAGACATGCTACAATCTACATTTTTGTTGCCCTTTGGTCATTTACTCGTGAACAATTATTTGTAAATTATGAGTGTGTGGTATACATTATTAATTATTTACATATTATCTATAATTCATATATTAATACATTTAATTTATTAATTATTAAATAAAACAACTAATTGTTACCCACTATCGAACTTAAATTACTTGTAGTCATCTTTATTCCTGCATTTTCCCCAGATGAATGAGTTATGTTACTGGTTAACTTTAAACTTTTTAACTTATTTTCTATACTTTCTTGCCATTATAGTCTTGTTTTTTCCCCCCTTTTTTCTAATCTTTTTTAAACACCCTACTTCGACGAGTACAACTAGAGTATACAGATGATTCGCCACAACCGATTTCTCTTTTTAGTCAGTCCAACACCACATCAAGCATTTTTTTTCGAGTGATAACCGTTTCGCATCTTAAAGATTACACAGCGCAGCTTCATAGTACTTGAATTCGCGAACTTTAACTTTTTTTTCTACTTTACTAGTTAAATTTAGTTTTTTTTACACCGGAGTGCATCATCTTGTCTTATTTGCATTTGTCTATAACGCTTAAATCTGATTTGTTTAATTTTCTTATATATGCTTATCACCAATATATAGTCTCTCACCTTCCCATTTTTAATATAATTAATTATATTATTAATTTTCACCTACTACTTACAAATTATCCATAATTGATAATTTATTTCTTTAATTAATTAATTCAGAAAATTATTGTGAAGGACAAAAATTTTCAGTGTTTTAACCTTAAGGACAGACCTTTAGGATTTTAGCTTGAAGAACAACTTTATTTAGGTATCAGCTTTTAATTATTAATAGTAGTTTTTAGGTATCAGTCTGTAGTTATCAATGGCAGTTTCTAGGTATCAGTTTTTAATTGAGTAGCAGTTTTCGAATAACGTTTGTCCTTATGAATAAATTTTGGAAGAATGCTTGTCTTTATATTAATTTTTAGGAGAATGTTTGTTCCTGTGGTTAAAATATTGAGATCGTGTCTACGAAGCTAAAAATATACAAATTTTTGTCCTTTTAATTATAGGAGAATTAATTTAAAGGACAAAAATTTGTATATTTTTTGCCTCAAGGACACGACCTCAATATTTTTACCACAAGGACAAACATTCTTCTAAAAATTATCCATAAAGACAAACATTTTTCAAAATTATTCATAAGGACAACAAAACAGCTACCGAGCTAAAACTGATATCTAAAATCTGCTACCGATAACTACGAACTGATAACTAAAAACTGCTATCAATAACTAAAAACTGATACCTACAGAAAGTTGTCCTTCGGGATAAAATATTGAAGGTCCTTTAGGCTAAAAAGCTGTGAAATTTTGTCCTTAACAATAATTTCCCGTTTAATTAATTCCCTCTTTAAATAAAAAGAATTTCACATGGGTCATTGATAAAATTTATTATTTTTATTATTTAAATAACATTAAGAACTTAATATAATATAATAGATAACATAACATTATATCTCAATTCAACCTAACATTCGGGATGGTGCATCCTCTTGATGCCGCAAATGCATTGCATCTCCTATTCCATAAAATTGACATAAAATGCCAAGTGGTGCAATTTTATAATGAATCAGTCAATTGATTTATTTTATGTTATTTTTAATTATATTTCTTTAAACTTATAACCGCATTATTTTATATATAAAAATAAAGATAAATCTAATTATTTGAAATGTATAATAGCGGAGAAAGCTCAAGTTTTAACCTTAATTACATCAATGCTTGCACTAATCCTTGAATTGTTATGTATATGTGATGCTTGCAAATAAAATAGATAGGAAAATAAAATGTACTGGTCATATCAGATAAAAAATCATAACAATGATCACATTACTTTTCCCGAAAACAACAAGATCGATCACCTAATTAAACTAAAACAAGTAATTAATCAGATCGATACATATATACACACAGAAACTAAATTTAAACTAAAGCTACCTTGGGTGACAGAATCATAAGTGAGCATGCAAACTCATTAAAAGAAACACACTAATTACTCCATAATTAATAAAGCTGCAGAGAAGGAGGATTGATTAAGAGGCTAATTAATTAAAGCCAGAGAGCACCAGCTTGTTTAAGCAAAGGAACAAGAGAAGCATTGATGTGGCAAGCCATGACCTTCTCCACACCACCCAGGAGCTTCCCCCCGACGAACACCACCGGAACGCCGGCCGAGTCCCCGATCATGCGGGCCAGCACCTCCTGCACCTCCCTGACGAAGCCCACGTCCCAGTCCAGCTGGTCCAGCTCGTACACGGTGGGCCCGACGCCGAGGCCCAGCAAGAGGCTTTTGACCACGTGGGACATGCAGCAGTTGCTGACGCTGAACACCACCACCGCGTTCGCTCTTGCCATCTTCACCACCTGTCCGTACGCCTCCCCGGACGATTCTACTTCTTCGCAGTACCTCATTTTTTTGCTTATATGTATTGGATGATAATGGTAAAGAGAATGGCTGTGAGTATGAGTGTATTTATATGGAGAGAGAGAGAGAGAGGAAGATGAATGGTAAAAGAGAATAAAATGTTAAGCATGCATTTCCTTCTTTTCGGTTTTTGCAGCAGAGATATATAGGTAAAGGCACATCGCATGCATACTAGCTAGGCGCCTTTTCTCTGTTCATACCATATTATATACTATTCTCAATTTGCTTTTCTACATCTTATACTTCCAATAATAATTATTTATGATTCCATAACAATTATTATTATTATACATATCTGATATTATAAAAAATGTTCGAATCTAGTAATACCTTAAAATCCTCAACCTTAATGTATCAATTAACTAAGAGTATATTTCACGAGCAAAGCATTGATACCCAACCTATTTAAGCACAATTTATGTTTATTTTTTGTCTCTTAGATCTCCGCTTTATAATTTTGCCACAATAACATTGAAATCAATTTATTTCGGAGGTTACATCTTGCGGTTTCTCTTCAGCCAACAATTGCGCTCAACTTTGGCTACTGCAAAATAGACAAAATAGGTATTTGGCATTACTGACGCCACCCCGATGTTATTTTAATGGTGTTGGAGGGGCATCGGTAAGCCATAGGTTAAGACTTACCTATGACATGTTACCGATGACAAGCCGACGCGATAGAAATAGCATATGCTCGGTGTTGGTGAGGCATCCCCTACACCCTCGAATTACGCAGCCATGATCACGTCGTTCTTCCTTACTTTACATTTAAAACAAAAAAAAACCCCTCACCATTAAGCCGTTGCCTCCTCGATAAAGCCGTTGCCAGTGCATTCGATAAAGCCATCATCGCTTTACTGCACGTCAGCCTTGAAGCATCGTAAGCCATCGCCACCTGCATTGCCGTGTTCATTAAAGCGCCGTAAGCCATCGCCACCGCAAGTATTGAAGCGCCACCACGTTCCTTGAACCACCGAAAGTCGTTGCCACTGCATGCCTCGAAGTACCACCAAGTTCCTCAAATCAACACAAGCTGACCTCGAAGCACCGCAAGCCACCGTGCTTGAAGCACGGTGGGAAATAACCTTATTGTTTGCGCCAAAATTGGTCACAAACACCCAATACCGCGAAAGCACCCGTTTACGTACTCAAATTAATAATAATCAACACAGATCTCAGCAACAATCAATATAGAGTTCAGATCTAAGCAACAAATCACAATAATTCACAGACAACAATCACAAACACAGGATTTATAGTGGTTCGGCGTTCGTGCCTACGTCCACTTTGAAGGTTTTCTCTTTATTGCTTCACTTGATGATCTTAATCAATTACAACGGGTTGTAGCTTTGAACTTGATAATCTTAATTGATTACAACGGATTATAGCTTTGAAACCTCAACTCAACAACAATAGTGATGAATAGGATTGAATTCAGCAGAGTCTGGGCTTGCTTTCTCTCTTCTGACCCCCTCTCCTTTCTGAATGACCAGGGGCTCTATTTATAGGCGTGGAAGGCCAAAATCCCACCCAAAACCTGGAGAGGCTGCTTGGCACGTGACGGGGGGCCCACAGGCCCGCGTTCTTGGACTGCGTGCCCAGTTTGGCATCGATTCGAAGTGAACTTCGAATCGATCAAAAAATTGTCCAATTGCGATGAAACTTGGCGTGGACGTTCTTCATCATGTTGACAAACTTCTGTGAAAATTTCATGGGATTTAGATCAGTAGATTGAGAGAAATGATCGATTCAAGGTGATGTATTTCGGTACGTTGGCAACTTCGAACCGATCCTATGGGTCGTTCGAACCCATATGTTTCGAATCCATATGGTTCGAACCCATAGGTTCGAATCCATATGGTTCGAATCCATATGGTTCGAAACCATAGGTTCGAATCGAACCTGTTGCGTGAACTCGAAGCTGGTGATGGATTCGAAGTTGGTGATGGATTCGAAGTAGTGATGGACTCGAAGTTGGTGATGGATTCGAAGGTGGTGATGGATACGAAGTTGATGGATGGATTCGAAGTAGTGATGGATACGAAGTTGATGGATGGATTCGAAGGAAGGTGTTGGATACGAAGTTGATGGATGGATTCGAAGTAGTGATGGATACGAAGTTGATGGATGGATTCGAAGGAAGGTGTTGGCTGATGGGTTCGAGTCAGGCGCTGGCTGATGGATTCGAAAGTGATGAGTTCGAATATGATGGGTTCGAAACAGACGGTTTCGAACACAATGGGTTCGAACACGATGGGTTCGAATATGATGGGTTCGAACATGATGGTTTCGAACCGAGCAATGTGCACCTTCTTAACTTGAACCCATCATAACTTGAGCATATGACCTCGGATTGACTTGAAATTTGAAACGCTGGCTTCTATGGTCTTTCTTGTTATGTCCTATCAATTGTGGCCCGATCCGGATTCGGACAGAATTCATCAATATCCATAGCGAAATGAAGTGCGACCAGGCTCTGAGGCGAACTGTCTTTTGTTTTTGTCCAATCTTTTGGTATCACGGCTTTTGCCCAAAAAGCGGGATAACATCTTGCCCCCCAAAACATGCCTTGCGGTAGGAAGGTGTGTTTTGCAATGCCTTGAGCTGGATGTTCATATCCTGTCATTAACCTGTAAAGAACTTGATAGTTTTATATGTCCTCAAATGATGATCGTTCGTGATCGAGTTATTCGGGATGGAGCGCGGCCGTTCATGGTCAAGCGCCTAACTTCAGATGACGATCGTTCGCGATCGAGTCATTTGAGGGAAAGTGCGACCCTGCGCGGTCAAGCGCGTAAATCCATACGTCGATCGTTCGGGATCGAGTCATCTGTGGTGAAATGCGACCGTTCAAGGTCAAGCGCCTAATTTCAAATGACGACCGTTCGCGATCGAGTCATTCGAGGTAAGGTGCGACAGTGCCCGGTCGGATGCTTAAATCCATGTGTCGATCGTTCGGGATCGAATAATCTGGGGTGAAATGCGACCGTTCAAGGTCAAGCGCTCAACTTCAAATGACGACCGTTCGGGATCGAGTCATTCGAGGTAAAGTGCGACAGTGCGCGGTCAAGTGGTGGTCCCCAAATGACGACCGTTCGCGATCGAGCCATTTGAGGTAAGGTGTAGCAGTCAGCGATCAGGTGGTGGACCTCAAATGACGACCGTTCGCGATCGAGTCATTTGAGGTAAAGTGAGTTGTGCCGTTCGAGGCGGACCTCAAATGACGACCGTTCGCGATCGAGCCATTTGAGGTAAAGTCAGTTGTGCCGTTCGAGGCGGACCCCAAATTACGACCGTTCGCGATCGAGCCATTTGAGGTGAAGTGAGTTGTGACCGTTCGCGATCGTGTGCCGTTCGAGGCGAGTTTGTGACTGTTCGAAGTCGGGTGCCGTTCGAGGCGAGTTTGTGACTGTTCGAAGTCGGGTGCCGTTCGAGGCGAGTTTGCGTGCCCGGGAGGGCTTGATGTTATGGATGCTAGGATCACGTTCGAGTGAGCTCCTGGATTGTTTGTATAGGTATATCACTATCTCAGAGCATGCCTAAGGACCGTTCGCGACCCCGTACATGTGCAAGTAGCCTAGCCATTTCAGAGTTATCAGAATCAAATATCCATTCAACAGATGAGTTTTAAAAACAGAAATGTCCAAACAAACCGAGTTCAAATGTCCAAATTAACATGAAATAAAAATAAAGCAAAGATGTCAAAGTGCAAGTTCCCACTACGAAACAGTCAATGATTACTCAGAGCATGCCTGGAGAACGTTCGCGATCTCGTACATGTGTAAATGATTCGATTGCGTTAGTGGGCGCTTGCGACTTGTTCATCGTTATTTTAACTAATTGATAACCAAACGATGTCCTGGTTCAGGGTTGCCCCTGGTTGATGTAGACGGTGGCCGCTCCGGCTCCACCGCAGAAGCTCGCCTCCTCACGTACTGAAGGAGCATACCGTTCCTGATGTGCCCTTCCACCTCGTCCTTCAGATGCCTACAATCATTAGTGTTATGACCGTTCAATTCATGAAATACACAAAACTTATCTGATTTTCTCTCGCTAGAGGTTGGGTCCCTTCGCATTGGTCTGCGATACGGAATCTGCTCCTTGGTATCCTGATAAATACGTTCCAAACTCTCAGTCAGCTCGGTGTAAGTAGTGAATCGCGGCTCTCTCTGCTGCCGTTTTGACCTGTCATCATAATCCTCAGCCCTTCGTTTTCCTTTATCCTTGTCTGAGTCCTTTTCGGTAGGCTTTCTGTCTTTAAGCATATAAACTTCTATTCCCTCTCCTTCTTCTCTTTCTGCATTTGCATCCTCTAAACGTAAAAACTTTTCTGCCTCGTTGTAGAATTCCTCTAGATCCACGGGTGGATCTTTAGTCAATGAATTCTTAAATTCTGTGCCGTCAGCTACTCCAGACACGGCTGCCATTACCACCATGGACGGATCTGCTCGGTCCACTGACGCTGCTGCTGCATTGAATCGTGCTAGATAACTTCTCAAGGTTTCTCCGGCTTTCTGCTTTAAGGTTGCCAAAGTCATCACATTCTTGGGTCTCGTAATGTGAACCCTGAATTGCCTCATAAATCTCTCAATTAAACCATTCCACGTTTCGATGGATCCATTCTCTAATTGCCTAAACCACAATGCTGCAATATCTGTCAAGTATAATGGAAAGCACCGGGCCATAACCTCCTCTGATGCCCCCAGCACTTCCATATGCCTCATATATTTTGTTAGATGAACCGTGGGGTCCGTTCTCCCATCATACGTGTCCAACGATGGTAACTTGAAATCCGGTGGGTTTCTAGCTTGTCTAATCGCCGAAGTGAAAGGACTCCTATTAACATCCTCCAAATCCTTGTTTACCAAACCGCCTCTCATAGCTCTTCTAACCATCTCCGCCAATCTGTCGTTGTCACCGAGAGGCAATCTTCGTTCATTACTTTCAACCTGCCCCCCGAGTTCACGAGGGAATTCTGGAATCTGCCCCCTTGACTGAGTGTTCATTCCTCTGTTGCCTCCAGGTTGCGTGGGTACTCCTCTCTCTCCCTCCGGGACTGGATCTTCGCGCTCCAAGTGTGCGCCTTCTAATCCAGGTGCTATTCCGAATGGTCCTGCTCCGTTCTGAACTCCATCAGTTTCTCTATTCAGTGCTCCAAGTTGTCCAATTTGTTGGAATAAGCTCTGAATCAACTCTTCCTGTCTCTTCATCATTGTCTCCATTTCGTCCCTAGTGATGTAGATTGATGCTTGATTCCCTCCTGAGGAAGCCTCTTGACTTCCTTGTGGTTCACTTCTCTCAGGCCTTGGCCTTCTACTCGATTGTCTTGCCATAATTCCTAGATCTGAACTCCTGGATTTTCAAATTCAACTTCTTCCTGAATTAGCCTTCTCGGTGAAAGCACCAAAATGTTTGCGCCAAAATTGGTCACAAACACCCAATACCGCGAAAGCACCCGTTTACGTACTCAAATTAATAATAATCAACACAGATCTCAGCAACAATCAATATAGAGTTCAGATCTAAGCAACAAATCACAATAATTCACAGACAACAATCACAAACACAGGATTTATAGTGGTTCGGCGTTCGTGCCTACGTCCACTTTGAAGGTTTTCTCTTTATTGCTTCACTTGATGATCTTAATCAATTACAACGGGTTGTAGCTTTGAACTTGATAATCTTAATTGATTACAACGGATTATAGCTTTGAAACCTCAACTCAACAACAATAGTGATGAATAGGATTGAATTCAGCAGAGTCTGGGCTTGCTTTCTCTCTTCTGACCCCCTCTCCTTTCTGAATGACCAGGGGCTCTATTTATAGGCGTGGAAGGCCAAAATCCCGCCCAAAACCTGGAGAGGCTGCTTGGCACGTGACGGGGGGCCCACAGGCCCGCGTTCTTGGACTGCGTGCCCAGTTTGGCATCGATTCGAAGTGAACTTCGAATCGATCAAAAAATTGTCCAATTGCGATGAAACTTGGCGTGGACGTTCTTCATCATGTTGACAAACTTCTGTGAAAATTTCATGGGATTTGGATCAGTAGATTGAGAGAAATGATCGATTCAAGGTGATGTATTTCGGTACGCTGGCAACTTCGAACCGATCCTATGGGTCGTTCGAACCCATATGTTTCGAATCCATATGGTTCGAACCCATAGGTTCGAATCCATATGGTTCGAATCCATATGGTTCGAAACCATAGGTTCGAATCGAACCTGT
This sequence comes from Allium cepa, assembly GCA_030765085.1. Taxonomy (NCBI): domain Eukaryota; kingdom Viridiplantae; phylum Streptophyta; class Magnoliopsida; order Asparagales; family Amaryllidaceae; genus Allium; species Allium cepa. The sequence goes on from CM060945.1 coordinate 510,376,343, forward strand.
TGCGTGAACTCGAAGCTGGTGATGGATTCGAAGTTGGTGATGGATTCGAAGTAGTGATGGACTCGAAGTTGGTGATGGATTCGAAGGTGGTGATGGATACGAAGTTGATGGATGGATTCGAAGTAGTGATGGATACGAAGTTGATGGATGGATTTGAAGGAAGGTGTTGGATACGAAGTTGATGGATGGATTCGAAGTAGTGATGGATACGAAGTTGATGGATGGATTCGAAGGAAGGTGTTGGCTGATGGGTTCGAGTCAGGCGCTGGCTGATGGATTCGAAAGTGATGAGTTCGAATACGATGGGTTCGAAACAGACGGTTTCGAACACAATGGGTTCGAACACGATGGGTTCGAATATGATGGGTTCGAACATGATGGTTTCGAACCGAGCAATGTGCACCTTCTTAACTTGAACCCATCATAACTTGAGCATATGACCTCGGATTGACTTGAAATTTGAAACGCTGGCTTCTATGGTCTTTCTTGTTATGTCTTATCAATTGTGGCCCGATCCGGATTCGGACAGAATTCATCAATATCCATAGCGAAATGAAGTGCGACCAGGCTCTGAGGCGAACTGTCTTTTGTTTTTGTCCAATCTTTTGGTATCACGGCTTTTGCCCAAAAAGCGGGATAACACTTATACGTAATTTTTTTGATATGATGTAATTAGGTACTTATAGGTTTGATTATTAAATTAATTATACATTTAAAATTATCTTAAATATTTTTAAAAATATCAACCCATGCTATGTAAATATAAATAATACTAAATTATATATAAATATCCCTTTTAATATCTCTAATTATAAACCCACGATATATAAATATAAAATATAAAATAATATATTTATTATTAACATTTAAACATAAACATAAATAATTATACATTCATATATAAGCACATTAAACTTAGTTACATAAATGTCGAACTTATATGATACACACGCACATGCGTGTATGTGAATTAATATAAATACACACACATTTATATATTTATATCCTTTCTAGCATACACACACTCCCATACTATTTTTAAATCCCAATATAATAAGTAATCAGATCCGCTTCTATTAGTGACTTAACATATGATGTTCATGACAATATTATTTAAATTTAGTTGTACACCTTGATTGCACCTTATTTGTTACGATAATCCTAGATTCACCACTCGAACTAGCAACTGTACCGGTACAAACAATTTTAAGATTTGTATTTGGATGTTTAGGAGCTAGGAGGTTCGGGCTAGGGAAATGACGAGATCGGCTAGAAAAGATGGTGGCTATGGGATGAAGCATCAGGTTGAAAAAGGGTTAGTATGCGTCAATAATTATAGTAGGACCAGAGGAAGAAATATCTTCCATCTTTTACTTCGTCTTCAATTCCAATTTAAACCCGATCTGCCCACTTTCTCGTCCCCTATGGCCACCCATACCTATGACTAATCATAGGACAGAGAATTATCTTCAATATATTAAGCAATTTATGTTTAAAGCTCATTTAAATATATGTTGATATTATATATCGATATATGCACGTATAATGTTTATATATACATCCAAACAATTACTAATGACACCTAGAAAATTTCTAGGAGCCAACCAATTTAACTAAAACACCTCTGTTAACAAGATTTCCTGTTAACATCCCTAATACTTTTCATAGTATTATTTTATATGGGCTCATCCCTTCTGTTGAATGAACTCACATTTCTGAATGAAATGACTAAGTCAGAAGGTTTTAAGGTCTTAATTTAAACCCTGACAAGAAGGGGTTAGTGTCAGAAGGTTATAAGAGATCGTTTATCTCTCATAGGGATTTAAGTGAAGAACCATCTTACTTTCGATCTTACCAAAGGGTTTAAATACTGCTCGAGCATTACGGTTGGAATGGAAAAATCGAATTATTAAACCTTCGATAGTTCGAAGGGTTTAAGAAGCCATTTAGTCCCTACCGAAGGGTTTAAGTAAGGCTTAAACCTTACGGTTTGATTGGTTCGATGGACTCGTTAAACCTTTCGATAGATCAGAGTGTTTAAGAAGCCATTTAGACCCTTTGATCAACTCATCATGATTATATGACCTTCATCCATATCCTTTCATTAAATTATATCTCCCTTGGAAACTAAAAGTGATCCACATCTCCTTTGAATCCCTTCGGAAGGTTACGAACCCTTCGGTGGCATCAAGTGATGAGATTGCTTTATTTATCACTCCTTTAACACTTTCGGCTTCCTTGGTTGATATTCCACTTGTGAAAACCATTTGAAAAGAATGCACATTTCAAACATATTTAGATAATAATAAGAGTCGATTCAATATGCCATGACACTTATATTGGAACTAATTCACAAGTTTCGTTCTCCCTTTTTGCAACTAGTACTAAGTAGAGGAGAAGGGAACTCATGAAGTTATCTGATGACAGTTTCACGGCACATTCTCAAAATAAACAAAGAATATAAGAAATGAATCATTAATAATTATCCGTTAATATTAAATTAATGCCTAATCATGATTATCCCTAAATTCTGAGTCGATTGTAAGCCACAATTCTCTTTATTTCCTCATAATGGAATCTGATACAAAATTTAAGAAGTTAGCTCCCAATTTGATTTCTAAATAAGGGTTACAATGTATTAAGAGGGAGCAATAGTGGTTGTTGAGTAGAAGTATGGGAAGAAAATTGGATCCCCAAACTGGACCCCCCGGGGGTCTTATTTGTTGATGCTGGCGGCCTTCCCTTCGGCCTTATGCTCTCATCGGGGACGACAGGTTGCTTCTTATATGTGGCTGTAAACTTCTCGGTTTCGACAGAAGGTTGCTCCTTATTCATCATCATGGGCCGCTGAATGTCGAAGAGTTTGTATTTCACAATGAATTCATGAACGTTTCTTTTTTTTCTGCAGGGTTTGTCTTTTATGAGGTACTATGAACCTTCCTTCCTTATTGGAAGGTTGCCTCCTTATTTGATTACTACCGAGAGTAGCACTTTTCTTGCACGTTGTCGGAAGGTTGTCTTTAGTTGACTTTCGAATGCTGCACTTACCTTATACCTTTTGATACCGTCAGAAGGTATTAAATATAAGTTCTGATCGATTCCAAAAGCTTATTATGCTTTCGAAAGGGTTGTTACAGAACAAAATATCCTTACTTGGACTCTTTACCCTTTTCGAAAGGTATCGACTTCTTCGAATGACGAGACATGAAACCCTTCGTCCCATTCGGAAGGTTTGAAGCTGCTATCAATTGTCATCCGCATCCCTTCAACTCTTCCAGAAGGGTTTGGAGCGACCTTCTTTTCCCTGATCCCTGTATTATATTGGACGGTTTCACAATCATTTTCCTATTTGGTCCAGGTCAGCGGTTTTTCATCCGTGCTCGAGAAAGCTTCACTCTAGAGTTATCATGCACTTTTTTCTTCATTACTGTTATATAAACCTTTCGGCATCGTTGGTGGGTGTTTTCTCCTGATGTTCTTTTCCTATGCGGAGGGTTTCTGAATTACATTCTTGTATCTTCACTTATATTTTATGGTTAACAACCTTAAACATCTAATAAATTAATAATTCATATTTTTAAATTTAATTAATCCATAACACTTTATAAACTAATTCAATATGTGGTGTTGCGACGAATTCACAGATATGGTTATGTGAAACACATGAGTGAATACAGTTGGTGATTAGTATTAAACAATTGAAGTATTAACATTCATATGTAACCTAACTGATGTGTGACAGTTTGGGGCAGTGTAATGCTTACAAATTTTTTCGATAAATTTGAATTTTAGCTCATCTTATGCATTATCGTTATGTAACGATATAATATACACATGTTCTTTTTATCAACGCTGTACCACTTTAAGATATATAGAGTTTGGTATCGGGCAGAACTATAACAATGTCCATATTCAACTGTTTATTATATTTGCAAAGTTCTTGATTCAATAATAACATTTATTATTAACCATTCTACCTTGGCAAAAGATTTTGAATTTGAATTGACTATAGTTAACCTTGATATTAACCTCATACAATGAGGAGACAAATTCCCTATTGAATAGTGTTTCACTTCCTATGCTTCAACTCTGATGTCATTATAATCACTCGATGATCTCCCTGCCATGATTTAACTATAATAAAAGTGATTATCCATGTTGAAGTTCTACGATATTCTCAAGTCGAGAGAACCAAGTAATATCATCACATTGAAAGTTCCTATTTAACCTAGTTTTAATTAATCAATAAGAAACTCTCAGTCATGTCATTCTATTGTTATCCAATAAGTATGAAACCCCTTGGTGCCCCAACAACCATGAGTAATACACCATCCAATATTTAAAGAGCTTTACGTACTATAATCTCAACAGACATATTACTATTCTTTCTCAAAACATTTTTACCATGAATATTCAAAGCAAATTGTTAATTTATATTGTAATTATTACTCATGATTGCAACTAATTGCAACTACATTCGATAACATTTTATTCAATGATTTTTTATATACTTTAAATTATTTACATCTTAATATAACAAAGTACATAAAAGAAAACAAGCAACAAATAATTTTATTACGAACATGACTGGTTACCAAGTTAGATATTGGTAATAAATTACATAATTTCCCCTAGGGAAAACCACTAATTCTCTCAATGTGATATTGTCAAAAGGCGATCGGTTTCCTTCTATTTATAGGGGAAGTAGCAAACTAGTGGAAGGTTGTTGTTTATGAATTTCACAAGGAGGATACTACATAGGCAGAGTTTAAAGGTCGATTTGAGATTGAGTTTATCTTAGAAACTAGGATAGGATTTCTGTAGGAGAACTTTATTCTTATCGAGTAACGATAGTTCTCTTTTAATGAGTATGTAAATAAGTTTAATGAGCTTGCAAGGTTTGAAATTGACTTAATTAACCACCCTGGTTAAGAAGGCGATAAAATTCACGACAGCACCGAAATTTCCACTTAGTGATTTAGAGCTCAACAAGATTCCCCAAGGTGCTACATATGAGAATTTAGTGGAATATGGATTATCGAAACCACAAAGGAAATATACCTTAGGGGGACATGACAAGAAGTTGACAATTACTTATAGGCGATGCAATATGAAGGGCCACGTAGCCAAGAACTATAAGGCAAATTTTTGAAAGAGAAATTTTTACAATTGTTACCAATTAGGCCATATGAAGAGGGAATTCCCAACTCTACTAAAGAATGGACAAATCATCAAAGATTACGCACTGGATGCTATTCCAAATGCCAATATTATTCACCGTCTACTAAGAAGAAGGCGAAACAAATCGTAATGGAAGGTATGTTGTTACTATATGTTTCTTCTATTCATAGTTTAATTGATACAAATGTATATTGTCATTAATTTCAAGTACATTGATTGATAGTTTAGACCTTAGACCTAACATAGTACATGGATCAATTTTGATATTAAATCCTATTAGGGTTGACCCATATATCTATGACTTATCATGATCTCAAATTATTAATACATGGTGCGGAGTTCCTTTGCGATGCATATGTGCCGGGTTTCTTCAGGTATGGATTTATTTTTGGAATGAACTAGATGTCTCGCTATGGGATGATACTAGATTGTGATAAAAGGGTAGTTATGAAGAGAAGTGATAAAGGTAATGATCTTGTTATTTATTATTAGCCTGATATTTCTACATTAACGAGTTATTTGTATTCACTCCACCTATCATAGGATGAATTATTATCAATCCCTATAGCACAAGTGTTCTCGGATATCTTCGTTGAATTATCTAGTATTCCTCCCAGAAGGGAGATTGAGTTCAAAATTGTTCTCGATAAGAATATTATGACTATTGTGATGCCAGTCAGGCATATGGCTCCAAAGAGATATGAGAGTTAGTTAATCAAGTTTTCGAGTTGTTGTGGATGGGTTTTATTTGAAGGAACATCTTAGAATGGGGAGCGCCCATCATTTTTGCTACTAAGACAGATGGTTCCTTTAAGCTGTGCATTGACTACCAATAACTAAACAAGTTGGTAAGGAAAAACCATTATCCATTTGCTTCATGTTGAAATCCTCTTCGATCAACTTGTTAGGACAAAAGTTTTCTCTTTGATTGGCTTAGCCTTTGGATTTCATTAATTAAGGGTGGAAGAAGATAGTATTCCAAAGACTTCATTTTGACATCTGACAAATTATTCAAGTGGGTAGTCATGTCCTTCGATTTGGGTAATGCTCCAGTTTATTTTGTCTACTTGGTATATAGAATTTTTCAGGAGCCATTAAACAAGTTTGTGGTAGTTTACGTGGATGATATTTTCATATGTTTCTCAAATGAAGAGGAGAAAGAATTTCATTTGACAGAAGTATTGGATGTTTTGAGATGGAACCAACTCAAGGCAAAATTCTCAAAATGTCACTTTTGGAGAAAGGAGGACCTCTTACTTGGAAATATTATATCGGAAGATGGGTTAGAAGCAGATCCATGAAAGATGGTGGCTGTGTAAGGTTGGATGGTACCAAAGAATGCTTCAAAAGTTCGAACTTTCTTAGTTCGGCCAGATTAACTCGAAGTTCATTAAGGACATCCAAAGGTCTCAACACCATTGACTTGCCTCACTAAGAGAAAAAAATTGTTTTTACATGGAGTTTGCAGTGTAAGTAGGCATTTGTTGAGTTGAAGGAGATATTGACGAGAGCAACAATTCTAACTCTTTCGCATGGTACCAAACTTTTAATGTTTACGCTAACACTTGCGATACTAGGATTGGTGCTGTTCTGATGCGAGAAAGGAATGTATTGGCATATTCTAGTAATCATGTTTAATATTCATTAGACAAATTATTAGACCCATGATCTTGAGTTTTCTTCTATCATATTCGCACTTAAGTCTTGAAGACTTTATTTATTAGGAGAGAGATTCGAGTTGTTTACAGGTCACATGCCCCTCAAATTCCTTTTCCCTCAGAAGGACATTACTCTTAGACTACCAAGCTAGATGGGATTCTTATATTCAAATGATTTTAGGATTGCATATACTCTAGGAAAGGGTAATATAGTTGATGGTACTCTAAGTGGGAAGCATGCTGCATTAGGTTATATGTTATTGGAATGGAAGCAATATGAGTTTCTTTCTTCATTTGATTTCAGACCTTCAGAATGTATGCCGGAATTATTAATAGCAAAGAGGTCATATACGCATTTATGGATCATGTTAGGTTTATTCAAATGCATGATGTGTCTTTGGCCATCTAGTTTAAACCGCTTAGCAAGTCCATAATGGTAGAGGTGCAAAAAGTTACAATGGAGATAAAGCGTGGATATAGTGGGAAATTACATATGTGCAAAAAGCTTCATTGGATATAAAACCAAATATTTAAAGTCAATGTATTCTCATTTATACATCTTGTGTAGAAAAAAAAGAAATATTGTTTAATTTTATATAACAAAATTGAAGAATATCATGATTTATGCAGACTAGATTTGGTGAATACAATAGATTTCTAATGTATATTGAGCACTTATGCCTTGAAATTAGGAATTTCTCTAACTTTGTTGATATGGTTTATGTTAACCAGGTTTTTAACCAAGAAGAAGTCAATGGAAGTTACATTGTCAAGATGAAGATGAAATGACCTAAAAACTTGGAAGCACAATTAGAAGTGGCAAAGAAACAACTCGGGAAAGTTTCATCCAAAACGCTGCGAAGGAAATAAATTGGCACCGAGTCATTTGGCTCGGTACCGAGTCATTTTCCTTCCTCCAATCACCTTCCAATCTTCATACATCTCTTGCCTTACTCCATCAAATCATGATCAAGTGGTTTTCACTAAGTTTGGATGACCATTTCCCAAGAGTTAGAGAGAGGAAAGCCATCATAACAGGATAAGTCAAGTGATGACAGAACGATCACCAAAATCAATTAATAGTCGATGAAAAGAGCATGGAACACATCAATCAGAGGATAGGAAAGCATAGAAAAGGAGATATCCAACTTTGCAGTTATGGGAATAACTTGGCACCGATTTAAATGACTAATACCGAGTCATTCTTTTAACTCAGTTGCCTTCATGATTTCTTGTGTGACCTTGGGCTGACGTTTGGACTCTACTACAAGCAAGCTTCTGACCCAACACACCTGCTTCCATATAAATACAAACCATAGTGAAACCAAAGGATGATCTTTTCCCTGCTCTTTGTTCTTCACTCTGGACCTAGGACTCCATTGCTCTTCACCACCTTCCCCCCTCATAATAGTCACCAAGGCAGTTACTCTTGGACATTCTAGGCTTTAGAACTTGTTGACCTCTTATACATATGACTCTAATTCTCTATAGTCTCATACAAACTCTCTTATATCAATAATTAGTAAAATTACGAAGTGGACGTAGGCCAGAGATTGCCGAACCACTATAAAAGTCTTAAGTCTCCTTGTTAATTTTTTTATTTTCAATACAATTAGCTAGACATAGGTCTCACAGGTTCCATATGACTCATTCTTGGTTGTTGATCCATTTTGCACTCTAACAATTTGGTGCTTTCATTAAGAAAACTAAATCCAAGTTTATATCTAGCTTGCTATTATGGATTTTGGAAGATCTAGTAGTTAGATCTAAAATACTAGCTCTAAGAAGTTTGAAAAATTGCTATTTGTTACCTGGTACATTGGTCCGGCTACGTAAGGTTGTTCATGAAGTCCAAACTCGACTGTTGATGGGAAGGATGATCACAAGACAACATACTCATGACCATAGTATAATGCTTAAGTAGTTATATCCAACCAAGGGTAAATGAGGTCGACAAATGGATAATATCAGATGTCAAAGTCCTATAGTTTAGTTTGGTCGAATTAGGGATCTTAGTAGATGTTAGGCAAGTTGAGTGAAACCCAAACGGTTCAGCATAATAGGGGTTGGATCGACAAAGTGTGTGAAATGGTCGGGTCGGCATAGTATATGGAATGACTTGGGTCGACATAGTATATGGAATGGCTCGAGTCAACATAGTATATGGAATGGCTTGGGTCGACATAGTATATGGAATGCTCGGTTAGGCATAGTATATGGAATGGCTCGAGTCGGCATGTCGAGTAAAACCCAATAGGGTCGACATGTTAATGCTTCTGGAAGAAGGTTCGGCATGATGATGAGACTGGATTGACATAATATGATTGGCATAACATGCAGAGATGATGAGGTCTGCATACTGGAAGGATTGGCATAGTAGGGGTCAGGTCAGCACAATATGGATGAGATCGACATACCAATATAGACAGAGTCGGCATACTAAGATGGATCAGATCGACATGATGACATAGATCAACATAATAAGTTGCGCTAAGCCTTCCTTATGGTGGGCCTATGTGGTCAGGGGGTCCAAGTCTCGAGATGTCAGTCAATTTGAAGGCTGCCTTCGTCTATAAATACATGGGCTGAGGGCCATTTTTAGGACCTCTCTTTTTGGCTAGCAAGTGAAACTCTGCCATTTTTATAATAAGTTTCCTTTTTCTAACTTGTTCACAAGCTATTCCTGGTTGATTGTAATTGGAATTAATTGAATTGTGAATCAATAAAGAAAGCATTTAGAGTGAACGTAGGCAATCAGCATCGAACCACTATAAATCCTGTTGTTTTTGCTTTCTATAGTAATTTCCTTAATATCTAGCATTATTCCTCATTTTACATTTAATTTCTTCATTTATTTCAGTACTTAAACCTATTCTCTAGTGTTTGTGACCAATTTGGTTGTAAACATTTTGGTGCTTTCATTGAGAGAGTCGATTCTCAAGCCATAGGATCACCTTTGTTGCTACCGGATTAAAGAAATGCCCCAAAGGAGTTCCAGGTTCACTTTCAGAAGGTTGCATATACTATTCAGATTTTTTAAGATCTAAGCAAAGGAATTCAAGATGGTAAGGTGAACCAGATCTACTTTCCGCAATGTTGATGCTAATGAAACTACCAATGTCCACCAAGGGGGCCCAAGCAACTAGCCTGCTAATATGAATATGGAGCTTGCTACAATTATGAGCCCCGTAGATTCCATTACTACAGCTGAATTTAATGACTTAATGAGGGAGCAGATGGAAAGCCATAGACAGCTAAATAATAAAATCCAGGCTAATGTCAACCTAACGAACCAGATTTCCCAACGACAACGCCAAAGCACTAGAGGAGGTCTCGTTGCGTACTCAGCGTTAGATAGCTCAACCTCATCGGATGAGCAACATAGGTGAAGGCGCCGTAGGATTGAAACAACATGAGCTGGGGCGATGGAGCAACGTTTGGCAGACCATCATGTCTACCAAACCGGGTCGGTGCCGATCCGTCCCTAGGGATCGGTATCGATCCCTCGACCAGGGGCATGGCTCCTCAACTGCAATTGGGGGGCAAACTCAACTGGGAACTGGGAACTTATACACTAAAGCACACATGGATGCCGGTCAACAACCTCTCCAGAATGACAATGAGGCGAATGCTCAAGATACGCATCTGGAGGACAATAGGCCAAGGAGGCATGAGATGCCCCGGAGACACCAGTCAGAACATTCTTATATGATGGAGCCTAACCTGGTACCACCTATCCAGACTCCAGACTTGTCCGCAATGGTAAGGCAGCTAATGAGGGCGAACCAAGTCTTTACAAATGATGATTAGGGAGTCTCTAGGAGTCATACTCCTTTTTCCTAAAACACTTTACAAGTGGAGTATCCCAAAAGGTTTAACATGTCTACGATGTCTGTTTATGAAGGGAAGACAGACCCCCGACAACATGTCATAAGGTACGAATGGTTGATGGACTTGGTAAGAGAGAATGGTGCAACCAAATGAAGATGCTTCACTATAACTCTATTCAAGATTGCTACCATGTGGCTCACGAGGTTACACCCACGATCAATCTCATGATTTGACGAGCTAGCTACGAGATTCGTAGAGCAGTTCCGGATTCATGCCACACCCCCCAAAGTGTCATGTCGCTATTTAGTGTAATCCAGGCTCCGGGGGAATCACTGAAGGTTTACTTGCAAACATTTCATGTTGCTTCCATTGAAGTTAGTAACATAAAAGACCATGCCATACTCATAGCTATAACAAGGGAGGTTGACCTAGAATTCGAGCTCGGTGATTGTCTAGCTGGAAAACTGTCGGCTATGCTAGAGTGTTTTTATATAAAGGAAAACCAGTTTATGAGAAAGGAAGAGGCCAGTGTTTGCACAAAAAATGGGCAAACACCTCCAAGTCGTATGATTTAGTCGATTTTATATTGTTCTCAGTGGGTTTTGGGTGATTTATGCAAATATGTAAAAAACAGGGATTAAACTGTAAAAGACACATAGATTTATAGTGGTTCGGCCAGAATGTGCCTACGTCCACTTCATATGCTATTCTCCTTCACTGTTCAGATTACAAGTACAAAGCTTTGATTATAAGTGTATGAAAGTTGTTTGAAAGTTCTGTCCGTGCTTGAGCTCTCAAACTTGTCCCTCATTGTTGTACCCCTACCCCTCTATTTATAGAGTGAGGCCGGGGGTAGGGGTCTTGGATGTATATAGCTGCTGGTGGGCCTGGGCTGACGTGATCTAGCCTGGCAATCTTGGCTCGGTAGTTGGTGGAGCATTGTTAGGACCGGTGGTAGGTGGGTTGAGTTCTGATCCGATAGTCTTGGTTCGGTGGTATCTCCCTTACCTTGGTTCGGTGGTGCCTTCTTTGCCTTGATTCGGTAGTGTTGGACCGGTGGTGGTTGGATGGGTTTTGGTTCGGTAGTCTTTGGAGTGGTTTTGGTTCGGTAGTGGGTTGGTGTGGTCGGTCCGGTGGTTAATTGGTCCGGTGGCTCTGGTTCGGTTCGAGTTGGTTCGGTCCTCTAGGTGAGAACACGCCCAACATTTGCCCCCCAAAGTGGGGCATATGCCGCGCTTTGTTTTCCTCAGCTTGGACACCTTTATCCGACCTAAGTGCCGAACCGGTTGGTCCGGTTATCCTATGCCTGCCTATAAGTATGGGCCTTACGCCCCTGTCGACCTTCATCGTTTGAAAATAGCCGAATCAATCAAGTACCGAACCAGACTTGACTTCCGGACCAGGTGAGGTTTCCTTTTGCCGAATATACTTCATGCTTGAACTACCGAATGATTCCATGAAGAATGAGTGCCGAATGGGCTTTCGCCTCGAACTACCGAATGCACTTGGGGGTACGAGTGCTGAATGGACTCTGGCCTCGAACTACCGAATGCACTTGGGGGTACGAGTGCCGAATGGACACTGGCCTCGAACTACCGAATGAGCTTTTATGTTTTGAATTATGAATGAGATTCCAGGCCGTAGGTACTCGTTTGTCTACATCCCTTGTTCTAACAATGTGTTTTCTCATGTTGCAGATAATGTCTCATAAAGTAGAAACTCGTTCTGACAAGAAGAAATCCAAGGACAAAGGGGAGTCCCCCACAGTGCCCCCAATTCAGTTAGAGCCAGAACGACATGGACCATCCCCGAAATCATTAGTAGATGAGTACGGTCCTCAGGAGCTTTTGAACTCACCGCCTGACTGCTTTCCCAGCTCCCTCAAAAACAAGCAGCTTGACGTTATATCTAGATCCTTTGGGATTGACAGAGCGCATATGATGTTGCCAGGGAAAGGAGTGATGCCGTATAACCCCTCTGAAGGATATTTTGCTTATAGTAGGTATCACTGCATGTTCGGGGCCATTCCTCCGATCAACGCTTGGATCGTCAGCTTCATCACATACTTGAAGGTGGCCCCTTCCCAACTTCAGCCCAACTCCTATGCCATCTTGGTGAGCCTGTTTATTATCTTCCAGAGAAAATACAGGCATCCCCTTCCAACCGGGAAATTCGGTACCTGTACAACTTGAGAGGCTACAAGAAGGGGTCCCTATATATTAGCTTAGAATCGGCCGTGCATTTCAAGCCGGTCCTGGACTTATATTCAAAATTTAGCATGTTCAAGAAGGAATGGTTCTTTGTCAGAGATGACTCTGTTTCTTTCCACCGCTTCACCTCTGGCTGTAAGTTGACTCTTATTTATAATTTCCGTTCTGACTACAATGCTCCTCCTTATGTGCTTTGTTTCTTGCTAGCGATAGGTGGCTTTGCGGTTGTAGAGAATGATCGTTTGGTTCGGATGGCTGGGGAAATAGAAGCCATCTCGGAAAAGGAGAGGAAAGCTTCTTATTTGATCAGGAATGCCACTCTTTTGGAGCACAACTTGATTCTGCCACGCCAGTCTGTGGTCAAGCAAAGAGAAACAGCTGAGGAGAGGGCCGTCAAAGCTAAAGGAAGGGCTACGGCGAAGTGTGGCAAAAGGAGACCCTTCTCGAAACATCCAATTGTCGAGGGGAAGAAACTTAAGAAGTCCGATGGACCCTCCCCCAGCACATGCCCAGATGTCCCGGAGGAGGAAGATGCGGAGGAGGAAAGAGGCGAGGATGAAGGAGGTGTGGCGGAGAGTGGAAGTGTTGGAGAAGGTGATGGTCACAGCGATGATGGTGGCGATGGACGGAGTGGTGATGGCACTGGGGCTTTGTCTTCTGAGCAAGCGAGTGTGATCCAGGAGTGGACAGATGACGCTTTCCGCCTAGCTTTTGAAGGGTTGGAGGAAGGATCAGCTTTAGTGGAGAAGCCTAAAAAATCTTACAAGGCCGGGACCGGCGCCGATTCATCTTCTAAGAGCGCTCCAGTTAAGGCAATTCCTGCGATTCAAGGTGAATTTTTGACTCCTGCCGACTCTATTTGTGTTAAGGATTTAGGAATATTTTATGGTCAGCTCCCGTCCTGGAATGAGATCCAGGACTTATTGCAATATCCTACTCCTCCCCAGGGTTTGTATAAAAGCATCTCTTTACTCTTCTTAGCTTGATATATTTCTTGAATTATAGTTCAATGTATGCATGTAACACTTGGTTTTTATCACAGAAGCGGGTAAGGTGGCCAAGACATCAGATGTTCGACATCGCCTTGAACAATACAAACTTCTCAAGGCTTCTGCTAAATCAAAGCCTCCGACTAACCGCCCTGGAGACGTAGTTGGCTACCGTCCTCTTCTTGGAGTTATCGAAGAGGATATCCAAAGGAAGAAGAGGAGTCGTTCCTTGTTTGAACCCTCACCTGGTCCACAGTCCCCAACTCAGCCTCTTTGGGATACCACGAAGAAGAATACTGAACTTATACCTCCTTCGCATCCGTCTGAAAATCCTACCGTTACCCGGATAGGCCATTCCGGCTTGGCTCGTAATCCGTTTACAGGTCATCCGGATCTGGATCCGGGTTCTTGTGATATTATCTTTGATGAGGCCACCAGTGAGCACCTTCTTCCCCGTAATCCTATGGTGAGAGTATTGGATGAAGCTAAGTCCCTGGACCTTGATTTGCTTACCACTCGGGTCGTAACTTTGGGGGACGAAGCTAAGGCAAACATTGACCGGGTTGCTGAGGAAACCAGGAAGCTGATGGGGCATCATGCCCGACTGGTCAAGGCTGGAGAAGAAATCGAGAGTGCTAATATTCGACTGCGGTTAATGGTTTCCGACCAGGCCAAACAACTTGCTGATCAGGCCATTCAGATCTCTCAACATGAGGCCGCTTCTAGGCAATTAAAGAAAACCATGGAAGGGGCCAACATGGCAGAGTTAAGGAAAATGGAGGCTGTTTGTAAGGAACAGATTGACATGGCTATTGCAACAGTGGATGAGGTTCAGAAAGAGGATCTCGAGCGGGTACATGAGTTATCCGAGAAGCTTGAAGCCGCAGAGCTTGCTCAAACCAAGCTGAAGGAGGAGATGGAGGCGATGAGGAAATCCTTTCAGGCTGACTGCTCGCGATACCAATCGGAGAGGGATGCCGCCACTACAGAGTTGTTGGCTTCTGAGGATCGAATAAGGGAGTTCGAGGAGAATGAGGGGATAATGGATGAGATGCTTCAGGATATATACTTTCGCACTTGGAAGCAGGGTAACTTATCTTGGATGGATGATTATCCCCGAGTTATGGCCAAGATTTATCTCAGGGCCCTGGAGGAGGCTAAGGCCGATGCAGATAAGGAGGGTGGCGTGGCCTTTAGAATGGATGTGGTTACAACTCAATTCACCAAGGAGGAGAAAGCGACGGCAAAGGAGGGTATGCGGCTGCTTACCGTTGAGGAGGTAGGTGTGCAGTTAGAGGATGATGATCAAGGAGCAAATGCTGGTAAGTCTTCCCTTTTAGCTTTTCGTAACTTGATTGCTTATTGTTTATTTAATGGATTCTTCTCTTGAATTGGACAGACGGGACCTCTGAAGCACCAACTACCTCTGGTCAACATGCTGAGAGTTCTGATCCTGCGGTTAAGTAGATCTCGGAGGGCCAATAGGATAGAGGTGAAGCTCTGATGCAGTCGACTCCTTGACTTGGTCTGGATATCTTTTGGTTTACTTGACATTGCTTTCTATGGTAGTCCCAAAACATTAATGTAACTTTTAGGCTGTAATTATATTATTTGTAACGAACGACTTTATTATTGGCATGTAATTTTTAACTTAAGCTGGTTCTGTCATATTTGAATGCTGTCGTTATTTTGGTTTGTTGCATAAGAAATATAGCTGTGCACATGTCTGTGATTCAATTGTGTTTGGTGTCAAGTTTTTGCTTAAAATATGATTTCATATCTTGTAATGCTAGTGTGACGTGCGAATAAATTATAGCTACGTATTTATATACAAAAGTAGAAGGTACCGCCCTTCATGTTTTAGTTGTAGATGGTAGCTTTGAATGTCTTGTATGACTGAGTATGGAATGCAGCTGAGTGATGCGTCATCTAGTTGTGAGTTCCTATCTCCATTAGCGAGCGTCTCTTATTTTGTGTCCTGTACTTTAGGCATCGTTATAGAGGATAGGATGAAAGTTTTTAAAAATAGAAATATAAGAAATAGTAAAACTTCCAATCACGGAAGGCCTTCGATGTGCTTAAGTTCGTGGCAAACGGGTTTTGTAGCCACTTTCCCTAGCTGTGGGTCTTGGAGACATTTGTCACCCATCTTACGCCTCCGCGGGGAGTTTTCTTTTTTACCACAGCCGTACTTAAGACACTCGGAGCCGAGATCGTGCACGGTAACTACCCGGGCCATTATGGCCTGTAATCGTGGGTATTATTCGATTTACCATGGCCGGCTAGCATGGGTGTCGATCATCAACTGTGAACTACCCTTGGCTGGCCATACCTTATGTTGGGGCATAAAGTAGGTTCACGGTTACCGGCGAGCCGAACGCCGTAATGAGCTGCCTCGGCTATAGTCGGCATTCTCGGTGGCTTATAATCGACTCATTGTAGTTGACTTTAAGGGCCGATCGCGAGCAATGAGTTAACCCGCAGCAGAGGGATGCTAGAGCAAAAGTGTCTCATTGGCGAGGGTATAGATTCGTATAGTACCTGTTAGGTCTTGTCCAGGTGAAGTCGCGCTGTGATTTGTCTTGAATGGAAATGCCATTACATAGGATTTTGTTCAATAGAAAAGGATAAAGTTAATAAGCAGGCAAGATATAAAGGAACAAGTCAAAAAAGGAACAAGTTTTTAAAGTGGTTCGGCACAAAAATGCCTACGTCCACTGATTCTCTTTGTTAATTCACTTCATATGGGCAGTACAAGTTAAGAAAAGTATCGACGAAGGTGTTGGATGTTCCATGCCCTCTGGAATGCCTCTCCGTCCACTGTTGACAAAATATAAGCTCCGTTGTGGAGATCTTTATGAATTACATATGGTCCGTCCCAGATTGGATCTAGCGCTCCGGGGCGCGGGAAGACTCGCTTGAGGACAAGATCTCATTCTTTTAAGCTGCGATGCTTGACTTTGGAGTTGTATTGCGCTGCCACTTTTTGCTTGTGAGCTGCTGCTTTAAGTGCTGCATCGTTTCTTCTCTCTTCAATTAGATACAAAGACATGTAAAGGAGTTCTTCGTTCTCTTCTGGGTTGTAGTGGATCCTATGGTAGGAAGGCACTATAGTTTCGACTGGGAGCATGGCCTCCGATCCGTATGCTAAAGAGAAAGGAGTATGCCCTATTGATGTTCTGAAAGATGTTCGGTAGGCCCAAAGTGTCGTAGGAAGTTCATCCACCCAAGCGCCTTTTGACTTTTCCAGTTTCTTCTTGATTAGAGTTGAGAATTTTGTTGACAGCTTCGACTTGTCCGTTTGCCTAGGGATAAGCTACAGATGAGAAGCTTTTGTGAATTTCGTGCTCTTGGCACCAGTCGGCGAACTCTTCGCTGTCAATCTGGAGTCCATTGTCCGATATGATTTTGAGTGGAACTCCATACCTGCATAGAACATTTTTGATCAAGAAGTTAATAACTTTTGCTGAAGATATTTTATTTAGAGGTTCCGCTTCCACCCATTTGGTGAAATAGTCGACTGCCACTATAGCATATTTGGCTCCGCCTCGACCCACCGGCAGTTCGCCAATCAAGTTAACTCCCCACACTGCAAAGGGCCAAGGGATGGTCATTTGAGTAATCTCATTTGTTGGTTGTCGAGGAACCTTAGCAAACTTTTGGCATCTGTCACATTTTTTGACGAAGTCTAAGGCGTCTTTGTTTAAGGTGGGCCAGAAATACCCATATCGTAGTATCTTTTTTGCCAGAGTCTGCCCTCCAGTGTGATCTCTGCAGCTTCCATGATGGATGTTTCATAAGATTTCCTTGGCTTCCCTTCCAGCGACACACCTTAATAAGGGGTTAGAGAAGCCGCGCCGATAGAGGATGCCTTCTTGTATTGTGTAGCGGGAAGCTCTCCTCAATATTTTCTTGACTTCGTTACGCTCGACGGGCAGTGTGCCATCTTGTAAGAATTTTCGGATGGGCGTCATCCAAGTTTCTTCTTCGGTTGCAGCTATCAGATTCATTTGCTTGAAACTCGAGGTTAGTTGCCTTGAGATGGCTACTGTTCCGGAAATGGTGCCATCTTTCACGCTAGCTTGCTTTGCCAATTCGTCGGCCTCCTGGTTCTCTTCTCGAGGAATGTGTTTGATTATATAGTGATCCAATTGATTGAGTAGCAGCTTGGTCTTCTTTAGATATGCTGTGAGTTGTTCTCCTCGAGTCTGAAATTCTCCTAGTATTTGGTTCACAATAAGTTGAGAATCACTATGAAGACATAAAGAACTGACTCCAATCTCTAAGGCGAGTTCTAATCCAGCTATTACTGCTTCATATTCCACGTCGTTGTTAGTAGTAGCGAATTCCAACCTTAGAGCATAATGTAGCTTCCTTTCCCTGGGAGTGATTATTACAATACCTGCCCCCAAGCCTCATTCGTTTGATGCTCCGTCCACGAAGAGATTCCACTTGATGTCTTCTGCTATTTCAGATTGCTCCTTACCTTCGTTTCGGCAATGAAATCGGCTAGGGCTTGTCCCTTGATGGCGGTGCGAGGATGGTAGGTGATATCATATTGACTCAGTTCAATGCACTATTTAAGTATTCGCCCAGAAGTGTCGGGACGATGGAGTACCTGTCTTAGCGGTTGATTGGTTGGAACTCTGATGGAATAAGATTGGAAATAGTGATGCAGTTTCCGTGATGTGATTAGTAAGCAGTATGCTAGCTTCTCAAGTTTAGGATATCTGGCTTCTGCCCCCGTAAACCTTTTGCTTACGAAGTATACTGGCCGCTGCGCGCGGTTGTCTTCTCTCACCAAAGCGGGCTTAGAGCATGAGATGACACAGCAAGGTATAGGTATAGCTCTTCGCCTTCGTTTGGAGTTGAGAGTACTGGTGGCCTCTGGAGGTGTTCGATTGAGGAAGGCTGTTAAGCATTCGTTAGTCCATTCGAACTTTCCTTTGTCTTTCTTTAGAGCTTCGAAGAAAGGAATGCACTTGTCAGTCGCTTTAGAGATGAATCTGCTTAGGGCGGCCACTTTCCCATTTAGGCTTTGCATTTCTCTTCGAGTGGAAGGTATCCTAATATCTCTCAGAGCTTGGACTTGTTCGGGGTTTGCTTCGATCCCCCTGGCATAGACGATGAATCCCAAGAACTTTCCTAATGATACTCCGAATGAGCACTTTAGAGGATTCAGCTTCATTCCATATTGGCGAAGTACCTGAAACATCTCGCTAAGATGGCTTACGTGATCGTCGGCTTTCCTTGACTTTACTAGCATGTCGTCCACATAAACTTCCATAGTTCATCCTATTAGTTCTGCGAACATCTTGTTGACGAGGCGCTGATAAGTTGCTCTGGCATTTTTAAGTCCACAAGGCATTACCTTGTAGCAGTACAATCCCCGGTCAGTGATGAAACTAGTGTGGTCTTGATCGGGAGCGTGCATAGGAATTTGGTTATATCCTGAGTATGCGTCCATAAAAGATAAGAGTTCGTGCTCGGCTGTGCTGTCCACAAGCTGATCGGTTCGGGGGAGTGGGAAGCAATCCTTCGGGCAAGCGTTATTTAAGTTGGAGAAGTCAATGCACGTTCGCCACTTCCCATTAGCCTTCTTTACTAGAACCGGGTTAGCGATCCACTCTGGGTAGATGGCTTCTCGTATGAAGTTATTGGCAAGTAGGTTCTTTACTTCTTCATCGAGGGCTGCTGATCGTTCTGCCCCCATACTTCTCTTTTTCTGCTTCACTGGCACCCTGGTAGGATCGATGTTCAGTACATGGCATGCTATGTCTGGGGAGATTTTAGTCATGTCAACGTGGGTCCATGCAAATACATCCAAGTTGTGGCGAAGAAAATCAACGAGCCGATCCTTCAATTCTGCTCTTAGCTGAGATTCGATTCTCAGTAGCCCACTTGAGTCGTGTTTGTCTACAGATACAAACTCCATAGCCTCTGCAGGCTCGGCGGTGGCCTCCTCCTCTTTGTCCCTGGGGTCTAATTCATTGAAAGGATCACTGGTATATCGAAGAGGAGGGGCTTTCTTTAGTTGCTATGCTTACAAGTTTTTCTTGCAGAGAGTAGTCTCTGTACTCTTCCCTTTATCCTTCCTGCGATTATTGCGAAGTTTAGTTACATAGCAATCTCGAGCGGCGTCTTGATCTCCCTCTACTTCCCCTACTCCATTGTCTGTTGGAAATTTCATCTTTAGGCACCACGGGGCCAGGATAATTTGGAAATCAGACAAGGCGGGTCTTCCTAAAAAGGCGTTGTAGGCCGAGTGGTTATCTATTAGCACAAATGTTTGTTTCCGCACAACGGAGCGGGGGTGACTTCCTATTTCAACAAAGAGGTCCAATTGTCCGAAGGGAATCTTCGCGTCTCCAGTGAAACTGTGCAGTGGTTTTTTGCAGGGAGACACATCCTTCATCGACAACTTCATTCTGTCGAAGGCATGCTTGAATAGGATATTTACTGAGCTTCTAGTGTCTACTAGAATTCGGAAAACTTCGGCTGGACCGAACCAGGCAGAGATGACCATAGGATCCATGTGATGGTATTGCCTTCCCTCTAGGTCACGCCTATTGAATGTAATGTCATCATTCTCTTTTCGTTTCGGGTGGCATTCTTCCATAATAGAATTAACGCAACCTTCATTGTTTCTAAGTGACTCTCCGTATCTTTCCGTCTCTGTCCAGTTTCTGTCGGCGATGTGTGGTCCTCCTGATATGGTACCGACCACTATCCTCTCTTGACTGGAGCAGTTGGTGTTGCGATTTCCCCCTCCTGTTTCTGGGAGGGGTGGCCTTGGGTTCTCATTGGCAGGAGCTGGAGTCCTGTTCTGACTTTTTACATAGCGTTCCAGTCTCTTCCTTATGATGTGTTCTTCAATTAAGTCCCGGAGATGGTGGAATTCATTGGTATCATGCCCATGAGATTCGTGGAAGCGGCAGAATTTTCCAGACTTAATTGCGTTATCTGACTCCTTCTTGTACGAGGGGCATTTGTATTTAACTTCGTCTTGGGTGGCCAGAAAGATGTTTTCGATTGTTTCATTCAAGGAAGTGTAAGCGTTAAATCTCGGTCCTAGCCGATATAGACGCTTTTCTCCCTTCTTTTCCCCAGCATTGTCTCTAGAGTCATTTCTTCGGACGTCCTTCGTTACAACGGGTGCGTTGCCATGAGCTGCCTTAGTTTGTTGCCCTGTCTGTCTTTCAGTGGCAGCGTCTTCAAGTCTCATAAATCTTCCGGCTTCATGGAAGAAATCGGGTAAGGTAGCTGGTTTTTCTTTCGTTAATCTTCTAGCAAACTTAGTATCCGGATGCACACCACTACAGAGGGCCATTAAGACGAGTTTCTCATCGGCATCTTGGACTATGGCCTCTGCAGCATTGAATCAGGTTAGATATTGCTGCACTATCTCTCCGGACTTCTGCTTGATAGTAGATAGGGAATAAACGTCCTTGGGTTGTTCCATATGAATGCGGAACTGGCTGATGAACTTTTCCTTCAACATTTCCCATTAGCTGATGGATCCTTGGGGTAGATGGCAGAACCAGGAGGTAGCTAGATCTGCCAAGAATAGCGGAAAGCATTTACACAATACTCCTTCCGTGGCTCCGCTCATGAGCATATGCTGTGTGTATCTCTACAAAGGTACAACGGGGTCAGAGATCCCCTTGTAAGGTTCCATTGTTGGCATTTTCCATTCTCGGGGGTAATGGCAATTTCGATATTGCGGGTGAAAGGGCTGGTTACCCTAGCGCTTATCCCTCAATCTCTTTGATCCCGTTGGACGCACTCTCTAAACAATCGCGCCATCCTTTCATCAGAATTTGGAGCAGATAGAAATGAGTTTGGTTCTTCCCTGCGAGATTGATTCCGCCCAGATGACCTGTAGGGATAGTATCGTCTATCACTCCTAACATTTTCCAGTGGCTGTCTCTGGTCTTCTGGGAGCATGCTAGGGTCAGCTACAGTTGGCCCTTGCCTTGATCTTCCCCTGCTGGGTTCTGTTTCAAGCACTTCCTCGAGTCCATCTTCGGGATGGACCCTAGCTCGGCCCTGTTCATTGATGTTTCCATGGCTAGGTAGCATGACCGGCTCAGCTACAATCGACCCTCGCCTGGTACCTCCCCCGTTGGGTTCGGTCCCAAGTGTTTCCTCGGGTCGGAATTCGGGCTGAGTTCGGGCTCGGCTTCTACCATTGTTGTTTCTGTTGTTAGCTTCTTTGAAGAAGAAAGATCTTTGTCGCCTCCATGATCCTCTAGACTGGGACTCGTCCCATGATTCGGTGTTGCGATTGGATTCTTCAACATCCCTTAAGCATGACATGAGTCGGTTCACCAAGGCTTCTTGTTGGGATGTGAAGCGGTCAGTCACTTCGGCCACAACCCTGTCTAGATCTGCCCTAGTAATTGCTGCCGGCTGTTCCGTGGCAGGGGCTGTCGGACTTGCATGGTTTTCACTTGGTACTGCTGTTGGAACGGGATGATTCCCTTGATCTGGGATCATTGGATCTGGGATACTACTAGTTGTGACGTTCTTTCTTTTGTTAACATCTTTCCTCTGCCTGGGAGTCATGTTTTCGAAGTAATGAGCGATGCTGTTAGGAAGAAGGTTAAGTGGGAGAAGCTGAAGTTTCGAGCTCCAGCTCTCAGTGAAAGCACCAAAAATGTTTGCACAAAAAATGGGCAAACACCTCCAAGTCGTATGATTTAGTCGATTTTATGTTGTTCTCAGTTGTTTTTGGGTGATTTATGCAAATATGTAAAAAGCAGGGATTAAACTGTAAAAGACACATAGGTTTATAGTGGTTTAGCCAGAATGTGCCTACGTCTACTTCATATGTTATTCTCCTTCGCTGTTCAGATTACAAGTACAAAGCTTTGATTACAAGTGTATGAAAGTTGTTTGAAAGTTCTGTCCGTGCTTGAGCTCTCAAACTTGTCCCTCATTGTTGTACCCCTATCCCTCTATTTATAGAGTGAGGCCGGGGGTAGGGGCCTTGGATGTATATAGCTGCTGGTGGGCCTGGGCTGACGTGATCTAGCCTAGCAATCTTGGCTCGGTAGTTGGTGGAGCGTTGTTTGGACCGGTGGTAGGTGGGTTGAGTTCTGATCCGGTAGTCTTGGTTCGGTGGTATCACCCTTACCTTGGTTCGGTGGTGCCTTCTTTGCCTTGATTCGGTAGTGTTGGACCGGTGGTGGTTGGAGGGGTTTTGGTTCGGTAGTTTTTGGAGTGGTTTTGGTTCGGTAGTGGGTTGGTGTGGTCGGTCCGGTGGTTAATTGGTCCGATGGCTCCGGTTCGGTTCGAGTTGGTTCGGTCCTTTGGGTGAGAACACGCCCACCAGCCAGGTTGTCTAGAAGAAGCAATGCTATAGGGCCAAATGGAGAAGCAGTACAAAGAAACATCACAGTGAAGCAGTTTGGTGAAAGCTTTGGAAAGATTCAGATTAATGTTCAAAACAAGTCGGGTCAACAGAAAAGTAGCCGAGAAGGAAATCCCGATCGAAAAAGGGAGCACGAAAAATGAAAGTCAAGGATTCCTACGTATAATGGCTATACACCTCTGAATGCATCTCTAAAGAACATCTATCTGTCGATCTATAACACTTTCCAGTATGGAAAGCCGCATCCGAAAGAATTGACCGAGGAACAAAAGCAATCTAGACTGTCGGTTTCATGAATGCTACGGGAATAATACTGACAAATGTCAGCATCTTCACTATGCCATTGAGAAATTGATTTGCCAGAAAAAGTTGCAGCAGTTTGCCAAGAATCTGTAGGATGGAGGACAGGGAAGTTTGATCCCAATCGAGGAAAAGCTCCACGCCGGCCTGAGGAGCCCATTTAGAATGGTGGGAGGTTGGTAATAAACATGATAGTTGGTGGATCGCATACTGCAGACAGAAATTGGAAGGAAATGGAACGTTATGCCAGTTCAATGAAACATATGGACTTTGATTGTTGTTCGAATACATAGATGGAACTCTGGCTAATCAATAGTGTACAATGACGGATGATATTGTGTTTAGAAGTAGAGATGCCAACAATGTGAAGGCCCTTACTATTGATATGATGGTTATCTTTTCTCTGCCATGATTAACCCCGCTCTGGTGAGAAGAATTTCAATTGATTATGGAAGCTCTATGAACATCATCTTTAAGAAGGCTTATCATCAAATGAGGATAGAGGTAAGGATTTGAAACCATCTAAATCTTATATACATGGTTTTAACGGTGTGGCGACTGAGGCAGTAGGTTATGTTGAGTAACCAGTTGAAATGGGAGAAGGTGAATGTAGGAGGGTGCGGATCCTACCATTCATTGTCTTGGATGTTGATTCACCATATAATCTTTTTCTATGCCATCCGACCCTGTTTGAATTTTGGGTAGCCTTTGCCCCGTGGTGTTTGACATTAAAATTTTCCATAGATAATGAAGTGGGTGTTGTGCATAGTGATCAAGCAACTGGCCGTGCCTATTATATGGCTGAGTTAAGAGAGGTTCAGCGGAAAGAGAAGGGAAAGAGTGTGGACAAGCCAGTCCGCATCCAGGTTACTGAAGATTGACAAATAGCACCTAGGCCTTGGCTTGAGCACCACTGTCGGTTCTATAGAGACATATATCCAAGGGATGATGACGAGGAACCCAAGGAGGCCAAGGCAATACCGGCTGAAATAACGATTGATATCTCAGTCAGCCACGACGACCCATCGCGGGTGCTGAAGATTGGATCACAACTCGGCCCTTCGATGATGGGAGAACTTACCGATTTCCTCCGAACGAATCTAGACGTATTCACTTTTCTAACATGTGTGGGATCTCGCCTACAATCGCGAGCCATGCATTGAATATTGTTCCAAAGTTTGTCCCTGTGAAGTAGAGGAGATGAGGTATGGATCTAGAGAGATCCATAGCTCTTAATGAGGAGGTGGATAAACCTAAAGCCAGCGGGTTTATTCGCGATGCCCTCTATCCCGAATGGATATCTAACCCTGTGCTGGTAAGAAGTCAAATGGGAAATGGAGAACCTGCATTGATAATTCGCACTTGAACAAGGCATGACCTAAGGATAGTTTTCCCCTGTCGAGAATCAATCAGCTAGTTGATTCAACTACATGGCACAAACTGGTGTCATTTATGGATGCGTACTCGGTGTACAACCAAATCTCGATGCACATCCCAGATCAGGAGCACACTAGTTTTGTCATGGACGTTGGATTATACTGTTATGTGGTAATGTCGTTCGGATTAAAGAACATAGGAGCTACCTCTCAGCGTTTGGTTAACCGAATGTTCAAAGATCAGATCAGGTGTACGATGGAAGTCTATGTGGATGATATGCTCATGAAGTCACGACAATAAAACGACTATATTCGAGACTTAACAATGATGTTCAATATCCTCCAATTTTATAGCATGAAAATCAACCCTTTGAACTGCTCATCGATGTTGCATCAAGGAAGTTCCTGGGCTTTATTATTAATGCGTGAGGAATCGAGGTGAATCCAGAAAAGATTCAAGCTATTTGGGAAATACAAGTACCTAGAACTATTAAGCAGGTGTAGAGCCAAAACGGGAAGGTCGCTGCCCTAAGTCTTTTCATCTCTAGGGAAACTGATAAATGCATTCCTTTCTTCGATTTGATAAGGAAGGAAAAGAGGAATTTTGAATAACGCAAGACCGTGAAGGCACATTCTGAGCTTTGGTGAGTCATTTGGAGAGACTCCATGTTTTTTCAAAGCTAGTGGATGACGAGGAGTTGTACATTTACTTAGCAGTATCACCACATACCATAAGTGCTGCATTGATTCGCAAGGATAACCTGATCCAAAGACCGGTATACTATGTCAGTAAACGATTGACGGGGCAGAGAGAAACTACCCAAAGATAGAGAAATTTGGCGTATTGCTTGGTGATTGTGTGATGCAAACTTTGCCCGTACTTCCAGGCACAACCAATCAACATCCACACCGATCAGCCTTTGCAAAGGTGCTACAACGACCCGAGGCATCTTGGGAGGCTGCTTAAGTAGAACATCGAGCTCAGTCAGTTCGACATCACATATTTTCCTCGAAGAGCTATCTAGGGACAAGCACTGGCTGATTTCGTAGTGGAATTTACCATGTAGGACGAGCCTTTAGAAAGCAGTTTAATCCCTACTGCACGATGGAAGCTATATCGATGGAGCATCCAATGAACATTGTTTCGGCATAGGCGTCATTCTTGTAACCCCTAAGAACCGGTCAATTTTTTATGCTCCAAAGTTTGATTCCATGCTATGAACAATGTGGTCGAGTATGAGGCATTAATTGCTGGACTTAATCTCGCTAGAGAACTTGGGATGAATCTATCAAGATCTTTTGCGAGTCATTGCTAGTAGTATACCAAGTTAGATGGGACTACCAGACAAAGGGACAACGACTTGCCTCATATCTTACCCGAGTTCAGGAGTTGCTGGCGGATAACGAATACTATGACATTTCGCATATCCTGCGTGAGCAGAATGAAGAAGCTGCCTCGTTGGAAAAGTTTGCAAGTATTGGCGATGCACAATAGACGGGCTTGGTTTCGGTCGAGACACTAAATTATATACCAAGTATAAATGCGATGGAGGTTGATCTTGTACCAAAAACGGAACTTGAAAAGGAATTATGGATGTCTCCATTTAAAGAATACCTGTTGCATGGAATCTTGCCTGAAAAACGGAATGAAAAGCGACAAGTCCTACGTAAAGCCTCACGGTATATTATGCAAGTAGGAGCTATGTATCCAAAGGGATTCTCTATTTCCTTACTCAGGTCTATCGCCCATGGCAAGATAAAGCATGTCTTGAAAGTAATCCATGAGAGATAGTGTGGCGATCACACTGGGTAGCAAATATTAGCCAAAAAGATACTCCATTATAGGTACTATTGGCCAACCGTGAACTGGGACACCGTAGATCATATGAGACGATGTGACAAATGCCAGATATATGCAAAAGTCCTAAGAGCACCTCCAATAGAGATCACGTAAATGGTTAGTCATGGCCATTTGCTGTATGGGGGATCGATATTGTCGACTCTTTGCTAATTTCCAAAGACGGTGTGAGATATGTGATTGTCGCAGTTGACTACTTCACTAAATGGGCCGAAGAGGAGCTATTGGCTACGATCACAACCAAGAAGGTCATTTACTTTGTTGTTCGAAACATTCTATGTCGTTTCGGTCTTCCACAAACTATAGTAACTGATAACAAAACTCAATTTGATAGTGCTATGTTCAAGGAGTTTTGTTGGAGGTAATATATTGAGAAGAGGTTTGCGGCAGTTGCTCACCCTCAAGCGAATGGACAAGTTAAAGCTGTAAACAAGATTATAAAGTCCATCTTAAAAAAGCGTTTGGAAAAGGCTAAAGACAAATGGGTGGATGAACTTCCTACGACACTCTAGGCCTATAGACCATCATAAGTCTACGACTGGCCACTCTCCATTCGCTCTTGCTTATGAAGATGAAGTAGTCATTCTTGTAGAACTCGAAGTCATTTCTTATCAGGTAATGTACTACGATCCCAGAATAAACCAAAATCTCTTATTAGAGTCATTGGACTTTATTAATGAGAAGCGTGAGGAGGCTGATTTGAATACGGCTGCACATCGACACCGAGTCGCCTAGTACTATAATACCAAAGTCCAACCAAGAACTTTCGAAGTGGGCGACCTTGTCCTGAAACGATTCTTTCCAGTTCCATTGCATATGAACTCGACATGGGAAATGCCACATTCATAAAACAGAGGCTTGGAGAAGGAACTTTCAAGCTAGTGGTTATTGATGGCGTAGTGCTTCCAAGATCGTGGAATAGCGAGCATTTATGATGCTATTTCACCTAAACTATTTCTTTCATATTTCAGTAGTGTTTGTTTTCAATATTTGCTTTGGTATTTGACTTTTTTGATATGTAATAAGGCAAGTTATTCTATTCTTATTTTTGTGATGAATAAAAGCTTGAAGCTCCCTTTGCATAAATTTTTGTTATTGCATGTTGTGTTAAGTGTGTGTTGGAACTGATTGATATCCACATATGCGATGTATGAAAAGATATGTAAGGTTAAAAATCTCTAAGCCCTTGGAGTGTGGATTAGAGTATTCTAAGTCCCTCAAGAACGGACTAGAGTGTAAATAACTTGAGAAAAATCTCTATGTCCTCGGAGTGCGGATTAGAGTACTTTGAATCCCCGTAGTGCGGACTAGAGTATGAACAAATTAAGAAAAATCTCTAAGTCCCTAGAGTACGGATTAGAGAACTATGAGTCCCCGAAGTATGGACTAGAGTATAAACGACTTAAGATAAATCTCTAAGTCCATGGAGTGCGGATTAGAGTACTCTAAGACCCCGGAGCATGGACTAGAGTATAAACAACTTGAGAAAAATCTCTAAGCCCCCGGACTGTGGATTAGAGTACGCTGAGTCCCTAGAGCGCAGACTGGATTTAACGACTTGACCAAAATCTCTAAGTCCCTGAAACGGACTAGATTACTCTGAGTCCCTGAAGCGGACTAAGGTATAAATGACTTGGCGAAAATCTCTAAGTCCCAGAAGCGGACTAGAGTACTCTGAGTCCCTAGAGCGTGGATTAGATATAAACAACTTGGCGAAAATCTCTAAGTCCCTAAAGCGGACTAGAGTACTCTGAGTCCCTGAAGCGGACTAGAGTATAAACGATTTGACAACAATCTCTAAGTCCTTGAAGCAGATTAAAATGTAAACGATTTGATGGAAAGTCTCGAGTCACTAGCGGTGGACTAAAAAATTCCATGTCCCCAAACCATATGCTAATTCAAAGACCAAATGGATAAACATGTGAGTTTCAATCATTCGCTATCCTACGAATTCCGATCTATGATTAATGGAAGGTGCTCGAACTGGTAGCGGCGGAATACAACCGTTGGTTGCGGCGCCTGTTTGGCATCACTTAGGACTTAAGATGGAGCCTACAGAGAAGCTCCGAAATCAAGATAATGGATTATCAACAAAAATTGTAAAATTTTTAGCAAGTACTTGAAATAGGAAGAAATTACTCTATTATTGAAGTAATAATTCACTCAATGATTGACCAAGGAACAAAAACTTTTATTTACAATCTCAAAATTTCCTTACAACCATTCGAGAATTCGGCATCCATACCTGTACATGTGCTACTAAAATGGAAAAAAGGGAAAACAATGCATGTCTAATTTATTTAGACTAAGTACAACAACATAAGACGTTAGTTATTTCTTTGATTTCTTCTCCTTCTTTGGTTTTTTGGGAGTTGAATCGGTCGAACGCCTCTTTCGAGAGCCTTTGCTGCCTTGAGTGGAAGTACTTAAGGATGGAGGTGGAACCGCAATAGGTGTTGACTCGCCAGGAGGGGCGAACTGTAAATGTTAGTCCGTGAGATGATGGTTTTGATGACCACAACCTTAGAATAGATTATAAAATATAAATATTAACAGTATAAGTTTAGATATATATGTATATGCAGGATTTAACCATGCAAGTAACAAGAATGAAGACTGTACAATATAGAGATTCAAGATATTAAGATTGAAGACTCATGAGTATCAAGATTATCAAGAGTTCAAGAATTCAAGTAATTTATTCTTTAGAAATTTAGTTAAAACTCATAGAAAAGCACTGGCATCTTAAAATCCAATTTATTCGTGGAATGGAATCCACTTCGAGCCTGTTAAAGAGATGGAACCCTAACTAGGATGGAATCTACGTAAAATCTAGTGGAACATTGTTTTGTATCCGCTAACTTTTTATTCAAAATGATTTTTCAAAATTATATCTTATTTTGAAAATGATTTCAAAACCTTCCTTTTAAAAGCATCGAAAAACATCTATCCTGATTTCAAATACTTTTAGCCTCAAAATAATCTTTAATTTCAAAATAAATTATTCTTGTTTTTAAACAATCTTTTAAATATAATATATTTAACTTTTAAATATTTATACTTAGATTTTAAATATAAAATTATAGTAAAATTTTGTATATATTATTCTTTATATTTACTTATGTATTTTAATTATGGTCAAGTATATTTATAAAGTTTAAAATAGTTTTAAAATAAAATAAAGGTTATTTTCAAAGAAAATCAAAACACCAAAAATCCCTTTGGGATGTCGACATACTCAGGTACACCATGTCGACATGGTGTCAGTTGAGTTCAAAATTTTAATTTCAAAAGAAGTGTCTATTCGTCATAACTCTTTAAGAATGGACATGCATGCTGTTCTTCTATAAATAGGGGTTAGTTTCAACGAATTTTAATTCAATTTTTCTGGTTTTTCACTCCTCTTCTTCTTCCACATTTCTATATAAAAATTCTTATCATTACTCTACCGAAATCAACATTGAATCTAACTAGATTATCTCTGGTTTGATTCTCTATCACTATCTCAACAAGATCCTTAGTGCTATTCAGAGTTATAGGCTTTTTGTAATCAACATAGCGAGAAAAGGTGTGATTGTAGCCTTGAAAATCAATCAAGCGAGATAAGGTGTGATTGTAGCCTTGGGAAACCAATTGGGTGAACTTGTTGCCCGGGAAATCAAGTATCTCTACCCAGAGGATTGTGATTCTGGAGGGTGTACCTCGTAGCCTTGAAATCGAGGGTGTAATTGTAAAGATTGTTTTTGAAAGGAAATCGTACTTGTGTGCGGGACTGGATGTTGGGTAACTCCAAACTAGTATAAAATCCGGTGTGTTCTTTCCTTTACTGCTTTTACTTTATATTTGCATTTGTGTTTGATTATGTGATCGTATCTATGTCTGAATATTGCATACATTTTTGTTTAAATTAACAAAAACTCAAAAAGATTTAACAATTCTCTAAAACACTATTCACCCCCTCTAGTGTTTATCATTAGTCTTAAGATCCTTAATCCGCATTTCTCATAGTAAGGGCCTATGGAGAGGATGTTCAACCACCACCATGCCAGGTTCACCCTTGACTTTGAGTTTTGATTTCTCTTCTACTTCAATCCATTCCTTTAAGCTGAATTTGGCGATACGCTCAGAAGTGCTCGTAACTACAATGTCGTCATGCTCTTCAGTAAATGACGGGTCTTCGAGTTCGTCCTCATCAAGCGCCCCAATCACTTGAGCGTCGGGCTCTGGAGTATCTTCAACAGCCGGAGCCTCAACCACTTTTTCTTCCTGCCCTATGGCGACATTGCTCCTAGAAGTAAATTCAAGACCTGGATGACCTATAAAGTTTTGTAAAAATGCAAGCATTAGTCTATAGCCGTTATGTGCCGAAAACATCAATTTTTTCAAATCGAAGGAGTTATATATGGTACTGGCATTCGGATAGCTTTCGGTGGTCGCTACGGTGCTCCCTTCAACGATGGGAGAAAGCATGTATGGACCAAGTCCGGATCATAACCAACATGTTTCTTAGTGGGTTGAGAAAATGAAGTCCCGGCTGGCTGAACGAGAGGAAGACCCTTGGGCTTAGTTCCAGAAGACCCTACGATATCTTCCTTTTCCTTGAGCGGTGTAGGAGCTTTGCCGAATTGAAATTTTGCAGCAGCCAAGTCAGTTGGTTAATTTCCTCGAAGCACTTCCTGCACAAGTTCCCCTTCATCAAGCTCTGCCATTCCCAACTCCTCTTTCTTGATCTTTCTAATGATCTCCCAACCTTCGATGAGCAATTCGAGATAGCCCTCGCCCAGGAAAGTTAAGTCGTAGTGAAGGAGAACATTTTCATTGTATTCAATGATGAGTGTATCGAATAAGAATTTAATCTCTTCCCTGCTGGACTCAGTCGCTGCCTCAGCTCGAGAGTTGGCTTATGCGAGCACCTCTTTATTACCCTATTCACAGGTGGCTTCTTTCAAGGCTTTGATTTGAGAGAGTTGCTCGTCAATCTTCGTTTTTAAATTTCTGGTTTCAACAATCTCCTTGTAATATTTTTGCGACTCTTCTTGTGCCTAGATTTTCTCCTCCCTCTCTTTGAGTAGTAATTATTCTAGCTCCTCAATGCAGCGGGCTAGGAAATCTTTCTCCCTCTGTAAGGAGTCTTTCTCTAAATCTAGGGTGCCATTGCGGTGAAGTGTGGCATCCAGTTCTTTCTTATGTGAAGTCTCTAACCGACTCACCGCCTTAACTGTTTCCTTTGCATTTTTCTTCGCTTCGACAAGTTAAGCCTTAACATCGAGCAATTCAGCATCCTAATATTTGATAATATCCTTGTCATGAAGGCCTCCATCGTAAGGCAATCAATCTCATGCTCTCGCTCTATAGAAACTTCTGAGACTTTTTCGACTAAATGGATGAACGCTTCATAATGAATATACACATCATTCATACATGCCAATGAACTCTTTTTGGCAGTTCTAGGGAAGATGTGTATGGACGGGAAGAATTTGAGCCCGTCAAAGCAAACTTTCGAGAAGGTAGCCTTAAGTTCAGCTAGTTTCTCTGTTGTGGTCAGATCATGGGTAGGAACTGGAAGAATTTTTTCAGACGTAGCTGGACGTTGTTTATGGTGCTCACGAGATTGCCTGGTATAAGGTGTATTTAAAGTGTTGGTTACGGGAGTTGCAGATTGAGAACCCCTATGCATGGACTTATCTCCACGGTGATAAGGAGGGTAAGATGGGTTGCTTTAGCATGCAGCATATGCTTGAGGTTTCCTTCTTAATGAAGAAGAAGATTCTCTAGAATTATAGTGTTTTACTTCGTCCTTATCTCAGCACCTTCCAAATTTGGAATCCCAATCTAAGCAGTAATTGGTGGAGGAGCCATGGAGGTGATCGAATGCATGTGAATGAGACATTGCACCTGTAAAAGAACCAAATGGGGACGTGTTACGAGTTATTTGTGAATAATTGATCACAAGTGGATGGTGAAGTGTAAGTGCTTATGTGTGTCCTAGTGATTCCCCCCAACGAACCAGTAACGTTTGCTTTACTCATCAGAGTTCTTTCCCTATTATTAGAGGGTTGCATGCCTTTGCCGCTTCTGACAGGTGAGTTAATCCCTTCGACATCGAAAATAATGAAGTTGTAGTTTAATAGATCAACTGGGATCGAAAAATCAGAAAGTCCCTTCAAAATGCCCTCCATCTATTGAGAAGACGATCCTTTTTCGATCGGAGTAATGACAAATTTAGAGGTTGCTTCGGCCTTCTTCTTTTGAATCTTGTACGCCAAACTTTTTCCCCTTCTAGGGGAAGGATGCGATTAGCTAGTATGTGGCGCTTCAACTACCGATGTTTTTTTGATGCCTACATCTTCGTTTCTTGGCCCTACATCTTATGTTTCCTTTATTTCTCCCTCTTCGGTGCCTTCTTGGGTTCCTTCAACAGGCAGTACTATGGGATCGTTTGTTTCTTCCCCTCTCCCAGCGACAACCTTCGAAATTGCTCTATTTCTAGGGTTGCCAATCCTACGGTCGCCTCCAATAGCCCAAATAAAGAAAGTAACTCATTGGTGATGAGGAGTATGAATTCTTGGTCCTCCATTGAAGTAGCGCGGTTGGCTGGGACGACCTTGGATATCTAACGCCTTCATAGCGAGGGTAAATCCCTGAAAGAATTGAAGTAATTATTAGGGTTGAGATGGAAATGGTAATTTGAATCTTTGAGTTAAAGGCAAAAGCCGAATAAGTACTTACGTCATTCCAGCCACCTTCTTGCAAAGCCAGGAGGAAACTGTATGTAGAACCATTTGTGTTTGAATAAGGAGAGCTTATTCCACATGCTTGTTAAAACCTTGCATTTGGGCATAAGTTCGCGGAAGACGTGCGAAGGACTATCAGCTCGTATTTTGTAGTTGTCAATGTATCAGATGTCCTCGGGGGTAGGCGTGTGAAATAGGATGTTCATGAAGAGGAGAAAGGTGCCATGAACGAAGGCATAACTGTTGGGATGTAGTTCAGTAGGAGCGATTCCCATAAATCTATGAAATTCCCGAATGAAAGAGTTAAATGGTAGCAGGCATCCATCCTAACACAAGAATTTGTTACATGTAGTATATTCAGATGAGGGAAATTGTGTTCTGTCTTGCCTTGATGGAACGAGAACGTATTCAAAGGGAATCCCATGGATAGAACACAACCAATGAAGAGCAATTTCATTGATTTTGGAAGCCTATGAGTCAACCGGATTGTTTAAAATGATGGCATCCTCCACAGTATTGGGAGCTTGACCTTAACTTCTGTAGAAAGAATCAGGATATTAGAAAAAAGATTTGCTTATGGATCAGATGTCTCTAATTCTTCTCTTTGCTGACTCAGTACAAGCTTGTCAAACAAGGTAACAGAGCTTGATTTCATATCCGATCTAGAAGACGTTGTGGTTGAACGCTTCATATAACTTGGGATCTATGTCAGCTATACTCAATAGACAATCAATACTAGAAATAATAACTTGTCCCCTCATTCTGTATGTGAAATAGTGCAATGTAATGTGAAGTGAATGTGAATAGTTTGAAATTAGAAAAGCAAAATGTCAAAGCTTAGAGATTTTTTTTGGAGAGACCATCATCGCTGACCATCTCAAATGATGTAAAAAGTGATCAGCAACAAAAGCTTTAGGATCGAATGTTGACATTATGGATTATGAAGTCCGTTGTATGAGTACATTGGGCCAGTTTTATACTTAACTCGTGTTTAGCAGATTAGGAATTTTTTCGTTCAAGTTTAAGTCCATTGATCCATATATGCTAGTCATGTTGTTATCAGTCACTTTATGCTTGGGAAAGGCAGTATACAATCATATGTTCGAATAACTCGAGTCAAGATGGTTTGATTGGTCAACACTGACCCTGGCTATTTATGCCGATCCCTACATCCTAACCCCATGACCTACCCCTACACCTAAGATGAAATACCGATCCCTTTTTCTCCTTATGTCCTAACGAACACTGATCCCTTGTCCTACCGACCCCCTCTCTTTCATCTTCTTCACCGACCCCTCACTAGCCACTTCACATTAAGTTTTCATCACTTCACTCAGACGCATACCGAGCCCTCTCCAACCATCTCGTCCGAACCCCTATTTCTCCTTCTTCTTCCTTCTCCTTCTCCTATTCCTTCAGCTTCTCCTCCTCTATTATATCTTAATGAAACCCATCTGCCTACACACCTGAATGACACTCAAATTTGCATAAGATCGAAGATTATGACCCAATAAAACAAATTAAGGAAGAATTCATACCTATATGTTAAGTCAGAGAGCGAACGTTTGGGCTTTGCATTCGAAGGTTAACAAGGAGTAACTATGGGGGAATAGCTCGAATTCGTGCTTGGGTTTGAGACTAGAAATCGAAGGAACTAATTTTATAAAAAGGAGGGGTTTCGTGGTAATGGGGGTTTGGTAGAAAAGAAGACTGAAGGTGTAAAGGAAAGGTAAAATTTGGAGAAGTAAAAGTAAGAAGGAAGGAGGGGAACAAGTTTTTATACAAGAGAGATAATAGGGGAGGTGAACCGGCCTTACCCGGAAGACCCGGTCATGAAATTAGAAGCGGTCGGCCTTAGGTATGCCGACCCATATCCATGTAGATCCACCAAGGGACCAACATACCAATTGCCAACCCCTCTTTTTTTAAAAAAAGAATATATAATAATAATAATAATATATAAATAATGAGTATGAAAGGAGAGGGCATATATGCATGAGATAAGAAGAAGAATAAGAGGTAATAAACGTTTGGAAAACCCAAATGCAACCGATATCATGGAGGTTCATGTACAATAGACATATGTGTTTGAACGTGCATGGAGGAAATTAATCAATTTGACTTTTGAAAGGTTAATTCATAAAGAAACCTGGAAACTCCATATGAACAAATCGATGAATTTAGTGGAATCAGACATCAGGCCCGTTTCATTGAGAGTTAATAAACAAACAATGACTTGGATAGGCATGTTTATGGGAACCTGTGTTTCTCCAATTCAAAGCACGTCATGCTATTCACAAGACAAACTTTCGGGGGCAAGTGTTACCCGGTATATTGGCCCGGCTACGTAAGGTTGTTCATGAAGTCCAAACTCGACTATTGAAGGGTAGGATGATCACGAGACAACATATGCATGACCAGAGTACAATGCTTGAGCAGTTATATGCAGCCTAGGGTGAACGAGGTCGGCAAATGGATAATATCGGATGTCGAAGTCTTAGAATTCGATTTGGTCGAATTAGGGAGTAGAGTAGATGTTTGGCAAGTTGAGTGAAACCTAAACGAGTAGGCATGGTAGGGTTGGATCGGCAAAGTGTGTGAAATGGTTGGGTCGGCATAGTATATGGAATGGCTTGGGTCAGCATAGTATATGGATTGGCTCGGGTCGGTATAGTATATAGAATGGCTCGGGTCGGCATGGTGAGTAAAACCCTATGGGGTCCACATGTTAGTGCTTCTAGAAGAGGGTCTGGCATGATGATGAGATTACATTGACAAATTATGGATTAGCGTAGAGTGCGGAGATGAAGGGGTGGGCATACTGGAAGGATCGGCATGGCAGGGGTCAGGTCGGCACAATATGGATGAGATTGGTATACCAATATGGTCCGAGTCGGCATACTAAGATGGATCAAACCAGCATGATGATATAGACCTGCATAATAAGTTAGGCCGAGCCTTCCTTATGGTGGGCCTAAGTGGTCATGGGGTCCAGGTCTCAAGATGTCAGTCAATTTAAAGGTAGCCTTCGTCTATAAATACGGGGGCAGGGAGCCATTTTTGGAACCTCTCTTTTTGGCTAGAAAGTGAAACTCTGCCATTTTTGTAATAAGTTTCCTTTTGTTCCAACTTGTTCTCAAGCTATTCCTGGTTGACTGTAATTGTAATCAATTAAATTGTGAAGCAATAAAGAAAGTATTCAGAGTGGACGTAGTTAATCAGCACCGAACCACTATAAATCCTGTTGTTTTTGCTTTCCATAATAATTTCCTTAATATCTAGCGTTATTCCTCTGTTTCCATTTAATTTCTTCATTTATTTCAGTATTTAAACCTTTTCTTTGGTGTTTGTGACCAATTTGGTTGCAAACACTATTAAAGATTAATAGCATCTAGAAAAGGAAGATCTGCTTTCGGAAGATCCGCAGAAGCAGTGGCTAATGGTGATAAAGGCAATACTCACCAAATAGAAATTAATAATGGAAATGCAATACCAGAGTCCTATACTTATGTCACTAGTGGAGAGCTTAATAAGATGAATCATAAACTTTACCAGAGGATGGCATATAGCAAGAAATCTTTCATGGATAAGATGGATGCACTGCTAATCTTGTAACCATTAATGACAAGAAGAGTTAGAAGAGAATCTTCTCTTATAATAGAATAAGAGAACTCTTCAGTTTTTGGCCTACACATGAGAGATAGGAAATAAAGGCAGAGGGAAGTATCTGCAGAAGTTGAAGGAGTTGTTTCGGGAAAGGGTAGGCACACTCTACTCATAAGAAAATAAATCAACGTCGAGATAAGATAACTCGGTACCAAACCAAATATTCCACTTGATGATGCTCGAAAGGGAGATGCATTGCTGGTTTCTGACTCTGATGATGACATGTAGCTGGACAGTGTTGATATTGAGTTGAATACTAGTGTTAATGGGAAAAACACTGGAACTGGAGTTCAAACTGTTATGGCAAGATTAACTGGACCCAATGGAACTCATTAGGAGCCGTTCTCCTGGAGAAAGGAGAATCTAGACTTCAATCGGAGAATCGAGACCATTTGGAGAGCCAAACACATGGTATAGCCCCTGATAGTCGACCTATCGATTGCTGTACAGTGAGGAGGGCATCCCTGACATGGTCAAACAGTCGGTTGAGGTGAGCATGGGTAGGAAAGATGACAAGTGGAGTTCCGCACCTTGCCAAACTCCATTTACTGAATTTTTTTGAGAGAAGATTATCCTCGAAAGTTCACTATGTCAATAATGCCATCCTACAAAAGAACTACTGATCCCATACATTACTTACTCAAATACAAATGGTATATGGATAAAGCTAGAGCTACGGATGCTGTATGTTATAAGTGTTTCCTTATCTTTTTGGAAGGAGCCGCTTCGTTGTGGTTTACCAGGCTTGCGCTGAAATCCATAAAGATGTTTGATGAATTGGTAAAGAAGTTTCTAAAGCAGTTTAAGCTCTGTACTACATGACCAAAGGACGTGATGTTCCTCTTTAGATTTCCTCAAGGGCCCAAGGGGTCTTTGAATGCTTGCCTGAATCAGTTTAACATTGCTGTTACAAAAGTTAGCAATCCAAAGGAAGACCTTGTATTTATAGCACTTGTATAGGGAATTCACTCTAACATGGATTTTGGTAAGTGGATAAAAGTGAAGCAACTAGCTACCATAAAGGAATTCCATGAAATTGAAAATCTGTATCAAAGGTTGGAAGAAGAAAACATGAATGAAGGCAAGCCAAGCGATGATCAACTGAAAGAAGTGATTCGGAGTAATGTTACGGTTAAACAAGATGAATTCGAAAATGCTGCAACAAATGCAGGGAAAACTGCAAATTAGACGAAGAGGAATTAGAATGCTGGTAGGTGCGAAGGGGATAAGAAGCGTTTAAGTAATCTATGACATGAGTACTATATGTCGTTGAATTTCAATTTGGAAAACATCTATCTTGCCACTCAAGGGACTGAGTGGTATAATAAACCACCTAAGAAGGAAGCGACCGAGAACAGAAAAGGCGAGAAGTATTGCCTCTTCTGCTTCTAGGAAACTCACGGGCATAACACAAATGAATGTCGGCATCTGAAGGATATAATTGTGGAATTGATGAGGAACAATAGTCTTCAGCATTATGTAAAGACAACGTAAAATACTGATCAACCTTCTAGACACCAAGGGCTTAAGGAAGTCATCCTGAACCTAGTGAAGAAGGGCCCAATCGAACAGACGGAAGACTGGTCATAAACATTAATATCGGAGGACCTCACCCAACACATGACAGTTGGGGTAAGATGGAATGATATCCTAATTCTTTGAAGCATGCACCATAGAAGAGTTGCTATGTCATTAAAGACAGAGCTTTAGCCAATCAACAAAGATGATTACTGATGGCATTTTGTTTAAGAATCAGGGCACTGAAGGTGTAGAAGCACCCACTCTTGACCTAATGGAGATAAGATCCGGATCAGGCTAGTAGTCGTGAATCGAGTATTAGTTAACAATGGATGTTCGGTCAATCCTATTTCGAAAAACCTATAACCAAATGAAGATTAGCATGAAGGACGTGACTGCTTGTAAGATAAAGATTTAGGGATTTACAGGTGAACCTAAACAGCCTATTGGGATGATCGACCTACCTACAGAACTCAAAGAAGGAGAATGTAGGGTGGTTCTTATCCAACCCTTCTTGATTGTCGATGAGTATTTTTATGATGATGCTTTCTTAGTCTGACGGGCCCTTGACAACTTTAGAATTTCTCTGGCTTCATAGCGCCTCCTGATGAAATTCCCAATAAAGAATGTGGTAGGAGCAGTAAAAGGAGACCAGAGTGCTAAAGGAAATTCTATATTACTGAATTATGTGAAGCTAAACATCATGGAAAGGGAAAGTATTTGGGGAAGACTCTCCACATTCAGGAACCACAAGCATAGCAATTATAGAACTGCCCTTGGCTCGAGAACTATAGTCGCTTCAATAAGGCTATCGACCTTAGGAAGAAAGGTTCAAGGGAAATGCGGGTAGTATCTTAGTAGATTATAATGGCTAGCTCTGTTGATGTGAATGACCTAACTTGGGTCTTAAAAGTAGGTTCGCAGCTTGTAATCAAGATGCAAAAGGAATTGACAAACTTTCTTTATGCCAGTCTGGATATGTTCGCTTAGAAGTATTATAATATCAGAGGGATATCACTGAAGATAGCATGTCATGCACTTAAAATCGATCCCAAGTTCATGCCATTGAGCTAGAAGAGATGCAGCCTAGGTCTGGAGCGATCCATTGAACTGAAGGAAAAAGATGACAAGTTGTTGGCCAATGGCTTCATCCATGATGCCATATACCTTGAGTGGGTTTTAAACCATGTATTGTTTCAAAAATCGAACGGGAAGTGGCAAACTTGTATTGACTATTGGGAATTAAACAAAGCCTATCCAAAGGATAACTTTCCGTTGCCCAGGATTGACAAGCTTATTGATGGAACCACGAGGAATGAACTACTCTCATTCATAGATGCCCACTCAGGGTACAATCAGATTATGATGCATGAACCAGATTAAGAGAACACCAACTTCATCATAAACTTAGGACTGTATTGCTATTGTGTAATGTCGATCGGTCTGAAGAACGTAGGAGCTACATACCGGAGACTAGTGAATACAATGTTCAAGACTAGATTGGACGAACAATGGAAGTTTATGTAGATGACATGCTAGTGAAGTCACGAGTATTTGGAAACTATTTAGATGATACCTCGAAGATGTTTGAGATCCTTTTAAAGTATGAAATGAAATTAAACCCTCTTAAATGTTCATTTGGAGTTGCTTCTGGGAAATTCCTTGGTTTTATTAAGAAAGCAAGGAGCATTGAGGCCAATCCAAAGAAGATTGACGCCTTGCAAAATGTTAGAGCCCCAACAATGAAGAAGGAATTAGAAGGTTTAAGTGGAAAGATCACAGCATTGAGCCGATTCATCTCATGAGTGATATATAAGTGTATACCATTCTTTGATGCATTAAAGAAGGGTAAAAAAACATTGAATGGAATGAGGATTGTCAGACGAAGAATTAATGCAATATATGGAGACATCACTGCCAGGGGACGGCGAGGACTTATTCATTTACTTGGCGGTGTCTGTCCATGCATTAAGCGCAACACTTGTGCATGAGGAAGCTAGGGTCCAACAGGCTATCTACTACATTAGTAAGAGATTCACCAGAGCTAAAAAGAACTAACCGAAATTGGAAAATCTAGCATACTACTTGCTAATGGCATTTAGGAAACCGTGACCGTATTTCTGGGCTCATCTGATCAAGATGTTGGCGAATCAACCCATGAAAAGGTACTGTATCGACTTGAGACTTCAGGGCGGCTTCTAAAGTGGAATATCGAGTTGAGCCAATGCAATATGGCATATCAACCCCATAATAGTGATTATCCGGCATGCTCTAACTGACTTCATCGCTAAGTTCACTATTCAGGATAATGAGGTGGAGGACATAATGGTCATAGTTTCCCACTAGAAATTGGTCCCTAAGGGTGCGTCAAATGAATTCTGCTTAAGAGTGGGAGTTTTGCTTGAAATTCCTGAAGGATGATCAATCTGCTATGCACTGAAGTTGGAATTTCCCACTACCAACAATGAGGCATTGATTGTAGGATTGAAAATTGCGAAGGAGCTAGGAATAAAAGATTTACATATCTACAGCGACTCCCAACAAATTATTTGCCAGGTTAAAAGGGAATATGGAGCTAAGAGCCCTTACTTTGCATATCTACAGCACCTTACTTATCGAAAGCTTAGGAGTTACTCAATGGAATGGAATACACACGGTAGCTCACATTCTCAAAGAGGAGAAAATGTAGCCCGATTCCTTAGCTAAGCTTTCTAGCTCCGAAGAAGCACAACTAATGGGATTGGTTCTAGTAGAAGTATTAGCTACTCCTAGCATAGATCAAATGAATGCTGATTGGGTTATGGAGACTACAAAATAGGTGGAATCGTGGATGATGCCAATAAAGGACTACTTACTTAAGGGAGTGCTCCCTAGAGACATGAACAAACAAAAGATGCTCCTTCGAAAGGCACCATGATTCATAATACAAGATGGTGTTCTATACAAGAGAGGTTTCTCCTCCTCCTTGCTCAGGTGTGTAACCAAAGATGAACCAAGGAAGAACCTCATGGAAATTCATGAAGGCAGCTATGGTGACCATACCGGGGTCAGACATTGGTGAAAAAGATACTCCGCCATGGATATTTCTGACCAATAGTAAACTGAGATGTAGCAGACTACACCAGACGGTGCGATCGATGCCACATATTCACAATGATTCCGAGGCCCTATCTTCAGAACTTGCGCAAATGGTCAGTCCCTGGCCATTTTCTATTTGGGGAATCGATATACTCGATGTACTACTATTAACAAAAGGAGGACCCAAATATGCTATCATTGCAGTTGATTACTTTATGAAATGGACTAAAGCAGAACCGCTTGCCATGGTCACTGCTAAAAAAGCAATTAATTTTGTAAAAAATAATAATAATATTTTTAAGTTTTAATACTGTAGAAATGTATCATAGATAATGTGACTTGGTTTGGGAGCAATGAGTTCAAGGACTTCTGTAAGCGTTACCAGATCGAGAAGTGCTTTTCTGCAATAGCGCACCCATAGGCAAATGGGCAAGTGGAAGTACTGAACAGATCATTAAATCCGCCATACGGAAGCTGCTGGCTAAAGCTATAGGCAATTGGGTTGATGAGCTTCCACTGGCACTATGGATTTTTAGGACAACACATAAATTAGCAACTGGTGCTCACCGTTCACCTTAGTAAATGATTCAGAGGCTATGATCCTAGTGGAACTGGAAGTCCCCCCCTCATTACAGAAGACAAATCAAAGAGAGAACAAACATCTACTACTTGAGTCCCCTGACCAAATTGATGAAAGTTGGAAGAAGTTGAATTGAGGGTTGCTGCTCACCGGAGTCACTTCAACGTCAAGGTTCGCAATCGTACTTTCGAAGTGGGAGTTCTCATTCTGAAATGAATCTTCTCGGGTCTAGGAGCACTTGGCCCAACTTGGGAAGATTTTATGTGATTGACTTGAAGCTTAGAAATGGAACATTCAAGCTAGCTATTGTGGGTGGAGTTCCCATTCTGCATGCTTGGAACAACGACTAACTGCGGCACTACTAATCTAGTTTTTCTTATTTATTTTCACAAATAAGCCATCCAGGGACATCGAGGTACTATAAATAGGTAGGACTTGCCATTTCTTCTATTCATCAATAAAATTAGCTTCTTGAACCAATGGAACCATATTCTTGTAAGAAACACCGTCGAGTCAACTGGGAAAATCGACTCGATTTGCCAGTAGATGAGAAAAATCGGCTCAAACTGCCCCAATCGATGGGAAAAATTGATCCCTTCCTTCTGAGAACCGATGTTGCTCTTACAATATTGAGAAGGCGCAAAATTGCCCAGTTAATAGGGAAAATTAACTCAAACCACCGAGCCGATGGGAAAATCGACTATAATCACCGAGTCAACTGGGAAAATTGACTTAAACCGCCAAACCAATAGGAAAAATTGATCCCTGCCTTCTAAGTACCAACGTTGCTCCGACAACGTCGTGAAGGCTCAAAACCGCAAATTCGATAGGAAAGCGGACACAAACTATCGAGTCGACGGTGAAAATTGACTCAAACTGCCGATTCGATAGGGAAAATCGACTCCAACGGCCAGATCTACAATGTAGATGGACCCCTGACATTTGAGAACCGGCTTTTCTCCAGCAACATCGGGAGGCCCCAAAGTTTCTCGATCGATGGTAAAATTGACTTCTACATCCTAAGAATAGGCATTGCCCTTGTAATGTTAAGAAGTTTAGAACTACCAAATCAATAGGAAAATCGACTCAAACCTCTCGGAACATGATGTCGCCCAGAGATAGGCAATGACAAATGGAATTACCTGAAACTCAGAGATATGTAAAGTGAAGGGAAAAAACAGAGTTGAGCCGTTCATATACAAGTTTCTAGAGATAGAAACTGGCGCGTGGCTGGTATCTCAACACCGAACTTGGAAGAATATGACGAAAGATGACGATGACGCAGCTTTTCCATACATACAGCCAGAATGACATTGGCTAATGATGTCAACTTCGAAGAATTCAAATGCAGCCATGGAATTAGCAGCATAAAAAATATAATGCTTGGAATTAAGTAGAAAAAAACACAAGTTCTTAGAGATAGGAATCACCATGCAAACTGGACTGAAGGGAAACAGAACAAATTGCTCAGGGCATCTAGTCTCTCATGGATGCTTGGATTTTAACATTTAGCCCTACAGACATGGGCATATCCACCGACACTTAGTCGAGAAGAACTTGACCAACCCTAAACAGGAATAGCCATAGAGTTGGCTAAAATTGCAAGACCTGTTGCATCAAAAAGAGTAGTCTTGTAATAAAAATCAGAGCTA
The DNA here is from genome assembly GCA_030765085.1 of Allium cepa. Taxonomy (NCBI): domain Eukaryota; kingdom Viridiplantae; phylum Streptophyta; class Magnoliopsida; order Asparagales; family Amaryllidaceae; genus Allium; species Allium cepa. The sequence goes on from CM060945.1 coordinate 510,420,350, forward strand.
AGCAAAAGAATATACTAAAGCAATTGTAGGAATATCATATATGTGCACAAAGTAATGGTAAATAAGCATATCACACAGAAACAGAAGTATATAATACATGAAATTGTAGTAGAAGCAATTATGTTATATATATAGACAATCAAACATAAACAAGCATAGTACATAACGTATAGAAGAGTACATAGAAGAGAGATTACAAAGGAAAAGATGATCTTTCATTACCGATAACCTTTTATGTGCAGACAAACACAAGGGTCGTACTCGCACAACTCAGCCCGTTTAAAGAAAAAAAGACAAAAAGTACATACTTGACCATCATAACGATAAAAAACAACACACTCAACTAGCATGCAGACTACTAAGTCTCCACTTCTTGCCACTCTCGCTGCCTTTACCAGTATTACTTGAATGGGTCTTGAGCTTCTCTCTCTTTTTCTCCCTGCTAAGAGGAGTCTCACCTTTTGTGTCAGTAGAATCCCTAACGGTAGAAATATGCAGCTCTACGAACTGGCCTTTTGAAGTCTCGTTGGGCTTAGTCATTGGCGATTAGATCTTCAATGCTGGACTGCTGGGCACTTGTTGGTTTTGAAGATGCAAATTTGGTGATGGCAGGCTCCTTCTTTATAGTCTTGAGCTTTATAGCTTCAGCCTTAAGCCTCTTTTCCTTGGTAACCGAGTTAGTAGGATCTAAAACGCTGGTAGTTTGAATATCTTCTTCCTAGAACGTGGAAATTTCCTCTAGTCCTTCCAGAGCGTTAATCTTTCGAGCTTCAGAGCTAGGCTTAGAATTGGAAGGCAAGACCAGAGTAGCAAGTTTTGTAAAGATGGAAGTGGATATGGTGAAGATAGCACCAGTCCCTAACCCTTACATTTTTGGAGGCAGAGGAGATAAATGAGATCGACCTACAAGTTGACAAACAGAGTGATAAAATTTAATAATGAATTCTCACAAGACCTAAAGCTTCTCGAAGATTGAAGCTTCTTGAAGACTGGAGAAAAAAAGAGAAATACCTATAGTAGGACGCCATTTGGATACGATAAACTCACCTTCTTTGGTTCCAAGCTTCCCAGGTTGGACCACAACGGGCGGAACATATGATTCATGAAGGGAACCCGTTAATGAAGCTGGTAGAACGCGAGTAGCAGTGGAGCTAACTCGTGAAGATGCAAAAATAAGCCCTTAGCTCCTAAAATTTCGAAGTGGACGTTTCACCCAAACCCGAAGATCTCAGGCCAGAAAGAGCTTTAGCAGCATCAAAAGTAGCATTAACAACATCTTTAGTTAAGATAGCTTTTCCAACAGAAAGAGATATGATATCATCAGCATCAAGATAAGCAGCCATCCGTTCTTCTCCCTAGCGATTATCTCTGGTTTTTGCTGTCTAGCATATCACTTCCTCCCACGCACCTAAGAGCGCCTCAAGATAGTCATTTCTCAACATCTAAGTTTCTTAAACATCATTACATTGGTGTAAAAATATAGCATGTTAGCATCAAAATCATTCAGGATGTTTGACTTTTCCTCTTGAAGCTCTTTAAGTTCGTGCTGAGAAATTGATAGTTCCAGACTAATGGCATCTCTAATGGTGGGCCGCTGTTGTTTCTCTTGGGCGAGTAATTGAATCTCCACGCAAAGCCTGGCAATTTCAACAGCTTGCTCTTATATAATCTGGTCCTTGTCTTTAATGATCTCATCGTTTTGGCAAAGTGCTTACGCCCTCTCCTCAGCTTGTTTCTAAAACTCTGAAGCTTCAACTTGAGCAGCTTTCAATTTGTTCCTCATCACGATTTCAGCGTGGCTGTGGGCAAGCTTTAACTCATCCATCAGCTTATCTATGCTCTCCTTTAACTTTAGAGTGAGGTCCCTCTCTATGGTAACGTTAATCAATCATCCTCCTTCTCTTTCATCATCCGCTCGAAGGCAGCCCTTTCAGATTCATAGGATTTAATATTAGCATAATTGATCTTATTTACTTCGAAATGAGCACTGTAAAGTTTCTTCCACTTATACCCTTCATTCATACCCTGCTCGATGTTCTTTAGACTCCACATCACCTCCTCTTTTGGCATATCTAAGATGTCTTGGTCGAACTTGAGACCTTATAAAAAGAGTTGTGAGAATGCGGCTTGCAAGCATGGAGGATCAGGTGTAAGTGTGAATGAATGAGCAGAGATTCCTTTGGAAGTAGGCGGGACTGTTGTAATCATTTGGGAGGTCAGATTTTGTTGAGTTAAAGAGGTTTGAGCTTTTGTATGAGACGGAACATCAGCAGAGATAAGCCTACAACTCTCCGAGGAATCTCTTGGGCATTAGCAAAGTCATAAGATAACTTAATATTAGCTTCCCTCTTTCTTTTCTCCTTTTATCTCTCCCTATCTGTCTCCCTATCGACCTTGCGAGCTTTATCATACTCGTAGTCTTTGCTCTTTTACCGCTCTTCCTTAGACTCGTAGAGATGAGGTGGATAGGGATTAGGAGTTTGGTCTCTTTGTCCACTAACATGGCGGGAGAAATTATCATAACTACCATGACCCATGGGACCTGAAAGAAGGAAGAGAATGGTATTATTATTGGAATTTCACCGTAAAATTCAATGCAAGAATGAGTGTTCAAGACCCTAGCGAGGTGTGTGGTGCCAATGACTTCTCGAGCACTCTACCAACCGTATTGGCAAGTTATTAAAGTGAGGGTCTCTCTACCTTCACTTGCAAAACCCTCTGGCTAAATGTAAAGTCTGAATGGACATTCCCTAGAATGTCGCTAACAGTGAAGTTGATCTCACCAATGTCACTTAAACTAATGAAGATGTCATCAAAGAGGCGGGATTGAGGCGAAATATCTAAATAGAGCAACACAGATTGATCTTAGGCCATTTCAGAAGTTCTACGACATTATGTTCCTTACGAGGAAAGAAAGGGAGATCAGGACTAATCCTGAGCGATTCACCGAATGAGTCATCCACTCGTTCACTAGCATGATAGTCTCTATCACAATCACCCACACCCTTTTCTTCCTTAACCACATCTTCTCCTTCTCCCTTTGCGAATCCCTCGTCTTCCTCTAGGATTGGAGACATCCTTAGACCTTCATCCTTGCTGCTTGGAATGTCGGCTTCGACTAGCCCTACCACCACTCTCATCGTGGGCTCTTCAGCATGAACTATGATAGAAGGACCCACAACTTCCCCTTAAACATTCTTTCTGGAGCTACGAATGGGGGCAAAAGAATGGGTATGAGCCTTGGAGCCGCTTTGTGCTAAAGATTAAACATTCACAAATCTTTCATGGTGAAGCAAATAACACCGCCATAGGATTTCATTCGTTAGAAGGAATGAAATGGTGCACTGATCGAATCTAATTGCCTTCAGATCATTGAATCTTCTCCCATGTTTGTCACCATCGTTACGAGCCGGGTTGCCTATGAAAAACACACATCGAATTAGAAACATAGAAATTCTACCATATGGGGAGCAAAGGAAAAGAAACGTACATCTAGATAGCCAGAGCCAATTAAAACCATGCGGCCATTTCATGAAGAAATATTTATTCTTGAAAGCAGAACACTAGTTGTCGAGCTTTTCAATCATTTTACATGTAACGACTCGAAAATTCATCACTTTAGAAAAATTTCAAAATATTCAAAAATAAGATATTTTAACATAAATGTTAATGTTTTGAACAATAAATAATATTGGTAATCTTATTTTGAATAAGTATTTATAAAAATATATTCATTGGAAGATATGTAACATCCCCCATTTGGAGGGCCAAAACTGACTGCTATGGATGCTGCAGTCATCCATAGTAATTAATGCTCGGTGATCAAATACGGTAATGTTATATATATTGATATAATAGAGACACAAGAATATGGAAAAAAATTAAAACATCAAACAAGTTCCACATTCCATTCCAAAACATTTCAAATTCATTACATAATCCCATTACGATAACCATGTTCAGAGAGAATATATTTATTCCAACATAATCCAAGAGTGACATAAGAAGATACCCCCTTGGATGATTAGATTAAATATAGGCAACTTAACAACTTTTCCTTTACGATACAACACACTGGAATCAAAATAAAAGGGAACTCTAAGTAGCTATTATGCCTTCTGCATGCTTCCGTAAGCTTATTCGTTTAATGAGGTACCTGAAAACCTCAACTCTCAAACTACTCAAAATCAATCGAGTACCCGAGGGTTTAAGTGGAAAACATAAATTTCGAGTCAAACATAAAGCCTGGTATGTATAATAATCTACCATCTCAAATCATTTAGATATTTATTGAGACCACGCCGCTTAGCGGAACGGGTTTTCCCCTCACTAGCCTAAAACCTTTATAAAACTATATACTATGCTCCTGCATCCACAATGGTTAAAACAATTCAAAATAATATGATATGATGATATGCGAAACAAGCGAATCAATTCTGGATTACGCATCCCCATTCATTTTGACTATTTGTCTCAATTATAGTTTCTAGGATTACTATTAACCTAATAGTTTCCATGGGTTGACTAATAACTGAATAAATTCTTAAGGACTCCCTTTCTAGTTCATAGTTTTTGTGAGATAACTAAGAACCTATTGGCCCCTGCTAATAACTATTTTATAGGTTCTCCCCGAAGCTATTGGTAACTCCAACATCAATTTTCTTATACTAGTTTTCATGGGTTGACTAGGAACCTATTGACTTATGTTAATATCTTAATACGGATATAGTTTTCATGGGCTCGCTACAAACTATTGGCCCTTGCCAATGTCAAATCATAGTTTTCATGGGCCAACTATGAACCTATCTATTTGACATCTTCATTTATACACAGTTTTCATGGGCTTACTATGATCCTATTGGCCCTTGCCAATATCTTTTCCTATACATAGTTTTCATGGGCTTACTACGAACCTATTGGCCCCTTCCAATATCTTCTTTCAATATTTTAGCATCCTATATTCTGGTCTTTCTGACCTCTTGGATGCAATTATACTCATTCATGAGTTAACTTAATTTATATTCACTACTGGGTCAACCTAGCTGGTTGTTCTGCCCTTCTCCAAAATACAATTATGGGTCCAATACAATGTGAATATATACATATATGAGAACTGAGAAGCAAGCATAATAACAATCCTTTAACCTATCAATCAAAGGAAACTTCTTCAAAAACTCCTGTTCAAAATACTTTATTTATTTATATGCCATGTTTTCCTTTAAAATGAGGTTGGGTTCTATGTTTTGAAAACTAAGGCTTTTGAAATCTTCAAAACTTTGCTTTCGACCTTATTGGCTAACCTCATTCGAAAGCATATAAATCTTTGTTCAAAACATTAGGCCCCTGAGTTTCGAAATTTTTTAAAAACTCTATTTCGAAACTTTTCAAATGCAATAAATTATTACTTATTAAATTTCAGAAGCATAGCTTCAAAACAATTGAAAGTGCCCTATTCGAAACCTTTGAAAGTACCCCTTTCGAAACCTTTGGAAGTATCCCTTCCGAAACCATTGAAAGTTCCACTTTCGAAACCATGGGGTTTATATTTAAAATTTAGGTCATAGTGAATATAAACAAAAGTATATTGCGATACTATTCTTTACAATATAAAAGTATTAGGGAAAACTGGATGGCGTCGGCACCATCCCTTTCGAAAGCTTCAAAGCATTTAAACCAAAACACTGAAGGATAGCATCGAAACCCATTTCGAAGCTATATCCTTCGAAATCCTTAGGCCCTTTCGAAAGCCTTTAGGAAGTGGCTTAGAACATTTTTAAAGAAAATTACCCCTCGAAAGCATTGGTGGCTTCAATACACTCGAAAGGAAAAAGCACGACAGCAGGGTCTCGACTTGGTCGAAACCAGTACTTTCGAAAGCATTATTTTTCAAATAAAGGAACTCATTTGAAAGCTCTTACTTTTAAAACATAAAATGGATGTTAACCCTCTTCTTTCTACGACCCTGCGATCTAGAGAAAGTAGCGACCTGCGAGGTCTAAACATGTAGCGGTTTAATGATAAGCAGCCCAACGACCTAAAGGATCAGATGGATCAGCAACCTACGACTCAACGGGTTAACGACTTATGTGAAGGCGCGACCTAACCATCTAAGGGAGTAAGCGACCTAACACATAAAGTGAATCAGCAAGTTGAACGACCTAGTCGCTGAATGGACCGAGGTGACCTAGCGACTTAAAGGTATACACGACCTAGTAGCTAAGTGGATCTAACGACCTAACCAATGAAGCTACCTCGCGACCAAACTACTGAAGCAAAGTCCCAACCTAATGAAATGAGCGACCTAAGGATGGAGCGGTCTTAATGACCTAAAGAGCTTACGACTTAAAGGCTCCTACACCTAGCAACCTAATGGATTGAGCGGCATAGCAAGTTGACGACCTAGCCAAGGTCGCTACATTGGATATCTCAACATTGCCAAGTCACTAGTCACCCACGACCTAAAGGTGTACGCGACCTAGCAAGTTAATAAAGGAAGCGACCTAACGGGGATAGAGTTCTCTAGCGACATACGACTTATACCTAAGTCGCTCACGACCTAAGCTTACCAGAGGAGCCTCCTATGCCGCTTTATACTTTGGTCGGCCATGACCTATGACTTGCCAGTTGCTCCAAAACAAAGCCGCATGTATACTCTCTCATTAGGTCGCTTGCGACCTAAGCAAGCCGATATAACATTTATGCTTTAAGTGTTAAGTCGCTGACAGCCAGTACCTGGTTGAAAAGGGGCTTCACTAGGTCGTGGACGACTTAAGCTACTTCAAGACCGACCTTCCATAGGTCGCTACTACCTACTAAATCGCACAAATGACCTAGTACGACTTTGTCAAGTCGTAAACTACATCCCCTAGGTCGCTGGCGACCTACGACCTATCCAAGGTCGCTCTCGACCTACGACCTAACACCGAGCTCTCCTATAAATAGCCCGCCTACTCCAACTAAAAGGGGACTTTTGGCTCATCTCCGGAATATCGATACTCTGCTGCTCTCTCGACTCAATTAACCTTCAAGCACTCCAAACACTAAAGACGCTTCAACAAACTTCAAGAGGAAATCAAACACATTCATCATGAATTCAACAGATTCTTCTACAATTGAAGTTCGAGCTACTTGTCTAAGTGTGTTGTAATCGGAATTGATTGTAAAGAATTGTACTTGAATCAACAATAAAGAGTATTAAAGTGGACGTAGGCTTGACCATAAGCCGTACCACTATAAAACTGTGTCTTTAACTGCTTTTCTGTTATTTTCTGCTTATCTCTAATTCCCGTGTTCACGGGTGGTGCTTTCATACTCACTCCATATACACCGGGGTGTTAGCGTTCAATTTTAAGAGTTAACATTTTTGGTGCTTTCACTGAGAATTGAACTCAGGATATCTTCATCATTGCTTCGCAAAAGTTTGTTGAAAGGGTCTCTCTCAAAACCAGAAGTCTATCAGAAATAATGGCTCCTTGAAGAAAGCGTGGATATACAAGACCTAGTAATGTCCATGAAAATACTGCCACTTCTCCTTCATCATGTCAAGCAGCACCAAGTGCCGGAATGACATGAGCAGAGTTAGATGCTGCAGTATCTAGATTATACCAGCAGATGGAAACTCAGAATGCTTTAATGCTTGAAAGGATAAATGCGTTGCTCGGAGAAAACCGTCAACCGGTGAATAACGAAGAAAACCTTGCAGATGATGTTCATGATCCTGAAGAGAGGAATATTCCTCAAAGAGCAGCTAGCCCTGTCAAAGAAACACCTCCTCAAGCTGGAGGATCGAGACCACATCCAACTCTCCACGAACGTTTGTCCCGACAAACTTCCGAGAAAATGGCCGAAGTCTGTCCTGCGGATCCTTTAAATGATGAGGAGTATCTTTCGGGCATGGTGCGACAAATTATGAAAGAAAGCATGCAGAGAGATGAATATGAGAAGGAATGGGGATTTGCTTCGAGCAAAACTCCGTTCACTGAGAAGATTCTGAAGGCAGAATTCCCAAGGAAGTTTGTTCCTCCTACCATCCCGGCTTATAAGGGAACCAGCGACCCCAATCAATTCCTGTATAAATACGATTGGCACATGACTGGTGCTAGAGCATCTGATGAGATCAAATGCCGGTACTTTCTGGTGTACTTGGAAGGTGTGGCTCTGCTATGTTTCACAAAGCTTCCGGTCCGATCCATATACCAGTTCGCCGATTTGACTTGGAAGTTTAAAGAGCAATTCAGATTGTATGCTTCAAAGGCAAAGGATATTATGTCACTGTCAAGCTTGGAGCAGAATCCTGGGGAGTCTATTAGGTCTTTCTTGAACCGCTTCAACATAGCTTTGGCTGAAGTGGACAATGCGGAGCCACGGATGGTCTTGACATAACTGATGAGGGCAATCGACAAATCAAGCAAATTTGGGAAGTGGCTGAAGATGAAAGAACCAAATTCACTTGAGAAATTCTATAAGAAAGCTGATGAATTCTTGCGCTTGGAAAGCCTTCGGGCACCAGTTAAAGTGGCATTGACAGAGATTAAAGATAATGCTACTGCTCCTACCAAAAGAGAATCCGAGAGTCAGAAAAGGGAAAACAATGGTGGAAAGAAACAGAAAGATATGAAGAAACCTCGCTTTTTAAAATCTTCGGATTTCACTTCTTTAACTGACACTCCGGAGAACATCTTTTTGCTACCAAAGATGCAGTAGAATATCCTAAACCACCTGAGATGAGAGTTAGCAAAAAAGTTTCTCAAAGTGGGAGATTCTGTCAGTTTCATAATCAACCCGGTCATGATACCAACGAATGTCGCCATCTGAAAAATTTAATTGAAGAACTACTGAGAGAGAACAAGTTGCAGCAATATGTTAAGAAGGGTAGAAACGACCCAACTTCGTCTACCCAGGGTCAGCAACTTCCTGCTCATCCATCTGGCTCGGGTGAGAGGAATACTGTGCATGAATCAGAAAGGCCTGTCATTAATGTGATTACAGGAGGGCCTCACACAGCAGGCAGAAGCTGGGGCGAGATGGAAAGATATGCCAGTGCCTTGAAGTATGCACCAATAGAAGAAAGTGTTTTTGTGCTAGAAGATGCTGCACCTTTGAAGCAGCAGAAAACTTTTAATGATGATATTGTGTTCAAAGCCAGGGACTCTATGGGCATTGAAGCTCCAACCATGGATCCTTTGGTCATCTCTGCAGGCATTGGGCCGGCTATTTTGAGAAGAGTGCTTGTAGATTGCGACGCTTCTTGCAACGTTCTCTTCAAAAAGACGTTCGATCAAATGAAAATTCCAATGGCTGATGTTCAAGCCTCATCTCAGAAGATTGTTGGGTTCACTGGGGAACCAAAGCAGCCCATTGGAACTATCGACTTGTTTGTGGAACTTGGAGAGGGGCAGAAAAAAGTGGTTCGGAAACAGACTTTTGTAATTGTTGATGAATTTTCTGCCTACAACGCCTTCCTAGGCCGGCCAACTCTTGCGGCTTTTAAGGCAATTCTCGCCCCATGGTGCCTCACTATGAAATTTCCCATAGATAATGGCGTTGGAGTTATTAAAGGGGATCAGAATGCTGGGCGAGAATGTTATCTAATAGAGTTGCGAGAAGCAAGGAAGAGAGAAATGGGAAAAGATGCGGCAGCCCCAGTCCGCATCAAAGAACCAACCTTGTATCAATTACAGGGTGGACCCTGCACTGGCGAGCATAGCGGAGCATGAAGAGAAATGGATCCCAGAAATGCTAGTGCAGGGGAGAATAGAGTGGTGCCAGTTGAAGTAACGGTGCCAGTAACTATTGACCCGAAAGATCCGAAAAAAGTAGTGAATGTGGGTTCGCAACTTAATGTGGCGGTTCAAAGTTCCTTAATATCATTCTTGAAGGAAAATTTGGATGTATTCGCTTGGACTCATGCTGATATGTGCGGAATATCCCCAAAAATTACGGTACATACTCTGAATATTGATCCGAAGTTTACACCGGTAAAACAGAAGAGAAGAACTTAGGGTCCTGAAAGGTCAGCAGCGTTGAAAGAAGAGGTAGATCGGCTTATGGAGAATGGTTTCATCAGGGAGTTTACTTATCCGAATTGGGTTTCAAATCCAGTACTAGTTAAGAAAGCTAGTGGGAAATGGAGAGTTTGCATTGACTTCTCAGATTTAAACAAAGCCTGCCCCAAAGATTGCTTCCCATTACCCAGGATAGATCAGTTGGTGGATGGAACAGCGGGGCATGAATTGTTATCATTCATGGATGCTTACTCTGGATACAACCAGATTATGATGCATGAGCCGGATCAGGAGGATACAAGCTTCATCACCGATGTTGGTCTCTACTGCTATAGAGTCATGCCTTTCGGACTTAAGAATGCATGGGCAACTTACAAAGACTCGTCAATGCTATGTTCAAACCGCAGATTGGTAAAACTATGGAAGTTTATGTTGACGATATGTTGGTGAAGTCAAAGAAAATGGTAGACCATATGGACCACTTGGCGGAAATGTTTGCAATCCTCCGAAAGTATGGAATGAAACTTAATCCTTTAAAATGTTCGTTTGGGGTGGAGACCGAAAAGTTTCTGGGTTTCATTGTGAGTGCTAGGGGCATTGAAGCTAATCCTACTCAGATTGCTGCCTTAAAAGAAGTAAAAGCTCCTAGAACGAAGAAGGAATTGCAAAGTCTTAATGGAAAAGTCGCTGCCTTGAGTCGATTCATTTCCAAAGCTACTGATAAATGCATTCCATTCTTTGATGCACTGAAGAAAGGAAGGAAATTTTTTGACTGGACTTCTGAATGCCAGAAAGCTTTCGATGAGTTAATTCGTCATATGGAAACGCCTCCAATACTTTCTAAGCCGGACAATGGTGAAAATCTTTTGGTATATTTGGCAATCTCATCTCATGCTCTCAGTGCAGCGTTGGTACGGGAAGACGAAAGAATTCAACGCCCGGTTAACTATATCAGCAAGAGATTCACCGGGGAAGAGAAGAATTATTCAAAATTGGAAAAGCTCGCCTATTGTCTACTGATTGCATCAAGAAAGTTGAGGCCGTACTTCCAAGCTCATCCTATCAAAGTCCTCACTGATCAACCTCTAAAGCAAGTCTTGTTTCGTCCTGAGACTTCGGGTCGTCTTCTGAAGTGGAATATTGAACTCAGCTAATACGACATCACTTATCATCCCCGGGGAGCAATCAATGGACAAGCTTTGGCAGATTTTATCGCAGAATGTACAGATAAAGGAGATAGTGAGGAAGAAGTGACTGATAATCCCCCAATTCAATGGAAATTATATGTTGATGGTGCAAGAAACGATCACTGTTCCGGAGCTGGGGTTGTGCTTGAAACCCCTGAAGGGCGGTCGTTGTGCTATGCATTGAGATTGGAATTCCCTTCGACAAACAATGAAGCAGAATATGAAGCTCTTATTGCCGGCTTGAGAATCGCCAAAGAGTTGAATGTCAAAGTGTTGCAGATCTTCAGTGATTCACAGCTTATTGTATGTCAAGTAAAGAAAGAGTTTCAGACTAAAGGAGGAAATCTACCTGCTTATTTGTCAAGAGCTTGGGAACTTCTCGGTGATCTTGACCATTATACGATAAATCATATACCCCGGGAAGAGAACATGAAGGCAGATTCTCTCGCAAAGTACGCAAGCACTGGTGAAGCTAAATTATTGGGATTAGTTCCTGTGGAAGTCCTGTCATCTCTAAGCATTGACGAGGTGGATATTGACTGGATCATGAATATATCTCACGAGCAAGAATCATGGATGACTCCGATAATGGAATATCTGCTCCATGGTTCTCTACCAGAAAGTTCAAAAGAACGACAGAAGTTGCTAAGAAAAGCCTCCAGATACATAATTCAAGATGGCCGATTGTACAGACGGGGATTCTCAATGCCATTACTCCGATGTGTGACCAAGGAAGAAGCTAAAACAATTCTAGCTGAAGTACACGGAGGAGAGTGTGGAGACCATTCAGGTGGTCAAACTCTAGCAAAGAAAATCCTCCGTTATGGGTATTTTTGGCCAGATATTAATCATGATGCTGCAAGCTATGCCCAAAAATGTGATCGATGCCAGAGATTCGCAAAAATCCCAAGAGCACCTTCCACTGAGATAACATGGATGGTCAGTCCGTGGCCATTTGCTATTTGGGGGATAGATCTCATCGGGCCTTTGCCAACCGCCAAATCCGGAATCAGATATGCTATTGTTGCTGTTGATTATTTTACTAAATGGGCTGAATCTGAACCATTAGCTACTATTACCTCTAAAAAGATGATAAACTTTGTAACTAAGAATATCATTTGCAGGTATGGTGTGCCTCAAAAGATAATCATAGACAATGGAACCCGATTCGAAAGTGAAGAGTTCCAAGATTTTTGCAAGCGATTCAAGATCCAGAAAAACTTCTCAGCAGTGGCTCATCCGCAGGCAAACCGGCAAGTGGAAGCAGTAAACAAAATTATCAAATCAACCATAAAAAAACAGTTGGAAAAAGCGAAAGGTGGTTGGGTCGATAAGCTTCCACTAGCACTATGGGCATATAGAACTACCCACAAAACTACGACCGGGCACACTCCATTTTCATTAGCATATGGATTGGAAGCAATGATTAAGGTGGAGATAGAAGTCCCTTCACATAGAAGAATTCATTTCAACCATGCTGAAAATGAAGAGTTGCAACTTGAAGCACTGGACTTCCTTGATGAAGGAAGGGAAGAGGCTCAACTCAGAATTGCAGCCCATCAGCAAAGAATTGCTAGGCATTTCAATTCCAAAGTTCATCAACGTAGCTTTGAGATTGGAGATCTAGTCTTGAAAAGGGTCATGACAGCAACAGGAGTGTTTGCGCCAAACTGGGAAGGGCCATATGTCATAGGCCAAAAACTTCTTGATGGCACTTTCAAACTGACAACTGTCGAAGGAGATCCAATTCCAAGAGCTTGGAACAACAATCATTTGCGTCAATATTTTACTTAAAAGCTTTGCTTAAGTTTGTAAAAGAATTATGAATGTATGATTCCTGCATTGAAAGCCATTGTAAAGCCAGTGCAAGTGAATAATAAGAACTATAAAGTGGATGTAGGCCCAATTCTTGGCCGAACCACTATAAATCTTGTGTTCTTTACTGCTTGTTTTATTTTGATATATAAAGTACTTCAATTGTATCGCTAAAATGTCGATTTAATATTGCAGGCTATTAAAATAAAGCTTACCCATCATAAGACCAAGCGATCCCTGACATCACTCAACAAATGAATATCTAGCCACAAAAATTCCAGATTCAAATCCTATATAAGAAGTGCTTCAAGCAAACAGTTAGTGGTTCCACCATAGGTAGACCCTTCCTAATTAATTGTGATCATTTGTTCAAACAAACATTCGATTAATTAGCTTGTGTCTATCTCTGCGAACTCATTTAACAATGAAGTACACTTCTTTGGATAGAATAAGCTACTTGCAAAAGAAAGGAATGTGCGCTTGGAAATGATAACAGGAAACCGCTGATATGAGCAAATGGCGAAAAGACATGGGCAAGCATGCAGCAAACAGCAGAAGACCTCCTTGGAGGCACAAGCCCTCTTCGAAGGATAAAGACCTCTAATGGGACGTGGCAGAAAAAGAGAGTCCTCCTTCTGGATAGAAAGTTGTGGACTGACCGGTGGCACATGACACTCGTTAACTAGCTGAGAACGTTTGTGCAAACAAACAATCCAAGTAACTTGTGTCTGCCCCGTGAATCCATCCAACCGAGAGAAGGAAACACCAAACTTCCAGGCAACCGCCCTACTCAGAGGCACGCATTCCACCGAGATTTGAAATAAAACTTCACAAGTGCTGGAATGTGAAAAGCCCTCTTCGGAGGCCCATTTCACCATAGTTGAAATGCTAAAAGACCTTTAGTGGTACTAGCCAGAAAAAGGGAGTTCTCTTTCTCGACAGAAAGTTGTGGACTGACCGGTGGCACAGGACACTCGCTGACTAGCTGAGAACGTTTGTGCAAACAAATAATCCAAGTAACTTGTGTCCGCCCCGTGAATCCATCCAACCGAGAGAAGGAAGCTCCAAACTTCCAGGCAAGAGCCCTACTCAGAGGCAGACATTTCACCGTGATCTGAAATAAAACTTCACACGAGTCGAAATGTGAAAAACCCTCTTCGGAGGCACGCTTCCCAGCGGACAGGGAAAAAATAAAAGCCTCTCCCCAGAGGCAGAAACAAAAAAAGCCCTCTTCCCAGAGGCACAATCAAACAAAAAGCCCTCTTCCCAGAGGCACAATCAAACAAAAAGCCCTCTCCCCAGAGGCACAATCAAACAAAAGCCCTCTTCGGAGGCACAAGCAGGTCAAAGCTCTTTTTCAGAGGCCCACATTACCACGAAAGAAAATTCACTTGCCAAAATAAAAGTGACTTTCTCCAAAAGTGAAGTGTAAAAACTTCGCGAAAAAAAAGAAAAAGAAAAAGAAAACTTCTCCAATACATGGCGCATTCTACAATCAGAAAAATATTTCCTTAAAATGGAAATATTATCCTATAAAGTACAGATGCCAACCTCCTTCAAATGGAAAAGTTGTTCTCTAAAGAAAGAGTACAAGTCTTCTCGAAACAGAAGAGTTGTTCTCCAAAATTCTGCCAATATGAAAGAGATTGCAATAAACCATGGTATGAGGGCAATATAATATAGGTGCAAAAATAAAAACAATGCTCAAGCAACATACCATAGGTTTACTGCAACATCACACAGAGAAAATAAAGAAACCTGTATAAAAAAGAAGAATAAATGCATTCTCAAATACAGACAGAAGTTTGTACAAGTAAAAGAATCATTTTATTCCATACTATAAAATTTTTATACAATGTGCAGGTTTCAAAACAAAAGAAGGCGAGGACCGGTACCCGCACAATCGCCGGTCAGCACAAGCCTTTGTATATACAAGCAAAAAAGCGAAAAAGCAAGAAAAGAAGCATAAGTCCCAAGCCCATCATTTCTTCTTCTTGCCACCTTTCGAGTGTACGCCTGGCCGGATGATCAATTTTTGGGGCCGGCTTGTGAGAGTAGGGGAAGAAGGAGGAAGAGGTGCAATTGGACGTTCTTCTGTTTTTCCCTCGCCAACAGAAGCTTCTCCCTTTTTCTTTGAGACTCCGCGTTTCCCCCTCTTCTTAGAAGAAGATTCACTGCCCGGAGTCAAAAGAGCGGACAATTTTATGTCATCGGAAGCAGTCTGCTCCGGAATTCTCTCCCCTTCTTCAGGTTCTTCGGCCTTTTGTTCCTGAGAAGCAACATGATCGTCCAAGTCACGAAGAGCTTCTATCTTCTCTTCTTGCGACCCTGGTTGAGAGACAGAAGGAGGAGTAATCTGAAGAGATGGAAGGGGGCAGCTGGAGGAGGGGAAGTCTGGACAATACTTGGTGCTTTCTCTATAGGAGAAGAAAAGTTAAAGTCAGTATTCCTCATAAAGAGAGGGGATAATGGCTCATCGACACTTAGGAAATAAGCAAGAAGCTCATCGAACTCAGTCGAAGCGAACAAGCAGTCCACTTGAGCGAGATCAACATTAAGGTTACCTGGAGAAGTAGACTTTACTATGTCAACTTCGATGTCCTGCGCTTCAGCGCTTTCTTGAGTCTCATCCCCAGTGTGGGCGGTGGCGCTTTCGATAACGGCTTTAGCAGGAGGAGGGGAATGTGAACTGGAACCAGTAAAATCTATATCGTCCGAAACTGAAGGTAGAACTGGGTCGGTTGAGATGGTCTTTCCTAAATGTTCTCCTTCTGTCGTCTCGGCTCTCTCTTTAGCAAGTTGCTCCTTTCCCCTGGCGAGAGCGGCGCATGCATCATCATCTAGATAATGCCCCATTAAATCTACTTCGGCATATCCGGCTCCTCCAAACATATCAAGTATGACCTCCCACACTTTGGCCAAAGTGATTTCATATGCCGGCCCCAAAAACTTAAGGCTACCACGCCCCAGAACGCTATGGATGTAAAACTCGAATAGAGTGGAGCTGACTTCAGCTTTAGTTGCCATATGAGACTCTTCGGCTGCAACTTTGCCGGCAACAGCTTCGTCACGCTCCTTCTCAACTTCATAAAGTCGAGTTTTGAGCAGTTCAATCTCCAAGTTCTGAGTGTTGGTTTTCTCTCGAAGTTGAGCAACATCAGCCCGGTAGTTTTCTACAGCTTGCTGCTGCGCTTCAAATTTGGCTTCAACATCTCTCTGCGCCACATGAGCATCTCTTACTTGTTTTTGAAGCGCTTCCTCTCTCTGAGAGTAGGAAGTGGAATAAGTGGCGAGCTCTTCCTTGAGTTTTTCAACTTCTGCTTCAAGCTTCTAATTATAAGTGGCTATGCTCCTCATTTCCGCGTCATGCTGCTCAAGAGTTTTTTGCCATTCAGATTTGTCATTTTCCATTGTTAGCATGGCCTCAAGATTCGCGTGATTTACTCTCTGAAGCTCGTCAACAAGCTTCTGCCAGCTAGACTTTCTCTCGATATCCAGTTTCACAGCATCAAGATTGCGCAGCATAGCCTGCCTGTCAATCGGGACTAAGTCAAGGTCAAAGCGCACTCCCTTCAAGCACCAATGCGGAAACCGACTTTGAAGAGTGGCCGGGCCTGGTCCAACCTGATATGAGGGCCTGCCAATAATTGTTTGAATATCAGTACAGGTAAGGGTAGGAGATTGAGAGGTTACAGGAGCAGCGGGCTTTTCAGGAAGTTCGGACGCCGGCTTTTCACCATGTTTGTCCCTTTTACTCGCATCTTCAGGGATCTGGCTTTTCCCTTTATCATCACGGGACTTTCGTTCGTGAGAATCATCTTCCCTCTGGGAAGAATCAGTCACTCATCCCGTCTTTCATGGCGTTCTTCGTAGGCGCGTCTTTCACGAGCTTTTCTTGCGGCTCTTTCTGCATCAGTCTCCTAGGATGAGGGAAGATACCTCTTGGGATCGTAAGAGCCGCGTCTACCATATCTCTGAAAGTCATCATAGTAAGAGCCGCTTCGCCCCATTGGAGAACCCGGAGATAAGAGAGAGACAAAACTTAAGAATCTCTGAAGTAGAAAAGCAAAGTGCATACAAGTGCTGAAAAATCCAAAGTGTGTGTAACGTGCAAACTATGCGCGTCAAACTACGAACCACTCCTTGGTTGTGTGGAGATGATAGGGATTACAACTAGCGTCAACTCTTGGGTCGACGGAGTTTGTTGTAAAGCAGATGTTGCTTCAACTGCTAAAGGAGTAACTCTAGCAGTAACAGGATCATCTTTAAAAAGCTCCTGAGAAGAAATCATCAGGTCGCTCAACCCTTCGAAAGTATCATCACCGCTGTGCCTGGCGGCACTTGCTCTCTCAGTTTCTTCGTCACCGGATCTCCCTGAATGTTGAGAAGGCTCTTCTTCTTCGATGACCGGGGCAAGTGGAAGTTTGCTGGATGGCCCCGCAACGTCCGTAGAAGTAGAGCACTTCACCAGTGAAGCCTCAGAAGTAGGTGCTTTCAGTATAGGTTCCTCGGCAGAAACTGGGGCATCAGATGTCTTGGCTGGAGAGTCAGGGACTTCATAAGGTTGGGTAGAACGAGAAGGGTGCAAAAGCCCGTATTGACGCAGATGTTCATCTTTCAGCAAAAACTTAATACTTCTTTCTTCAACCGGCACGGCACTTAATCTATCAAAAGTCGTCTTGTGACTGGGATTTCTAAAGGGAGGAGGAAGAGATGTAAAAGAGAAGAATGAAGTTAGCACTTAGCAATTCGGATCTTGAAAAGCTGAAAAGGAAAGAGCAGGAATGAGCAATCTTACTTCCTTTTCTCCAGATGGCATAAAACCCAAGGGGCAGCGGACGAAGAAGAATTGATTCAGAAAACCGTGAGCACTTTCGGAAAGATCTGTGATAAGTTTATGATTTCTGGCACTTCTCACAAGTATAAAGGAGGGGTGGTCTTCATTCTTCGCGAATGTGCATAAGTAGCAAATTTCTTCGAAGCTCGAAAGACGGTTAAGTGCCCTTCTGAATAAAACACACAATCCCATCAGGATGGCATAGCCATTGGGATGTAGTTGAAAGGGAGAGATGGTCAGCCGGAAAAGGAGTTGATGAAGAAATTCATTGAAAGGAGGAATGGCACCACAAAGACACATCTGACGGTTGACGGTGACAAAACCGAGAGGTGGCCTGTCGCAGTATCATTTGGGCCAAGAAGTATAGCATCCGCTTCGGCAATCCAAAATTGAACACGTAATTGGTTGAATGCCCGCTGACTCAGGGTTGTTGGAGTTCTTTCTGGAGGATTATCCAATGGGTCGGCTATTGGAAAGACTCCTTCAGATTGCTCGATTATCTCTTCTTGAGAAGACATTTTACACAAGGAATTGGATATTCAAATATGAAGGTGCACGTTTCCTAAATGTGTGAAGTGTTGTGCAGAACAAATAAAATGACAAGCAAATATAACTGAAGTTAAGCTAATAGACATATGTCGATTAAAAAATTTCAGGATTTACTGCTTTAAGTCTGAAATACAAGTGCAGTATTAATGCAAACAAATCAGTTTTAATTGATTAATATCGCTTTGCTTTGGGACTTCACTTGAATTTGTTGATTCATGGCACTTCATATAATTTCTTTAAGTTGATTATTTTTTATCGACTAATCTGTCATTTGATGTGGGCAATCAGTGGCAGTATATTCGTCCCATTTTCTGCAAATATTTAACAGGATATTAGCTTACAAGTTAATATAGTCTATAAAGGAGTATGACAAGTTCGAGCAATTCATTTTAGCTGCTCAAGTTAGAAGTACAGCCAAGTTCTATCAAAATTCTGAAACTTTCAAGTTTAGTTTAAGTCCTTAAGTCACAATCCAAATCAAAAATTTCTCTAAGTTCAAGGTCGCTCACGACCTAATAGATTGGATTGAGACTGATCTAGGTCGCAAGAAGCAACTCGAAATTTGTTTAAGTCCTAAGTCGTTCGAACGACCTAGGCACTAAGTCGTTCACACGACCTAAAGACTAGGTCGCTCACGCGGTCTAAAAGTTAAGTCAGCTATTCTAACTCGGCCGCGACCTAAAACTTATGCCGCAGGAAGATAGGTCATTAATCTGTTAGGTCCTTCTACTTTAATCTTTGAGTTGTTCCAGTAAGTAAAGTCGCGAGCAAGATAGGTCGTATGAGTCACATTCGAGCCAACAACCCTAATCCTGCTCTCCAATTACATTCTGCCATGCGTCTACTTCATGTGTATCGCCCAGAGGCATCACGGCACAGCTTGCTGTCCACTACCCAATAACCCGATAACTCCTCATCACCAAAATCACTTAAAATCGAGCCAAGTTATCTCAAATCCATCATGAACCTGATACATTGCCTTGATCGCGGGAATCATAATGATAGTGTGACCGATGACAAGCAACAATCAATCGTAATACGACTTTTGGTGAAGCATAGCGTAAGGAATTGAGTTAGGGAAGGAAAATGTGGAGTTCATAACTCGATGGTGATCAAGAATCGAACATTGAGCAAATCCACTTACACGATGAAGATGACGGTGGCTACTTGGTTGAATTTTTGCCTTCGAGAGCTCAATAATTTGTTAATGGCGGCAGCAGGATACAATAAGATAAAGGAAGAAGAGAACGACCTAACGGCTTATATAGGGGAGAGAATGGAACACGAATCGGCACAAGCGACTTAACTCCTTCATAAGTCGCCTGCGACTTAACGATCTAAGCTTGCACAGGTTAAAAGATATCGAAGCATACGACCTAACTCATAGGCGTATACTTCGAGGGAAAGTGTTAACCCTCTTCTTTCTACGACCCTGCGATCTAGAGAAAGTAGCGACCTACGAGGTCTAAACATGTAGCGGTTTAATGATAAGCGGCCCAGCGACCTAAAGGATCAGATGGACCAGCGACCTACGACTCAACGGGTTAACGACTTAAGTGAAGGCGCGACCTAACCATCTAAGGGAGTAAGCGACCTAACACATAAAGTGAATCAGCAAGTTGAACGACCTAGTCGCTGAATGGACTGAGGTGACCTAGCGACTTAAAGGTATACACGACCTAGTAGCTAAGTAGATCTAACAACCTAACCAATGAAGCTACCTCGCGACCTAACTACTGAAGCAAAGTCCCGACCTAATGAAATGAGCGACCTAAGGATGAAGTGGTCTTAACGACCTAAAGAGCTTACGACTTAAAGGCTCCTACAACCTAGCGACCTAATGGATTGAGCGGCATAGCAAGTTGACGACCTAGCCAAGGTCGCTACATTGGATATCTCAACATTGCCAAGTCACTAGTCGCCCACGACCTAAAGGTGTACGCGACCTAGCAAGTTAATAAGGGAAGCGACCAAACGGGGATAAAGTTCTCTAGCGACCTACGACTTATACCTAAGTCGCTCACGACCTAAGCTTACCAGAGAAGCCTCCTATGCCGCTTTATACTTAGGTTGGCCACGACCTATGACTTGCCAGTTGCTCCAGGACAAAGCCGCATGTATACTCTCTCATTAGGTCGCTTGCGACCTAAGCAAGCCGATATAACATTTATGCTTTAAGTGTTAAGTCGCTGACAGCCAGTACCTGGTTGAAAAGGGGCTTCACTAGGTCGTGGACGACTTAAGCTACTTCAAGACCGACCTCCCATAGGTCGCTACTACCTACTAACTCGCTCAGATGACCTAGTACGACTTTGTTAAGTCGTAAACTACATCCCCTAGGTCGCTGGCGACCTACGACCTATCCAAGGTCGCTCGCGACCTACGACCTAACACCGAGCTCTCCTATAAATAGCCCGCCTACTCCAACTAAAAGGGGACTTTTGGCTCATTTCCGAAACATCGATACTCTGCTGCTCTCTCGACTCAATCAACCTTCAAGCACTCCAAACACTAAAGACGCTTCAACAAACTTCAAGAGGAAATCAAACACATTCATCATGAATTCAACAGATTCTTCTACAATCGGAGTTTGAGCTACTTGTCTAAGTGTGTTGTAATCGGAATTGATTGTAAAGAATTGTACTTGAATCAACAATAAAGAGTATTAAAGTGGACGTAGGCTTGACCATAAGCCGAACCACTATAAAACTGTGTCTTTTACTGCTTTTCTGTTATTTTCTGCTTATCTCTAATTCCCGTGTTCACGGGTGGTGCTTTCATACTCACTCCATATACACCGGGGTGTTAGCGTTCAATTTTAAGCGTTAACAATGGCAAACCCTTCGAAAGCAATTAGAAAACCCCTTTTCCAATGCATATGTTTCGACTCCTTCGAAAGCTTTAATAAAACAAAGGCAGGCGCTTAACTTTTAAAAACAAACAAAGGCATCGACCCCATCAGAAGCAATGCTTTCGACACCATGCCTTCTGCCTTTCTCCAATCCACTTTGTACCAATATCATTAATACCTCGTGTATTGGCTTCAGCCTAGGTGGGTTTCGACTGAGTCAAAGCGAAAGCATTGGAGTCGAAAGGCAATTCTAATAGAGGCGGAACCTACTTTTCTGAGTAAAAGCTAATTAATGCCAACTAAAGAATATTCTATCTAACTATCTGCTTACGTGTAAACCTGTGATTGGTTGCCTCAACTTTTCAAATTCATTGCCAAACTGACTACCGCTTAATTTCAAATCTAAACAAGGTAAATTTAGCAAATAATCCCTTCAATTAAGCAAAACCAATATTGCAAATAAGTCTTTCTGAAATAATTCATTTTCCAAATTTAATCTCTATGGAAAAGTCCCCAAAAATTACAGAAATTCACTTTCATTATGTTGTCCAATATATCAAAATTTTAGACCTAATTTCTTCCTAAAATAGTTGAAATTAAATTTAAACCCAATTTTATCATAATTTCCTTTGAAAATTCATAGTAGTTTTTCCATAGCCGGGAAAATGATCAAAATTAAAACCCAACTCCAAAATCATGTTTTACTAATTTTTTTTGCATGGCATTCGAAAATCATTTACCATCAGTTTTACCCTAAAACCGCATAAATCCTCATTTAAACAATCTTGTTTAAATCAAACAAACTATAATTTAAGCATATCATCAACCAAATCCTTATAAAAACAAATTTAATCTTAAATCCGAAAACATATGATCATGAAATAAATAGAGATGGTATAAATTAGTATTCATCTTGATTAGGATAAGAAGATTGGATTGAGATTGAGATTTTTTTCCCCTTTCTTTAACTCTTTATCCAACTGATTTAATTTCTCCTCTTTTCTTCCTAGAAATGGCCGGCTCCTCCTTATGTTTGCGTTTTACGTTTTGGTGGAAATAAGAAATGAACGTGAATGGCATAAGGAACGAAATTATACAAGGGTTATGGTAATAGGGTGCAGCTATTTACCATTATGCCCTTGTGTAATTTAATTAGCTTACATACCACTCTTAAGCCTGTTTAATATATTAAGAAAGGCCACTAAATGTTTATTCAAACCTCAATCCTCTTATCACTTAACATTTACATTTTTTTATTTAAATTTATCTAAATAAATCTCCTGATAATATTCTTAAAAATTAGGGGTGTTACATGCTCCCCTCCTTAGATAATTTCATCCTTGAAATTCACTAAGGAATAAATACTAAACATAGCAATCATCTATAATGACTCCTAACAACCATAATAGTCTATCTGACTAGCAATTATCTATATAAGTCTAATATAGACATACCCTTAAAGCAGATCATGGTAAGTAACTCGAATCCTATCTTCTTTCTCCCAAGTACAGTCTTTCTCATTGTCGCTCCACTGAATTTTCACCAACTGACTATCTTATTTCTCAATCTTTTCTCATCTCTCGCTAAAACCCAAACTGGTTGTCTAACAAAAGTCAAATTAGGCTATACTACTAAATCTTCCAACTCCGTTAGAGGAATAGTAGTCTCTAGATCATGCACATACTTGCGAAGATGAGACACATGAAATACGTTATGGACTTCTGCCATACTGCTCGGCAACTCTACTCTATATGCAAGCTTTCCAATCCACCCTATAATATGGAATGGACCAATATACCTTGGTGCCAGCTTCCTTGACTTTTCGAACCGTGCCACACCCATCATCGGTGATTCTTTAATGAAAACTTATCTCCAACTAAGAATTCTAGGTTTTTACACCTCTTATCTGCATAATTTTTCTACTTAGATTGAACTTCCTTCACCCTTTCTTGGATTAACCCAATTTTCTCTGATGCCTCCCAAACCAAATCTGGGTCTAAGACTAATCTGTCTTCAGTATTCAATCAATATGCTTTTAATTTACATGGCCTTCCATAGAAAGCTTCAAAAGGAGCCATTCCTATAATAGTTTGATAACTATTATTATAGGTAAACACAACCAAATGTAGGCGATCCTCCCAAGATCCACCAAAGTCCGATACACAAGCTCTCAATAAATCCTCGAGTACCTTATTGACTCTCTATGTTTGCCTATCTGTCTAAGGGTGATATGTAGTACTCATCTTGAGCTTCGTACCTAATACATCCTATAGACTCTTCCAAAATTCACTAGTGAACAAAGCACCCCTGTCACTGACTATGCTACTAAGAATCCCATGTAGTCTACCTATGTTCTTCATAAACAACTTTGCCAAAACAGGTGCCATCCTGGTTGACTTGACTGGAATAAAATGGGCACTCTTGGCTAACCTGTCCACTACGACCCATATACTTTTATTTCCTATATTTGACCTTGGTAGCCCGTCTATAAAATCGGTGGATATCGAATCCCATTTTCAAACTGGTATCTCTAAAGGCTAAAGCAACCCACTTGGCTTCTGACGTTCGTCTTTCACTTGTTGACAGTTTGCACATTACTTAATCCACAAGCCAACATCTCTCTTCATACCTTCCTGATAGAAGCTCCTCTTCATATCTTGATACATCTTGGTTCCTCTAGGATAAATAATAAACTTGGATCGATGACATTCTCCAAGGACTTCTTTCCTCATTCTCAACATCTGCAAAACACAATTGTCCCTTCTTTCTCAATCACCCCTTCTGGTCAAGGCCAAAAGCTTTTAGATCATTGATCTCAATTCCAACTTCAAGCCTTCCTATCTTTTCGGCTAATAATGGGTTCTACTTCTACTTAGAAGCTATCATTTCGATCAATACTGGTCGAACTTCTAAACAGGACCACATGGCGGTACTCTGACTAGAACTAGCAGTTAATCTTAACTGCACGCTACAAGTAGTCACAGTTTCTAAATCCTTCTACACTGCCAACATAACTAACACCATATTCTGATGCCTTCTGCTAAGAGCATCCGCTACTGTATTACCTTTCCCTAATGTATATTCTATGAATACCAAAATCATAAGCAACCAAAAACTCTAGCCACATTTGCTGTCCCATATTCAACTCCTTCTGAGAGAATAAGTATCTTAAAGACTTGTGATCTGTGTATAGCTCAAATCTCTCTCCTAATATATAATATCTCCATATCTTTAATGCGAGCATCACCGCTACTAACTCCAAATCATGAGTAGAATATCTCTTCATGCGGTCTAAGCTATTGTGAAGCATAGGCAATCACTTTACCCTTTTGCATCAACACAGCACCCAATTTTGTTCCACATGCATCGTTTACACCACCAACCCTTGGTTTCCATCTGGAACTATTAACACAGGTGGTCAACATATGCTTTAACTTAAGGAACGCTTCTCACATTTGTCGAACTAGACAAACTTCATATCCTTCCTAGTTAGCTTAGCCAAAGGCGCTGCTATCCACGAGAAATCCTTAATAAAACTCTGGTAATAGACAGCAAGTCCAAGAAAACTTCTAATCTAAGTCACAGTCTCTTATCTCTTCCAATTATTAACAACTTCAGTCTTGTCTGGATCGACTGACAGCGCCTTCTCTGAAACTACGTGATCAAGAAACTCAACCTCTTTCCTCCAAAAATGACTCTTAGAAAACTTATCCTTTAGCAAATGCTGCCTCCGCGTCTCAAGCACAACTCTAAGATAATCCTCATACTCTGTTTCATTCTTAGAATATACCAAATGTCATCTATAAATACCAACACAAACCTATCCAAATACTCTTGGAAAACTCAATTCATCAAATCCATGAAGAAAGCAGGTGCATTCCTTAGCTCGAATTGAATTACTAACCACTCATATGAACCATACCTAGTTCGAAATGCTGTCAAAGGAATACAGTCCTTTACCATCCTTAACTAACAGAAACCTGCCCCCAAATCCAACTGGGAAAATCCTCTGGCTCCATAGAATCGATCAAATATATCTTCTATTCTCGGCAAAGGGTACTTATCCTTTATCGTCCTCTCATTCAACTTATAATGGTCAATGCACATCCTCAACGACCCATCTGGTTTCTTCATGAACACTACGGTCGCTCCTCAAGGCGAACTGCTTGGTCTAATAAAATTCCTTCCTTCTATATCCACTAGCTACACCTTCAATTCCTTCATCTCGATCGGTGTCATCCTGCTAAGTGGTCTACTTGCAGGTTCAACTCCTGGCACAAGATCTATTTGTAACTCAATAGCTCGTTTTGGTGGTAGTCCTGTGACCGGCTCAAAGACATCTACAAACTCTCTTGCTACTCAAACCTGACTAAGCTCGTCCACCACTTCCATGGCACTTAACAAAGCATAACTACTTTGGTCAGAATTCTCCACTGAGAATATGATTCGGTTATGACTATCAGGGTGTCTTAATGATATCTCTCCACCCTGGCAAAATATCCTACCCTTATATTTGCTCAACCAATCCATACCCAAATGATTCTGAAATCTACGAAATCAAAAATATACAGACTACATGCAAACTTATGATCTTAAAAAAAATCAAGTTCAAACTGGTCACATCTCATCTCCAGAGTTGCATACCCTCCTATGGTATTCGCAAAGCTTAAGAAAGTAATATGGCAAGTAGGTTCTAAGCATAACCTCAAACACTGGGATGTAAATGAATGTGATGCACCAGTATCAAATAGTATCCTAACCGGTATATTCTGAATCGAAAATGTACCTTCCATCACAGTCTTCCCGTTTTCAGCTACAGTTGGTGTAGTAGATGATGGCCCAATAGCAAAAACCTTTCCTTTATCCGCCCTAACCGGTTCTGGACACCTATTCTTATAATGCCCAACTTCGTCGCAGTTGAAGCACTTCATATTCTTCTTATCTACAACTATCTTCCCCTAGCCTGATCGGCATTCATTTGCATAATAACCCTTCTTGTTACACTTGTAGCAATACAAATTAGCCTATACCTTCTTGGCAGCTTCCCCTTTCTGGGCTCCATTCTTCTTAAAGAACTTCCTTTTCTTTCCCTAAGAACCCTGTGATTCAACTGGCTTCTCTCTTGCACAAACCACAAGTATCTTTTCATGGCAAATTGCCATCTCCGCAACCATAGTACAAGGAACCCGGATATGTGTCAGGGTCGCCCTAGCAAGCTCTGGCTTCAATCCCAAGAACCTCTCATTCCTTCTGATGTTAGTGTCTATAATACCATATCCCTATCAAGACAGCTCATCAAACTTAGTGGCATACATGATCGCTGACATTTCTCCTTGAACAATATCTATAAACTTCCTCATCAACGTCGAATTAGCAACGTCAGATAAAAAATTCTGCTCACATCTCCTTCTAAACTCTGCCCATGTAACCTCTTCCTCCGGAACTCCGGCAGTCACACTATTCCGCCTGTAATAACTCGTATATTTGTACCATTTAAATTGACGATATTCCAATATTCCATACTTGTCAACTTAAATAATACAAAACACGAATCATTAATGGAGTATATATATGTAAATGAGAATCATCACAGAATCACATAAATATAACATCACAGAATAGTGCAGCGGAAATACAACTTAGTCATAAGAGTAGTTCATGAAGCTACCCATAAATACAACAATGTCTCAGATAAAATAAAATAGAGCAACATAGATGTTCAATAGTCTAAATAGAAAGAGCAATACTGATAAGATAAGATAGTGATAGTCTTCGGTCTTCAGCTCCAAGCAGAACAGCAACAGCAATCCTCAGTCTGATCCGAGCATATGCATAAACAAATACTCGAATCAGGACATATATTCTTATACAGATAATATGGTTCAAATTCAAATAACAATAACTCAAAGATGAATGTAATAACATCTTTAAGGATCTGTTAAACTATTTATACATAGTAATGTATGGTACGTAGATAATGTCTAACAGTAAAGTAAAATATCAAAATAGTGTTAAGGCGTTACCATTGTCCCCCCTTAACACATTTTATATAGCATTATAGACTATACAGCACTGTAAACTCCACCGTAAACTAGTGGGATATCAGGGAGTACTCCATAGGTATAATACAAACCAAATTCATAGTGGTCGCGTATATGGGAATACAAGTATGATAAGACACATGAGGCAATACCCAAGGTAGTGAAACTACCGTTTGCCTGATCCGGACTGGTGAGAACGCATCGTCGCAACGATCGCAACACCGCGAAACAACACTCCAAATTCAAGGGTGCGCACCAATCAATCACAAAGTAAATGAGTAGTTTACGAAAGGCAAGCTCTTGACGTCGATAAGAGAGACGGTTCGAGCTTTGCATGAAATAACGACTTCGAACTTTCGTAGCCAATCAATGCCTAATATTATATCGAATGCCTCGAATCCAAGGACATAGAAATCCTAAGTAAAACGGTGAATGCCATGCATAAGAGTGACATATTTGCAAACCCTTTTGAGGTTAGTGGGCCCTCCAATAAGGTTAGATACACATAAGCAAATAGATGCAAGAGTGGGTTCCAAACCAAGTTTATTACATAAACCAATAGATATGAAGCTATGTGTAGCTCCGGTGTCAAGTAGAACTCTAACAGGCAAGGTATGCAACATAAAAGTACTTTGGAAAGTACCTTGATTATCAGGAACTTCCGTGGCAGGAACTTCCGGGGTAGGTGTGGAAAGAGCAAAGACTCCTGATGGTGTACCTCTCTTCTGTGTTGGGCAGTCTTTCTTGAAGTGTCCAGGTTGTAAGCAGATATGACACACATCCCTACTAGTCATCTGTGCCGGTGGCGGAACAGCTATGCCCTTTGGAGATGAGAAGCTACTAGCATAATGACCTTTTTGTTTGCAGTTGAAGCATGTGATAGAAGAGATGTCTATGGGCTTCTTCTGAGAATAGCCAAGCCTAGATTTCTTCTGCCAGTTCTTATTCTTTTGCTTAAAATTTGGCTTCCTCTTCGCAGTCTGACTAGAGGATGGATGAGTAGCTGGAGCCTTAGTGACTGATGTTCCCTTTGGTTTTCACTCATATCGAAGAGCAAAATTCATCAACTCAATGAAAGTTCCATGGACATGAGCGGTGAGGAGCTCGTAATTGTGACGACCGCCCATGACTCCCGCACCAAAACAGGGAGATAGTGCGCTGAAAGGCATGCCAGGCAGCCATGGACGATAGTCAAGATAAGATAAAACAACAAACTCTATCGTACAACTCACAGTGCATGGATAAAATACAATAGAGAAATACAAGTATAGTGAAGCTCCATAGAACAGAATATCATCATATAAGCATCATAGAAGTTTGATACAAGCATCTAAACAATCCATACATCAAGCCTCACTACATAACACTCAAAACATATACAAGCAGCGGAATATCCAGTACATATAGTAGGAAAACAATATGCAAAAGCCTCCAGCTCGTCTTCGTCATCGGCAGCGTCAATCACAAAGAACAGCACCTGTCACCTGCTACCTAGTCTGCCCACCCAACATGGATGAACAGCCCAAGGTAATAAGAGTTGAACATAAAACCTTGAGTCAGACAACAGTCTTAGTGAGCAGTAAATTAACTATCAAACATACCAAAAGAGCATAAAAGATAAAAGGAATAGGAACTCAACCATCCCACTCCACCTCATTCTACAGTGATAGCCCCTAGACCCACTAAGCATAAACAAGCATAGCAAAGCAGACAATTTAAGTAAAGTAATTATGCCTCGAGTCAAGGTCGATGTTTTCCAAATACAAACCCCCAAGGCCTAAACCAAGATCAGATAAGCACCCAGAAAACACCGCTCTTGAGGCCGAATGATGGTAAAATCAAACATCCATGACTCTGGCTATCACTGTTAACATTGCCTCGATATCACCGTTAATTGAATGACCGGCACCTTCTTTCAGCCGTCCGTCAAGGGTTAATGGCAACCCCGGTTCTAGATAAACTCTGCACGTCATCGTGACCCGTGCCTAGGACTTACCTACTCTGCCCAGAGTACTCGACCACCTGCCTGTAGTCTTTTAGGTGTCCCGACCACCTACCTGTAGTCGTTTGGGCGCCCCACGTACTCTTGCTATGAGTTTACTAGAACCTTCAACAACGATGAGATCCAAGCCTCCTAGTCATCCTCCTCGACGACTATTCTCATACTAGCCCAAGCTACCTCTCGAGCAATCCATTATCAACCAACTCGAACCATCCCTCGAGTTATCAACATGCTTGGAATGATCCCTGCCTGGATTACGCCAAGACTACATCACATCATACTTCGCTTCATCGCATCATAGCAAAGTCCCATCTCAACATCATGGTTTGCCTCATCGCATCATGGCAAAGTCCATCATCATCAAATCTATCCATATGAGCTTCCACATCCGTTTCATTTGCCACAAGCAGCTCCCACCATTCAAAAGCCTTTCCACTTAGCTTTCGAATCATCTTCGATCAACTTGTCCAAATCAACTACTAGCTAATTTGAAACAATCAAATCAATCATAAATCAATCATTAATCCAAGCAATCTAACATTCAACAAGATCTAATAAGCAATTACAACAATGATGGCAATTTGGTAATTAAAGTGTCCAAATCTAACAAGTATGAATCAAAAGCAAATGTCTCTATAACTTGATGAATGAACTTATACAAGTAATCATGTAGCAAAATAGGTGTCAAAACTTCATAGATGATAGATCTACATGCAGACTTAAGGAAAATGCAAGAAATCACTATCTTTAACGCATAAACAAGCCACCAATCCAATATACTCCCTTGGGTCCGTGTGAGAGATAACTACCACTCACCGAATCACCTAAACACCTCAGAAACAACTAACTTCATATTAGGACAGCGAAGAACAAAGCTTGATCCGGCAAAATCTCGCTTCAATCGATGAAATCTCACTTCAATGGATGAAGATCTTCAACTTTGGCTCTTGGATCTTTGATCTTGGTTGGATGTTAGCACTAGATTGGAATGGAGAAAAGAAGTGAAGAAGTGTTGTAGTCGAGCTCTCAAAATGGCAGCACTTCGTCGCTTCAAAATCCGGTGCCAAAAAGTGAGCCAAAGCCCTCTATTTATAGGCTAAATCCTTATCTCGTCCGCCCATAAGTCGGTCACGACTTAACCCATGAGTCGTCCCCCCATATGAGTCATCTACGACTCACGACTCAAGCCAACATACGACCTATCGACTCACCTCAACACAGCAAAACCCATACACGACTCAACACACACGGCTCACGACTCAACCTCAACGCCGCACAGTTCCTAAGTCCTAAGTCGTATGACGACTTAACTAGCATGCCGACCTAACTCTAAGCCGATCTAACATGCGCACGACTTAACCAATGTGCGACTCAACACAGACACAAGGTCACACGACTTAACCCTATATGCGACCTAACGACTTAGCCTTATGGCCGACCTAGCCCCTAGCCGACTCAACAGCATAACCGACCTAACAAGCCCACGGTTCAACCTATGCGCGACTCAACCTATGCGCGACTCAACGGCTCACGACATAACCCTTGCCGACTTAACAACCCCACACGACTCAACGACCTAACTAATCCTAGGGCCACCCAGCTAACCATACCGACTCATCATAGGTCGTTTACGACCAATCCTTAACTCGGTCATACGACTCATCCCAACACACAAGATGACTCACGACCCACGGCTTCACCGACTCATCAACACACGGCTAACCCTTAAGCCGGTCCAACACTTAGGACGTTAAATCCTATAAACCGCTCTACCTATGAGTCGTTCATCCTTATAAGTCAGCAACACCTTAAGCCGTTAACTGCTACCACTAGCTTCCTTAGGTTGGCTAATTATCTTAACTCGGTCGATACTTAGGTCGGTCAGAAACCCATAACTCGCTCACACGACCTAAGTTAATTTCCACACGAGTTAACTATCACGCGACTTAAGCTTCTAAGTCGTTATTCCTATAAGTCGCTACCTACCTTAACTCAGCAACACCTTAAGTCATCTATGCTCCTACACGACTCAAGCTCCAAATGACTTAAACTCTGAACGACTTATCAACAACACGACTTAAAGCATATAGTTTAACAATGTTTCGATCCGTAAAAATACGGGTCGTTACATTCTCTCCCCCTTAGAAATTTCGCCCCCGAAATTTCAAACAAACAAGAGCAACCAAAGTTATTCCGCATGCCTACCATCCATAGCAATCAACAAACCATGCATCCAATTACTAGCCTAGCATGCAGAATTCTAAGACTTAGAACAAGCTACAAATTCGTGAGATGTCACGACACCTTAGGGCCATACCTCGAAGAGTTCAGGATGAGCTGCCTTCATCCTCTCTTCCTCCTCCCACGTACAGTCATTAACATCATCACTCCATTGTACCTTGAGCAACGTAATCGTCTTCCTCCGAAGCTGTTTCGTGTCGGTTTCAACAACACGAAGCGGCTTACGAGGTCTCGTAACAACTGGATCAACCTCTAAGTCTTCACAGCTATCAGCAGAAACCACTGCACTAGGGTCGTGCACATACTTCCGTAGATACGATACGTGAAAAAACATTGTGCACACCCGACATCTTTTCTGGTAACTCCAATCTATAAGCGAGCTTTCCAATTCGCTCGATAATCAGGAATGGTCCAACAAATCTCGGAGTTAACTTTCCTTTCTTCCCGAATCTAATAACATTCTTTAGAGGAGAAATCTTCACAAAAACCATATCACCCACGTCGAATTCCAAATCCTTACGACGCTTATCGGCATAACTTTTCTGACGATCTTGGGCTGCCTTCATTCGTCGCCAAATGATCTCTATACAATCCGTAGTCTGTCGAATCATCTCTAGCCCAAGAATCAGCTTTTCTCCAGTTTCTAACCAACATGTCAGAGAGTTACACGGTCTTCCATACAGTGCTTCATACGGTGCCATACCAATACTTGACTGGTAACTGTTATTATATGCAAATTCCACCAAATGAAGGTGATCTTCCCATGATCCTCCGAAATCCAAAACACATGCTCTAAGGAGATCTTCCAAAACTCAGTTGACTCTCTCGGTCTGACCATCTGTTTGGGGGTGATAAGCCGTACTCAAACACAACTCGGTTCCCAAAACTTCCTGGAAGCTCTTCCAAAATCCACTAGTGAACAATGGGTCTCGATCGCTCACTATACTCTTCGGAATACCATGGAATCGAACTATCCACTTAACATACAACTCAGCCAACTTCGATGCAGTCCTAGTTGATCGAACAGGAATGAATCTTGCACTCTTAGTCAAACGATCTAAAATGACCCAAATCCCTTCATTTCCTATCCTGGTTCTAAGTAGACCATCGATAAAATCCATCGATATCTGCTCCCACTTCCATGTAGGAACCTCCAATGGCTGAAGCAATCCACTGGGATTCTTCTGCTCGGCTTTTACCAACTGGCAGTTCATACATTTGGAAATAAAATTTCCAACATCCTTCTTCATACCTTCCCAGTAATAGGTTCTCTTCATGTCCTGATACATCTTATTTCCACCTGGATGAATCGTCAACTTCGAGTGATGACTTTCCCTAAGAACTTCATCTCTCAATCCATCTATATCGGGAACAACTAGTCGTCCTTGCTTTCGAAGCCAACCCTCTTGATCGACTTCAAATCCTTTATCCTTTTCTGGATTCAATCCAGATTCCAAATCGCGGATAATCCTGACAAGCTTATCGTCTCTCTTTTGGCTCTCACCAATTCTCTCCATAAGAGTGGGTCTTATCGATAAGTTTGCCAACATCTCAGGTTCCAATTCACATCTAGGCCTGAAGTCAAACCCAACCAAATACTCGAGACTCTTCCATTCCGAAAACTTGGCTCCCAATCCTGCATGTCTTCGACTTAACGCATCTGCCACTGCGTTACCTTTTCCCGAGTATAGGCTATATCAAAATCATATGATGCTAAAAACTCTAGCCACCTTTGCTGCCGAAGATTCAAATCCTTTTGGGAGAACAGATACTTCAACGACTTATGATCCGTAAACAGCTCGAATCGAACTCCCAATAGATAATGTCTCCACATCTTCAGAGCAAAAACAATCGCCGCTAACTCCAAATCATGAGTCGGGTAATTCCTTTCATGCGGCTTCAGTTGTCGACTTGCATATGCAACAACTTTATCCTTCTGCATTAGCACTGCTCCAAGTCCAGTACCACATGCATCGGTGTAAACCACCATCTCATCATTCCCACTTGGAATAGTCAAAACAGGAGCACTCGTCAGTCGCTCTTTCGGGATTACGAAATCTTGCTCACACTTATCATCCCATCTGAACACTTGGTTCTTTTTTGTTAATCCTGTTAACGGTGCCGCTATCTTGGAAAAGTCTTTGATAAACCGACGATAATATCCAGCTAATCCAAGAAAACTTCTCACATCAGATGCATTCTTAGGTCTAACCCAATCCTGGATTGCTGCCACCTTAGCGGGATCAACCGCTATTCCATTTCCAGAAATAACATGGCCTAAGAACCTCACTTCACTCTTCCAGAAGTGACACTTCGAAAACTTAGCCTTCAACTGATGTTTCCACAAGATTTCCAAAACAATCCTCAAGTGCGTCTTGTGTTCCTCTTCATTCCTGGAGTAAACCAAAATATCATCCACGAACACAAGTACAAACTTGTTCAACTGATCTCTGAACACCCTATTCATAAGATCCACAAAATATGCCGGTGCATTGGTCAATCCAAACGGCATCACCAGCCACTCATAAAAACCGGATGGTGTCCTTAAAGCAGTCTTCGGCACACTATCCTTTGCCACTCTCAACTGGTGAAATCCCGTTGCCAAATCCATCTGAGAAAACACCTTAGCTTCGTGAAGCTGATCAAACAAGTCATCTATTCTTGGCAATGGATACTTGTTCTTCTTAGTCACTTTATTTAGCTCACGATAGTCCACACACAACCTCAACGATCCATCCGCTTTGGTTGCGAACACAACTGGTGCACCACATTCGGACACACTACGCCGAATGAATCCTTTCTGCAAAAGGTCATCAACTTGCACCTTCAACTCTTGCTGTTCCCTAGGCGCCATCCGCCTAAGAGGCATCACAACAGGTCTGGCTCCCTCAACTAGATCGATACGAAACTCGATCTCCCTATGCGGCGGTAACCCTTTGACTTCGTCAAAGACATCTTCAAATCCATTCACAATAGGCACCGATGACAGTCCATCCCGTGGAACAACCAGCGAATACATGAAGCTCATGAAGACGCCTTCCCCATGCTTACATCGTATTACAACCTTTCGCCCCTCCACATTCTCGACTGTCACCTCAATCCTCTCGCAATCAACCTTTGCCGCATACTTCCTAAGCCAGTCCATACCCAAAATAATTCCGAACCCCGCAAAGTTCAGAACAAAGCAATCACAAGCAAAAGAGCAATCATGACTCGACACAACTAGACCACGGCATATGATACACAAACAAGACGAACCCCCAACTGGATTAGTCACAACCAATGGTCTATCAACAATATCCGGTTCCAAACCCAACCGGCCTACAAGTTCATTACAAACAAAAGAATGCGATGCTCCAGTATCAAACAACACTCTAACTGAAACACCATAAATAGAAAGAGTACCTTGAACCACCACACTCTTCCCTTTCTCTTCCGCAGTAGGAGCTTTTGAAGATGATGGCACAGCCCCCAAAGCATAAGCTTGCACAATCTGCCCGTCCCTCCTTGGCTCTGGACAATTCTTCTTGATATGTCCCAGCTTATCATAGTTGTAACACTTTCCCGGCACCTTGGGATTCTTGCAATCTCTGAAGAGATGGCCCTTCTGCTGACAGTTGTAGCAGTTCACTTCGCTCTTCGGCTTTTTCTGGCCATTCTTACCCTTCTGTTGCTGCTGCTTCCTCTTCTTGTTGCCACCCTGCTGTGGTTTAGATCCTTCCTTGGTTACAGCAACAACAGGTTCTTCCTTAGGAAATAGACTCTCGTGCCTGAGAGCTTTCTCCACAAGCTTCTCAAATGGGTCATCCAAGTGATCCACCAACTGCCTCCCAAGATAAGCGTCCAAGCCCGTCACAAACTTCTCATTCTTCTGATAGGGAGAATCAATATATGACCGAGCATACTTGGACAAAGCTTCAAACTCAGAAACATACTCAAGAACTAATCTTCCACCTTGCTTGAGCTCCACAAACTTCTTGAACAAAACATATTTCTGAGCCGTAGAGATGAACTTAGCTTCAAATCTAACTTGGAATTGCTCCCAAGTAATCTCTTCCTCTGGAGTATCAATGGTGATAGAATTCCACCAATCCGAAGCTCTCCCTTGAAGCTGTCTTGATGCAAGCTTCCTCTTAGTTGCATCCTCAATTCCCAGATCACCAAAGATCCTTCTACAAGCATCAGTCCATCTCTGAACATCAACAGTTGATTCTGTTCCCAAGAAAACCTTCCCTCCAAGAGCAGTATAGTCCTTGCACAGCTTAGCAAAATCCACTGGTTTTGGAGCTTGAACTTGAACCCCAACATCTACTGACGGTCCTGAAGTTGGTATCCTTCTCATAATCGAAGTCATCATAGCTTCAAACATTGCAGCATAGTCAGTAGCTCCCCCAGCAGCACGGCTTTCCCTAGCAGCTTGTCTCTCACTTTGACTCATCCTTAATATCTACAAAAAGGAATGATTTTGAACACCTTGAGAAACAACTACATAAGGAGTTCAAATCCTTCTAAACTACTATATTATATATAGTAATCATCCGTCAAAATACAATTACGTCTCTCATATGTAATTACGTTAGCGAGCATTGGCTAAAATCGATTAACCAAAGCTCTGATACCAAATGTGACGACCGCCCATGACTCCCGCACCAAAACAGGGAGATAGTGCGCTGAAAGGCGTGCCAGGCAGCCATGGACGATAGTCAAGATAAGATAAAACAACAAACTCTATCGTACAACTCACAGCGCATGGATAAAATACAATAGAGAAATACAAGTATAGTGAAGCTCCATAGAACAGAATATCATCATATAAGCATCATAGAAGTTTGATACAAGCATCTAAACAATCCATACATCAAGCCTCACTACATAACACTCAAAACATATACAAGCAGTGGAATATCAAGTACATATAGTAGGAAAACAATATGCAAAAGCCTCCAGCTCGTCTTCGTCATCGGCAGCGTCAATCACAAAGAACAGCACCTGTCACCTGCTACCTAGTCTGCCCATCCCAACATGGATGAACAACCCAAGGTAAAAAGAGTTGAACATAAAATCTTGAGTCAGACAACAGTCTTAGTGAGCAGTAAATTAACTATCAAACATACCAAAAGAGCATAAAAGATAAAAGGAATAAGAACTCAACCATCCCACTCCACCTCATTCTACAGTGATAGCCCCCAGACCCACTAAGCATAAACAAGCATAGCAAAGCAGACAATTTAAGTAAAGTAATTATCCCTCGAGTCAAGGTCGATGTTTTCCAAATACAAACCCCAAGGCCTAAACCAAGATCAGATAAGCACCCAGAAAACACCGCTCTTGAGGCCGAATGATGGTAAAATCAAACATCCATGACTCTGGCTATCACTGTTAACATTGCCTCGATATCACCGTTAATTGAATGACCGACACCTTCTTTCAGCCGTCCGTCAAGGGTTAATGGCAACCCCGGTTCTAGATAAACTCTGCACATCATCGTGACCCATGCCTAGGACTTACCTACTCTGCCCAGAGTACTCGACCACCTGCCTGTAGTCTTTTAGGTGTCCCGACCACCTACCTGTAGTCGTTTGGGCGCCCCACGTACTCTTGCTTTGAGTTTACTAGAACCTTCAACAACGATGAGATCCAAGCCTCCTAGTCATCCTCCTCGACGACTATTCTCATACTAGCCCAAGCTACCTCTCGAGCAATCCATTATCAACCAACTCGAACCATCCCTCGAGTTATCAACATGCTTGGAATGATCCCTGCCTGGATTACGCCAAGACTACATCACATCATACTTCGCTTCATAGCATCATAGCAAAGTCCCATCTCAACATCATGGTTTGCCTCATCGCATCATGGCAAAGTCCATCATCATCAAATCTATCCATATGAGCTTCCACATCCGTTTCAAATGCCACAAGCAGCTCCCACCATTCAAAAGCCTTTCCACTTAGCTTTCGAATCATCTTCGATCAACTTGTCCAAATCAACTACTAGCTAATTTGAAACAATCAAATCAATCATAAATCAATCATTAATCCAAGCAATCTAACATTCAACAAGATCTAATAAGCAATTACAACAATGATGGCAATTTGGTAATTAAAGTGTCCAAATCTAACAAGTATGAATCAAAAGCAAATGTCTCTATAACTTGATGAATGAACTTATACAAGTAATCATGTAGCAAAATAGGTGTCAAAACTTCATAGATGATAGATCTACATGCAGACTTAAGGAATATGCAAGAAATCACTATCTTTAACGCATAAACAAGCCACCAATCCAATATACTCCCTTGGGTCCGTGTGAGAGATAACTACCACTCACCGAATCACCTAAACACCTCAGAAACAACTAACTTCAGATCAGGATAGCGAAGAACAAAGCTTGATCCGGCAAAATCTCGCTTCAATCGATGAAATCTCACTTCAATGGATGAAGATCTTCAACTTTGGCTCTTGGATCTTCGATCTTGATCTTCGATCTTGGATGGATGTTAGCACTAGATTGGAGTGGAGAAAAGAAGTGAAGAAGTGTTGTAGTCGAGCTCTCAAAATGGCAGCACTTCGTCGCTTCAAAATCCGGTGCCAAAAATTGAGCCAAAGCCCTCTATTTATAGGCTGAATCCTTATCTCGTCCGCCCATAAGTCGGTCACGACTTAACCCATGAGTCGTCCCCCCATATGAGTCGTCTACGACTCACGACTCAAGCCAGCATAGGACCTACCGACTCACCTCAACACAGCATAATCCATACACGACTCAACACACACGGCTCACGACTCAACCTCAACGCCGCACAGTTCCTAAGTCCTAAGTCGTATGACGACTTAACTAGCATGCCGACCTAACTCTAAGCCGATCTAACATGCGCACGACTTAACCAATGTGCGACTCAACACAGACACAAGGTCACACGACTTAACCCTATATGCGACCTAACGACTTAGCCTTATGGCCGACCTAGCCCCTAGCCGACTCAACAGCATAACCGACCTAACAAGCCCACGGTTCAACCTATGCGCGACTCAACCTATGCGCGACTCAACGGCTCACGACATAACCCTTGCCGACTTAACAACCCCACACGACTCAACGACCTAACTAATCCTAGGGCCACCCAGTTAACCATAC
Organism: Allium cepa; assembly: GCA_030765085.1. Classification (NCBI taxonomy): domain Eukaryota; kingdom Viridiplantae; phylum Streptophyta; class Magnoliopsida; order Asparagales; family Amaryllidaceae; genus Allium; species Allium cepa. Next base: position 510,459,014 of record CM060945.1, read on the forward strand.
CGACTCATCATAGGTCGTTTACGACCAATCCTTAACTCGGTCATACGACTCATCCCAACACACAAGATGACTCACGACCCACGGCTTCACCGACTCATCAACACACGGCTAACCCTTAAGCCGGTCCAACACTTAGGACGTTAAATCCTATAAACCGCTCTACCTATGAGTCGTTCATCCTTATAAGTCAGCAACACCTTAAGCCGTTAACTGCTACCACTAGCTTCCTTAGGTCGGCTAATTATCTTAACTCGGTCGATACTTAGGTCGGTCAGAAACCCATAACTCGCTCACACGACCTAAGCTAATTTCCACACGAGTTAACTATCACGCGACTTAAGCTTCTAAGTCGTTATTCCTATATGTCGCTACCTACCTTAACTCAGCAACACCTTAAGTCATCTATGCTCCTACACGACTCAAGCTCCAAATGACTTAAACTCTGAACGACTTATCAACAACACGACTTAAAGCATATAGTTTAACAATGTTTCGATCCGTAAAAATACGGGTCGTTACAGTAATACTCAGGGCGTGCGCCATGTATGAACTTCTCATTCTTAAGCAGAGGTGTATCAATCAAGCCAAGTCCGAACTTAGATAGTTCGTTGAATTTCCTTTCATACTCAGTGAAGGTCATGTTGCCCTGCTTGAGATCCATAAAAGACCGATAGAGCTGGGCCTTCCCTGTAGCTGGCATCCACTGAGCCATAAAGGAATCCCTATTTACAAGTGATATGAAAATGAGTCAAAATTTGACGAGATAAAAGGAATTTTATTTAGATGAAATTTTAGATAGATTACTACCTAAACTGGGCCCAAGTGATGCTTTCCTCATCAGTACGAGAAGTGACTGACTCCCACCAATCCTGTGCAGCATCCTGAAGCTGCCAAGCGACAAACTCATGCTTCTGAGTGTCTGTGATCTCCAAGCCAATAAAGATCCTCTCCAAACTCTTTAGCCATTGTTGTGCTTCGATGATACTCTCGCAGCTAGTGAATTTGACTCCGCCAAGCTGAGTGTACTCCTTGCTAAGAGTGGAGAATCTGACTGCGGGAGCTGGGGCATGTGGTTCGGGAGCGTTTCCCCTACCCCTGGCTCTAACATTTCTTCTAGTAGCCATCTTGGAATACCAAAAGTGATTTAGAATCAAAGATAGAAATTTATGGAACTTTAAGAAATTCAAATCGAATGAATTCAATAAGAAGAATGGAATCAAAGGATATGGATTCTGAAATGATTCTCCTCATTCTAGGGTATGTTTACCCTATCTCTAATGATCTTTAAACTCCACATGCTAAGGTTACCGGGAACCAAAGCTCTGATACCAACTGTAACAACTCGTATATTTGTACCATTTAAATTGACGATATTCCAATGTTCCATACTTGTCAACTTAAATAATACAAAACACAAATCATTAATGGAGTGCATATATATATATATATATATATAAATGAGAATCGTCACAGAATCACAGAAATATAACATCATAGAATAGTGCAGCGGAAATACAACATAGTCATAAGAGTAGTTCATGAAGCTACCCATAAATACAACAACGTCTTAGATAAAATAAAATAAAACAACATAGATGTCTAATAGTCTAAATAGAAAGAGCAATACTGATAAGATAAGATAGTGATAGTCTTCGGTCTTCAGTTCCAAGCAGAACAGCAACAACATTCCTCAGTCTGATCCGAGCATATGCACAAACAAACACTCGAATCAGGATATATATTCTTATATAGATAATATGGTTCAAATTCAAATAACAATAACTCAAAGATGAATGGAATAACGTCTTTAAGGATCCGTTAAACTATCTATACATAGTAATGTACGATACATAGATAATGTCTAACAGTAAAGTAAAATATCAAAATAGTGTCAAGGCGTTACCATTGTCCCCCTTAACACATTTTATATAGCATTATAAACTATACAACACTGTAAAATCCACCGTAAACTAGTGGGATATCAGGGAGTACTCCATAGGTATAATACAAACCAAATTCGTAGTGGTCGAGTATATGGGAATACAAGTATGACAAGGCATATGAGGCAATACCCAAGGTAGTGAAACCACCGTTTGCCTGATCCGGACTGGTGAGAATGCATCGCCGCAACGATCGCAATACCGCGAAACAACACTCCAAATTCAAGGGTGCGCACCAATCAATCACAAAGTAAAGAGTAGTTTACGAAGAAGTGTGTTCGCTCGAGGTAGCTAACCCCATTTGGCCTGGCACGGCTCTTGTTTTGGTCATTTCCAATTTGGCACAAGTGTCAAGGCTATCTATTATCGTTCTCTTTCTTCAGTCATCGTGTACTCTTTCCAACCACTTCATTTTGGATCACACTCCACGTATAGTTATTAAAGTGGTTTTCGGTTTAGATAGTGAGTATGTCCCTAACCGATTCCGGTTCCTTTAATAACCTTCGTAATTAATTTACCGATTGGTCGTTTAATATATTTCAAAACCAATCAATTTCAATTTCAATTAGAATTCGTAAATCAACATTTCGTTAGTCTTTCTAAATCAAATTCGAAAATTTACGTTTCATAAATTCACAATTTCATTTCAAAATTTCCTATAATTCAATTTTAAAGTTTCAATTTAAATATTCATTTAATTTCGTATATAAGTTCCTTCTCTAATCATTTAACTTAATTTTAACGTTCAAATTGATTTAAACGCATTTATCGATTTCATACGATATTCATTAAATTAGTTTATCATTAAAACAATTTCCGTGCAATTTCCAATTCAACAAATTAATCACTTAAGTTTAACTTCATTATGTCAAGCTTACAAATTTAATTTCAATTAAATTTGTCGAATCCAATTCTTTAAATACAAGTCTTGCATTTGTTTTGATAAAACGTATTTTTATTTCTTGGTAAAGAAATTCAGTTTCATTTATTTATTTCCTTCATTACAAATTTCAAAACTCAATTAAAGAAAATTAGTTTCACATATTCAAAAATTCAATTTCTCTTAATAAAGAAAATTCAATTAAATTCAATTATTAAATAATTCAATCTCATTAACTATCAAGTAATTTCAAATCTTAATTATCACTAATTCCAAACTTAATTATTAATAATTTTAAAAATTACTTATTAATAATTCCAAACTTAGTTATTAATGATTTCAAATAATTAATAATGATTCCAAATTAATTATTACTAATTTTAAAATTTAATTATCAATAATTTCAAAACTTAATTATCAAATAATTTAATTTCAATAATTAATAATAATTCCAAATTATTTATTACTAATTTTAAAACTTAATTATTAATAAGTTCAAAACTTAATTATCAAATAATTTAATTATTAATAATTAAATTTTAAACAATGTTCTTTTATCAATTATGACGTTAATATTTGTTTCAAATTCAAATATTCACATTTATGTTCATTCGTATTTAAATTCCAATTTTATCCAAAACCTTATTATTAGTCGAATAAAACTTTATTTTATTTTAAATCAAAACATTGACCAATCGGTTTTAATTTAATTTTCTATCCTAAGTCAAAGTTATTTGGGTATCTATCATTTCAACCCGATTCCATTTCAATTCAAAATCAAAGCATACAAAGGGAACTTGCGGTGTGATAACTGGGATGGTGTCAAAGTAAATAAACAAGCAATAGCATCCATACATAACAATTCAACAATTTATTTAAATAATCCCGAAATAATCGTATTAATTTACATTTGTCATTTATGCAAATTAATATAATTATTTCTAGAATCTACACTATCATTTCATGTAGATTAGAGATTATTACAATATGGTTTTCACATGTCGTTCAATTACAATCCAATATACGTTCAAAGGTTCAAAGTGGAATATATCAAATTCTACGTGTCCATTAACCTAACAATTAAAGTGTCAAGTTTAACTAATCAAATTTAACATATGAAGGCATCAAGTTTAACAAATCAAAGTTCGATACATATAATCCATTTTAATTTGTTAACTATCCTATTTCAAATTTAACTTGCAATTTATTTGTCACTTAATAATAACCATTAACATCCAATTCAACATCACATAGCAATCATTCATACATTCAAACTTGCATAAGAAATTAGTCGTGAAATTTAATTCACCTTTCGTGGATAAGGAAATTGACGCAAAGCAAGAATAAGCACGAATAGAGTCGGTACAATGCGAATAACAGACACTGTAATATCGACAAAAGAAAACGATATTAATACAATGAATGTTTGTATATAATTTATAAATTATACATGTGCTTACCGACGACGGAGAAAAGAACAAGAGCTGAGAGATCGATGTTGCCGCAAAAGAAACTCAGTCGGTTGCTGCAACAACAGAGAAAAGGAAACGATTACTATTTACTCAACAAATCGATACCGTTTAGTTACGTTTTTTTATACACATAGTCGAGACTTTCTTTATCATGCTATAACACACGCATAGTTTCAACTTTTTAAAACCAGTCCAATTTGCTCAAGCACGCAACCCGTAACTCACGCATGAAATAACATGCATGCACAAAACATATTCTTTCCCATTTTAAACTAAGCCTGCCACCACACATACTTAACACACACATACGCTTATTTTATTTTTCCTCTACACTCTCACACATGCAACATTGCACGCTACACTACACACGTACACACACAAACCACACACGCATGCAATCCTTCATCAAAACTTTTTTTTATATAAACAAAACATGCACACACAATGCTCAACACAACACAACACTACACGCAAGAACACTGCACACGCACACAACTCCATTCACACAGTGCCATACACACCTATAATACAAGTTTATGTCCTACTGTAACCCTTGCACACACCCATAAAACGTATGCACGCCACAGCCCCTTCCACACACGCTTGCATGTACATGATTTGTACACGATCCATCTACTTTCACCCACGCATATTCCATTTTTTTTATATAAACAACACACGCACACACCATACAATCACGCACACATGCAACACATGCACGCATCATACACTCACGCACGCATGGGAGGAAAAGGAGATGACTCAGCTGGAGAAGAGGGGAAGGATGCGGCGTGAGGTGGAAGGGGTAGAGTTGTTCGGCAGAGGCTTGGCGAGGTTCGAGTTGCGGTGGTCATCGGTTGGTGGGCGGCTATGTAGGGAAGTTGTTCGGTGGTCGGAGCAGTGGGAACTAGGTGTGGTGATTGAGTGGAGATGAAGATTTGAGGTGGTGATGCGCCGGCCGGAGGGATGGCGTAGGCGCGGTCGCGGGTTTTGGTGGAGGGTGGTTGTGCGTTTCAAGGAGATGGATAGAGTGGGTTTTGCACTTTTATTTGAAAGGTTTTGTTGTTTTTTTATTTTACAGAAAGAAAAAAGTGAGGAAGAAGAAAGGTGTTGGATTGTTTACCTAAAGCTGTTGCAATTTTTGCATGAATAGTGAAATGAAGGAAATGTTGTTTCTTTAAGCCTTGAAATTTTTCAACAGTAACTTCATTATGAATTACAAAAAGCCAACCCAATTTCAAGACAACTACTATTCTTCCAACTAACCAATTTATTACCAGCTGAGATTTATCTTTTCAAATTTTCAAGTGGATACAGCTCAATATTTGGGCTGAGAATGGTTTTAGCCGGTCCGTCTAGAGCGATTTAAATTAACGTGACGATTTCCATCGGACTCCGATTGGCACGAATAAATATACCGTTTTGATCAGTGCGACTATGCGCTTCCAACGGTACATAGATTATTGCGATACGATGGTTTTATAAAATTCGCATTTACGCCGCTTAAATTGTACGATTTGCAAAACAATTTAAACGGAGCAGGCGATGACAGTTTTAGACGAAACAAACTACATTATCTTGATCAGAATATTTTTTACAATATAACTGTGCAAAAATATTTAGATTTGAAAGATAAATTTTACGCAGCTTTATATGGACTGATATACAGTAAAACGCGAATGAAATTTACTGTAATATTTCGCGATGAAACTTTTTCTATTTTCATATCTAACTAGACGTATCTCATAAATAAAGTTTGGACGTAAATTGAGATCGTTTATAAATTTTTAAAATTTTATATTAAAACGATGGATTTAAAATTTTAAACTGGGTCGGAAATTCAGGGTCGTTACACCACCAGTGAAGCACTACCTCTTGCAACTGCCTAGAGGCCAGCCTCCTCTTTTGCTCATCATACAAACCTAGATCTACAAACATTCTCTCAGTGTGCAACAACCAATTCTCAACATCAATATCATCCTCCGTTCCCATAAACGGTCCACTTAGACTGGTGTAATCTTTGCTTAGCTTAGTATAATTATTCCCAACTGGAGCCACAAGATCATCTCCTCCAACTTTACCAGCAACTTCAGCAGAAACTCCTGCTTGCATCATATTGACGAAGAACTAATACATCATCCCCATATCCACCAGTGGATTTCCAGCACTCATATTGGCATCATCATTTTGGTTAACATTAGTCCGTCGACCTTGATTCATCCTGGTATTAGGTCGAGCATATTCGTTGGTTATGGTGCTTCCTCCACCAAGATTTCCTCTTCCATTTCCTGTTTCCATATCTTATTTCTCATAAATCTTCATACGAGCCTTAGTAAGGCACGGAAGAACTGTCTAAAAGAGAGGGGAATACATACATATATATACCTATATATCAAATACAAGTAAGTTACTATGGCTTTATCCCTAACCCCAATCATATTTCTGATTCATTGGATTGTGCTTTAAAAAGCTTTTAGGTTTAACTATTCTTTTAAGTTTGCATAAACCTATGCTCTGATACCAACTTGTAACATCACTTAATTGGATGCCAAAAACTAACGGCTACAGATGAGGCAGTCATCCATAGTTATCAATTCTTGACGATCAAATATGGTAATGTTAGATACATTGAAATGACAGAAACACAAGAATATGGAAAAATTTTAAAACATCAAACAAGTTCCACATTCCATTTTGAAACATTTCAAATTCATAATGTAATCGCATTACAATAATCACCTTTATAGAAAATATATTTGTTACAACATTCGCCAAGATCGATATATGAAGATGCCCCCTTGGATGATCTGAGTATATATATGCAATTTAACAAGTTTGGCTTTACAAAAAAACACTTCGGAATCAAAATAAAAAATTACTCAATGTCACGACCCGACTTTCATCTCCCTGAAAGTCGCATCATCTTGAAGAAAGAAAGGGATAGAAAAGAGAAAAGAAAGAAGAGAAAGAAGAAACAACATCAGAATCTCAACAGCGGAACGAACAAACTATATAAATAACATAAGTATTACATAGTATACAACAATTATCAGAGTTACACAGACAATACAACACATACTAGACAGTTATAAACACCTGTCTAGTTATTACAACTCAAAACACAATACTGAAAATACTCAGAGATACCAACACAGTGGAAACCTATATATCTACACGCAGAAGCCTCCTGCTCCATTGCTCCTCCACAATTCGTCAAAGCTAACCTGAATCCCTTGGCTACTCGTAAAAATTTAAGTACCCAAGAGTTTAAGAAAACAGAAATAAACTCCGGGTCAGACATGGGTCTGGTGTGAGTAATAGGTTAAAGTTGCTTAACTTTTGAAAAACCTTTGAAAAGAAAAGGTATCACATAAGACTTCCCACACATAAACATGGAAAAGTTTTTACCTTACGCTAACCAAAACATTTGATAGGAAATCCGGTGATATTATAATAGGTCTAGGGTTTTCAAGTAAATATGAAATAGCCGAAATTGTTACATTTATTAAATTCCAGCTACTAGCCACAAATGTGGGTAATACAATCAAAAATGAGGGCACTTATTGGATTTTGCATTCCATACAATGGCAGGGCTGCCGGGGTACCGACCGTCACAGTACGTGGCCTAGATCACCGTATCGAGGATCACCCCAATCCTCTGCAACACAAAGACGGAACCATTCCTTACTGAACAGTTTCGAATAAGACCACCCCGCAGTTGTGATCAGCAACCGCACCACAAAGCCGAAATAAAAGGGACATCTAGACAGGGGTAAATCTCATCCTACTTGGGCATGACCCACTTAGCCTTGCTGCACCTCCCCTGTTTTAGCCATTCCCGGTTGATGAGGCTTGAGGCTACGATTACCTTTATAGGACACATCACTTAAAATGCTCATCGTCCACCTGCCGATGTTCTGAAAGCATTCAATCCATACAAGTTCGTTCCGGGTTCGAACGAAACCAAGGCATTATCTCGTTACACTCATTTTGGAATCACCCTTAGAGTTAACGACGGTAACCCTTGCACTCTGAATCTTCATCTTCACTTCAGATTCACGACCTATCGTTAATTTGGATCGATGTGGTTTTCGGATATAAAAATATGGAAACCCGATCCCGGTCTCATCCAACCCAAAACGTGTCTTTTAGGTCCAAGTTGTTTTAGAGTTTAAAACAATTTCAATTCATTATCTATATACACACAAATAGATAATTCACATCACAATAGATAATCAACATTATCGTCATCAACAGATAATCCATATCAGCATTACAAACAGATAATCCATATTATCATCACAATGCAACCAATGCGCCATATCATATAACGTTACTCATCTCATAGCTGAGATTACAAACCATTCAAGGCAACCAATATCATCCATTCATACATAAGCAACGATTCAATAAGCACACCGTCTATAATTAATACATTAAGTACTTAATCTGCAATTAACCAGATATATTAATCGCCCTTGATTAATAACATCCAGTAATTTACTACCCTTAATTACTTCATTAAATAAATTACTCCTTAATTTATTATCTCAATTAATCCCTTGATTAAATACTAAGTAATTTGATCCAAATTACTTCCATCATTAAACATCTTTAATTACATCCAGTAATTATCAATTAATTACTGCCCTAAGCAATTACAATTCCATTAATTACATAAAGTAATTATTCATCAAATCATCAAGTGTTTAAATTAATTAAACTTAATTAATTAATCTAAACTAATCACATTAACACAATTAATTACATCAAGTAATTAATTCATTAATTACTTCTATTAAGTAATCAAACATAAATAATTCCAAAAATGATTATTATTAATTAATTAATCTAATTAATTATTACAATTAACCACTTTAATTAATTGTTAAATAATCTCAAGTTAATGACCTTCATTAACAAATCTTTAATTACTTCTCTCAGATTAACCATTATTAATTACAAATTAATATTTAATTACAATTTAATTAATCTCAAATTATTAAATTAATTAAGTGTTAAATGCAACTTAATTAATCCTTAATCACTCGATTAATTAATATTTAATCATTAATTAAAATTTAATTAATAATCCCTAATTACAAATCAATTAACCTTAATTAATTAATCTTAAGTTTTAATTAATCAATAAAAAACTTAATTATTTAATTAATCATCCATATCATAAATTAATTAAATAATTAATTATTCATTTTAATTAACTTAATTATTTAATGAATCCAAATTCTTAAATTAAAATTTAATTTAAGAAAACATTTCTTACTTATATAATGTATTTAAAACACTTTGTTTCAAATTTACTTTAAATTTCACTTTAAAATTTTAAGATATTAAAATGAATACAATTTTATCTAAACAAGGTTTAAAACAATTTAAAATCTTTTTATCTTACATGTTAAAGAATCATCCATTTATAAAATAAAATTTTAAAAGAATATAAAACAAATTCACTTTAAACATTCCAAGTTATTTTAAAAAAACAAGTTCAATTTAAAATTTTCTTTTAATTTCCAATCTGAAATACAAATTTTTAATCTTCATTCCAAATTTAACTTAAATTTTTAAAAGCTTTACTTACATTCTATGTGACGACCCGCCTTTCTCAACCCCAGAAAGACGTTTCATCATTAAGAAAGAAAGGGATAGAAATAGAAAAGAATAGAAAGAAAGAATAACAACATCAGAATCTCACAGCGAAATGGAATAAAATATAATACATCACATAACTATTACATAGTTATACATACATCAGAGTCATACAATATCATATAACAGGACTGTCATCATATATATACATGTCCATACATACATCCAAAATACAACACACACTAACTACACAGCGGAACTAAATATATAGATACATACGTCTGGCCTTCCTCCAAAATAGCTCTTCCAGAATGTCAACACTTCCAATACCTATCACTTGGCTACTCGTAAAAATTTGAGTACCCAAGAGTTTATGAAAACACAAAATATAAACTCCGGGTCAGACATGGGTCTGGTATGAGTAAACAGGTTAAAATTGTTTAACTTGAAAATCATTTGAAAATAAAGGTATCACGTAAGACTCCCCACAAATAAATACGGGTAAGTTTTTACCTTACGCTAACCAATACATTTTATAGGAAATTCTGTGATATTATAATAGTGTCTAGGGTTTTCAAGTAAATAGAAAATAGCCGAAATTGTTACATTCATTAAATTCCAGCTACTAGCCATGAAAGTGGGTAATACAAAACAAAACCGTAGGGTCTCGTAGGGAAAATTGGATTTCCAACAATGGCAGGGCTACTGGGGTACCGCCCGTCACAGTACGGGGCCTAGATCACCGTACCGAGGATTACACCCTTCTTCCCCTGCAACACAAGGCCGGAACCATTCCTTACTGAACAGTCCCGAACAAGATAACCCCGCAGTTGTGGCCAACAACTACACACTAAGCCGAAATAAAAAGGGACATCTAGACAGGGGAATATCTTGTCCTGCTTGGGCATGACCCACCTAACCTTGCTGCATCTCCCCTATTTTAACCATTCCCGGTTGATGAGGCTTGAGGCTACGATTACCTTTATTGAACATATCTTAGAATGCTCATCGTCCGCCTGACGATGTGTTGAAAGCATTCAATCCATACAAGTTCGTTCCGGGTTCGAACGAAACCGAAGGCATTATCTCGTTACACTCGTTTTGGAATCACCCTCAGAGTTAACGACGATAACCCTTGCATTCTGAAGCACCATCTCGATCCATCATTTGATAAGTCACGACCTATCGTTTAATTTGGATCGATGTGGTTTTCGGAGAATCAAGATTGATTCTTCCGATCCCGGTCTCATCGGATCCAAACGCCATTTAAGGGCTAAGTTGTCTATTTAACTTAACAGTTCAATTTTATATCAGGATTCACAGAACAGATATAACAGATAAATCATATACAATTATCACAGATATCCATAATAATCTCAACATATCACAGAAATATCATCAACAGATATCAAAGTCAATCAACATAATTATCAATGCATACCAAACAGTTTGGTTTATTTAACTAAATTACTTGCTTAAAAATAACTATATTTTATTCTATTTAATTAATTATTGTTTAATTAACTTATTAATGATCAATTAATTACTCAATGAATCATTAATCATCAATTTATTTATTTATTCAATCTTTAATTAATTAATTAATTAATTAATTTTTATTTATTAACTGATACTTAATTACTCAGTTAATTAACTAAAATTTTAATTATTAATTAATAATTAATAACTTACTTATTTAATTACCACTAATTACTTTAATAATTTATTAATAATTTAATTAAAGTGTAATATCTTTAATTAATCTCGTAAGTTAACTTTCATTCACTAATTAACCTTTTTAGTAATAAGCTTACATTCTTAAGATTTGAATTGATTTAACTCATGATTAAATTTTTATTTCAAAATCAACTTAAAGTTCCAATTAAAAATTCAAGTATAAATTTAATCAACAATCTAATTACTTACTGATAATCTATTACCTTTATATATTTACCTAAATCAACTTTTAATTAAAACACTAACTTAACTAATTAACAATTATTTATTGAACTTAGTTACACACCCGTACAAAACTCAGTATACATGTCCATTTGGGAAAGCACCGAGACCAACATCGTTCCTTACTTGAGAAAACTCGAGTTTCCCTCGTCTTTCTCCCGTGTCACTCTCCCATCCCCTTCCCTGTTCTTCTTCTTCTTCCAGTTTATTCTCATTTTTTTATAAAGTTATAAACAGCTGAATCTTAAACACGAGAACGACCCGAAGATTTGATCGAAGCAACACCCCAAATCCTCGAGTATGCGCACGCGACAATCCCCAATAACATGTCAGGCACCTCTTCGCCACCGTGCACGTGCACGGTGGCTCGCCTCCCCTGCGGCGACTCACCACCGTCCCCACAAACCACAAATCACCTTCTCATACGACATCGAAGCCCAAAGTTTTCAATTACAAGTCGAAGCAAAATTCGACCTGTAGCTCGAGCATACGACAACTTCACCGTTGGACGAAACACTCGTGCGGCCACCATACATCACCAGAGGCGACGAACATTCACCAGAACGCCTCTCATAACCTCCTCTAACTCCATCAAAGATTGCAACCCACTCGGTTCACATATGATGCCGAAATCATGAATTTACAGAGCATTGAAATAAAACGAGCTTAAACCCTACGCTAGATTCAAACCCAAAATATATGCATTTGAAAAATAAACTGACATTTTTCTAGAATCAACTAGATTACCATCTTGCTTCCTGTTGATTTACAGAAGTTATAATTAACTCAATCTCCTAAAATTGACAAAAACCCATTTTCGATTCATTTTAAAACTGCTCCTTCGATCCTTGCTTAAAAATCAAGATTTTTATGTTAAAAATCATAGCTTTGAGTGTTTAATCAAGATATAAATTCAAATTATCAAATTAAAATATTTAAATTTCAACATTTGTCTTCTTACTACTGTAACTTAAAGATACAGTGTTAATAACATGTTGTTAAACCCCTGAAACATATTTACATGCCTATGTTTAAAATTAACCACATGTATCAGCAACAAATTTAAAGTTCACACAATCATATGAATAAGCATTTACAAGTATTTTGGCTTGTCTTGTTAAGATTTTAACAATCTGGAAGAACAACTTCCTGTACCACCAAGCAACAGAGAATACCAAGACTATTTATATAAGCAATATCAAAGCACTTCCATTCATAAATTAGAGATACAAGTTTAGATTTGAAATAGTTAAGTTTACTCACTTGATCAAATTTGAATAGAAGATGTTGAAGAAACACTGCAAAAGAAGCTTTCCTGAAACCCTTCTTTGTTTCCCTTTTTTTTCTTTGTTTGTTTTCAGTTTTTCTTCCTTTTAGTTTAAGTTGTGTTCAGTGTAAATGGATAAACTGGAAGTTATAGGTGATATGTATATATGCTTGAACACAAACAAGTGATAACTGGCCAGCCACAATGTTTGACCAAACAAGACACCGGTATTAAATTTTACTGCAAAATGGAAAGATATTGATCTCGGCTCTATGTACTTATTTAAACAATATGTTATGCTAATAAATGCTTATGTTTTTAATTATGATAGCAAGTAATAAATTGTTCACTGACAGTTGCTATTAGTACATAGATATTTATGTTATTTACTTTGTGTTGTACAAGATACTTATCATTATTTCGGCCAAACCTGTTTAGTAAGATACAAGTTTTATTTATTTTATTTAAAGTGAAACTTATTTTATTTTGAAATGGACTTTGTTTTCTTATGCCTGAATGTTTTCATTTGTTAAGTATAACTTGTCTTGTTTCTTTGCATCATTCCACTTGCATATACAGGTTCTATGTTCAAACTTTTCTGCTATGATTTCCTAAAAGTGATTGTTAACATATTGGTTTATTTATATTGTTAGTTATATTTTATATGAAATTGTTTACTTGTACAAATGATGTTTTTAACATTTTATTTAAGGATGTTGTGTTGTAAAATTTGAATGTTGAAGATCATTGTTTGACTAACATACTTGTATTTATATATGTCAAATTATAATTTAGACTTTGTATATTTATATTACTTTGATTACATCTTATAATTATAATTGTGTTTTATTCTAGTTTTGAATGTTTACACCTATATTGTTTTGCACCTCCTTGTTTATGTTTAATATTTTCATGTTTGTTTATTTTAAAACTTATCATTTTAAAAATCAAAATTGTATTCATGTGTATTCTATCAAATATCAAAAATATAAAGTCTTTGATTTGATTCTATTGAATAAGACAAATTTGTTTAAAATGGTTTTGAAGTATTGAATTTTTAAAATTTCTCAAATCAAAACTTCCTTTATAACTGTTAAATATCCAAGATCTCATCAAGTTAAACATTGACAAGCTTATATTTAATTTAATTTAGATTAAATATTTATTAAATATGCTGTCAAAATTCCGGGTCGTTACATTCCTCCCCCCTTAAAAGAATTTCGTCCCTAAAATTTAAACAACAGTTAATTCAAAAAGCTTTTATATTAATCATCCAAACATACATATCATTCATACAATAACAAACAAACAACAGTCTACTCTAACAAACATCACTAGTTATCCGAACATAAATCCGGATAAGTACTCCAAAAACTATCGAGAGTTTCCCAGGTACAGTCTCTGGGATCCTCACTCCATTGCACCTTGACGAGTTTCACCACTTTGTTCCTGAGTTGCTTCTCGTCTCGGTCCACAATCTGAACTGGATTTCTGACTACAGTTAAATTGGGTTCAATTTCCAAATCTTCTTGAATTACCGGTTCTACAACCAGTGTAGAATCCATACTACAAAAACTAAGCACTGTCAGAAGCATATTATATCCACACATCACACGTTAATTCACAGAAATGCACTTCGCTTTACACATAAAACATACAGATTTATAGATATGAGCATGCAACAAGATTATTATACTTAAGCTTTTAAATTAAAAAGTTACTCACCTGTTAAATCCTGATGAGCAGAGCATGATTATTTTAACAACCTTTAATATTTTGAAACTTGCTTTTAAAAACTTTAGTACTTTGAATCCTTCAAACTTGTTTGAATGCTTTAAAAGCTTTTAAACATGTTGCTTTAAAATGCTATAGTTCCCAGGTTGGCTTGTAGGGCAAATTTTCCAGATTGAATAGTGAAATGCAGTTTGCTTGCTTGAAAATGGAATGCAGGATTTCTTGTATCCAGATTTTTGAAAAAAATTTGAATGCATGCTTGCTTTTTGTCTTTTTACAGGGGTTTTGAAGATGATTTGCATGCTGGTTATCGATTGTTGCATGCAGGAAATAATTCTCTGGTTTTACATGCAGTGGCCATTTCCAGATTTTTGAAGAAGGAAATGCAGATTTGCTTGCTTTCCAGATTTACAAACTGACATGCATGCTTTGAAAATGGATCAGGAATTTGCATTTGAACAGGGTTTTTGTATGATGATAAATTCAGATTTGCATGTTTTTGGATATGAGGATGAAGAGTTTTGATTATAGGTTTAATTTAATTTGAAGATGGTTTAAAGTGGAATGTTTTTCTCAGCTGAAAAATTTCTTAGTTCAATGAATTGAAAAATGAGAAAAAGATAGAAAAGGGAAGAAGGCAAGTTTATATAACAATATTTATGATAAATTATAAATTAAAGAAAATTAAAATTAAAATTTGACACTTGGCTCGAATCTTACACTTGTCATTTTAAAATGATTATTAGTTTACATTTGTTATATTAGATCCTAAGATGTTTACACATGTCCTTTTAATTAATTAGTATTTTTAATTAAGGTGTTAATGAAAGTTTTAAACTAAATTAATTAGTTTCTAATACTTATTTATATTTATAACTATGTTTTAAAAGAAATAAAACCATTATATTTATAAATAAAAACAATATATATATCAATCATTTGAAAATAATATTTTTAATCATTTAAAATAAATTTATAAAAGAGATTATAAATTACTTATTATTTACATGAATAAATGTTTCAGATTTAATTGAAATCATATTTATTAAACAATATTTTAAAAAGAAATAAAACAAACATTTTTATAATCTTATTTTAATATAAATTAATATTCAAACTTAAGTCAAAATATATTTTAAACAAATAAAACATTTGTCATATGTATTTAGAATCATTTAATTATTTATAAAATAGCTTTGAAAAGCTTAAATAAAAAATAAATCAAAATTTCCCAATTACCAAAATATTGGAATTAGAAAATATGCTATATTAATTAAATTTAAAACCAAACTCATCTATTTAAAATATATAAAAATATATATACATTATAAATAGAAAACAATTTATTAGCTTATTAAAAGATAAATTCACTAATTAAATATTTAATAAAAGAAGATTATTAAATCAATTAAAATTTATTTGTCAAAATTATCAAATTAATTTAATTTTAAACACAGATTATTAAATTGGTATTGTCAAAAATTCTGGGATATCACAATCCTCTCCCCTTAAAAGAATTTCGTCCCCGAAATTCAAAACAAAGGTAATTTAGCAATCTCATTAAAGATTTAATTTTAAAATACAACATATGTTAATCAAATGCCAACAACCATAGCAACCAATTCACAATCAAAACAAATCTAACTATTCAGAAAAAATTCTGAATAGAACTTCCACGAGTTTCCTCGGTATAAATATCGGGATACTCGCTTTATAGAATCCAAACAATCAATACTACTAAGCTATAGAGTTCCTATTCATATATATATATATATCTACCACTCTAAACAGAATATCAGACTACACACGAGTCTGACTCAACGACCAAACCTCCTGAACTGCTGGTTCCAAAACCAGAGATATATCAAACACGTACTCCCTCAGAGATACGTGAAACATACTGAATCCCAGTCATCCAAACTGGCAATTCAACTCTTGAAAACCTAAGCACTTATCTTACCAAAACACAGAAGAAGTCGAAAACACCTCGGAGCTAGCTTCCAAAACTTACCAAAACTTATATCTCCTTGGATCGGAGAAAAACTTAACCAATCCGACTCCAGAATCCAAATTCCTCCGCTTCTTATCCTCAAAAACTCTTCGGACGATCCTGGGCTACCAACATCCTCCCTGATCAGCTCAACCCTAGCTGATGCTTCTAGAAATAGACTGGACCAAAACAATCCAACACAATGATCTTCTCAAGATCAATCCAAAACCAAGAATACGAACTCTACTCCTCAAACATCGGAAGACAGAACTTACTTCTCCTTATCCGGAAAAGACAAAACAGATGCACTCTCAAACTGCTTCTGCTGCACAACTCTGATCCGAAGTAGAAGAAAATGCCGATGAAGAACACGAGCACAGACTGG
Source organism: Allium cepa (assembly GCA_030765085.1). Lineage (NCBI taxonomy): Eukaryota > Viridiplantae > Streptophyta > Magnoliopsida > Asparagales > Amaryllidaceae > Allium > Allium cepa. The sequence goes on from CM060945.1 coordinate 510,476,248, forward strand.
ACAACCCAGCATAGAAATATGGTTCCATATATTCATAAAGAAAACTCAGAAGTTCCTCCGAAACCAGAGCTGTTTCACCAACTCTATCTCAAGGAAGAATCCTGGAATCCTAGCCGATAAGAAAACTCGGTCTCCAGATGCGGACAAACTTCTGACTTCCCTGAAGACATCCGAACAATATCCAACAACCCAAGAGAATACTCAAACTATCGCAAGTCACTTTGGCGATCAACCCAGCCTAATTCACAAAGAAACTGCTCTTCCTTAACCAGTCAGAAAGCTTATGCTGGCCTAGCCAATTCACCGAAGAAACGAGTCCACTCTACTGCTTCAGAACTCCAATTCAGAAAAAAAATACTCAGCCAGAAAACTTCCGCCAACACGGAACACTCCGAGCTGCATTGCTGACACCAATGCCAAAGAATTCCTAATCCAAAGCTCTTCGAGAAACTCGGAACTCAAAGCAAACAGAACACTCTTTGAACTCAGCCACATTACCGAAACAGACATACTTCCTTACTCTTGTTCCAAAGGAACATCTTTGGAAACATCCATAATCACTGCATCTCATCACACAGCTACTACTTCCTAAGGTATCAAGATACTATCACTCGCTTGCTTCTGCCCAACCGACAGATCCAAACTCAACTCATCCAAATCTGCACTTCAAAGATGAACTCCGAACCTTAACAGGTTTCCTTCAGAGATCGATGAAATCCTTACTCCAAGCAAAACTCACTCGAGACGGTATTGGGTCTACATTCTCGACAAATACACTTCCAACCTCAACATATGAACTCCAACCAATGGTAGTTGTGTTACACACACCACTACCTCATCTACCTTTATAACTTATATTGGAAAAACCTATACGGGTAACCCAACAAATAGGTAGAAATATATATATATATATATATATATATATATATATATATATATATATATATATATTAAAAATGCAAATACGCTCTCTCAAGATAGAAACCATACCAGAGACTAGGTATTCGCTCAACCTAGCGCTCTGATACCAATGGTGACGACCCGACTTTCATCTCCCAGAAAGTCGCATCATCTTGAAGAAAGAAAGGGATAGAAAAGAGAAAAGAAAGAAGAGAAAAAAGAAACAACATTAGAATCTCAACAGCGGAACAAATAAATTATATTAATAACATAAGTATTACATAATATGCAATAATTATTAGAGTTACACAGACAATACAACACATACTAGACAGTTATAAACACCTGTCTAGTTATTACAACTCAAAACACAATACATAAAACACTCAGAGATACCAACACAGTGGAAAACTATATATCTACATGCAGAAGCCTCCTGCTCCATTGCTCCTCCACAATTCGTCAAAGCTAACCTGAATACCTTGGCTACTCGTAAAAATTTGAGTATCCAAGAGTTTAAGAAAAACAGAAATAAACTCCGGGTCAGACATGGGTCTGGTGTGAGTAACATGTTAAAGTTGCTTAACTTTTGAAAAACCTTTGAAAAGAAAAGGTATCACGTAAGACTTCCCACACATAAACATGGAAAAGTTTTTACCTTACGCTAACCAAAACATTTGATAGGAAATCCAGTGATATTATAATAGGTCTAGGGTTTTCAAGTAAATATGAAATGGCTGAAATTGTTACATTTATCAAATTCCAGCTACTAGCCACAAAAGTGGGTAATACAATCAAAACCAAGGGCACTTATTGGATTTTGGATTCCATACAATGGCAGGGCTACCGGGACCGCCCGTCACAGTACGTGGCCTAGATCACCGTACCGAGGATCACTCCCAATCCCCTGCAACACAAAGCCGGAACCATTGCTTACTGAACAATTTCGAACAAGACCACCCCGCAGTTGTGATCAGCAACCGCACCACAAAGCCGAAATAAAAGGGACATCTAGACAGGGGTAAATCTCTTCCTACTTGGCATGACCAACTTAGCCTTGCTGCACCTCCCATGTTTTAGACATTCCCTGTTGATGAGGCTTGAGGCTATGATTACCTTTTGATGTAGGCCAGGAGGAGGTTTCGATTACTTCAAGTCATAATGCAAAACGATCTATGAAATTAGTAAGGTTGAAGTGTTCAAGATCTTTCGGTCATTTGAAGAAGGCCACGATTTTAAGTCGTTCATCTATTTTAAGTCGTTTCCGACTTAACAAAGCATGGGCACGACCTAACGGAGGAGTATTGAATCGTCACCGACCTAACAGAAGCATATTGGGTCGTCTCCGACCTAAGAAATCACGGAATAAAGAATTCCGACCTAACGGGTTCCGATTTAAGGAAGGTGAAGGCCTAGGTCGTACTCAACTTAAGGAGGAAGACTTGGATCGTTCTCGAGTTAAGGAAAAGGAGCTACGACCTAACAATGCCAAGAGGACAGGGATACGACTCAACAGGAATTGGTGGTGCTCGAGTATGATGAGTCGTACACGAGTCAACGACTCATCCATGAGTCGTCTACGACTTATTGGAACAGGTAAGAAGAAGTTCCGAGATAACAAGGCCATAGGTCGAAGGGAAAAGGCTTCAGATTCTACTTGCTCAGGAAATTTAGGTCGTTTACGACTTAACAAGCTACGACCTAGAGGAAGCTTAAGTCGCTCACGACTTAACAGCTACGGAGAAGAAGGCAAGAGTCGCCCACTACTTAACTGGAGAACAGAGGAAGATGTTAATGAGTTACGAGTTACGACCTAAGAGATGAGTCGTTTGAGTCTTAAGTCGTAAGCCTGGATGTTTGTTATCTTTGAGTCGTCTCTTCCTTATGTCGTAAGTCGTTAGGTCGTATACGACCTAAGTGTTGTGTTGCGTTGATGTTGAGTCGTTGGTGATGTATTGTGTTGTAATTTGATGAGTCGTATGTCTCGTGAGTCGTGAGTCGTAAAGTTGTAATATGTTTGTAAATAGCTTGAGTCGGTCAGTATGTAATATGTTGAGTCGGTAATGTATATGACTCGGTCGTGTTGAGTCGTATATGTTATGTTGTATGTTGAGTCGTTGTTATCTTTGAGTCGTATGGACTGTGTTGCGATGTTAAGTCGGCAACGACTTATGATGAGTCGGAGCCTATGAGTCGGCAACGGGTTAAAGGGGCCGGTTGTGTCAAGCTATAAATAGGGAGTGTGTTGTAATATTTTTTGGTTGTTGATTTTGAATAAAATTTCTCTTTTGTTAGCTTTGTGCTTTCATACCAATTGGTAGTTGAGTGTAATCTCCTATCTCCACTTACGTCATTCGAGTGCGCTCGAATCCACGTTTGTTGAAGCCGATTCACGGAATCTAGTGCGCTAGATCAACGTGCGAAGAATCGTAGATCTTTGAACACGGTATAGTGCGCTATCAACGTGTTTGAGATAGCTAGAGTTCGGCATCTTTGGATCAACGAACTTGGGCATTTTGGTATCTTCAACTCACCGATTGCTACATTTCATCGATTGAAGTTTATTTCGAATTATCCGCTGCGTCACCTTTATAGGACACATCACTTAGAATGCTCATCGTCCACCTGACGATGTTCTGAAAGCATTCAATCCATACAAGTTCGTTCCAGGTTCGAACGAAACCGAAGGCATTATCTCGTTACACTCATTTTGGAATCACCCGCAGATTTAACGACGATAACCCTTGCACTCTGAATCTTCATCTTCACTTCAGATTCACGACCTATTGTTAATTTGGATCGATATGGCTTTCGGATATCCAATTATGGAAACCTGATCCCGGTCTCATCGAATCCAAAACGTGTCTTTTAGGTCCATGTTGTTTTAGAGTTTAAAACAATTTCAATTCGTTATCTATATACACACAAATAGATAATTCACATCACAATAGATAATCAACATTATCATCATCAACAGATAATCCATATCAGCATTACAAACAGATAATCCATATTATCATCACAATGCAACCAATGCATCCATATCATATAAAATTACTCATCTCATAGCTGAGATTACAAACCATTCAAGGCAACCAATATCAGCCATTCATACATAAGCAATGATTCAATGATCACACCATCTATAATTAATTTAAAGTAAATTAAATTAATTAGTTTATCTCTAATTAATTTAAAATGAATTAAATTAATTACTTCATCATTATAATCCTGCTTACTTAACCATTAATTGATTACAAATCAATTAATTAATCACCATCTCATTATTCATTTCAATTAATCATTTCTGATTAACAATTTCCTAATTGCAATAAGTAATTAGCTTTTAGATTAATTACACAAGTTAATTATACTTAACACTTTGTAATAATTAACTTTTAATTACTAAATCAATCAATTAACTCAAATTAATTACATTAATCCTATATTAATTAATTACTTCATATATTAATTATTCCTTAATTAATCAATTCTAAATTACATCATTAATTTTATTAATTGATGATTTCTAATTACATTATTTGATTAATCTCTCTATTTAAATTAATTACATTAAGTAACTAAACTGCAATTAACCACATATATTAATCGCCCTTGATTAATAACATCCAGTAATTTACTACCCTTAATTACTTCATTAAATAAATTACTCCTTAATTTATTATCTCAATTAATCCCTTGATTAAATACTAAGTAATTTAATCCAAATTACTTCCATCATTAAACATCTTTAATTACATCCAGTAATTATCAATTAATTACTTCCCTAAGCAATTACAATTCCATTAATTACATAAAGTAATTATTCATCAAATCATCAAGTGTTTAAATTAATTAAACTTAATTAATTAATCTAAACTAATCACATTAACACAATTAATTACATCAAGTAATTAATTCATTAATTAATTCTATTAAGTAGTTAAACATAAACAATTCCAAAAATGATTATTACTAATTAATTAATCTAATTAATTATTACAATTAACCACTTTAATTAATTGTTAAATAATCTCAAGTTAATGAGCTTCATTAACAAAATATTTAATTACTTCTCTCAGATTAACCACTATTAATTACAAATTAATATTTAATTACAATTTAATTAATCTCTAATTATTAAATTAATTAAGTGTTAACTGCAACTTAATTAATCCTTAATCACTCGATTAATTAATCTTTAATCATTAATTAAAATTTAATTAATAATCCCTAATTATAAATTAATTAACCTTAATTAATTATAAGTTTTAATTAATCAATAAAAAAACTCTTAATTATTTAATTAATCATCCATATCATAAATTAATTAAATAATTAGTTATTCATTTTAATTAACTTAATTATTTAATGAATCCAAATTCTTAAATTAAAATTTAATTTAAGAAAACATTTCTTACTTATATAAAGTATTTAAAACACTTTGTTTCAAATTTACTTTAAATTTCACTTTAAAATTTTAAGATGTTAAAATGAATACAATTTTATCTAAACAAGGTTTAAAACAAATTAAAATCTTTTTATCTTACATGTTAAAGAATCATCCATTTATAAAATAAAAGTTTAAAAGAATATAAAACAAATTCACTTTAAACATTCCAAGTTATTTTAAAAAAACAAGTTCAATTTAAAAATTTCTTTTAATTTCCAATCTGAAATACAAATTTTAAATCTTCATTCCAGATTTAACTTAAATTTTTAAAAGCTTTACTTACATTCTACATCTTCATTATAAAATTCAAATCATTTATCCATTTCTAAAATAGTTAAAACAAATTAAATTTAAAACTTATTTTATTTTAAAACATGAAATTTTAAACCAAATTCCAGATTTCAAAAACTCAGATTTAAACTGATTTTAAATTTCTATTTTACAAATTTTAAACTTCAGTTTTAAATTCAAAACTAAATACACTTAAAAGTTGTTTAAAACCAGATTTAAATTTTAAAACTTAAATTATTTCAAATCTTAGATTCAAACTAATTTGAATTCATATTCAATTTCAGATTTCAAAAACTCAATTTAAATTTCAATTTGCATTTTATACTTTTCTTTTAAAAAATAAAAGCAGATCAGGTTTCTGTTTTTAAACTAAAACCTAAAACAATGCATTAACTCGAGTCTTCCCTAACTTGACTTCGAGTCAGAAACCTATCTGCTTCAAGTCCTTCAATCGAATCACTTGAGATAAACACGAGAACTAACCCATTGCAAAACAAACTTCACCAGAATTGAAAAGGTGCACCGTGCACATGCACCTACGACGCCGGCCATCCTTGATCATCATCGCGACCTCCCCATAGTCACCGATCACCCAAACACCAGAATCCGGCCACACTACGTCTACCCAAACCTGAAATCGAATCCAAGTTTACATCCAAACCTGGAAACAAACAGTACACACTACAACCCCAAACCTGTCAACACCTTCCCCCTGAAGCTTCGACCACTGTCACCACTAAAACTCCGGTGAAGCCTTCGACAACTCACCATCTTCCAATGATCAAGGAATAGTTGAACTCGATCAACTATACTTGCCGAAATGATCACTTCTTTCCTAACCCAGAAAACTAGGGTTAGAATCTTCAAATCCCAATCACAACCTCAAAAATGAAAATCAACCCAATCTAATAATTTTCTCATCATCTCTGATAACTTCTCCTCCTCCGGAAACAATCTCGGCACCTCAAACCTCTTGTGGCATCAGAGATGCCCTAAAACACAAAATACTGATAATGAAGAACTGCTCTTTAAATATATCATTAAAAATTGTAATTCTTTGTTTAAAATTCATGATTTTGAATGATGTTTTGATATATAACCCTGAAACATAAATTCATATAGTTTGAATTTTACACTTATACAATTTTTGCTCTGTTATTTATATTTCCAGGCAATACAAAAATATCTAACACATATAAATTTTTAAAACTTTACTTTATGTCATAACAATCAGGTTTGTTTTGAAGTACAAATATTATCAGAGATTGTTATAAGAGGGAAATGGATTTTTAACAAGAATACATACTACAAAAACTAAGCACTGTCAGAAGCATATTATATCCATACACATCACACATTAATTCACAGAAATGCACTTCAATTTACACATAAATCATATAGATTTACACATATGAGCATGCAACAAGATTATTATACTTAAGCTTTTAAATTAAAAAGTTACTCATCTGTTAAATCCTGATGAGCAGAGCATGATTATTTGAACAACCTTTAATCTTTTAAAACTTGCTTTTAAAAACTTTAGTACTTTGAATCCTTCAAACTTGTTTAAATGCTTTAAAAGCTTTTAAACTTGTTGCTTTAAAATGCTATAGTTTCCAGGTTGGCATGTAGGGCAAATTTTCCAGATTGATGAGAGAAATGCAGGTTGCTTGCTTGGAAATGGAATGCAGGATTTCTTGTATCCAGATTTTTGAAAAAAAATTGAATGCATGCTTGCTTTTGTCTTTTTGAAAATGAGTTACAGGGGTTTTGAAGATGATTTGCATGTTGGTTACAGATTGTTGCATGCAGGAAATAATTCTCAGGTTTTACATGTAGTGGCCATTTCCAGATTTTTGAAGAAGGAAATGCATATTTGCTTGCTTTCCAGATTTACAAACTGACATGCATGCTTTTGAAAATGGATCAGGAATATGCATTTGAACAGGAGTTTTTATATGACGATAAATTCAGATTTGCATGTTTTTGGATATGAGGATGAAGAGTTTTGATTATAGGTTTTAATTTGATTTGAAGATGGTTTAAAGTGGAATGTTTTTCTCAGCTGAAAAATTTCTTAGTTTAATAAACTGAAAAATGAGAAAAAGATGGAAAAGGGAAGAAGGCAAGTTTATATAACAATATTTATGATAAACTAAAAATTAAAGAAAATTAAAATTAATATTTGACACTTGTCTCAAATCTTACACTTGTCATTTTAAAATGATTATTAGTTTACATTTGTTATATTAGATCCTAAGATGTTTACACATGTCCTTTTAATTAATTAGTATTTTTAATTATGGTGTTAGTGAAAGTTTTAAACTAAATTAATTAGTTTCTAATACTTATTTATATGTATAGCTATGTTTTTAAAGAAATAAAACCATTATATTTATAAATAACAATAATATATATATCAATCATTTGAAAATAATATTTTTAATCATTTAAAATAAATTTATAAAAGAGATTACAAATTACTTATTATTTATATGAATAAATGTTTCAGATTTAACTGAAATCATATTTATTAACCAATATTTTAAAAAGAAATAAAACAAACCTTTTTATGACCTTATTTTAATCTAAATTAATATTCAAACTTAAGTCAAAATATGTTTTAAACATATAAAACATTTTTCTTATGTATTTAAAATCATTTAATTATCTATAAAATAGCTTTGAAAGGCTTAAATCAAAAATAAATTATAATTTCCCAATTACCAAAATATTGGAATTAGAAAATATGCTATATTAATTAAATTTAAAACCAAACTCATCTATTTAAAATATATATAAATATATATATTATAAATAGAAAACAATTTATTAGCTTATTAAAAGATAAATTCACTAATTAAATATTTAATAAAAGAAGATTATTAAATCAATTCAAAGTTATTTACAAAAATTATCAAATTAATTTTAAACACAGATTATTAAATTGATATTGTTAAAAATTCTGGGATATCACGCTCAAAGTAGCTATAATGCCTCCTACACGTCTCTGGTAGCTTATTTGTCTAATGAGGTACCTGAAAACCTTAACTCTCAAACTACTAAAAATCAATTGAGTACCCGAGAGTGTAACGGTAAACCATAAACCTTGAGTCGGACACAAATCCTAATATGAATAATAATTTACCATCTCAAATCTTTTAGATATCTAATGAGACCATGCTGCTTGGCGAAACGGGTTTACCCCTCACTAGTATCCTAAAACCATTATAAAACCATATACTATGCTCCTATATCCACAATGGTTAAAAAAATTCAAAATAACATTATATGATGATATGCAAAACAAGTGAATCAATTCTGGGTTACCCATCCCTATTCATTTGGACTAATCTGTCTCAGTTACAGTTTCTAGGGTTACAATTAACCTAATAATTTTCATGGGCTGACAAATAATCAGTTAAATGATTAAGGACTCCCTGTCCGGTTACATAGTTTTCATAGGATCACTATGAAACTATTGTCCTCTGCCAATACCTTTACTGTTTCATGGGTTCTCCCCGTACCTATTGGTAACTCCAATATCATTTCTCCTATCCTAGTTTTCATGGGTTGACTAGGATCCTATTGACTTCTGTCAATATCTTAACCCTGATATAGTTTTCATGGGTTCACTACAAAACTATTGTCCCCTGTTAATATCAAATCATAGTTTTCATACGTAACTATGAACCTTCCTTTCTGACATCTTCATTTATACATAGTTTTCATGGGCTTACTACATACCTATTAGCCTTTGCCAATATCTTTTCCTATACATAGTTTTCATGGGCTTACCGCAAACCCATTAGCCCCTACCGATATCTTTCTTTAATATTTTAGTATCCTATATTCTATCTTCCTGCCTCCTAGATGCAATTCTACTTATTCAGGAGTTAACTTAATTTATATTCACTACCGGGTCAACCTTGCTGGTTATTCTTCCCTTTCTTAAAATACAATTATGGGTCCATTACAACGTGAATATATACATATATGAAGAAGCAAGCATAATAACTTGGTTAACCCCTTTAACCTATTAATCAAAGAAAACTTCTTCAAAAACTCCTTTTCAAAATACTTTATTTATTTATATGCCATGGTTTTCCTTTAAAATGAGACCAGGTTCTTTGTTTTGACAGCTAAGGCTTTCGAAACCTTTAAAACTTTACTTTTGACCTCACAGGATAACCTCCATCAGGAGCAAGTAAATCTCTTTTCTAAACATTAGGCCCCTGCCTTTCGAAACACTTTAAAACTACACTTTCGAAAACTTTCGAATGCAATAAAGTATAACTTATAAACTTTAAGAAGCATAGCTACGAAACCATTGAAAGTACCCCTTTCAAAAACTTTGAAAGTACCCCTTTCGAAACTTTTGGAAGTATCCCTTCCAAAACCATTGAAAGTTCCCCTTTCAAAACCATTGGTTTTATATTTAAAATTATCATATGGGTCAATGTGAATATAAATGCAAGTATCTTTTTCGAAACGATGCTTCATCAGATAAATTATTGGGGAAAATTGATGGCGTCAGCACCATCCCTTTCGAAAGCTTCAAAACTTATATACCAAAACACGGAAGGATAGCATCGAAACCTCCTTTCGTAGCCATTACCTTTGAAACCTTGGACCCTTTCGAAAACATTTAGGAAGTGGCTTAGAACATCTTCAAAACAAAAACTTCCCCTCAAAAGCATTGATGGCTCCAATACACTCGAAAGGCAAAAGCATGTTAGCAGGGTTTCGACTAGGTCGGAACCACTACTTTCTAAAGAATTATTTTACAAATAAAGGAACTCATTCGAAAGCTCTTACTTTTAAAACATAAAATGGCAACCCCTTCAAAGCTATTAAAAACCTCCCTTTTAAAATCATATGTTTCGACTCCTTAGAAGGATTTAATAAACAAAGGCAGGCGCTTAACTTTCAAAAAAACAAAGGTATTAACCCCATCGAATGCAATGCTTCCGACACCATGCCTTCCGCCTTTCTCCAATCCACTTCGTACCAATATCATTGATACGCTGTGTATTAGTTTGGGCCTAGGTGGGTTTCAACTGAGTTGAAGCGGAAGCATTAGAGTCGTAAGGCACTTCTAATAGAGGCGGAACCTCCTTTTCTGAGTAAAAGATGATTAATGCCAATTAAAGCATATTCTACCTAACTTACCTACCCATATGTAAACTTATGATTGGTTGCCTCAACTTTTTAAATTCTTTACCAAAATAACTGCCGTTTATTTTCAAACTAAACCAAGGTTAATTTTAGCAAATAAGCCCTTTCATTAAGCAAAACCAATATTGCTAATAAGTCCTAAAATAATTTATTTCATAAGTAAATCTCTGAGGAAATATCCCCAAAAATTATAGAAATTCACTTTCATCATGTTATCTAACATATCAAAATTTCAGACAATTTCTTCCTGAAATAATCGAAAATAAATTTAAACCCAATTTTATCATAATTTCCTTTGAAAATTCATAGTATTCTTTCCATAGCTTGGAAAATTATCAAAACAAAACACAACTCCAAAATCATGTTTTACGTAACATAAAAATTTCCCATAGCATTCAAAGATCATTTACCATCCGTTTCGCCTTATAATCGCATAAATCCCCATTTAAACTTCTTGTTTAAATCAAACTAATTATATTTCAAGCATATCATCATCTAAATCATCACAAAAATGAATTTAATCTTAAATCCAAAAACATATGATTATCAAACAAAATGGAAATGGTATAAATTATTATTCACCTTGAATAAGATAAGGAGATTAGATTGAGATTGAAATTCATTCCCCTTGCTTTAATTCTTTAGCCTTTGATTTTATTTCTGTTCTCTTTTCTTCCTAGCAATGGCTGGCTCCTTCTTATGTTTGCATTTTACATTTTTTTGGAAATGAGAAATGAACACGCATGGCATAAGGAAAGAAAATATATAAGGCTTATAATAATACGGTGCGGCTATTTACCATTATGCCCTTGTGTAATTTGATTAGCTTGAATACCACTTTTATGCCTATTTAATCTATTAAGCATGATCATTGAATGTTTATTCAAATCTCAATCCTCTTATCACTTAAAATTTACATTATTCTATTTAATTTGTCTAATTAAATCTCCTGAATAATGTTATTAAAAATTAGAGGGGTTAGATGATATATCGATAAAATGACCAAAAATCATTTTATCAATGAACAGCTGTTTGACATCCGATGTCGCTCATGGAGCTGGATAAATACACTCATTTATCTATATAAGTGAGAATATGTAATAAAGTTATTTATTTTATTTTTAAAAATTAAAAGTTTGTACGACATCATTAATAAAGTCACTATTTTGGAATAATTGTTTTTTGAATTTAAATTAAGTTTAAATGATTTAATAATTATTTTAATTATTAAATGAGCCCTTTTAATTATTATACAGTGATATAAATATTATTGTTAAACTTTGTTTGCAGATATATGTATATTAACTAAGAAGTGAAAATATGACAGGAAATTGAAATCGGAATTCGTAATGATTCAACGTGTAGAAGTTATATAACATTGTGCATTACATGTGACATATATATGCACATATAAATGTACATATACATGAAGATATTCACATGCACATGGATACACACATATATACATGTACATTTTAATGTAAAATAACAAAAAATATCTAGATATTTTCTCATTTCCTTAACCCTTAAACATCCTAAATTCAACCTCTTACACATCCAAGTACATGCACATGGACAAGCACATAGGGAGGGGAGGATTTCGGTCGAACCATGTGAGGAAAGAGGTGTGATGGATGAGCAAAATATGATGTATATGCACTTAAATATCTTGATATTTTACTCCTTCCATTTGCCTATAAATATCCACCATCCATCTCCACTTCCATTCACTTATTCTTCCTCATTTTCCTAACCGTTCCTCTCTATTTTCATAGCTTCCTTACTTATAGAAATAATGGAAAAATTATTTGCAAAAGAATATAAAATTATATAGTGTGTGTGTGAGTGTATCAAACCACTTCAGAACTATCGCAAAACTCCTCCTTTCTACCTAATTACCCCATGGCCACCACACTATTCCTCCATAGCCGAGCCTTCCTACCCTCCTAGCCAAGGCCATAAGTACCTATGACCATCCCAAGCAAGGGCCGAGCCATCTAGAGGCATTAGTGCAAGGGTTCATGAGCTTAAAGTTTGATTTAGCATCGCTATAGCCATTTTTAAGTTAACTGTTTAATCCGAGCTTAGAAAACTTCACTTATATTCATATATATACTTTGGATGATGATGTGATATATTGTTTTCTTGCTATGATTTGATCATCATGTTTGTTTATTAAATATTGTTTTTAGGATGTGTAAAATGGTCACGTTTAAATACACATCAAAATATCACAAAGAAAATCACTTTCCTTTTTGTAAATGAAACGGTGTATATGGAATGTTTAAACCTCCTAAAAATGGTTTAAAAGGATTTAACAACATTTTATAAACATTTAAAAGTGTTTTATAAAAGTTTAAAAAGAATATGAAATTTAACTTGATATAGTCGCGTCGTATAATGGCAATTCGCGATTTGACATCGTAGAAAGTTAAATATGTTTATATGATAGAGTCAAAGTCGAATTTCTTTCTAATAATAATTTCCCTAACTCTTATAACTATAGTTTTCAAACGAGGAAAGAAAATTGAGACTTTGTTCAGTAGATTTTGAAATATGAGAAAATCAAGTTTTCAAAATAGTCATAGTTTGGAAGTTCGAAAACCAAAACGACAAATTCTTTATAAATCATATTTAAATTATTGGAAAAATTCTATAAATATTTTAAATGAGATATAATTAATAAAAATGGATTTATTAATGATAGAAAAGTTGTTTTGATCGAATAAGCCTTTAAAGCACTATTCGCAGCATTTTTGCAGCACTTATTATAACTTTTTAAATATGGCTTTAAACTTAAGTATTCTTTCCCAATCTTTTATAAATGCTTTTAAATAAATAATTAAGTATTTTAAAAATTATTTGGAGGTTTTATAATTTATTTTAAAAGATTTAAATAAGTGATTTAGAGAACAACTATTAAAATCAAGTGATTTAAACTTGGCTCTAAAAGTAAATGAGTAGACTAGATTTGTCTATTCATCAGATCCAAATGTGAGGTACTTAAACTGTGGAGATGTTTAGAAGCAACTAATTCCATGGCTTACCTGGACACTTTCCTGGGCGAGGAATAAATAAGGTCGAAATGTCAAAAACGAGACAAGTATAAAAGATTCAAATTTACAAATTTAATTTAATATAACTCGGATTCTATAGAGATTATCTTCTTATACGTGGTATTAAATTCCAAAGAGGGAACTCATACTATCTATGTGAATTTAAAAGGTGATTTCACCATTATTTGACAAATAGTAAAGGTTGAATGCGGAAATTAATGTTGAGTAGAATTAATATATTCTATCGACCACTTTTAACTCAATAATATTTTCCAATATGACTTATGAAAATAATTTGGTATTTCCAAAGTTAAAGAGAGGTTTAATAATTTAATATATACTGAAAGAAATGTTTTAAAGATATATATCTCTAGAAGATATTATTTTTGATAAAAAGAAGCCATTAATCAAATGATAAGCACCTATTTACTTAATATCATTTTATCGATGATTGTTTCAAAGGTACCGGTGCCGGATTTGAGTGATTCTTGTCCAAAAACCACTTCGGTCTAATTTACGTATTCAAAGTAAAAACATGGAATAATATTAAATAAAATGAAGGGCTTCTTGTCACGGACCCTCGAGGGAAATTTTCCATATCATATAAATGTGGCAGTAGTATCTTCATTTAATTATCGATGCAAGGGCTGCTTGTTACTAATCCAAAGGATAACTCCTGATAGGATGTGGTATGAGAGTTCCATCAGTTTGTTACTATTCTTGGATAACTTGAATGGACAAATGTCCGACGTTCCATTTTGAGATCACATTGATTGATATCTATGAACGTATCATCTTTTTCGTGATGGAGAAGGCAACTTTTCTTAGCTTAACACCCTTTCCTAAAACGTACGAGCTTAGGAGTTATACATTTGTTGAAATCAGTTGTGTGATTGAGGAATGGAAATGTGGCATTCAAATTGAAAATATGTGCTATGAAAGGTAAACATTGCCTTAAGCCTCCCAAACCGAAAATGGAAAATAAAATTGGGTTGAAGAAGCATGGCTATGTGGGTCGCACCCATTAGGAGAGGTCATCGCATTTCTAGATACACTATGTAATATGAGTTGTTATATACGCTTTGGGATCTCGGTAAAGGTTGGGAATGACCAGGGTGATGACATATTTGATACTATGATGAAAGTGGCAGGCTGGTCCTGTTTTGGTTTAGGCGCCTAGTATTTGGGCCCTAAGTACATCCCTCTAGAGGTGTACTGTACGGAAGGTAGTCCCTTACCTTGTCATTGTATGGAATCAATCTCTAATAAGTGCCTTTGGACTTAGTTGTGAACATATTGTGCCGTCAAATTTAACCAATATAATAATTTCAGCAATTTTAATACGGTTATTTGAAAAACATTTTTCAAAGAATGTCATTAAAAATAATATTCATAGATTTTGCATAGCAAATATTTTGGTTATCATAAGGTAAAAACCAGTTCCGTGTTTATGTGTGGCATGGTCTTATGAGATACCATTTGTTTTTAAATATCTATATTGTGAGTTTCTCACACTAGTCCCATGACTGACCCAGAGTTTATTTTATATTCCCCTTAAACTCTGCATTCCCTATTTTCTTAGGTAGCAAATTAGTTAGGTAATCTTGAGCAATTTGCATGGAGCATGGAGCCTGGAGCCTGGAGCTGGAGTGTCTTCTGTGGATAGTTATCTATTTTAAAATTTTCATTGTATTAAGTATCTACCAACACATGTAGGGACATGTCGTTATCACTATCCTGGATGGATTAGCACTTACCTTAACTTTGATACATCATTTTAAGTGTGATTGTACATACCATCTTCATGTGTAATTTAGTGTTGAATACGATGTGAGATTCTGTTATTGTTATATCTTCAATCTTTGGTTTTTCCCCAAACGTCGATTTTCTAGCACTTGAATTTGTGGTACATGAATACTAAGGATGTATTAATATCGATTTTCAAGGGTCAAAAATCCCATTCATTACATTTGATATCAGACCGAAAGTTTACGAATACCTAAGCCTTGAGGAGGTCGACTTGTTAGAAATAGGATTAGTAATACCCTAGAATGAGTATAGTCAATAAGAGTACATAGTCATAATCTTTATCCATCCAAATTATTCTATGCTAAATACCCATTCACTAAGATTATCTCGTCTATATATTCTAGTGGCATTCCCTTACTATATTCAGGTAGTGGGAAATGAGTAACCTTCGACAAGGAATGGGAGGACCTTAGGTTGATCTTGCTACTTTCTGCAAGAATTATACCAACTTGGAAGGAAATCCATTTAGGAACATAGAA
This sequence comes from Allium cepa, assembly GCA_030765085.1. Classification (NCBI taxonomy): domain Eukaryota; kingdom Viridiplantae; phylum Streptophyta; class Magnoliopsida; order Asparagales; family Amaryllidaceae; genus Allium; species Allium cepa. Next base: position 510,492,414 of record CM060945.1, read on the forward strand.
TATGTTATTGAGGTCATGCTTGGCTCCACTCATACGAGAGAATCTTTAAGGGATTTTGCAACAATAATGAAAAGAAGCGCTTCTTGGCATCTTGGCAATTACAAGAACAGGCCATAGCCTGGTGGGAGTCAATTACCGTCAAGGAGTCAGAAGATAATTTTTCATGGGAAAGATTTAAAGAAGTTTTTGAAGAGCAGTATAAACCCGCTGTAGGAAAATCATATCTCTACAAAAGCTTCATGGCCTTAGAACTGGGAGAAATGTCGGTGGAAGAATATTCGAGAAAGTTTAATGAATTATCTATTCTTGGGCCTGGACTAATAGATACTCCCCTTAAGAAGAATGAAATGTTTGTGGCTAGGTTGAGAAAAGGGTTTCGTGATCGAATGACTACTTACCTAAGGGGATCATTCATGAACCTAGTAGATATGGGTTTGAGATATGAAATTCTTGATGGGGATAAGCCAACGTCAACACTAAATATTAGTAGTAGTAGCAACAATCCTAGCAAAAAGGAGCTAAATCCGAAGGCAAAGAAGCGACATGGAAGGAAGAAGAGAAATAATTCAAAAGGTGTCACTTATGGATATTGTGAGAATAAAGGACATATAGTTGAGAATTGTAGAAATAAGCAGCAAAGAAGTACCATTTCTTCCATGACACCCTATTCTAATTGCCACCAATAAGGGCATATGATAATGTTTGTCCATTTATGGAGATATTCCAAATAGCCGACGCCTATACTATGGAAGAATAACTATTAACTTTGGAAGAGACCAAGGAAAGAGGAGTTTTGGAAGTACTGTCTGTCTTTAGGGTAGTGTGGTTAAAATATTATTTGATATTAAGGCTTTTCGCAGTTTTATTCCCAAAGAATTGGTTGAAAATTCGAAGCTTACCACAAAAATAGTAGATACTCGTATTTGTTTGTTAAATCCTATAGGTGGTACAACAAACCATTGTATGATTTGTGGAAATGTCCAACTTACCTACATTTCCTATTATTTTTCATATGGCATGCTTGTTGTTGATTTTATTAGATTTGAAGTTTTGCTCGGTATGGTTTGGCTATCTATGCATGAAGCTATTATTGATTGTGTTAAGAGGACAGTATCTGTAAAAAACAAAGTTGGGAAATACACTTGAAATATGTTGTAAAGAGCCTGGTCTAATAAGGGATATTTCCTATATACACTTGATTCATCCCAAAAAGATTTAAGGATAATACCAATTATCAGAGAATTTTAAGACATTTTTGAAGAAGTTAAGAGTTTGCCTCCACACTGAGAAATTGAGTTTCGTATCAACTTAATTCTTAGTGCAAGGCCCGTTATTCACCTTATTCGAAGGATGGCCTCAAAGGAGAAGGATGAATTTCAAATAAATGAGTTGTTAAAGAAAAGATTGATAATACCAAGTCGCTCAAGTTAGGGTGTAGAAGTGGTTTTCATCGCAAAGTCTGAAGGCTCCCTTTAACCATGCATAGATTATCGAGACCTAAATAAAAAAACAATTAAAAATAGTATCCTCTACCCTGTATAGATTACTTGTTTGATCACCTTCATGGTGCCCGGTTATTCTCAAAAATGGATCTACTCATAAGAATCCATCAGTCAAGAATAACCAAAGACATGACTGCGTTCAGAGGTCTAGAAAGCTTCTATGAATGGCTAGTTATGCCATTTGAGCTAACCAACATGCCCACCTACTTTATGGACCTCATGAAAAGAGTATCTAGATAAGTACTCAATAGATTCATATTAGTTTTCATTGATGACATTCTTATATATTCAAAGACTGAAGAAGACTACGTAAAGCATCTAGAGAGTGTATTGGAGATATTGAGGACGAACGCACCAAAGGAATTTTTTCAACATGCTACTTTTGGGAAAAAGAGGTAAGATTCCTTTGGCATATCATGTTAGGAGATGGAGTTTTGGTGGATGCAGCCAAGATTTCAACTATCCAAGATTAGAGGCAACTACAGACACCAAAGGACGTTCGCAGTTTCTTGGGATTAGTCGGATATTATCGGAGGTTTATCTAGGATTTCTCCAAAATTTCCTCTCACTTAACAAAGATGACTATGAAAGATGTAATGCTTGAGTGGACATAGGAATGTGAAGAAGCATTTCGAAAACCCATGAAAAGGTTTACCACTGCTCTCGTGTTAGCAATTGCCGATGAAAGCGGCGAATTAATCGTATATACTGATTAATGTGGGAAGGGATTTGTGCCGATCTGATGTAGCATGGAAAGGTCATTGCTTATATAAGTAGATAATTGAAGATCCATGAAAGGAATTATGCAACACATAACTTAGAGCTATTAGTGTTCACATTAAAAATGTGGACACATTATCTATTGGGCAGGAATTCCTTATAGTTTATTTAAATAAAATTTGATTGACCCTTGTAAATAATATCCTTCTTTAAATAGGTGAAAAGTTTGAGCTCTTCACAGACCATAATTTTTGAAATATCTTTTCACTCAGAAGGACTTGAATATGAGGCAACAACACTGGTTGGAATTCCTTGCATCATATGATTTGGATATTCTATATACAACAGGAAAAGCCAATGTTGTGGCAGATGCTTTAAGTAGAAAGCGTGCCATTATAGCTTATTTAGTGGCGTGTCTAACATTGATTTTTCATATAAACGAGAGTTAGCTCAACGAACCAATCATTACAAGAATAGCCAGGGAAGTGGAGGAGAATGTAATCCAGGGAAGATGAATAGGATCAAAGTGGAAGAACAGGGAATCTTAAGAATGAATGGAAGGATATATGTTCCCAATATTGATGGGGTATGATAGAAAGTTTTACCTGATGTCACAATTCTTTACTCGCAATTCACCCCGGATTTACAAAATGTATAAAGACATGAAAATATTTTCTGGTGGGGAGGTACCAAGAGAGACATTTCCATCCATGTGAGTAGATGTGCAAATTGTCAACAAATCAAGAGTGATCAACAAAAGGTTGGAGGAGTACTCCAGCCGCTTGAAATTCCAACTTGGAAATGGGGCCAAATATAAATGGATTTCAACGATGGCTTACCATGATCTAGATAGTGAAATGAAGAGATTTTGATTATCGTGGATCGCTTAACCAAGCACGCACACTTTATCCTAGTAAAGCCAACGAGAACAGCTGCATGTCTTGTAGAAATATACATGAGGGAAATAGTTCGAATGCATGGTGTCCCAAGTAGTATAGACAGTGATCGAGACCCACTCTTTTCCCGTAAGTTCTGGAAGGCATCGCAAACAACTTTAGGAACGAAGCTGATACTCAGCACCGCATATTATCCCCAGACCAACAGGTAGACTTAAAGGGTAGATCAAGTGTTGGAAGATCTTCTAAGAGCTTGCATCTTAGATTTTGGAGGTTCTTGGAAAAATTATTTTCATCTTGTTGAGATCTCCTATAACAACTGTCATTAGGCTAGTATTGGCATGGCACTGTCCGAAGCTTTATATGGTCATTCGAGCAGATCTTCCGCATGTTGGAGCAAGACCGGAAATCGGTTGGTACTAGGTCCTGAAATGATTAGAGAAGCTTTAAAAAAGGTTGACATGATTACAAAGAAGATGAAAGAAGCCCAAATTAGGCGGAAAATTTACGTAAATACACGGCGTAGAAATTTAGGACTCTCAATCGAAGATTTTGTATTCTTGAAGGTTCCTCCAATGAGAGAAGTGGTAAGATATGGATGGACAGGAAAGTCAACAACTCGATTTATTGGACCTTTCTCCATCCTTGAGTGGATAGGCCCATTAGCCTGTCATGTGGATTGACCAAAAGGTTGTCTGGTGCGCACAATGTCTTTCACGTATCCCATTTATGAAAGTATGCGCATGATCTAGAGCAGATTATAGAAACAACTAAGATTTAGAAATTGAACCAAATTTCACATTTATTAGATGACCAGTTCGAATCTAGGATCATGATGAGAAACAATTGAGAAGAAAAGTTATGAGATTGGTAAAAGTCCAATGTAGTGGTGATGGAGAAGACATTGCCTGGGAAACAACAGACAGAATGAGGGAAGCATATCCTGAATTTAGGATTGATGTTGTATCGGGGTGGTGTACTCACGGCCTATGGTGTAGTCACTTATCATATCTTGTATATATTTCATTTTGTTAAATATTTATATTAATATCAAGTCAATTTCTTCTTATCTTAATTTTGAGGATGAATTTTTTAAGGGGGAAGTACGTAACGACCCAAAAATTCATCACCTCGAAAAAATTTCAAAATATTCAAAAATAAGATATTTTGACATAAATGATAATGTTTTAACAGAAAATAATATTAGTAATCTTATGTTGAATATATATATATATATATAATATTTTTTAGAACATATATCGATAAAATGATAAAAAATTGTTTTATCGATAAACAACTCTTTGATCATCCGACATTGCGCACGGAGCTAGATACATACACTCATTTATATAAGCGAGAGTATGTAACAAAAAAATTTATTTTATTTTGGAAAATTAGAAGTATATTTGACATCATTAATAATGTCGCTATTTTGGAAAAATCGATTTTTGAACTTAAATTGAGTTTAAATGATTTAATAATTATTTTAATTATTAAATGAGACCTTGAAATTATTATATAACGATAGAAATATAGTTATTAATTTTGATTATATATATATTAACCGAGAAGAGAAAATATGACCGAAAATCGAAAGTGGAACTCGTAACGATTCAATATGTAGAAGTTGTGCAACATTGCGGATTATATGCGACATATATATGCACATATACATATACGAAAACATGAGACATTCACATGCACATGGATACGCCAATATATACATATACATTTTAAAATAAAATAACAAAAAAAATCAAGATATTTTCTCATTTCCTTAACCCGTAAGCATCCTAAAGTCAACCTCTTACACATCTAAATGCATGCACATGGCCAATCACATGGGGAAGGGAGAGGGGTTTCAGCTGAATCGTGTGAGATAAGAGGGTTATGGGATGGTGAGCAAAAGATGATGTACGTGCACTTAAATATCTTGATATTTTACTCCTTCCATTTGCCTATAAATACCCACCATCCATCTCCACGTCCATGCACTTTCTTCTTCTTCATTTTCCTAAGCTTTTGTCTCTATTTTTATGGTTCCATACTTAGAGAAATAATAGCAAAAGTATTTTCAAAAGAAAGTTTAATTATATAGTATGTATTTATGTATGTGTGTGTAACAAACCACCTCAAACGTATCACAAAACTCCTCCTTTCGACCTAATTACCCCATGGCCACCACACTATTCCTCCATAGTCGGGCCTTCCTAACCTCCTAGCCAAGGCCGTGAGCACCTACCACCATCCCAAGTAAGGGCCGAGCCATCTAGAGCATTAGTGCAAGTATTGTGAGCTTAAAGTTCAAGTTAGCGAAGCTATAACCATTTTTAAATTCACCTTTTAATCCAAGGTTAGAAAAATCCACTTATATTTATGTATGTATATATACTTAGGATGATGATATGATACGTTGTTTGGTTGCTATGATTTGATCATCATGTTTGGTTGTGAAACATTATCGTTTGGATGGGTAAAACAAGTCATGTTTAAATACACCACGAAATATCACAAAGGAAATCACTTTCCTTTTTATAAATGAAATGGTGTATACAGAATGTTTAAACCTCTTGAAAGTGGTTTTAAATGATTTAATAATGTTTTATAAACATTTAAAAGTGTTTTGACAAAGTTTGAATAGAATATGAAATTTAAGTTGAAATAGGCACGTCACGTAACGGTAGTTAGCGATTTTGCACCGTAGAAAGTTAAATCCGTTTAGACGATGGATTCGAAGTCAGAATTCTTTAAAATAAGAATTTTTCAAACTCTTATAGCTATAGTTTTCAAATGAAGAAATAAAATCGAGAATTTGTTTAGTAGGTTTCAAAATATAGGCAAATCAAGTTTTAGAAATAGTCGCGGAGAAGTTCAAAAAACAAATGGACAAATACTTTATAAATGATATTTTGAATTCTTAAAAATTATGGAATAAATTTTATAAAATGTTTTAAATTTGATTTAAGTTATAAAAATGGATTTCTAAATGATTGAAAAGTTGTTTTGATTAAATAAGCTTTTAAAGTGCTATTTACAGCACTTTTTGCAGCACTTATAATAACTTTTGAAATATGGCTTTAAACTTAAGTATTATTTCCCAAATCTCTCATAATGTTTTTAAATAAATAATTAAGTTTTTTAAAAATGATTTGGAGGTTTTATAATTTATTTTAAAAAGCTTAAATAAATGATTTAAAGAAAAGCTGTTAAAATCAAATGGTTTAATCTTGGCTCTAAAAGCTGATGAGCCGACTAGATTTTTCTATTCGTTAGATCCGGATGTAAGGAGGAGATGTTCAGTAGAAACTAATGCCATGTCTCACCTGGCCTCTTTTTTGGGCGAGGAATAGACAAGGTCAAAATGTCGGATACGAGACAAGTATAAAACATTCCAATTTACAAATTTAATTTAATACAACTGGATTGTATAGAGACAATCTTATTATACTAAGTACTGAATTTCAAAGAGGAAACCCGTACTATCACTATGAATTTAAAAAGTGTTTCACCGTTAGTCGGTGGATAGTATAGGTTGAATACAGAAATTGATGTTGAGTAAAATTAGTATAATTTCTATTGACCCTTTTTAACTTAATAATGTTTTCCAATATGACATATGAAAATGATTTGGTATTTCCAAAGTTAAAGAGAGGTTTAATTATTCCGTATATACCGGAAAGAAATGTTTTAAAGATATATATCTCTAGAAGATATTATTTTTGGTAAAAAGGAACTAATTAATTAAATGATAAGCACCTATTTATTTAATATTTTTTTATCGATGATTGGTTCGAAGTAACCAGGGTCGGATTTGAGTGACTCTTATTAGAAAACTACTTCGAACCATTTTACGTATTTGAAGTAAACACATGGAATGATAGTATATAAAATGAAGGGCTTCTTCTCACTGACTGTTTGAGGAAATTTCCCATATCATATAAATATAGCAGTAGTATATATTTTAATCTTCAGTGCAAGGGCTACACGCTATTAATCCTAGGGATGATTCCCGGTAGGATGTGGCAGGAGATTACTTTTGGTTTGTCCTATTCCGAGCAACTTGTAAAGATGAATGTCTGATGTTGCATTGCGAGATTACATTGATTGGTCTCTATAAACGTATCATTTGTTTGGTGGCGGAGAAGGAAACTTCTCTTAGCTTTAGACCATTTTCGAAGACATACGAGCTCAGAAGTTATATATTTATAGAAATCAGTTGTGCGATTGTGGAATGGCAATATGTTATTTAAAGTGAAATGTGTGCTACGAAAGGTAATTGTTTCCTTAAGCATCACACCTTAGAAATGACAAAAATAGGGTAGAAGCGTAGGGCTGTGCGGGTCGCACCCATTAGGAGATGTCGTCACCTTTCTAGATAACCACTGTAATACGAGTTGTTAAGTATGCTTCAGAATTTCGGTAAAGACCTGTAACATCCCGCCTTTACGTACGTTTTAAATTGACAATAAGCCACACACGTCAGACCTAAACCATACAGAAGGGTGGATTGTTTTGGGGTAAATAAGAAAAAGCAGAGAAAGATAAGAAAACAAAATAGAATCTTGCAGCGGAACGATAAAATATAATAATCAAATATACAGTTCGTGAAGCCGTTTTACAAAAACATTTGATTATACTTATACAATATATCAGAGTTACACATACCAAAGAATAATAACAATGCAGCGGAATAAATTGGTGTAGTGGAATAATATAGTAGATAATAGTAATACAATTCTTCGTCTTCGTCCTCCAGAATAAAATCTTCAAATCCTGTAATGCTCGGACTGACCCGAGCGAATTGAAAAGACAAAATACTTGAGTCAGAACTAAAAGATCTTATGTAAGTTAAATCAACGGTACATAATATGAGTGGAACAACATCAGAGATGTTTACGGGATTTGACATCTCCTATCCAGTGTCTACGTGAGTGCAGTAACTTAAAAGATGCTTGGGATTCACATCTCCTAAGGATCCATTAAACTGTTTACTATGTAGTAATATTTTGCTATTATAATAGTGTCTATAATAAAATAAACTTACTTTTAAATAGCATTAAGGAGTTATCCAATCACCCCCTTAACACGAGAATAGTCCCAGTAGTCCATCCTGCATCAGCGCATCTCCAGATCGGGAGACTACCCTAAATACTCCACGGGCTACGGGAGAAAACCAAACTCGTACAAGGCACGCTAGGGTAGGTGACATGGCACAACTAGGCAATGCCACGGTAGATATACCAATTACGCACACGGGCTGGTGGTAATGCGTGGTGCGTAGCTACCGCCCACCTCAAGCCACACCCCTAAATCAAAAACAAAAGTGGCCACTGAATAAATCCAAAGTCAAAGTATAATATCGATGGGATGTGTCCGATCAAAGGTGCTACCTCATTGGCCCGAGATAGCTCCTGTTTTAGCCACCTTATGCCAACTCACGGGAGTCGGGTCCACGTATTTACCTCAAAGGAAACACCGCCACCATCCTTCTTCATTCTGGAATCTCCACCGCGCACACAGTTGTTAAAGTGGTTGTCAGAGTTGGCAGAGAGTATGACAACTTCCGATCCCGGTCTCTTTAACAACCAAACGTTATTATGACCACGCGGTCATTTCAAAATAATATATACTTCAAACCAGAATATAATATCCATTTCAAACCATAAAATTATGATATCATTTCCCTTTTAAAACCAAATCAATATGATATCATTTTCAAATATATCCTTTTCTAAAACAATAACATTTTCAAAGTTATAATATTTCGAAACCAAATTGTGATATCCCGGAATTTTTGGCAATATCAATTTAATAATCTTTATTTAAAATTAAATTGATTTGATAATATTGATTAATAAAATATGAATTGGTTTAATAATCTAATTAAATTAATACTTATTTAGTGATTATATCTTTTAAAAGTTAAATAAATGTTTTTATTTATTATGTATATATATATTTATATATATATTATAGATAATCTTTGATTTGGAAATTAATAAATAAATAAAGTCTTGTTTTCAAATTCTGATAATATATTTAGTAATTTGGAAATTATGATTTAAATTAATATTTAGTTTTCAAAGTTATTTAATTAATAACCATATGGTTTGTAAATACTTAAAATAAATGTTAAATTGTTTAAAATTATATCTTAGCTTAATTTTTAAATTTAAATAAAAAGGTTTGTTTTATTTCATTTTAAATATTACTTGATAAATATAATTTGAAATTTTTGTATATAAGTTTAAATTACAATATGGCATATGGTCTTAATTCATTTAATAATAGTGATTTATAATCTCTTTTATGTATCAATTTAAAATTGTTAAATTTGTTATTTTCAAGCCATATTAATAAAAAAAAATTTCCTTATAAATATAAAAAGAATTAAAATAAGAAAATGAAATTATCATTTTAAATTGAATAAGTTGAGTCTAATTTGGATTTCAAAAGTTTAATTAGAATTTGGAATTTATTTTGGAATTTAAAATAATAGATTCTTAAAATATTTGGACAAGTTTTAATTTATAATTTGTTTTATTTACATTTTCTTTACATAAATAATTCACACATATATATTTACATAAGTATAAATAAAGTAAGTAAAACCTTTACTAACGTTTAAAATAAAAAGAAAATTAAACAAGACAAGTGTTAACATATTAAGAAATCAAACTACATGTGTTAATATATGAATAAAACAATTTGACAAGTGTCATTTTATTTTTATATTTTTCTTTTATTTTGTAAAATTTATTTCTCCCTTTGTAACATTGTCTCCTCCTCTTAAATTTTTCTTTTCAAATTCTAAGCCAATAAAGCAAGTTTGAAATCATCTCTTAACCAAAACATATCTGAAATTCTAATCTGCAAATCCACTTCAAAGACAATTCAAGCCTGTAACAAGATTTTCAAAATCAACCCGCAAAGCATTTTTTTTAAAACCTGTAATTTCTTTAACCTGGAATTTGGCTGGAGTAAGTTCAAGATCTTGTAACATTAATTAACATGCATGCAACTGCTGTTTTCAAAAGCAAAAGACAAAGGAGCAACTCAAGTTTCAAAAGCATTTCAGTTTCAACAGCATGCAACTCAATTTTTAAAAGTTCAAGCTTTTTTATTTTCAATGGTGCTCTGTCCTTCTGAATACCAGGCGAGTAACATTTTTTTGATAATCACTTAAGTTAAATCATGGTTGCATAATTTAGTATGATTCTAGTTGTCTGATTGTCTTTGGAAGCAAGATTGCTTGTGTGAATATTTACAAGTATATTTGTGTGTATATATGGATAAATGATATGTGCATGTATGTTGTAGTCTGCAATGATTCTGTTACCAGATTCAAGTCTAGTTTTTTTATTTAAATCCCCTACCTCTTGATCTAATCGTTGTTATGAACTGAGTTACAAACAAAAATTGTTTGTTTGATTATAAGTTTAAGCTTAAAAATTTAATTAAGTTAAAATAAATACAAACTTTCTATGGAAACCAAAATGATCAGGAAAACATGAGTTTTGTTTAAAATTTAAATTCCTTAATTCATTAAATTAAGTTTGTGATCTGAAACCTTATATGAAAACAAGATTTTTAAAATAGAAAACATAATTTTTAACACTGAATTATGGGAACAGTTAGTATTTATCTGGAAAAGGTGTTTGGGGTGTTTTCTAGCGAACGAGGTGATTTGGATGGTCAAGTTTCACAATGGAGGAAGTAGAGGGATCTGGTATCTTGGCAAAAATGTCAGGTGGTGGTTTAAGATTATGTGGTGGCGGTAGGAGTTCAATCTTATCTGTAACCCTAGTTTTTGAGTTGGGTATTTAGTATGTTCGTTCATCATCTCTGGTGGATCGAGCTCCACTAGAGTTTGGGAATTGGTTGAGGCGTCGGAAGAGTAGATGTGGCCGAAGTTACAGCATTTACGGTGGTCGGAGGAACATGGTTTTAGCGTTGACAGGTTTGGGTTTAGGGGAGGTGCGATGTTCCAAGTTTGGGTATTGTATCTCGATTTTGAATTCCAGTGGATGTTGAAATTCTGGTGATCGGATTCATGTTCGAGGTTGATCGTGGATGTGTAGGAAGCGTAGGCGATGGTCGGAGCTTCGCCGTGGGTGGTGCAGGGTGCACGGTGCAAGTTTGGGTGTCAGGCCTTATTTGCTTTGGGGAAAATGTTTTGAACTCGGGTTTGTCTCGAGTAACTCAAGCATGTAACTCGAAGATTTTTGGTTTTGGACTCGGGGCAATGTTAGTTTGGCTCGAGTAAACTTTAGATTACATGTTTCAGGTTTTTGAAACCTGACAGTGTCGGTTTCGAAATTTAAACTAAATTTAAAAAGAAGAAGCAAAGCATGTTGTAAACAAAAGTGTTGAAATAAATTTAAATCTGAATTCAAATGAGTTTGAATTCTACTTTTTAAAATAAATAAGTTTTTATAAAAATTAAATGTTTTAACCGCTTTAAATTGTTAAAGTATTTTATAAAGTGTTTTTAAATCTGAAAATGAGATTTAAATAGGATTTTAAATTTAAGTTTAAACCTGAATTCAAATTGAACTTGAATCTTAGGTTTTGAAAAGAAAATAAAGTTTATAAATTCAAATGTTGTAATTAAGTTTGAATGTTAAAGTATTTTATAACATGTTTTTAAAATCTGAAATATAAGATTTAAACAGGATTTGAAATTTAAATTTGAATCTGAATTCAAAGCTTGATTTGAATTCTAGTTTGAAATAAATAAAGTTTTTGAATTTAAATGTTTTAAAACAACTTTGAATATTTTAAAATATGGTTTATGTTTAAAAATGAATTTGGTTTTAACATTCTTTTAAAATTCTTTATAAAACAAATAGATTCTTTAACATGTAATTAAAAGGTTTTGAATTGTTTAAAGGCTTTGTTAAAGTTAAAAATTGTTTTCATTTTAAATCTTAAATTTAAAATGGAATTTAAAGGGAAATTTAAAGGCAAATTGTTTTTAAAATACTTGTTAATGATAATTTAATCATTAATAAGATTAATGTTTATCTTAAAGTTAATTAGAATTTAATGATTCATAATTCATTAAAAAGATTAAGGTAATTAAGATTGTAATTAATTAATTTAATTAATAACTTGGATTAGTTAATTAAGTAATTAAGGGTTTAATTTAATTATTTAAAGGTTTAAGTAAGTTAATTAAGAATTAATTGATTTGTAATTAAGAAATCATTAATTAAATAAGATTTGATTTTAAATTAATGATTTGAATTTTATTAATCAAATAATTAAAATTTAATTAAGTTATAGATTAAAATTTAGTTAATTAAATAATTAGAGATTAATTAATGGGTTATTATAGATAAATTAATTTGTAATTAATAATAATTAATCTCAGATAATTACTTTAGAGAAGTAATTAAGATTTGTTAATGGTTAATGAAGGTCATTAACATAGGATTATTTAATAATTAATTAATGTGATTAATTTTAATAATTAACTAGATTAATTAATTTAAAGATAATCATTTGTGAATTGTTTAAGTGTAATTACTTAATGGAAGTAATTAAGAAATTAATTACAAATTGTAATTAATTAAGTTTATTTTGATTAGTTTAAGTTAAATAATTACGTTTAATTAATTTAAAATAATCACTGAATAATTTAAGAAGTAATTACTCAATGTAATTAATAGTGAATAATTACTTAGTGAAGTAATTGAAAAGATAATTACTGGATGTAATTAAATTGGGGTATAATTGGGTAATGAAAGAGTTTTGGAGATTAGTTACTTTGTGTAATTCACATGAAGAATAATTACTTAGTGGAAGTAATTAATAATTAATTACTTAGTGTAATTAATTAAGAATAGATTAATAAAGTTATCGAAGATAATTAAGAGATGTAATTAATTAGGTGTAATTAATTACTTAATGAGATTAATCTAAGGTAAATATGATTAATTAAAGATTAATTATTAAAGAAAATTAAATAGGGAGTAATTAATTAATCTAATGAAGTAATTTAGAGTAGTTAATTACTGAATATGATTAATCAAGAGTGATTAATCAATATGGTTTAATTGATGATTAATTACATAATGTAATTAATTTAAATAGGGTAATTATAAATAAAAATAATTAGGGATCATTAATTTATATAATTAATGATGTAATTAAGAGTAGATTAATTAAGAATAATTAATCAACAAAGGAACTAATTAATGTAATTAATTAAGGATTAGTGAAGTAATTAAAAGGGTTAATTACTGAATTTGGTTTGGAATAATTAATTGTGAAATTAATTAAAGGCCAATTACTTGAATGTAATTAAAGGATAATTAATAAAGGGTGATTAATTAAGGTAATTTATTAGAGGGTAATTAATTAATTGATTTATAATTAATTAATGGATATGTAAGCAAGATTTGTATTGATGAAGTAATTAATTTAATTTACTTTAAATTAATTAAAGAAGAAGTAATTAATTAATTATAGATAGTGATTAATCCTTGCTTACGTTTGGATGAATGATATTGTTTCCTTGAATGGTTTGAGATCTCAAATATGAGATAAGTAAGGTTGTGTGATATGGATGCTTTGGTCACATTGTGATGATAATATGAATTATCTGTTGTGATGATAATATGGATTATCTGTTTGTGATGATAATGTTGATTATCTATTGTGATATTGTTAATTATCTATATGTGTGTATATAGATAATAAAATTGAATTGTTTTAAACTTTAAAACAACTTAGACATAAAAGACACGTTTTGGATTTCGATGAGACCGGGATCGAGTTTCCATATTTGGATATCCGAAAACCACATCGATCCAAATTAACGATAGGTCATGAATCTCAAGTGAAGATGAAGATTCAGAGTGCAAGGGTTATCGTCGTTAACTCTGAGGGTGATTCCAAAATGAGTGTAATGAGATAATGACTTCGATTTCGTTCGAACCCGGAACAAACTTGTATGGATTGAATGCTTTCAGTACATCGTCAGGAGGCTGATGGGCATTCTAAGAGATGTGTTCTCTAAAGGTAATCGTAGCCTCAAGCCTCATCAACCGGGAATGGCTAAAACAGGGGAGGTGCAGCAAGGTTAAGTGGGTCATGCCCAAGTTGGACGAGATTTACCCCTGTCTAGAAGTTCCTTTATATTCGGCTGTGTGGGACAGTTGATTGCAACAACTGCCGGGGTTGTCTTGTTTGGGACTGTCCAATAAGGAATGGTCCCGGCCTTGTGTTGCAGGGGAGTTAGGGTGACTCCTTGGTACGGTGATCTAGGCCACGTACTGTGACGGGCGGTACCCCAGTAGCCCTGCCATTATATGGAATCCAAAAATCCAATAAGTGCCAACAGTTTTGATTATATTACCCACTTTTGTGGCTAGTAGCTGGAATTTAATAGATGCAACAATTTTGGCTATTTCATATTTACTTGAAAACCCTAGACACTATTATAATATCATCAGATTTCGTATCAAATGTTTTGGTTAGCGTAAGGTAAAAACTTTTCCATGTTTATGTGTGGGAAATCCTACGTGATACCTTTCTTTTCAAAAGGTTTTAAAAATTAAGTAACTTTATCTTGTTACTCACACCAGACCCATGTCTAACCCGGAGTTTATCTTCTGTTTTCTTAAACTCTTGGGCACTCAAATTTTTACGAGTAGCCAAGGGATTCAGGTTAGCTTTGACGAATTGTGGAGGAGCAATGGAGCAGGAGGCTCTACGTTGTAGATATATAGTTTCCGCTGTGTGTTCTTTGTGTTGGTATCTTTTTGTTGAGTTGTATTGAGTTGTAACAACTAGACAGGTGTTTATAACTGTCTAGTATGTGTTGTATTTGTTGTGTAACTCTGATAGATGTTGTATATTATGTAATACTTATGTTATTAATATAATTTATTCGTTCCGCTGTTGAGATTCTGGTGTTGTTTCTTCCTTCTCTTCTTTCTTTTCTCTTTTCTATCCCTTTCTTTCTTAAAGATGATACGACTTTCTGTGGAGAAAAAGTCGGGTCATCACAGTTGGTATCAGAGCGCTAGGTTGAGTGAATACCTAGGCTTTGGAGTGATTTCTTTCTTGAGAGAGCGTATTTATAATTTTGATATATAATTATATATACTTATTTCTACCTATTTGTTGGGTTACCTGATCGGGTTTTTCTAATATAAGAAATAAGGTAGATAAGGTAGTGGTGGGTGTAACACAACTACTACCATTGGTTGGAGTTTGTATGTTGAGGTTGGAAGTGTATCTGTCGAGACTATAGACCTAATACCGTCTCGAGTAAGTTGTCCAGTGGTGTACAGATTTCATCGATCTCTGAAGGTAACTTGTTAAGGTTCGGAGTCCATCTTTGAAGTTGGATGAGTAGAGTTTGGATCTGTTGGCTGAGCAGAAGCGAGTAATGGTATCTTGATACCTCAGGAAGTAGTAGCTGCGTGATGAGACGCAGTGACGATGGATATTTCCAAAGATATTTTCTTTGGAACAAGTTTAAGGAAGTAGGTCTGCTTCGGTGTTGTGGATGAGTTTAGTAGGATGATTCTGTTTGATTTGAAGTCCGAGTTTCTTGAATTACTTTAGATTGGGAATTCTTTGGCATAAGTGTTAGCAGTGCAGCTCGGAGTGTTTTGTGTGTCGGTAGTGTTTTCTGGCTTAGCAGTTTATTGGAGATGGAGTTCAGAAGCAGGAGGGTGGATCCATTTCTACGATGGATTGGCTAGTTAAGCGTAAGCAGTTCTGGTTGGTAAGGAGAGAGCAGTTTTTCTTTGGGACTAGGCTGGGTTGATCGCAAAATTGACTTGCGATGGTTGAGTGTTCTCTTGGATTGTTGGAGATTTTTCTAGATGTTTTCAGGGAAGTCAGAGGTTGTCCGCATATTGAGATTCAGTTTTCTTATCGACCAGGATTCCAAGAGTGATACCGGTGGTTCAACTAGTTAAAGGTTGGTTCCTTGAGATGGAGTTTGTTGAAGCAGCTCAGGATTGGAGGAACTTTTGAGTTTTCTCTTGGTTATCAGAGATCTTCTGGGTCATATTGTCCAGTTTATGCTTGTGTTCTTCATCAGCATTCTCATCTACTCTAGATTAGAGTTGTGCAGCGGAAGCAGTTTGGGAGTGCATCTGCTTTTCTTTTCTGGATAGGAGATGTTTGCACAAAAAATGGGCAAACACCTCCAAGTCTTGTGATTTAGTCGAATTTATGTGATTCTTAGTGATTTGGATGAGTTATGCAAATATGTAAAAAGCAGGGGCTAAAGCGTAAAAGACACACAGATTTATAGTGGTTCGGCCAGAACATGCCTATGTCCACTTTATATGTTATTATCCTTTTTCTTTCAGATTACAAGTACAAGGCTTTGTATACAAGTATATGAAAGTTGTTTGAAAGTTCCTTCCGTGCTTGAGCTCTCAAACTTGTCTGCCATTGTTGTACCCCTGCCCCTCTATTTATAGAGTGGGGCTGGGGGCAGAGGTCCTGGAAGTATATAGCAGCTGGTGGGCCTGGGCTGGAGCGATCTGGCCTGCCATATCTGGTTCGACGGAGCTTGGTTCGGTCGTGCTTGGAGTGGTTGGTCCGGAGGTTCATTAGGTAGTGGGTGAATAGATGTTTGGTTCGGCATGGAAGTGGAGAGATGGTTCGGCACTGAGGAGAGGGCTTCTGGACCGGTGGCTTGGTGATGAGTGGTTCGGCAGTGAGTTGGTTTGGTCTTGGAAGGGGATGGCCTGGTTCGGTGGGAGGAAGTAGGCAGTTTGGATCGGTAGTTGTTGGTTCGGTTGTGGAGGAGAGGGTTGGTCTGGTGGTCACTTTGGTCCGGTGTTGTTGGACCGGGATTGGCATGGAGCCGGACCGGTAGTGGTGTCACTTTGACTTGGCTCGGTAGCGAGGGAAATGGGTTGGTTCGGTGTTGATTGGTAGAAGGGTTGGTCCGGTGTTGGGTTGATTCGGTGGTGTTGGTCCGGCTATGGATGGTCCGGTGGTACGAGGACGTGAGTTTGATTCGGTGGTGGGTTGGCCTCTGGTTCGGTAGATAGGAGGTGTACTTGGTTCGGCTAGGTAATGGGAAGCCGTGGTTCGGCATGGAAGCTAATGCCTCTTGGTCTCGTGATCCCATGGGTGAGAATTCGCCCAACATTTGCCCCCCAAAGTGGGACACGTGCTTGCAGGTGTCGCGCTTTGTTTTTCTTCCAGTTGGTGTAGCTACATTCGGTTTTGAGTGCCGAACCATTTGGTTCGGTTGTCCTGTGTACGTCTATAAATAGGGGCTACACCCTTCGTGATTCCTTACCGAATCAGAGAGAGCCGAACCAACTTGAGTGTCGAATAAACCTTGTACCGAATCAACCTCGTGCCGAATCAAACTCGTGCCGAATAGGTATGTTTCTCTTTTCGCCGAATGGGCTTGAAAATTTTACTACCGAGTGAAAATTATCCATGTGATGCCGAATGGACAATTGCCGAATGAGTTCGATTATTGGGAATGCCGAATGAAGCTTTAACCTCTAATGCCGAATGAAACTCGAAAACTTGACCACCGAATGGAACTTGATAACTATTCGTTTATATTCCCATACTCCTTGTTCTAATACCATGTTTTTCTTGTGCCGCAGATAAATGTCTCGCAAAGCGGAAACTCGATCAGATAGAAAGAAGTCCATGGATAGAGAAGAGTCTTCTTCCGTGCCCCCAGCCCAACCAGGACCGGCGCAACATGGACCTGCCCCGAGGTCGTTAGTGGATGGGTATGGTCCCCAGGAACTTCTGGTCTCCCCTCCCGATTGTTTTCCTAGCTCCTTAAAGGAGGAGCAACTTGATGTTATATCTCGTTCCTTCGGGATAGATAGAGAGCTTATGCGGTTGCCGGGGGACGGAGTGATGCCGTACAATCCCCCTGAAGGATATTTTACGTATAGTGGGTACCACTGCATGTGTGGGGCCATTCCTCCCATTAATACCTGGATAGTCAGCTTCATTACTTATCTGAAGGTGGATCCTTTCCAGCTTCAGCCCAATTCCTACGCCAGCTTGGTGTGCTTATACATTATTTTCCAGAGAAGATACGGGCGCCCCCCTTCCAACTGGGAGATCCGGTATCTATATAACTTGAGGGGTTACAAGAAGGGATCTCCGTACGTGAGCTTGGAAGCGGCTGTTCCTTTCAAACCAGTCCTGGACCTATATTCGAAGCTTAGTATGTTTAAGAAAGAATGGTTTTTCATCAGGGATGACTCCGTTTCCTTCCGCCTTTTCACCTCTGGCTGTGAGTTGAACTTCATTTATAGTCTCCTTGTTTCGGCTGCAACGCTTCTTCTTATATGCTTTCATTTCTTGCTAGCGACAGGTGGCTTTGCGGTCGTGGAGAATGATTCCTTGGTTCAGATGGCTGCGGAAATAAGAGCCATTCCGGGACGGGATCTGTTAGCACCAAAATTGGGCAACACCCTTCGGAAGTCTTTGAAGAGATAATAAGTGAAGAACTTAAATTGGAAATGAAAATTATCTAACAAAAACTCCAAGTTATAGAAAAGTAAATTGCATAAAAGACAAGAATTTAGAGTGGTTCGGCGATGCGCCTACGTCCACTATGAAGTTTGATCACTTTATTGCTTAATACTTGAAGGTTACAAGTGTTTTGAGGCAAATTACAGCAGACAACAGACTTAAATTCGAAATCAGCAGCCAAGATGGCGGTATGGAATGATTCTGGCAGCGTTTAGGCGTACTCTTTCTCTCCAAATTCTCCGACCCCTCTTCTGAATGACCAGGGGCTCTATTTATAGGTGTGGAAGGCCAAAATCCCGCCTAAATCATGGAGAGGCTGCTTGGCGCGTGACGGGGGGCCCACAGGCCCGCGTTCTTGAAGTGCGTGCCCAGTTTGGGATCGATTCGAAGTGAACTTCGAATCGATCAAAAAATTGTCCAATTACGATGAAACTTGGCGTGGACGTTCTTCATCATGTAGACAAACTTCTGTAAAAATTTCATGGGATTTGGATCAGTAGATTTGGAGTTATGATCGGTTCGAAATTGGGTGTTCGTTATGCTGGTCGCTTCGACTCCACTGATTCATTCGAATCCATAGGTTCGAATCCATATGGTTCGACTCCATATGGTTCGAATCCATGCTTTCGTATGCGATGTGGATGGATTCGAAACCGATGGCTGATGGAGTCGAAGCTGATGGATTCGAAGCTTCTGATGGATTCGAAGCTCCTGATGGATTCGAAGCTTGGATGGATTCGAAGGCGATGGAGTCGGAGCTTCTGATGGGTTCGAAGTAGTGATGGTTTCGAAGTTAAAGGATGGATTCGAAGCTTGGATGGATTCGAAGGCGATGGAGTCGGAGCTTCTGATGGGTTCGAAGTAGTGATGGTTTCGAAGTTAAAGGATGGATTCGAAACTGATGGGTTCGAAACAGATGGTTTCGAACATGACGGGTTCGAACAGGATGGGTTCGAACATGGTGGTTTCGAACATGATGGGTTCGAACACGATGGGTTCGAACCAAGCAATGTGCACCGTCTCATCTTGAATCCATCATAACTTGAGCATACGACCTCGGACCGTCTTGAAATTTGAAATGCTGGCTTCTATGGTCTTTCTTGCCATGCCCTATCAATTGCGGCCCGATCCGGGCTCGGACAAAATTCATCGATATCCATAGCGAAGAGAAGTGCAACCAATCTCTGAGACGAATTGCCCTTTGTTTTTGGCCAATCTTTTGGTATCACGGCTTTGCCAAAAAGCGGGATAACAGGATCGGTCGGCTTCTTACTTGATCAGGAACGCTACTCTCCTGGAGCACAACTTGATCCTCCCACGCCAGTCCGTGGTTAAGCAGAGAGATACAGCTGAGGAGAAGGCTGCCAAAGCCAAGGAAGGGGCCACGGTGAAGAGTGGCAAGAGGGAACCTTTTACAAAGCCTTCCGTTGTCGGAGGTAAGAAGCTTAAGAAGTCTGATGGTCCCTCTCCTAGCACTTGCCCAATTGCCCCGGGAGAGGCAGATGTGGAGGAAGATAGAGGTGAGGGTGATGGAGGAGATGGACAGAGTGGTGGTGGCGTCGATGCCTTAACCTCTGGGCAAGCGGGAGAGATTCATGAGTGGATGGATGATGCTTTCCGTCAGGCTTTTGGGGAGTCAGAGGAAGGATCGGCTTTGGTTGAGAAGGCAAAGGAGGTTGACAAGGCTGGGGCTGGCGCCGATTCATTCTCTAAGAGTTCTTCAGCTACGGCGAATCCAGTGATTCAAGGTGAACTTTTGACTTCTGCAGACTCCATTTACGATAGGGACTTAGGAATATTTTATGGTTCGCTTCCGTCCTGGAATGAGATTCAGGACTTATTGCAGTATCCTACTCATCCGCAGGGTTTGTATAGTAAAAGCGTCTTTTTCTGTTCTTCATTAACTCGATATATCTCTTGCCCTATGATTTGATGCATGCTTGTAACATTTATTCTTTACTCCAGGGGCAGGCCAGGTGGCCAAAACGTCAGATGTCCGACACCGTCTCGAACAATTCAAGTTGATGAGAGCTTCTGCTAAGCCGAAGCCTCCTACTGGTCGTCCTGGGGACGTAGTCAGCTACCGCTCTCTCCTTGGAGTTATCGAGGAGGGTAGCCAGCAGAGGAAGAGGAGGCGTTCCTTGTTTGATTCTCCACCTGGTCCTCAGCCTCCTTCTCAGCCTCCCCGAGATACCACGGAGGAGACCACGGAGTTTGTCCCCTCTCCGCATCCTTCCGAGAATCCCACTGTTATCCGCATAAAACGTCCTGACGTGCCTCGCAATCCCTTTGCCGGCCACCCGGATTTGGACCCAAGCTCTCAGGATATTTTATTTGACGAGGCCACGGGCGAGCATCTTCTCCCCGCAATCCCATGGTTCGGGTTCTTGATGAGGCTAAGTCCCTGGATCTGGATCTGCTCACTACTCGGATAGCTGCTATGGGGGACGAAGCCAAAGCCAACATTGATCGGGTTGCGGAGGAGGCCAAGAAGTTAATGGAACATCATGCCCGATTGGCCAAGGCCGGGGAGGAGATAGGGAGTGCCAATATAAGGCTGCGGTTAGTGGTCGCTGATCAGGCCAAGCAACTTGCCGACCAGGCTATTCAGATTTCGCAGCATGAAGCCGACTCCCAACGACTGAAGAAGACCATGGAAGAGGCTAGCAGAGCCGAGTTGCGGAAAATGGAGGCCGCTTGCAAGGAACGCATTGACATGGCCATTACCACGGTTGATGAGGTTAGGAGGGCAGATCTCGAGCAGGTTGAAGAGATATCTAGGAGGCTTGAAGCTGCAGAACTTGCTCAAGCCAAGCTGAAAGAAGAGATGGAGGAGATGAGAAGATCCCTCCAAGTGAGTGCTCGAGATAACGGCGGGAGATGGATGCTGCTGCCACTAAGTTGCAGATTTCCGAGGCCCGGGTGAAGAGGTTTGAAGAGGATGAGGGGATGATGGACGATATGCTGTAGGACATGTACTTACGCACTTGGAAGGAGGGCAGCTTATCCTGGATGGATAACTATCCCCGGGTTATGGCCAAGGTATATCTTCGGGCTTTAGAGGAGGCCAGGGTTGATGCGGGTAAGAAAGGTGGAGCGGCCTTTTGTCTGGATGTGGTCACTGCTCAGTTTTCGAAGGAGGAGCAGGCGGCGGTGAAGGAGGGGATGCGGCTGCTCGCTGCGGAGGAAGCGGGTGTGCAATTAGAGGATGAGGATCGAGCGGGGGATGCTGGTTAGTCTCTCCCCTGTTTCTCTTTTCTCTTTAGGTCTTCATAACCTGATCGTTTACTGTTTATTTAATGGATTCCTCTTCTGAATTGGACAGATGGGACTTCTGATAAGCACGCTGGGAGCTCCGACCCTGCGGCTAAGTAGGCTTGGAGAGCTGGTAGGATGAGGGTGAGGTGCGGACGCAGCCGGTTCCTTGTCCGGATTCGGTCACCTTTTGATTTCCTTTTATCGCTGTTTATGTTAGTCCAAAACATTGATGTGTCTGTAATAATACTGTTTGTGGTGAATGACTTTATGTAATTTCATAACATAAGCTGATTCCTTTATGTTGGAATGTTATCGCTATTTTATTGTGTTGTGTAAGAAATATAGCTGTGTATGTGTTAGTGATTCAATTGCGTTTAACGCTAAGTTCTTGCTTGAAATGTAATTTCATATCTTGCAATGTTTGTGTGATGTGCGAATGAATTATGGTTACATATTTATGTATAAGAGAAGAATGTACCGCCCTTCAAGTTTTAGCTATAGACGGTAGCTTTGAACGCCTTGCGTAACTGGATATAGAAGGCAGGTGAGTATCGTGCCATCCAGTCGTGAGTTTCTATTTCCATTGGCGGGCATCTCCTATTTTGTGTCCTGTACTTTAGGGATCGTTATAGAGGATAGGAGAAAAAGTTTTTAAATGGAATGGAAATATGGGAAAAGCAAAACTTCTAGTCACGGAAGGCCGTCGATGTGCTTAAGTTCGTGGCAAACGGGTTTTGTAGTCACTTTCCCTAGCTGTGGGTCTTGGAGACATTTGTCACCCATCTTACGCCTCTACGGGGAGTTTTCTTTTTTACCACAGCCGCACTTAAGACACATCAGAGCCGATCGCGCACAGTAACTACCCGGGCCATTATGGCCCGTAATCGTGGGTATTATTCGATTTACTGTGGCCGGCTAGCGTGGGTGCCGATCGTCAACCGTGAAATGCCCCTGGCTGGCTACACCTTATGTTGGGGCTTATAATCGATTCACGGCTGCCGGCGAGCCTAACAGCATAATGAGTTGCCTAGGCCATAGTTGACCTGTTCCACGGCTTTTACTCGACTCATTAAGGTCGGCTTTAAGGGCCGAGGCAAACAATGAGTTAACTCGCGGTAGAGGGATATCGGAGCAAAGTGTCTCATTGGCGAGGGCATAGAATCGTAACGTACCTGTTAGATTTTGTCCAGGTGGAGTTGCGCTGTGGTGCGTCTTGAGTGGAGATGCCATAGGATTTTGTTCAACAGAAAAGGATAAAGCTCAACAAGTAGCCAAGATATGAAGGAACAAGTTAACAAGAGACAAGATTTTTAAAGTGGTTCGGCACGAAAATGCCTACGTCCACCGATTCTCATTGTCAATACGCTTCATACGGGCAGTACAAGTTAAGCAAAGTATCGACGAAGGTGTTGGATGTTCCAAGCCCTCTGGAACACCTCTCCGTCCACTGTTGACAAAATGTAAGCTCCGTTGTGGAGATCTTTATGAATTACATAGGGTCCGTCCCAGATTGGATCCAGCGCTCCGGGGTGCGGAAAGATCCGCTTGAGGACAAGATCTCCCTCTTGTAAGCTGCGGTGCTTGACTTTGGAGTTGCATTGTGCTGCATCATTTCTTCTCTCCTCAATTAGATCCAAAGACATGAGGAGGAGTTCTTCGTTCTCTTCTGGGTTGTAGTGGATCCTACGGTGAGAGGGCACTACAGTCTCAACTGGGAGCTTGGCCTCCAATCCGTATGCCAAAGAGAAAGGAGTATGCCCTGTTGATGTTCTGTAAGATGTGTGGTAGGCCCAAAGTGCCGTAGGAAGTTCATCCACTCAAGCGCCTTTTGACTTTTCAAGTTTCTTCTTGATTAGGGTTTTGAGAATTTTGTTGACAGCTTCGACTTGTCCGTTTGCCTGAGGATAAGCCACAGATGAGAAGCTTTTGTGAATTCCATGCTCTTGGCACCAGTCGGCGAATTCTTCGCTGTCAAACTGGAGTCCGTTGTCTGATATGATCTTGAGTGGGACTCCGTACCTGCATAGAATATTTTTGATCAATAAGTTGATAATTTTTGCCGAAGATATTTTATTTAGAGGTTCCGCTTCCACCCATTTGGTGAAATAACCGACTGCCACTATAGCATATTTGGCTCCGCCTCGGCCCGTTGGCAGTTCGCCAATCAAGTCAATGCCCCATACTGCAAAGGGCCAAGGGCTGGACATTTGACTAATCTCCTTTGTGGGTAGTCGAGGAATCTTAGCAAATTTCTGACATCTGTCGCATCTCTTGACGAAGTCTAAGGCGTCTTTGTTTAAAGCGGGCCAGAAATATCCATATCGGAGTATCTTCCTTGCCAGAGTCTGCCCCCCAGTGTGATCTCCGCAGCTTCCTTGATGAATGTTGGATAAGATTTCCTTGGCTTCGTTACGCCTGTCGGGCTGTGTGCCACTTTGTAAGTATGTCCGGATGGGAGTTATCCAAGTTTCCTCTTCGATTGCAGCTATCAGATTCACTTGCCCGAAACTCGGGGCTAGTTGCTTTGAGATGGTTATTGTTCCGGAAGCGGTGCTGTTCTTCATACTAGCTTGCTTTGCTAGTTCGTCGGCCTCTTGGTTCTCTTACCGAGGAATGTGTTTGATTAGATAGTGGTCCAATTGATCGAGCAGCAGCTTGGTCTTCTTTAGATATGATGTGAGTCTATCTCCTCGGGTCTTAAACTCTCCTAGTACTTGGTTTACGATAAGTTGAGAATCACTATGAAGGCATAAAGAACCGACTCCAATTTCTAAGGCAAGTTCCAATCCTGCTATTACTGCCTCATACTCTGCATTGTTGTTGGTGGCAGCGAATTCCAACCTTAAGGCATAGTACAGCTTCCTTCCCCTGGGGGTGATTATCACAATTTCTGCCCCCGAGCCTTATTCGTTTGATGCTCCACTACAAAGAGATCCCAGTCATATCAGCGTGCGTCCATGCGAATACATCCAAGTTGTGGCGGAGAAAATCAATGAGTTGATCCTTCAATTCTGTTTTTAACTGAGATCCGTTTTTTAATAGTCTACTTGAATAATGTTTGTCTATAGATACGAATTCCATAGCCTCTGCAGGCTTGGCGGTGGCCTCCTC
Organism: Allium cepa; assembly: GCA_030765085.1. NCBI lineage: Eukaryota > Viridiplantae > Streptophyta > Magnoliopsida > Asparagales > Amaryllidaceae > Allium > Allium cepa. The sequence goes on from CM060945.1 coordinate 510,517,402, forward strand.
CTCTTTTTCCCTGGGGTCTAGTTCATTGAAAGGATCACTGGTATACCGAAGAGGAGGGGCTTTCTTTAGTTGCTATGCTTCCAAGTTTTTCATGCAGAGAGTAGTCTCTGCATCTTTCCCTTTATCCCTTCTGCGGTTATTGCGAAGTTCAGTTACATAGCAGTCTCGAGCAGCGTCTTGATCTCCTTCTACTTCCCCTATTCCATTGTCTGTTGGGAATTTCATCTTCAGGCACCATAGGGCTAGGATAATTTGGAAGTCAGACAAAGTTGGTCTTCCCAAGAAGGCGTCGTAGGCCGAGTGGTTCTCTATTAGCAAAAATGTTTGTTTTCGCACAACGGAGCGGGGATGACTTCCTATTTCGACGAAGAGGTCAAGTTGCCCGAGGGGCATCTTCACATCTCTAGTGAAACCATGTAGCAGTTTGCTGCAGGGAGACACAACCTTCATCGACAGCTTCATTTTGTCGAAAGCATGCTTGAATAGAATATTTACTGAGCTTCCTGTGTCTATTAGAATTCGGAAAATTTTGGCTGGACCGAACCAGGCAGAGATGACCATGGGATCCATGTGAGGGTACTGCCTTCCTTCTAGATCACGTCTACTGAATGTGATATCATCATTCTCTTTCCTTTTCGGGTGGCGTTCTTCCACAATAGAATTAACGTAGCCTTCAGCGTTTCTACGTGACTTGCCGTATCTTTCCATCTCTGCCTAGCTTCTGTCGGTGATGTGTGGTCCTCCTGATATGGTATGAACCACTATCTTCCCTTGACTAGAGCCACTGGTGTTGCGATTTCCTCCTCCTACCCCTGAGGGGGGTAGCACTGGGTTCTCATTGGCAGGGGTTGGAGCCCTGTTCCGACCTTTCACATAGCGCTCTAGCTTCTTTCTTCTGATGTGCTCTTCAATTAAGTCTCGGAGATGACGACATTCATTGGTATCATGCCCATGGGACTCGTGTAAGCGGCAGAACTTACCAGACTTGATTGCGTGGTCTGATTCCTTCTTGTACGGGGGGCGTTTGTATGTAAGCTCGTCTTGGGTGGCCAGGAAGATGTTTTCAACTGTTTCATTCAAAGGGGTGTAAGAGTCAAATCTCGGTCCAGGCCTGTATAAGCGCTTTTCTCCCTTCCTGCCCCCAGCGTTATCTTTAGAGTCATTTCTCCGGACTTCCTTTGCCACTGCGTGTGTGCTGCCATGAGTTGCCTTAGTTTGTTGTACTGTCTTTCTTTCAGTGGCAGCGTCTTCAAGCCTCATATATTTCCTGGCTTCATGGAAGAAATCGCCTAAGGTAGCTGGCTTTTCTTTGGTTAGTCTTCTAGCAAATTTAGTATCCGGATGTACATCACTGCAGAGGGCCATTAGGATAAGTTTCTCATCGGCATCTTGAACTGCTGCTGCTGCGGCATTGAACCGGGTTAGGTATTGCTGCAGTGTCTCTCCGGGTTTCTGTTTGACAGTAGATAGGGAGTAAGCATCCTTGGGTTGTTCCACATGAATGCGGAACTGGCTGATAAACTTCTCCTTCAACATTTCTCATGAACTGATGGATCCTTGGGGTAGATGGCAGAACCAGGAGGTAGCTAGATCTGCTAAAAATAGTGGAAAGCATTTGCATAATACTTATTCCGTTGCCCCGCTCATGAGCATATGTTGTGTGTATCTTTGCAGGTGTACAACGGGGTCATAGGTTCCCTTGTATGGTTCCATTGTCGGCATTTTCCATTCCCGGGGGGTGATGGCAGTTTCGATATTGCGGGTGAAGGGGCTGGTGACCCTAGCGCCTATTCCCCGATCTCTTTGATCCCGTTGGACGCACTCTCGGAACAATCGCGCCATCCTTTCATCGGAATTTGGAGCAGATAGAAATGAGTTTGGTTCTTCCTGGCGGGATTGAGTCCGTCCAAATGACTGGTAGGGATGGTATCGTCTGTCATTCCTAACATTCTCCAAAGGCTGCCTCTGGTCTTCTAGGGGCGTGCCGGGGTCAGCCATAGTTGGCTCTTGCCTTGATCTTCCCCTGCTGGGTTCCGTTCTCAGCACTTCCTCGGGTCCAACTTCGGGCTGGATTCCAGCTCGGCCCTGTCTACTGGTGTTCTCATGGTTAGGTAGCATGACAGGCTCAGCTACATCCGACCCCGGCTTGGCACCTCCCCCGTTGGGTTCGGTTCCAAGTGTTTCCTCGGGTCGGAATTCGGGCTGAGTCCGGGCTCGGCTCCTACCATGGCTATCTCCGTTTTTAACCTCTTCGAAGAAGAAAGGACTTTGTCGCCTCCCAGATCCTCCAGATTGGGACTCACCCCATGATTCGGTGTTGCGGTTGGATTCTTCAGCATCCCTTAAGCGCGACATGAGTTGGTCCGCCAAGGCTTCTTGTTGGGATGTGAAGCGGTTAGTTACTTCAGCCACAACCCTATCCAGATCTGCCCTAGTAATTGGTTGTTCCATAGCGGGGGCTGTCGGATTTGCCTGATTTCCATCTGGTACTGCTGTTGAAAGGGGATGATTCTCTTGATCTGGGGCTACTGGATCTGGAAAACTGTTAGTTGCGACGTTCTTTCCTTTGTTAACGGCTCTCCTTTGCCTGGAAGTCATGTTGTCGGAGCAAGGAACGATGCTGTTAGAAAGAAGGTTGGGTAGGAGAAGCTGTAGCTTCTAGCTCGAGCTCTCAGCGAAAGCACCAAAAATGTTTGCACAAAAAATGGGCAAACACCTCCAAGTCGTGTGATTTAGTCGAATTTATGTGATTCTTAGTGATTTGGATGAGTTATGCAAATATGTAAAAAGCAGGGGCTAAAGCGTAAAAGACACACAGATTTATAGTGGTTCGGCCAGAACGTGCCTACGTCCACTTTATATGTTATTATCCTTTTTCTTTCAGATTACAAGTACAAGGCTTTGTATACAAGTATATGAAAGTTGTTTGAAAGTTCCTTCCGTGCTTGAGCTCTCAAACTTGTCTGTCATTGTTGTACCCCTGCCCCTCTATTTATAGAGTGAGGCTGGGGGCAGAGGTCCTGGAAGTATATAGCAGCTGGTGGGCCTGGGCTGGAGCGATCTGGCCTGCCATATCTGGTTCGGCGGAGCTTGGTTCGGTCGTGCTTGGAGTGGTTGGTCCGGAGGTTCATTTGGTAGTGGGTGAATAGATGTTTGGTTCGGCATGGAAGTGGAGAGATGGTTCAGCACTGAGGAGAGGGCTTCTGGACCGGTGGCTTGGTGATGAGTGGTTCGGCAGTGAGTTGGTTTGGTCTTGGAAGGGGATGGCCTGGTTCGGTGGGAGGAAGTAGGCAGTTTGGATCGGTAGTTGTTGGTTCGGTTGTGGAGGAGTGGGATGGTCCGGTGGTCACTCTGGTCCGGTGTTGTTGGACCGGGATTGGCATGGAGCCGGACCGGTAGTGGTGTCACTTTGACTTGGCTCGGTAGCGAGGGAAATGTGTTGGTTCGGTGTTGATTGGTAGAAGGGTTGGTCCGGTGTTGGGTTGATTCGGTGGTGTTGGTCCGGCTATGGATGGTCCGGTGGTACGAGGACGTGAGTTTGATTCGGTGGTGGGTTGGCCTCTGGTTCGGTAGATAGGAGGTATACATGGTTCGACTAGGTAATGGGAAGCCGTGGTTCGGCATGGAAGCTAATGCCTCTTGGTCTCGTGATCCCATGGGTGAGAATTCGCCCAACAGGAGAAGTTTGTTTTCTTCTGATTGTTGTGAGTGGAGGTTGTTCTTGATCTTGGTTGATCTTAGAGGATCATTCTGGTGGATTGGGTTTAGTCTGGTTAGTTTCTTGAGACATCAGCGAGGATTGAGCTGATCAGGAAGTTGAAGGCAGCCCAGGATCATCCGAAGAGTTTTGTGGATTACAATCGGAGATCTGTTTTTGGATAAGTTTTCTCAGGTTTTTGGAGCTATAAATTTTGGTAAGTCTGGTAAGATAGCTCCGTGGTGTTTTGAATCTCTTATGTGTTCTGTTTTGGATGAGTGTTTGGCCTTCTGGATTAAATTACTAGTTTGGACAACTGAGATTCATTGCGTTTCACGTATCTCTGAGGGAGTACGCATGTGATTTATCTCTGGTTATGGAATCAGCTGTTCTGGGAGATTTGGTTGTTGAGTCAGACTTGTCTATAGAATGATTTCTTGTTTGGTTTGGTAGATCGATAAGAGCAGGAGTTCTGTAGCTTAGTTGTTTTGATTGTTTGGATTCTGTAGAGCGAGTATCCCAGTGTTTATACCTAGGAAACTCGAGAAAATTCTATTCAGAAATTTTGTCTGGATAGTTAAATTTGTTTGGGTAAATTTGTTACTATGGTTGTTAGCATATGGCTGTTAATATATGCTTGTGTTTTTAAATTAAAATATTTTAATGAGATTATTAAATTACCTTTGTTTTAAATTTTGGGGACGAAATTCTTTTAAGGGGAAGGAATGTGATATCCCGGAATTTTTAGCAATATCAATTTAATAATCTTTATTTAAAATTAAATTGATTTGATAATATTGATTAATAAAATATGAATTGGTTTAATAATCTAATTAAATAAATATTTTATTAATGATTATATCTTTTAAAATTTAAAAAAATGTTTTTATTTATTATGTATATATATATATATATATATATATTTGTATATATATTATAGATAATCTTTGATTTGGAAATTAATAAATAAATAAAGTCTTGTTTTCAAATTCTAATAATATATTTATTAATTTGGAAATTATGGTTTAAATTAATATTAAGTTTTCAAAGTTATTTATTTAATAACCATATGGTTTGTAAATATTTAAAATAAATGTTAAATTGTTTAAAATTATATCTTAGCTTAATTTTTAAATTTAAATAAAAAGGTTTGTATTATTTCTTTTTAAATATTACTTGATAAATATAATTTGAAAATTTTGTATATAAGTTTAAATTACAATATGGCATATGGTCTTAATTCATTTAATAATAGTGATTTATAATGTCTTTTATAAATCATTTTAAAATTGTTAAATTTGTTATTTTCAAGCCATATTAATAATGTATTATTTTTTCCTTACAAATATAAAAAGAATTAAAATAAGAAAATGAAATTACCATTTTAAATTGAATAAGTTGACTTTAATTTGGATTTCAAAATTTCAATTTGAATTTGGAATTTAAAATAATAGATTCTTAAAATATTTAGACAAGCTTTAATTTATAATTTGTTTTATTTACATTTTCTTTACATAAGTAATTCACACATATATTTACACAAGTATAAATAAATTAAGTAAAACCTTTACTAACATTTAAAATAAAAATAAAATTAAACAAGACAAGTGTTAACATATTAAAAAATCAAACTATATGTGTTAATATATGAATAAAACAGTGTGACAAGTGTCATTTTATTTGTTATCTTTTTCTTTTATTTTGTAAAATTTATTTCAGCCTTTATAACATTGTCTCCTCCTCTTAAATTTTTCTTTTCAAATTCTAAGCCAATAAAGAAAGTTTGAAATCATCTCTTAACCAAAACATATCTGAAATTCTAATCTGCAATTCCACTTCAAAGACAATTCAAGCCTGTAACAAGATTTTCAAAATCAACATGCAAAGCATTTTTTTTAAAACCTGTAATTTCTTTAACCTGGAATTTGGCTGGAGTAAGTTCAAGATCTTGTAACATTAATAACAAGCATGCAACTGCTATTTTCAAAAGCAAAAGACAAAGGAGCAACTCAAGTTTCAAAAGCATTTCAGTTTCAACAGCATGCAACTCAATTTTTAAAAGTTCAAGCTTTTTCATTTTCAATGGTGCTCTATTCTTCTGAATATCAGGTGAGTAACATTTTATTGATAATCACTTAAGTTAAATCATGGTTTCCTAATTTAGTATGATTCTAGTTGTCTGATTGTCTTTGGAAGCAAGATTGCTTGTGTGAATATTTACAAGTATATTTGTGTGTATATATGGATAAATGATATGTGCATGTATGTTGTAGTCTGCAATGACTCTGTTTCCAGATTCAAGTCTAGTTTTTTTATTTAAATCCCCTACCTCTTGATCTAATCATTGTTATGAACTGAGTTACAAACAAAAATTGTTTGTTTGATTATAAGTTTAAGCTTAAAAATTTAATTAAGTTAAAATAAATACAATCTTTCTCTGGAAACCAAAATGTTCAGGAAAACATGAGTTTGTTTAAAATTTAAATTCCTTAATTCATTAAATTAAGTTTGTGATCTGAAACCTTATATGAAAACAAGATTTTTAAAATAGAAAACATAATTTTTAACACTGAATTATGGGAACAGTTAGTATTTATCTGGAAAAGGTGTTTGGGGGTGTTTTCTAGCGAACGAGGTGATTTGGATGGTCAGGGTTCAAAATGGAGGAAGTAGAGGGATCTGGTATCTTGGAAAAAATGTCAGGTGGTGGTTTAAGATGATGTGGTGGCGGTAGGAGGTCAATCTTATCTGTAACCCTAGTTTTTGGGTTGGGTATTTAGTGTGTTCGTTCATCATCTCTGGTGGATCGAGCTCCACCAGAGTTTGGGAATTGGTTGAGGGGTTGGAAGAGTAGATGTGGCCGGAGTTGCAGCATTTACGGTGGTCGGAGGAGATTTATTTTAGCATTGACAGGTTTGGGTTTAGGGAGTGCAAAGATCTCTTGGAACAACCGGGGATGCAGGTGCGCTAGCGAATGCAATTGGGGGTTCATACGGTGCTGTGTTCCAGGTTTGGGTATTGTATCTCGATTTTGAATTCGAGTGGATGTTGAAATTATGGTGGTCAGATTCAAGTTCGAGGTTGATCGTGGATGTGTGGGAAGCGTAGGCGATGGTCGGAGCTTCGCCGTGGGTGGTGCAGGGTGCACGGTGCAAGTTTGGGTGTCAGGCCTTATTTGCTTTGGGGAAAATGTTTTGAACTCGGGTTTGTCTCGAGTAACTCAAGCATGTAACTCGAAGATTTTTGGTTTTGGACTCGGTGCAATGTTAGTTTGGCTCGAGTAAACTTTAGATTACAGATTTCTGGTTTTTGAAACTTGACTGTGTCAGTTTTGAAATTTAAACTAAATTTAAAAAGAAGAAGCAAAGCATGTTGTAAATAAAAGTTTTGAAATAAATTTAAATCTGAATTCAAATGAGTTTGAATTCTACTTTTTAAAATAAATAAGTTTTTATTAAAATGAAATGTTTTAACTACTTTAAAATTTTAAAGTATTTTATAAAGTGTTGTAAAATCTGAAAATGAGATTTAAATAGGATTTTAAATTTAAGTTTAAACCTGAATTTTAAATCTGAATTCAAATTGAACTTGAATCTTAGGTTTTGAGAAGAAAATAAAGTTTATAAATTCAAATGTTGTAATTAAGTTTGAATGTTAAAGTACTTTATAACATGCTTTTAAAATCTGAAATATAAGATTTAAACAGGATTTTAAATTTAAGTTTGAATCTGAATTCAAAGCTTGATTCGAATTCTAGTTTGAAATAAATAAAGTTTTTGAATTTAAATGTTTTAAAACAACTTTGAATATTTTAAAATATGGTTTATGTTTAAAAATGAATTTGGTTTTAAAATTCTTTTAAATTTCTTTATAAAACAAATAGATTCTTTAACATGTAATTAAAAGGTTTTGAATTGTTTAAAGGCTTTGTTAAAGTAAAAAATTGTTTTCATTTTAAATCTTAAATTTAAAATGGAATTTAAAGGGAAATTTAAAAGCAAGTTGTTTTTAAAATACTTGTTAATGATTATTTAATCATTAATAAGATTAATGTTTATCTTAAAGTTAATTAGAATTTAATGATCCATAATTCATTAAAAAGATTAAGGTAATTAAGATTTGTAATTAATTAATTTAATTAATTAATAATTTGGATTAGTTAATTAAGTAATTAAGGGTTTAATTTAATTATTTAAAGGTTTAAGTAAGTTAATTAAGAATTAATTGATTTTTAATTAGGAAATAATTAATAAATAAGATTTGATTTTAAATTAATGATTTGAATTTTATTAATCAAATAATTAAAATTTAATTAAGTTATAGATTAACATTTAATTAATCAAGTTACTAGAGATTAATTAATGGGTTATTATAGATAAATTAATTTGTAATTAATAATAACTAATCTCAGATAATTACTTTAGAGAAGTAAATAAGATTGGTTAATGGTTAATGAAGGTCATTAACATAGGATTATTTAATAATTAATTAATGTGATTAATTTTAATAATTAACTAGATTAATTAATTCAAAGATAATCATTTGTGAATTGTTTAAGTGTAATTACTTAATGGAAATAATTAAGAAATTAATTATAAAAATTGTAATTAATTAAGTTTATTTTGATTAGTTTAAGTTAATTAATTAAGTTTAATTAATTTAAAATAATCACTGAATAATTTAAGAAGTAATTACTCAATGTAATTAATAGTGAATAATTACTTAGTGAAGTAATTAAAAAGATAATTACTGGATGTAATTAAATTGAAGGATAATTGGGTAATGGAAGAGTTTTGGAGATTAATTACTTTGTGTAATTCATATGAAAAATAATTACTTAGTGGAAGTAATTAATAATTAATTACTTAGTGTAATTAATTAAGAATAGATTAATAAAGTTATTGAAGATAATTAAGAGATGTAATTAATTAGGTGTAATTAATTACTTATTGAGATTAATCTAAGGTAAATATGATTAATTAAAGATTAATTATTAAAGATAATTAATTAGGGAGTAATTAATTTATCTAATGAAGTAATTAAAAGTAGTTAATTACTGAATATGATTAATCAAGAGTGATTAATCAATATGGTTTAATTGATGATTAATTACTTAATGTAATTAATTTAAATAGGGTAATTATAAATAAAAATATTAGGGATCATTAATTTATATAATTAATGATGTAATTAAGAATAGATTAATTAAGAATGATTAATCAATGAAGGAACTAATTAATGTAATTAATTAAGGATTAATGAAGTAATTAAAAGGGTTAATTACTGAATTTGGTTTGGAATAATTAATTGTGAAATTAATAAAAGGCCAATTACTTGAATGTAATCAAAGGATAATTAATCAAGGGTGATTAATTAATGTGATTTATTAAAGGATAATTAATAAATTGATTTATAATTAATTAATGGATATGTAAGCAAGATTTGTATTGATGAAGTAATTAATTTAATTTACTTTAAATTAATTAAAGAAGAAGTAATTAAATTAATTCATTTTAAACTAATTATAGATAGTGATTAATCCTTGCTTACGTATGGATGAATGATATTGTTTCCTTGAATGGTTTGAGATCTCAGATATGAGATAAGTGCGGTTGTGTGATATGGTTGCTTTGGTCGCATTGTGATGATAATATGAATTATCTGTTGTGATGATAACATGGATTATCTGTTTGTGATGATAATATTGATTATCTATAGTGATATTGTTAATTATCTATCTGTGTGTATATAGATAATAGAATTGAATTGTTTTGAACTTTAAAACAACTTGGACCTAAAAGACACGTTTGGATTTCGATGAGACCGGGATCGGGTTTCCATATTTGGATATCCAAAAACCACATCGATCCAAATTAACGATAGGTCGTGAATCTCAAGTGAAGATGAAGATTTAGAGTGCAAGGGTTATCGTCGTTAACTCTGAGGGTGGTTCCAAAATGAGTGTAACGAGATAATGCCTTCGACTTCGTTCGAACCCGGAACGAACTTGTATGGATTGAATGCTTTCAGAACATCGTCAGGAGGACGATGAGCATTCTAAGAGATGTGTTCTCTAAAGGTAATCGTAGCCTCAAGCCTCATCAACCGGGAATGGCTAAAACAGGGGAGGTGCAGCATGGTTAAGTGGGTCATGCCCAAGTAAGACGAGATTTACCCCTGTCTAGAAGTCCCTTTATATTCGGCTGTGTGGGGCAGTCGATTGCAACAACTGCCGAGGTTGTCTTGTTCGGGATTGTTCAGTAAGGAATGGTCCCGGCCTTGTGTTGTAGGGGATTTAGGGTGGCTCCTTGGTGCAGTGATCTAGGCCACGTACTGTGACGGGCGGTACCCCTGCCATTGTATGGAATCCAAAAATCCAATAAGTGCCAACGGTTTTGATTGTATTACCCACTTTTGTGGCTAGTAGCTGGAATTTAATAGATGTAACTATTTCGGCTATTTCATATTTACTTGAAAACCCTAGACACTATTATAATATCATCGGATTTCCTATCAAATGTTTTGGTTAGTCTAAGGTAAAAACTTTTCCCTGTTTATGTGTGGGAAGTCTTACGTGATACCTATCTTTTCAAAAGGTTTTAAAAATTAAGCAACTTTAACCTGTTACTTACACCAGACCCATGTCTGACCTGGAGCTTATCTTCTGTTTTCTTAAACTCTTGGGTACTCAAATTTTTACGAGTAGCCAAGGGATTCAGGTTAGCTTTGACCAATTGTGGAGGAGCAATGGAGCAGGAGGCTCTGCGTTGTAGATATATAGTTTCCGCTGTGTGTTCTCTATGTTGGTATCTTTTTGTTGAGTTGTATTGAGTTGTAACAACTAGACAGGTGTTTATAACTGTCTAGTATGTGTTGTATACGCTGTGTAACTCTGATAGATGTTGTATATTATGTAATACTTATGTTATTAATATAATTTATTCGTTCCTCTATTGAGATTCTGGTGTTGTTTCTTCCTTCTCTTCTTTCTTTTCTCTTTTCTATCCCTTTCTTTCTTAAAGATGATACGACTTTCTGTAGAGAAAAAGTCAAGTCGTCACACAATCCCTTGAAATATAGTCTTCCAAAACATAAAACTTTGAATTTCATAACCTTGAAACATAACTACACCACTTAAATGGTTTAAATATTTAATTACTTTATAAAATAAAATAGCTTCTTTAACTTCACAAATAAATTCCAAATACCGATTTGAACCTCCAAATAAACCATTTCAAATTCAATATATTTCAAAGCTTAAAAATTTAATATTTCAAAACTAAATTTTATAGTTCATATAAATATACCAATTTCACCTTTCTATTATTTAGTTTGAAATATTTGCTTGCAAAATCCAATATCCTTTAAATAAAACTTAAATTTTCAATAACGAAATATTCCTCAGTTTATTCACTCAAATCACCTTAAACCCGATTTAAGTTACAAAACCGTATTCTTTTAAAATCTCAATTTCAATAAGTTCCAAAAGGATTCTTATTAAATATAATTCTTCAATTAAATAAAATCTCCAATCAATTTCAAAACTATTTTCTCAACCTTGATTATTAAAAATCAATATAAACTCTATACAAAAATATACTTTAAGTAAATATTTAACCATATTATATTTTAATAAAATCCAACTTTATTATTTAACTTATTTTTACTTTAAGCAAATCTTATTCATAGCTTAAACCCAAGAACTTAACTATATAAAATACATTTATACAATATCCAAATCCATACCTCATAAATCCGTATAATTCTTTACAAACCGTAGAAAATCATATCAAAATATTTTTATATGTAGACCGCGGTGCCTGTAAATAATTTTCTATCCTATGGTCAAGTGATACGGATATTTATCATTTCAGTCCGTAATTTAAAATAAAATTACAGTTATATATCATTTCAAACCGCAATCCCGAATGAAATAAAATGCATAACAACTTGCAATTTAGAATAATATATAATACAACATCCATTCATCCATCAACAGATCACACAGCCATCACAATCATCATCCAAAACAATCAATCAATACCAATAAATAACTAATAATATATATATATATATATATATATAACAGGTATTTAACTTGCAGTTATATTCAATAATAAATTAAGTAATGATTTAATTTAAATAAATGCAATAACTAAGATGATGATTACAAATATACGAAAGTGTCATAAATAAATGCATAATCACAACGAAATTAAATTTAACAAACATAAGAAATTTTAGAAGTTGTGAGTGGGTTAAAACACTCACCTTTTGAATTTAAATCGAATTTAAATCCAATTTAAACCCAAAAATTGGACAGTCTCCAAATTCATCCAAACTAGCGTCAAAAGTTCTGGAATTTTAAAACGATCCTAACAAAAAAACGGCGCGTAAATTAGATACCGTATGCGAAAGATATACGTATTAGAAGATTTCAAAATTAAATTTAAAATAAAATAAACAAACAATAAAATCACCATTCCCACATGGCCATGTCATCTCTTCATCTCTTTGGAACCCTACCTACACACGCCACACGCAACAGAGCCACTGAAGGATACAATCGACCAACGCCATCGATGTACGGCCAACGCCCACCATCAGACCGCCGCAACCTCATCCCACGTTCGCTCGCCATGAGCGGCGCCACATCACCAAGAGCCGGCGTCTCAAATTTGCGCAGCCGCCACAATGCACGTTAACCCTAATGAATTTTTGTGCGAGATCTACCCATCAATTCGCCCTACAAACCACCTAGATGCAAACCCCTCCTCGCTCTCTTCCATACCCTAACAACGATTTGTAGATCAGCTGCAGTTGATCGCGACGCAAAAGGACGGCCGAAAATAAACCATCGAATTCTGGCCAAATGGTGATTCAAAACCAAAAACGAACTGCAGATCTGAGATGCGTACATCGAGAGCTTCGATATATAATTTTTCTGAATTTTTTTTGAGGAGTTTGGGTTTTTGACTTTGATTTTGAATTGCAGTAGGAATTAGGCGTTTGTCCGCCATTGAAATGAGGAGGTGAAGAGGGATGTACGCACATACAAATGAAAAATAGAGGTAGGCTAGGGTTTATAACAAGGTATTTATAGGTAAGGTTGAAATAGAATGGATCGGATCGATTGGATGTACGCGCTGCATGATATATGGCTCGAAAAGCCCGTTCTGACTCCGGAACGAAATTGGGTCAACCCGTATATCAAAATAGATGTTTAAAAATATTTTAAATGCAATGGAAAAGGTTTCAAGTCCAAATTCCATCGTATGAAGAAGTTATGCTAAAATCAATATTTTCAAATTGATTTCAATTTCATTGATTTCAAGGCGTTTCGAGTCCGTACGATCAAACAACAAGTCCGATCGCTACAAAACTTGAAATCCTACAATAATTCACCGTTACAGATCTGATGAAACTAGTTCCATCAAAATCCGAGTCAGTGGCCAAAATGTCTGTTTTTATATTAATTAAATAAATTAAAAATAGATTAATTGAATCAAATTTCAAATTACAATTCTGAATTTGACAAAGTTCATTATTTTTGATTCCTCAATCATTTACAAGGATTTAAACAAATTTAAATGTCAATTTAGAGTTGATTAATTCATCAATTTCAGTATTAGCTTTCATTTCATTAAATTCAAAAATTATAAATTTAGTTTCCAAAATTTCTAATAAATCTATCCCATTCTATTATTCAATTCATTATTGTTAACAGATGAAATTAATATTGGATTCAAAATCTATGACATTAAATATTCTCACATTCTATCTTAATTTCAAATAACATAATATTTAAACATTTAATTTCAATTACCTGCAATTTATCCAATATAAATTAAATTCAGTAAATTGATAAGTCTTGCTATACATTCTTTTAATCCAAACAATTGTTATAATAGGAAAAGAATTAACACTATTTCCAAAATTCCTTTAATTTACGCTAACATAACATTTAATTAGATTTATTGCAATTGATTACCCGTTTTAATTTATTAGACTAAATAAATGGTTAACTTATAATAATTGTTACCATTAACCTTAAATCACACTTATATGTTATCACTAACATACAAGTGTTGAAATTGATTATATACACTATTCTCATACTATTATCATACATTAAATTCCAATATATTGACAAAACTTTAATTCGCATTCCTTTTATTCAATCAACTGTCATTTTATAAATACAATTAACATTATTTCTTATTATTACTTTAATTTACAGTAACAAAACGTCAAATTTAGATTTATTACAACTGATTACCAAAGTTTATCTAACACATTAAATAAACAAGCAAACTATATCAATTGCCACCTAATTGCCTTTGATTGCATTTATAAGTTCGTTACTTATCAATCCAGATTATAATTCTATATACAAAGCTAATTTTATTTCATTTCATTAATATACGCCTATTTACATCTTAATTTGAATAACTATTATATTTCCAAATGTGTACTTCTATCAATTTAACACATTAATTAAGGTTTTAAAACCAATTAATGAATTTTCCTTAATTCCATTCTTATATCAGTTTATTACTTTACATACATTACGTATTTATTCATCAATTAACATACCTTGAACTATTTTCCCCAATTCACCAATTACTACCTTAAAATAATTTACGTTTCTATTAAATTTACATTCACACTTCCGTTACTACATTTATTTTCATTAAAGTACATTTAATTATCTTTATTTGTAATTGGTGAATTAACTGGTAACAACCATTTATCAACAATTTACCTTTTATAATACTTGTATGTTCATTCTTCCCAACCAATTACCATCTATTATATTATAACTTTATAGTTTTAATAAATTCATTAATTGTCATTTCATTCAACCTATTAATTTATTAACCTAAATTAGCACTGTTACGTTTTAATTTACTTATTAGCTTACAACCAGTGCTACCATTAATTCGTACACTAATTTATTCCATTTCCATTCATTATACAGTATTTTATTAGTAAGTTAACATTTTCAATTATTAATTTATCTTTTATATCCCATTATAAATTAATGCATAAATTAATTAAGATTTTAAATCAAATTAATTATTTCATCTTGGTAACATTCTTTTATTAAAATAAGAATAAAATTAACATTTACATTGTTTCACTTATTGGAATTACATCCAAGTTATTAACAATTAACTTACCAATCTTATCCAAGTTATTATTTCCATTAATAATTCACTAAATTTTTATTCCTTTCTAATTTTAGTTTCGAAAATCAAATTCAATTAACCAATTTTATTTATCAAAATTTATGGGTCGTTACAAGACCGGAGACGACTGGGGTGATGAAATATTCGATACTATCAAGGAAGTGGTAAGTCGGTCCTGTGTTGTTTTAGGCACCCAGTATTGGACCCTAGGAACATCCCTCTAGAGGTGTACTGTACGGAAGGTAGTCCCTTACCTAGCTATTGTATGGAATGCATTCTTCAATATGGCTTCGGACTTAGTGTAAACCTATAATGCCATCAAACCAATGTAACAATTTCAGCTATCTTAATATGTTTATTTAAAAAACTTTTTTCAAAGAAGGCCATTAAAAATAATATTCCTAGATTTTGCGTAGTAAATGCTATGGTTATCATAAGGTAAAACCCCATTTCGTGTTTATTTTTCCGTGTGGTCTTGTGAGATACCATTGAATTTTGAATAGAGTTTCTCAAACTAATCCCATGACTGAACCATAGTTTATTTTCTATTCCCTTTAAAATTTGGGTGCCCTATTTTTTTTAGATAGCCAAGTAGTTAGGTAACCTTGGAGCATTTTGGACGGAGCATGGAGCCTAGAGCTGGAGCGTCTTCTGTAGTTAGTTATCTGTTTTCATATTTCCACTGTATTAACTATCTACGAGCACCTGTAGGGATATGCCTTATAACTATACAGGCTGGGTTAGTACTTACCACAACTTTGATACATCATTTTTAGAGTGATTGTACATACTACCTTCATGTATAATTTAGTGTAGAATACGATGTGAGATTCTGTTGTTGTTCTATCTTTTATATTTATTTTCCTTTTACCCATATTGATCGGATTTTGGCACTTGAGTTTACGGCATGCGAATACCAAGTATGTATTAGTGTCGATTTTCGAGTGTCGAAAATCCCATTTTTTATAAGTGGAGCATGAGCCCTAGAGCCTCTTTTTGCTGGAGATTATGCAATGACAAATCTTTCATGGTGAAGTAAACCACACGACCATATATTTTCATTGGTCAGAAGGAATGCAAAAATGCACTAATTGAATCTAACTACCTTTAGACAATTAAGTGTTCCCTCATGTTCATCACCATCATTACCAGCCGGGATACCTATAAGGAAATGCACATCTGCCACAGGAAGAGCAAGGGAAAAAAACCTACATCTAGAAAGCCAAAGCCGGTTAAAACTGTGTAGGCATTGCATGAAGAAATATTTGTTCTTGAAAGCATAACACTCGTTGTGGAGCTTTTCAATCACTTTATATCCCTTCCAAGCCTCTATTATGTTGGATAGGAAATCTTGCCTTTTCTTGAATTTTATAAGATAAGTTAACTCATTAAACCTCGGAGGCCGGTTGAATATGTTCATGAAGTTGATGTACTTCGAACTTAGAAGAGAATAACCGCTTTTATGGACTTGGAATGGAGCGAAACCAAGTACTTGTTACACCATAATTAGGAAAGGATTGAATGTTAGGATGATACTGCTTAGGCATATATATTGGTTTCATGTTGTGAAGTACGACAAAGGATTACGAGCGAATTCAGCCCTTGTCGGTAGATGGAAATCATCCTCAAGAATGTCGTGCTGGAGACGTACGTTTTGAAGGGACCTAGCAAATGGGATTAAGTCCACCTGCAATGGTAGGTTGTTTGATATTCTCAATCCCGAAAGCAGTTGACCAAAAACTGGCTCAAATGGAACTATTTCACTTGAGGATTCTGAATTTTTAGGATGGCTTGGCCCGACAAGAATAGATGGCGAAGTAGGGGATTTTAAGAGGAGTGGATGTTCGTTCGCCAGACTTATGATGGGGTGATTGACGAGTTATTCTAAGCAATAAAAATTGGCATTCAACACTATCAGGTTTGTTTTATTTTGAATAATAAATCCGTATGCTCAATGCTCGAAAATCCAAAGACATCGAAAAGTGTTGACCAATTAGATTTTAAGCATTGACTAGGGCAGGTGTATCATGTTAATTTATGCACTGTGAGTCTAGTGACCTGTACACCACGAACTTACCATTATGTATAGATAACTTGCTTATACTAGAAAAATGAGCTGCATCATACTTTGAAGTTATATTTCAGAACTTATCTGTTATTGATGTGTAATCGATAAAAAGCCACTATCCAGAGCGAGATGAATTTTTTTTCTTTTCAGGGTCACTGGAAGTGCAGAAATAGGAAAAGCGACGTGATAGTATCATCCAATAGGACCAATCTCGGGATAAATCATCGCATTAGAATTCAAGAGACAATAAAGACTTACCCAAATTCTTAAAGAGAGACAGTGGATTCTAGAGAACATGACCTGTCTTAGGAACCATGTGGATTGGACCAGGGCCAAACTTAGCCATACCACCAATCAAATACCTTCCAAAAATCAACCATATCCATTCAATTGCAGTCAACTAAATCCACTTTGCCATCGCCATCATCGTCATCACATAACCAACCATCGACAACTTAAATTCAAATCAGATTAGTGCTAGGGTTTCAATTGATCGGGATTGAGTCTTTCTGGTGGTAGTTTAAGCAGCAGCGACTAGTCTGGGGCAGTGACAAGGTGCGTTAACATCAACAAAAGGTAGGCAGTGAGGTTGGATTGGCTTAGCAATGGGTCTAGTTTGGAACGGCTTTTGAAAACTCAAGTGAAGGTAGAAAGCACTGGTGCAAATAAAAATTTTTTAGCGAAGCAAATGAAAATTAAACTAAAAAATTCTAAGTGTTGGAATATATGGGCTCATAGGAGAAACAAATGACTCGGTACCGAGTTAGACAACTCGGTACTGAGCTGTTTACTTTCCCCTGTGCCATTGAGAAAACATTACAGAGAATGGCCTTGCTGTAGGATCGTTTTCACCCTAGAGGTGAGCAGAGTGAATAGGGTGATACTAATAAGAACGAAAATAAATGTGGAAGTAGAAACAATCATAGATAATAATGCAGTAGAGATCACATATAAATTTACCCAACTTTGGCAAAATCTTGCATACGTGCAGCCCCCAAGGTTTCTACTAGAAATTATGCTGTCAGACGAGTGTTGACTGAATATGTAGTGACGTCAAAACTGTAAATTGAAATTTGTTTTGTAATTTAAATTGTAATGTAATTGAAAATGTGCAAATGTTGTAAGGACTCAAATTTGTATTATTCAAATTTGTAATAAAATATTTGTTTGAACATGAATTCTTTGTTGTTGTTATTTTCAATAAATATTTACGTAATTATGTGAAAAATGAAATAGTACAATATCAAATACATTTAAATGAATATATATATATATATATATATATATATATATATATATATATTCATCAAACAAAAATCATTGGCTATGTATTCTACAATATCCCCCTTTTTATGATAACAAACATATATTAAGATTTTGACTCTATTAAATGTATTTGTTTTTGATGAATTCTATTAGCTCCCCCAATTTGAATGCTCCCCTTACAACAAAGCTCCGCCTTCACATATGCACGAAAATAAATTAAAAATATGCAAATTAAACTAGATGAGAATATGCAAATAAAAGAAATATGACTTAACTCATTTGCCAACATATTAACTTCTCTCTCCCCATTTTGTTATCAGCAAAAGTGTAATAGTGTTAGAAAAACAGAGATAAAAGTGATAGAAATTAATACAATATTAATACCTAATCAAGTATAAATATTAAATTTCAGTAAAAAAATCAAACAAAAATCATAAATACTCTGTTAGACACATATTCCTCTTTAGAGTGATTTGTGTGATGTCGGTATATAAAACCATATTGCTATATCTATTTGTGGTATATTTATGACAGGAATTTGAATGCTTACTAACCATGCATAGCCGTTAGAACTTTGAAATGAGATTAGTAGTATTCCCACTATTTAAAAAAATGAGTTTCAAGTATCTTCTAACCATGTATAACTGTGAGGACTTTTAAATGGGATTAGAATCAACTCGTCTATTTAAAAATCAATTTTGATATGTGTTCCGTACATACATAACCGTGAGGACTTTTAAATGAGCATGAAAGCACATAATCAAAGATTCCAAGTAGTTCACCCATGCATAACCGTAGGACTTTTAAATGATAGTGAGCACTTTGGATTTTTTTTATTTCTAATTAATTAAAAGGACGAATAATTTCCCGTTTAAATACCACATTTTGACATATTACATTTGATTTTGATAAGTGATGGTCGTTAGAAATATGATAGAAATTGATATGGTCATGGAATTTTTACCAATCAAAGTTATTACAAATTTTTGTAAATTTTTAAAGAAATTTACAAACTATATGGTCTCAAGTCATAATAAGTGATTAATATCAACACTCGTCATTTTTTCAATTACTATTTAACTTTTCAATAATCAAAAGGGAGTCAGATTAGTATATATAGGCATTTAAGATCAAATATAAAATTAGAATTTTGAAGTGCCTAAAATTAGATGAAGTCAACAAAAACTATTTTCTGAAAGGGATTTTGTAAAATTGTCTGCCAATTGATAATCAGTTGAAATGAAAATTATGCAGATATTTTCTTTGAAAAATGTGATGCGACTAAAAAATTTCTCAACATAAAACACGTTCCACTAGTACTTCTTCGATCAACTAGACTGCGAGTGTAATCTACATCTGAATTCCCCTTTGACTCAAAGTTGTCATTAGATAGGTATCATAGACCGAACTGTGATTTGTGAAACAATTACCTTCTAATCTTTTTATAGCTTTTAAAATGTGATTCCTTAAGAATTTGATTGAAAACGTGCACATACACAACTAGTGAACATAGTGTTAGATCTAGAAGCAGTAAGATAAACAAATATATGCATGCGTATCTAGAGTAATCATCAACCAATACAAAACAACATCCCTTACCACCTAAAATTACAATATCGTTAGTCCAAAAAAATCTACATGAAATAGTTCGAGGATGAAAAGATGATTCGTCAACATTTTAGTAGAAATCAGAATCAAAATTAACATCCATTTCTTTATCGCATAACTGGCTGATTTAAATCAGATTAAGGTGCATATTTTCAACACATAATGTATCATTCAAGATAAATGTACCGTTACCTATTTACCTTTACCGATAATTTTTCGTTGTTACCATTGTGACTTTGCTACCTTTGTAATACTCTAGGATAAGGGAACTTTGATTTGCGCCCGTCGTGTGCCTGGAAAAGCCAAAATCCATGTACCACTCTTGTTGCTCCTTAGCATGCCACCACACCCACACAATGAAATATTTTTGTGACCTATTTGTTTTTACAGGTTCATGATTATTATCACAAATGATTTTAAAAAATATGTTTGTGTGGACCCATGACAATCTAATTTGTTCCTTTCGGCACCAAGGTTCGTTTAACTTTAAGGAATTTGCATTTGTGCCTTCGGGAACCTAAATCGATATGGTTTTCGTGTGTTTGGATCTAAACCAGCAATTATTGCGATTGTGTCCAATTTTTCCACAAATCATGCACTCAGAGTTGACTCGATTAATTTCTCTTCTACCTTTTTCAGATTGAGTATACCCAAGTCCTCGTCTAACATTATTAATATTTAACAGTTTGGTTCTCTAATTGCATATTTAGTTATTTTTCTCCTTTGGAGAATTTCCCTAAAATTGTAGATAATTGTTGGACTTGTGCTTTAATAGATTCATTTTCATTCAATAACAAAGTGCACTTTTTGATAGAATTTTCTCTCCTAGCATTTTCACTTTCTTTCAAAATCAGAATTTCATTTTCAAGCGACTTAATTTTACTTTCTGATTTTTTTTTATTTCTTCTTCAATTGATGGACACTTATCACACTTTAGGCTCTTATTTCGGTAATTTTTAACCAATTGATCAAGCTATTTATTTAGTACTATCAAACTATCTTTTTGTGACTCAAGTTTAGCGTACTTCTCCCTAAATCGTTCAAGACAACCATTTACTTCATGAAAGTATATAAGTAATTGTGAGTGAGTTGGTTTTGATACCTCGTTTGCCTCGTCATCATCGGTGTCACTTGTTTCTCCTTAAAGACAAAGATTTGCTTTTTCTCTCTCACTGCCAGTGCTTTCGTTATCATCTTCATCGCTTTCATCCGAAGTTGCTGTGAAACTTCTCCTCTTCAATTTCTATCCTTTGCTGAATAGGTTTTGAGGACAATTGAGCTTGAAGTGACTTGGTTTATTGCACTTTTGACAAATGATCTCCTGCTTTTCTGAGTCATCTAGAACATTGACTATTCTGCTATTTAATTGTTGATTTATGACTGGATTTCCATACTTGTGGTTCCACCTTTTGAATTTCTTTATTAGCAATGCCAGTTCAGCTGCTCTATCATCATCATCATCACCGCCATCCCCATCGTTATCTTCACTTTCAATTTTTCCTTTGAGAGCTATTGATCTCATTTGCGTATCACCTCCTTCACGTTCTTCCTTGAATTACATTTCTAGCTCATAAGTGATGAGATTTCCAATGAGTTCTTCAACTGTAACTTATTTCAAATATTTGATTCTTGAATGGCAGTCACTTTTGCTTCAAAATTTCATGGAAGGATTATAAGGATTTTGCGGACTATTTCCAATTCTGTGTATGGTTTCCCAAGAGAATTTGACTTGTATATGAGATTAGGAAGTCGCCCATGCATTTCTTTGACACTTTCATACTATGCCATTGTGAAGTTCTCGTATTTACTACTAAACACGACAAGGCGATATTCTTGGACTTAGGAGGTTCCTTCATGAGTCACTTCAAGCGTGTGCTAGATTTCCTATGTAGCCAGACAATGTGAGACATGGTTAAATTCAATTTGATCTGATAAACAAATAATAGAATTCATAGCCTTGGCACTAGCATTTTGCAATTTAGTTTCTAGATATCTCCATTGATCCATATGTTATCCAACATCTTGATTATCTACCATAATTGTTGGTGTCCAATATCCCGTTTCAACAATATTCCAAGCATTAATGGTCATTAGAAAAATTTTCATTCTATTTTTCCAATAAGCATATTCACCATTTTACATGGGTGGTCTAACTATTGGCTGACCCTAAGCAAAAGCAATATTAAAAGAAGCCATTTTAAAATTTCAAGTTGTTAAAACAAAAATTAGTTTTTGTTCCTAGCTCTGATACCACTTGTAGGATCATTTTCACCATGGGGGGTGAGTAGGGTGATACTAATAAGAATGAAAATAAATGCAGAAATAGAAACAATCACCGATAATAATGCAGTAGAGATCATACAAATTTACCCAGCTTCCGCAAAACCCTGCCTACGTGCTGACCCTAAGGTTTCTACTAAAAATTAAGTAGTCAGACGCTTACACACGTAAACTTACGGCACCCACTAATGACTAACCTCACTCTATGCTCAAAACCCTGCCACAACTCAGCCACTGAGTTGCAAATTCTCGAACTACACCACCGTAGTTCGTAACATACTCACATGACTAAAGAGTTACACAATTTTAAAAGAAAACTACAAAATTAAAAAACAAACAAAACCATATATATCAGTTAAGCCCAAAATAAAATAAACAAGATCGGCCTAATGATAAATCAATAGGAGACACCGTTCCCTTTATTCATTCTATAGCAACTTCGGCCGCCGCTTTTATTCTGAGAAATGGCTTCGGCCAGTTTCTTCATTCCTCTTTGAAAATTGGTGGTTTCCAAAATCGAAGTTGCCATTTAGAAAATTGATTGATTGAGAGTACGATTCCACTTGATTAGCAATGTCGATCGATCCCTTGGCCTTGATAGTATTGTGGCTACTTCAGTGTTGAGTTTGAATGCTACTTAATTTGTAAGTAATTTGCCGCTTTTCGATATTTGTTTATGCTCGACTTTATTGTTCACGAACTCATGATTTTATGCCGATGACGATATTGGGATTTTATAGGGAACGAAACCCCTAAATATGCATTTGTATTTTCGATTTGAATTCTTCAAATAATTTTGTTTGGCCATCCGATTTGGCTTGAATGCTTGTGATTATTTTGACTTTTTCACTTCGGATATATTTGAATTTGCTCGAATTGCTTTGCATTGGTTCCTATGACTTCGGTATTTTGAATTTTACATATAATATTTTCTGATTTTCTTCTTTGATTGGTTCATCGTGTGACCCTCTGTGACCTGTTTGTTCCATTCGTTGCTGGTAGTATTTTGACTTCAACTTGGCTTTATGTAAACTACTTCTATTTGCTTTGCTGGAAATTGTTATTCAAACTATTAAGTTACCCTATTCTGGATTGGGTCCTCTTGCGTTTATTTGTGATTGAATGTGTGCTGTGATCTCTGACTTGATTTCACTGGCTTCTTTCCACTGAAGTATGTCTGGTGCACTGCATATATGTGTACATATGTATTCATGCATATATATGTATGCGCTGTGTGTTTTGTGTACTTATGCCATTGATTGCCTTGATGTCCCATTGCTATTGCATTTTCTTCTTGACTGGTTTGAGTTCATTGTCATATAATTTCTTGTTGCATATTGCTGTGCGCTGAGTTTGGGTTGGAGTCTCTTATCACGTGATGTGGTTTTGTTCATCTTGCTCATCCATGCTTGAAATGTGAATGGAAGGACTAGAGTCTTGTTGCATCATGGAGTTTTTGTTTGTATGTTTGAAGTTCGGATCTTGGTCGGGTTCACTTCAGTTTGAAACCTTAATTGCTTTATATCTATATGTGTATGTGTGTGTGGTTTCAAGTCTTCATTGCTCTGGGTTGTTGTATATTGTGCTGGTTGACGTTCATGTCTGGTCTTTATTTGCTTTGAGCTCAATTGTACTGAATTGCTAGCCACTTTATTGTTGCCTCCTCACTTTCATATGTTTGTCACTTTGATTTGTACACTTGGTTGCATTGTCCACTGTATTGAACTTTTATTCATGTTGGCTGACCATTGAAACTCATACTTGACCATTCTATTTTTTTTGTATCGCACTTGAGTTGAATCCTGCTTATGCTTGAGTTTGACCTTGTGCTCACCTGTTCTAATAAGCAAGTGTATAACAGTATGCAAGGCCTTGTGTCATGTACGGTGTTACACTGTGCATGTTACAAGCTATTCGTGTAAATTCAGAAGAAAAATGATGAAAAACAACCCAAATAACCGAGGCAAATAACATTTTCAAAACATACACTTCATGGTACACTGCAAATATATTTCATTTTACCGCATCAGTGTTTTTTTATAGATAATTCAGACGCGGGATACAAACTGGAATAGAGTTGAAGATCAAATACGAGTGTTGAGTGAATATGTAGTGAGGTCAAAATTGTAAATTAAAATTTGTGTTGTAATTTAAATTGTGTTATAATTGAAAATGTGTAAATGTAGCGAGAGCTTATATTTTTACTATTCAAATTTGTAATAAAATATTTGTTTGAATAAAATATTTGTTTGAATATGAATTCTATGTTATTTTTTCAACAAATATTTATTAATTATGTGAAAAATGAAATAGAACAATGTCAAATACATTTAAGCGAATATATATGTATGTCTATTACCATTAAACAAAAATCATAGGCTATTGTATTCTACACTTGCCAACCCAAAGCGTGAAATAGTCTTTGGAATGCAGATTACGTCACTAATGCGAAGCAAAGGAATTTCAGTTGTAACTAAGAAATATAGTTAAAGGAAAGTCTACCAAGTGGAAGCAACGTCTCGAGACAATGCCTGAATGATTAATTTTAATTTACAAGATCGTCGTCTATGACTTGTCTCGATCCAGAGCATGCTTTGTTTTCAATGTAAGCATACTATGGGAGGCAAATATTAACTAGGTTTTGACTGAGTAGAAGTTAATGGAAGTTGGAACGTCAAGATGAATACAAAACAATCTAAAAACTTTTAAGCACACTTCGAAGAGGCAGAGAAACAACTCAGGAAAGTTTCTACCAAAATGGAGCTAAGGAAATAACTTGGCACCGAGTTATTATCCTTTCTGCAATCACCTTCCGATCTTCATGCATCTCTTTCCTTGATCCATCTAATCATGGTCAAGTGGTTTTCAAGTTTAGATGATCAATTCTAAGAGTTGTAAAGAGGAAAACCAAGAATGAAGGATAACTTAAGTGATTACAGAAATCAATAAATACAGCATGGAAATCATCAACTAGAGGATAGGAAAGTAGAGCATAGGAGATAGCCAACTTCCTACTCAAGGGAATAATTTAGCACCAGGTTAAATGACTTGATACTGAGTTAAATGATTCGGTACGAAATTAAGTGACTCAGTAACGGGTTATTCGTTGAACTTGGTTACCTCCAAGTTTTCTTGTGTGAACTTGGGCTGACTTTTGGACTCTACTGCAAGCTGGCTTCTGACCCAACACACGTGTTTCCTTATAAATACAAATGATAGTAAAACCAAAAGAGGATCTTCTCCTTGCTCTTTCTTCTTCACTCTAAATCTGGGATTCCATTGACCTTCACAATCTTCGCCCTTTACAACAGTTACCAAGGAAACTACTTTAGGAAATTCTAGGCCTTAGAACTTGTTAACCTCTTGTACTTGTAACATTGGTCCGTAGTAATCTCATACAAACTCTCACAGATCCATAATCAATAAAACAATGAAGTGGACATAGGCCAGAAATTGCCGAACCGCTATAAAAATCTTCTGTCTCCTTATTCCTTTTCAATTATTTTCAATACTATTAGTAAGAACTAGGTCTCACAAGTTTCCTACAACTCATTCTTGGGTGCTGATCCTTTTTGCGCATCAACAATTTAAAAGAGAACCAGTCAGATCAACCTTTGTATGCCAATAATGCTAAAATGGTGCTAAAAAGCCTTGATTTAGCAGGTGTAATGGAAAATAGAGGGGTTTAAAGCAGATGTATTGTTTAATAGCGTTAAATTGATGTAGCACAGCAATCGAAAGTGATGTGCATTATGGGGGGATTTTACTAGGCTTTATCAAGGCTACAACTACATAAGTCTCTGGTTGTTATTTTAGATCAACATGAAAGGGTGAATGGTCAAACCACTTGGACCATTACTCCATGGATCAGAAAGGATGGGTGAGACAGAATGGAAGGTTATATGTACTTGAGATTGAAGAATTGATTGAAGAAATTCTAGATGAGTGACACCATTTAGGACGATCATTCATCTTGATGGGAAAAGATGTATAAGGAAACGAAGTGAGTGACCAGCAAAGAATAAAGAGAGAGGTGGTAGAGTATGTTGCAAGATGGTTGACTTGTTAACAATCAAGGAAGAGTAGAAAAAACCAAATAGGATACTACTCCCATTAATGTGGCTCATGATAGAGTTAAGTGTATGTATTAGTGGCATTCATGCAAATAATTATACATATTTAACTCTTTGACTTATCTTGTTCATAATAAAGGTGTTTGATTTCCATTATATACATTGTTATATAGTTATATAATTAATCAAGTAATTAATTTAAAGTATGTAAATAAAAAAATCTTTAAATCAAATGTTAAGTGATTGTAATTGCAAATAGTTGCAATTGTGAGTAGCAAATCACAATATAAAACAATATTTTATTATAAATATTCCTGGGTGAGAGGTTTGAGAAAGGATATTAATACATATGTTAAGACCAGAGTATGTAACACTCTCCAAATGTTGGGTAGTGTATTACTTTTGGCTGCTGGTGGCACCAAGGGGTTACGTTTTTATAGTTATTGGATAACTACAGAATGACTAATTGAGAGGTTCTTGATTGTTGATAATAACTAACGACAAACATGAAATCTCATTATGACAATATTACATAATACTCTTGACTTGAGAATACCATTGACCTACAAAATGGAAACTGCACTTTGATTACAGTTATGTCATAGCATGACATCTACTGACTAACAAATTAGCCAATCTCGGAATTACCCTAGTGCATTCATAAAAGCATAGTTTACTTGCTAATCGCTAAGATTAAAATGTAAAATGAGGAAGTAAACATGAAAATTAAAGTAAAACGATATGAAAATGTAGAGTAGTTCAACAAGCTTGCCTATGTCTGCTATGAAGATCTCTTACTATGTTTCCATCTTACAATTACAAGGAATTACAAGAGAATAATAAGAAATAAAGCACTAAAGACTTAAAATTTACTAATCTTGAGAGCTTAAGTCTTTGAATTGCTATGAGTGAAATTTTGAGTAGAAGATTAGTTTTTTTAAACCATTTTGAAGTAGCATAGCATGGTATTTCTATTGGTTGTAGTGGACGATGAGTGGCTAAGATTGCATAGTAAATAAGGCGGGAAGCATAGTCTACCATCGGTGTGGTCACATAGGCTGATCGAAGACAGTTGTGAAGGTAGGATGAAACATTTGACTGAGAAGAATGCTAGTTGTCCGGCCATACCAGTTGTATACATTGCATTTAATGCACATTTAATGTTGATGTCATGTTATAGGGTAGGCAAGCTTTTGGCCGATTTGGTACAATATCTAGTATAACTAATATATGGCTTGTCGTTTACTTTTGTTTGCCCAATTGGCAACTTGGATGAGCTGCTTTCTTCAGGTTATGCTGGCAAGTCGGTCGTAATAACCCACACATTAGTGGATCTGAATTTTCGCTAAATCGAAATTCCAAGTCGACCAAAGTGCAGATCGTTGGTTTGACATCTAGCAAATAAACAAATAAATGCATATCAAAGCACTATCGATATAAACTCATAGTGAAATAGTAAAGTATAATAAGTCACATAGTTCCGACCATGTTGATACTTCCAATATCTAGGTGTCCTTGTTAGTGCAGAGCATGCATTAGGAAACTTGTCCTCCCGCTATTCCCACCTTGTACCAATTCCAATCGTTCTAAAGCTATGCCATGGGTTGTAATAAGGAGGGGGTCAGAGCAACGTTCTGGTTATTGATAAATTATACACTTTGCATATAACAATAGTTTATGTCGATTGTCTTCCATTACATGTTATGTTTTTTATTATTTAATTAGCCGTCTTGACTCCACATAAGTGTACAATCCATCCCATCTACCTGTAAGAGATTACAGCTACGTGTGTGTGTGTGTATACGTACCACAATCCCCACTGGACCTAGATACCTCATTCACATCCATCACTCTTACCGTATCATGATCTCATCATCACGCGTACTGAGGAAATCTCGAAGTGTCCAATAATGGCTTTAAGATAAGTAAGCCATGTTCTATATGGAACTTTTGGTGATTTTATTATTTTCTTTTTGGTTGTTGATTCAGCTCTATGAATTATAAATATGGTGGATGCAGCCCCACTGTTTGTGGACTTAGCTCCATGGACTATCCCATGCACATTTTAAAAGGTCTCTTTAAAATAGTTAACTAGCCTTGCCTCCTAACAAAGAAACTAGCAAAAAATGTGGTGATGCATGACTTAACGTGGTCTGTGCACTAGTAGGCAGTGTAACCCCGTTAGGTGTAACCCATGCCTTTCCTTTTGACCGCTAATGATTGATGATATTCTCGGCATAGCACAGCCCTACTCCTTTATTTGGTACCAATTCAGCTGACATGCTATCATAGTGTCGTTCTTCACTCATCATCTGATTTAGATTGCCTATTGCAATCAACGCAATACCTCTCTTTCCTATTTTATTGAAGGAGATTACCTTTACTATTGGGGTATTCCTTATCCATACTGATGCGGCGGATTAACAGAAAATCGATATAACGATGAAAATGTAGCAATCGGTGGATTGAAAGATACTGGAATGCCCAAATTCGTTGATCCGAAGATACCGAATTTTAGCTATCTCTATCACGTTGATCGCGCACGATTCCGTGAAAAGAGATCTACGATTCTTCAACGTTGATCTTGCGCACAAGATTCCGTGAATCGGCTTCACAAACGAAGATTCGAGCGCACTCGAATGTCGAAAGCGGAGATAGGAGATTACACTCAACTACCGATTTAAATTGAAAGCACAAAGCTAACAAAAGAGAATTTTATTCAAAAATTAACAACTTTACAAATGACTTCACATGCCTATTTATAGGCTACAACTCACACGGCTCAACATTTACAACACAAGTACATGACTTACATAAGTCTCACGCGACTTAAAAGAATATGCAGCGACTTAAAGAAAAAAAGCAAACGGCACAACCTTGCGACTCAAGTAATAAGTCGTTCGCGACTTATGGAGCAGATAGTAAGTCGTTCGCGACTTAACTGAAGCTATTCAACTTTTCACGCGACTCATCAATATCTGCGAGTTAATAGAAGGTGGTAATGCAATCTCGACTTTGCTGGAAACAATTCATATATCGTTCGCGACTTATAGACTAGGGCATAGGTCGTTCGCGACTCAATTGCTGGAACCGGTGTAGGGTGAGGCCGCGGGAGGGAATTTGGGATGTGTCGTAGGTCGCGGAGGGGCTAGGTCTTGGGTCGCGGTGGTGATTTAAAGTGGAGATGGCTAGGTCGTGAGTCGCAGTGGGAGGTGACTCGCGGGTCGTGGGATGGAATTTAGGTCGTGGACTGCTATGGAGGTGGGTTGAGTCGTGAGTCGTGGAGGAGGATGAGTCGTGGGTCGTGGGGGTTGTTGAGTCGTGAGTCGCGGAATGAATTGAGGATGAGTCGTAGGTCGTGGCTGAAGTGGAGATGAGTCGTGGACGACCTAAGGATGGCCGATGCTTCAACGAGGTAAGTACTTCATCACATACGCATGCGTACTGTAACAACCCATCCTTCATAATACCCAAAACTACCTCTTACATCATCGCACGACTTCCAAATACAACAAAAGACAGACCGTCGAGGTAAAATTATAATAAAACATTAAATCAAGACATCGATAAGATCTGACAATGGAATGACGATATATAATATGCCGAATATACATTAACAGAATAAAAAAACAATATATAAGAGACAACAAAAAAGGTAGAAACTGAAAAATAAATTTTAGTACAGAATGGTAAGACACATCAACTCCAAAACGAATAAGAAGTTTTGCATATATATACGACAAAACAATCTCGTATATAAATACAGGTCTATCGTGTACAATAAAATAACAAGTACATATATATATATATATATATATATATATATATATAAAATTAGCGCCAAGCCTCTAAAATGCTCCAGCATCGCACTCTGCTAGCGTGTCCCTAAAAATGTCTGACTCTTGAACTACCCAATCGAGTACTTAAGCGCTATCATGACATAAGCAGATAGAGACAAAAACATGGGTCAGAGATAAGTCTGGTGTGAGGGAAACTATCTCAAAATACTATATATTAAAACTAAATATAAATAGACATAAACTACTAAATCACTGCCGGTCCTCTCCACAAATGTGACTCATGGAAAATTCGGATTGCCTATAAATAAGTATAGTAAATCTGTCCTAATGATTATACTACAACCTGCTCTTCTACTGTAGTAGAGGCTTGAAAATCCTTGTGTCACTAGTTCAAATTACAACAAATAAGCACAATATCTTCTATTACACTACTAGCCTAAAACTGCTAATAATATAGTGAAAATATACTATGATCAAGTCGCGATTTGAAACAATGATCACTTCTACTAAGATCAATACGATATGCCTCAATGCATACGGTCATTACTGCTAAGACCGAATAGATATGTCACATTGCGTATGGTAAATATTGCTAAGACCAAGTAGATATGCCACAATACGTATGGTCACTACCGCTAAGACCAAATGTTTATAAGATTACGAAAGCAGGATCCATAAATGCTCAAGCGATCACAACAAGATAAAGCTATTTACGATCCCTCTAAGACTATGTCGAGTGTGTCATGGCCATTAACAACGCTTTAGGTGCACCAAAACAAGGCCGATACCTGGGTAGGTTACAAAAGTCCAAACCTTTGGGTAGGTCACATAAATCTACACCCTTGGTGTGTCATAATAAGTCAACACTAACAAATTGCATATTACTCTTAGGTTGAAACCTTAGTGTACGAACTCACTACATTGTTAACAAGATTTCTTATCAACATCCCCAATGCATTTCATAGGACTATTTCATATGAATTAAATGTTTCAGTTGAATTTATTTATTTATTACTTGAGTGAAATGACTAAGTCATAAGGTTTTGCAATCACAATTAATAGGAGGGGATCGATAACAGATGGTTTTAATCCAGTATTTACCTCTTATTTAGAGTTAGGGAAAGAATCATCTTACTTTCGACCTTAACAAAAGGTTTAAGTATGATCTAAGCACTTCAACTGGGAGAGATCCACAATATTGCTAAACCTTTCGGTAATCTGGATGGTTTCTTAGAAGGTCAAGAAGTCACTTAGCCCCCTTCGAAGGATTTCAGTGCACTTTGAACCTTGCGATGTGATCAGATCGATAGTTATATTAAACCTTTCAATGGATCGAAAGGTTTAAGAAACCATTTAAACCCTTCAGTCAACCCATCTAGATTAAATGATCTTCATCCTTGTCATTTCATTATATTTTCCTAGAAACCAAAAGTAATCCGCATATCTTAATGGTTATATTAAACCTTCCAAAAGAACGGAAGGTCTAGTAAACCATTAAACCCTTCGGAAAGTTAAGAAACCATTCGAGAACATCAGATGATGAGACTGTTTTATTTGCCCTTCTTTTGATACTTTAGGCTTCTTAGTTGATACTCCACCTATGGGAACCTTTCGAGAAGAATGTATGATTCAAACATTTTAAGGCAATAACAAGAGCCGAGTACTTATGCTATGAAACTTATATTTGGGACTACACCTTAAGTTTTGTTTCCCTTTCTTTTGATTGTTATTTAAATTGTGGAGAAGGAAACTTATGAGGTTGTTTGTTGAAAAGTTCACAGCATATTCTCAAAATAAACTAGGAACATAAGAAATAAATCATCCGAGGTTAGCTGTTAATGTAAAATTAACGCCTGATTATGATTATCCCTAAAATCCATGTTGATTGCAAGCCAAAATTCTCTTTATTTCTCCATAGTGGAATCTGTTACAAAATTTAAGAAGACAGCCCCCAATTTGATTTCAAAATTACGGTTACAATGTGTTGAGCGGAGGCAGTAGAGATTGTTAAGTAGATGAAATGAGAAGAAGATCGGATCTCTAGACCGGAACCCTAGGGTCTTATTTATAGACGTGGTAGCCCCCCTTTTAACCCTATTTTCGTCAAGATGTAAGGTTCCTTCTTCTATGCAGTTGGGAAACTTTCAGTTTTAACGGAAGGTTTACTCTTCACACACCATCATAGGCCGCTGAGCATCATAGAAGACTTTGTGTTTCTCAATGTATCTATATGCTCTTTATCTTCCTACAAGATTGGTTCCTTATGAGACACTATGAACCTTTCGCTCTTGTCGGAAGGTTGCTTCCTTATGTAATTGTTGCAAAGAGCCATGCCTTTCCCGAATGCTGTCGGTAGGTGGCCTTTCTGTTGAGTTATGAATGCTATCTTTATGTAAAACTTTCGATACTGTCGAAAGATACTGGACACGTACTTCAACCGGTTAGGAAGACTCATTATGTTTATCAACCATGTTATCTATTCTAGACCTATTCTTTCGACCTTTCTTGGAAGGCATTTGCTTTGAATGATGAGTGATGAATCCCTTCGTTTGCTTCGTAAGGTTTAGATTTGTGGCAAATTTATTTCTTGCATTCCTTCCTTTTTATTTAGAAGGTTTAGGGCGCTCTTCTTTCCTTTCATTTGTTCATTACGTTAAGCGGCCTTATAACTATTTTCCTTTTTATACCTGTGAAAGCCTTTTCTCTGAAGTTATTATGTGCTTCTTTTCCTCGGGCATTATGCAAACCTTTCGGTGTCACCGAAAGGTAACTTCTTCTGTTACTCTTTGCCTCCGCGGAAGGTTTCTAACGTGCCTTCTTTATCTCTATTTGCATTTTATGGTTATCATTTTGCCCCCCTTTGTATAAAGAAGTTTTTTGTTCTTTAGGACAAAGATTCTGAGGTTACAGAACTATGCCTACATTCTTCCGGTTGATAATGAATAACCGAAGACTGGAAGACTTGATTTACCGTTGATAACAAGAGCCCATGAAGTTCAGATTGCACTTTTGGGACCGCATTTTCTGGCAACTTCTAACAGGAATTCTAGAATGTCATTTTCGATAATTGATAAGGGAAGGCTAGAAGATCTCTTCCAATAAGTAATGATAGAAGTCCAGAATACCAATTTCGGGAATTAATAATAGATGGCCAAAATACCAATTTTGGTAATTAATAATAGAAGGCCAGAATACCATCACTGGTAACTAATAATAGAAGACCAGAGCTAGCGATTGATAATTGAAGACTAGAATACCATTTCCAATATCAAGTAATAGAAATAGGATATTATCTCTTGCAACAGGAGCCAAAAACTACCGTCTGCAAATGTTCGCGAGAAGAAGTTAGTGACTTCTCTCTGATTTTCTTATTGAATATGCCATCCTTCGGCAATGTTTGTGCTTTGCATGCTATTGCTTTCTCGGGCCTAAGTTTTTTTTTGTCTATTTATCATTTGATATGGCCTATTTCAGGCAGGGACTCATTTGTCTGATTTTATGCTTATTTAAACAGACCCTATTTCAGGTTGTTTGTCGTATCTGAAAGTACCCACCTTTTTGGTGGTTGTTATTTTAAGCTATGCCAATCTATGGTAGTGCCTATTTCATGCATGGACTTTTCTTAGTCCGCCGGACATTTCATCCTGGTTCCCGATGCGTTGGCTAGCTTTTTCTAAAGCAGGCCCCGAGGGCTTACCCGACCTCACTCCAGGAGGTGCCTTAGCTTATTCATAGCCTGACATGGTTAAGGGCTTGTTCGGAACCTTGGCTATGCCTTAGCGTGGCGGGACCAAGGGATTTGCCATCCTTCCTCCAGGAGGTGCCTTATCCAGGCCATAGCGTGATGTGGATAAGGGCTTATGTTGCTTTAACCTGGCCATTTCTAGTTTTAGCGCTGATAATAACTCACGCCCTCCCTCTAGGAAGTGCCTTGACCTGGCATTCTTGCCGTGGCCAAGTGCTTTCTACCATTATTGGTAGGTAGTCCAAATTTTTAAGGAGAATTTCACTTCCAACCATGTAGATTTTCTTTACTAGATCATAGTAGAGGTGTTCTTGGAAAACGCTTTATTCATTCACAGTTGGAAAATATAGTCTCAAATGTTCTACGTTCTAGGTTCTTGGCACCATATTACCATTAGGATAGCATAACTTATAGGCTCTTGAAGAAATTTCTTTGAATGTTACCAATGGATCTTCCAAATTAGGTCCCAGTGGTCCATCTGATGGGTTTTTAGTATTGGCCATTACCCTTTGAAGTACTAAATCCCCTTTTCTGAATGACCTGGCTTTTACCTTTGAGTTGTAATATCTTGATATCCTCCTTTTATATTTAACCTTCTCAAGGCTGCTTCATCTCTTAATCCATGAATCAGGTTGAGTGATTCCTTTCTCAATTCCTGGTTTGGATTAATGGCATAGGTAATTCTTCTATGAGAAGGTACCTCAATTTCTACAACTAGCATTACTTCACATCTATATGTTAGAGAGTATGGGGTATGACACGTTGCAGTTGTAGTTGAAGTTCTGTAAGCTTATAGAACTAAGGGCAACTCTTCTACCAAATTTCCTTCGGCCTTGTTTAGCCTCCTTTTCAAGATGGTTTTGATCATTTTGTTAGCTGCTTCGATGGCTCCGTTGGCCATCAGATGAGAAACTAAGGAGAAGCTTTTCATTATCCCATTCTTGTTGTAAAACCGTGAAAACTCTTCACTCTCAAATTGAGTCCTATTGTCGAATATTATCTTATAAGGTATGCTAAATCTTGTGACAATGTTTTTGATGACAAATCTTAGCACTTTCTCTGAGGTAATCTTCAGGTATGGTTCTACTTCAAACCATTTCATGAAATAATCTATTGCCACCACAACATATTTGCACCTCCTTCGGAAATTAGAAGCGATCAAATTAAGTCAATTACCCAAACGTCGAATGGCCATGGGGTAGTAATAGGGGTTAGTTGACTTGGTGAGTGACATGGTATGTTAGAATAATGATGACATTGTACACACCTTTTAAGATACTCCATAGCTTGGTTAGTTAGACGTGGCTAGTAAAACCCTTGCCTCATTATCTTCATGGCTAGTTTTATTCCATTAAAGTGATCCCCACAAAATCCTTCGTGTGCTTCCCTTATCATTTTCAATCCTTTTTCGGTTTCACTAACCACAAATAGGGAAAGGCATACCCTTTCTTGTAAAGAATTCCATCCATAACGGTAAAGCTCCGAGCTTGCTGTTTTAGGCTTTGTGCTTCTACTTTATCTGCGGGCAATTTTCCATTGATTATATAATCTACTATTGGCGCCTTCCAAGTGTTTTCATTACTTTCTTCTGTTATAGATCTACAGATTCTTGACTCGGTATCTCCAGGTCCATCTCTTCTAATTCTGATGCCAATGCCTATGATCGGGATAATACTAGTATTTCTACAGCTTTCTCTTGTTTGTTTTCCTCAATGCTGGGATTGGCCTGAAATCCTACCGGTATAATTCGAGTTTTAGGAGGTCCTCTTTAGCTTGCCAACTTAGCCAGTGAATCTGCCTGGGAGTTTTCTCCTCATAGTATTTGATGTACGGAGAATTCTTTAAAAAGTGAGAGCATCTTCAAAACTTTCTTCACATATTGGCTAAGTTTAGGAATCCTTGGTTTGATATACCTGCTTGATCTGGTTAACCATTAATTCAGAATCACTGGATACCTGAATTCTTGTTTTTTTAAGTTGCAAAGCAAGGGTCAATACAACAACCATAGATTCATACTCTATTGCATTGTTAGTTGCTGAGAATCCCAACTTCATAACATAGTGTAACTTGTGCCCATTTGGGGTAAGTACCATATATCCTACCCCCTCTCCTTGCTCATATGATGCACCATCTACAAATAGTTTCCACTTGGGTTTTGTATCCTTTTCCTTTTAGGATTGCTCTGAAATGAACACTATACATTCATTGATGAAATCGGCTAAGGCTTGACCGTTTATACCCATTCTAACCTGGTATGCTATATCGTACTAACTTAGTTCAATTCCCCACTTAATTAACCTTCTAGAAGTTTTAGGCTTACTAAAGACTTGCTTCAATGGGAAGTTAGCCAACACTTTTATTGGATGTGCTTGCAAATAGGGCCTTAGTTTTCACGTAGTCGGAAGTAAACGTACGCTAGCTTTTCAATGACTAGGTATCAGATCTCAGCATCCATTAACCTTTTACTTACGTAGTAAACTGGTAGTTGCAATCCATTGCTATTTCTAATCAATACCGAGATCACCACATGTTTAGAAATTGCCATATATAAGAACGGATCTCCCAATCTTCGGGGCTAGATAAGATTGATGGCTTTTACTAGTGAAGCTTTAGTTCTTGAAATGCATTTTTACAATCTTTGCTCCATTTGAAATCCTTCTTCCTCCTGATCACTTCAAAGAACGGTATGCACTTATCAGTGGCTTTTGATATGAACCAGCTTAGTGTCGCCACTTTGCCATTCAAACTCATAACATCTTTACTAG
The DNA here is from genome assembly GCA_030765085.1 of Allium cepa. Classification (NCBI taxonomy): domain Eukaryota; kingdom Viridiplantae; phylum Streptophyta; class Magnoliopsida; order Asparagales; family Amaryllidaceae; genus Allium; species Allium cepa. The sequence goes on from CM060945.1 coordinate 510,553,896, forward strand.
TCCTCGGTTCTGCCATATTCTTAATGGCCACAATCTATTCTGGGCTAGCCTCAATCCTTTGTGCACTCATGAAATATCTAAGAAATTTTCCATAATGGACTCCAAAGTTGCATTTTTTAGGGGTTGAGCTTCATTTGATACTTGCAGAGCACTTTAAACATTTCATTCAAATCTTCAAGGTGATCTTCCGCCTCTTGAGATTTCACCAACATATCGTCAACATAAACTTCCATATTCCTCCTAATTTTTTCTTTGAACATTCGGGTAACCAACCGTTGATAAGTTGGTCCTACATTCTTCAATCCGAATGACATTACCTTATAACAATGAGTCCTGCATTTGTAATAAAGCTAGTATGTTCCTCGTCGGGTTTAAATATAGGAATTTGACTGTACCAAGAATATGTATCCATTAGGGAAAGCAGCTTATGTCCACTGGTAGAGTCAACCAACTGGTCTATCCTTGGCCACGGGTAACAATCTTTTGGACAAGTTTTTCTTCAAATTTGTGTAGTCTATACAAGTCCACCACTGTCCATTGGACTTCTTTACCAGAACTGGATTTGCCAACCATTTGGTATATCGGACTTCCCAAGTAAACCCATTTTGTTGCAACTTCTTGACTTCTTCCTTTAGGGTGTCGGTCCTAACCTTATCAAATGCCTTTTCTTTTACCAAACCTGGGGAACGTCCTCATTGATATTCAGGGCATGGCTCTTGACTGTAGGACTAATTCCAACCATGTCAGAGTGGGTCCAAGCAAAAACGTCCTTATTGTCTTTTAAGAATCCTATCTGTCTTGACTTTAGATGTTCCTTAAGATGCTTTGCCATTCTGACTATTTTGGTGGAATCTGCAGAACCCAGTAGAACCTCTTTAGTTTCTTTGAATGGCTTAACTCCTTCCATGTCTCCTCAACAATCTAATTCGGTAATGATTTCACTTTCTTCGATTGAGTTGGAATATGCCATCTTTCTTTTTTTCATAAACTACAAAACACTTTACAGTAATACGTTTATTAATTTTATCATATTTATTATTTGCTTCGAATGATGGATGTGGAAACCCATTTTTCGAAGGCTGTAGAGTAATAGAAAAATCAAAGTAACAAGTAACCTCCCTGTTATATTGTTCAAGGGTTGCAAAGTACATTTCTCGAGATGCGAATTGTTCGCCTGTACAGTTCTCCAGCCGCTTTTAGTGAGGAATTTAAGCATCAGATATTTCAGTGAGATGAATGCATCCATCTCATCCCACACCGGTCATCCAAAGATGGCGTTATAGAATGATGGATGATCTATGATTATGAAGGTCGTTTCAAATACTCGGAAGCATGAGGGAAGTCCCAGTTGGACAAAAAGCTTCACCTGCCTAAGCAGAGTTGTCCCCTTATTGTTGAACCCAAAGATTGGCTTGGGAGTAGGTTCAAGTCTATCTTTGGAAATTCCCATTTGATCGAATGCAAGGCGGAATATCACATTCACAGCGCTTCCCGTGTCAACTAGGATTTCGTGACCACCGAAGATCCTATTTGGGCCATGATCGTTAAAGGATCAATGTGGGGATGATGAATCCCCCTCCTTAGCTCCTATGGTTTAATCAGCAGTGTGTGCATATTGATGTTGTGTTAGACTTTTGAACGACGCCTGTTCCTGTATAGAGAATACACCCTTTTTAGCTTCTCGATTGTACTTACTTCGGGCACTTTGACTTTTATCAACTGGATGTGGTCCTCCAAATATGACATCAATCCTGTTCTGGGGTGGACTTAAGCTTGCGTGTCATCTTCCTCGATAATATTTATGGAATTTCATGCACGCTTCCTTGTGTAAGTGTTTGTCAGGAGAGTTTGCTGTGGGTTCTTCACGAATTCTTTCAACTACCCCTCTCGAATAAACTTTTGAATTATCCCAACCAGAACCTTACATTCATAAGTTCGGTGGCCATTAGCTTTGTGGTAGGCACAGTATTTGTCTCCTTTTTTATTTTCAAGATAATTTTGGGCCTTAAATGAAGTGGGGAAGTTGACCTTATCTTGGGTCATCGCATAGATGTAGGAGACAAGTAAATTTAACACCATTGCGTTAGTATTGCTATCCTTCCATCTAGCTCTCTTAGGAATTCTCTCCAGGCCAAACCTACCGTTGTCCTTCTTATGACCAAATTTCATTTTGGAGAAATATAATTCGTCTATTTTGATGAACTTGTTGGCTTGAAAATGGAAATCTTAAAGATCCCAGTATCCATGAATGAACAACTCCTTCCAGAAAGGAGAATTGACTATGAGTCCTGAGTGGATAGGGATGAGTTTATCTCTATCATTCATGCCTTTGGCCTTCAATGCTTCTATATTGAATCTCTTTAGATAATCCCCTGAGGACGCTCCATGATTTTGCGTTATGTTAGCAAGCACAGTATAATCAATAAAAGGATCTTTACATATGCGGAATTGAGCAGAGAATTCATATGAGAACTGCTTCCAAGAATATATTGTATTCTTAGATATTTCCGGTACATTTAGTTGCGGCCCATTGTAACGTGACCAGAAAAAGTCAACACCTCACAGCCCCATAAGCATTATATTAATCTATCTTGCTATCAAATGCCATCAGATGGTCATTTGGGTCAGTTGTCCCATGTTATTTTATGATGGTGACCTTCACATGAGGTGGTATTGGAGCTGGCATAATTTCGTCGATAAAGGGTACAACCCTTTCATTGTTGTTCACCCTTTCAGTTCTTTGCATTAGCATTTAGCAAGTCTTTCTCAGCCTTTTACGCAACATCCTTAAGGTAGGATTCATTGTTCATGTAGTCTTTTTGATTAGACTTATAGCCATCTGAAGTTGAACTTGTCGAATAGTCTTTATCTTCCGCAGGAACTCTTCCCTGATAATTTGCCTTCAGTGGAAGGCCCTCCTTTTGTTTTGATAGAGAAATTTGAGCTTTACTTTTGACAACACCTACATTGGTTTTTAGATTCCTTCTTGGAGACTCAACTTCTTCCCCTGCAGTGGTAGCTTTCATTGACGATCGGTGAGAAAACACTTCGTTCAAAAGATCTTTCATTTCTGCCATATGGCATTCTATATACGTGATTTTAGCCACATGTTCTTCTGGTTGATGATCTTGAGTTGGAGCTAGTTGTGGGGACACCTGAACCTGAACCGGAGGCGAAGTCGATTGAGGCGGGTGGAAGTTTACCCCTGCTCTCCATTTCCAAGATTAAAAGAGGGTGATTTGTTTTCCTCTAGAGAAGTAGCTTGATCAATCCTTTTGCTAACGATAAGAGGTCGTTTTGATTTCATTTTCCTATAGAAAATTAGATTTCATAATTACTTATATTAAATACAAGGTAACGCCAAAAATATTAATAAGATTTCTTGTCTACATCCCCAATGCATTTCATAGGACTGTTTCATATGAATTCAACCTTTCGATTAAGTGGATTTTTCATTACTTGGGTGAAATAACTATGTTAGAATGTTTTGCGATCAAATTCTAACTCTAATAGGAGGGGATCAATATGGAAAGGTTTTAAACAAGTATTTATCTCTTATGTAGAGTCGGGGAAAGAATCATCTTACTTTTAGCCTTGTAGAAAGGTTTAAGTATAATATAACCATTTCAAATGCACATGATCCATAATTTTTCAAAACCTTTCGGTAATCCAAAAGGTTTCTTAGAAGCTTAAGAAGTCACTTAGCCCTGTCAAAGGATTTCAGTGCACTTTGAATCTCACGACGTGACTAGATCAATAATTTTATTAAACCCTTTGATGGATCGGTAGGTTTAGGAAACCATTTAAACCCTTCGGTCAGCCAATCTAGATCAAATGATCCTAATCCTTGTCATTTCACCTAGGAAACCAAAAATAATCCTCATATCTTAATGGTTATATTAATCCTTCCAAAAGTTTGGAAAGTTTAGTAAACCAATAAACCCTTTGGAAGGTTAAGAAACCATTCGGGGACATTTGATGATGAGATTGCTTTATTTGCCTTTCTTTTGATACTTTCATCCTCTTAGGTTGGCACTCCACTCACGAAAACCTTTCGAAAAGAATGCATGATTCGAATATTTTAAGTCAATAACAATAGCCGAGTCAATATGCCATGAAACTTATATTTGGGATTGCCCCACAAGTTTCGTTCCCTTTTCTTTTGATTGGTATTTAAATTGAGGAGAAGGAAACTTATAAGGTTTTCTGTTGAAAATTTCATAGCATATTCTCGAAGTAAATAAGGAACATAAGAAAAAAATCATCCGAGATCAGCTATTAATGTAAAATTAACGCCTGATTATGATTATCCCTAAATTTCGAGTTCATCGCAGGCCACAATTCTCTTTATTTCTCCATAATGGAATATGATGCAAAATTTAAGAAGATAGCCCCAAATTGGTTTTCAAAATTAGGGTAACAACATGTTGAGAAAAGGCAGTAGAGATTGTTGAGCAGATGAAATGAGAGGATGATCGGATCCCGAAACCAGACCACAGGGTCTTATGTATAGATGTAGGCGGGGCCCCCCTTCAGCCTTATGCTTTCATCAGGACGAAAGGTTCCTTCTTCTTTGCAATTGCGAACCTTTCAGTTTTAATGGAAGGTTTACTCTTCACATACAATCATGGACCGCTGAGCGTCATAGAAGGCCTTATGTTTCTTAATGTATCTATACGCTTTTCATCTTCCTTCAAGGTTGGTTCCTTATGAGACAATATGAACCTTCCGCTCTCGTCGAAAGGTTGTTTCCTTGCGTAATTATTGCCGAGAGCCATGCCTTTCCCACACTAACCCAAATCACATTCCTAATGGAATGCATGATCTCAATGTCATAGTATTCACCAGATATAGCCTCCCGGTCTACCTCAAAATCCACAGTTTTGGAACACGTGCAAGGGTGGATCCGACATGGGCCCCATAATCAAATTGTTCCAAAAATCACAAAAATTTCATAGGCTATAGGCCTTAAAAAATGGTGAACAATAATCCAAATTTCACCACAATCTAACTTCGTATTGCGAAAGTTATGCGTTTTGAAGCTTGCACAACACAAAGTAGGTTAGCTGATCGAAGGGCCATTCGGTCGATTGAACTAGAACCGAGATAGACTTTTTCCTCTCGACTAGTCGACCTACTGGACCATGTTAATTGAGTAAACTGATAGTTTCCAGACAGTGAGCCTGAGCAGAGAGTAGATTCATCGAATGGATGCCGATTCCATGTCATTTCCTCTACGCTTCGCCCGATGAGTCGCCTTACTACTAGAGCTTCCCACCATCCCATCAGACATCTACCAGCCTTCATTTTTTGACTTTTTGGAAGTGAATTTCATAAGTAATTGGAAATCAATTTCGATACTAACGTCCACTCTTTGCATGAGTAAAGTTCTGCGGGAGATTATGGCGACCCAACTTCCTCTAAGTTTCTAACTTGCTAAAACGACATACCCGGCCTTGTGCGTAGCCTATAGGTGCGTCGATGCACTCATTTATGCATGGCTATGGGCACATGCTAATGAAACATACAACCAAACACAAATAACATTTGGACTTCACCAAGATGATTGCTCTGCCCAATATACTCTCACACAACTTAATGCACGTGATATTCGCTATAGTTGCATGAAATGCCAACAAGGACTTGTAATCAATTATATATCCATATAAACATACAATCACACAAAAATTCTGCTACAATACTAACTTTTTTTTAATTATTGCTTAGATCCTAATACAAATATACGTATACCCACTCGTGCACATATATGTATACGTATATTCGGATAAGCGATTCAATTATTACTTAATCAAAACTTATTTTTATCCACAAAACTTCTTTATTAAAAGTGAAATATCTCTTATATCATTTTATAAAATCATAAATCATTTTATAGATTATCACACTAGCTTATAATCACTTTATAGCATTTAACATACTTAATCACTTCATTAAAAATCAAGTATTCACCATTTTGCTGTTTTATAAAATATATACTTCATTTGTAAAATCATGAAACCATTTCATTAGTACTAATTAAGTCTTATAGGGTCTCTAATCACTTTATTAATAAGTGTAGAAAATCCCATAAATTAACTTATTAATACTTCACAAATCAATTCAAATGAGTTAATTAATATTTTCTAATGACGTGTACACTATTTCACTACTTAATTAACCCCAAATCAAACAATAACATCGTAACTAATCACTAGTTAGCCCAAATCAATCTAAGGCTTACTAATTATTTTCAAATGTTGTAATTAGGGTCTTAAACAATTAACTGGCTAAGGGAAACATGTTTATAACATAAACATAAACCCAAATCAACTCAAATAATATCTAAATCACTTCATGTAATTCTATAGTCATCAATAATCAAATATATGAAGTATAACACATAAATTAGTAAGGACAACCATCTCATTCACCTTAATTAAACCTAAGCCAAGCCCTAATCACCGAAAACCTAATTCTTGCTTACTTAATTTCAAAATGCACACCAATACTCTGATCCAAGCCAATTCATTTATAAGTTTCGTAGAGAATTGGAAGAGAGGAATTATGGGGATTTTTATTTTATTTTAGAGAATTTAATTAATAGGATTTGGGTTTGGAGATTAAGGGGTGATTAGGAGGCCATTAAAGAAAGTGGTGAGGAAACTAACATGAATGAGAAATGATGAAGGGAGTTAGCCACCTATAGGAAACTAATGGGCTAGGCTCCAAATCTCTCCATCTAACACCGTCCATCCCCGAAATCATCGACTCCAAACATATCAAACCTTATGATGATTCAAATTTTGGATGTTATTCTGAACTCAACGGAAAAGGTTTTGGGACTTGATTCCATTGTATATAAAAGTTAGATTTTGGATCAATTTATGAATCGAACATAGGCTACCAGCTAAAAATCCATTGATCGAAATATATTGATGCTTATACTCATTTTGATTCACAACGTTAGTCCGGACTCAACGGAAGTGGTCTCAAGTTCTAATTCGGCCGTATGTGAAAAGTCACATTTTGGACTTCCAATAGTGACTTAATATTTAAATTAACTATTTAAATATATTATCGTTAGAAATGTTGGTTATTACACATATACTCTCCATGGGTCCTATGGTTTTAAATGTCTCATATCATTATAATGTGTACACACCTACTGGTGGCCCCTTACGGTGGGCAGACCTCTATTGTGTAACAATAATGACCTCGCATTCCAACCTATTTTAATGAATATGTAATTCTTATTCATTTAATCATTTACTAACTTCAATAGTTCACACCCATCATAAACATATACTTGAGGCTACATACATATATTAACTATATATATCTTCGTTCATTCTTGTTTATTTACAATGCCTCCACTGTTTTCCATCGACAACATTCCTTTACTTTTCTATGTGTTTACATATTATATAACTTAATATCATTTATAGCTTTCTTTTAAATATCATTTTTAGTTTCATTTTTCCTTTCGTTTAACATTATTGGGTGAATTCCCTTGATTCCTTTTTAACTAATATCTCCATTTAATTGCCTGTTTAGACTTATTATTTCCATATCTGTCTAACTATATCATCTTTGCTTACCGTTTGTTTCCTACACCATTTTAAATTACTTACCTCGTGTTTTCCTTTTCAATTGTTGTTGTTAATCCTACGTACATTATTTAGTTGTACTTAAGAATTTTTATAACTTAATACATTGGAATAACTTCTTTCCCAAAGGAAATTGTTAACACTATAATTCTTTGTAAATTACTTAAAAGAGGACTTGTATTTTATGTGGAACAATAAGGAATTATCTTATATTTTTCTATTGGAATAAATAGTACAAAATATAATGATTCTTTTTGTACGTCTCTTCCTTTTTTTTTATTTACATTTTTTGTTATTTCAACCAATACATTTTTATTTGTATTTTTAGACAATCTATACAAATTTTCATTGGCTACACAATTCATTCCAACATATTAAAATATTTTTTGAACCCAGTTTAATTTACAATCAATTCTAAATTTAATCATAGACAATATCTATCAAGTTTAGGGTTTTCCATAACTTATATGCATATTTCTCCATAATCATTACACATATATGATTAAATATCGAAATCTTGATTTATATCAATTCATTACGCATATAAAATTAGATGTCAAATTCATGATTATATCTAGGCATATATAAATAGATCTATAATGATATAAATCTAATATTATTATAAAATGTGTAATTTCCCACTAGCATTCCAAATCTCTAAATCTAATCCCTGTTATTCCAGTTTTACTCCCCGTTTCCTATTTTAACATATATACCGCAAGCGTATAAAGATATTATTACAAATCATGGATTAGAAAAGTGATTTTGATTTGATTTGCATTTAAAAATCTCGATTTACGGTTTACCTTGACTTTGACGATCTGATTTGACCCTTATTCCCCATCTCCATCCTCTTCTACAATTCTCCAGTTGTTTGTATACATATGACTAAAACTAACTAAAGAAATAAAAAATTTATAAGGAAGAAAAAGTGGCCAAGCTTCTGCGTCCATTAGAAAGTATGACTTTGGAAGTGGGGGTCTAGATCTGTATTTATAAGGGTTCAAATCAATGCAAGCCGTGCGATTAAACTGTGTGAAATCTAGGCCGTTTAGGACACTATTCAATATCAATTCAAAGTACTCACGGTCGATCGCTTATCCTCTACGTCAGCAGTTACCTCTCGACCGTGGTGTTTCAGGGGTCGACCGTGTAGCTGTTAATCCTATGAATTTTTACATTGTTTAATTTTGTTAATTTAATTACATATTTAACCTATCAATATCATATATTTTCTATTATACGTTTGTAGAAAACTGTTGTGTGATTATGGAATGGCAATGTGGCATTCAAAGGAGAAAAGATGATGTGTTATGTAAAAGCTAATCGTTACCTCAGGCCTTACACTCGAAAATGACCGAAACAGGGTAGATGAGGCAAGCTATGTGGTTCGCAACTATTAGGGTATGATTATCCCCTTCTAGATATATTTCTACCCGCTATAACGTTCGGGTTTAAATTAGTGTGATGTACGCTAGAGCGCGTGCACATAAGTCGGTAATGACAGGGGTAATGACATATTCTGTACTATCTAGGAAGAGGCGAGCTGGTTTTGTGCTGGTAGAGGACCACCGGTTAGGCCTCGGTACATTCCTCTTGATATGTACTGCCGAAAGATAGTCCCTTCACTTGATCATTTGTATGGAAATCCATTCTCCAATAGGTGCTTGCCATTTTGTTTGTAGCTACTTTATGGCTAGTATGCTGAAATTTAATTACTGTAATAATTTCGGCTAAGATTAATAAGTTACTTGCAAATGTTTTCAAAGAATGTCATTAAAAATAATATCAAATGTTATGCTAAAAATGTTTTGGTTATCATAAGGTAAAAACCCGTCTGTGTTTATATGCGAAGTGGTCTTATGAGATACTCTTTCTTTTCAAAAGGTTTTTGTCACAAATCTATGATTTATGACATTGTCATTTATGAAATGAGTTTCTTATGCTGGATTGCCAGATTGATCCAGGTATTTTTTGTACTCGAGTCTAATCCGAGTAGTTTCAGGATTAGCTGAAGATGTTTGGAGTTTCTAGGGGAGAGCTGGAGATCATCATCACGTATGAATGTATTCTATTTCCGCTACTTCTGTTTGATATTTTTCTGCAATCATATGGACAGGTATTATAACCGTCCAAGATGAATTTAGGTTGGACCCTGACATATGTATTTTTTAAAATTTTATGTAAAGATTATTGTTCAATAATATATTTTATTGCATTCAAGTGAGATTCTGTTCTATCTATTTTTTGTTCTTACCTTAATAATCCATTTTTCGTTCAATTTGGGTTGGACATGTGTGTTTTATCGTAGATTCTAATGGTACTGAAATGTTGGTTGTCACATTTGGTATTAGAGCTTAGGTTGAGCAAACACCTGAGCCTAATAGGGGTAAAAGACTTATCAGAGATAAGGTTAGTAATACCCTAGGAATATAACTCATTAAAGATATGGTAAGTGACATCTTAGAATGAGTTGAGTGTATTATATATATACATACATACATACATACATACATACATACATACATACATACATACATATATATATATATATATATATATATATATATACACATGAGCACGTATTGTTAATGTTATATAAAATGATTTTTTGGAAAATTTTTTGTAAATGAAATAATTTTAACTAGGATTATATTTTGGATATAAAAGATATTTTTAAAATGATATAGTTATGTATTGAATATTTGGTTGTTAAGGGATGATAATCCTCGGTAATTCTCACTAATTGATTGGTTGTTTGATACAAAGATTTAAATACAAATACCTTGTGAATTAAGTTTCACAATTTGACTACAAGGTGTTTGGCAATAAAATTGGTTTAAGGTTAAGAGACTTGTTTAAGGTAAACAAATTTAGGAGTGCATTTTATAAAACGGTTTTGTAAAAGATAAAAATGGAAGATATTTTATAAGTTATACTTTGGAAGTATTAATTTCAAGTGAATCTAGGAGAAAAATAATTTTAATTAAAATTCTTTTTAAATTCTAACATTTTTCCACGGAAAAATATATTGCATTTCAAAATTTAACATGGATCAAACATAAAGGGTTGGGAGAAGCTGAGTTCAAACAATTCGGTTTGATAAGTAAAACTCCTAAATCTAGGTAGGTGACATGGATTTGAAATCATAAGGTAAATATCACATATATAAGAATTTTCTTATCAATATATTATAATCTTATATTACACAAGTAATTTAGACCTTAGATAAATAAGAAAAAGAAAAGAGGATGTTAAGTAAGATTTTATAAAATTTGTTAAGTATAAAAATAGAGGAAAAAACCAACAATTGGTCCTAAGTGTTAACAAGAAAACTTGTCAACACCCCAAAGTTGAATTTAATGTGCAGGAATCTTCTTCGAAACCCTCTTTGATTAGGTTAAGGAAAGTATTATCTTATTACGGCCTTTAATCTTACTTTCGAATAGGTTTTGTAGTAATAATTTCTCTTTATTTAACCTTTTGACTCAGCGGCACACCTAAATCCCCTTCTTTCAAGTCCTTCGAACTTGCTGAGTTAGTTTGGTTATCCTCTTGAAACCTCGTTTCGAAACAGCTATGATGTACTAAGGGTTGTGTTACACTAGAATACACCTTTCAGCTAAGACAAATGGTATTCCAATAAAAGTAAAGGGAAAGGAGTAAAGCCCACTCCTTTCGAAGGAGTCGAAGGGATGCGGTCGTCAGAATTCATTAGCATCAAACCTTTTGAAGGAGTCGAAGGGTTCAATCTCTACTATCCAAGATGGTCTTACCTTTCGAGGGGGATGAAGAAGTCAAAGCAAGTGTGAGTAACTACTTAGTGATCTTTTTGAAAGCATAACAAGCCTTTCGAACCGATTGAAGCACATCCAGGTTACCTTTTAACAATGATGAAAGGTTTATGAAGAAAGTAGCACTCACAATCAACAAAGAACGAAAGACAACCTTCTGACAACATTGAAGGAAAGCACAGCTCTTGAAGAGAAACCTTCCAACAAGGTCAAAGGGTTCATAACAACCAAGAGAAGAGCAACCTACCGACAAGGTCGAAAGGTTCACATCAGTATAAAATGGGAAACCCTTCGACAAAGTCGAAAGGTTTATGAAGGCATAATGAGAAGCAAACCTTTCAACTAAGTCAAAGGGTTCAAAATAGCAAATGAAAGGCAAACCTTTCGAAAAAGTCGAAAGGTTCAAAGATGCGTATATAAGAGAGACCTTCCGACCCAGTCAAGAGCATGGAGTCAAAAGGAGACCGCCTATATTTATAAATAAGACCCAAAGGGTCCTGTTTTGGGGATCCGAATTCTCTCATTCTAACCTTGTACTTTTCTAATCAAGAAATTGTAACCCTAATTGGGTGCTGATTGGGGATTTAATAAAATGGATTTTTCATGGATAAAAAAGGAAGTCTTGTGCTCTAATAATCACTTTACTATTTGCTTATACTTTTGTTGGATTAACTCCTAATTCAGGTTCAATATTATCAGAAGGTTCTTATTGGCAAGTTCGACAACACTTCTGCTATGAAGTAACTGCTACAACCTTTCGAAGCCCTTAACTCCACACTTTAAACCTTTCAACAAGGTTGATAATACCTTTGGTCTAACATCGTTGGAAACCTCCCCAAGTGATTAACTTTGAGGCCTAGACCGTTTGACCAGGAAAAAACTGCTATGCTATAATGGTATTAATAACCTTTCGAAGTTATAATATTAGTAGTCTATCCTTTCGACTGGATCAAAGTCAGCTCTTTAAGTATAGATACCCTGACTTACAAGGCTTGATCTAAAAGTGAAGATTTCTAAACCTTTTGACAAGGATCAAAGACACATCATATATATGATCAAACCTTTCTACAAGGTCGAAAGCTTCTACATATCCACCAAGGAGTTTGATATTCAACTTAAACCCAAAGAGGGCTATCTTTCTAACCTTTCGATAAGATAAAAACTAATCTTAAAAGGACAAACACAAGGAATTGAACTTAACTAAAAGGAAAGCTTTTGTAGGAGACATCATTCAAGTTCAAATTATATGAAAGGTATTCAAATTCAAAGATTAAACCTTTGGACAACGTCGAAAGGTCTGACACAAGATCCAATAACGGGTGAAGCTAAATATAAAGGCAATTCCTAAAAGTATCACACCCTTCACTCAAACCAGCCTATCCATGCTACTTAGAATAACTTTTGGGTGTTGAAAAGAAATCTTGTTAATCTTTTTGGCGCTAAAAGGAGGGCCTGAACCTCCTACTTTGTTAACCCGCTAACACTACTATTCTCTAGCCCCCATTGGATCAATCCTACGTCAAGTTTATCCATTTTGGTTTGAACAAGGCTAGAAGGTTTAAAAGATCTGTACAAGGGTTTGCTACAACATACTTTACAAGATTCTTCCAAGTAGACATCAAAAGCTCCAATCAAGATGAAGAGCAAAGACTAGAGCTCGAAGCCTTAAGGATTATAAACAAAAGGAAAGCAGAATCTTATGAACCAAAAAAATGGTGTCTAAATCCTTTTCGTGTAGGCCCTATCCAGATCTTTGCACTTAGAAAGAAAATAAATGGAAACGACAATGCCTTTAGTCAAATGAGAAAATCAATTAAACATTATTCCAAGGGCATAATTTTTGAGAGAGAAATAATGAATGATTACAATGCTTTTGTACACAAATGGAAACCAACAGTAACAAGAGTGCTTACAACCCAAGAGATTCAAAGGAAAGAAAAAAGAAAGACAATTGAAGGACATGAAATGGTAAGGTCGAAAAATAAAAAGCTAAAGAATCACCCTCAAGAGTCAAGTTTCAAGTCTAGACTTCCAAAAGAATGCAACTTAACCATATCAATGGAAAATGTCTACTTACTTACAGAGGATGAACTTAACTATTGGCCATCACAAAAGAAAATGCCAAAACATGAAAGGAACTTAGGAAGATCCTTATGTCACTATCATATGATGTATGGTCATGAAACCAACCATTGCAAAGCCCTGGAGGGGATGATCATTAATTTCTTTAGACGGGGAAAAATCTTGGAATTTGTAAAGAGAACTTGTGAAAAAGTTAATAAAAATTAGCTTTTGAAAAGAGAAGTCTACATGGTTGGGTGTGAAATGCTCCCTAAATTTTGATACTGCCTAAGATGGGAGTTGCACCTAAGATGGTAGAGAAGCCTCTGTCCACGCCGAGATGGCTAGGGCAGAACGCCTCCTTGAGGGAGGATGAAGTAAGCCTCTATCTGTGCCTAAGATGGCTAGGGTAGAGCACTGAACAAGCCCTTATCCATGCCATGCTATGGCCAGTGTAAGGCACCTCTTGGAGGAAGGACGGAGCAAGCCACTATCCACGCCTAAGATGGCTAGGGTAGAGCACCGAACAAGCCCCTATCCATGCAAAAAAGGGCCTGGGTTGGGCGCCTCCTCGAGGGTGGTCAGGTAAATCCTTTGTTCCAGCCTCTAAGATGAGCTAACTAAGAGCACCGGACAATGGACTAGGATGTCAAGGCCCAAGAAGGGGCCGAATCAAAAAGGGACTAAGATGTCCAAGCCTAAGTGAGGCTCATTCAATAATGGATTAAGATGTCCAAGTCTAAGAAGGGGCTCAATAAATAATGGACTAAGATGTCCAGGCCCAGTAAGAGACCCTTTAAACTTTGGACTAAGAAGTCCAAGCCCAGGAAGAGGCTCAATCAATAATGGACTGAGATGTCCTAGCTCAAGAGACATCCAATCTAATTACTCCTGTATTTGGAGGGTCCATGCATGTCAAAGAATTCAGAAGTAAAGAAGGAGAACAGAACTGCAATTACTATTACCCGAATCTGGATTTCAGGACCTTCTTTACATCATCTATCAAAGCCTGATATAGGATCCAGGATTCTCATATATGAATTTCAAAATCTAATATGCGAATCTGGGTTTCAATTCTTTTATATAAAGATTTCTTCATCTAACACCCAAATCTTGGTTTGTACCGTATCAATCACTAACTTATTATACCTAAATCAAGGTATCAAAATAGTTGTATTTTAAATCCTAATCTAGGTACAAGATCCTTGGATTTTTATTCATATCAAATGCTTGAATTAGGGCCAAAGAATATTATCAAAAAGATTGATATTAAGAGCCTCCAAATGGGAACTATAGGCTTCTAACTTTTTAAATCCCATTAATGTTAAGGAATGGGTGAGAAAGTTACTGCTTCTAAATTTCATAAATGACTCCTAAATCAGTTTCATTATCGAATGAAAGCTATATTCTAATATTCATAATCTAATGATTAGGCAGAATCTACTCCCAGCAATTTTTTTGCAATCCAAACAAGTGGAAAGAGCAAAATCCTTAATCATTTCTCATCATGGTTAATGACAAGATCTTAACATTTTGAATAAATCACTTTTCATACAATTGGAAAGATGATTTTTTAATTTTAGAAAATGATATACATAGACAAATATGTTAATTCCAAGCTAACAATTAAATATTTTTTGTTACATGTTTCTCAGGAAAATCAGAATGACAAATAGTAGCAAAATTTCCTACAAGCACCAAAGTCACTGAATGAACAATTCAAAGGCATATCAAAGGTTACACTATAGAAAAGAATCACAAATCATGTGATATTTACAAAATTTCTATAATTTACATATATGTTATGAAGTCATTCACAAACGACCAAATTATGTACAAGATAGATTTACGTGACTCAAATACATAAATGAATTACAAATCTTGAGCTGCTTTATTTAGAGTCTTCGCCACTGAAGGATTTAAGACATGATTGATTGCTACGTAGAGAACTTCCTTAAGCTTCTTCTATTTTCTCCTTATTTATTTTTCATCATCAATTACATCGATGTTGGTCTTTAAGGCACGATTAAATGCTCTGTTCATAGTCCCGACTGCTTTATTTTCCCATTCTAACTCTACAACCCGCTTGTCGAGCAAATAATTGTCATATTTTGGCTTTTGATTCTTAGTAGCGTAATCATTGACAGTCTGGGAATACTTCATCTTCTGTTGCGCATCAAAATATTAGGCAATTTCGAATTTTACCCTTCGACACCAGTTTCCCGCTACACCATCGTCTAAGTCGGTAGGAGGGTTGAGCATAATGGGAAATTTTTGAGCTATGAGAAGTTTTGACCTAGTAGGTCTGGCAGCTGAAGGAGTTGCTTGAAGGGATGCAAGCTTAATCTTTGGAATCTTGTCTCCCAAGATAAATTCTAGAGAGGCATATAGTGCCTGGCTATCTCTTACTTCAACTCTAAATCAATTATTTGTTGAATAAGTTCGGACATCCTTTGGTCCAAATCACCCGTGGGATTGGTCTTCACTTGTCTTTAAGTGCAGTGGTCATCTCATCCTTTTTCTTGACATCGGCATCAAGATAGGCTATGTGGTCTTTGTAACCACCGGGAATAGTTTTTTGAATAAGACATTTTTTATGCCACTTCAAGGCTTCAGTGTTGCCACTAAAATGCTCGAGAAGGACTTCGTCATAGACCATGATCTCGCCATTCCTTGTTAACAATCAATCTATAATAGCATCGGCATGAGAAAGTTAATTTTGAGAATGATGAAACATATATAGATGGTTGTGGCTCCTATTTAAATAAAAAGACACGAGAGAATATCAAAATTAGGATAAAAGATATTTTTATTATTATAGTAATGAATTACAACTCAAATAACCACAAAATTAAAAGGTACAACATACACTTTCATAACATCTAAAGTTGAGAGAGTAAATTCCTAACTTTATCTAAGGTGTTAGCTGAAATCATGACTGTCGAATCAAGAGGTATAGTGACTCCTTCAGTAGTTAGAACCGGCGGACATTTACTATAATCCCAATTTTGGGCTGGTGGACTATCATGACCATAAATTAACTTGGAATTGAATGTTCTGATTTATTTTAAGAACGATTCCTTCTCTTTTCTAAGGAAATCAAAGCAGAGATGAGGGTATTCCAAGTATAATTTTCGTAAATCTTGAAAAAAACGATATCTCTCTAACTTCAAAGTCTTTAAAGTTCGTGCATTTTTAGAGTAATATCTCCTTATGTTAACGTATTGACTTAAGTGATCCCTTGGAATGACACGCCTCAAGAACTGATATTCTGACATTGTATAGTAAAAGAAACTAAGCATAGAGAATATAGAAAAAGCATGTATTTGTAAATCGATTACTTGACACATATTTACAATCACTCATCCGGTTTATACAAAATCGACTTAAAGAGAAAAAAATCAAAAATAAATTTGTTCTTATAGTACCTAAGCTTTTCAGATGGAAGATCTTGAAGAATCGATTTGACACACAGTAAGTTCCAACAAGCTCAAAGATGTTTGTTAGAGCAGAATTGATTTAAGTATATTTTGTGAAAATGTTTAAGAAGACCCCTACTGAATTCCCCTAGGTATGAAAAATCTATGATAGATTGTCTACAATATGAATTATACAAAAAATTAGCTAGATGTTTATCTCTTCCATCATCATCCAAAGTAAAGTTACTAATTCTCTATTTTCCTTTAAGAGATGTTGTATGGTGATGCGCTTTCTTTAATAAAGGGGCCACCCTCTAATACTTAAATGATGCTAAAATGGAGTGTAAGATATTTAAACAGGGAATTCCACATCTATGAAACTGGAATGGAAGCCTAGGGAGCTTGTTCTTTCTCTTGAGGATCCTCGGGACGAGTGTGAACATTAGGATCTAAATCATATTATAAAATGAAAAGTCAAGCGACAGTACAAACAGAAGAAAATGATACAGAGAGACTACTGCATCAAACAGTGTAAATCAGAACCTACTGCATGCTCATGTTATTTTTGAAAGAGGAAATAACAAAGGTTTCCCAACACCAGTCAAACTCCAACCTAGGAAATGAACTATTGCAATTTCCATAAAGTATATAGTCACAAAACAGAGAAATGCTCTTCCTTACAAAAGCAATTAAAATTTATTCTTCAATGTTGAAAAAAAGCAACTTAATTGAAGCAAAGCCAAATTCAAATCAAGCTGTGGAGCTCTAAGATACTTACTCTCTACGCATTCACTTTAGTTGTAATTTCTGTTTTGACTTGTATTTGGAATTGATCATGTATTAATATGAAACTTGAGTATCCTAACAGAAGAAAAAAACTCGTCCATTATGACCAGAATAGGTTTTACCCCGATAGAGCGTGTTTTGACCTCTGACGAAATGGGTTGTAGCCTTCGACATGGCGTTTAGCATCCTTCGAAAGGGAACTTTCATTTCAATTGCCTGTGGAAGCCTCTATGATGCTTGAACGCTTTCAAATGGAATGAATGCCTCCGACTTTGTTCATATTGAACGTCTTTTTCATACAAAAACTCGCCAGATAAGATTTCCATTACATATTGTACTTTAAAATAAAATAAAAAATTTCATTGCACTAAAAAGACAAAATAACATCATTACGTTATAATATAAACATTTCATTTCATAAAGAAACAAGGATCTCTTCCTTTTTCTCACTAAGAAGAGAAGATCTGTTCATACTCCCTGTAAAACGAAGGTCAAATTAATGGCAGCTTGTAATATTTATTCGATCCATCCTGACTTTGTCAATGATGAAATGCCGCATTGCTGTTGTTGCTATGCCATGACCATGCAAAATCAGTAGCCAATGGCGGAGGAAATTCAAAGCACCCAATCCAGTAGTAGAGTCTACCATTAACCATATTTCTCCAATCATAATCTTGTCACCACGTGGTCTATGTTTTTTGACCTGACCACCACCACATTCTGGGTGGCCATAGCCGTCTGGGACATTTCTTATGAAAATCCCTCTCTGGTGGTTTATTCACCTTATCAACCTATATGGGTTTTACTTGTTATAGCCGACTTTATCGCTTTGGCCCTAGATCTACTGCCATTTCCTAACGGGTTGTGATCAAGGGGTTATGTTATCATTTGATAATATTAGTGATGCATAATTTTGGAATAGTGATATCTTTTTGGGTATGTATATGTTAACCAGTTATTAACAGTAGTTCGACGGGGTTAAACTTTAAGGGGTATAAAACATGCCGTGTATAAGCTAAAGTTTCCCTATGTTTAAATTTCCGTTAAATGTTAATTATGGAATGATGTTTTGGGAACAAAAAAAATGTGCTTTCCTGATTAGTATTTTGTTAAATGTTATTCATCGTGCATGTAGCGATTAAATGGCTTGTTGACAAATTAAGCCACAATTGTTTAGCATTAACGCTCTTGCTTATGGGATTATAATGTATTTTTACCATATTTTGAAATTTGTAGATTACATTTAATTTTCATGTTTGTTCTTAGGGCATCGCTTAGATACAAGCTTAAAAGAGTCCCATCCATATTGAAAGTCAAAATTGATTTTTGAGCTTTCACGAAAAAGGGGATTTACCAAGATAAAGGATAAGTACCATCTATTGAAAATTGGTTAGAAAACATTTGAAGAATAAAGATTGCATTGTTTGTATCAGAGGAACAAAGGTTAACTAGAACAAACAAACTAGCATATGGTAAAACCAAAATGAAGCAAGGATGAAATAAGTTTGAACAAAAGAATCACATCTTTGAGCAAATTTATCCTGAAAATAATTGAAAAGATATGTGAAACTTGTTGGATTTATTAAGGAAAAGATGTGTCGAACTTGACCAAACTATCATTTTTATCGATCTTGGGCTTAGAAAAAATGGAAATCTGATTGGAAACCAGTAAGAGTAGAGATCAGACTAAAATTTACGAATCAAATTCAAGAGATTACCTTGTTGTTATAAATTGAAATTCAGAAAGTTTAGGAGAATTCTTTTACTTATGTGCAATAATTTTTGTTTCAGGTAAAAGAAGAAGAAAAAAAAGAGGCATAATATTTAAGAAAAGTTGCTCAAATTCTCAACCGTTGGATCGGATTTAAATGGACGACCCAGATTTATGAGGGAAGGCCAAGAGGCAGGAAGTTTTATAGCTTTCGACGAAGACGACTTGGAAATTCAAGAGCATCCCTTCGAATGAGGGGGGGGGGCAAATGTTACACTGAAAATCAACCTTTCGATGAAGACGAATGGTCTTTCAACAAAAGCAAAGAGAAAGGAGTACAACCCAAACCTTTCGAAGGAGTATATGGGATGTGGTCATCCGAATTCATTAGCATCAAACCTTTCGAAGGAGTCGAAGGGTTCCATCTCTAGTATCCAAGGTGTTCTTTCCCTTTGAAAGGGTTGAAGAAGTCAAAGTAAATGTGAGCAACTTCTTGTGAGCTTTTCAAAAGCATAACAAGCCTTTCGAACCGATTGATGGACATCCATATTGCCTATCAACAATATCGTCAGGTTTATGAAGAATGCAGCACTGACAAGTCAACAAAGAGTGAAAGGCAACCTTTCAACAATGTTGGAAGAAAGCATAGCTCTCAAAGATCAACCTAGGTCGAAGGGTTCACAACAACCAAGAGAAGAGTAACCTTTCGAAAGGTCAAAAGGTTCATTGTAGTCTAAAAAGGGAAAATTCTTCGACAAAGTCGAAAGGTTTATGAAGGCATAAAGAGAAGCGAACCTTTCGACTAAGTTGAAAGGTCTAGAAAGCCAGATGAAAGGCAAACCTTTCGACAAATTCGAAAGGTTCAAAGCCGCATATAAAACGGAGACCTTTCGACCCAGTCAAGAGCTTGGAGTCGAAAGGAGGTCGCCTGCATGTATAAATATGACCCAAGGGGTCCTGTTTTAGGGATCCAAATTCTCTCATTCTAACCTTGTACTTTCTTAATCAAGACATTATAACCCTAATTGGTTACTAATCTAGGGATTTAATAAAATGGACCTTTTCATGGTTACAAAGGGAAGTCTTGTTCTCTAATAATTTCTTTGTTGTTTGCTTATACTTTTATTGGATTAACTCCTAATTTTAGGTTCAATATCATCGGAAGGTTGTTTTCACCAAGGTGCACAACACTTCTGCTACAAAATAACTGCCGCTACCATTCGAAGCCCTTAACCCCACAGTTTAAAATTTTCGACAAGGTTGATAATTCCTTTAGTCTAACATCGTTGGAAACCTCCCGAAGTGATTAACTTTGAGGCCTAAACCTTTCGATCAGGTCAAAAGTGCTTATGCTATAAAGGTATCAGTTACCTTTCGGAGTTATAATCTAAGTAGTCTACCCTTTCGACTTGGTCAAAGTCAGGACTTTAAGTACAGATACCTTGACTTATATGGCTTGATCTAAAAGAGACCGTTTCTACACCTTTCGATAAGGATTAAAGACACATTATATATATGATCAAACCTTTCAACAAGGTCAAAAGCTTCTACAAATCCATTAAGGAGTTTGATATTCAACTTAAACCCAAAGAAGGCTATCTTCCGAACCTTTCGATAAGATAAAAACTAATCTTAAAAGGAAAAACACAAGGAATTTCAACTTAACTAAACGGAAAGCTTTTGTAGGAGACCTCATTCAAGTTCAACTTAGACGGAAGGTATTCAAATTCAAAGATTAAACCTTTTGTCAAAGTCGAAAGGTCTAACCCAAGATCCTATAATAAGTGAAGCTAAATATAAAGGCAATTCTTAAAGGTATCATGCCCTTCAATCAAACTAGTCTATCCATACTACTTGGAATAACTTTGGGTTGTGGACAAGAAATCTTGTTAACCTTTTTGTCACCAGAGGGATGGCCTGAACCTCCTACTTTGTTAACCCCATAACACTACTATTCTCTAATCCCCATTGGATCAATCCTATGTCAAATTTACCCATTTTGGTTTGAACACGGCTAGAAGATTTAAATGATCCGAACAAGGTTCTTCTGAACCATACTTGACAAGATTCTGCCTGGTAGACATCAAAATCTCCAACCAATATGAAGAGCAAAGACAAATTCTCGAAGCCCTAAGGATTATAAACAAAAAGAAAGCAGAATCTTATGATCTTGAAAAATGGAGTCTAAATCCTTTTCATATAGGTCCTACCCCAATCTTTTCACATAGATAGAAGATAAATGGAAGTGACAATGTCTTTAGTCAAATGAGAAGAAAATTCAACATTATTCCAAGGGCATTATTTTTAGGAGAGTAATAATGAATGTTTACAATGCCTTTGCACACAAATGGCAACCAACAATAACAAGAACGCTTCCAACCCAAGGGATTCAAAGGGTAGCAAAAAGAAAGATAATTGAAGAGCATCAAATGATAAGGCCGAACAATAAAATGCTAAAGAATCATCCTCAAGAGTCTAGTTTCAAGTCTAGACCTCCAAAAAATTCAACTTATAAAAGATGAACTTAACCATTGGAGGATGCTCCTATCACTATCATATGATAAATGGTCATGAAACCATCCATTGCAAATCCCTGGAAGGGATGATCATCAATTTCTTTGCATAAGGAAAAATCACTGAATTTGTAAAGAGAACTAAAGAAAAGATTAATAAAGATCAGCTTTCTGAAAAGAGAAAGTCTATACGGTTGGGAGTGAATTGCTCCTCAAATTTGGATACTGCCTAAGATGGCAGTGCTACCTAAGATTGTGGAAAGCCTCTACAGATGCCGAGATGGCTAGGGCAGAGCACCTCCTCGAGGGAGGATGAAGTAAGCCTCTATCCTCGCCTAAGATGGTCAGGGTAGAGCATTGAATAAGCCATTATCAACGCCACGCTATATCTAGGGTATGACACCTCCTGAAGGGAAGATAGAGCAAGCCACTATCAAAGTCTTTAAAGTTGGTGCATTTTTAGAGTAAAATCTCCTTAATTTAACATATTGACTTAAGTGATCTCTTGGGACGACACGTCCTGAAGAACTGATGTTCTGAAATAGTACATTAAAAGAATAAAGAACATAGTAAAAGCATGTATTCATAAATTGATAACTTGATACATATTTACAATCACCCATTTGTTTCATACAAAATAGACTTAGAGGAAAACTCAAAAATAAATTAGTTCTTAAAGTACTTAAGCTTTTCAGAGGGAAGATCTTGAAGAATAGATTTGACACGTAGTAAGTTCTAGCAAGCTCCAAGATGTGGGTCAGAAACCAATTCATTTATGTATCTTTTGTGTAAATATTTAAGAACACCCCCAGTGAATTTCTGTAAGTATGAATAATCTATGGTAAAGTGTCTACGATATGCTTTATACAAAAATTGACTAATATGTCTCTCTCTTCCATCATCATCTTGAATTGAGTCACTAACTCTCTACTTTCCTTTTAAGAGTGCATTGTACAGTGACGTGATTTCTTTAATAAAGGAGCCACCCTCTGATATTTAAAAGATGCTAAAACGGAATAAGATATTTAAATAGCGAATTCCATACCCATAAAACTGGAATGGAAGCCTGGGGAGCTTGTTCTTTCTCTTAAGATCCTTGGAATGAGTCGGAACATTAGGATCTAATTCGTATTATAAAAATTAAAAGTCATGTGAAAGTACAAACAGAAGAAAAAGACGTAGAGAAACTACTGCATCAAATAGTGTAAATCAGAACCTACTGCATTCTCATGTTATTTTTGAAAGAGGAAATAACAATGATTTCCTATCACCACGTCAAACTCCAACCAAAGAAAGGAACTATTGCAATTCCACAAAGTACATGACCACAAAATAGAGGAATGCCGTGCCTTACAAAAGCTATTAAAATTAATTCTTTAATGCTGAAAGAAAGAAACTTAGTGGAAGCAATGCCAAACTCAAATCAAGCTGTGGAACTCTAAGATACTTACTCTCTATGTATGCACTCTACTTGTGATTTCTATTTTGACTTAGGTTTGGAATTGATCACATATTAATATGAAACTCGAATGTCTTAACAAATGAAAACAAAACTCATCCATTATGACCAGAATAGGTTTTGGCCCTCGACAGAGCATGTTTTGACCTCCGATGAAATGGGTTGTAGCCTTCGACATGGCATTTAGTATCCACTGAAGGGGGCCTTTCATTTCAATTTCCTGTGGGAGCCTCCACTATGCTTGAATGCTTTCAAAGGGAATGAATGCCTTTGACTTTGTTCATATTGAATGTCTTTTTCATACAAAAATTCACTAGATAAGTTTTCCATAACATATTGTACTTTAAAATAAAATAGAAATTGTAATTGCACTGAAAACACAAAATAGCATCATTACGTTACAATATAAACATTTCATTTCACAAAGAAACACGGATCTCCTCCTTTTTCTCACAATGAAGAGAAAACTATTCATACTCCCATTAAAACGAAGATCAAATTAATGGCGGCTTGTAATCTTCATCTGATACATCCCGACTTTGTCAATGATGAAATACTGCATTGCTGCTGCTGCTATGCTATGACCTTGCAAAATCAACAGCCGATGGCGGAGGAAGTTCATGGTGCCCAATCCAGTAGCGGTGTCCACCAACAACCATATTTCTTCAATCATAATCTTGTCGCCATGTGGTCTATGTTTTAGACCTGACCACTACCACATTCTGGGTGGACTTAGCCATCTAGGACATTTCTTGTGAAAATCCCTCTCTGGTGGTTTATTCACCTTATCAACTTATATGGGTGGAACCTGTTATGGCCGACTTTATCGGTTTGGCCCCAGTTCTACCATCGTTTCCAAACGGATTGTGATCAGGGGGTTATGTTATCTTTTGATAATTATTAGTGATGCTTAATTTTCGAATAGTGATATATTTTTTGGTATGTATATGTTAACCAGTTATTAACAGTAGTTCCATGGGGTTAAAACTTGACGGTTAAAATACATGTCGTCCATAAGCTAAAGATTCCCTATGTTTAAATTGTCGTTAAATGTTATTATGGAATGAAGTTCTGGGAATAAAAAGATATGCTTTCCT
This sequence comes from Allium cepa, assembly GCA_030765085.1. Classification (NCBI taxonomy): domain Eukaryota; kingdom Viridiplantae; phylum Streptophyta; class Magnoliopsida; order Asparagales; family Amaryllidaceae; genus Allium; species Allium cepa. The sequence continues at coordinate 510,578,343 of CM060945.1, forward strand.
GATTAATATTTCGTTAAATGCTATTCATCATGCATGTAGCGATTAAATGGCTTGTTGACAAATTAAACCATATACTATTTAATACTAACGCTCTTGCTTATGGGACAATAACGTGTTTTTACTAGATTTTGAAATTTGTAGATTACATTTAATTTTCATGCTTGTTCTTAGGGCTTGCTTGGATATGAGCTAAAAAAATTTCCATCTATATTGAAAGGCAAACTTGATTTTTGAGCTTCCACAAAAAAGAGGATTTACCAAGATAAAGGATAAGTACCATCTATTGAAAATCGGTTAGAAAACATGTAAAGAACAAAGATTGCATCGTTGGTGTCAGAGGAACAAAGGTTAACCAGACCAAACAAACTAGGATATGGTAAAACCACAATGAAGCAAGGATGAAATATGCTTGAACAAAAGAATCGAATCTTTGAGCAAATTTATCCCGAAAGTAAAAAGTGTGTCGAACTTCTTGGTTTAATTAAGGAAAAGTTACCTTTTGACTAAGATGAAAGGTATTTCAACAAAAGCAAAGAGAAAGGAGTACAGCCCAAACCTTTCAAAGTAGTCGAAGGGATGCAGTCATCAGAATTCATTAGCATCGAACCTTTCAATTGAAGGGTTCCATCTCTAGTATCCAAGGTGTTCTTACCTTTCGAATGGGACGAAGAAGTCAAAAAAAAATGTGAGCGACTACTTAGTGACCTTTTCGAAAGCATGATAAGCCTTTCAAACCGGTTGATGCACATTCGGGTTACCATTCAACAATATCGAAAGTTTATGAAGAAAGCAGCACTGACAAGTCAACAAAGGGTGAAAGACAACCTTTCAACAACGTTGAAGGAAAGCACAGCTCTTGAAGAGCAACCTTCCAACAATATCGATGGTTTCACAACAACCAAGAGAAGAGCAACCTTCCACAAAGTCGAAAGGTTCATAGTAGTATAAAGAGGGAAAACCCTTCGACAATGTTGAAAGGTTTATGAAGGCATATAGAGAAGTAAACCTTTCGACTAAGTTGAAAGGTGTAGAATAGCAGATGAAAGGCAAACCTTTCGACAAAATTGAAAGGCTCAAAGCTGCATATAAAAGGGAAACCTTCCGGCCTAGTGAAAAGCATGGAGTCGAAAGGAGGCCGCCAACATCTATAAATAAGACCCAAGGTGTTCTATTTTAGGGATCCAAATTCTCTCATTCTAACCTTGTACTTCCCCAATCAAGACATTATAACCATAATTGGGTGCTAATTTGAAGATTTATTAAAATAGACTTTTTCATGGATAAAAAGGGAAGTCTTGTGCTCTAATAATTACTTTACTGTATACTTATACTTTTCTTAGAATAACTCCTAATTTCAATTTCTATGTCGCTGGACGGTTCTTGTCGGCAAGGTGGACAACACTTCTGCTACAAAGTAACTGCTACAACCTTTTGACGCCCTAACTCCACATTTTAAACGTTTCGATAAGGTTGATAATATCTTTGATCAAACATCATTGGAAACCTCCTGAAGTAATTAGCTTTGAGGCCTAAATCTTTCAGCCCGGTCAAAAGTGCTTATGCTACAAAGGTATCGGTAACCTTTTGGAGTTATAATCTAAGTAACCTTTTGACTAGGTCAAAGTCAGCTCTTTAAGAATAGATACCTTGACTCATAAGGCTTGATCTAAAAGATACCATTTCTAAACCTTTAGACAAGGATCAAAGACACATCATACATGCGATCAAACCTTTCGACAAGGTTGAAAACTTCTACATATCCATCAAGGAGTTTGATATTCGACTTAAACCCAAAGAGGATTTTCATCCTAACCTTTTGATAAGATAAAAACTAATCTTAAAAGGACAAACACAAGGAACTTCAACTTATTAAAAGGAAAGCTTTTGCAGGAGGCCCAATTCAAGTTCAACTTACACTAAAGGTATTCAAATTCAGAGATTAAACCTTTCGACAATGTCGAAAGGTCTGACCCAAGATCCAATAACATGTGAAGCTAAAATATAAAGGCAGTTCTTAATGGGATCATGCCCTTCTTTCAAACCAGTCTATCCATATTACTCGGAATAACTTTGGGGCGTTGATAAGAAATCTTGTTAACAGGTTGGTGTTAAGTATTTAAGGATATGGGTTAATTGGATAGGTTTCTACTTCGTCAAAAACAAGTCTCAATGATGGCTTCATTTTTGTCTTGAAAATCTAAGAAAATAAGCTAATTTTAAGGTTTCGACTCACTTGAAAGGTGACCTTTAAGTATCTCGAGATTAGATGCTATGACTTAAGGGAAATTGGATGAGTTAAAGGTTTCAGCTCCTTTAGAAGATGACCTTTCGACCAAGTCTACACTGGCAGACCATAACTTATCCTACCAGAGTTTCATATCAGCTGTGTGCTTTCACTAAACTCAAGTAGTACAATCTGATCAAATGCCCAATCAAATTATAGAATTAGGGTTTACAATCTTAAGAAAATACAAGAGTAAAGTGAATGAATTCAAATCCCTCAAAACCAGACCCTTAGGGTCTTATTTACAAGTTCAGGTTGGCACCTTTCGACTCATTGCTTTCTACCTGGTCGAAAGACGACCTTTTAGACCTTTCATCTCCTTTAACATTTGCGCATCCTTCTGCATCGCATTTCAATGGATATGAATGCCTCCGTCTTCATCAAAAGGCGTAGATCTGCCTTTTCCCGTTATGTTGCTTTATTGTTGCAAGTGAGAAGGAGCATGAGCTTTCGACTTTATTAGCAGTCCTTAGGGTTTTAAAGGTATTGAAATGCTCTAAGTTTTGACACAGAAGGTAGCTTTCAAAGACACACTTGCAGACAGATGCCGAACCCCTCTTAGTTGTGAAATGTTTAGACCGGTTCAAAGGCTTATAATTTCGAAAAGGTTGTTCCAACAAAATATTTTTTTGAGTAATTTGGATGAAGGCGCAACCTTTGGTTTCAAAAGATTTGGTGTACATATGTGTGGCTGTTACTCACCGCCTTCAAAAGGTATTCCTCCACCTTTTCAAAACGTCTTCATGAAGGCGAAAGTATCTACTTCGAAAAGAAGCTATTAAAAGTAAAAGGGAGCTTTTGACCCTTTGACCCCTTCAAAAGCCGATAACATATCTGACCTTTGGCTGTAGCATCCTTTCGACTCCTTAGAAAGGCTTTGGTGGTGCTGTCATCTCTCATTCTTCTTTCCCTTCTATTCATTTTGGTTTTGACTAGGTTGAAGTGAGATTTGGTGTTAACGTTTGCCCCCCCCCCTTGCGAAGGGATGCTCTTGAATTTCCAAGTCAACCATTTCGAAACCTATAACGTTTCCCACCTTTTCATATTCTTGCATAAATCTTGGCTATTCATTTATATTTGATCGTACGGTCCACCATGCTGAATTTTCTTATAAATCACATTCCTTTCTTCTCCTCTCTCATTTGTCTGCAATTAGAAGAAATTTCAAGAAAGAATCAAAGCTTTTAATTTCTTATATAATTCCTATTTCCAATAAATAGAAACTTGACTCCAAAGTAAGTTTTTATTATTTCTTCTTTTCAAACTGACTTTCCATACTAAATTTCGATTTCAACATTTGCCCAATTTGAATTTGAAATACCGTTAGAATTTCATAGAGATAATTTTAAGTTTTTCATTCATGAAAGCATCCTTCATTTGTTTCCGTGGCTTCTCTTGTTCCATTTTCCACTTTAATTTATCCTTTGAATTCATCAAAAAAGATTTTTTAAAAGGTTCGAAAGTAAATTTTGGGAACTTTATGGTTATTGATTGTAAATCCATGCTTAAACTAATTTTTTATAGTATTTGGGTTTAAATTGAATTTGGGGAAGAACAAATTTTCAAGTTACTTCAAGAGAAGTTAGAGGTGTAAGAATCGCAATTTAGCACTGTAATTTTATCATTCTACCCCTTTGAAAGAGTTTAAGGCGGCTAACTTCATTCATCTTGTTTAATCTCCTTCAAAATGGTCGAAAGGATGTCCAGCGCTTATCTCTTGATTGATTTCATCAAAAGGTTGATGTAATTAATATGAAGTGGACTTCTTCGAAAGCATAATCTTACTCTAGTATATTTTGATACCTTTCGAAGTGGTTTCCTAGTGTGCTTTACTAAACCACTATCTTGTACATACTCTTCGAAAGCATAATATTTTATTTCATAGATTTTGAAACCTCCAGCATATGCCTACTTCTAATTTATTTAGTAAATGTGTGGAGTTAGAAATTCATCATCATTATTTATAAATTGGATTGAGAAAAACATACTTCGTTTAAATTGTAAATCAAATCAAACCCTTCGACTTAATCGAAACCTACTGTATCAAATCAAGTACAGTTGTTGGTATGCTTTCAAAAACATATACCCCTTTCAACTTTCTTGATACCTTCAATAACTGATCGCAATTTAACTATTATTTTATACAAATGTTGTCTAAATGTCCCAAAGCCTTCTTTATTTATATCAATGTTACTCTAATGCAAACCTTTCGACCCAATTGGCATATGGGGTTTCGATGACATTTGTATTCTCTTTGAAAAAAGTTCGGGGGGTTTTGACAGTGCCGAAAGTTGTATTTTCTTGTTTATAGAATGTTGTTAGTGCATACTTATATCTGAATTAGTTGCATAAACTTTAACTACTCCTTTCAACAAAAAAGTTTTCCTTGAGCTTTCGACATTGCTCAAGGGTGCTTGTTGGTGGTCCACTTCCATTTTCCCTTTTGACATTGTTGAAAGCTTAACAAATTTTATTTTCCACAACTTACTCTAACACTATTTCGAGTATATGAAACTTCATGTTTTGGTTGTAATTTGTATTATTGTAATAGGTTTTCGATATGCCTTAAAACATGTTGATTACATAACAAATTATAACTTCTAACTGAAATGATTTCACTTGGCAGGATCATCGGCGTGAAAAAATCTTCTCAAAAACCAAAAAACACAGCTACGTTGATGGAATCGTCTCACAAGAAGATTGAAGTAGCCTCCAATATCTACTTAGGATGAGGTGATGCAATTCTTTATGACTTCGACACCACTGGGGTGGAAGCTATTCCCCCAGTGATAGCGACACCATTCAAAAACCACCTGAAGGATATTTTGCCAACACTGCTATCCACATTTGGCATGGTGGTTTCTTGCCTTTCTCGGAAATCTTATCTGAATTCTTGACCTACCTAGGCATTGCCCCTATTCAGCTACCTCCAAATGTATATACATATCTTCTATCTCTAGAACTTAATGCTTCAGGGATTCCATCATTAAATGATGAAGTTTTGAACTACCTTAAAGTTCAACAATCTCAACTTTCAAATTTTTAGAGCTAAAACCCCCCAAAATACTAATTTTTAAGGGAGTGAACAAATTCAAAGACTGGAAAACACAGTTCTTCATTGTTAAATGCTTTCCCAATATTAGTGGAGCCTTCTCTTCTCCTCATAAGTTGATCACAGTCTTTGTTTTCATCTAGTTACTCTTTTGCTAATCTATGCTTCCTTATTAGATCCTTCCACTAAAGATCTAAATGATGAGGATAAGGGACCGTCAGGCTATTAATTGCTGCTTCGAGTAGGATTGGAAATAGGCTTACTTTATTGAATCCCTCAAACCTTCAAAAGTATTCCCTCCTACCAGCAGACCAAAGGGTACTTAGTCAACCTCCTTTAGTTCCACACACTTCTTGGAGCAAATGCTTCCTACCTTTAGGTGATTCGAAGAACTTCTCCCAACGTCACCAATCTGCCTCAATCGCTTCGGTATGCTTAAATATAGTACTTATAGTTTGTTACTGCATTACTTTTCAAATTACTTCATTGACTTATATTTTTTTCTTCAATATTTAGGGACTGCTCCTTAGGTTGAACTAATCATAAATGATTCAGCTCTCCAAACTTCTACGTGCTGTGTATCATCTTTAACTCAAGCCATTGCAAGGTCAAAGATGGCAATTAAAAGTAAACTGACTTAAAATGGCCATGACGAAACTATCCCCTAAGAAGGCTAAAATTGTTGAAATTTCAGATTCTCTGCCACAAGAAAAGGGCGTGGCCATTGATATGCGTAAAACTTCTAAGAGTCCATTGGTTAAAGCTTCCATTGGTCGTCCCAAGATGACTCCTTCAAAGGTCGATCCCTTATCTCGCATTGTTGTTTCCTACTCCCCTCGCACCATTGATCAAATGCAAAAAGAGTTGGGGACCGCGACCCCCTTTTAGAAGTTGCGCTCTTTTGGACCATCATCTCCCATGCCTACAAGCAATTTTGAAAGGATAGTCCAATCTTGTATTTGTCTTCTTTTGCCTCTATTCACCTGCCTTCCTTTGTTCCTGACCAGGCGGGTCACTGCCGGTCTCTTATAGAACAACAACTCTTGGTACGTTTCACTTTATTTATCCTTGTTTTCACCGTTTCCCTCTGAATGCCGATTTGCATCATACTTTTCTTTTTTAGATTTCCAAAATCTAGCTCCCATTGCAAGAAAGCACATTAAAATCCTCTGCTGAATCATCCAAGATTCGAGAAGAAATTTCAAACTTGAACAACCAAGTCATCTCTTTGACCACTAGTAAAAATGAAGCTACAATGGAATTTGAGAGATTGAGAACCTCTCTTTCTCAATCAGAGTTTGTTGTTTTTAAGGAAAGAAAAGCACATCAACTCTTAGATGACGAAAATCTAGCATTGAAAATGGCTCTGAAAGTGTCCAAGGATGATAAAAGTTCGAATGGCGGCAAAGCAATCTTCTCTAGTGAAAAAGTTGGAGAAAAAGAAGAATTCTCCGAAGTTCACTGTCAATGTTATCTCTGATGCTAAGAAATGGGTGTCGCAATTCTTGAATACTTCCCTTGATGGTATCATTCTTAACTCATGTGAGGATGCCTTACGCTTGCTTATGCTGACAATATAAAAAAATGCCCAGACTTGAGTTTTCCCTCTCTCGACCCTGCTCATGTGAATAAATTTATGGCTGAAGTCAAAGAGTTGGAGCAGAGGGTTAAATTTCCCAAAAGAGAGGAGATTGATGCCTCCAAAATCTCACCCTTCAAAGTCCCTTCCTTCGAAGTCGATTCTGATTCTGAGGATGAAGGTGATAAAGATGAGGCCACCGAGGAAGAAGGCGATAATGATGATAATGACAATGACAATGATGATGATGATAATAATTTCGAAAATGAAGATGGAGGTCAGAGTTCATGGGCGATGGTGGTAGTCACACTTATGTTCGTGAAAAAGACGAAGATGACAACACCGGAGCCTCTGAAATGATCAACTCTAACCTAATTATTCATGAAACGAGTCTACCCGAACCCCCTACTACTTCCAACCTTAAAGAGGGGACTACTAACATTAACGTGGAAGAACAAAGAGAAAAAGGAGGTCCCTCCAGCAACAGTTCTCGTTTCTTTGGTATGTTATTCTTTGTTTAAATGACTTTTACTTCCAAGATAATAATAGTTTACACCTTTTGTTTTAGATAAGGAGGAAATCCATTCACCCTTGAGAAACAAGCTTGAAAGAAAACAAACTGAAAAAATAGCTTGTATAGAGAGTTAGACAAGCAGTTAAAGGAAAATAATAATCTCCTCGATAAATATCATAGGCTTAACAAGAGTGCGGCAGTGTTATCGTCTTTCAAAAATCAAGAAGCTTCCCCATGAAAGAGTAGGGCACACCTTTAATATGATATCCTTTTGAAAGAGAATTGAGAGTTAATTATGCTCTTTTGGATTTTGGTTGAAGAAAGAAACATCCTTGTAGACTTTTTATACAAAGCCTATTGTTGACACCCAACTGTAGATTTTTCATACATAGATGATTTTGGTGAGGGTTTACTTAGGCGTTTACATAAAAGATATTTGGACGAATTTGGATCTGATCCACATCCTAGAGCACGTTGGAACTTACCATGAGTCAGATCGATTCCCCAATAATTGCCTCCTGAGAAACCTAAATACTATATGGACAAATTTGTTTCAGGATTACTTAAAAGGTCAATTTTGTATGAACCGGATAATAATTCATAATTTTTTAATAATATTGGGTTGATAATCTCTTGCTCTAGTTTCCTTTTATATTTAGTTGTATTTTATTACGTTTTCATAGAATGAATGCCCTTCAGGCAGCCTTATTTCGAGAGATTATTTAGGCCAGTATTTTAAACTAAGAAGAGAATATCTAGAAAAGGCTTCACTTTTGAAAGTTTCAAAATTTGCAAGATATTTCTTTCTTAGAGATTGTAAAGACTTTACATGGAACATCCTCATCTTCGTTTCTATTTTCTTGCTGAAGCAAAAAGAAAATCTTCTTATGGAAATCCAGACATATCATACCAATTGAGATGTGCTTGTGATAGTCCTCCTGTCAGGGAGTGGGACTATAGCAAATATCCTCCCATTATTACCTAGGAAGGATTTAATGCTCCTTTTTGACTCAACAGATATTCTTTCAGCTAATTCGCTGAGTAGAGTAGAAATGTAGTTTCTCAACTTTAAATATGAAACAAATGCCTAATTGTTCTTTTTTGTTTCATTTCTACTTAAGTTGTAATCTTTTATTGTTATAGTAAAACAAGATTGATTATTCAGGTCTTGACATTATTATCTTTTTAATTGTTTATATAGGAGTTACAGTTATCTGCAACGCCACTCTTGTTAGATTCAACTTTTCACTTTTTCAGTATTAGAGATAGGTTGCTAGCTGATATTGAAAAAGGAAGCTTCTTAGCGATCCTTTGACTACTCGTTTTCAAAACAATACTGAAGCTCTAGAATGACATAGAAGATATTTGCTTTAAAAGACAAATGTTAGAAATATCAATGATCAGATTGCTAAGAACATTAAGAGCAAGAATGAAATGATTTCTGCATTGAAGCATCAAATTAAATCAAATCTTTCAATTGATTTTGATCAGAAGATGTCTGAACTTCTGCAGCAAATTAGTGATTTGGAGATTAAGTTAAAAGATAGTCAAGCTCATTGTGAATCTTAGAATTTATTATGCAAAAAACATTTCAAACATCAATTCCCAAGCTCCTTCCATTGTTCCATTTGTTGCAAAATCAACAAGGTCTACTTCCCTTGCCATCCAAAAGTTTCCTCTATGACTAATCCTCCATCCATCTTGGACGAGAGGGTAGCAGTAGAATAGTGCAGGAAAGTCTAATTTGAGATGATGAATTTTTTCGATGAACAATAGAGAGTTAAATACTCGCAATGCTTGAATGAACATGCAGGTAAGATTCAAAAACTTGAACGGAAAGCTATATCCTTTAGAAGCGTATTGCTGATTTAGAAAGGGAAAATAGAACTCTCAAAGATGTAAACAAAGCTTTTCGTCATGCTTTGAAGACCCACATCGAATCTATTGACGACGACGATAAGATAAGGGAAAAAGAGAGGAAGCTTAAGGAAGTTCTTTGTATTGCAATTCTTCACATCATTGATCCTTTAATTGTCAAAAATCTAAATAAAGCTGATCAAGATTTGTGAAATATATATTTGTACCACATACTTATAAACAATTTCATAAATTATGTAAATTATGAAAAATTCATAAATATAACCTGATTATAATCCTTTCGTATAATGTTGTTTCAGAATCAGCTTTCTAATAACTTGCATTTTGATTTTTGTATTTGCTGGATCTTCCAATCCTTTTTAATGATCTATTTTCCCTGAAAACACGAAGTAAATAACATTCCTTATTATTAACTTCAAATCTATATAGAAGTTTATCCACATTCTTGCGGAGGTTAATAGATAATTATGTTAACATATGATTGTAATTGAAAAGCAATTCCATAATTAAATTTGGTTGAGTGTCTTGGAACCAACCTCTGGTAATGATGAGAGAGAACTAGGAATTCAGTTTAAATTATATTGGTGGAATTCCATAGATCTAATGGTAGAAATCATAAATTAAATAGGGAATTTAATTTTAGATGTTTATAAATTCATCATTTGGAGATAGCTAATAAGAAGTCGATATTGTTCATGTTACAGAAGTCTAGAAGTCATTGTTTGAGAATTCGTAGAAGAAGTCCAGTGATCCAAATTCAGGCATTAGTAAATGAAATTTAAAAGTTAGGAAGCCCGAAACCCAGATTCGGGAATTAATGGATGAATACCAAAAATTCATAATAACAATCTTCTTAATAGAAGTCTTAGGCCTAGATTCGGGCATTAATGAGCGAAGTTCAGTAATTAATTATATTAGCCTAAAACCTATATTCAAGTATTAATTATAACGAAGGTTAGATATCCAACGCATGATTTGGAATTTACTGCATTGATTTTTGTGTTGAAGGTGTGGAGACATTTCCTTTTGGGAGAGAGATTTGAACTGCATATAGATCATAAGTCGCTAAAGTATTTATTCTCCAAGAAGGAGCAGAATATGAGATAGTAGAGGTGGTTAGAGTTTATAGCCCCTTATGATTTTGTGTTGAGTACACGCTAGGGAAAGGCAATAAGGTTGCGGATGCATTTAGCAAAAAACATCAAAATGCATTGTTAGCAATGATAACTGAGTGGAAAGATTTTGAAGCATTGAAAACATGTAGAGTACAGTGGATATATCATGGTGGGACTAGTACAGAGACAATAATCTTATCATGTTTAGAGGTTCGAGCGGTGATGATCGAAAGGATTGCTTCTAAGTAAAATGAGGATCCATTATTTGTTGAATGGATCAACAAGTTAAGGGATGGAACAAAGACAATGACTTGAAGGGTTTCAGTCTTGACCAAAAGGGGTGGTTGAGAAAGAAGGGAAGATTATGTGTTATGAATGCGGGAAACATTAGGAAGGAAGTTTTAGAAGAATGCCATCGTTCGAAGTTCACTATTCATCCGGGAGGAATAAAGATATGCCAGGATATGAAGAGGAGTCTATTCTACGAAGGTATGAAGAGGGATGTAGGATTATGGGTGAAGCAGTGTCTGAACTATCAACAGATTAAGGCCGAACATCAATGACCAAGTGGGTTACTTTAGCCATTAGATTTTCCAGTTTGGAAATGGGATTCGATCTCAATGGATTTAATATATATGAGTTACCAAGGTCAAATAGAGGAAATAAAAATATATGGATCATAGTGGATAGGTTGATCAAGAGTGCCCATTTCATTCTAGTTATGTCAACCAGGACAGTACCTATTTTAGCTAAGTTATTTATGAAGAATATAGTTAGACTGCATGGAATTCCTAGTAGTACAGTAAGTGATAGAAGTTCCTTATTCACTAGTGAGTTCTAGAGAAGTCTACATGATACTTTAGGTACCAAGCTCAAGATGAGTACCGCCTACCATCCACAGACCGATGGGTAAACAGAAAGAGTTTACAAAGCCTTGGAGGATTTTTTAAGAGCCTGTGTGAAATATTTTGAAGGATCATGGGAGGCCATATATACTTAATCGATTTTTCGTATAACAACAGTTATCAAGCTAGTATGGGATGGAGCCGTTTGAAGCTTTGTACGGAAGGCCTTGCAAATCTCCAGTTTGTTGCTTAGAGGGCGGGGATAGGTTAGTTCTTGGTTTGGATTTATGACACTTCAATTCAAACTACATAGCCATCAATCAACAAGAAGCACTAACCATTACAATGGTGATCATCGATGTTCACGGTCATCAACTTCGGCACCAAACTAAATGAAGTTAGTCTATCATGACACTGCCATTACTCATCAATGTTTAGCATCGCTTATCATTCATGTTGTCGACAATTAATTCTATGTTTTGAAACACCACACATGTAAACGTGCGATGTTGATATCTAGAATCATCAACATCTATGGAGATCGTCAATGCCAGTACCATAAGGAATGCAGTCGCTCTTCATCAACTTATGTCATCAGCAAATAATCAAGGGTGCCTTAATATATAGATAATCAACACCAAAGGACATCATTGTTGAGGTGGCATCGAAGCTCTAATATCATCATCGTCAAGCATGCCTAGTACATAGCAATATTAAAGTCATTGAAGTTGTCGCTAACACCACCACCAAATTTGATACTAAAGCATGTCGAAGACACTTAAAGCAAGATGGTGCTGCCTGTTATGCATACTATTCAACAATGAAACTAATGCCAAGTTGACACTGTTAAAGGCAAGCATGGTGAAGTTGAGCATGCCGTAGAATTGAAAGGCGGAGTAGGGTTCCGCCACGACTATAAATACGGACCTAGGGGTGGGAAAATAGGGCGAATTTTCTTCACTCCACTTATTGAAATCGAATCATTATAAACCCTAAATTGAATCAGGTATAATCTCTATTTAACTGTAATCATGCATAATCAATACGAATAAGGACTTTTGGACATGCATATCATATTTGACTATGCCTTTTCGAACATTATTGAATTGGACATGCATATATTCGAACTCCTTAGGTTCAAACTCAACACCATAATTTAAATGATATTTTGGACTATGACGAGCAATAGGTGCACAATTATATGGACATTAGACCTCAAATGTCAGAACGAATTACATAGCCCATTGCCAAGCCTAATGAACTATTGCACAAGCTTTGTTACTTGTTTTCTTATCTCTTATGAACATATGACACAACATTGGCCCTTTCTTGAACATCTTTTCTTTTAAGACTGTAGGGACTCTTGGACATGCTGACTCCAAATGTCCTTAGAGGATCTCGAATATAGTAATCCATAAAAATATATGGACTCTAATATATTTCACTCTAAGAAGGCCTATTAGCGTCATAAATCCATCCTCTAATGATTCCATTATGCATATAGTCGCATGTGATAAATAACACCTTGATAACAAAACTAGGACGACATTGATTGAGTTATGCTTAATCATGTCACCGCATATGTTCAAGTAAATGATTAATTCATCGCTATTAGCATAATGGATATTATACCAATTTTTGGTCTGACATTTTTTGTGCAAGTAGGAGGGCCTGAAACTTTAATCCCATTTAATTCTTTCTACAAGCTAATAAAGTAAATTGTTGTTTCAGGAAAATGAGATCAAGACGACTTAATGCACTAAACGAAGAGGTTATTTAAATAATAACAATAGGAAATAATATAGTTCCCAACTTCAACTTGGGAAATACAAAGCCCTGACCACCATCAGAGGTAGCTTGACCTACTAGCGACGAAGTCAAGATTAAAAGCCAAGAACAACAATTGCTAGAGATGAAAGGACTTTTGGAAGGAACACTTGGTCGAAAAACCTCCAAAACTGCTAGACTCAAAAGAGGTGATGAAGTAGAATCTCTAAGGAGGGACCTGAATGCCTCTTTACTTAGAAAAAAAATGAAGGAAAACTTACCCTAACTCCATAAAAGGGAGGATATGACCACCTAGCTAAACTAAACTACCAGGGAAAATTAGAAGAAAAACCCAAGGAACAATGCGGAAGCTCATATTTTAGAGGATACAAACCTAAAAGTAGCAACAACCAAAATAATTAATCTTACTTGAGAGACTTAGAAATTTTTTTGACAAAATATATGCTTAATCTTAAGGCAAATAGAACTCTAGATGATAGAGTCAATGATAACATCGAGAAGCTCCCTTCACAGATGAGATTATGGCCAAAAAAATTCTTTCTCATATCAAGATCCCATTCATCGGGTATAATGAAACAAATGATCTAGAAAATCACTTATTTCTTTTTGAGAATCAAATGGACCTATATAATGTATCTGGAGCCGTGCATTGTAGGCTTTCCCCAACTACTTTTTAGGGTGAAACAGTTAAATGGTACTGATAATACCACCATCTATTCTTCGAAACAATTTTCTTATGAATTCTCTATGCAATTCTATATCTGCAAATATCCCACCTTCAAACACACGGTGGTGCTAATATCAAATAGAGACCAGGATAGTTTTTAGACGATTATCATACGAGATTCAATATTGAAGCCCTAAAGGCAAAAAATACGACTGATAAAGACAAGCTGATGGTAGTACATTATGGGCTAATTGAGCAAACTCTAGTTTGGCAAGAACTCTACAAACACGGATGTAAGGATTTGCAAGATTTCCGTTTTCAAGCTACTAAAATCATTCGAGTGGATGAAATGTATCATGCTTGAAAGAAGGACCACGGCAAAAGGAAACAGGAAAGATAAACAACAACTGCAACCATAAAAAACCAAGGCGGGAAGAAGACTTAAGTACCAACCATGTTTCTTTAAACAAGCCCATATCTTACCTATATGCTGCAATGAAGGAAAGAGATGACATTTTGATTTCCTACAAAGCTAAAACCAATCCTAAACCAAGAAACGAGGGAGACTACCATGCTTATTATAAATCGAATGGGCATAAAATAGATGAGAGTCGAGTACTGGCAAGTAAAATACAGCGAATGATCTGATTCGAACACCTGAAGGAATCCACTAAGGATAATCAGAAAGCTGTCCGTTTTGAAAATGGCAATCAAAGGCCATCCAATAATACACGAATCTGATAGAAGATGATGTTCAGCAAGATTTGACTCTACCTCTCAACAAAATTGACGCAATCCACGGAGGACCTCACCTGGCTGGAAATAGCAAAGGAGCTAGGAGTCGCTATGTTTGGATAGCAAAGGAAGGGATTTTCTCTATTTAGGCGGAGCCGCCAATCAAGAATTCAAGATTCAAATCTAGATGCATAATTTAACCATCACACCATAATAGTTAAGAAGAGTGCACCACCCACACAATGACCCACTTATAATTGCCATGCAAATTGGACTTTATTTGGTGACCAAAATTTCGATGGATACCAAAGTGCTGTCAACGTAATTTCAAGCATGCATTTAATTAAATAGGGATTTAGGATGATAATCTTGAACCAAGTTTTGAGCCCCTTTTTGGGTTCAATATAAAGCGTTAACTCCTATTGGATAGGTAAGACTTCTTATGCAAATGGGAGTTCCACCGCAAACTCGGACCATCGAAACTCTTTTCATCATCATGGATCAACCTTCACATTATAATTCCTTACTCGAAAGACCAGCTTTTGGACAAAGTTGATGCCTTTGTCTCTCCTAAGAATATAATGGTGACCAAAAGCGAGTGGAGAACCATAAGAGGTGAAAAATTCAATGCCGTGAGATGTACTTTGCAATTATTGAACAATACAAATGAGAGTACCTTTCCTGTTATGATTCAGAGAAAAATAAATTAATCCAAAACGATGCTTAAAAGCATTTGAATGGTGATTAAACAGAGACTGTTAAGAAGACTAAACATTTATTGAGAAAATTTGACTTCTCAAAGAAGAAAAGAAGAAGGAAGGAAGCAAATAGAAATAGAAGATAAGGAAATTGTCACTGAACTATGCTATAGAAATGAACAAGAAAGAATGAAGCTTATAGAAGATCTTGAGGAAATATGCATAGATTCAATCGATATAATGAAGGTAGTCAAATTTGAAAGAGAGTTGATAGATCATCTCTCTTGGATGATTTCTTGAGAATAACAAAGATGTATTTTCCCAGACGCACTCAAATATGCTTTGAATAGATCCGACCATCATGTGTCATGTTCTTAATATAGACCAAATATCACATTAGTCAGGTAAAAGAAAAGACAGGATGATAAATTTTGGTCTAGTGCTTTGAAAGAATAGGTCAAAAGATTACTTGAGAATGGATTTATTAGAGAGGTACTTTACCGAAATGGTTAGCTAATCCAGTGCTAGTCAAGAAATCCAATGGGAAGTGGAGAACATGTGTTGATTACACCTATTTGGATAAAGCATGCCCAAAAGATTGCCATCCGCTCTAAAGGATAGATCGTTTAGTTGATGTAACAAGCGGACACCAACTCTTGTCTTTCATGGATGCGTATTCTAGATATAATAAAATTCCAATGTTCAAACCAAATGAGGAAAATGCTAGTTTTATAATAGATTAGGGAAAATATTGCTATAAAGCTATGTCCTTTGGATTGAACAATGCCAGAGCAACATATCAGGACAAGTGAATAGAATGTTCAGGGAACAAATTGGTCGGAACATGGAAGTATACATGGATATAATACGTAATTTTGATTAACATTATTTAGGATATTTAATTAGATAAATAAAAAAATAACATGGAATGTTAAGGAGATTGAGATTTGATAATTAAAATGGGTCGAGCCTTAATAATGAATTAATGAGATTAATTAGAACATTAATAAGAAGGAGGATATGATAAGGTTAAAAAAGGGAAGAGCATATTCCCTTAGTACACATTCTCTCATTTTCATTTCCTTCCAAACTTCATTCACACAAAAATGAAAATAGAGAAAGCATCAGCAAGGTGATTCAAGAGAAGAAAAGTTAGAAAGCAAGATTAAAGCTTAGCAGAATCAAATCAAATACAAATCTTAACTTCTTATACCATTCACGGTGAATAATAGTAATGCATCTCAAATTTTACCTATTATTTCGATTTTAAATGGAAACCCGATTGTTCTGATGTTATTATGCAATGTTATAAATTATTGGATGATTATATGCTATTTGATGAATTTATATAATTAATTATGGAATTTATTGATATATTTGATTTGGGAAACTTGTCATATTACATCCAAATAACATGAAATTTGGATACGATGTTAGAAACATTCTTTTAGAAGTGGAAATTAGCCACAAAGGCCTCTTTAGCAAGTGCAATTAGTTTTTAGGACACACAATTGAAATAATTACTTTCAAGCACAAAATGCAAAGCAATTAATTTATAAGGTCTAAAAACCTAAGAAAATTATGTCCTTGAAAGTAATTGGTATGCTGACATTGTCCTTAAAAGTAATTATTGTGCTGATTTTGGCCTTGAAATTAATTTCTGTGGATGTGTGTCCTAGAAACTAATTGGACTGCAAAGTTTGTCATTTTAGTGAAATGCCCCATTTTAGAAATGGTTTTAAATTTCATAATTTTCTAATAATGTATGAATATTTTATGATTTTATCAAAGAAAGAAAATTGATTATTTTGTGTTTTCATTTGTAAAAATAATTAATTAAAATTTTGACCTCGAAATTTTTTATGTTAAAGAAATTAATAAATCTAATTTAATACGATTTTAGGGAATTTTTCATAAGTATGTAAGATTTATTATGAAATATTTTAACTAGAAAATTTGATTATTATATTAAAATATTAATCTAAAATATAAAGGTTTGCAAATGATTCATGCTTGCTCTAGTGAAGTTTTCTAGAAAGGAAAATTGGTAAATTTTTTGTTAAGCAATAAGAATTTGACAAACACTTAGAGTTGGTGAAAAGAAATTACATTTATTAGCGATAAAATAGTTATCCTACTAATTATGGCTTTGCCACATCATGGTAGACGATGCTGCACTTCATCGAGCTACCTCCATGGTCGTCGACGTCAATCAGATGCGATACATTGGATATCGACTATGGTTGGTATGAAATGGATCGACTTGGTTAAATTAGGAACCACGGCATCAAAGTCGACATAATGGACTTCGACGAGGGCGATGCATCGTGTTTTCAAATATATGCATTAACCTTAATGCTGCATTTTATGTAGAAGGTGCATGGTGCTGCATGTGTATAATGTCATCGACCTTAATATTTTCGATGTAACTTATAAAGACAATAATGAAGCCTTATATTTTGATAATGACTTCGAAAGGCAGTGATGCTGTGTTTTGTCAGTAGTTGCCGCTTTTAATATTTGTAACCTATTTTCGAAGAAGGCTAGGTTGCCGATAGTTAACATTTCGGCCCTAATAATGCCGCAATTTTCTTTAAGGCCTTG
Source organism: Allium cepa (assembly GCA_030765085.1). Taxonomy (NCBI): domain Eukaryota; kingdom Viridiplantae; phylum Streptophyta; class Magnoliopsida; order Asparagales; family Amaryllidaceae; genus Allium; species Allium cepa. Next base: position 510,596,102 of record CM060945.1, read on the forward strand.
ATGTCGAGACTTATCAATGTCACCAAGTACCTTCAAAGATTTTATAATATGCTATGCGAAGTAGTTAACTTCGACCATATATCCTTATGTTTTACATATGAAAAACTTAAACATAAATTTGTAATGAAGAAGGCCGATGATCCTTAAGGACGAAGTAGACGTCGAATTTTATCAACTTAACATTTTAATTAAGTTTGGGCTTTAAGGCCTGTAGCTTTGAGAGGCGATGACCTCAATTGGTTTCAAACTTCATCAATATTGTTTTATAAAAGCACATATCATGAAATAATTATATTGGGATAAATTAAAGGGCAATAATTCCTTATTTTAAGTATGATTTATGGGTTAAGTCATTTACAAAGGAATTGTTTTCAAGAAATAGATATGGGTATTTAGCCCAGAATTTTACTAAAGAACTATCTCTTATCACTTTTATATAGATTATGAAAAGATGGGTCGTTATTCAGTTTATAGAGTTTAAACAGAATCAGCCACGGAATCACAACAAATAATCATAATATTATTCATAAATGAATTTTTCTTACATATATCAGAGTTTGTACAATGCATTTAAATTTTATACAGCGGAATATATCTTTTACACGTACAAATTTTTTTCGAAAAGCTAAGGTGAAGTAATTTCCCTTCTCTCTCTAACTTCGATGCCCGAAAATCTTCAAGCTGTTAAATTACTCGGTCTGACCCGAGTATTATATTCAAAAGAAAATAATACACAGGTCAGTCTAATTCAAACTCAGTTATTAGTGCATAGAGGCAATAATAATCAAACAACAATTAGACGACAGTCAAAAATAAATTTACCTATCCGACCCTTTAACAAGAAATTGAATAACGGTAAATATAACACTTAACAGTGTTAAAACAATAATCAATAGATTCAAATTTTCAACACAGATGGATGGAAGGATTATTAATGAAGAAAATTTAGAAAACAACAGAATTGCCAAAACGGCAATTAACAACAAAATCATCAAAATCGATTCAAAATATATTGAATTGGCAACATGAAATAATTTTCATCAAAAGGAAAACATCAATTTAAACATTAAATTTGGTAGAGCTGCAGTGCACACACGCGTATATGGCTTCGCCACATTTAAAATGTCAACTCCGTGGCTGCAGTTCACGCTTGCGTGCACTGCCTCCCCACTACCGTAATGAAATATGCAAAAGATCATAAATCAAAACAAAATAGTATATCAATAAAATCAAACCGTGTGGCTGCAGTTCACGCTTGCGTGCACTGCCTTGCCACTATCGTGATGACGTACTCAAAAAAATCAACGAACCAAAATCAATGAAGGTTCAAATATCGATTCAAAATGTTGATACTACGTGGCTGCAGTGCACGCACGCGTGCGCTGCCTCGCCACAACAACTTGTGAAATAAAACAAGTTTCCAAACAACTTATTACTGCACATTTCAACAAGTGCAAAATTTTCATAAAAATGAAACTGCAGCCATTACTTGTACACAAGGGCAAATCTGCAATCAAAAATTTGCAGCCACCACAAGATCACAAAGCGCGAAGGCTCGAATGACCCAATGCGCAAAGGCAGGGGTTCAAACTACATGAAAACAGCAGAATGAGGTGAGAGCACCGAAATATGGCACCACAACACCCAACATTATAGGACACAAAGCATCAGTGCACATGAGAGTTTTACTCTGTGCAATACAATAAAACTACAGCCACCACAAACATGCAAGAGCAACTGTAAACATAAACTACAGCCACCACAAACATGCAAGAGCACAAAAATTACCAAGCAGCCTTAATAAGCAAACAAGTTTGGAAATCACTTATAACTGAACCAAGCACAACTACAACTGCACAGTAAAAATAACTCAAACTTGGTACAATTCTATCAATATATGTACACACATACCTATGTATGCATGTACATATATACAGATTTTGAATAACAGGTGACCCAGCAAGGCCAAAATAAATCAACAACTGAAACAAGCAACAAAGAGAACCAGATTCGATTCAGTTTTCAATGCCACTGCCTCAATAGTTATAGTGTAACAGGTCAAGGCAGCAACTATGAAATGAAAATAACAAAATATATGCAACTGCACCAAGGAATGGCACATGTGTGCTACAGGTTTGAACCCGCGAGTGCAGTGAAAAAAAGGACCAAATTGAAACAGCAATTTGAAAATGCAACAAGAAACTCAAGTAATTCCAGAAGTTAAAATAGTTCCAAGAATGTAAGCACTACAAGGAAACTGACTCCAAGCTGCATGTACACTTAGGTGAAACTAACAGTTGTCAAATGGAAGGATACAACAACAATGAAAGCACCAAATCAATAGAAATGAACACAGTGGCAACAGAAGTGTACATAGTGACAACTACTTCAATGACACAGACCAATGCAACCTATTCAATTTATCTTTAATTCAAAGATTGATGCTTAAATTTAATCATTGAAAGGGATTTGGAAATTTCTTTTCTTCTTGTCTGTATCCTGTAGATAAACAGAGTGCATATTTGGTATTCCTACAGACACTTCATACATTCATACTTGCTTTCCCATTCATATCCATATTGGTAGCATATTTCAAAACAATTTCCATCCCAATATTTAAGTAAAATCACAAATACAAACTTGTTTTTAAAAGGGAATGTTACTCACTTTATTTTGATTTATACCTATTTCAAGTTTTAAATTGCATTTGCTTTTCCAGGTAAAAAATGTTTCAGCCTTGAAAGCTTTGATTTTTTTTTTAATTTTTTTTGTTTTTGATCAAGATAATGTATACAAAGTCAAACAGCAAACTGCATATGCTTCCTTAAACAAAACTACTACATCAAGTGTTGCTAAGTACAACTAAAAGTCAAGTAGAGATGAACAAAACATGATGGCAGGCTCGAAAAATTCCAAAGCCGAGCAAATACACATAAACAGGAAGTGTGGATATAGGATGATACAAGCGAAGTGGATGAGTATTCCAGATCCACACAACAAAAATGCACCAGACAGTTCTATCAAAACCAAACAATACAAAACCTCAACAACAAATGATCAAGAGCATAACAAAGTTGAGTCCACAAAGCAAAAGAAGGCCGAAGCCAAAATTCTTTCATGAAATCAAAATCGAAGTCGAACAAGTCAAAAGTCAACACCGTGGTGACCAGCAAAGCCAGAATCGAAGAAGTGTTAAATTAAATCAAAATCAAAAGGACACGAACACGAATTCAAAAGCATCAGATAATAGCTAAGCAGTAGAGAGAAGTAGATGTGAGTGAAATATTCACTCACCTTAGCTTCGATGAGCACGAGATTTGATCGGCAAGTAACCCAGAACGAAGCAAACCGAAGCAATCCCTAATTTCGATTGAAGGACGAAGCCCTAGCTGTTGAAGAGGGGGACGAACGAAGATTCGTTGCCGCCATTATGTTTTTCTTTGATTTATTTATTTTTTCTGATGATTTGAAGAGGAATGGGTTTCGAATATAAAAGAGGGAAGACGTGATTGTGGTCGTGGGTTATGGCGTTGGTGACGGCGTTGATTATGGTGATAAGGTGAGGCGGTGTACTCTTCTTTTTTTATTATACTATTTTTTTTATATCTTTTCTTATTTTTTTTCATTTTAAATCCAATTGTTTTGTATAATCATTTTCTTTACTTTGTTTTTGTTTTGTAAATTATTTTCTTTAATAAACATATAAACGTTTTGCAGTTCGACTATCAAACATAAATTTATATTAACATGTTCTACAATTAGATTTTATACTTGTATTTCGTATTGATAAAAATTTATTCCATTTTATTTTAAGTTAAAGAAAAATGTTATTAAAACTAACCATCCTTTATTAATTTAAATAAATAATAATTCTTGTATCCAAATTATTTTTCTAAGTCACTAGTTTGAATTTAAAATACAAATTCAATATTCAATTTCAACTCCAAAGTCAAATTTAAATTTTTTTTTATTCAACTTTTTATAGATTAAATTCTAAAATTTAATCGTCAAATTCATAGTTATATTGGAAATTCAAACCAAACCATCATTTAAATATTTAAAATTAATTAAATATTTACAAATTAAATTGTTAAAAATTCAGGGTTGTTACAATCTTCCCTCCTTAAAAGAATTTCGTCCCGAAATTATAAGTTAGGAAAAACGATTGCTAAAATCTCACCGATATTTATACCCTACACAATTTTTACAAGTTTCAAACTCATAAATAAATATAGGATTCATTCCATTTATTTTATCTCAGCAGTTTTGTTCATCGATTTCAATAATCAAGACACAAAAGTCTTTTACCAAATTTTTGACTTACAAAACTCAGATTTTTAAACTTGAAATCTTTCATGCTAAATATTTGAATATTACATCTTTTCCAAAGCTGTGTGCTTTCAAGATATTTTAAGAATCTTCTTCCTTAATTCATTAAGTTAGAATTATGTAATTCTAATTTCAGATTATTGATTTTCTATTCAAAGTTTTGAAAATACTTGATAACCCGAAGTTTAACAAGTCCATCGTCGTTCTCACAGACATTAGGCATACGCTGGCAAGGCGCAAGACTAAAAATATCCAAGTACTAAATATACTTGCTTCAACTCCCAGTGAAAATACTTTTTAAAAATCTTTTAAAAATGGATATGGAAAGCATGTTCCCCCATGGATCACAGTTTACCCGGCGTTTACGCTACTATCCCAGTAGAATCGCTTGTAACTGTAGATTTCTCATCTATGGAGATGAGAAATTCAGGAGATGAGAAATCTACGGTTACAAGCGATTCTACTGCATATGCTTCCTTAAACAAAACTACTACATCAAGTGTTGCTAAGTACAACTAAAAGTCAAGTAGAGATGAACAAAACATGATGGCAGGTTCGAAAAATTCCAAAGCCGAGCAAATACACATAAACAGGAAGTGTGGATATAGGATGATACAAGCGAAGTGGATGAGTATTCCAGATCCACACAACAAAAATGCACCAGACAGTTCTATCAAAACCAAACAATACAAAACCTCAACAGCAAATGATCAAGAGCATAACAAAGTTGAGTCCACAAAGCAAAAGAATGCCGAAGCCAAAATTCTTTCATGAAATCAAAATCGAAGTCGAACAAGTCAAAAGTCAACACCGTGGTGACCAGCAAAGCCAGAATCGAAGAAGTGTTAAATTAAATCAAAATCAAAAGGACACGAACACGAATTCAAAAGCATCAGATAATTGCTAAGCAGTAGAGAGAAGTAGATGTGAGTGAAATATTCACTCACCTTAGCTTCGATGAGCATGAGATTTGATCGGCAAGTAACCCAGAACGAAGCAAACCGAAGCAATCCCTAATTTCGATTGAAGGACGAAGCCCTAGCTGTTGAAGAGGGGGACGAACGAAGATTCGTGGCCGCCATTATGTTTTTCTTTGATTTATTTATTTTTTTCTGATGATTTGAAGAGGAATGGGTTTCGAATATAAAAGAGGGAAGACGTGATTGTGGTCGTGGGTTATGGCGTAGGTGACGGCGTAGATTATGGTGATAAGGTGAGGCGGTGTACTCTTCTTTTTTTTATTATACTATTATTTTTTTATATCTTTTCTTATTTTTTTTCATTTTAAATCTAATTGTTTTGTATAATCATTTTCTTTACTTTGTTTTTGTTTTGTAAATTATTTTCTTTAATAAACATATAAACGTTTTGCAGTTCGACTTTCAAACATAAATTTATATTAACATGTTCTACAATTAGATTTTATACTTGTATTTCGTATTGATAAAAATTTATTCCATTTTATTTTAAGTTAAAGAAAAATGTTATTAAAACTAACCATCCTTTATTAATTTAAATAAATAATAATTCTTGTATCCAAATTATTTTTCTAAGTCATTAGTTTGAATTTAAAATACAAATTCGATATTCAATATCAACTCCAAAGTCAAATTAAATTTTTTTTTATTCAACTTTTTATAGATTAAATTCTAAAATTTAATCGTCAAATTCATAGTTATATTGGAAATTCAAACCAAACCATCATTTAAATATTTAAAATTAATTAAATATTTACAAATTAAATTGTTAAAAATTCAGGGTTGTTACAATCTTCCCTCCTTAAAAGAATTTCGTCCCAAAATTATAAGTTAGGAAAAACGATTGCTAAAATCTCACCGATATTTGTACCCTACACAATTTTACCAAGTTTCAAACTCATAAATAAATATAGGATTCATTCCATTTATTTTATCTCAGCAGTTTTGTTCATCGATTTCAATAATCAAGACACAAAAGTCTTTTACCAAATTTTTGACTTACAAAACTCAGATTTTTAAACTTGAAATCTTTCATGCTAAATATTTGCATATTACATCTTTTCCAAAGCTGTGTGCTTTCAAGATATTTTAAAAATCTTCTTCCTTAATTCATTAAGTTAGAATTATGTAATTCTAATTTCAGATTATTGATTTTCTATTCAAAGTTTTGAAAATACTTGATAACTCGAAGTTTAACAAGTCCATCGTCGTTCTCATAGACATTAGGCATACGCTGGCCAGGCGCAAGACTAAAAATCTCCAAGTACTAAATATACTTGCTTCAACCCCAGTGAAAATACTTTTTAAATTTTTTTAAAAAATGGATATGGAAAGCACGTTCCCCCATGGATCACAGTTTACCCGGCGGTTACGCTACTATCCCAGTAGAATCGCTTGTAACCGTAGATCTCTCATCTATGGAGATGAGAAATTCAGGAGATGAGAAATCTACGGTTATCGCTTGTAACGGCGATCTATGACCACAGTCACGTCTTCCCTCTTTTATATTCGAAACCCATTCCTCTTCAAATCATCAGAAAAAAATAAATAAATCAAAGAAAAACTTAATGGCGGCCACGAATCTTCGTTCGTCCCCCTCTTCAACAGCTAGGGTTTCGTCCTTCAATCGAAATTAGGGATTGCTTCGGTTTGCTTCGTTCTGGGTTACTTGCCGATCAAATCTCGTGCTCATCGAAGCCAAGGTGAGTGAATATTTCACTCATATCTACTTCTCTCTACTGCTTAGCTATTATCTGATGCTTTTGAATTCGTGTTCGTGTCCTTTTGATTTTGATTTAATTTAACACTACTTCGATTCTGGCTTTGCTGGTCACCACGGTGTTGACTTTTGACTTGTTCGACTTCGATTTTGATTTCATGAAAGAATTTTGGCTTCGGCCTTCTTTTGCTTTGTGGACTCAACTTTGTTATGCTCTTGATCATTTGCTGTTGAGGTTTTGTATTGTTTGGTTTTGATAGAACTGTCTGGTGCATTTTTGTTGTGTGGATCTGGAATACTCATCCACTTCGCTTGTATCATCCTATATCCACACTTCATGTTTATGTGTATTTGCTCGGCTTTGGAATTTTTCGAACCTGCCATCATGTTTTGTTCATCTCTACTTGACTTTTATTTGTACTTAGCAACACTTGATGTAGTAGTTTTTTTTACGGAAGCATATGCAGTTTGCTGTTTGACTTTGTATACTTTGTCTTGATCAAAAAAAAATAAATCAAAGCTTTCAAGGCTGAAACATTTTTTACCTGGAAAAGCGAATGCAAGTTAAAACTTGAAATAGGTATAAATCAAAATAAAGTGAGTAACATTCCCTTTTAAAAACAAGTTTGTATTTGTGATGTTACTTAAATATTGGGATGGAAATTGTTTTGAAATATGGAACCAATATGGATATGAATGGGAAAGCATGTATGAATGTATGAAGTGTCTGTAGGAATACCAAATATGCACTCTGTTTATCTACAGGCTACAGACAAGAAGAAAAGAAATTTCCCAATCCCTTTCTGTGATTAAATTTAAGCATCAATCTTTGAATTAAAGATAACTTGAATAGGTTGCATTGGTCCGTGTCATTGAAGTAGTTGTCACTGTGTACACTTCTGTTGCCACTGTGTTCATTTCTACTGATTTGGTGCTTTTATTGTTGTTGTATACTTCCATTTGACAACTGTTAGTTTCACCTAAGTTTACATGTAGCTTGGAGTCAGTTTCCTTGTAGTGCTTACATTCTTAGATCTATTTTAACTTCTGGAATTACTTGAGTTTCTTGTTGCATTTTCAAATTGCTGTTTCAATTTGGTCCTTTCTGTCACTACACTCGCGGGTTCAAACCTGTAGCACACATGTGCCATTCCTTGGTGCAGTTGCATATATTTTGTTATTTTCATTTCATAGTTGCCGCCTTGACCTGTTACACTATAACTATTGAGGCAGTGGCATTGAAAACTGAATCGAATCTGGTTCTCTTTGTTGCTTGTTTCAGTTGTTGATTTATTTTGGCCTTGCTGGGTCACCTGTTATTCAAAATCTGTATATATGTACATGCATACATAGGTATGTGTGTACATATATTGATAGAATTGTACCAAGTTTGAGTTATTTTTACTGTGCAATTGTAGTTGTGCTTGGTTCAGTTATAAGTGATTTCCAAACTTGTTTTCTTATTGAGGCTGCTTGGTAATTTTTGTGCTGTTGCATGTTTGTGGTGGCTGTAGTTTATGTTTACAGTTGCTCTTGCATGTTTGTGGTGGCTGTAGTTTTATTGTATTGCACAGAGTAAAACTCTCATGTGCACTGATGCTTTGTGTCCTATAATGATTGGTGTTGTGGTGCCATATTTCGGTGCTCTCACCTCATTCTGCTATTTTCATGTAGTTTGAACCCCTGCCTTTGCGCATTGGGTCATTCGAGCCTTCGCGCTTTGTGATCTTGTGGTGGCTGCAAATTTTTGATTGCAGATTTGCCCTTTTGTCCAAGTAATGGCTGCAGTTTCATTTTTATGAAAATTTTGCACTTGTTGAAATGTGCAGTAATAAGTTGTTTGGAAACTTGTTTTATTTCACAAGTTGTTGCGGCGAGGCAGCACACGCGTGCGTGCACTGCTGCCACGTAGTATCAACATTTTGAATCGATATTTGAACCTTCATTGATTTTGGTTCGTTGATTTTTTTGAGTATGTTATCACGATAGTGGCAAGGCAGTGCACGCAAGCGTGAACTGCAGCCACACGGTTTGATTTTATTGATATACTATTTTGTTTTGATTTATGATCTTTTTCATATTTCATTACGGTAGTGGCGAGGCAGTGCACGCAAGCGTGAACTGCAGCCACGTAGTTGACGTTTTAAATGTGGCGATGCTGTATACGCGTGTGTGCACTGCAGCCCTACCAAATTTAATGTTTAAATTGATGTTTTCCTTTTGGTGAAAATTATTTTATGTTGCCAATTCAATATATTTTGAATCGATTTTGATGATTTTGTTGTTAATTGCCGTTTTGGCAATTCTTTTGTTTTCTAAATTTTCTTCATTAATAATCCTTCCATCCATCTGTGTTGAAAATTTGAATCTATTGATTATTGTTTTAACACTGTTAAGTGTTATATTTACCGTTATCTGATTTCTTGTTAAAGGGTCGGATAGGTAAATTTATATTTGACTGTCGTCTAATTGTTGTTTGATTATTATTGCCTCTATGCACTAATAACTGAGTTTGAATTAGACTGACCTGTGTATTATTTTCTTTTGAATATAATACTCGGGTCAGACCGAGTAATTTTACAGCTTGAAGATTTTCAGGCATCGAAGTTAGAGAGAGAGGGGAAATTGCTTCACTTTAGCTTTTCGAAAAAAATTTGTACGTGTAAAAGATATATTCCGCTGTATAAAATTTAAATGCATAGTACAAACTCTGATATATGTAAGAAAAATTCATTTATGAATAATATTATGATTATTTGTTGTGATTCCGTGGCTGATTCTGTTTAAACTCTATAAACTGAATAACAATCCGTCATTTTGAACGTTTCAAGTTGGTTTAATTACCGACTGGGGGCGGTCAGAGCGGCGGGTCGTTACAATAAATTTGACTTGGAGATTAGAAAACCAGATGAGACCGGTGTAGTGCAGCACCCAATACTTCAATTGCTAGACCCTAGTTGATACAAGTCCATAATTCTAGTGAGTAGGGTTTTTCAAGGGTGAGACTAAAAATAGTAGGTTTAGGTGTAGAAAGGAATACATAAAGATAAGGTACGTTATAGGCTGTCCTGCAAAATATTTAGATTCATAGTAAGCCTAGCAAAACTATGAGATTGATAGATAGTCAAGTAAACACTAGGATAAGTGCATTCGGACAGACCATCCAGTTTTCTTCTGATAGTCAGTTAGTAAATTTGGTATATCTGGTAGATGTAACACTCCTAATTTTTAATAACATTATTCAGTAGATTTAATTAGATAAATTAAATAGAAAAATGTAAATAATTAGATTAATATGGAGATTGAGATTTGATAATAAACTAAGGGCCGTGCTTAATTATTTAAAGAGGCTTAAGAATGGCTTATAGGCTAATTAATTTACACAAGGGCTTATTAGGGAATAGCCGCACCTTATTACCATAACCCTTGTAACTCACATTTCATTCTTTCTCACGTTCATTTCTTTTACAAAATACAAAATGTAAACAAAAGAAGAGCAAAGCCGGCCATTAGGAGAAAATCAGTTTAAAGCTAAGGATTCAAGCTAAAGGAAATTAATCTCAATCAAATCTCAAGTTCCTTATCCTAACCAAGGTCAATAATAACCTATATTATCTCTATTTTGTTTTATGATCATTTGGTTTTGGGTTTAATATTAAATCCACTATTATGATGTTTTTTATTTATAATATGCTTGGATTTGGATATATTGGATTCAAACAAAATAATTTGATTATTATTTTACATGGTTTTAAAGGTAAAACCGATTATAATGGTTTTCATATACCATGAGAAAATTTTATGTTAAGTTAAACTTGATTTTAGAGATGTGTTACAATTTTTATAATTTTCGAAGCTATGGAAATTTTATTATGAATTATCAAAGAAAAATTTGAATAATTGGGTTTAGAAATTTATTTTGATTGTTTTATGAAGAATTTGGGTCTAGAATTAGTATATGTTCGACAACATATTTGTAGTGAATTTCTGTAATTTCTAGGGATTTTCCAAAGTAATTTATTGTGGAAATTAAATTATTTTAGATGAAGGACTTAATTGTTTTATTGGTTTTGCTTAACGGAAGGGTTTATTGTTAAATTAATCCATGTTTAGATCTGATACTTCCTAAAGAATTTGAAAACTTATGATAACCGGTCAAATGTTTACAAGTAGGCAGGTTAGTTATAAAGTATTTGCTTTAATTGGCATTAAATTAGTCATTAACCCAAAAAGTTGGTTCCGCTTGTAACACCCTATATTTTTATAACATTAATTGGAATAAATAATTGGGTAAATTAAATAAATAATGTGGAGATAAATAAGTTGATAATTGATTAGCTAAGGGTAGTTGTTCCATGTTAATGTGCAAACTAAAATGAAATAACCTAAGCTAACATGTTAGGATACGAGAAGGGCAATAAGGGAAATATGTGGAGCTGATACCCTCGAGATAGAATGCTCACGTTCATTTCATTTTATTCAATCTAAAAACAATAAGGTCGGCCACCATTATCATTCTCAAGAAGAAGATTAAAGCTAGTAATCAGCGGACGGGAAACAATTAACTAAATCAACATTAAATCTCACATCTATAATGTCAAAGCTAAGGTGAATAATTACTACATCCCGTTTTCTTCTGGTTTTAAGTTTTAAGATTAGACCCGGAATGATTTTACAAGTGTATGCCATGTCTTGATGATTGAAATTATACACACACACACACACATATATATATATTTGTGTGTGTGTGTTATTGATGGATTATAAATGTTCATGTTAGTTTTATGATATGTTTGACATGAAACCCTATTTAATGACATCCAGATTCCTTGAAAATATAAATATAGGTCTGAAATGATATTTAGAGATGGGTTTCGATTTTCATAATTTTCAAAATTAATATGGATTTTATATTAATTTCTAGTGAAGGAAATTATTTATTGGGTTATAAATTAATATTTTAGAAATTGTTTAATATGGATTTTTCCTAGGTTATTTGAAGAACATATAAAATTATTTAAGGTATGAGACTTAAATGTTTTATATATTTAACTAAGCAGAAGGGGCATTTTGTAAAATAAAATTATTTTTTAATTCTGAAAATAGTGATAGCATATTTCTGAAAAGAATTTGTTGACCAATGAAAATTTGACAAACAAAGGCAAGTTAGTTGATAAATTATCCTTTTTAAGTTAAAAACAAAGAAAACATACTTTTAACATGTTTCGGCCTTTACGGCAATAACCCTACTAATCCAGACCTTCCAACAAGGTCGAGAGGTTCAAAGCCTTCGATAAGGTCAAACCAATGCATATGGTATCAAGTTACTTGGTACGTAATAAATTAGACAAGGTCGAAAGGTTCTTAGTCGAAAGGTTAATGGCCAAGGAGGTTGGGATATGTTTGTTTTATAAACCAAAAGCTATCACCTGCTTTGCTTTTGGATAAGAGCTTTGACTTGTTTGTTTTTGACCGGGTCAAAAATAAAGGTTTTAAACCTTTTGACATAGTCGAAAGGTTACTGCTATTTTGACACTATTCTGTTTTGAGGCCTTCCAACACAGTTGAAGGGTTACCACGGCATTATGAATATTTTATTTTGAACCTTTCGACTTTACTTATTTTAAAAAAACTGGGCGCTTCTCTATGTTTTCGAAAGGTAGGTTTCGACACAAGTAACTTACCCTTGTTTTATAAATTGACACAAAACCCAAAGCTTTCGAAAGATTTGTTTTAAAGGATATGAACAAAGCTTTCGAAGTAGAGCTTTTGATAAAGTTGAAAGGCTGCTTCTAATGGTTTCGAAAGGTTTTTATTGAATAATTTCGTAAGGTTTAGTTCAGTGGTTTGGAAAGTTTATTGAATGGTTTTGGAAAGGTTTTAGTTGAATGATTTCGAATGGTTTAGTTCAATGGTTTTGAAAGGTTTATTGAATGGTTTCGAAAGGTTTTAGTTTAATGATTTCGAAAGGATTAGTTCAATGGTTTTACAAGGTTTATTGAATGGTTTCGAAAGGTTTTAGTTGAATGGTTTCGCAAGGTTTTAGTTAAATGGTTTCGAAAGGTTTTAGTTGAATGGTTTCGAAAGGTTTATTAAATGGTTTTGAAAGGTTTTAGTTGAATAATTTCGAAATTTTTAATTCAATGGATTCGAAAGGTTTAAATGGAAGATTTTCCAATGTTTTTCTAAGGCAATTTTTTAAAGTGGTTTAAAAGAAGGATGTCGAAAGTTTTATGGCTTTTGAAAGGTTTGCCTTTCAATGGGTTCGAAAGATTTGGAGAATGGCTTCGAAAGGTTAGGAGTATGGTTTCTAAAGGTTTGTAGAATGATTTTGAAAGGTTCGCTATTGGTTTTGAAAGAGATGATTTCAAAGATTTAAGAGGTTCCTTCCAAATGCTTAAACATTTTCATCAACTAAGAATCAAGTAAAGAATATATATAGACATGGCATGATGATATGATTTTATGTAAAGCATAAGGATTATACACTTTTAAATCATTTTGAATTTTTTTCAAGGAAAATTATGGGAGGGGATCCTTAAGGGAAAATGACTCAGATATTAGAAAATTAGATTGGACTAGTATGGGGTCATGCCCTATACATTAACTAATAGCCCTAGCTAATTGTCATCCAAAATTTCATTGTGTAGGGCTTTGTAACATGTAGACTAAAATTATGGTTACACACTAAAAGGAATATATGTTTGTATACAAATAGGTTATTGATGAGCTCAAAAAACCATTAGGTTCGGGAAGATCTGGGAGATGATTAAGTTAAGGACAGACCGTCCAGTAGTAAAGTATTAAATAGGTAGTTAAGGACAACCATCCAGATGGGAATGTTTAACAGATAGTTAAGGATAGATAATCCGAAAGAAGAATATCTAATAGGTGTTAGGTTAATTTTTACTATACTGTCTGGTAGGCTCGAGTCGGCCAAAGGTCTAGAGTTATCCAAACAAAACTTGTGTGTTTGAATAGATAGTTCACTATTACCTGATATTTATATATGTTTACATAACGATTGCTTTATAGTATTTAACCATTTTGGATGCTGGAGCATAGTATATGGTTTTATGAAAGGTTTTGCAAAGAAATGTTTGAAAAGGATGTTAGTAAGGGGAAACTGTTCCGCCAAGCGGTGTGGTCTCACTTAACAAAATTATTCCAGGATTTATAATATTATTCATACCATGCTTTATGCATGACTCGAAGTTTATGTTTTCCCCTTAAACTCTCGGGTGCTCAAAATTGATTTGAGTAGGCTGAGGGGTTGAGGCCTTTTCATTTTTTAGAATGTTGACGAATAAGGCTATTGGAGGAATGCAGAAGGAAAATGGGTAGCTGCTTAGGATATGCAGTTCTTGTTAAATTTTGTTGAATTTTCCACGGTGCTGTTTGTATTAGGTCTATTATGACCATAAGACTCTGATCAACCAAGGGGTTATCTTGTTACACCACTCTTGGCTCAATTTGTAACAATTATATTTGATCTGTGCCTAGGAATGATTTGGGGATCATGTGTTGTGAATGTGAAACATTTGATTTAGAAATGTAATGATGTAAATGTGTTTTTTAAATTTGTGTTATTCAAGTGCTTTTGATATTATTAATACCATTAACATAGCCGTATTTAGTCGTCGAAAGCAAATACTATAAATGACTATAGCATCTGTAGCGCTTAGTTTTGGGCCTCTAGATAGGAGAAGTTTCAGCTTGGTATCAGTGCATGGTTTATGAAATACCTTAACTAAAAATGATTTTTGAAAACATAATCCACAGAAGTTAGAGATAAGATCAGGGAACGGGATAACGCTATAATAACACACTTATATTTTCTATATATATATATATATATATATATAAGTATATGCTATAACTCTAGACTTCTATCTTAGTTAGGCTATTCATCTATATCTCACGAGGTTTGGATATAGCTATGGAGAGAAGAAGAGGTAGAGTAAATCTTGGAGGAGATAGCACCATCACTATTGGAAATGCCCGACCAAATACTAAGAGAGGTCTTGGTCAGGACAAGTGTAACGACCCGGGAATTTCGATCTCGAAATTTCCAGATAGTTAGTGAAAGAAAGAAAAGAAAGGAGAAATAGATAGAAGAAAAAGAAGAAACACCAGAACACAGAACAGAAACATCACAGTCGCAGCGGAACAAAATATAATATCACATAAATAATCGATATACAAAGGAAATCTGTACTTGTCAAATTACATCTTAATATCAGAGTTACAACATATTTACAACCACATGATAGGTAAATGATCTGTTTCAGATACCATAATATAACATAGTAGAAACTCTCCATACGTTTCTGCTCTCCAGCTCGCCTCCTGAGCTCCAGAACGACCTAACCTGAAAATCTGTAATACTCGGTCTGACCCGAGCATTACATCAAAGTAACACCCGGGTCAGGCAGGAAACCAGCATGAGTAAACCCTAACAAGAAATGCCAAAAACATACAACCTATTTAAAACCCGGGGTAACTCATTTAGATATACAACTTCACAAGTCGTTAAAACATTACTTATTTCACACATCGATTTCTAGTACCAAACTCAGATCAAATGATCCAATTCACTAAAATCATTCCATACCAACCCATTGATTTCACATATCAATTTATAAAGAATCGAAGTGGTTTCGGGTATTTTTTTAATACCCGACTTCAGCCTCTTCGAATCTAATGTCACTTTAACCCAAGTTATTCTAGTGATTAAATTCAACTGCTGGATGTCATTTTATACGACAATAATCATAGATATATATCACCCATTTATCATTGATATAACCAAAACCATTTCAGTAGAATGTCACGGCATATCATACAATAGATATCATTCAATTCAACAACCATTCATAAGCAAGCATTATCATTCCATATCATAATTAATTTAATTACTTAATTAAATTAACTTCTTAAGAATATATTACTTAATCTTGCTTATACCGTCATTAATTAATTACTAATCTTAATTAATTAATCACATTCCTGATTAACTCAATTATTCAATCCCTAATTCCAGATTTGATTATCCTTTATTTATCAATTAATAATCCTTAATTATAGATTAAATAATCTTAATTAATTAATCTCAATCTTAATTAATCAATTTTGAAAATTATTAATTACTTAATTAATCATCCACATTATTAATTAATTAAATAATTAATTATCCATCTTAATTATCTTAATAATTTTAATGAATCCAATCATTAAACTTATTTATCTTTAGGATAACCTTTCTTACTTAATCAAGTACTTAAAACAATTTGTTTCCAAATTAACTTTAAATTCCATTTAAACTCCATTTTAAAATTTAAGATTCAAATTTATCTTAAACAAGATTTTTTTTTTAAAACAATTCAAACCTTATTATCTCATATGTTTTAAAGAAACATCCAATTATAAAATAAGTTTAAAGGAATTTAAATACCAATTCAATTTAAATTCAAACTTATTTATTTTAAAAACTGAAATTAAAAAGTTAATTCCAGATTTAAAAACCAAGATTTAAACTCATTTTAAATTATATTTTTTTTTACAATTTTAAACTTCCAATTCAAATGCAAAACACATATGCATTTATACTTGTGAATTTTAAAACCATATTTAAATTTTAAAACTTAAATTATTTCAAATTTCAGATTTGAACCAGCTTGAATTATATTTAGTTTCAGATTTCAAACTCAGTTTAAATTCAATTTTCATTTTGTACTTCATTTAATTTTTTAAAAGCAGTAACAGATTTCCTGCTTTTATTTTAAATCCAAATTAAAATTTAAAAAGTCAAATTATTACAAAACCCAAGATTTAAACTTTTTGAATTCAAATTCAATCCCAGGTTAAACTTAGTTTCAAATTTTTGTTTGCATTTTAATATTTTTCTTTTAAATTTTAAAACTGGAAAGAAGATCTGCTAATTTCTAAAACCTGAAACAATCAGGCATACTCGAGCCTCCTTTAATTTACTTCGAGTCACAATTACAGTTGCTTCGAGTTTCCACCTAAATTTCCCGAGACAATCTCGAGCGACAAAATCCTAAAACCCAACATCACAATCATGTACACTACTGCACTATAAATCTGTACATCAACTCCGGCCTCCTCCGATCAACTCTGATGACTAGAACAAGTCATCGATCACCCAGACATTCTACATACCTCGCCATTACCCAGCTTCACCTTCGAATTTAAAAACGAAGTCAAAATCCACCCTGATGGAACAGGCACAGGACTCAAACCCAACCTGTCAACTCGTCATTGACGCGACTCCTGCCACCATCACCGTTACTTGATCACCACCGCAACAGTTTCCCCGTCATCCCTGTTTCTCCCACTACCACCAGAAACAACTTCGACCTCCCTGACCTTCAAGAGCAACAACAAAACCCCAAAACCAATTTCCAATATAACCAAAACTGCTCTTTAAACCCATCATTATAAATTGTGATTTGATTTTTTAAAAAAAACATAATTTTGTACAAGCATTCAGATTTTAATCCTGAATAAATAAATTCAAGAGTTTGAATTTACCCAAAAACTTAAACTTCCCTGCTTATCTTGGTTTCCTGAACAATACCCAACTTATATTGACTCAAATAAATTTTAAAATTTTGATCTAAGATCAACCATACAATTTTTTTTTTGCTTATAACATAAATCCTAATAGTGACTAAATACAGAGATATAGAATTTAAACATAGTTTGAATCTTATTGTTTCTCCTTAAAACTGGTAACAGATAATGTCGATAGACATTTACTTACATGCATATCCAAAATGCACAGAAATTTCCAATAAACATACACACAAACGTACTTATTTCAAGGGGGAAAACATATAGCAGATCATACTTAATTTTTTTAAATTAGTGAAGATAATCACCATATTAAAACATAGCACCTAGTTTTTGAAAAGATGGAACCTGAATGTGCTTTGATTTACAAACTTTGAGTTGCTTGCTTCTTTAAATTTTTTTTTTAAACTTTAAATCCTGTAATTTCTTGTTTCCAAGTTCTAAATCACGAATATTATCCTTTTAAATGTTTTAACTTTCAATCTTACATGAATTTAAACATTTTTCCTTTCTGATACATTAAATCCAACTCAACAGAAATCAAGGGAATTTGATTCTTGACAGATTTCATAAAAAAAATAAAAGTAACAGGGGAAAACCTGTAGTTAGAACATGCACAGGCAAATGCGTTATTCACTTACAGATTTTATTTGCATGCAATCCATATTAAATTTCCATACATCAAGAATTCAAACAATCAGATAAAGATCAATTTTTCTGAAAGATTTACTCACCTTATTGTTGAACAATAGCTCATTTTCTGGAACCAGACAGTTATTTTTGAAACTTGATTTCAAATTGAACTTGATTTGTTGATTTGGATCCACTGTTAGTTGACTCTGAATTCACACTTAATCCTTTTTAAGGCAGTTATGTTACTCACTGATTTAAAAGCAGAGATGCTCCCTGACTTCCAGTTTTGATGAAGACTTGTAAATGCTTCTTTTAAATTTGATAATCTGAAGAATAGTTTGACCTTTGATTCTGTTTTGTAGTTGATCAGGCCCATGCTTTGCTCTGGAATGATGATCTAAAAACTGAGGTTTTGGTTTGGATTCTTCTATATTTTTTTTTCTGGCTGAATTGTTTCGATTCCCCAGGTTGGAAACTGAAGCTTTGAAATTTTAGTTTCTAATTCATTGTTTTGAACAAGTTGATGGTGAGATTGATACAGAATATGATCTGGTTTATTTCTTCCAGAATTTGAACTGATTAATGAGAATGAGAGATAGGTGTGAAAGTGTTTCCATTATCTTTTATTAATTATTTTGAAAAATAATAAGATATAATAGACACTTGTTAAATTGTTAAGTAACTTAATTACACTTGTCATTAATCCTTATTTATTTACTTACATTTGTTAAATTGCATGAATTTGTATACCTTTGTATTTATAATGTACCCAACATGTTTATATATTTTATATAATAGATTTTCATTTTCATACTTTATTTACATTCTTATGTCAAATACTTTTACACATATACAACTTGTACATGTATTTAAAGAAGGTATTGATCTTTGTTAAACTTAAGTTATAAACTAAATTTTACCATTAATGTTTTATATGTTTGAAACATCTTTTTTTAATTCAATTTTTTTTAAAAAATTAAAACTAATTTATCTTGTGTTAAAATTAAAATGAAAGGATATTAACAAATTATTATTTTCAGCCTTTGAAATAATTTTAACTTGTCAATTATAATATAAAATGATCAAATTAATTTAATTATTATCAAAGATTATTAAATTGATATTGCTCAAAATTCTGGGATATTACATTTCTCCCCCCTTAGAATCTTTTCGTCCTCGAAAAGGAACGAAGCTAGAATTCATTAAATATTTTAAAACCAGTTCAAATATTCTTTGATCATTTTAAAACGCTTTTAAAAGCTGCTTTATATTTATAAAATAGTCTTTATAAAAATACTCTTTATAACTCGATGTCTCAACCAGTCCATCCTCGTTCTCATAGAAATTCGGTCATACATTGATCAGGCGTAGGACTGAAAATTTATAAGTACTTAGCAGCCCCGTTTTCAAAATCCAGTGAAAATACTTGGAATATAATTTTATTATAAATATAGAAAACAGTTTTTGAAAATAGAGGATATATCTTTGGTGAGAATGCTCTGGAAATCATCACCCCCATCCATGGTCACAGTTACATACCAGGGTTACGTTGCAGTCACAACAAAAGTCCATGTAACTGCAGGCTCTCCGCGGCCTCACGATTACGCCATGGATCCCCACACAACAGATCACAGTTACACCCAGGGTTACGTTGCCGTCGCAGCAAAAGTCCGTGTAACTGCAGGCTCTCAGCGGCCCTCTGATTTTCGCTGTCAAAATGAAACTCCTCCACTCCCACATAGGTCACAGTCTGCCGATAGAAAATCAAACGCAGACCGTTGGCTCTCAGCGGCACACACGACTTTCGCTATGTTATACCATAGATCGCGGTCTACCGATATAAAATCAAACGTAGACCTTGGCTCTCAGCGACACACACGTTCCGCTATGGTATACTCTACTCAAAATCCCCAGGAACTAGTTTCGTCCGGACTCCTCACATGATCAACTTTAGAACCCCCCTTGGGGCTCAAGGCAGCACCACCCAATGGTACTCCTGAGAAGTTCATTCCAAGGGAGCGCCTTTTTTCCCAGAGCCATTTTCAAAACATTTTATACTATACATATATAGTATCTTCAAATCATACACCTAGTATGATATCATACAAAGCTCCTTTACTCAAAATCGATTATTCCAAAATCGATAATTCTCAAACTAGGCTTTTCAAATTCAATATTGATTTTACCTAAAAATCAAAAGCCTTTCCAAATCCATAGGTTCCCAAATACTTTTCCAAAATCCTCATACGATTCTTTATATATATATATATATATATATTCAGATATATAAAATCCTTCAAAACTTGGATCATTTCAAACTTGTATAAACTCCTTTTATACTTCAAACATTTCCAAAAACCATTTTCTTCCGGCAAAAGATTCATCAAGGGGAGTTTTATCTTATATAATAAAGATATTTAACTTTGTTTACTAAAAATCATTATTCAAATTTGATTACTCCTTTCAATATCATTTTCATTCAAATCCGTACGATGTACACATATCATCCGTACGCTATACCAATCTGATCGCTCACTCGATCACACAATTTCACTTCTGAACTAGGATCGTCCACTCGACTTTCTAGTGCGGACTCAGATCTGGTTTCTTGATCAGAAACCGTCATTCTCCTTGCATAGCCTAACTACGATAGAGAACATCCAGAACCAATCAACAATCCTTATCCAGGTTCGCCGTCAAAAATCGAGTGAAAAATCCCACTCGTATCGATATAACTATCTCGAAATTCTGTGCTCGAATCTGGATCAAATTACTATGCGAATAGAATAACATACGTACGCCCTACGTATTTATCTTTATAGGTTATTAGCCAAACCAATTCCATTTCTATTCACATTCACTTTGATTATCATTCACTTACTCACAATTGCATTGAATCCATTCGGATTAACCTCTATTCTTATCTCGATTGGGTATTTAAACAATAGCAGTTTAAACTCCGACCGGTTTATTTAGAAAATAGCTTAATTTTTTTTTAAATAGATAAGTTGTTGAAAAATAATTACTAGTTTGTATAATAGTTAGAAAATAGTTGAAATAATTATAGAAATTTTAAATAATTGCAAAATAATAGTAAGATAGTAATTAGTTTTGTAAAACAGTTGAAATATAGTAATTAGTTTATAAAACAGTTGGAAAATTGTTAAACAGTTTCAAAAATAATTGTAAAACAAGTATAAGATAGTTTGGCTTTTCAAAAGAGAGGTTGTATATATAATGAATAGCTTGGAAAAATATGTTTATATTAAAACAATTGATATTAAAAATAGTCCAGAGTCAAAACTATCCAATTCCCAATCTCCATTCCAAATCAATTCAATTTAAATTCCACCTCCATTTAAATTGACAATTCCAAATTAAATAACTTCAATTTTCATTGAAATTGATTCAATCTCAATTCAAGTTGAATTATCCTTAGTTTCTTTCCAAAATTTAACTCTATTCAACATTAATCTCAAATTCTACTAATTCAAATAAATTTCAATTGAACTAGTTTCAATTTCAAACTCCATTTCCAAAACAAGTTGAATTATTCTTAATTTCCTCCCAAATTAAATTCAAATTCCATTTGAATTTAAAATTATTCAACTTTAAATACAATTCCAAATTATTCAAATCAATTCGGACTAATTTCAAATTGAACCCTCTTCAATTTCAAATTGTTTCCAATAATCCAATTCAAATTTTCTATTTGAATTTTATACTCGTACATCTTCAATCACCATTTTAGTTGATTCAAATCAAATTCAATTTGAACTAATTCAAATTTCAAATTTAAACCATCTCGAATTATATAAATTCGAGTTAATACTTCAAATGTTGATTTAATTCCTTTAAATCAATTTACCTCTTTATTCCAACAATGGATTACCATACTCCATTTCTCATTTATTTAAACAAATCTAATCCACAACTTAAAATTTTTTAACAACAATATGATGATATTATCTAATCCATCTTAAACCATCCATCAATTTACAATTTCCAGATCTCAAACCCATTTTGAGATCACACAAACTCCCAATTTAGATTAACCATTTAACTCCCCAAATTAAATCTCAATTTCATCTTGAAATTTCCAAATAAAATTATTCATTCAAACTTATTTAACTTCTTTCAAGTTAAATTCAATCATTCCTACCCAATTTGAACTTCCATTTTAAATTTTAAACTTCACATAAATAATCTTCCCACTTATTAAGTTCAAAAACTTATCACTTTGGGTGTCACATCTTATTCCAAATTTAAAACTCAACATTTAGAGTTTATTTCCAATCACCTTTGATATTATGTATATCCACATATATACATATTAACTTCTTTTACACACCAAGTTATATTTTTAAAATTTTAAACCACATTTGGTTTTCAATTTAAAACAAATTACTTTAAATTTTCAAACATTTCTTATTTCAAATAGGACCATTTCATTTAAATGCATTAAATAATATTATTTATTATTTCTTTAAATTAATTACAACATTAATTAATCACATTCGGTAATTAACTCATTTCTTAATTACTTTCATTAAGTAATTGTTCTTCAAATTACTTACCTCTAGTTACTTCATTAAGTAACTCCCTCTTTATTCATCATTTCCAATTATAATTATCTTATTCTAAAACTCTTATCCAAATTCAAGATTTAATTTTGGTTTGAATCCATTTCAAACTTGTCTTTAAATTTAATTTCAATTTTGGTTGTAATTCTATTACCACTTAATTTAATTCTTACTATTACTTTTAGTTTAAGTAATAGTACAACCAATTTCCTTAATATAATAGATAATCTATTTCTTATATAAGATTCATTTACTTTTGAAATCATTTAAAAACCTTTATATAAGAAAATAACAAGTACGCTCTCTCATATATATATATACACTCAACTCATTCTAGGGTACCACTTACCCTATCCTTAATGAGTAATCCCAACAGAGCCAAGGTTCTCGCTTAACCTTCAGCTCTGATACCAAATGTAACGACCCGGGAATTTCGATCTCGAAATTTCCAGATAGTTAGTGAAAGAAAGAAAAGAAAGGAGAAATAGATAGAAGAAAAAGAAGAAACACCAGAACACAGAACAGAAACCTCACAGTCGCAGCGGAACAAAATATAATATCACATAAATAATCGATATACAAAGGAAATCTGTACTTGGCAAATTACATCTTAATATCAGAGTTACAACATATTTACAACCACATGATAGGTAAATGATCTGTTTCAGATACCATAATATAACATAGTAGAAGCCCTCCATACGTTTCTGCTCTCCAGCTCGCCTCTTGAGCTCTAGAACGACCTAACCTGAAAATCTGTAATACTCGGTCTGACCCGAGCATTACATCAAAGTAACACCCGGGTCAGGCTGGAAACCAGCGCGAGTAAACCCATCTAACAAGAAATGCCAAAAACATACAACCTATTTAAAACCCGGGGTAACTCATTTAGATATACAACTTCACAAGTCGTTAAAACATTACTTATTTCACACATCGGTTTCTAGTACCAAACTCAGATCAAATGATCCAATTCACTAAAATCATTCCATACCAACCCATTGGTTTCATATATCAATTTATAAAGAATCGAAGTGGTTTCGGGTATTTTTTTAATACCCGACTTCAGCCTCTTCGAATCCAATGTCACTTTAACCCAAGTTATTCTAGTGATTAAATTCAACTGCTGGATGTCATTTTATACGACAATAATCATAGATATATATCACCCATTTATCATTGATATAACCAAAACCATTTCAGTAGAATGTCACGGCATATCATACAATAGATATCATTCAATTCAACAACCATTCATAAGCAAGCATTATCATTTCATATCATAATTAATTTAATTACTTAGTTAAATTAACTTCTTAAGAATATATTACTTAATCTTGCTTATACCATCATTAATTAATTACTAATCTTAATTAATTAATCACATTCCTGGTTAACTCAATTAATCAATTATTCAATCCCTAATTCCAGATTTGATTATCCTTTATTTATCAATTAATAATCCTTAATTATAGATTAATTAATCTTAATTAATTAATCTCAAATCTTAATTAATCAATTTTAAAAATTATTAATTACTTAATTAATCATCCACATTATTAATTAATTAAATAATTAATTATCCATCTTAATTATCTTAATAATTTTAATGAATCCAATCATTAAACTTATTTATCTTTAGGATAACCTTTCTTACTTAATCAAGTACTTAAAACAATTTGTTTCCAAATTTACTTTAAATTCCATTTAAACGCCATTTTAAAATTTAAGATTTAAATTTATCTTAAACATGATTTTTTTTTAAAACAATTCAAACCTTATTATCTCATATGTTTTAAAGAAACATCCAATTATAAAATAAGTTTAAAGGAATTTAAATACCAATTCAATTTAAATTCAAACTTATTTATTTTAAAAACTGAAATTAAAAAGTTAATTCCAGATTTAAAAACCAAGATTTAAACTCATTTTAAATTATATTTTTTTTTTACAATTTTAAACTTCCAATTCAAATGCAAAACACATATGCATTTATACTTGTGAATTTTGAAACCAAATTTAAATTTTAAAACTTAAATTATTTCAAATTTCAGATTTGAACCAGCTTGAATTATATTTAGTTTCAGATTTCAAACTCAGTTTAAATTCAATTTTCATTTTGTCCTTCATTTAATTTTTTAAAAGCAGTAACAGATTTCCTGCTTTTATTTTAAATCCAAACTAGAATTTAAAAAGTCAAATTATTACAAAACCCAAGATTTAAACTTTTTGAATTCAAATTCAATCCCAGGTTAAACTTAGTTTCAAATTTTTGTTTGCATTTTAATATTTTTCTTTTAAATTTTAAAACTGGAAAGAAGATCTTCTAATTTCTAAAACCTGAAACAATCAGGTATGCTCGAGCCTCCTTTAATTTACTTCGAGTCACAATTACAGTTGCTTCGAGTTTCCACCTAAATTTCCCGAGACAATCTCGAGCGACAAAATCCTAAAACCCAACATCACAATCATGTACACTACTGCACTATAAATCTGTACATCAACTCCGGCCTCCTCCGATCAACTCCGATGACTAGAACAAGTCATCGATCACCCAGACATTCTACATACCTCGCCATTACCCAGCTTCACCTTCGAATTTAAAAACGAAGTCAAAATCCACCCTGAAAACAACTGGAACAGGCACAGGACTCAAACCCAACCTGTCAACTCGTCATTAACGCGACTCCTGCCACCATCACCGTTACTTGATCACCACCGCAACAGTTTCCCCGTCATCCCTGTTTCTCCCACTACCACCAGAAACAACTTCGACCTCCCTGACCATCAAGAGCAACAGCAAAACCCCAAAACCAATTTCCAATAAAACCAAAACTGCTCTTTAAACCCATCATTATAAATTGTGATTTGATTTAAAAAAAAAACATAATTTTGTACAAGCATTCAGATTTTAATCCTGAATAAATAAATTCAAGAGTTTGAATTTACCCAAAAACTTAAACTTTCCTGCTTATCTTGGTTTCCTGAACAATACCCAACTTATATTGACTCAAACAAATTTTAAAATTTTGATTTAAGATCAACCATACAATTTTTTTTTGCTTATAACATAAATCCTAATAGTGACTAAATACAGAGATATAGAATTTAAACATAGTTTGAATCTTATTGTTTCTCCTTAAAACTGGTAACAGAGAATGTTGACAGACATTTACTTACATGCATATCCAAAATGCACAGAAATTTCCAATAAACATACACACAAACGTACTTATTTCAAGGGGGAGAACATATAGCAGATCATACTTAATTTTTTTAAATTAGTGAAGATAATCACCATATTAAAACAGAGCACCTAGTTTTTGAAAAGATGGAACCAGAATGTGCTTTGATTTCCAAACTTTGAGTTGCTTGCTTCTTTAATTTTTTTTTTTAAACATTAAATCCTGTAATTTCTTGGTTCCAGGTTCTAAACCATGAATATTATCCTTTTAAATGTTTTAACTTTCAATCTTACATGAATTTAAACATTTTTCCTTTCTGATACATTAAATCCAACTCAACAGAAATCAAGGGAATTTGATTCTTGACAGATTTCATAAAAAAAAATAAAAGTAACAGGGGAAAACCTGTAGTTAGAACATGCAGAGGCAAATGCATTATTCACTTACAGATTTTATTTGCATGCAATCCATATTAAATTTTCATACATCAAGAATTCAAACAATCAGATAAAGATCAATTTTTCTGAAAGATTTACTCACCTTATTGTTGAACAATAGCTCATTTTCTGGAACCAGACAGATATTTTTGAAACTTGATTTCAAATTGAACTTGATTTGTTGATTTGGATCCACTGTTAGTTGAGTCTGAATTCACACTTAATCCTTTTTAAGTTAGTTATGTTACTCACTGATTTAAAAGCAGAGATGCTCCCTGACTTCCAGTTTTGATGAAGACTTGTAAATGCTTCTTTTAAATTTGATAATCTGAAGAATAGTTTGACCTTTGATTCCGTTTTGTAGTTGATCAAGCCCATGCTTTGCTCTGGAATGATGATCTAAAAACTGAGTTTTGGTTTGGATTCTTCTATATATTTTTTTCTGGCTGAATTGTTTTGATTCCCCAGGTTGGAAACTGAAGCTTTGAAATTTTAGTTTCTAATTCATTGTTTTGAACAAGTTGATGGTGAGATTGATACAGAATATGATCTGGTTTATTTCTTCCAGAATTTGAACTGATTAATGAGAATGAGAGATAGGTGTGAAAGTGTTTCCATTATCTTTTATTAATTATTTTGAAAAATAATAAGATATAATAGACACTTGTTAAATTGTTAAGTAACTTAATTACACTTGTCATTAATCCTTATTTATTTACTTACATTTGTTAAATTGCATGAATTTGTATACCTTTGTATTTATAATGTACCCAACATGTTTATATATTTTATATAATAGATTTTCATTTTCATACTTTATTTACATTCTTATGTCAAATACTTTTACACATATACAACTTGTACATGTATTTAAAGAAGGTATTGATCTTTGTTAAACTTAAGTTATTAACTAAATTTTACCATTAATGTTTTATATGTTTGAAACATCTTTTTTTAATTCAATTTTTTTTTTAAATTTTAAAACAAATTTATCTTGTGTCAAAATTAAAATGAAAGGATATTAACAAATTATTATTTTCAGCCTTTGAAATAATTTTAACTTGTCAATTATAACATAAAATGATCAAATTAATTTAATTATTATCAAAGATTATTAAATTGATATTGCTCAAAATTCCGGGATATTACGATAAGCTGAAACTGTTGGTGTAGGAATTCCCCAGATGGACATGGGAGCAATGTATTAGTTCTTTGCAAGCATAATGCAAGCTGGAATAGTAGCCAAAGTTATCGGAGGTAGTGCTGCTGGAGGTGGAGCTCAGGAAGTTCTAATGGTCAATCAGTATGCTAAATTGAGTAGGGATTACATCAGGCTTGGAGGGAAGCCTTTTTACTTGTGATGAAGATGCAATCGAGGTGGAAAATTGGCTACTGTATTGCAAGAGGATTTGTTGACTTAGGATTGAATGATGCATAGAAGTGGGGATTGGCTTCGAGGCAGCTGCAGGGTGCTGCTTTATTCTTCTTGAATACTGTGCTAGAGTTAATGAGGAAACCATAACTTGGGTGGGGTTTATGTGAAGGTTTTCAAAAAGATTTATGTCCATAATGGTGTAGTCAACATTGGTGAGGAAATTTGCAAAGTTGGAACAAGGAGATATGTCCATCTTGGGGTATGCGAGGAAGTTTAAGGAGTTGGCCCGATACATATATGCTTTGGTAGACACCGTGATCAGGAGGAATGAAAAGTTTATAAAGGGCTTAAGGCTAGAGTTGATGAGTGCCACGTTGCTGCATTTTAGAGATCCCAGTGATGTATTAGTTGAAATGGCATTAAGGAAGGAAGAGTCGTTGGCTTGCTTGAGGAAGAAGATGAAGGAGGCCTAAATGGGACAGGGCCAGAATAGGAAGTTTTTCCAAAAAAAGAATGCTCATAAATGGGGAGAATAAAAGAAAGGAAAGGCTAAAGTGTTTTGCTACAAACACGAAAAGAAGGAACACTAAGCTAGTGAGTGTCGAACCGGTTAAGGAAAAGGAAAAGAGGCTGGCGGAAAGAAGGATGTTAGATGTTTTTATTGTGATCAGATCGGTCATTAAGGGAATAAGTTCCCAGAGCCTACAAGACAAGGAAGAGGGCAAGTTTATGCTTTGGAGCCCATAACCTCAAGGCCAGTTGTGCAGGAGAAAGGTAACGCTATTCTGGGAGGCTCGCTAAAGATTCACAATATGTCTGTTAACATTCTATTTGATACTGATGCATCACATTCTTTTATCACTCGATGTTTAGTAGATAAGCTTAACGTAAAGCCCTCATACATAGTAACTTCCTTAAGAGTTGCAAACCCGATAGTAGGGTATGTAATGCTTGGGATAAGGTGTGACCATTTATAATTTGATTTGCTAGGCAATACTTTTGATTGCTGTTTGCATGTGTTTGACTTTGTCGGATTTGGGATAATCATTAGGATGGATTGGTTAAGTAAATATGATGCTACGATATTTTTCCATGATAGGAAAAACTCACTTAGTCACCCGGATTTTAGTGATCGGGTAGTTTATACCGTAGAGAACCCTAATTGTGAAGTGAATGCTTCATTGGGTATTATAGAGTCGCAGGATGAGTTGGATCGAGTCTTTATAGCTAGAGAATTTGCTGATGTATTTGAGCTGGTAGTTAGACTCCACCGAAATGAGCCATAGAGTTTCGAATTGATTTGTTTCCTGGTGTAGATCCAGTGAATAGGCCGTCGAGCAGGATGACGCCCATTGAGATGAGAGAGTTGAACATGTGGTTGGTGGATTTAAAAGGCAAGAATTTTATCCGTCCAAGTAGTTCACCATGGGGTGCTGCCATAGTGTTTACAAAGAAGCTGGACAGATCATTGAGGCTATGTATCGATTATCATAAGTTGAATGAGAAGACGTTAAATAACCGATATCTATTGTCGAGAATTAACAATTTGTTTGATCAGTTAGGTGGTTCCATTTGTTTGATCAGTTAAGTGGTTCCAGGGTATTCTCTCAACGGGATTTGGTGATGGGATTTCATCAGCTTAGAGTGGCAGAGGATACTATTCCTTTAATGGAGTTTAGGATAGGTATGGATCATACAAATGATTAGTTATGCCACTTGAACTAACTAAGCGCTGATATTCTTTATGGATCTAATGAATAAAATTATCCGAGAGAACTTGGATGGATTTATGTTGGTCTTCATAGACGGCATTTTAATATACTCTAAGGATGAGAAGGAACATGAAGTTCATCTTAGATTTGTGCTCGAAACATTAAGGAAGCATCAGTTGAAGTCTAAGTTTCCGAACTGTCTTTTTTGGAAGAAGGAAGTAAAGTTCCTTGATCATGTCGTCTCTAAGAAAGGGTTGTCTGTAGATCCGACTAAGAGATAGGTAGTGAATAATTGGAAGAGACCCAAGATGGTGACCGAGATTAAGAGATTTCTTGGATTAGTTGGATACTATAGGAGTTTTACAAAGGGTTTTTCATGGGTAGGTGCACCATGACCAAGCTTATGCAAAAAGGTATGAAGTACTTATGGATTGATAAGTGTGAGGAAGCATTCCAGAGCTTGAAACACTTATTTACCCATGCATCGGTATTAGTGGTTCCGGAGGGGAATCAAGATTTGGTTGTTTATACCGATGCGCATGGAACTGGATTGGAAGCTGTGTTGATGCAAAGAGGTAAAGTGATTGCTTATGCTTCTAGACAACTCAGACCACATGAAGTTAGGTATCCAACACAAGGCTTGGAGTTAGCTGCCGTTATATTTGCTTTGAAGGTGTCGAGACATTATTATTTAGGAGAGTGATTTGAGCTTTACATTGATCATAAGTCGTTGAAGTACTTTTTCTCTCAAAAAGAGCTGAACATGAGAAAGCAAAGATGGTTGGAGTTTATTAATGCTTATGATTTGGAATTGAATACACACCCGAAAAAGGAAACAAGGAGGCGGATGCACTCATTTGGAAGCATCAGAACGCAGTATTGGCTATGATTTCCGAGCGGAAAGATTTGAAGCATTATCCGCTTGTAGTGTGCAATTTAGATCCAAGGTAGGTTCAAGTGCAGGAATTGCTATGTTGCCTTGTTTAGAAGTTCGACCAGTAATTTTTTAGAAGATAGATTCTAACTAGGAGGAGGATTCAGTTTTGGCTGAATGGATCAGAAGGTTTAAGGAAGGAATGGAAAATGATGACCTAAAGGATTTCCGTCTAGACCAAAATGGGTGGTTGAGGAAGAAAGGAAGGTTATGTGTCGCGAATGTAGGAGACATAAGGAAGGAAGTTTTGGATGAGTGCCATCGTTCGAAGTTCGCTATCCTTCCAGAAGGAACAAAGTGGTATCAGGATACGAAGAGAAGTTTTTTTGGGAAGGTATGAAATGGGAAAATTGTTTGTACATTAAGCAGTGCTTGAATTGCCAACATGTAAAGGCCAAACACCAAAAGCCTAGTGAATGACTTCAACCATTAGAAATTCCATTATGGAAAATGGATTCCATCTCTATGGATTTTACCAATGGGTCGCCAAGATCTAGTAGAGGAAATGAAAGTATATAGGTCATAGTAGATAGACTGACTAGGAGTGCCCATTTCATTTCAGTAAAGTCAACTAGGACGGCCACTATTTTGACGAAGTTATTTAGAAAAGAATGTAGTTAGACTAAAACGGATTCCTCGTAGTATTATCAGTGATAAAGATTCTTACTAGCGAGTTCTGGAAAAGTCTATAGGAAGCATTTGGAACCAAGCTAAACATGTGTACCGCTTACCATCCACAAACCGATGGGAAAACGGAAAGAGTTAACAAAAACTTGGAGGATTTGTTAAGAACTTGTATATTGGATTTCAGAGGGACCATGGGAGGGCCATATTCATCTCGTCGATTTCTCATATAACAATAGTTATCAAACTAGTGTTAGGATGGCACCATTTGAAGCTTTTTATGGAAGAACATGTAAATCTCCCGTATGTTGGTTGGAGATCGAGGATAGATTGGTTCTTGTTCCAAATTTAGTGAAGGAAGCTGTGGAGAAGATTGAGTTGATCCGAGTTAGGATGAACTGTGGAGAAGATTGAGTTGATCCAAGTTAGGATGAAGGAAGCTCAATCAAGGCAGAAAAGTAATGCTGATACAAGATAGGAAGATTTGGAATTTTCTGTCGAAGGCTATGTGTTCATTAAGGTTTCACCGATGAAGGGTGTGATTAGATTTGGAAAGTTAGAAAAGTTAGCATCTAGATTCGTTGGACCTTTCTGTATTATTGAGAGGATCAGGAAATTCGCTTATAGAGTAGAGTTACCGAGTATTTGGCTGTAGTCCATGATGTTTACTACGTTTCTCATCTTAGGAATGTGTTAGAGATCCGGAGAATGCTATAGCACCTACAGTGTTAGAGGATGTAGTTGTAGAACCAGATTTGACCATAGTTAGAAA
Source organism: Allium cepa (assembly GCA_030765085.1). Lineage (NCBI taxonomy): Eukaryota > Viridiplantae > Streptophyta > Magnoliopsida > Asparagales > Amaryllidaceae > Allium > Allium cepa. The sequence goes on from CM060945.1 coordinate 510,627,979, forward strand.
GCCGATTTAGATTGTGGCTAGGGATGAAAGGAAGTTGAGGAACAAGACGATCGAGTTAGTAAAGGTTCAGTGGAGCAACGATGCTAAAGACTGTACTTGGAAGACGGAGAGCAGGATGAGAGATACTTACCCTGATTTTTTTGATGGTACATTCAACCTTTGATTGTTTGTTACGCACCTTCACATAATTTCAAGGATGAAATAATTTAAGGTAGGGAGTTTGTTACACCCCATATTTTTATAAAATTAATTAGAATAATTAATTAGGTAAATTAAATAAATAATGTGGAGATTAATAAGTTGATAATTGATTAGCCAAGGGTAGCCGTGCCATGTTAATGTGCAAACTGAAAAGAAATAACCTAAGCTAAAGTGTGAGGATATGAGAAGGGCAATATGGGAAATAGGTGGAGCTTATACCCAAAATCCTTAGGAGATCGAATGCTCACGTTCATTTCATTTTACCCAAACTAAAAATACTAAGGCCGACCACCATTATCATTCTGAAGAAGAAGATTAAAGCTAGGATTCAAGGGAAGGGAAACAATCAACTAAATCAACATTATATCTCACATCTATAATCTCAAAGCTAAGGTGAATAATTATTACATCCCATTTTCTTTGGGTTTTCGATTTAAGATTAGAACCAAAATGATTTTGCAAGTATATGCCATGATTTGATGATTAAAATTATATATATATATATATATATATATATATATATATTGTTAATGGATTAAATAGGTTCATGTTAGTTTTATGATATGTTTGATATGAAAACCCCATTTAATGACCCCCAAATGCCTTGAAAATATAAATATAGTCAGAAATGATGTTTTAGAGATGGGTTTCGATTATCATAATTTTCTAAACTAATATGGATTTTATAATAATTTTTTGGTGAAGGAAATTGTTTATTGGGTTATAAATTATTAACGGCCAAAATAATGATCACTTGGGGTTGAAATTTTTATATGTCAGGCAGCATATTAAAATAGATTTTCAGTATTTTTCTATAATTTTCCTAAGTTATTTGTTGAAAATATAAAATTATTTAAGGTATGAGACTTCAATGTATTATATATTTAATTAAGGAGAAGGGGCGATTTATAAAATGAAATTTTTATTTAATTTTGAAAAAAAATAGTGGCAACATATTTCCGAAAAGAATTTGTAAACCAATGAAAATTTTACTAACAAAGGCAGGTTAGTTGAAAAGTTATCCTTTTTCAGTTAAAAAACGTACTTTTGGCATGTCTTAGCCTTTACGGCAACAAACATTCCGACCCAAACCTTCCGACAAGGTCGACAGGTTCAAAGCCTTCGACAAAGTCAAACCAATAGATATGGTATCAAGTTTCTTGGTACGTAATGGATTAGACAAGGTCGAAAGCTTCTTAGTCGAAAGGTTAACGACCAAAGAGGTTGGGATATGCTTGTTTTATAAACCAAAAGCTCGCACCTGCTTTTCTTTCGAATAAGAGCTTTCGACCTTGTTGCTTTCGACCATATCAAATATTAAGATTTTAAACCTTCTGACATAGTCGAAAGGTTACTGTTGTTTTAACACTATTCTGTTTTGAAACCTTTCGAGTCGAAGGGCTACTGCCGCTTTATAATTATCTTGTTTTGAAACATTCAGTAAAGGAGAAAGGTTTATTTGTTTTAAAAATACTGGCGCTTCTCCATGCTTTTGAAAGGAAGCTTTCAACTTAGGTGATTTACCCTTGTTTTGTAAATTAAAGTAAAACCCATAGCTTTCGAAAGAGTAGTTTTAAAGGATATGTTTAAAGCTTTCGAAGCTGTGCTTTCTACAAAGTCGAAAGGTTGCTTCCAATGGTTTCGAAAGGTTATAGGTGATTGATTTCGAAAGGTTTAGTTCAGTGGTTTTTAAAGGTTTCTTGATTGGTTTCGAAAGGTTTTAGTTGAATGATTTCCAAAGGTTTAGTTCAATAGTTTCGAAAGGTTTATTGAATGGCTTCGAAAGGTTTTAGTTGAATGATTTCTAAAGGTCTAATTCATTGGTTTCAAAAGGTTTATTAAATGGTTTCGAATGGCTTTGTTTAATGATTTCGAAAGGTTTAGTTTAATGGACTCGAAAGATGTGAATGAATGGTTTTCCAATGTTTTTCTAAGGCAATGTCTTAATGTGGTTTTAAAGAAGGATGTCCAAAGTTTTATAGCTTTCGAAAGGTTTCCTTTTCAATGGGTTCGAAAGGTTTGGAGAATGGTTTCAAAAGGTTTGATGTATGATTTTGAGAGGTTTAAGGAATGATTTTGAAAAGTTTGCTATCGGTTTTGAAAGAGATGATTTCAAAGGATAGAAAGAGGATCTATCTAAGTGTTTAAACATTTTCGTCGACTAAGAATTATGTCAAGAATATATATATATATATATATATATATATATATATATATATATATATATATATATATATATATCATGATAATATGATTTTGTGTAAAGCATAAAGATTACATACTTCTCCTTTTTTAAGTTTGATTTAGAGGTTTTAAATCATTTCGAAATTGCTTTCATGGAAAATCATGGAAGGGGATCCTTACGTGAAAATGACTCGGATATTAGAAAATCAGATGGGACTAGTATGGGGTCGCACCCTATACATTATCTAATAGCCCCACCTATTTGTTGTCTAAAATTCCAGTGTGTAGAGCTTTATCATAGGTAGACTAATATTATGGTTACACATTGAAAGGAATATATGTTTGTATGCAGATAGGTTATTGGTGAGCTCGAAAATCCATTATGATCGAAAAGAGCTGGGAGATGATTAAGTTAGGGACAGATCGTCCAAAAGTGAAGTCTTTAACAGATGGTTAATGACAGACCGACCAGATAGGAAATGTTAAAAAATAGTTAAGGATAGGTAATCCATAAGAAGAATATCTAATAGGTGTTAGGTTAATTTTGATTATGTTGTCTTGTATGCTCGAGTCAGCCGAAGGTTAAAAGTTATCCAAAAAAACTTGTGCGTTTAAACAAATAGTTCATAATTACCTGATATTTATGTATGTTGACATAACGATTGCTTTATAGTATTTAAACATTGTGGATGTAGGAGCACAGTATACAGTTTTATAAACGGTTTTACAAAGAAATGTTTTAAAAGGATGTTAGCGAAGGGAAACCCGTTCCGCTAAGCGGCATGGTCTCAGTTAACATAATTATTCATGGATGTATAATATTATTCACACCAGGTTTTATGTCCGACTCGAAGTTTATGTTTTCCCCTTAACTCTCAGATGCTCAAAATTAATTTGAGTAGGCTGAAGGGTTAAAGCCTTTTCAGGTTCTAGAATGTTGACGAATAAGTCTACTGGAGGCATGCAGGAGGAAAACGGATAGCTACTTAGGATCTGTATTTCTTGTTATGTTTTGATGGATTTTCCACTATTTTGTTTGTATTAGGTCTATTATGACCACAAGGCTCTGGTCAACCAAGGGAGTATCTTCATCTACCGCTCATTGCACAATTTGTAATAATTATATTTGATCTGTGCCTAGGAACAATTTGGGGATTATGTATTGCGAATGTGAAACATTTGATTTAGAAATGTAATCCGGTAAATGTGTTTTTTAAATCTATGATTTGTTCCATATTCAAGTGCTTCTTATATTATTGATATCATTAACGTAGCCTTATTTAATTTTCGGAAGCTAATACTACAGATGACTGCAGCATCTATGGCTCTTAGTTCTGGGTCTCTAGATCTAGGGTGTTACACTGCCTCTTTCAGAAGCATCGTTAGACCCTTTGCTTCCGCTTCAGACTAGTTGAAACCTACTAAAGTCGAAACCAATACATAAGGTATCACAATAATGGCGTTTTGTTGATTCGAGAAAGGTGGAAGACATGGTATCAAAACTATTGCTTTTAATGGGGTCAAAACCCTTGTTTTGCTTTCCAAAAACAAGCGCCTGCCTCGTTTTCTAAAGAGTGCTTTCGACCATGTCAAAAGCTTTTGCTTTCGGATCTGTTCCCACCTCTTTGTCAAAGTGGAGCTTTCAAATGCTTTCCTTGTTCATAATAAATCAAACGCTTTCAAAAAGGGTGGTTTCGACCTTGTCGAGGCCTTGCTGCCAATCTTATGCCCTTCAAAGGCATACAATTCATCAAATCTTTCAAAAGGTAGCTTTTGTTTTAAACTTGTACTAAGCCATTTCCTAAAGCTTTCGAAACAGCTAAGCGTTTCGAAGGGAACTGCATCGAAAGGGGGTTTTGAAGCTAACCTTTAGATGTTTTATTTAAATGCTTTGAGCTTCCGAAAGGATGGTTCCAAAGCCATCAATTTTTCCCAAACAATTTTATATAAAAATTAAATGTTTCTAAAGGGGTAATTTTGCTTATATTCACTTAGACCCAATAAGATATGTTTTAAAGTAAACACAATGGTTTCGTAAGGGATACTTTCTAACGGTTTCGAAGCCATGCTTCTATAATTGAATGGTGATACTTTAATACATTCAAAAGGTTTTGAATAAAAGGTTTTAAAGTGTTTTGAATGGCAGGAGCCTAGAGTATTAAAAAGAAGATTTTAATGCTTTTGAAAAGAAGTTTTCCAATGGTTTCAAAAGTAAGGTTTAAGGTTTCGAAAGCCTTAGTTTTCAAAACAAATAACCCAATCTCATTTTAAAGGAAAAGCTATGGCATAATAAAAGAGTATTGAAAGGACTTTAAGCATGGAGTTTTTGAAGAAGTTTTCATTGATTTATAGGTTAAAGGGATTGACCTAGTTTCATATAAAATAAGGATATTAAACCACAGGGGTTCGTATTATTATGTTATTATGTTTACTTCTTCATGTGTGTGTGTGTATTTATTCACATGTTAATGGATCCATAACTATATTTTGGGGAAGGGAAGAATAACCAGCTACGTTGACCCAACAATGAATATAAATTAAGTTAACTCCTGAGTGAGTAGAATTGCATCTAGGAGGAAGATATACCTGAATGTAAGATTGAGAATATTGACTAAAAGAAGGTGTCAGGTAGACAGGTTTATAGTAAACCTATGAAAACTATGTTTAGGAAAAGTTATTGGCAGGGGCCAATATGTTCATAATAAAGCCATGAAAATTGTGATTAGATTGGGTTATTGGCACGCGCCAATAGTTTTCTAGTGAACCTATTAAAACTATATCCGGATTAAGTTATTGATAGAAGGCTATAGGTTCATAGTCAATCCATGAAAACTATGATAAGAGGGAAGTTATAGGGTATACCAATAGGTTCAGGGAGAGCCCATGAAACAGTAAAGTTATTGGCAAGCGCCCGTACATTCATAGTGATCCCATAAAAACTGTGAAATTTGACAGGGAGTCCATAATTGTTAATCATGTTATTAATCAGCTCATGAAAACTATTAGAAACTATAAAATGAGACAGCTAGTCAAAAATGAATGGGAAATCCAGAAATTGATTACTTGTTTTCATATCATCGTATTTTATATTGCAATGTTTTAACCATTATGGATGCAGGAGCACAGTATATGGTTTTAGTTTGTTTTAGATGCCAATGAGGGGAAACCTATTCCACTAAGCGACATGGTCTCACTAGATATCTAAATGGTTTGAGATGGTAGATTATTATTCATACTAGGCTTTATGTTGGACTCGAAGTCTATATTTTCCCCTTAAACTCTTTGGTGCTCAATTGATTTTGATTAGTTTTAGAGTTGAGGTTTTCCAGTACATATTTAGAGGAATAAGCTTCTAGAGACATGTAGGTGGAATGATAGCTATTTAGAGTTATTTTCTACTTTCCATTGTGTTTTGTTGTAAAGGAGAAGATGTTTAATTACCTAGTTTGATACTTTGATCATCGAAGGGGGCAACTTCATATGTCGCTCTTGGCATATGTTGTGATATTTATATTTTCTCTGAACATGGCTAACGATTGTGGGATTATATAATTAATTTGAAATAGAAATGGAATGAGAAAGTTGTTTGTTGATTTTAAAAATAGAGCATAGGTTTGTGAAACTTAAAAGAAATATAAATCTAAAAGATTTACAAAACATAATCCAATAAATCAGAAAATAAAATCGGGGTTTGGGATAACATTATGGTAACTTACTTGTATTTGATGTATATGCATATATATAAAAGTACTTATTCCCCTTTTTTCTTGGATTGTTCTTCTTTATCTTACTAAGCTCGTATGCAGATTTATGAGAAAGAGGATATGGAGGTAGGAAACAGAAGGAGAAAACTTGGTGGAGGAAGCATCACAACCAACAAAATTGCATTACCTACCAGGAGAAACTCGGGTCGACAGGCTAATGCTAACCAAAATACAAATGCTTTTATGGGTGTTGGAAATCCACCAGTGGATATGGGGGCGATGTATTAGTATTTCGTCAATATGATGCAAGCGAGAGGTGCTGCTGATGTCGTTGTAAATGTTGGAGGAGCTAACCTTGTGGATCCAATTGGGAATAATTATGCTAAGCTGAGCAGAGACTACATCAATCTTGGAGAGAAATAGTTTATGGGAAAGGAGGATGCTATAGAAATCAAGAATTGGCAGTTGCGTTGTGAGAGAATCATTGCTGGTTTAGGTTTTGATAATGATCAAAAAGTGAGGCTAGCCACTAGGCAGTTGCAAGGAGCAGCACTTCATTGGTGGAATAGTGTTACTGCTTGAGTTCCGAAGGAGGAGTTGCATATTCTGATTTTAGAAGGAGATTTGAATAGTGGTTTTTATCTGAGGTTGCTAAGTCAACAATGACGTGAAAGTTTATGGATTTGGAGCAGGGACAGATGTCGGTAATTGAGTATGCTACTAAGTTTGATGAGTTATCTCGATATGGGTGTGCTACTATAGACACCGTCGTCAGAAGGAATGAGGTGTTCATTCGGAGATTGAGACTTGAGATTGCCCTGGCAACCTTGCCACATCTCCATGATCCTTGTAACGTAGTTCTGGAGATGTCAATCCAAAATGAGGAGATGCTTGATGTTTGTGCTAAAAAAAGCCGATGGAAACCCAGGGCCCTCGGGGAAAGAAGAGGAAGTCCTTTAAAAAGAAGGGAGCCCAAAAGGCAGAGGCTGCCAAGAAGGCAAAGACTGATTTAGTTTGGTTCAAGTGTGACAAAAATGGTCATTATGCCTATGAGTGCTGGTCAGTAAAGGGGAAGAAGGCTGCAGAAAAGAAGAATGTGAATTGCTTCAACAGCGATCAAGTTGAGCAACAAAAGAAACAGCATCCAGAGCCAGTCAGGGTGGAAACGAAGAGAGTTTTTGCTGTTGGACCATCATTTGCTAGGCCAACTGCGGTTGAAAAGGGAAAGAATGTGATGGAAGGTATGCTTTTGATTCAGAGTATACCAGTTAGGATGCCATTTGATACTGTGCATCACATTCATTTATATCTCAGAATTTGATTGATACGTTATACTTGGAACCCATATACCTTGTTACTTCCTTAAGGGTTAAAAATCTAATAGGAGGGTATGCAACTCTAGGGATGAGATGCGACCAGTTTAAACTAGACTTGTTGGGTCATTAGTTTGCATGCAGTCTATATGTTTTTGATTTCGTAGATTTTGGAATAATTTTGGATATAGATATGTTGAGTAAGTATGAGGCTACAATATTTTACCAGGATGGGGAGATATCACTAAGACACCCTGATAGTCATAACCGAATCATATTCCTAGTAGATAATTCTGATCGGAGTAGTTGTGGTTTGTTAAGTTCTAAGGAAGTTTGAGAAGAGATAAGTTAGGTTCGAGCAACAAGAGAGTTTGCTGATGTCTTTGATCCGGCTACGACACTACCATCGAAACGAGCTGTTGAGTTTTGAATAGATCTTGTGCCAAGAGTTGTGCCTGCAAGTAGACCACCTAACAGGATGTCATCGACCAAGATGAAAGAAATGAAGGTGTAGTTAGTGTATCTAGAAGGAAGGAATTTTATTAGATCATGCAGTAAGCCATGGGAAACGGTTACGGTGTTCGTGAAGAAACCAAATGAATCTTTGAGGATGTGTATCGACTATATTAAGTTGACGAGAGGACATTAAGAATAAGCATCCTTTATTGAGAATAGATGAACTATTTGATCAGTTGTTTGAACCCATAGTGTTTTCCCAGTTGGATTTGGCGACATGCTTCCATCAGTTAAAGGTGGCAGAGGACAATATTCCTGTGACAGAATTTCAAGGTAGGTATGGTTCGTACGAGTGTTAGCAATGCCATTCAGGTTAATGAATGCACCTACTTTCTTAGCAGATTTGATGAACCAAGTTTTTCGAAAGTACTTAGATAGGTTTGTGATGGCGTTTATAGATGGCTTTTAGTGTACTCTAACGATGAAAGAGTGCATGAGGATCATATTAGAGTAGCACTTAAGGTGCTGAGGCAGCATCAACTGAAGGCAAAGTTTTCCAAGTGTCATTTTTGCAAGAAAGAGATTAAGTTTCGCAGTCAAGTGGTCTCAGAGAAGGGCTTTTCAGTAGATTTAGATAAGATAGAAGCTGTTAATGATTAGAAGAGACCAGAGACGGTGACTGAGATTAGAATTTTTCTTAGACTTATTGGCCACTGCTGAAGATTCATCAAAGATTTCTCATGGATAACAGCTGTTTGTACCAAAATTGTGCACCACTCTTCGAATGTGTTTAAAGAGATAAAATGAAGAAAGTAAATGTAAAATGAGGCAGATCTAACAAACATGCCAATCAACAGATAAGAAAAAGTACAGAAACACAATTTAGAGTGGTTTGGCGCATGGTCTACATCCACTATGAAAAGATTGATGTTTATTGATTATAACTCGATGGTTATAACTGGATCACAATAGTACAATCAAAGTATGATAGAAATTTCGATAGAGCATCACCGTAGAGAAGCCAAAACTCCATTTTCTTTAGGTGTAAGGTCACTATTTATAGGCGTAAGCAACAAATATCTCGCCCAGATCTCGGATGACTTCTTCTCTCACGTAGATAGGCCCATAAGATCGATCCCTATTGATTTCAACTCGATCCAAGAGCGATACGTACCTAGTTCGTATCAATCAAGAATAGGTCCTCTTTGGATGGGATCGATCAAGTAAATTCTTGAGGTTGTACGCAAGCTTCTATGAAAATATGGTGGCATTTGGACCTGTAGATCTCGAGTTATGATCGATGCAAGTTTGGATATGCCATGTGTGGTCGAGCTCGAATTGCTTCCATTCGTGTCGATCCTGTTCTTATCGCTTCTATGCATGTGATGGTCAATGATGTGGTGCTATCTTCTAGGATCGATCCACTTTTCACGCCGAGTGACCGAGTCTTCCATTCGATCGTATTTTTTTCGTATCCATCCAAGGAACGCTCTTAGTATCGACAGGCAGAGAATCAATTTTGTATCGATGCATGTCCACGCCTTTCATATCGGTCTTATATGGTCCTTTTCGTATTGCTCCAAACTGCAAAGTTTGTGTCGATCTTTGGATTTTTTTTTTATATCGTTAAGGGATGGATTCTTATCGATATTTACCAATCGATACAAATCATTTCATCAGCGACCGGTACAAATTGGGTAGTTGATGGAAGTGACACGATAAGATTTTGAGAAATGGATATGAAGCTTGGTAGATTTGATGGATACGACCGAGGCTCGCAGGATGGATTCGAATGGAGTGAATACGAAAAAGGTATTTAACTTTGAGGGGATGGATACGAACATGGAGTTCTCTCTATGGAAACAATTTGGCTGGGATCCCCTTGACTTTGATGGTTTCACGCAAGATCGTTATGAAGGAGAAGGTCAAGGTTTGTTGGATACGAACTTGAGGGATAAGAATTGATGTCTTCCAAATGAATTTTGATTAATCCATAACTTAAGCATACGAAATCCTATTGACATTAAATTTGAAACGTTGGCTTTCATAGCTTTACTTGTCATGTCATACTGATTGTAGCTCGATCCAGACTCAGGCAAAGTTTACCAGTATCTATAATGAACATGTGTATAATTGATATTCGGGACAAACCGTCTTTGGTTTCAAGTCAAGTCCTTGATGTCATGGCCACGCCAAAAGGCAGGATTATATTTTCCCCCCCAAAGTATGTTTTTTATGAACATAACGTGTTTGAAAAGTTATGACCTTTTTTTTGGAAAGTTTCTACCAGATTTGTTGAATAATTGTTGACTTTTCATCAAAAGATGTAACCTTTGACAATTTCTCGATAAAGTAAATGCTGAATTATTGACTACCAATGATTGTACTGTGCACGGTTATAATAGAGTGTTGAATGCTGGTGATCTATTGTTCATTGTTGTAATTGCCACCAGGTGAGCATTCGATTCCTGTGAATTTTGAAAATTGAACATTAATTCATCATATAGATGCATGTTAATCTGATTCCCATTAACCTCCATATGCTCACGAGTCGGTATCAGTTTTCTTATATCGAATCCTTATCGATTCTCTTGAATCGACATGAAATTCGTGTTGTGACAATGCTTGATGGTTGTTTCCAGAGTTTCTCTTCATATCGATCGTCCCCTAGATCGATGTAAAAGGTTAGAAAAAATTGCTTTCGTATTGACGGCGATTTATACATATTTGATTGGTGTTTCAATGTCGCTCTTATCGATGGATACGAGCCTTAGTGGGCTTCCTGTTGGTTTATACGAACTTGGTGTCTCGTATCGTTGTGCTTCAAAATGATTTCAATATTCTAGATAACCCTCTGCCTTTCATTGCATATCGATATGCTATCGGGTATGAAAGAAACTTGATTCACATTTGCTATGTCTCGGTCGCTCCAGGGTTACGAAGAGTCACTTTAAATCGATGGTGTTAGAATTGCCTTGGTTAAACATTTGATACCAAATTACCCCTGTATCGATCGCACCATCACCGCTTCAACCAGTTAAGACCACCAGGAGACGAATGGTCGTTTCTATAGTATATAAGGCTTGGTAGTTAGTATATTTTTCCATTTTCTCATTCTCCTGCATTCGTATCACTCACAGCTAGAAGAAATTCAATCCGCCTTTTCCTTTGAATTGAATTAAGCCTTGAATCCTTCTAATCATTTGTTGAACTTAGGTAATTAGATAATGAACCTTGTGTTAAAAAAACGAGACTTCGAATCTCCAGCATTTCTGTAGATTCCACGATCGACTCTGGTAGGATGGTGTTCGTGGATGACTGGAGCGAGGTTTTTGTGGGTGGAAGGGACGAGGTTTGGATGGAGTAGGAGAAGAAAAGGAATTGAGGGACATGAGGATTATTTGGCCTCGGTTTTGTATCAGTGAACAGGGAGGATGAGTTGAATCGATCTGGATTAGGAGTGTTTGAATCGATCTGGGTTATTAGGTTACGTATCGATCGGGTGGAGTATCTTCATATCGATCGATGGTAAGGTTTCGTATCGATTCGAAATGATCTACACAAAAGCACAGACCTGTTGATTAATACGAAGGCGGTGCGTATGATCGATATGAAATCGAACACACCTGATCGTTACGAATTGCTTGTTAGAGGATCGATACAAATGCACTTTTTTCAATCGACAAGAACTCACACGTTTAATGGATACAAACTGCCTGTTTTGACCGATTCGAATTGGTGTTTTGGTGATTGATCCAATTTGAATTTTAATGAACTCGGGGCCTCCTTATACATTTGAACACACGACTCTGATGAGCTTCTACCTGCGTAATTTGACTTAAATGCTCCGCTATATATTTGAATGCCTTTCGAAGTTCATTGATGGAACTATAACTGACAGCATTTAATGAATCTCAACTTGGACCAATCTCTAAAGTCTGGATGGCATGATTGTGACAGCCGGCGATGATGGTCACTACGGTTGAATTTCAAAGTCTTATCGTGAAAACATTTTTCGAACTTGGTAGAAACCTGGAGCGTTATGTAGCACTGCATTGCACATCACATTCATGCATTCACACTGGAGAAAACACGAGATTATTGTCATCTAACGATGATTTTTGCTGAGTTTGTTAGCTATGGAGCATGGAAGCTCTCAAGAACAAGAGGCTCAAAGCCCACCACTTCCAATAATAGAGATGCCGGCTATTTCTGCCGAAGTTATAAGTCCTGCTCCGAACGATCTACTAGGAGAAGCTTTCATTGGGAATCCACAAGACTCAGTTTCATCTAATATTTCTAAAGAAATGTTAGGAAGGATTTTCTTAAGGCACATGCTATCATTGAATGACGTCCTTCTACTAGGGCCAAACGATATGCCACATACTCCTCCAGAAGAGTACACTGCTTTTAACAGATTCTCGTTTACAACTGGGGCACTTCCTCCATTCGATCAATACATCCGAGACGTGTAAACTTACATAGGGATGCCCCATCATAGTTGCATCAGAATGGATACGCTTTGCTGAACAGCCTATTAATCTTCTTCATGGAGCACCTTTTCCGGCCTCCCACTCTAAAGGAAGTCAGATTCTTGCTCAATGTAAATAGTCGTGGAGATAATCCCTCTTACACATTCTTGGAGGGAGTTAGAATGTAGCCACCCGACTTTCTAGCACCAGAAAATCGCATCACTAATTAAGAAAGAAAGGGATAGAAGAAGAAAAGAAAGAGAAGAAAGAAAAACAACACATCAGAATCTCACAGCGGAACGAATGAAATATAATATATAACATATACATAGTATCATATACATCAGAGTACACAACTATACATCTCAATTTAGATAGTTATAACATTTCTGTCTAATATACAATACAAGAACAACTATACAGAATAACACACAGCGGAAACTCTAACTATATATCTACATGCTGAAGCCTCCTGCTCTAAAGCTCCTCCAGAATTCGTCAGAGATAACCTGAATCACTTGACTACTCATACAGATATGAGTACCCAAGAGTTTAATAAAACAGAAAATAAATACTCGGGTCAGACAGGGGTCTGGTGTGAGTAAATGGTTAAAAAATGCTTAACTTTAGAAAATCCTTTGAAAGAAAAGGTATCACATAAGACTTCCCACACATAAGCATGGAAAAGTTTTTACCTTACGCTAACCAAAACAATTGATAGGAAATCCAATGATATTATAATAGTGTCTAGGTTTTTCAATTAAATATGAAATAGCCGAAATTGTTACATCTATTAAATTCCAGCTACTAGCCACAAAAGTGGGTAATACAAACAAAACCGTAAGGTCTCGTAGGGAAAATGGGTTTCCAACAATGGCAGGGCTACTGGGGTACCGCCGTCACAGTACGTGGCCTAGATCACCGTACCGAGGAGTACGCCCTCTCCCCTGCAACACAAGGCCGGGACTATTCCATACTGAACAGTCCCGAACAAGACCACCCCACAGTTGGCTGCAGATCCAACCGCCCACAAAGCCGAAATAAAATGGGACATCTAGACAGGGATGAATCTCGTCCTACTTGGGCATGACCCACTTAACCTTGCTGCACCTCCCCTGTTTTACCCATTCCCGGTTAATGAGGTTTGAGGCTGCGATTACCTTTATAGGACACATTTATCTTAGAATGCTCATTGTCCGCCTAACGTTGTGCTGAAAGCATTCCATCCATACAAGTCCTTTCCAGGTGCGAACAAAATCGAAGGCACAATCTCATTGCACTCATTTTGGGATCACCCTCAGAGTCAACGACCATAGCCCTTTCACTCTGAATCACCGTCTCGAGCCTATAAGTACTATTCCATGAAACTCATTACGGAATCACCCACAGAGTTATACTGACGTATAGTTCTTACACCTCGAGTCTTCACTTGCACTCCACTTGGATTCACGACCTAACATTTATTTTGGATCGGTGTGGTTTTCAGATATCCAAATATGGAAACCCGATCCCGGTCTCACCGAAACCAAACTCCATTTTAATGTCCAAGTTGTACTTAAGGGATTTAAACAGTAGATATTCAGAAATATCACTTAACACAAATGGATGATTTACAACACACAGATTGATAATTCACTATTATCATATTCATCCATACATATCACAAAGCAGCATGTATATCACATCTCAGATATATCACATTCACATTATCACATATCAACCAATGACATCTAATATCACCCAACATCATTAACTCATCCACTGATACCTATCAACCAATCATTATTCATCCATAAACAAGTTTGATCCAAACTTAATTAATTTAATTAATTCCTAATTAAATTAATCCTTACTTAGTCAATTGGATTATCATCAATCCATCTTAAAATTCATTAATTAATTACAAATTAATTAATAAACATCACTTAATTATTCTCTTTAATTAATCATCCTTGATTAATTATTACTTAATTACTTTAAGTAATTATTTCTTAATTATAAATTTAATTAATCATCCTGATTAATTACTTCTTAATTATCCAGGTGAATATCTCTTAATTACTCTTTTAAATTAATCACACTTGATTAATTATTATTTAATTATTCTGATAATTATTCCTTAATTATCCTTTAATTAATCATACCTGATTAATTACTTTAAATTAATCATATTTTATTAATTACTTTTTAATTACATTTAGTAATTAAAACTTAATTATAAATTAATCATCCTTAAATTATTAATTAACAATTAATTAATTATTTCCATTTATTAACGATTACTTCATTAATAAAAACCTTAATTAATTACTTAATAAGTATTTTACCACTTAATTAAATTATCTTCATCCTTTATTAATTAGCTATTAATTAAATAATTTTAAACCTTTAATTAATTTTATTAACTAATTCTTTAATTAATAACTCAAGTGTTTTTTCCGTCCACGGGCTTGGTGCGGTGGTGGGGTGATGCGGCTCCCAAGTGGGAGGTGCTGGGTTCGAGTCTCACCTTGTGTGGGAGGAGAAACGACTTTTCACTCGGGAGGTATCCGGATCATTTTCGCGCCTCTTGCCCCAAGCTAACCGAAAGGTCTGGCTGCCCGGAATAGTTGGTTGTGGCGGGCCTTCCGGCTATTCCCTAGGTTTACTGTTCAGGAACCGCTGGTCGGTAGTGATTGAACAGGTTTCCCTAGTTCCAAAAAAAAACTCAAGTGTTTAATCCTTAATCAAATCCACTAAACTACTTTTATAAGTAATTTTTATTTCACTTAATTACTTCGAGTAATTAACCACTTAATTACTTTACCTAGTAATTATACTTAATTAACTCCAAGTGATTATCATCAATTAATCACAAATTAACTACTCAATTAATTATTAATTAATCATTTAAATTGAATTAAATGATTCTTAACTACGTATATTATAAAGATTCTTAATTAAGAAAACATCATCTTAATTAAATCATTTATATTAACCAATACTTGATTATTAATAATAATTGAATTGTCTCAATTATTCTCACAATTATTTATCTTTAAATAAATCAAAATTCTAATTTACATAAGTTAAATCTTTATTATAATTGATTATCAAATTCTTAATCATTAAACTTATTTAAAATAAATTATATTTGAAATCAATTATAATTAAAATAACTTTAATCATTCAAATAAAAACTTTTGAACTCCTCCAAAGTTATTAAATATTTTTTTACACAAACCTATTATTAAATTTCACATATTTATATTTTTAAAACTTTTATATTTCAAAATATAAGAACTTGTTAAAAACTTATCTTTGAAATCAAATTAGGTTATAAGAGAAAACTTGTTTTATTTTTGTTTAAAACTTTAATCAACATTTCGTAATCAAACTTCTTCGTATCAAAACTTCTTTTATAAATATTGCAATTAAACCTTTAAAACTCGAACAACACAAACTGCTCAATACAGCAGCATCGAGCCAAGCACCAAGATGCTCGAATGAGAACTCGAGCCACCCTTTACAAAATCTCGCTTTACCCGAGTTACCCCCAAACCTAAACCTGCTTCGAGAAAACACAGCAAATACCCGAAGTAAAACTCGAGCCCAACCATTCTTCTCCCCAAAACCCAAACTCCTCTGATACACAACCGTGCACGTTAACGTGCATGACGTCGCTAGACAACGACGAACCCCACTCCGGCCTCCACTAAGTTGCACTCGACCTCGGCAACCATACTCGCAACCCAGAAAAACAAACTTCGATCGAGAACACAATTTCACCTTCAAACCCATCAGCTCGAAACACCTTCGCCAGAAAATCCAACATCCACGGCAACTCAAACTTCGAGAAATCCCACTGGCACTACCAAAGCTTCGTCGTGATTCTCTAAATCCACTGCTACGCTCGCGATTCACTCCGGTAGCCTCACAATGCCGCAAAGACGCGATGAACCACGATGATAATAACAAGGTACAAAACCCTACTCGATCGAAAACTGACCAACTTGATCATTAATAAAATGCACAGGTATTTTTCTGATGATCTATAACCTTCCCTCAACCTCCATGATCAACGTCGACCACGAACTCGCCGTTGTTTGCCGTAAATCGACCAATTTACCCAAATCAGTCAAGCCCCAAATTCACATAATATACCAAACTAAAATTCATGATTCAAACTTCTAAAATCACGATTCCTTATTTACAACATGATTATAAAATCAAAACTCAAGTTTAAATCCAAAAGTTTTTGACCCAAATTATAATTTTACTGTAAATTCCAAAAATTTAAGCTAATTATTTAATTTAACAACCTATAACTATTTTTAGATGTTAGATAATTTTGATTACAATCGTCTTTTATTTACAAATCAAAGTCCAACTCGAAATCAAAATAAATTTATTGAATTTATCATGAGATTGAAACTGTTTTTAGACATACAGTGACATTTTTTTTTCAACTGTACAAGCAATTCATATACATAATCCAAACATCCATCAAATTCTTAATCCAAGTGTTTAAATAACATCAAGATACTCAATTCCCAAACAAGATGAAATTCAGTTTTTAAACTATTTTTAAACAAAATCCATTTACTCACCTTGTTTGCAGAAAATAGAACTGTTCCAGGTTTGATTTCACTGCATTCTTCATGAATAAATTTGCATGTTGATTAATTTCCTTGCCTGATTGATTGAACATGAAAATTTTGCCTCTGATATGAACTTGCTCTTTAACTTCTTATTTCAGATTGAATTCCAGAATTTACTTCTTGCTTCTTGTTTTCATATTTCCAAATTTTACCGATTTTCTTTCTTCTTCTCTTTTTTCTTTCTTTCAGATTTGTATTCATTTTTGTTGAAGAGAATAAAGGAATTTCTTAGCTGAAGATTAAGAGTAAACTCCTTCTTCATATTTTACAAATAATTTTAAATTTAATTACTAAAGAGAAAAAAATTTGTCACTATGATGCCTTAATTAACTTACACATATGCATATGATTTAGATTTGTCTTTACACACCATATAATGTTTACAAGTGTTATTAACAAATATTAATAAGTTAACAAGTGTTATGTAATGTTTAATTAACACTTTGAATGTTATTTCTTTTTAATAATTTGTTTAAGCTATATACATATATTTATGTAATGTGTATTTTATCTTGTATAAATAAGCTTTTAGATTTAATAAACACACAAAAGTGAATTCATGTTAACAATTTATAAATTATTTATGCTTTTGACTCAATCTATATAACATGTGTTTATAAATTTGGGAAACTAAGTTTGACTCTTTATATAAAAAAATTTAAAACAATTTTATCTTATGTTAAAATTAAAATGAAAGAATATTAAAACAAATGAACTTTTATTTAAATCTTGTTTAAACAAAAGCTTAAAGTATTTGTTTAAAATAAATAAGAAATTAAACTTTTTATTTAAAATTTAAATCTCAAATATTATTTTCAAAAACATTAAATCAAATTACATTTCAAATTTCAAATTATATATTTATTAAAGTTTGGAAATACTTATTAAATTCAAATTAATAAAATCACTATTTCAAATATATATACAAATATATATATATATATATACATATTTCAAATGGAAAAACATTTTAACATTAATTTTGATAATTACCATATAAAATCTTAAAACAGATTTCAAATCACAATATTCATATATATTATAATTTGAGTAGATAGCTTTTATTACTTAAAAACTTCTTATTTACAAGATATATCAATACGTATATCATAAATAGAAAATATTCTGATTAGCCTTTGAAAAATAAATCTTACCAATATTAAATTGCTAAAATGAATATTTCCAAATTAAAGTATTATAAATTTTCAAAAGAATTAAACTTACCAATTTATACTGTTAAGAAAATTGTTGATAGATATTAACAAATTATTATTATCAACCTTTAAAACAATTTTAACTTGTCAATTTATAATGTAAAATGATCAAATCAATTTAATTATTATCAAAGATTATTAAATTTATATTGCTCAAAATTCCAGATCGTCACACAGAAACTATCAAATTATGATTGGGACATAGACCAAACTCAGCTACTTCAAAACCGTGTGGTTCTACGTTCGGTGCCCGCTACGATTCGCTAGACGGTCGCTAGATAGACATAAGTGTTTCAATTCCTCTGGTGTTAACTCCACTCTGCTAGCGACCCAGGAGATAACAACATGAGTTAACGACTTAAAGAGTAGTACGACTTAACGATTTAATGAGTTAAGGGAAGCCACGACTTAACGGCTCATGAAGTGGTACGACTTACTGACTTAAGGAAGCCATGACTTGGCGTGTTAAGAAAGTGGACCGACTCAACAGCCTTGAAGGGTTACCGACTTAATACCTTAAGGAAATGACCGACTCAACGACTCAAGGGAGACAGCGACTCAATGGTTCAAGGAAGGTACACGA
The DNA here is from genome assembly GCA_030765085.1 of Allium cepa. NCBI lineage: Eukaryota > Viridiplantae > Streptophyta > Magnoliopsida > Asparagales > Amaryllidaceae > Allium > Allium cepa. The sequence continues at coordinate 510,646,746 of CM060945.1, forward strand.
CTTAAGGCATTGACGACCTAACAACTCAGAGTACTTCACAACCTACGACTTAAGGTCTGGACGACCTAACGAGTAAAGGTCTAGACGACTTAAGAATTGAAACGGTCTAAGAAGTCTACGACTTAAGGAAGTCTACGACTTAAGGAAGTCTACGACTTAAGAGATGGCACGACTTAAAAAGCAGTTTACGACTTGAGAAGTTACAACCTAACGACCCAAGGGAGTAACGGTCCGACAACCTAAAAAGTCTATGACTTAACGACTCAAGGCACGAAAAGTTAAGACAACTACACCTAAGTTGCGGCCGACTTACGACCTACGCTAGGTCGTTCATAACCTAAGACTACAGAGGCAAATTCAATACCGCACCATGATTCGTTAACTCCAGTTAAGCCACAAGCCAAGAATCGGTTTAGGTCGGTCACGACCTACGACCTATGATAAGTCGTACACAACTTAAGCAAACAAATGAGACACCGTGATACTTATGCCACATCTTGTTAACTCGGTCACGACTTAAGACTACGGAGTTAAGGTTCAGTGCCGCATCGCTTACGAGAGGACCGGTTGACTCATTTGCGACTTAGGACTTGTGATATATCCAGAATTCAGCAAGGATGCCTTTCCGAAGTCTCGACCCAGCATTTAAGTCGCAACCGACCCACGACTTAGTTTAAGTCGTCCACGACCCAACTTAGGTCGGCTACGATTTAGGACTTGGTAATGTTTCCTGCCCAAAATTCTCTATAAATACATTGCCATCTCCAACTTTCAAAGGACTTTTTGGACAACTTCTTCAAGCGCCGATACTCTGCCAGTTTCTAAATCGACTCTATACTTGAAGTTTCGAAGAACACTATAAGCTACTTTGAAAGATTTTCACACGTCCGACATGGATTCAAAGACTTTCATCTGCATCAAAGCTTAAGCTACTTGCTTAAAGTGTTTTGTAATTAAAGAGATTTGTACTTGAAGAGCATTGTATCGTTTTGTAACAAGATCAGTAATAAAGATACTTAAAGTGGACGTAGGCTGCTCCTTAAGCCGAACCACTATAAAATCACTGTCTCTTACTGTATTTTCTGTGATTTTAGCTGATATTCTATTCCCGAACCAACGGATGGTGCTTTCACATTCACACTTCACACACCGGGGTGTTAGCGTTCAATTTTAAGCGTTAACATTTTTGGTGCTTTCACTGAGAATTGAACTCAGGTTGTTCTCACCATCGCTTCGCAAAAGGTTGTCGAAAAGATTTCTCTCCGAACCAAAAGTCTAACAGAAATCATGGCTTCTGGAAGGAAGCGTAAATTTTTGAGATTTGAAGGTATTTGTAGCAATGCCATTGTTTTTCCCACACCAAGTGAAGCAGCTTCTAGCATTGGAGTCACAAGGGCTGAATTAAATGCTGTGGTGTATGGATTATATCAACACATGGAAGCCCAGAGCAATAGGATATTTGACAAGATGAATGCATTGCTGGAGAAGGTTCAACGACTAGAAGGTAATATAGAAACCATCGCAAAAGAGGCTCATGTTTATGAAGGATTGAATACTCCTCAAGGGGCAACTGGCATTACCGTAGGAGCATCTCCCTAAGCAGGAGGTTCATGGTCACAGCCAACTATCCACGAACGTTTGTCAAGGCAAACTTTTGAAAGAATAGTCGATGACTATCCCTTGAGTCCTCTCAATGATGAGGAGTACTTAATGGAGATGATCCAACAGAAAAAGGAGAATGATGGTAGGAAAAAGCAGAAAGACTTGAAAAAAGCTCGACGCTTTAGATCCTCAGACTTCACTCCCTCGACTGACACTCCATAGAATATCTTCTTGGCAACAAAAGATGTTGTCTAATATCCCAAACCACCTGTGATGGGGAGAGGTGCATTAGGCAATGGGAAATTTTGTCAATTTCACAATCAGCCTGGCCATGACACTAACCAATGTCGACAGTTAAAGAAAGAAATTGAAGAATTGCTGAAACAGAATATACTGCAACAATATGTGAAGAAAGATAGAAATGACCTCTCCTCATCCACTGAGGGGCAGCTAGTTCCCGCTCGTCAATACAGCTCAGATAAAAGAACTGTAACGTAGGGAGATGAAGGGCCTATTATCAATGTCATCATAGCAGGCCCTCACCCAGCAGGCAAAAATAGGATGAGACGGGAAGACATGCTCATGCCACAAGAAAAGCCTCAAAGTGAGAGATGATTTCGGTTCTGAAAGATGCTGCCATCTAGTCCCCTCACGCCTGAGATTCGATTCCTAAAAGCCTGGGACAGCAATTACTTGCATATTTCACTTAAATACCTTGTTACAAATTTGTAAAAGAATGTTGGACGTATCATTCTTATATCAAAAGCTATTGTAAAAGTAGGGCAAATAAATAATAGAAACTATAAATCTTGTGTTTTTTACTATTACTAGTCGCTTATTTTATTTTGATATGTAAAGTACTCCGAAAGTATTGCTAAAAATGTCGATTTAAATTTGCAGGCAATTAAAATCAAGCTTACCCATCGCAATACCAAGCAATCCTTGACATCACCCAAAAGCAAGTTTTAAGCAACAAAAATTCCAGGGGTCGGATCCTATATAAGAAGTACTCTAAGCAAACAATTAATGATTCCGCTAGAGTACATTTCTTTGGATAAAGCCACCCGCCAGCAAAAGAAGATGATGCGTGCTTAAAGATGGTTCCAAGGGATTGCAAATATGGACAACCAGCAAAAAGATATGGGCGAGCAGACCAGCAACAGCAAAAGACCTCTTCAGAGGCCCATGTTTCACCACGATTGAAATAAAACTTCCAAGTGTAGAAACGTGGAAAAGCCCTCTTCGGAGGCACAACTCTTCGGAGGATAAAGACCTCGAACGGGCCTCGCCAGAAAAAGAGAGTTCTTTCTCGACATAAAGTTGTGGATTGATCGGTGATACACTCCCGTGAATCCATCTAACTAAGAGAAAGAAGCTCCAAACTTCCAGGCAAAAGCCCCACTTAGAGGCACACGTTTCACCGAGATTGAAATAAAACTTCCAAGTGTTGAAACGTGAAAAGCCCTCTTCGGAGGCCCATTTCACCACAGTTGAAATGCTAAAAGACCTCGAGCGGGCCTCGCCAGAAAAAAAGAGTTCTTTCTCGACATAAAGTTGTGGACTGATCGGTGATACACTCCCGTGAATCCATCCAACTAAGAGAAAGAAACTCCAAACTCCTAGGAAAAAGCCCTACTCAGAGGCACACATTTCACCGTGATCTGAAATAAAACTTCACACGAGTCAAAATGTGAAAAGCCCTCTTCGGAGGCCCGCTTCCCAACGAACAGGGAAAAGATAAAAGCCTCTCCCAAGTGGCAGAAACAAAAAGACCTCTTCCCAGAGGCACAATCAAACAAAAATACCTCTTCCCAGAGGCACAATCAGAAGAAAAGACCTCTTCAGAGACACACGTTACACCGAGATCGAAATAAAACTTCCAAGTGTTGAAACGTGAAAAAGCCCTCTTCGGAGGCACAAATCTTCAGAGGCACACGTTTCACCAAGATTGAAATAAAACTTCCAAGTGTTGAAACGTGAAAATGCCCTCCTCAGAGGTAAAACTTTTCAAAGAAGCATTTCAACAGAAATGCAAAACAAAGACCAAAAAGCCCTCCACTGAGGCGCAATATAAAAAAAAGGAGAAGCCCTCTTTGAAGGCACATTTTAGCTTTCAAAGGAAGATTTGTTCATCTGTTCTTGAAAATACTCTTCCTCAAAAAAGTTGAAGTGCCCTTCGGAGGCCCGCTTTACCACATAAGAGAATTCATTTTGTAAGAATATATATATGCAAAAGAAAAAGTGATATCTCCGAAGGGTGGAGCGTGAAAACTCATATGAAAAGAGCTGTACTTTATTTTGAGCAGAATAATATTCCTCCAAGTATGGAATTATTATTTTCTAGAGAATAAGAGTACAAGTCCCCTCAAAGTTGAAAATATTGCAACGAGCTTATGGTATAGGGGCAACATGGTATAGCTACATTGGTAAAAATAACGCTCAAACAACATACCACAAGCTCACTGCAATATCATATAAAGAAACTTGTACAAAAAAGAAGAGTAAATGCATTCTCAAATACAGACAGATGTTTGTACAAACAGCAAGAATCATTTTATTCAATACTGTCAAAATTTTGTACGGGTACAGGTTTCAAAATAAAAAGAAAAGCGGAGGCCGGTACTCGCACAACGTCCGGTCAGTACAAACAAAAAGCCAAAAGCAAAATGAAGAGCATAGAGACCAGTCCCATCACTTCTTCGTCCTACCACCCTTCGAGGTCTCACTTGGCCGGATAACTAATTTTTTAGGATGAGTGGTAGGAGAGGAAGGGGAAAGCGGTGCTATAGGTCCTTCTCCTGATTTCTCCTCTTCTTAGAGACTCCATGTTTCCCTCTCTTCTTTGAAGAAGACCCGCTCCCTGGAGAGAAAAGTGTAATTAGTGGCACATCATCAGAACCAGATGGTTTCGGGGTCTTCTCACCTTCTCCAAGTCCTTCTCCTCCATGTTCTTGTGAAGCATTAGGATCGTCCAAATCTCGAAGAGCTTCTATTAGCTCCTTTTGTGACCCTGGTTGAGAGACTGAAGGGGGAGTAACCTGAAGAGACGGGGGAGGAATAACTGGAGGAGGGGGAGTCTGAACGATGCTCGGCACTTTCTCTGCAGAAGAAAAGAAGTTAAAGTCAGTAAAGAGAGGAGATAAAGGCTCGTTGCGATTCAGGAAGTAGTCAAGAAGCTCATCAAACCCATAGAAAGCAAATGAGCAGTCTACTTGAGCAAGATCAGCATTAGGATTACCTGAGGAAGTAGGCTTTGCTACGTCAATCTCAAAACCCAGCGCTTCGCCGCTCTCTTGGCCTTCGTCTCCGTTATGGACAGTTGCACCTTCTGTTGTAACTTTAACAGGGAACGGAGAATGAGAACCGGAGCCTGTGATGTCAACATCGGCCGAAACCGAAGGAGGGACGGGGGCAGTTAATGGTGCTTCTTTCACAAAGTGCTGCTCCCCTGCCTCAGCTCGTGCTTTGGCAAGCTGTTCTTTTCCCCGAGCTAGGGCAGCTTGGGCAGCTATGGCGTCATTATCTAGAAAATATTCTGCAAGAGATGCTTCAGCATAGCCGACGCCTGCACCTCCAAGCATGTCAAGAATTGACTCCCAAACCTCGGCCAGGGTAATCTCGTACTTCGGTCCTAAGAATGAAAGGCTTCCACGCCACATAACGCTATGCACGTAGAAGACAAATAAAGTGGAGTTGACATTGGCTTTAGTCGCCTCATGCGACTGTTCGGTAGCCTGCCTTCCAGCGATAGCTTCATCACGTTCCTTCTCGGTCTTTAATAATTGGGCCTTTAGCCTCATAATCTCCAAATCCTGGGAGTTGACCTTCTCTCGTAACTCTGCAACCTCAGCACGATACCTTTTCGTTGTTTTCTGCTCAGCCTCAAATTGTGCCTCGGCATGTCGCTGAGCAGCGTGAGCATCGCGAACTTGCTTTTGAAGTACTTCTTCTTTTTGAGTATATGAGGTAGAAGAAGTAGCAAGCTCTTGTTTAAGTTTCTCAACTTCTGCTTCAAGCTTCTCATTGTAATCAACCATGTTCCTCATCTCAGTATCATGCTGGCTTAAAGTTTTTTGCCACTCGGCCTTATCATTTTCCATGGTCAGCATGGCCTCTATATTCATGCGGTTGACCCTCTGAAGCTCATCAACAAGCATTTTCCACCCTGACATCCGCTCGATATCAAGTCTAACAGCATCAAGATTTTGCAGCATTGCTTGTTTGTCAATAGGGACCAAGTCAAGATCGAACCGCACTCCCTTTAGGCACCAGTGCGGGAACCGGCTTTGCAGAGTAGCCGGGCCTGGTCCAATTTGGAATTTAGGCCTGTTGATTATTGTCTGAATGTCTGTCCTCTCGAGAGTAGGAGAGTCGGAAGGGATGTCAAGTGAGACGGGGGCAGTGGCCTTTTCAGAAATTGTAGATGAAGGCTTTTCACCATGTCTAGCACGCTTGCTTGGGTCCTCAACCATATGACTTTTTCCCCGGTCATCATGCGACTTTCTTTTGTGAGAGTCGTCACTTCTCTGGGAAGAATCATGGTGCTCCTCCCTTTCTCTCCTCTCATAACGCTCTTCTTGAGCCCTCCTCTCCTGAGCCTTTCGAGCGGCTCTCTCTTCGTCAGTTTCTCTGTAAACGGGAAGGTAGCGCCTATAGTCATATTGATTACGCCTCCCGTAGCGCTGAAAGTCGTCGTAATAAGAGCCGCTGCGTCCCATCGGAGAATCTGAAATTGAAAAAAGACAAGTCTTAAAAGTCTTCAGAAAAAGAAGTTAAGTACGAATAAGTGCTGAAAATCCTATGTGTGTGTGGTGTGCAAACTACACGCGTCAGGCTACAAACCACTCTTTGGCACAGGGGTGGTAGTGACTTGAGTGGCATGCGTCAAATTTTGCGGTAAAGTGGATGTCGCCTCGACAACAGGGGAAACAGCTTTAGGAACATCATCTTTAAAAAGTTCCTGTGAGGTTATGATCAGGTCACTTAGCCCCTCAAAAGTATCATCAACGGGAGTTTCTTTTTCGGCTTCCAGACTGGCCGCATCTTCAGAGCAACGAAGAGTTTCTTCCTCCTCAATAACTGGGGCAAGTGCCAATTTGCTGGATGGACCCGCAACATCGATAAGTGTGGGGCACTTCGCCAGTGAGGTTTCAGTAGAGGGCTCCTTCGGCGTAAGCTTTTCAACAGGGATTGAGACATCTGGTGCCCCCGCTGGAGAGTCGGGGACTTCATGAGGCTGAGTGGAGCGAGAAGGGTGAAGAAGTTCGAACGGGTGAAGGAATTCGTCGTTCAACAAAAATTTCATATCCCGCTCTTCAACCGTCACAGCCACGAGCCTCTCCAGAGTTGGCTTGTGGCTGGGATCTCTAGAAGGAGAGGGGAGCGCTGAAATGAAAAAATGAAGTTAACACTTGGCAATTCGGACTTCGCAAAGCTCAGAGTATAGAAGAAGTAAAGGTAGATGATCTTACTTCCTTCCCACCACACAGCATAAAATCCTGGGGGGCAGCGGACAAAGAAGAACTGAGTTAAGAACCCATGAGCAGTGTCAGGAAGGCCAACGATCAACTTGCGATTTCGGGCGCTTCTCACGACGGTGATAGAAGGGTGATCCTTAGTCCTAGTAAAGGAGCATAAGAAGCAAATCTCGTCAAAGCTTGGAAGTCGATCAAATGTTCTCCTAAACAGCACACACAACCCCATCAGGATGGCATAGCCATTAGGGTGTAGCTGGAATGGGGAGATGGCTAATTGACGAAGAAGATTCTGGAGAAAGTCGTTAAAAGGAGGAATGGCCCCGCTCAGGCACATTTGTCGATTAACCGCTACAAAGCCAGTAGGCGCCACATCAGCAGTGTTACTTTTCTTAGGAAGAATGGCATCTGCTTCAGCAATGCCAAACTGAGCACACAACTGACGAAAAACTTTGTACGATAGAGTGGTAGGGGCTCTTTCTGGAGGATTGACTAATGGAGCTGGAATAAGAGTGGCCTCTCCAACCTGGGCTGTTATATCTTCTTGCTGAGAAGTCATTCTACACAAGCAACTGGATATTCAAATGTGAAGGTGCACATTTCCTAAAAGTGTGAAGTGTTGTGCAGAACTAATAAAAATAACAAGTAAATATAACTGAAATTAAACTAGTTGACAATTGATCGATTACCAAATTTCAGGACTTGTTAATCAAAAGTTCAGGTATAGTATTAGTGCAAATTGGGCAGTTTCAGTTGACTATTTCAATGTTGCTTTAATACTTTACTTGAATTTGATGATTTAAAAGCACTTCGTTCACACAATCTATTTAAGTTGATTATCTGTTGTTAATTAATCTGCCATTTGATATGGGCAGTCAGTGGTAGTATATTCGTCCCAATTTTCTGTAAATGATGTATTGAACAGATTGTTAGCTTGCAAGTCAAAAGTGATCTGTGAAAGGATGCAGCAAAGTTTAACAGTTCAAAGTTCAAGTAACAGTTCAAAGCTCAAGCAGTTTATCCTGGCAACTCAAATTGGAAATACAATCAAGTTCTGTCAACATCTCTAAGTTTTCAAATTTTGTTCAAGTCATGAGTCGTCCACGACCTAAAAGTTAAGTCGTCCACGACCTAAAAGTTAAGTCGTCCACGACTTAAAAGATTTCCTGCAAGATTAAGTCGTTGGCTCGTTGAATCATTGGTCCTATAAGCCGCAAAGCGTGTTGAGAAGAAAAGGCTTCGGTTCTCAAAGTCCTATAGCTCGGCCGCGACTCAAAATCTATGCCGTATCCAATTAAGTCGTAAAGGGTTATAGGTCGCCCAAAATTACTGAGTCGTGTCCAAGTCAGCATTTCATTTCACTCAATCAACGAAACCACCCATCTAATCAGAAACCCTTCACCTTCTTAACCCGCTAACCCGTTAACCTCTCCACCAACACAAGCCCTGGTTTTCATATGAATACGAATCATCCAAAGACTAAATCACTGAAAATTCAATGCCTGTCACTCCAACGCAACTCGAAAATCGATTAGCTTGAAGCATTGAAGCCCACCAATCAAACGTTTAAACCTAAATCGAGCCAACTAATGTTCATCAAATATCAAAAATTCATGATGGTGCATTGCGTGGAGAGGTGGGTTAGGATGGAGAAAAATGGAATTCACAAATCAGAGATGGTAAAGGATCAGGAGAAGAAAGCAAGATCACTTACACGATGTAATCTCAAGACTAATCGGTGACTGATTGAATCAAAATCGCCTTTGGAAGCTCAGGAAAGAGTTAACGGCAAAAACAAATGAAAAGGCAGGTAATGAAAAGAAAGGAGAAGATAGACGACTTATAGTATAGAAGCCTGAAGCGACTCATACGACCTAACCTTTAGGTCGCACACGACTCAGCGACTTAGAGGGGGTTGGGTCAAAGGATAGCGACTCATCGAGTTATCAACCTACGACTTAAGGGCAGTGGAATTCGAAACGGCACGTGAGTTAAGGAAAGTCGAAGCACACGACCTACGACTTAGGCGTGAACTTCGAGGGGCAAATGTTAACTCCACTCTGCTAGCGACCCAGGAGATAACAACATGAGTTAACGACTTAAAGAGTAGTATGACTTAACGGTTTAACGAGTTAAGGGAAGCCATGACTTAACGGCTCATGAAGTGGTATGACTTACTGACATAAGGAAGCCATGACTTGGCGTGTTAAGAAAGTGGACCGACTCAACAGCCTTGAAGGGTTACCGACTTAATACCTTAAGGAAATGACCGACTCAACGACTCAAGGGAGACAGCGACTCAATGGTTCAAGGAAGGTACACGACTTAAGGCATTGACGACCTAACAACTCAGAGTACTTCACAACCTACGACTTAAGGTCTGGACGACCTAACAAGTTAAGGTCTAGACGACTTAAGAATTGAAACAGTCTAATAATTCTACGACTTAAGGAAGTCTACGACTTAAGGAAGTCTAAGACTTAAGAGATGGCACGACTTAAAAAGCAGTTCACGACTTGAGAAGTTACAACCTAACGACCCAAGGGAGTAACGGTCCGACAACCTAAAAAGTCTATGACTTAACGACTCAAGGCACGAAAAGTTAAGACAACTACACCTAAGTTGCGGCCGACTTATGACCTTCGCTAGGTCGTTCACAACCTAAGACTACAGAGGCAAATTCAATATCGCACCATGATTCATTAACTCCAGTTAAGCCACAAGCCAAGAATCGGTTTAGGTCGGCAACGACCTACGACCTATGATAAGTCGTACACAACTTAAGCAAACAAATGAGATACCGTGATACTTATGCCACATCTTGTTAACTCGGTCACGACTCAAGACTACGGAGTTAAGGTTCAGTGCCGCATCGCTTACAAGAGGGCCGGTTGACTCATTTGCGACTTAGGACTTGTGATATATCCAGAGTTCAGCAAGGATGCCTTTCCGAAGTCTCGACCCAGCATTTAAGTCACAACCGACCCACGACTTATTTTAAGTCGTCCACGACCCAACTTAGGCCGGCTACAATTTAGGACATGGTAATGTTTCCTGCCCAGAATTCTCGATAAATACATTGCCATCTCCAACTTTCAAAGGACTTTTCGGACAACTTCTTCATGCGCCGATACTCTGCCAGTTTCTAAACCGACTCTATACTTGAAGTTTCGAAGAACACTACAAGCTACTTTGAAAGATTTTCATACGTCCGACATGGATCCAAAGACTTTCATTTGCATCAAAGCTTAAGCTACTTGCTCAAAGTGTTTTGTAATTAAAGAGATTTGTACTTGAAGAGCATTGTATCGTTTTGTAACAAAATCAGTAATAAAGATACTTAAACTGGACGTAGGCTACTCCTTAAGCCGAACCACTATAAAATCGCTGTCTCTTACGGTATTTTCTGTGATTTTAGCTGATATTATGTTCCCGAACCATTGGGTGGTGCTTTCACATTCACACTTCACACACCGGGGTGTTAGCGTTCAATTTTAAGCGTTAACATCTGGCAACTAATTGGTTAATCCCCATTGATAGCAAGCTTAATTTTATTTCCTCTTCACAGCTTCAAATCCTCTACTCGAAGGCGCTCAATTTAGGGAAATTGTCAGGATCCTTCAACAGGTTCTAGGCGAGTTTAGAGAGATCGAACTGGTGATTACAGATGAAAATCTGAGGGATGTTGGGCTGATTGATGGAGATAAGAGCATTGGGCTGGAAGGATCTCTTAGGGAAGCTATAGTAAGACAAGCTAGACGAAGAGCGCCCGTAATTGCATTCGTTGAGCTGGGTGGCGAAAAAGATATGCCCACCGAAGATGAACCCATAGCCAGGCCTTCAGATTGTCCTCGACATTCAGAATTGATAAGGAAAGGCAAAGCGGTTGTTTGTAAACTTTGCAAATCTATGAGATGGAAATCCATGGTTGTGTCTCCGCCGGTCGTTGGTGTTATAATTTTGGAGGCTATTTCCTCACACATGGAGAACCCCTTCGAAGGACATGCAGATATTCCAATCCCGGACTATGTGTCGCTTTGATAAGATACCGGATTGGATGGGCTACAAAGCATTTTAGACTTAGGCAAGCCAATTCCTTCGAGTACGGTCGATACAACCGGTTGGTCAGGGGTTAACACATACATGCATACACTTCGCGAATCACACACTCAATATTCACGAGTTTTCGAATCTTTAAAGATAACTAACTTTTCCTTTCTTTTAATTTTGAAGATCCGATGTCGAAGAAATCATCTATGCTTGGTAGTCCCCACGCGGCATGCGAATCTTCCAGTTCTTATTGGGAATTTCGTAGGTGTGATTCTGACCATGAACGCCACCTTTCTAATCAAGATAGGGATTATTACGATAGAGAGAGCCAAGGAAAGGGAGAGGGAACAAGAAAGAGAAAGAGAGAGGCGAGATAGATGTCGCTCCCGATCACTCTCCTCCACCCAGAGTTTCATTGCCACCTCTCAGTTCGGGGACACAAACTGTTGCGACTTTGAGCCAATCGGTACATCTGGTAGTTCCAAGGCCTAGCGAACATCATCGTAGGACCGAGGCGGACACCTCCATTGTAGCTACTTCGGCGGTTATAGAGTTGACAGGTGGGGGAGCCGCTCGGATAGCCCGATTGAAAAGAGAGTTTGCGAACATATGCTTTGACAGCTACCATTTCCCTCTAAATTTGATGGTGCTTCTAGATGAAGCAGAAAAAGTCATTCATGATCATGTCTATCACACTTTTGGCCAATACCGAGAGTGGAAGAAAACCACTGAGAAGGCCTCGGCTGTGGTGTTCGAGCGGGACAAGAAAATTGAAGAGCATCAAGAAACCATCACCTAGAAGGATCAGATTGTCACAGTGCTTATTGAAGAGAATAATACTTTGAGGAAGTCTGAGACAGAGGCTTTGAAACAAGTTGAAGTGGCCAATAGAAAAATGGAGCAGTTGCGACAAGAACACTTAAAACCGGTGGATGATATGGGACATAGGAACGCTACAGTCACTACAGGAAAAGATAAGGCACTCCAAGAGCTGGCGGAGCTTAAAGCTAAACATGAGGAAGCCGTTAAGGAGAAAGATGAGGCTAACAAAATTGCCTAGGATGCTTGCAATCAAAATATGGAGGCTCGTAATGAGCGGCATGTGACTAAGTTAAAGGCTCAGGAGGCCGAGTCTACGGTTGAGGTTGAGGTTGAGGCCAGTGCAGTGGAGGCCAGACATGAGAGCGATATTGAAGATCTTTTAATCACCTACAATGTCAATGTCCTGAAATACCGTGACTTGAGCTGGCTCAACGATTATCCAGCTCACTGACATAGTGCTAGGTGCCTTTTTTGCCTGATGTGAAGGTAGAGCATCATACTGAAGCTCTCGATGAATTCGAACCGGAAAACTGAGTGTTGGATGAGGAAGAGAAGCGAGTTCTTCATGACGCCATTGTCATATTTAAGAAGGAGAAGCTTGCTACTCAGCACTTGAAGGTTAGAGAGGGCTCCGGTGTTGAGCATCATGATGCAAGCTTCGAGATCTCTGTGCCAAGCCAGCCTAAACCACTCCTACAGCTGATCCCCTACTTGTGCCGACCTATGAACCGGATCAGCACAAGCCAGCCTAAACCACTCCTACAGCTGATCTCTGGCCCACAAGCATGTGTTAGGAGGAACCACGGCTCCCGTCGTGAGCCAACCCGAGGAAGGTATTCTGCTCGTACCCATCCAATGTCTTGAGTACTATCAAAGGAAATTTATAATATTTTCTCTTATTTCTATTCAGTTATAGAAGCAGTGCTGACCATGCCTCCTGCAACCCAAGAATAAAACCAAGAGCAGGAGACTATCACAATGGGGCAACGACAACCACTGCTACTGCCGAGGAATTTGATGTGAGCGCTTTAGCCTTTAACCAGCAACACCCATATCGATCCACTTTCTGACTTGCAATTTTTTATGAGTGGAAGCACATTCGTGGCTAGCTCTTCGGCTCCAACTGTCAACATTCGAACTGGTATTCAAGCTGCTCATGATGACGCAATAATGGTGGAAATTAGCGCAGAGATGGCAAGCGCAACAATGTAGAGGTGGAATGGTAGGACTGGGCCCGGCCCCTTTACTCATGATCACTCTGGGTGGCACGATTATCGCTACTGGGTTTCACCCTATATCTTCTCACATGGAAAGTACCCCCATCGCTCCGACTATGCACTCTAAGAGCATCTCGATTCCGGTAATTTTGGAGGAGGAGACCGCGATACTTGCCCTATCCAGGAACAAGCCTAGTAAAGGCAAAAGCTCGAAGTGGCATCATAGTGGCAGCTCCAGTGGGTCGACGCCAAAATAGTAGAAGCTTAAGAAAAAGAAGCCCAAGGAGTAGGCATGTATCATGGAATACCTTTTTTGTTAAGTGGTTAGGAGCTTTTTTTTTCTTTCTTGTAGGCCGTGTATAGATGTGAGTTCGGTCCCAGCAGTAGGATTTTTTGCATATACTCCTAGTATCTAATTTGACTTTAAAGGATAAAGGAAATAGAATTTCCTTTTGTTCTTTGCATAACTATGAGTTTATTTTTTTAAGTGTTGCATCATTTGAGTTTTCTTTCGACACACTTGTGAAGCATCAATCTATGGATCGAACTTGTGCTCGGTTGTCAAGTCTTAGAGTCATGGCTTTGGGTCATAACCAAAAAGTCAAGTCGATTCTCAAAATTATGTTTTCTCGTTTACCAGTTGGTGTTGGGGTCATGCCCCCAGTCCTGGAGACGAGCCGAAGTGGTCAGAAGATGGTTGCTTTTCACCTTCGACAATTTTATTTATTCAAAACTAAGTTGTTGTGAGATGAGTTTGAGTGGTCGGATCACATTTGCTCATGTATTGACAAACGCATCCACACTTTGGGGATTGAACTCGCATGCGGACAGTCGATCACGCTTGCTTAATGTTTAAAGATACTACCACGCTTCTGAGACTTAAGCTGTTTTTCGCGCAGTCAATCACACCCGTTTTAATAATTGGAATTGCATCCACACTCTGGGAACTTAGATTGAATTATGGGCGGTAAGTTACACCTAGTTGAAGTTTATATTCTAGTCCATGCTTTGGGGACTTAGAGTTAGTTATGGGTAGTCAGTTACACCCAGTTGAAGTTTATACTCCAGTCCAAGCTTTGGGGATTTAGGGTTAGTTAACATACGGTCGATCACATCTATTTTAAATTTTTCTATTTTTCATTTGCACTCTAGGAATGATAGATTTATCATGATCATGGGCGGTTGGGTCACATCCATCCTGAGTTAACAAGTGAGGTCATTAGGTGGACGGATCCGCACTACTCAAGCTTGTGAGTATGGAGGGCGAGGTTGTTAGATGGATGGATCCATCCTCCTCGTGCTTGGATTGAACATGGGCAAAGTCATTAGGTGGACGAATCCACCCTCTTTAAGCCCACATTCATAAGTTTATACTCTAGCTCGCACTCTAGATGCCGTAGTTAGTTAGAGGATTGTCATGTATCAATCCTTTTTGGCTTTAGTGTGATAGCTTGCCTCCAAGCTCGGGTTTCACTTAGTGAGTGATAGGTCATATCACAGTCGATACCTATTTGAATAACTCCCACCATAGGGTGGAACGTAGCTCTTCGGGCATTGTGATTGTTGTATGATGCACTTTAAGAATCATTGCTCTGGCTCGAAGAGATTGCATTTTATTGCTGAAATAAGAAAGTACGAAAAAGTCAGTTGCCTTATTACAAGTTCAAATTTCGAAATGCATAAACAAATTTCAAAGGAGAAGAAGACTAAATGAATAAACAAAGACTATTATGTGTAGTAGCAACAATGACTTTTGTTGTTCCAAGCTTTTGGAAAGATAAGACCATTGACGGTTGATAACTTGAATATCCCATCTTCGAGTCTATGTTCAATAACATACGGTCTTCCCACGTTGGCTTCATATGCGAAGGTACCGGGTAAATTCTCTTGAGCATGAGATTGCCAAGTTCAAAGGTTTGGGGTCGGACCTTAGCATTGTACAACCGAACAACCCGACTTCGGTGTGCGGCTGCCCTCAAATCAGCCACTTCATACTTCTTATCTAATAAATCCAAAGATTCGGCAAGCAATATAGATTTTGTCGTCAGATTATAGCATGTCACACGATGAGAAGGTACTTCCTACTCGAATGAAATAACTGTTTCTGAGGCGTAGGAAAGTGAAAATAGAGTGTGGCTGGTCGCGGACTTGTGGATTGTTTGATATGCCCATAGGGCCATAGGAAGTTCATTGACCCATTTTCCCCAATCCTTTTCATTCTTGTACTCGACATTATCGAATTAGGCTTTGTTGTTAGTAATGATGGCATGTAGGAGACCAAATCGAGAGAAAATGTTGCGTACTACAAATTTGATCACTTTCTTCGTCGTGATAGTAGCAAGAGGCTCGACTTTTGCCTATTTGGTAAGTAATCAACTGCAACGATGGCGTACTTTGCACCACCTTTAGCCAGAGGCAGAGACCTAATAATATCGACATCCCATATTGTGAATGGCCATGGACTGGCCATTTAGGTTATTTCAGTAGGAGGAGCTCTTGGAATCCGAGCATGCTTCTGACGTCTGTCACATTTCTTGGCATAATCTGACGCGTCTCGTTTAACTGTTGACCAATTATATCCATATTAGTGTATTTACTTAACAAGTGCTTACCCCCCAGTATAATCGCCACATTCTCCTTCGTGCATATCATGTGATACTCATTTGATTTCATCGTGGAAGGTGCATCGGAGTAAAGGAACAGGGTATCCTCTTCTATACACGACTCTATTCTAAATAGTGAATCGCAAATCCTTTCGGAGAACTTGTGTTTTCTCACTCCTGCAATTTGGTAGGGTCCCACGCTCGATATATTTCCTAAATTAAATCATCCGTGATTCATTATCGGATATGATTTCATGTACCCAATCAATCTCCATTTGATCAATACTCGGGGAAGATAGCATCTCAACTGGAACAAGTCCCATTTGATGTGCCTCACCGGTGCTGGCTAATTTTTCCAAGGAATCGGCCTTTTGATTATGTTCTTGGGGTATGCAATGGTTGGCATAATAATCGAACTGGCCTGGTATTCCCCCGGAACTTGACACACGACCAATTGTGAATCGCAATAAAACTCCATAGCAATATTTCCTAAACATTTAGAAAGCTTGAGTCCGACGAGCAGGGCTTCATATTCAGCCCCGTTGTTGGTTGCACTAAAATCAAACTTTAAAGCATAGCATATAGATTGGCCTAAAGGAGTCTCGAGTACAATTCCAACGCCCGAGCAGCGGTCATTTGATGCGCCATCAGAATGCAGCTTCAAGACATATTTGGGAGACTTATTGGCTTCAGGCAAGTACTTTGGGATAGTGAATTTGATGATGAAGTCCTCCAGGACGTGCCCTTGAATAGCTCGCCTCAGTGTGTAAGTGATGTCGAACTGACTCAACTCGATATTCCACTTGAGTAACCTACCGGACGTCTCAGGTTGCGTAAGGACCATTTGTAATGGCAGGTCATTGTAGATAGTGATAGGATGAGCCTAGAAATATTGGCAAAGCTTCCTTGAGGCAATAAAAAGATGCTAAGCTAACTTCTTCAACTTTGGATAATTTCTCTCCGCTCAGGTCAATCATTTGTTGATGTAATAGGCTGGCCGTTTTATCCAATCCTTCTCCCAAATCAAAGTAGCACTGATTGCATTTTTTGACACTACCAAGTTGATGTACAATCTCTCGTGATCAATAGGCTTTGATAGAATAGGTGGTTCGAATAGATGTTGAACCAGTGATTGGAATGCGCCTTCACACTCTATGGTCCATTCAAAAATCCGTTTCCCTTTCTTGATTAGGTCGAAGGAGGAAACGCATTTGTCGGTGGAATTTTAGATGAACCTTCTTAGTACCGCTACCTTTCTGTTGAGACTCTGAACTTGCTTTATGTTCCTTGGAGTCTCAAGATTCCTAATTGCCTAGATTTTCTTAGGATTGGCTTCGATTCCCCGAGCATTAACGATTAATTTAAGGAACTTTCGAACGCAGCACCATAGTGACACTTCAACGGGTAGAGCTTCATTCTATACTCTCAGAGGATGTTGAACATCGTTTCCATGTCTTTGATAAGATTGGTGGAGAATCGTGACTTTACAAGCATGTCGTCCACATATACCTCCATAGTTTTTCCAATCTGGTTAGCAAACACTTGATTGACTAGCCATTGGTAAGTTGCTCCAAACGTTTTTGATTTCAAATGGCATGACTATGTAGTAGTAAAGTCCTAAATCGGTGACATAGCTGGTGTACTCCTGATTAGGTTGATGCATGGGAATTTGATTGTAGCCAAAATATGCATCCATGAAAGATAAGAGCTCGTGTCCGGTTGTTGGGTCTACAAGTTGATCAATCTGAGGGAGTGAAAAACTGTCGTTAGGCCAAGATTTATTCAAGTTTGAGTAGTCAACGCTGGTTCTCTATTTCTTGTTAGGTTTCCTGATAAGTGCAGGGTTGGACACCCATTTTGGGTATAGCACATCTCCGATAAACTCGTTTAACTTGAGTTTGTCTACCTCTTCCTTTAGGGTGGCAGATCTCTCTGGAACCATACCATGCCTTTTTTGCTTGACCGATACATGCCACGGGTCAATATTCAACGTGTGGCTCACGATGTCCTGTGAGATCCTACACATGTCAGAGTGCGTCCAGGCGAACACATCGAGGTTTGCCCGGAGAAATTCAACCAATTCCTCCTTCATCTGTTGGCTTAGCTGAGATTCAAACTTTATCATTCTAGAATCGTCATCTTATCGATTGGAACACCAATCGTCAGCTCTACCAGAGAAGCCTGACTGTCTTTGACTTCGTCCTCGCTTTCATTATCTCTTGGGTCAAGACCTCTTGGGAATTATTTGTGATGCCCGAGACTAGGCCCAGGCATTAACTATCAATTATTTGCAAACAGAAGTAGAGAGATTCCAATACGCCCTTTCCCTTCACTTTTCGCTATGCCTTCCCCAACTCAGCAACATAACAGGCCCATCCAGCAACATGGTCTCCATGAACCGACTCCGACCCCATTGCCGATAGGGAATTTTAAAGTCAAACACCAAGGGGCGATAGCAGCCCTGAACTCAGCTAGGGCTGGTCGGCCCAAGAAAGCGTTGTATAGTGAATCAATATCCAATACAATAAACTGCAGCATCCAGTCTCTCCGGCACTCTCCAACTCCCAACTCCACTGGTAACTCCACCACATAGTGGGTATAGTCACACTTCCATTGAAGCCATAAACACGAGACTGACAAGGCTTCAAATCCTTTACTTCAATCTTCATTTGATCATAGGCTCGCTTAAAGAGTATGTTCACTGAACTTCCACTTTCCACTAAGATCCTCTTCATCCTAGCAGGACCTTTTTGAGCTGAAATGACTAGTGGATTGATGGTAGGGGCTTCCATTCTGTCGGCATCCCTGTCTCAAAAAACGATGTCATCTGCAATAGTGTACTTGTTGTTTGACGAGGCCCCATTTTTGAAGTTTCTCCAACATTCGAAGCTAGGATGCCTAGTAGAGCTGGCATACGACTCCAATCACTCTAGCTCCGATCTGTTGGATGGGGACCACCACTAACAGTGTTAATAACTAACCTACTACTAGTATGCGTGCATTCCTCGGTCTAACCTGATTTGGTATATGATTTTGATTCGATGAGCCTACACCTAAAACCTACGGCGCGTGAACAAACTGCTCCAACTTTCTTTCTCGATTCAACTTCTTGATAATATGCTGTAGATGAGGACACTCATTCGTATTGTCGCCATAACTATCATGAAATCTACTAACTTCCTAGTTTGAATTTGTCCCTCGAACGATTGATTCAGAGCAGGTTTCTTATATCGGATAGTATTAGAAGTTTACAAGTACGCATTTTACATGGATTTATTTAAAGGAGTATAAATGTCAAACATAGGAGCTTTATGTCGATTCTGATCTCGCTTCTTACCCTGATTTCCATTGTCTTTCTCCTGATTTTTCTTATTCTGTATATTTAACTACAAATTTCCGAAACTCTCCCCAGTTTGTTTCACAGCGACATTACTTTGGATTCATTCCACTCTTGGTCCTGTGTCATCCTTTTTCCTAGATTTTTTCGCATCCTCTGTCCTAAAAAACTGAGCTTCCTTGGAATAGAAATGGTCCAATGACGCATGGGGTTTCCTAGCCAACTAGGATCGATTCCCTTATTCAGTGCCATCAATATGAAATTATCATTTGGGTTACTAATCTCTACACAAGCGGCATGGAACCTTTCTAGGTAGCACCCGAGTGTCTTTCCAGGTGCTTAAGTGACACTAGACAAGGTATTAACATTGTTGGGCCATGTGACATGCATGCGAAACTACTCGACAAACTTCATAGCCAACTGGTCGAAACATGAAATAAATCGGGGTGGAAGGCGAGTAAACCACATAGTTGCGATGCCATCTAGTGAAATTGGGAAACTTCGGCACTTGACCGCATCATCATCCTATGTGGCATTAATCAACCATTCATAATTTAAAATGTGTTGGTTAGGGTCAGAGCTCCCTTCGTAAACAGGTAGAGTAGGCATTCTAAATTGCCAGGCGGTTCAGCGTAGAGGATTCATCGGTGAAAGGCATATGATTTTGGTAGATTCCACATTCGTCGTTGGTGAGGCCCAGGCTCTCGCGGATCATCTAGGGGATCATAATTGGGATATCTGGCATTTGTACATTCTGGGCATGCTGGGCCAAGTTGTGGTTGGGTTACACAACGCGACGATGCTCTGGGCGCAGTCAACGGTCCATATCTCACCTCCTTGGCTCTAGGTCTTCGGTTATATAGGGTTCAGGAGTGTTGTCGCGTTTGCGAAGGGTTGGATCCGCTAGGTTCCTAGTGTCAGCTTCCAAGTCGATGACAGCGGCAGTGGCGCGGTTGTCAATAACATGATAGGGAACCGTCCCTCCTTAGGAGGAGGGTCTGGTCTGGTGGCTGGTTGATGGACCAACACTTCCTTGTCTAAGATTCAAAGTGTACTGTTGCCAGGTAGACTATGCATAGCTTCCATCCAGCCATGGGCATGTGGATCTGTGATTGCAATAAGAGGTAGCTGAACTTTCAGTAGATGAGTAGAAAGCCTGCCCTTGTCCAGATCTTCTTCGTCATTCTCGGTTTAGTCGATCAGTTAACTTCATGTTGGCACGAATCTTCTAGGTAAGCTGCTAGCGGTTTTGGGTCAGCTCTTGCAAAAGTAGCTGGAACTCCTCCCAGGTGATAGGGTCATGTGGATCAAAGGTCCACCAGCATTCTGGTCTGTAGAGGGAAGTTATGCAAGGTTCTGCCTATCCCGTCCTTCTGGATCTGCATTGGTTAAGGTAATCTTTGTAGCGACCATAGTAAATAACAAATTTCACTCCTAGACTTGATGCAAATCTGAATTAGATGGAAGAACTTCTAGGCTTGAGATCCTGATCTTCTTCTTAGATTCTTTCAATCTGATATCGGTAGTAGATACAACGAGCAAGAGAAAAGTTGGTTTTCTCATTGAAAGCACCAAAGTGTTTGTACCAAATTTGGAAACAACACTCTTTAGATGTGTTTGTAAAGATAAAATGAAGAAAGTAAATGTAAAATGAGGCAGATCTAATGAACATTCGAATCAATAGATAAGAAAAAGTACATAAACACATAATTTTAGAGTGGTTCGGCGTATGGCCAATGTCCACTATAAAAAGATTGATGTTTATTGATTATAACTCGCTGCTTACAAGTGAATTACAATAGTACAATCAAAGTATGATAGCTATTTAGATAGAGTATCGACATAGAGAAGCCAAAAGTCCATTTTCTGTAGGTTTAAGGTCACTATTTATAGGCACAGGCAGCAAATATCTCACCCAGATCTCCGAAGACTTCTCTCACATGGGTGGGCCCACGGGATCGATCCCTGGTGATGTCAACTCGACCAAGATCAATACGTACCGAGTTCGTATCGATCGGGAATTGGTCCTTTCTGGATGGGATCAATCAGGTACATTCTTAAGGTTGTACGCAAATTCTTATGAAAATTTGATGGCATTTGGACTTGTAGATCTCGAGTTATGGTCGATGCAAGTTTGGATTTGCAATGTGTAGCCGAGCTCATATTGCTTCCATTCATATTGATCCTGTTTGTATCGCTTCTAGACACGTGATGGTCAATGATGTGGCGCTATCTTCCAAGATTGATCAACTTTTCATGCCGAGTGACCGAGCCCTCCACTCGACCAAGTTTTGTTCGTATCCATCCAAAGAACAATCTTTGTATCGATGGGTAGAGAATCAATTTCGTATCGATGCATGTCTATGCTTTTCGTATCGATCTTATATGGTCCTTTTCATATCGCTCCAAACTGCTACAGTCGTGTCGATCTTTGGAATGTTGTTTTATATCGTCAAGGGATGGATTTGTATCGATATTGACCAATCGATATGAATCATTTCATCTGTGACCTGTACGAATAAGGCAGTTGATGGAAGCGACATGCTACAAGTTTTGAGCGATGGATATGAAGCTTGGTAGATGTGATGGATACGACCGAGGCCCGCTGGATGGATTCGAATGGAGTGGATATGAAGAAGGTATTTAACTATGAGGGGATTGATATGAACGCGAGTTCTCTCCATGGAACAAACTGGTTGGGATCCCCTTTACTCTTATGGTTTCAAGCAAGTTGATTATGAAGAAGAAGGCTAAGGTTTGATGGATACGAATTTGAGGGATATGAATTGATGTCTTCCAAGTGAATCTTAATTAATCCATAACTCGAGCATACGAACTCCGATTGATATGAAATTTGAAATGTTGGCTTTCATAGCTTTGCTTGTCGTGTCATGCTGATTATAGCTCGATCTGGACTAAGGCAAAATTTACCAGTATCCATAGTGAACCTATGTATAACCAATCTTCAGGATGAACCGTCTTTGGTTTCCAGTCAAGTCCTGGGTGCCATGGCCTTGCCAAAAGGCAGGATAACAACAACAACTTTGACAAAGTTAACCATGAAGGATGTGAAGTATGTATGGTTTTATAAATATGAGGAAGCATTCCTTATTGTTGACCCATGCACTTGTGTTAGTTGTTCTTGATAGAAACCATGGGTTGGTGCTGCATAAAGATGCATGTGGAACAGGATTAGGAGCTATGTTGATGCAGAAGATTAAAGTGATTGCTTACGCTTCACGACAACTTAAAATGCATGAAGTAAGATATCCTACTTAAGATTTAGAGTTGGCTGCTATGATATTTGCATTGAATACTTGGAGGCATTATCACACAGGGGAGAGATTCGAGCTATATACAAATCATAAGTCTTTAAGGTAATTATTCTCTTATAAGGAGCTGAATATAAGGCAATAGAAGTGGGTGGAGTTTTCAGCTACTTATGATTTTGGTATAGAGTATACTCATGGGAAAGGAAATAAAGTAGCAAATGCTCTTAGTAGAAGAAATCAGAATGTGGTATTAGCTATGTTGGAAAAATGGAAGGATTTAGAAGCTTTGACTACTTGTACTGTGCAGTTAAGATCGATTGCTAGTCTAGTTAGATTACTGCCATGTTATCCTGTTTGGAAGTTCGACCTGTATAGATCGAGAGGATTGCTTCTCAGCAGAAGGAGGATCCATTATTAGCCGAGAAGATTAGAAGGCAAGAGGCTAGAACTAAGATCGATGATCTAAAGGATTTTAGACTTGACCAAAGAGGATGGTTAGGAAAGGAAGGATTGTTTTTTTGTTTCAAATGTTGAGGAGCTAAGGAAGGAAGTTCTTGAGGAATGTCATCAATCCAAATTTATGATTCGTCCTGGAGGGACAAAGATGTATCAAGATATGAAGAGGAGCTTCTATTAGGAAGGTATGAAGAGGGATGTCGGCTTGTGCGTTAGGCAAAGTGCAAATTGTCAATAAGTGAAAGTCGAACATCAAAAGCCGAGTGAATTACTTCAACCTTTAGAGATTCCATTTGTAAATGTGATTCGATATCCATGGATTTTTCGGTTGGGTTGCCAAGGTCAAGTAGGGGAAAAGAAAGTATATGGGTCATAATGCAAAGGTTGACCAAGAGTGCCCATTTCATTCCAATTAAGTCAACGAGGACGACACTTGTTTTAGCTAAGTTGTTCATAAAGAACATAGTTAGACTACATGAAATTCCTAGTAGTATAGTCAGTTACAGAGACGCTTTGTTCACTAGTGAATTCGGGAAGAGTCTACAGGAGTTATTAGGTACCAAGCTTAAGATGAGTACGTATAACCCTCAAATTGATTGGCAGACAAAGAGAGCCAATGAAGTACTTGAAGATTTATTAAGAGCTTGTGTATTTGACTTTGGTTGATCTTGGGAGGATCACCTACATTTGGTTGAGTTTTCCTATAACAATAGTTATCATACTGGTACAGGAATGACACCTTTTGAAGCTTTGTATCGAAGGCCATGCAAATAACCCGCATATTGGTTGGAGACCGGAGATAGATTGGTCTTAGGTGCAGATATAGTTAGAGAGGTGACAAAGAAGATTGAGTTGATCCATGAAAGGATGAAGAAAGTTCAGTCCAGATAGAAGAGTTACGCATATAAGAGTAAAAACCTAGAATTCTCAATTGGAGATAAAGTTTTCATTAAGATATCACTGATGAAGGGTGTGGTACGATTTGGAAAGTGAAGGAAACGGGCATCGAGATATGTTGGTCTGTTGAAGATTATAGAAAGGATTGGAAAGCTCATATACAGAATAGAGTTGCCGAGCAATATGGCAGGTGTCCATAATGTGCTTTATGTGTCTCAACTCCACAAATATGTGCATGATCTAGAGACTACTATTCCTCCAATAGGGTTGGAAGATCTAATAGTAGAGCCAAATTTGACTTTTGTCAGACAACCAGTTCAGGTTGTAGCAAGAGATGAGAAAAGATTGAGGAACAAGATATTTAAGTTGGTGATAGTTCAACAGAGCGACAATGAGAAGGACTGTACTTGGGAGATAGAGGATAGGATTAAATATACTTATCCTGATCTTCTTTGAGAGTATATCTATACTAGATTTTTGTAGATTGTTGCTAGTCAG
The DNA here is from genome assembly GCA_030765085.1 of Allium cepa. Classification (NCBI taxonomy): domain Eukaryota; kingdom Viridiplantae; phylum Streptophyta; class Magnoliopsida; order Asparagales; family Amaryllidaceae; genus Allium; species Allium cepa. The sequence continues at coordinate 510,670,974 of CM060945.1, forward strand.
GTAGGCTAGTATGGTTGTTAAGAGTTGTTACAAATGATTGCCATGTCTAGTATTTAGTCCTTACTGAATATCGAGGATGAAATTATTTATGGAGGGGAGCCTGTAACACCCCTAACTTTTAATAACATTATTCAGTAGTTAATTAGATAAATTAAATAGAATAATGTGAATTATTAGAGTGATATGTGGATTGAAATTTGATAATAAACAAAGGGCCATGTTTAATTATTTAAATGGGCTTAAGAATGGCTTATAGGCTAATTAATTTACATAAAGGCTTATTAGGAAATAGCTACACCTTATTACCATAACCTTTATAACTCACATTTCATTTTTTGTCACGTTCATTTTTTACAAAATATAAAACGTAAACAAAAGAAAAGCAAAGCCGACCATTAGGAGAAAATCAATTTAAAGCTAAGGATTCAAGCTAGGGGAAATTAATCTTAATCAAATCTCTAGTTCCTTATCCTAATTATGGTGATAATAATCTAAATCATCTCTATTTTGTTTTATGATCATATGTTTTCGGGTTTAAGATTAAATCCTTTATTATAATGATTTTTTATTGACGATATACTTGGATTTGGATATGTTGGATTCAAACAAAATAACTTGATAATTGTTTTACAGGGTTTTAACGGTAAAACCGATTATAATGGTTTTCATATGCCATAAGAAAATTTTATGTCAAGTAAAACATGATTTTAGAGATGGGTTATAATTTTTATAATTTACCAAGCTATGGAAAATTTATTATGAATTATTAAAATAATATATGAATAATTGGGTTTCGAAAATTATTTCAATTGTTTTACGAAGAATTTGGGTCTGGAATTTTTATATGTTAGATAACATATTGAAAGTGAATTTCTATAATTTTTGGGACTTTTCCTAAGTAATTTACTATGGAAATAAAATTATTTTGGATGAAGGACTTAATTGTTTTATTGGTTTTTCTTAATGGAAGGGTTTATTTGTTAAATTAATCGACGTCTAGATCTAAAATAACGCGGTAGTTATTTTGTAAAGAAATTTAAAAGTCACGACAACCAATCAAATGTATACAAGTAGGTAGGTTAATTATAAAGTATTTACTTTAATGGCCAATAAATTAGTCTTTACCCAGAAAAGTTGGTTTCGCTTATTTCAGAAGCACCTTTCGACCCATTACTTCCATTTCGACGAAGTCGAAACCTACCAAAGCTGAAACCAATACATAAGGTATCACAATGATGGTATGTAGTGGATTGGAGAGAGGCAAAAGATATGGTATTGAAACTACTGCTTTCTATGGGGTCAAAACCTTTTTTTGGCTTTCCAAAGATAAGCGCTTGCCTTGTTTCATAAAGAGTGCTTTCGACCAAGTCGAAAGCTTTTCTTTCGGTTCTGTTGCCGCCTCTTTGTCTAAGTGGAGCTTTCAAATGAGTTCCTTTGTAACGACCCATACTTTTGGCTATTTTAAATTATTAAATTTAGGGTAATTATTAGATAATTACGGGTAGAAATAAAATTTTAAAGATTTATTAATATTGGTTTATTGGATAATTAAATTATTTAAAATTTAATATTGGAAATTTTTGAATAATTTAATCCTGGATTTAAGATGATTAAAAATGATATCCGAAATTGATTCAATTTTTTTTATATAAATACGAATGAAGATAGTTAACATTTAAAATTGGATTTCAATGTGAATAATTAGAATTTGGAAATTTTATATATTAATTGAAAAGTAAAAATATCAATTTTGGTCACTGTCTCAGATTACGACGAAACCAATTTCATCGGATCCATAATAGTGAATTACTGTAAGATTTAAAGTTTCACGGCGATCGGACTTGTCATTTGGCCGTGCGAGCTTGAAACACATAGAAATCAATTTAATGAATTCGATAAAATAAATTGACTTTGAAAATCTATCTTCCATGTACGATCGAATTAGGCCTTGAAACTAGGTCCATTGCGTTCGGAATGAGGGTAAAACATAATAAATTCCAGGCGGCATGTCTCGATTGGAGTTCAGACAATTTTGGACCAAACTATATAAATACGCATGCATATCGAGAAAATTACTATTATTATTTCTGAAAACCTTAGCCGCCGGTTCTTTAATGGCCGAAAATTCACCAACTTCCCTTCTTAATTTCTCTTGATCCATTCATCGAAATTAAAAACTTCCAATATGAAAGTTGTAGATCTGGACAGGCTGTTTAAATCAATATGGTTGATCGATTGCTATCACGTCTTGGATTCACCAGAATCTGGCTTTTAGTGTCGTGCGTTCTTATCGGTTTTCATGATGAACGGAGGCAGCGTGTTTGAAGGCGTTCATGGTGGAGTGGACCGAGGCGCTCGAGATAGTCACCCTTGATCAAAGTCTGATCGTTTCTCGTGGTGTGCTTGCATGAGATCATAGCGTGCGTATGGGTTTATTGAAGCCGTTTAATTTGGGAAGAAAAGGTATATGTATTATTTTATTTTTTATTATTAATTAATTATTTTATATGAAAATTCAAATGTTCTAACGTGTATAACTTTTGCAAACGAGCTCAGACCAACGTCTGGTTTTCTCAGTTGCGTTCGTATCGAAATTCCGTACAAAATGGAACAAGTTTGGTCGAGTTCTGACTGTTCAAATTTAGGCCTTTATTTGGATTTTAAATTGCTGACAAATGAAAGGTGAGTGTTTATGTGCTCACAATTGACTAAAATAATTTTTTTGTTAGTTAAATTTATATTATGAAGTGATATGAAATTTATTGGTTTTCGTTTGGCAGGTTTAATTATCATTTATATTGATATCAAATTTAATTGATGGGATTTAAATTGACCGTTAAAATAAATTTAAATTAATTGGTAGTATTATATTCAATATCGATAATTATAAAATTGTTGCGAAATATATTGACTATATAGGTGATTGGTTATGATGGATGCTATTGGTTGTTAATTTTGATGTTTATTTATTTTAATACTTCGTGTTATCATCATGTATGTAATTTATAGTATATAAGACTGTAATTGAATTATTTTGAGTAAACTAAAAAATAGGTTGAAATGATAAATACCCACCCTTGAAACTAAATTGAAATAATTATCCACTTGGCCATAGGTTAGAAAATTTTGTACGGACACCGAGTTGGTTAAATTAAATTATTTTAAAAATTGTTTCGAAATAATTTAAATGAATTGATTTTAAGGATAAAATCCAATTTATGGAAATTGAATTATTTTGAATTGGAGCTCAAAATGTTGGAATTTAAACTTGGTAAACGAAATTGTTTAATTAATCGAAGTTTAGATTTTTAAGTTAAAAATTGAAATACGGCGTACTTTTCAGGAGTTGATTTGTTTTGAAAGATTGGACTTTTATTCGAACTTTGAATATTTCTAAGAAAAACTGATATGAAATGATATTTCAAGTTTGAGTTTGGAATTGAAAATTTGGATTTAAAATTTGGTATTGAAAGTAAATTTGATTTAAGTGTTTAAATCGATATTTTGAAATTGAATTTGGAATTGGATTTGAAATTAATTTGAAATCGGAAATTAAGTGAAATTGGAATTTAAATTAATTTGGAATTGGAAATTAATTTGAAATTGAGATTTAAATTAATTTGGAATTGGAATTGAAATTTATAGAAATTTGTGAATTGAAATCGAAATTTATGTGGAATCGAAATTTATTCGAGTTGGAATCGGAATTGAATCGATTAAATCGAAATGGAATTTGGAATTGATTTGGGTAGGAAGTTGGAAATTTGATCGTTTAATTTTGGAATTATTTTTAAAATGAATATTTTAGTACAAATGATTTAAAATCTACATTCCTTGAATATTCAAATTATTTTGATTTTCCTAACTATTTTACTATGTAAACCATTTTTATATTCAAATTATTTCGATTAAACTATTTAATATTTTCTGTTAAACTATTTTAACTATTTAACTATTTAAAACTTTTTAAACTATTTTCTAAAATTCAAATTGGTTAAAGGGTAAATTATTTATATATAAATCTTGGATTTAAATACGAACTAGGTTAAAGTGTATATTATAACCTAAATTGAATTTGAATCAAAATTTTGGAAGTGGAATCGATTTATCGGACAAAATTGAACTTTTTGAATATATAATAATTTCTAAATGGAACTGATGTTGAAGTGAATATATGATGATTTCAAAATGGATTTTGATTTTAGAAGCTAATATAATACTTTGATATAAAGTACGAATTGTTTTTGAAATATAAAAGAACCAACCGGTGTGTAAAATGACAATTGGTTGTTAAAGAGACCGGGGCCTCTTATTGGAATACTCTCTTTCAACATTGGAACCACTTTAACAACTGTGTATGCGGTGGATGATATCCAGAATGTAGTGGTTGAATTGGTGACATTTACTAGAATGAAGTAAGAGAACGATGACGAATATCCTTGACATTCGTGTCATAATTAAAAAGACTAAAACAAGAGCCTACGTCTAGACAATGAGGTTAGCTACCTCTAGTGACGTTGATCCCTCATATTACTATCGTGGTTTCGGATTCTATGAGTGCACCTTATTTCTCATTTGGATTGATTGTCGCGGTCGGCCACGGATGGGTTACGACCTGCCAGAAAGGGTAAACTGGTAGAATCCTACCTTGGGCATTGCCTCACGTGCCTTGTCATATTTACCTCTATACGAGCCCATTACAACTTTGGTTTAAACTGTATAAAATGGGTTATGGTGGATCAATGTAAAGCCTTAATGCTATTTTGATATTTATTTTACTGATAAACATTATCTATTATAGCGTATACTATTATATACAAATAGTTTAACGGATCCTTAGGAGATGGAAAATCCCGTAACATCTCTTAAGTTATTGCACTCATATTTGTGATATTGATTTGACTTACATAAGAGTATTTTATTCCTGAATTGCGTGTTTTGTCTTTTCATTAAGCTCGGATCAGTCTTGAGTTTTTTTCAGCGTATTAATGACTATTCTCTAGAGGACGAAGACAGAGTTTTGGTATACTGTTATTATTACTGCCCCCTGCATCATGCTATTCTGCTGTATTGTTTATTTATCCCTGATGTATATGCATATAAATCTGATGAATGTGTATAGATTAAAATCAAATGTATAATAAATAGCTTCATGAATTGTTATTTGATTATTATATTTTATCGGTTCCGCTGTGAGATTCTGGGTTTTGCTTTCTTCTTCTCTTCTTATTTTTCTTATTTAACCCCATTGATTATATACGTTTTGGATTGTTTAAGTCGGGCGTGTGTGGATTATTGTCGATTTCAACCTTCCAAAACCTGGGTCGTCAAAGTTGGTATCAAAGCGAAGGTTTAGCGATAATCATGACTTTGTGGGGTTTGACTCATTAGAGATAGGGTATTAATACCCTAGAATGAGTTAGTTTGAGTCTATATACGAGAGGGCATACTTGTTAGTGTTATAAATTGTTTTGTATTATGTTTACTTATTCATTGAGTTGTTTATGAATTCTAGTCGTTGTGCGGGACGCCACGCCATCGATAGGGGTTTCTAAACACTTAAACGAGGCAAGTCGACATAATACTATTTTAAAATATGGTAAATGAAATAAATTTTACCTAAAACTATAATATTATATATTAATAAAATTATTGTTAGGAAATAATAATATTTAGTGATCATCGATTATTGGTGGAATTAAAAAAATAAAATGAATATTTAATGGATTTTATTTTATAAAGCATTTGATAATTATATTGACTGGAAATCAATTAGAATAATAATTGGTTAAAATGATCAAGTTGTAAATTAATGAACTAGTTTGGTAATAAGTTAAGGAAAATTGTATAGAAGTGAAAAATAAAAGAAAAGAAAATTTGAGAAATTGGGAATTTTAGAATTTTAAATTCTTTTATTTTCAAATTTTTTTTCGAAGCCTTAAAAATTAAAATTAATTTTATTTGAAAAGTTTTGACTAGAAAAATATTTTGAAAGGATTTTTGAAGTAATAAAAGCATTAAGCTCGCTTCATCCTTGGGAAATAATTCTGGTGATGAAAGCAGCATCGCCAGTGTTCATTTTCGAGTTTTTGAGTGAGAATTGAGACCTAAAGAAATTTATTTTCGATTAAAACATGTTTGGATTGTGGAAAAATATCCTATGTATGACCTAATAAATATCTGAAAATAGTTTGGAACTTATAATTGGAAATAATATATAAGAAATGGCTTTGTAATTTATAAAATTAAATATGAAAGTAATAGTTACAACTTGTAAATTTGAAAAAGAAAGTTAAAAAAATGATTTTTTGAACTGGTGAATATTTTTTTAGTTAAGCGGATAAAAGAAATCTGAATTCGAGAAATGAAATAAAATAATTAACTCGGAAAATGTTGATTAAATGTAGTTAGAAAAATTAAGTAAAATGTATTTGAAATAAATTATGTTAACCTATTCTGAATAGCGACCTAACCAGTTGAAGAGCCTAGCGACCTAATCAGTTAAAGGACTCAACGACCTAATGGTCCGAAGCCTCCAGCGAGTTAGTGTGGCAACAGTCAGCGACCTAAAGACACAACGACCTAACGACCTAAAGCATGAGCGAGTTTACGACCTAAAGCATGAGCAAGCTAACAAATATGACCTAGCGACCTAAAGCATAAAAAGACTCAGCAAGGACCGCGACCTAACGAGCTAATGGTCCAGCGAGTTAATGAGATAAAACATCCAACGAGCTAACAAGAGCAGCAAGTTGAGCGACCTAATGACTTAACGACCCAAAGACCCCTAACGACCTAGCGACCTAATGGGTTAGGACAGAGCAAGGCCGCGTGCATACTACCTCTTCATTAGGTCGCTCGAGACCTAAGCCGACCGAGACAACTCCTTATACCACAACTTCCTATGCCGCTTCTCCCTAGGTCGCTACGACCTACCAACTTGTTCAAGTGACCAAGTGCAACCCTATTAAGCCGTAACCCATGCTCCCTAGGTCGCTCATGACTTACGACCTATCCCTAGGTCGCTCACAACCTATAACATAGCCAACCAAACCCCTAGGTCGCTCACAACCTACGACCTAACCCCTAGGTCGCCCACGACCTACGACTTGACCCCAGAAATTTCCTATAAATACCATGCCTACTCGCCGAAGAGGGGACCTTTTGGGCTCATTTGGGGAATGCCTATACTCTGCTGTTTTCTCGACTCATCTAACACTTCAAACACCGAAGACACATCAATGGACTTCAAGAGAGATCTAACACATTCAACATGAATTCAAAGAGCTCTTATACATTGAAGTTCTAGCTAATTGTCTGAGTTGTGTTGTAATCGAAGATCATTGTAAAAGTTGTAATCAAATCAGCAATAAAGAGGATTGAAGTGGACGTAGGCTTGACATTAAGCCGAACCACTATAAAAACTGTTGTCTCTTTACTTGATTTTCTATTATCTTCTGCTTATCTCTAGTTCCCGTACCAACGGATGGTGCTTTCACATTTTCACTACTTGCACCGGGGTGTTAGCGTTCAATTTTAGCATTAACATTTTTGGTGCTTTCACTGAGAATACTCGAACTCAGGGTGTTTTTGTCATTGCTTCGCAAAAGTTCGTTGAAAGAATCTCTCTCAAAACCAGAAGTCTATCAGAGATTATGGCTTCTGGAAGAAAGCGCAGGTCTACTAGACCCGGTGATGCTCATGAAAATATTGCCACTTCTCCTTCGTCAAGTCAAGCAGCTCCAAGTGTTGGAATTACACGGGCAGAGTTAGATGCTGTAGTGTCTAGGTTATATCAGGAAATGGAAGCCCAGAACACTTTAATGCTTGATAGGTTGAATGCTTTGCTAGGAGCTAACCGTCAACCAGTGAATGATGAAGAAAACTTTGCTGATGATGTTCATAATCCTGAAGAGAGGAATATTCCTCAAAAGGCAGCTAGCCCCGCCAAAGAAACACCTCCCCAAGCTGGAGGATCAAGACCGCAGCCGATACTCCGTGAACGTTTGTCCAGACAAACTTTCGAGAAAATGGCTCAGAGCCTTTAAATGATGAGGAATACCTCTCGGGTATGGTTCGACAGATTATGAAAGAAAGTATGCAAAGGGAAGAGGATGAAAAAGAGTGGGGGTTCGCTCCAAGCAAAACTCCGTTCACCGAAAGGATTCTGAAGGCAGAATTTCCAAGGAAGTTTGTTCCCCCCACCATTCCGGCTTATAAGGGAACAAGCGAATCTAACCAATTCCTATATAAGTATGACTGGCACATGACTGGTGCGAGAGCATCGGATGAGATCAAATGCCGGTACTTTCCGGTATACTTGGAAGGAGTGGCTCTACTCTGGTTTACAAAGCTACCGGTCCGATCTGTACACCAGTTCTCCGATTTAACTCGGAAGTTTAAAGAACAATTCAGATTGTATGTTTCAAAGGAGAAGGACATAATGTCATTGTCCAGCCTGGAACAAAATCCAGGAGAATCTATTAGATCTTTCTTAAACCGCTTCAACATAGCGTTGGCTAAAGCCGACAATGCAGAGCCACGAATGGTTTTGACATACTTAATGAGGGCTATTGACACATCGAGTGAGTTTGGGAATTGGTTGAAGATGAAGGAACCAAACTCGCTTAAGAAATTCTACAATAAAGCTGACGAGTTCATGCGCTTGGAAAGCCTTCCTGCGCCGGCGAAAGTGGCATTGACAAAGGTTAAGAATAACATTGTTGCTCCTACCAAAAAGGAATCCGGAAGTCAGAAGAGGGAGAATAACGGTGGAAAGAAGCAGAAGGATGTGAAGAAACCTCGCTTCTTAAAACTTTCAGATTTCACTCCTTTAACTGATACTCCGGAGAATATCTTTTTCGCTACCAATGACGCCGTGGAATATCCTAAACCACCTGTGATGAAGCTAGTGAAAAAGGCTGGTCAAAGTGGGAGATTTTGTTGGTTTCATAATCAACCCGGTCATGATACTAACGAATGTTGCCATTTGAAAAGTTTGATTGAAAAACTACTGAGAGAGAACAAGCTGCAACAATATGTGAAGAGAAATAGGAACAACCCAACTTCATCTACTGAGTGCCAACAACTTCCTGCTCATCCATCTGGCTCGGGTGAGAGGACTACCGCACATGAATCGGAGAGGCCTGTTATTAATGTAATCACGGGAGGTCCTCACCCGGCAGGCAGAAGCTGGGGCGAGATGGAAAGATATGCTCATGCTTTGAAATATACCCCAGCAGAAGAGAATGTTTTTGTGTTGGAAGACGCTGCACCTTTGAAGCAGCAAAGAACTTTTAATGAAGATATTTCAGGGCCAGGGACTCTATGGGTGTTGAAGCTCCTATCATGGATCCGTTGGTAATCTCTACAGGCATCGAGCCTGCTATTGTAAGAAGGGTGCTTGTTGATTGCGGCGCCTCTTGCAATATACTCTTCAAAAAGACATTTGATCAAATGAAGATTCCTATGGCTGATGTTCAAGCTTCATCGCAGAAAATTGCTGGATTTACTGGGGAACCAAATCAGCCAATTGGAACTATTGATTTATTTGTAGAGCTTGGAGAGGGGCAGAAAAAGGTAGTTCGAAAGCAGACTTTTGTGATTGTTGACAGGTTTTCTGCTTACAACACCTTCCTAGGCCAGCCAAATCTTGCAGCATTCAAGGCAATTCTCGCCCCATGGTGCCTCACTATGAAGTTCCCCATGGATAATGGCGTCGTTGTTATTAAAGGGGATCAAAATATTGGGCGAGAATGTTATCTTATAGAGTTGCGGGAAACGAGAAAGAGATAGACGGGAAAGGATGCGGCAGCTCCACTCCACATCAAAGAACCAACCTTGTAGCAATTACAGGATGGACTCTGCACTGGCGAGCATAGTAGTGCACGAAAAGAAATGGATCCCAAAATAGCCAGTACAAGGGAGAATAGAGTGGTGCCAGTGGAAGTAACGGTGCCTGTACCTCTTGACCCGAAAGATCCAAACAAGGCGCTGAATGTAGGTTCTCAACTTAGTGTGTTGGTTCAAAATATTTTGATATCATTTTTGAAAGCAAATCTGGATGTATTCGCTTGGAGTCATGCCGATATGTGTGGAATATCTCCAAAAATCGCAGTACACACTCTGAATATTGATCCGAAATTTACACCTGTGAAGCAGAAAAGAAGAGCCCAAGGTCTAGAAAGGTCAGCAACATTAAAGGAAGAAGTAGATCGGCTTATGGAGAATGGCTTCATCAGAGAGTCCACTTATCCGAATTGGGTTTCTAATCCGGTGCTGGTCAAAAAAGCAAATGGAAAGTGGAGAGTATGCATCGACTTTTCAGATTTAAACAAAGCTTGCCCCAAAGACCGCTTCCCGTTACCCAGGATTGATCAGTTGGTGGATGGAATAGCTGGGCATGAATTGTTGTCTTTCATGGATGCTTACTCCGGATATAACCAAATCATGATGCATGAGCCAGATCAGGAGGACACGAGCTTCATCACCGATGTCGGCCTTTACTGCTACAGAGTCATGCCCTTTGGACTGAAAAATGCGGGGGAAACTTACCAAAGACTTGTTAATGCTATGTTCAAACCACAGATTGGAAAAACTATGGAAGTTTACGTCGATGATATGTTGGTGAAGTCAAAGAAGGCAGTGGACCATATGTATCACTTGGCAGAAATGTTCGCAGTCCTCCGAAAGTATGGAATGAAGCTTAGTCCTTTGAAATGTTTATTCGAGGTAGAGTCCGGGAAATTCTTGGGTTTCATTGTGAGTGCTAGGGGCATTGAAGCTAATCCTGCTCAAATTACTGCTCTGAGAGAAGTTAAAGCCCCTAGGACCAAGAAGGAATTGCAGAGCCTCAATGGGAAAGTTGCTGCTTTGAGTCAGTTTATTTCCAAAGCCACGGATAAATGCATTCCATTCTTTGACGCTCTGAAGAAAGGAAAGAAAAACTTTGAATGGACTCCGGAATGTCAGAAAGCTTTCGATGAACTAATTTGTCACATGGAAGCGCCTCCAATACTTTATAAGCTCGGTAACGGTGAATATCTTTTCATATATTTAGCAGTTTCGTCTCATGCTCTCAGTGCAGCATTAGTACGGGAAGATGCAAAAGTTCAGTGCCGGTCTACTAGATCAGCAAAAGATTTATTGGGGCAGAGATGAATTATTCAAAGCTGGAATAGCTCGCCTATTGCCTACTGATAGCTTCCAGAAAGTTGAGGCCATATTTTCAAGCTCGTCCTATCAAAGTCCTCACTGATCAGCCTTTAAAGCAAGTCCTATTTCGCCCTGAGACTTCAGGTCGTCTTCTGAAGTGGAATATTGAACTCAGCCAGTATGATATCACTTACCATCCCCGAAGAGTAATCAATGGACAAGCTTTAGCATATTTCATTGCAGAATACACAGATAAATATGATAGTGAGGAAGAAGTTACCGATGACATCCCGACCTGATGGAAATTATATGTTGATGGCGCAAGAATCGACTATTGTTCTAGAGCTGGAGTCGTGCTTGAAACCCCCGAAGGGCGATCATTGTGCTACGCATTGAGATTGGAATTTCCTTCGACAAATAGTGTTAACGCTAAAATGTGAACGCTAACACCCCGGTGTGTGAAGTGTAGTTGTGAAAGCACCACCCGATAGATCAGGAAAGAATTACAAGCAAGTAATTGCGGAAAAGCAGTAAACAACAACAATTTTATAGTGGTTCGACTTAAGGGTATAGCCTACGTCCACTTTAAGTACTTTTATTAATAATCTCGTTACAAGCTGATACAATTCTTCTCAAGTACAATATACTTCAAGTTACAAGTGATTTGGAACAAGTAGCTTAAGCTTCAATGGCGATTAAAGTCCTTGAATTCATGTTGAAGATGTGTGGTTTCTTCGTGAAGTTCTTTGATGAATTCCTCTAATCTTGAAAGCTCTAAGTCTTGATGGAGTTCTCAATGCAGCAAGGTAATGGTGTATGAAAAGAATGTGGCAAAAGTCCCCCCCATGTTGAATATGGCTATGTATTTATAGGCAAACTTTTAGGCTGGAATTGCTAAGTCATGAGTCGTGACCGACTCAAGATGAGTCGTGAGTCGCGACCGACTCAGGATTTGTGGCCGACTCAACTGATTGAGCCCGGACCTTATATTAGAGCGTCTCTGATCCTCTGTACATGGCATAAGTCCTGACTCGTTTGCGAGTTAAAAAGCCGTGGTCCAAAATGAGGCGACATTGGACTTCCTCATAGCAGCTTTAAGTCGTGGATGACTCAAATTAGGTCGTGAACGACCTACTGTAAGTCGTAGGTCGGTCCTTTGTTGTTTTGGGAATTTAGTCAGTTAGGTCATGACACGTACACGACTCATAATGAGTTATAACCCGTTCACGACTCATAGTAGGTCGCGGCCGACCTACCGGGTTAGCTCACCGCTTGGTCCAAAGTTAAGCTCATCACAAGTCCTGAACCGTTCACGAGTTAACCAGTGCAACTTTCCTTGATGTTAGTATGAGTCGTACACGACTCATCATAAGTCATATGTCGTCCACGAGTCATCTTACTATAACACGGTATTGAACTTGTCTTCTGAAGTCTTGGGTCGCGTCAACTTTATGCCGGATACCTCTTAGGTTGTAGACTTCCATAGGTCGTCAATGTCTTAACTCGCAAGCCTTCCTTAACCCGTTAGCTTGTTGAGTCGTGTTACCATTTAAGTCGTAGGCTTCTTAGGTCGTAGAGGCCTTAAGTCGTAGCCTTCTTGAGTCGTAGATTTCTTAGGTCGTAGAGATTTAAGGGTTAACATTTGCCCCTCGAAGTGCAGGCCTATGTCATAGGTCGTGTGCTTCGACTCATCCTAACCCGTACATACCGATTCAAGTTTCACTATTTCGAGCTATAAAAAGCTTGAGTCGTTTCTTCTTCTCATCACTTTATCCCCAAGCTATCTCTGCCATTATCACATCTCTAATCCTTCAAAGGCGATCTCAACTCAATTTGCATCCAATCCTCTCTAGCAACACACAATCGTAAGCGATTTCTTCCCTCTTTTCGATCGTTGATCATTATTACCTTACGCGCTTAATTCTTCGCCTCTGGTTCGCCTCTTCGTGCACTACGAGTTTTGTTGGATTTGATTGCTGATGAACTTAGGTCTGCTTGATTTTACTCGCGGCGATCCATCATTCGAGGCGATTCTGTATTGTGATAGGATTAAAGTTACTATTTTTGGAGATACCATTAGGTTAACGGGTTATGGGTTAGGATCCAAAGATAGGACTCGGAGATAGGTCATTGGGTTAACATGGGGTAGGAGGGAAACGGGTTTTGGAGTTGTATGGTAGATAGGCCAATCAGAGTAAAACACTACCCCTGATGCGACTTAATAATCTTGAACGACCTAAAACCCTTTGCGATTCAACTTTGGACCGGCTCACCAACCTTCACGACACAAGACTTGAGTCGGGGCCGAGACATCACGACACAATGCTTGAGTCGGGGCCGAGACATCATGACACAATGCTTGAGTCGGGGCCGAGACATCACGACACAATGCTTGAGTCGGGGCCGAGACATGTCTTGATGAATTTTTCATAATTCTGAGCTGACATTTATTCTTTCTTTTATGACTCGTGACCTAAGTACTGCTGAGTCGTCTTCGACTTAGTCCTTGAGTCGTCTACGACTTAGCACTTGCACTTTTAAACTCCACTTGAACCTTGAACTGCTGCTTGAATCTTTTACAGATTGCTTTAACTTGTAAGCTAATAACCTGTTTAACTTGATATTTACAGAAAATTGGGACGAATATACTGCCATCGACTTCCCACATCAAATGACAGATTAGTTAATAACAGATAATTAACTTAAATAAATCGTGTGAACGAAGTGCTATCGATTTCAAGTAGAATATTAAAGCAGCACTGGATTAATCAATTGAAACAGACCAGCCCGCATTAATATTATGCTTGAGCTTTAAATTAACAAGTTTCGAAATTACCGTAGTCGATCAATCGTCAACCAGTTTAATTCCAGTTATCTTTACTTGTTATTATTATTTTTTATTAGCTTTGCACGACACTTCACATTTTTTAGGAAACGTGCACCTTCATATTTGAATATCCAGTTGCTTGTGTTGAATGACTTCTCAGGAAGAAGATGCGACAGTTCAGATTGGAGAGGCAACTGCTCTTCCGGCTCCACTAGTTAATCCTCCTGAAAGAGCCCCTACCACACTATCATACAAAGTTTTTCGCCAGTTGTGTGCTCAGTTTGGCATTGTTGAATCGGATGCCATTCTTCCCGAAAGAAGTAACACTGCTGACATAGCACCTTCTGGTTTTGTGACAGTTAACCGACAAATGTGCCTAAGTGGGGGCATCCCTCCTTTCAATGACTTTTTTCAACAACTTCTTCATCAATTGGCCATTGCTCCATCTCAGCTACACCCCAACGGCTACGCCATCCTAATGGGGTTGTGTGTGCTATTTAGGAGAACACTTGATCGACTTCCGAGCTTTGATGAAATCTGTTACTTATGCTCCTTTACCCGGATCAAAGATCATCCTTCTATTACTGTTGTGAGAAGCGCCCGAAACCGCAAATTAATCGTTGGCCTTTCTGAAACTGCTCACGGGTTTTTAACCTAGTTCTTCTTCGTTCGTTGCCCCCCGGGGTTTTATGCTGTGTGGAGGGAAGGAAGTAAGATCACCCATCCTTACTTCGTTTGTTATCTGGCCTTTGTGAGACTGACCTGCTAAATGTTAACTCTGCTTCTTTTTATTTTCAGCGCTGCCTCTTCCCTCCAGGAATCCCAATCACAAGTCGACTTTTGAGAGGCTTAAAGCCGTGCCAGTTGAGGAGAGAGATATTCAATTTCTGTTGAAAGATGAATTTTTACATCAGTACGGACTTTTGCATACTTCTCGTTCTACACGTCCTCATGAAATCCCAGACTCCCCAGTTAGATCGTTGGATGCCCCAGTTTCTACTAGCACATCCATATCAAAAGGACCTGCTCCTGAGGCTTTGCTGGTGAAGTGTTCCACTTCTGTTGATGCTGCGGGGCCATCTGACAAACTTGCCCCGGTTATCGAAGAAGAAGAGCCTCAGGGATCCTCTCACCATTCACAAGAACTTGGTGAAGAAGCTGGGAAATTCAGTCCTGTTAAGCAGAGCAGGGATGACACTTTTGAAGGACTGAGTGACCTCTTTGCTACTTCGCAAGAGATTTTTAAAGACGATCCTATTACCGCCGGAATTTCTTCCTCAGTAGTCGAAGCTACTTCTGTTTTGCAACAATCTTTGTCAACTCAAGAGTTGACATTAACTATTACTCCCATAACTACTCCCCAACTAAAGAGTGGTTCGTAGCTTGATGCGTGTAGTTTGCACATCACACACACTTAGAATTCCTGGCACTTTTATGCTCTCTATTTTTCTGAACTTTGCATACTGCTAAAGCTTGTTTTTTTTTTATTTCAGATCCTCCGATGGGACGTAGTGGATCCTACTACAATGATTTCCAGCGCTTCGGGGGCCGTGGCCAATATGATTACAGGCACTACTTTTCCTCCTATAGAGAATCTGATGAAGAAAGGGCTGCCCGAAAGGCTCATGAAAGGAGGACTGAAGAAGAGCGTCGTGAAAGAAGAGAGAGGGAAGAGCGCTATGATTCTGCTCAAAGAGGCGATGATTCCCACAAGAGAAAATCTCATGACGATCGGGGAAAAGGTCACACGCGCGAAGACTCAAGCAAATGAGCCCGTTATAGTGAAAAGCAGGCCTCTACTACCCCTGAAAAAGTTGCTGCTCCTGCCTCACTCGACATTCCTTCTGACTCTCCCGCTCTTGGGGAAGCAGACATTCAAACGATAATTAGCAGGCCCAAATTTCAAGTCGGACCAGGTCTGGCCCCTTTGCAGAGCCGGTTCCCTCAATGGTGCCTAAAGGGAGTGAGGTTTGACCTAGACTTGGTCCCTATCGACAAATCTGCCATGTTGCGCAATCTTGATGCCGTCAAGCTTGATATTGAAAGAATGTCGAACTGGCAAAAACTTGTTGACGAGCTTCAAAGGGTTAACCGTGCCAACATAGAAGCCATGCTCACTATGGAGAACGATAGGGCTGAATGGCAAAAGGTTCTTGAGCAACACAACACCGAAATAGGAGCATTGCTTCTTACAATGAAGAGCTTGAAGCAAAAGTCGAGGAATTGAAGCATGAGCTTGCTGCTTCCTCTACTTCCTACACTCAAAAAGAAGAAGTGCTCCTGAAACAAGTGAGAGACGCTCACGCTAGCCAAAGGGATGCCGAAGACAGGCTCGAAGCACAAAAAAGAATCAGTGAAGGCTATGTTTCTGATATTGCTGAGCTTCGAAAGAAAAACGACTCCCAGGAAGCGGAGATACAAATGCTTAAGCTTCAGCTTTCCAAAACTGAAAGGGAGCGTGATGAGGCTGTCGCCGGCAGAATCGCAGCTGAAGAATCTCATGAGGCGACCAAAAACAGCTTCGGCTCAACATTATTCGACTTCTACTTGCACAGCGTCTTGGGGCGTGGAAGCCTTGCTTTTCTAGGTCCCAAGTATGAAATCACTTTAGCTGAAGTGTGGGAGGCTGCCCTTGATATGCTTGGTGCCGAAGGTGCTGGTTATGACGAATCAGCCCTGGAAAGGCATTACTTTGATGATGACGCTCGCGCTGCCCTTGCCAAGGGAAAGGAACAACTTGCCAAATTAAGAACTGAAGTGACGGAAGGGGACCAGCTGGGAAAAACCACTTCAACTACTCTAGTCCAGCCACCTTCTTCGTCTGAAGTCAACATTATTGGTTCCAGTTCCCATTTTGCATCTCCTACCAAAGTTACCACTGAGATTACAAGCGTACATGGTGGAGACGAGGGTGATGAGAGCGCTGACGCGCAAGCTTATGAAGTTGATATCAGGAAACCAGCTTCTCCAGGTAACTTCACTGTTAATCTCGCTACTGTCAATTCCGCTCAAGCGGGCTACTCATTTATTTCACATGGGTTTAATGAGCTCCTTGACTATCTTCTCACCCCTGATGAGCCTTCGTCTCCTCTCTTTACTGACTTTATTGATGAGCCTTCTTCTCCTCTCTTTACTGACTTTAACCTCTTTTCTTCTGTAGAGAAAGTACCAAGCACTGCTCAAATTTCTACTCCTTCGGTTATCCTTCCTCCATCTCTTCAGGTGGCGCCTCCTTCTGCCTCGCAACCTGGATCACAGGAGGAACAAATAGAGGCTCTTCATGGCTTGGATGATTCCATCGCTTCGCAAGAGCAGAATGATGAGAGACTTGAGGGAGGTGACATATCTCCGGAGCGGACTCCTTCTGATGACATAGCTCTATCTAAACTTGTTACTCCAGGGAGCGAGTCTTCCTCAAAGAGGAGAAAGAAGCAAGGAACATCAAGGAGGAGAGGGAAGAAAATTATTGCTACCGAGGAGGAAACAGAAGTTGAGCCAGCTGCACCTCCCTCTCCTTCTTCCCTTATGCCCACAGACCGACCTGAAAAGCTAACTATTCGGCCGGGTAAAGGGTCCAAAGGTAGCAAAAGGAAGTGAAGATTTTAGCTTTTTGTCTTTTGTATGTACTGGTCGAGAACTGTGCGGGTACCGACCCCCGCTTTTCTTTATTTTAAAACCTGTACCTGCATTATAGTTGAATAAAATGATTCTTTGTTTGTACAGACTTTTGTTTGAATTTGAAAATGCATTTATTATTCATTTTTGCACAAGTTTACTTATGATATTGCAACGGGCTTGTGGTATGTTGCTTGAGTATTATCTTACCGTCGTAGCTATACCTATATACCGTTTTGTATGTAACTATACCATGCTGCCCCCATACCATATGCTTGTTGCAATATTTTATATTTCGAGGGGACTTGCACTCTTACTTGCTGAAGAATAATTATTTTATTCTTTAAAGAAAATTTTTGTAGAGTACAACTCCCTTCGTATAAGTTTTTACGCTTTGTCCTTCGAAGAAATCACTTCTTTCTTTTGCTTATGTACATATTTTGCCAAGTGAATTCTTTTACGTGGTAAAGCGGACCTCTGAAGGGTACTTTAACTCTTTCTTTTCTTTTTCTTTTTTGAGGAAGATCATTTTCCAGAATAGGTAAATTACTCTTCCTTTGGAAGTTAAAGTATGCTCTTGATGAGGATTTTTTTTTATATATAGAAAGTTGTACCTCTGGGGAGGGATTTTTTCACGTTTCAACACTTGGAAGTTTTATTTCGATCTCGGTGAAACGTGTACCTCCAAAGAGTTGTGCCTTTGAGGAAAGCCTTTTCACATTTCAACACTTGGAAGTTTTATTTCAATCTCGGTGAAACGTGGGCTTCCGAAGAGGTCTTTCTTCTTGCTTGCATTTCAACTCTGGTGAAGTGTAATTCCGAAGAGCGGCTGTTACACTTCAACTCCTGGTGAAATGTGCCCCCGAAGAGGACTTTATTTTATTTGCATTTCAACTCTGGTGAAGTGTAATTCCGAAGAGCGGCTGTTACACTTCAACTCCTGGTGAAATGTGCCTCCGAAGAGGTCTTTATTTTGTTTGCATTTCAACTCTGGTGAAGTGTAATTCCGAAGAGCGGCTGTTACACTTCAACTCCTGGTGAAATGTGCCTCCGAAGAGGTCTTTATTTTGTTTGCATTTCAACTCTGGTGAAGTGTAATTCCGAAGAGCGGCTGTTACACTTCAACTCCTGGTGAAATGTGCCCCCGAAGAGGTCTTTATTTTGTTTGCATTTCAACTCTGGTGAAGTGTAATTCCGAAGAGCGGCTGTTACACTTCAACTCCTGGTGAAATGTGCCCCAGAGATGGTTTACATTGCCTGGAAGTTACTCTCTCATGGTTGGTGGGTCATGACTCCTCCAATCTTTTTTGTTGAGTAGAGAACTTTCTTTTTTGTGGCATATGTCCCATTAGAGGTCTTTGTCCTCCGAAGAGTTGTGCCTCCGAAGAGGAGCATTTTGCCTCCGAAGAGGGCTTTGGTCTCTGAGGAGAAGCATTCGGTCCCCGTAGAGAAGCATTTCGCCTCCGAAGAGGGCTTTGGTCTCTGAGGAGAAGCATTCGATCCCCATAGAGAAGCATTTCGCCTCCGAAGAGGGCTTTCGTCTCTGAGGAGAAGCATTCGGTCCCCGTAGAGAAGTTTTTTGCCTCCGAAGAGGGCTTTGGTCTCTGAGGAGAAGCATTCGGTCTCCGTAGAGAAGCATTTTGCCTCCGAAGAGGGCTTTGGTCTCTGAGGAGAAGCATTCGGTCTCCGTAGAGAAGCTTTTCGCCTCCGAAGAGGGCTTTGGTCTCTGAGGAGAAGCATTCGGTCTCCGTAGAGAAGCTTTTCGCCTCCGAAGAAGGCTTTGGTCCCTGAGGAGAAGCATTCGGTCCCCGTAGAGAAGCATTTTGCCTTCGAAGAGGGCTTTGGTCTCTGAGGAGAAGCATTCGGTCTCCGTAGAGAAGCTTTTCGCCTCCGAAGAGGGCTTTGGTTTCTGAGGAGAAGCATTCGGTCTCCGTAGAGAAGCATTTTGCCTCCGAAGAGGGCTTTGGTCTCTGAGGAGAAGCATTCGGTCTCCGTAGAGAAGCATTTTGCCTCCGAAGAGGGCTTTGCACATTTCATCTCACGGGAGTATGTTGACCGGTTGTGGTGAAATGCATGCCCCTAAGTAGGGTTATTGTCAGGAAGTTTGGAGTTTCCTTTTCTCGGTTGGATGGATTCTCGGGAGTGTGCCGACCGATAACTCCACGACTTTGTAACGAGAAAGACGCCTTTTTTCGGTGAAGCCCGCTTGAGGTCTTTATCCTCTGAGGAGTTATGCCTTCAAAGAGGGCTTGTGCTTCTGAAATATTCTTTTTGCTGGCTGACGCTTGCTCTCGCATGTCTCTTTGCCGTTGATTCATGTTGACAATCCCCATTGCTTCGCAAGTGTCACCACTTTCAGCTGCCAGGCCTCTCCCTTACCCAAAGGAGTATATTTTATAGTTAAGCAAATTGGTGGTGGCAGATATAGGTTCTTTAACTTGCTGTTTGTTTGTTCAAACATTTGTAGTTAGCTATATATGATCTGCTTCTATCCACCTTGCTTACTTTCGTTTGAAGTTCTCCTTTTGTAGGATTTGAATATGGGAATTTTGAATGGCTCAGTGCTTGACTGCTGGATGATGTCGCGGATCGCTTGGTCTCGTGACTGGTAAGCTTTGTTTTTATGGCCTGCATTATTAAATCGTTTTTTTTTAGTAACACGATTAACGTATTTCATATGCCGAAATAAAACAAAGCAGTTTATAATAGTAGGGAACATAAGAATTATAGTGGTTTAGCCGAAACTGGGCCTATATCCACTTTATAGCTTTTGTTATTCGCCTGCCTTGCAATTGCCCTTAACAAGAGGATCATATATTTGTAAATTCTTTGCAATATTTCAGCAAAGTTTTCATGTAAAATATGGATGTAAATGGTTGCTGCTCCAAGTTCTTGGAATTGGTTCTCTTTTGACAGTTGTGAATTTGATTGATTATATTAGCAATTCCTTAGTGCCATCTTTAAGTGTGCATCATCTTCTTCTGTTGGCGGGTGGTTTTAACTGAAGAAACATACTCTATCCAAATCTTATTTATTTGCTTAGAGTACTTCTTATTCAGGATTTGACCTTGGAATTTTGTTGTTTAAGGCTTGCTTTTGAATGCTACCAAGGGTTGCTTGATATTGCAATGAATCAGCTTGATATTGATTGCCTGCAAATTTAGATCGATAATCTTAGTGATATTCCCAGAGTATTTCACATATCGAAACAAAATAAGCGACTTGTAATAGCAAGACTTATAGTTTTTATTATTTATTTGCACTATTTTTACAACAGATTTTGATACAAGAATCATTGGATCAGCACTCCTTTACAAATTTGAAACAAAGTGTTCAAGTAAAGTATAGAAGCAATTGCTGCCCCAGGCTTTAGGGATTGAATCTTTTGGCATGAGAGGACTGGGTGGCAACTTCTTTCAGAATCGAAACTTCCTTTCACTTTGAAGGTCTCCTTGAAGCGTGAGCACGTCTTCTCGCCTCATCCAATTTTTTCCTGCCTGGTGAGGGCTTGCTGTGATGATACTGATGATAGGACCTTCATCTCCCTGTGCCACGGTTCTTTTATTTGAGCTACATTGTTGAGCGGGAACCAGCTGCACCTTAGAGGATGAGGAGTAGTTAATTCCATCTTTTTTCACATACTGTTGCAGTTCATTCTGCTTGATCAATTCTTCAATCTCCTTCCTTAAATGGCGACATTGGTTAGTTTCATGACCAAGTTGATTGTGAAATTGACAGAATTTTCCATTGTCTGTCGCGCTTCTCCTCATCAGAGATGGTTTGGGGTACACAACAACATCCTTTGTTGCCAAGAAGATATTTTCCGGAGTGTCGGTCAAGGGAGTGAAGTTGGAGGGTCTGAGGCGTCGAGCTTTTTTCAAGAGTTTCTGCTTTCTCCTCCCTCCATTTTCCTCTCTTTGTTCAATCATCTCCGGTATGTATTCTTCATCGTTACCAGGACTCAATGGGTAGTCGTCAACTATTCTTTCAAAAGTTCGCCTTGACAAACGTTCGTGGATAGTTGGCCGTGGCCATGAATTCTCTGTCTGGGGGAATGTTCCAATAGTAATACCAGTTGCTCGTTGAGGAGTATTCCATTCTTCTGAAACCTGAGCCTCTTTGGCAATGGTTTTTATATCACTTTCTAGTCGATGGACTTCCTCTTGTAATGCGTTCATCTTGTCTAGTATCCTATTGCTTTGAACTTCCATGTGTTGATATATTCCATAAACCACGACGTTTAATTCAGCCCTTGTGACTCCAATACTTGAAGCTGTTTCACTTAGCGTGGGAAGAGCAATGGCGTTGCTGCAAGTACCTTCAAACCTCAAAAACTTTCGTTTCCTTTCAGAAGCCATGATTTTTGTTAGACTAATGGTTGAAGTTTGCCCTGAGTTCAATTCTCAGTGAAAGAACCAAAAATGTTAACGCTAAAATGTGAACGCTAACACCCCGGTGTGTGAAGTGTAGTTGTGAAAGCACCACCCGATAGATCGGGAAAGAATTACAAGCAAGTAATGGCGGAAAAGCAGTAAACAACAACAATTTTATAGTGGTTCGGCTTAAGGGTATAGCCTACGTCCACTTTAAGTACTTTTATTAATAATCTCGTTACAAGCTGATACAATTCTTCTCAAGTACAATATACTTCAAGTTACAAGTGATTTGGAACAAGTAGCTTAAGCTTCAATGGCGATTAAAGTCCTTGAATTCATGTTGAAGATGTGTGGTTTCTTCGTGAAGTTCTTTGATGAATTCCTCTAATCTTGAAAGCTCTAAGTCTTGATGGAGTTCTCAATGCAGCAAGGTAATGGTGTATGAAAAGAATGTGGCAAAAGTCCCCCCCATGTTGAATATGGCTATGTATTTATAGGCAAACTTTTAGGCTGGAATTGCTAAGTCATGAGTCGTGACCGACTCAAGATGAGTCGTGAGTAGCGACCGACTCAGGATTTGTGGCCGACTCAACTGATTGAGCCCGGACCTTATATTAGAGCGTCTCTGATCCTCTGTACATGGCATAAGTCCTGACTCGTCTGCGAGTTAAAAAGCCGTGGTCCAAAATGAGGCGACATTGGACTTCCTCATAGCAGCTTTAAGTCGTGGATGACTCAAATTAGGTCGTGAACGACCTACTGTAAGTCGTAGGTCGGTCCTTTGTTGTTTTGGGAATTTAGTCAGTTAGGTCATGACACGTACACGACTCATAATGAGTTATAACCCGTTCACGACTCATAGTAGGTCGCGGCCGACCTACCGGGTTAGCTCACCGCTTGGTCCAAAGTTAAGCTCATCACAAGTCCTGAACCGTTCACGAGTTAACCAGTGCAACTTTCCTTGATGTTAGTATGAGTCGTACACGACTCATCATAAGTCATATGTCGTCCACGAGTCATCTTACTATAACACGGTATTGAACTTGTCTTCTGAAGTCTTGGGTCGCGTCAACTTTATGCCGCATACCTCTTAGGTTGTAGACTTCCATAGGTCGTCAATGTCTTAACTCGCAAGCCTTCCTTAACCCGTTAGCTTGTTGAGTCGTGTTACCATTTAAGTCGTAGGCTTCTTAGGTCGTAGAGGCCTTAAGTCGTAGCCTTCTTGAGTCGTAGATTTCTTAGGTCGTAGAGATTTAAGGGTTAACAAATAGCGAAGTAGAATATGAAGCTCTTATTGTCGGCTTGAAGATTGCTAAAGAACTGAATATCAGAGTGTTGCAAATCTTCAGCGATTCCCTGCTTATTGTATGCCAAGTCATGAAAGAGTTTCAAACTAAAGGAGGAAATCTGCCTGCTTACTTGTCAAGGGCCTGGGAACTTCTCAATGATTTCGATCATTATACGATAAGTCATATACCCCATGAAGAAAACATGAAGGCAGAATCTCTCGTAAAGTATTCAAGCACTGGCGAAGCTCAATTACTGGGATTGGTTCCTGTAGAAGTCTTGTCAGCCCCAAGTATTGATGAAATGGAGATCGACTGGATCATGATTGTTTCTCAAGAGCAAGAGTCGTGGATGACTCCAATCAAGGAATATTTACTTAACGGCTCCCTTCCAGAAAATTCAAAGGAGCGTCAGAAGCTGTTAAGGAAAGCCTCAAGATACGTAATTCAAGACGGTCGGCTGTACAGACGGGGATTCTCAATGCCATTACTTCGATGTGTAACCAAGGAAGAGGCTAAGACAATTTTAGCTGAAGTGCACGAAGGAGAGTGTGGGGATCATTCAGGTGGTTAAACTCTAGCAAAAATTCTCCACTATGGGTATTTTTGGCCAGACATTAATCGAGATGCTGCTAGCTACTCCCGAAAGTGTGACAGATGCCAAAGATTTGCAAAAATCCCAAGAGCACCTTCCACCGAGCTAACGTCGATGGTCAGTCCATAGCCATTTGCTATTTGGGGAATAGATCTCATCTGGCCTTTACCAACTGCCAAGTCTGGAATCAGATATGCTATTGTTGCTGTTGATTATTTTACCAAATGGGTTGAATCTAAACCATTAGCTACTATTACCTCTAAAAAAATGATAAACTTTGTGACTAAGAATATCATTTGCAGGTATGGTGTGCCTCAAAAGATAATCACAGACAATGGTACCCAATTCGAAAGCGAAGAATTCCAAGATTTTTGCAAGAGATTCAAGATCCAAAAAAGCTTCTCAACAGTGGCTCATCCGTTGGCAAACGGGCAAGTGGAAGCAGTAAACAAAATTATCAAGTCAATCATCAAAAAACAGCTGAAAAAGGCAAAAGGTGGTTGGGTCGATAAGCTGCCACTAGCACTATGGGCATACAGAACTACCCACAAAACTACGACTGGGCACACTCCATTCTCATTAGCATATGGATCAGAAGCAATGATTCCAGTGGAAATAGAGGCTCCCTCACACAGAAGGATTCATTTCGACCAAGCTGAAAATGAAGAGTTGTAACTTGAAGCACTTGATTTCCTTAATGAAAGAAGGGAAGAGGCTCAGCTCAGAATCGCAGCTCATCAGCAAAGGATTGCTAGGCACTTCAATTCCAAAGTTCGCCAACGCAGCTTTGAAATTGGGGATCTAGTCTTGAAAAGGATGATGACAACAACATGAGTGTTTGTGCCAAACTGGGAAGGGCCATATGTCATAGGCAAAAAACTCCTTGATGGCACTTTCAAACTGACAACTATCGAAGGAGATCCAATTCCAAGAGCTTGGAACAGCATTCACTTGCATCCATATTTTACTTAAAAGCTTTGCTTAAATTTGTAAAATGATTACAGATGTATGATTCTTGTATTGCAAGCCATTGTAAAACTGGTGCAAATGAATAATAAGAACTATAAAGTGGATGTAGGCCCAGTTCTTGGCCGAACCACTATAAATCTTGTGTTCTTTACTATTATAAAATGCGTATTTTGTCTCGATGTGTAAATACTTTAAATATATTGCTAAAATGTCGATTTAACATTGCAGGCCCTTAAAACAAAGCTTACCCATCATAAGGCCAAGCGATCCATGAAATCATTCAATAAACAAATGTCAAGCCACAAAAATTCCAGATTCCAAATCCTATATAAGGAGTGCTTCATGCAAACAGTTAGTGATTCCGTCGGACTCGCTTAACAATGAAGTACACTTCTTTGGACAAGACAAACCACTTGCAAAAGAAAGGAACATGTGCTTGGAGAAGATAACAGGGAATCGTGATGAGCAAATGACAAACAAACAAGGGCGAGCGGACGGAAAACAGCCAAAAAGGAGTCCTGCCTCTCAACAAAAAGGTTGGTGGAACCACCGAAGGGGAACCTTCCCAAAGCGAAGGCACCAGGCCCTAGCTAGCTGATTGCGATCATTTGTGAAAACGAACATCCGGTTGGATAGCTTGCGTCCGCCCCGTGGATCCACTTAACCGTGAGACGCAACCTTCGTGGCGAGCCAACCACTTCAAAGACCTCTTCGGAGGCAAAAGACCTCTTCGGAGGCACAACTCTTCGGAGGATAAAGACCTCTAACGAGGAACGCCAAAAAAAGAAAGTTCTCTTCTCAACCAAAAAAGATTGGTGGAATCACCGAAAGGCACAGGGCTCTTGTTAACTGGTTGCGATCGTTTGTGCAAACGAACATCCAATTAAGTAACTTGCGTCCGCCCCGTGAATCCATTCAACCATGAGAAAGTAACTTCCAAGCAATCAAATAAAGACCTCTTCAGAGGCACAAAACCTCTCCCGAGGCACCACAAGCCCTCTTCCGAGGCACTCGCCTTCACCAAAGGCACACCTGCCCTCTTCGGAGCCAGAAGATCTCTCCCTAGGCACCACAAGACCTCTTCGGAAGCGCAATACCTCTTCGGAGGCACAAGAACTCTTCAAAGGCACAAGACCTC
The DNA here is from genome assembly GCA_030765085.1 of Allium cepa. NCBI lineage: Eukaryota > Viridiplantae > Streptophyta > Magnoliopsida > Asparagales > Amaryllidaceae > Allium > Allium cepa. The sequence continues at coordinate 510,696,934 of CM060945.1, forward strand.
TTCAGAGGCACGTCCCAAGAACGAAGCAAAAAAGCCCTCCAACGAGCCACAACCAAAAAAAAAGATAGAAGAAAGACCTCTTCGGAGGCACACTGCAGCTCTCAAAGGAAGATCAATTTCCCCACCTTGAAAGTATTCTTCCCCAGAATTTGGAGTACCAAATCAAAGCCCTTTTTGGAGGCCCACTTCACTGTGTAGGGAAATCCACTTGTCAAAAATAAAAGTGACTATCTCCGAAAGTGAAGTGTAGAAACTTTTTCAAACAAAAGAGAGAGAAGATTTCTCCAATATAAGGCACACTCTACTAAAGCAGAGTAACATTTCTTCAAAAATGGAAAAGTTATTATCTAAAGTAAAAGTGCAAGCCTTCTCAAAATGGAAGAAGTGTTCTCCAACTTAAGAGTGCAAGTCTTCTCGAAACAGAAGAATTGTACTCCAACTTAAGAGTACAAGTCTTCTCAAAACAGAAGAATTGTTCTCCAAAGTTTTACCAAATGAAAGAAATTGCAATAATCCATGGTATGAGGGCAATACAATACAATTCAGCTACATTAATAAAAGTAACGCTCAAACAACATACCACAAGCTTATTGCAATATCACACAAAGAAAATGTGGAAACTTGTGTAAAAATGAGGAATAAATGCATTCACAAATACAGTCAAAAGATTGTACAAGTAAAAAGAATCATTTTATTCTATACTATAAACAAATTTATACATGTGCACGTTACAAAAAGCGGGGGACGGTACCCGCACAATCTTCGGTCAATACAAGCCTTTATATACAAGTAGAAAAGCAAAACAAGAAGGGGAAATCAAGACTCGCTATTTCTTCTTCCCGCCACCTTTAGAGCCCTCGCCTGGCCTAATGGTTAACTTTGGAAGCCGGCCTAAACGAGTCGGGGAAGAAGGAGAAAGAGGTACAGCTGGATCTACTTTCGCTTTCTCTTCACCGGCAGAACTGCTTTTCTTTCCCTTCCTTAAAGTTGTGCGCTTACCTCTCCTCCTTGAAGAAGACTCACTGCCCGGGGTGATAAGTGCAGACAACTTTGTGTCATCAGTATGAGATTTCTCCGGAGTCCTTTCGCCTCCTTCAAGTTCCTCAGCCTTCTGTTCTTGTGAAGCGGCTGGGTCGTCCAAGCCTTGAAGGGCTTCTATTTGTTCTTCCTGCGACCCCGGCTGAGAAGCAGGAGGGACCTGAAGGGACGGAGGAGGAACAACTGGAAGAGGAGGAGTCTGCGCAGCGCTTGGTGTTCTCACTACAGAAGAAGAAAAGTTAAAATCAGTTTTCCTCATAAAAAGAGGAGATAGTGGCTCGTCAAGACTTAAGAAGTAAGCAAGAAGTTCATCAAGCTCAGTCGAAACAAGCGAGTAATTCACTTGAGCCGGATCAATGTTGAAGTTACCTGGAGAAGTTGGCTTTATCACGTCAAATTCAAAGTCTTGTGTTTCAGCGCTTTCTTGGGCTTCATCTCCAGTATGAGCAGTTACAATTTTGATGTCAGCTTTAGTAGGAGGCAAAGAATGGGAACTGGAGCCAATGATATCAATGTCGGTCGAAACCGAAGGATGAGTCGGGTCGGTCGAAGGTGCCTTCCCTAAATGTTCACCTTCCACAGTTCCGGTTCGCTCTTTAGCAAGTTGATCCTTCCCCCTAGCCAGGGCGGCACGTGCATCATCATCCAGATAGTGCGACTCAAAATCTGCCTCAGCATAGCCAGCGCCTCAATGCATATCAAGTGCGGCCTCCCACACTTCGGCCAAAGTAATCTCATACTTCGGGCCCAAAATCGAAAGGCTACCGCGCCCCAGGACACTGTGCAAATAAAACTCGAATAAGGTAGAGCTGATGTTGCCTTTAGTCGCCTCATGAGATTCTTCGACTGTTGCTTTGCCGGCAATGGATTCATCATGCTCTTTTTCAACTTCAGAAAGTCGAGCTTTTAATATTTCAATCTCCATGTCTTGGGAGCTAACTTTTTCTCGCAACTGAGCAACATCAATGCGGTAGCTTTCTGCAATTTGTTGTTGCGCCTCGAGGCTAGCCTCAGCGTCTCTTTGACCAGCATGTGCATCTCTCACTTGTTTTTGAAGCACTTCTTCCTTTTGAGTATAGGAAGTGGAAGAAGTGGCAAGCTATTCTTTGAGTTTTTCAATTTCCGCTTAAAGCTTTTCATTGTAAGCGGCGATGTTCTTCATCTCTACATCGTGTTGGTCAAGAGTTTTCTTCCACTCGGACTTATCGCTCTCCATGGTTAACATAGCCTTAAGATTCAAGCGATTCACCCATGGAAGCTCATCAACTAGCTTCTGCCATCCAAACATTCTCTCAATGTCTAGTTTAACAGCATCGAGATTCCTGAGCATGGCCAGTTTATCAACGGGAATTAGGTCCAAGTCGAAGCGTACTCCTTTTAAACACCAGTTTGGAAACCGACTTTGGAGTGCGGGCGGGGCATTCTCGATTTGATATGGAGGCCTATTAATGATCGTTTGAATATCAGCTCTTTGAAGGGCAGGAGAGCTGGAGGGGATTTCCAAAGAGATGGGAGCAGCAGGCTTTTCAGAAATTGCAGATGTCGTCCTTTCACTAAGCTTGGCCCGCTTGCTTGGATCTTCAACGATATGGCCTTTCCCTCTGTCATCATGAGATTTTCTTTTGTGGGAATCATCATCTCTCTGGGAGGAATCATTTCGTTCATCCCTTCTCCCGTAGTGCTCCTCATAAGCCCGCCTCTCACGAGCTTTCCTTGCGGCTCTTTCTTCATAAGTTTCTCTCGTGGTAGGAAGATACCGCCTGGGATCGTATGAGTCACGCCCTCCATAGCACTGAAAATCATCATAATATGAGCCGCTACGTCCCATTGGAGAACCTGAAAATGAAAAAGAGGCAATTTCAGAAATCTTCAAAGTAAAGAAGTTAAGTGCACAAGATTTCCAAAATCCTAAGTGTGTGTGGTGTGTGAACTACGCGCGTCGAACTACAAACCACTCTTCGGCTTAAGAATTATCTCTTGAGTTGATGGAGTTGCTTGCAAAACTGATGTCATTTCAACTGCTGGAGAACCGAGTTTAGAAGCGGTAGAATCATCTTTGAAGAGCTCGTGTGATGTAACCACCAAGTCGCTCAATCCCTCAAAAGTGTCATCACCGTCATGCCCAGCGGGACTCTTTCTCTCAGCTTCTTCATCAGCAGCCTTCCCGAAGTGTTGAGGAGGTTCCTCTTCTTCGATAACCAGGGGAAGTGCAAATTTGCCGGATGACCCCGCAACGACAACGGAAGCGGAACATTTCACCAATGAAGCCTCGGCAGTAGGTTCCTTCGGTGTAAGTTCTTCGGAGGAAACTGGGGCATCTGGAGTCTCTTCTTGAGAACCAGGGGCATCATGAAGCTGAGTAGATCGGGAAGAATGCAAAAGTCCGAATTGATGCAAAAATTCGTCCTTCAGCAAAAGTTTGATGCTTCTCTCCTCAACCGCCACAGCACTTAGTCTTTCAAAAGTCAGCTTGTGGCTGGAATCTTTAGAAAGAGGAGGAAGTGCTGTAAAAGTAAAAAATGAAGTTAGCACTTAACAATTCGGATTTTGGAAAGTTTAGAAATGGAAAGAATGGAGACAGGCAAGCTTACTTCCTACTCTCCAAATGTCGTAGAATCCTGGGGGGCAACGGACGAAGAAAAATTGATTCAGAAACCCGTGGGTACTTTCAGGAAGACCGGTGATCCATTTCCGGTTCCTTGTGCTTCTCACAAGTATTACAGAAGGATGATCTTTATTATTCGCAAATGTGCATAAGTAACAAATTTCTTCAAAGCTTGGAAGACGGTCGAGTGTCCTCTTGAACAGTACACACAGTCCCATCAAAATGGCATAGCCATTGGGGTGCAACTGGAAGGGAGAGATAGTCAATCGGAGATGGAGCTGTTGAAGAAAATCGTAAAGGGAGGAATAGCTCCACACAAGCACATCTGACGATTAACTACGATAAAACCGAGAGGTGGTCTGTCAGCAGTATCGTTTACTCCCGGAAGTAAAGCGTCCGCTTCAGCAATACCGAACTGGACACATAATTGACTGAACAACCGTTGACTCAAAGTAGTTGAAGTTCTTTTTGGAGGATTATCCAAAGGAGTAGCTATTGGGAAGACTTCTTCAGCTTGCCCTATTATCTCTTCTTGTTGAGAAGTCATTCTACACACGGAACGGGATATTCAAATATGAAGGTGCACGTTTCCTAAATGTGTGAAGTGTTGTGCAAAACTAATAAAATGACCAGCAAATGTAACTGGAATTATACTAATAGGCTTTTGTCGATTATAAAATTTCAGGGCTTGTTATTTAAGTCCAAATACAAGTGCAGCGTTGATGCAAACAGATCACCTTTAGTTGATTAATTAATTTTGCTTTGCTTTAATACTTCACTTGAATTTATTGATTCATAGCACTTCATTCATATAATTTCTTTAAAGTTGATTATTCTTTATCGGCTAATCTGTCATTCGATGTGGGCAGTCAGTGGCAGTATATTCGCCCTAGTTTTCTGCAAATGTTGTATTTAACAGGTTGTTAGCTTTAAAAGTTAATATAGTCTGTAAAGAAGTGCAACAAGTTCAGGCAGTTTATCTCAACAGTTCAAGAGGAAAATTCAGTTAAGTGCTGTCCAATTTTTACAAGCAGTCAAGCTCAAACAACTTAGCATAGGTCGAAGCTCCCTTAAGTCGCACTATTCAAGTCAAAAAGTTCAACAGTGTCATGTTCCTATGAGTAAAAGGTTATGATGCAGATTAAAACTTCAGGTCAAGGCAGTGCATTTTTTCTAAGTATTAGCTCGGCCATGACCTAAAGCTTATGTCGCAAGTAGTTAAGTCGCTGATGTGTTAAGTTGCCTGGCTTCTCTTAGGTCGCAATGGTTTTTAGGCCGTTCGGTTACATAGGTCGCAAATTAGTAAGTCGCTTGGCTTCTCTTAGGCCGCAAGGGTTTTTAGGCCGTTCGGTTGCTTAGGTCGCAAATTAGTATGTCGTTCGGCTTCTCTTAAGTCATGAGGGTTCTTTAGTCGTTTGATTCACTAGGTCGCTCTTGGAGTAGCTCAGCGATCTCAAGCTATCTCCTATCAAAAATCCTAAGTCTCACGCTCCATTCACACACTGCCACGTGTTCGTCTCCCCCGCCTCACCAAAAATACAACCGCATAACTTAAAATCCCATAACCCGTTAACCTAAAACCTCATCATCTCTGCCAAATTTCTAGAAAACTCCATGAAACCCTAGGCCGATTCGTTTCTACAGCAGTTGCTAAGAACTCGACAAGAATCGAAGGGCAAATCCGAATGCAATTTTGCAACATAACAACAAAAATCATATGGAGATGATTATGGGGAATCGGTGGCAAATGCGGCGAATCAATGCCCGAGATTACCTAAATTCACTGATGGAATTAACGGTTGGAGATGAAAAAGGAGAAGATTTCGTGTTAATTTCTGAGCTCGAATGCAATAATGGCGTTAGAGTATACGTAATAAAGTGAGGAAGGTGAAGCGAGCTAACGGCTTATATAGGGAAAAGAGGGAAAGATGTATCGACACGTGAGTTAACAAGCTATTTAGGTCGCTCACGACCTAGCGAAGTTAGATCGAAGCATACGACCTATGACATAGGCGTATACTTCGAGGGGCAAGTGTTAACCCTATTCTGAATAGCGACCGAACTAGTTGAAGAGCCTAGCGACCTAATCAGTTAAAGGACTCAACGACCTAATGATCTGACGCATCCAGCGAGTTAGTGTGGCAACAGTCAGCGACCTAGCGACCTAAAGCATGAGTGAGTTTACGACCTAAAGCATGAACAAGCTAACAGATACGACCTAGCGACCTAAAGCATAAAAAGACTCAGCAAGGACTGCGACCTAACGAGCTAATGGTCCAGCGAGTTAATGAGATAAAACATCAATGAGCTAACAAGAGCAGCAAGTTGAGCGACCTAATGACTTAATGACCTAAAGACCCCTAACGACCTAACGGGTTAGGACAGAGCAAGGCCGCGTGCATACTACCTCTTCATTAGGTCGCTCGCGACCTAAGCCGACCGAGACAACTCCTTATGCCGCAACTTCCTATGCCGCTTCTTCCTAGGTCGCTACGACCTACCAACTTGTTCAAGTGACCAAGTGAAACCCTGTTAAGCCGTAACCCATGCTCCCTAGGTCGCTCATGACTTACGACCTATCCCTAGGTCGCTCATAACTTATAACATAGCCAACCAAACACCTAGGTCGCTCACGACCTACGACCTAACCCCCAGGGTGGCCACGACCCACGACTTGACCCCTGAAATTTCCTATAAATACCACGCCTACTCCGCCGAAGAGGGGACCTTTTGGGCTCATTTGGGGAACGCCTATACTCTGCTGTTTTCTTGACTCATCTGACACTTCAAACACCGAAGACACATCAATGGACTTCAATAGAGATCTAACACATTCAACATGAATTCGAAGAGCTCTTATACATTGAAGTTCTAGCTAATTGTCTGAGTTGTGTTGTAATCGAAGATCATTGTAAAAGTTGTAATCAAATCAGCAATAAAGAGGATTGAAGTGGACGTAGGCTTGACATTAAGCCGAACCACTATAAAAACTATTGTCTCTTTACTTGATTTTCTATTATCTTATGCTTATCTCTAGTTCCCGTACCAACAGGTGGTGCTTTCACATTTTCACTACTTACACCGGGGTGTTAGCGTTCAATTTTAGCGTTAACAAATTAGATAAAATAAAATTATGAATGAATAAGTTGTATAACTTATATATTTGAGAATATTAAGCTAAACATATTTAGATTTGTTAAATGTGCATGATAATAAAATTTAACTTGAATAGGATTAAATAAAATGAGTGATGAATTAAATTGAAATGAATTTTAACTTAATATTAAATAAGTTGAATTGGGTATTAAGTGGAACTGGATAAATTAGTAAAGTGAATTAAATTCCACCCAAACTATAAAATGAATTAATCAAGTGGATATGAACTTGAATTTAAAATGAAATGTGATTTAAGCATGTAAGAAATTGAATAAGAATAAATGAATGTAAGTAAGTTTAATATGGTTAATTGAAATTAATTTAAATTGAAGAATCTTTTTATTAATTGCAAGTGGAGTGGATTAAATAAAAAATTGAATGCTAACTAATATAATATGGAATAAATTACAAATTGAAGTTAACTTAAGAGAGGTTCAATGAACTGATCGTGAATTATTTTTAAGATATAAATAAAATTTACTTTAGTAAATTAATAAAATGAATTTGAATAAATAAAGTGAATCGATATATCAATAAAAACATAAGATATGAAGTAATAATAGTGAAAGTGAGTTAAGTTGTATAAAATATTTATAATAACCTTTGCTAATTTATAATGATGTTAGTGTATATAAATAGAAAAAGGATATACTAAGTGGAAACAAATTTGACTTAAGCAATGTTAAGTGGAATAATTGTATAAATGATTCACCAACGAATTTATATGAAATGGTTTAAACAAAAAGCGAAACAAATTGGAATTTCACAAATTGAATTGCAAAAAAAATGAATATATTGAATTTGTAACGAGTGTTAATATATTGGAAGCAATCAATGGAATGTAAATCAATTAAATATGGATGAAACAAATATAAATATAAACAAATCTATTGAATGAAAGTATATTGAATTGAAATAAATCAAATGTGAATGCAATAAAGATTGATTGAAAGAAAAGAATGAATTAAACCAAATTTGTTGAATGTAAATTAATTAAAATCGAATGAATTATTTATAAATCTATTGTATGATTACCGAGGTGAATATAAATAATTGAATGTGAATCATTTTTAAATATATGGAATGTGATATGGAATTAAATTACTTATGTGTAATTAATTATATGAACGATTGAAACAAAATAAGTGGATGTGAGCTTAATAACATTTAATTGAATGAAAAAGAATTTGGAAACAAAAGAGAATGAATATAAGTCGATTCAATGTTATGAATGAACGGAAAATGAGTAAATAAAATGTTAATAAAAATTTAATGTTAATAAGAATGAGATCGTATTAATTTAAATATTGACATTGGAATGTAAATTTTGATAGTTATAAATTGAATTGAATGAATATTGATTTGTCGGATGATTTTTTTGTTGAAAATCATTATTCTTTGTTTTTAATACATATGATGCTTGTATGGTTGCATATTTGTGCTCGTGTTTGAAATTTGGATTCAAATTGCATTATTTATACTTATCAGAACTTATACGTGTTCTACATCTTATTTAACATTCCAAATTAAGTTGAGATATGTACATATGAAGACTGTTTGGGTGTTTACCCAGACTATTATATACTTTTCTTGCTTAATACGGGCGAACTCACTCGTATTATAAATAATAAGGTACGTATCTCAGATTACATACCGCGATTTTATATTTTTTTCCCTTCGGGATGCCTCATCATTGGGATGAGAGGCATATTAAATATCATTTTGGTATATTTGTGATATATATTGAATTGTAAAAATTTTCCAATCGAGCCGCTCGAAAGAGACTCTGCCGAAATTTTCTATAAATCCAGGAGTTAGTAAAAAATTTGAAGTTTAAAAAAAAATTTACCACTTGATTTTCTATATAAATTATATTTTTCGTAATATCGATATAGGAATAGCATAGTAAAAGAGTAATAATAGTTTTGAAAATAAGACGATTATGTTTTATAAGTAAATTATTTTGAAAAGATATATTGTATGTTAAATTCTGTACTTAAGGCCTTTCCGGGGACGAAAAGTTTTGAGCGGGGGAGTATGTAACGACCCGTACTTTTGACTATTTTAAATTATTAAATTTAGGGTAATTATTGGATAAATATGGGTAGAAATAAAAATTTAACGATTTATTAATATTGGTTTATTGGATAATTAAATTTTTTAAAATTTAATATTGAATTTTTTTGAATAATTTTATCATGGATTTATGATGATTAAAAATGATATCAGAAATTAATTCAATTTTTTTTATATAAATATGAATGAAGATAGTTAACATTTAAAATTAGATTCAAATGTGTATGATTAAAATTTGGAAATTATATATATTAATTGACAAGTAAAAATACCCATTTTGGTTACTATCTCAGATTTCGATGAAACCAGTTTCATCGGATCCGTAATAGTGAATTATTGCAAGATTTAAAGTTTCGTAGCGATCAGACATGTTGTTTGGTCGTGTGAGCTTGAAACGCACAGAAATCATTTAAGGAATTCGATAAAATAAATTGACTTTGAAAAACTCTTCCACATACGATCAAATTTGGCCTTGAAACTAGTTCAATTGCGATCGAAATTAGGGTAAAACGTCATAAATGCCAGGCGGCATGCCTCCAATGAAGTTCAGACGATTTTGGACCTAACTATATACGACACACATATCGAGAAAATTATTATTTTAATTTCTCAAAACCCTAGACGCTAGTTCTTTAATGGCCGAAAATTCACCAACTTCCCTCCTTAATTTCTCTTGATCCGTTCATCGAAATTAAAAGCTTCCAACATTAAAGCTGTAGATCTGGGCGAGCTCTTCAAATTCTATGGTTGATTGATGCTATTATATCATGGATTCACCAGAATCTGTCTTTGAGTGTCACGCGTTCTTATTGGTTTTCGTGACGAACGCAGGCAGCGGGTTCAAAGGCATTCATGATGAAGGTGGAGTGGACCGAGGCACTTGAGATGGTCACCCTTGATCGAAGTCTGATCGTTCCTCATGGTGTGCATGCGTGAGATCATTGCGTGCGTATGGGTTTAGTGCTGTCGTTCAATTTGGAAAGAAAGGTATACGTATTATTTTATTTTTCAATTTTAATTAATTATTTTGTATGAAAATTCAAATGTTCTAACGCGGATAACTTTGCACACGAGCTCGGATCGACGTGCGGTTTTCTCCATTGTGTTTGTATCGAAAGTCCGGACAACAAAGAACTGGTTTGGTGGACTTCTGAGACAGTTCAAATTTGGTCCTTTATTTGGATTTTAAATTGCCGATAAATCAAAGGTGAGTGTTTATACGCTCAAAATTGACTAAAGTAATTTTTTTGTTAGTTAATTTTATATTCTGAATTGATATGAAATTTATTGGCCATTGTTTGGTAGGTTTAATTATCATTTATATTGATATATGAATTAATTGATAGGATTTAAATTGACCGTTAAAATAATTTTAATTTAATTGGCAGTATTATACTCAATATTGATAATTATAAAATTGTTGTGAATTATATTGACTGTATGGATGATCGGTTACGATGGATGCTATTGGTTGTTAATTTGGATGTTTATTTATTTTGATACTTCATGTTATCATCACGTATATTAATTATAATATATAAGACTGTAAATTGAATTATTTCGAATAAACTAAGAAATCGGTTGAAATGATATATACATATGACATCTATTTTGGATTAAAATGATACATATCCATCTTTGAAATTAAATTGAAATAACTTCCACTTGGCCATATGTTAGAAAATTTTAAACGGACATCGAGTTGTTTAAAGTAAATGATTGTAAAAGTTATTTTGTGATTATTTAAATGAATTGATTTTAAGAATAAAATCCAATTTATGGATATTGAATTATTTTGAATTGGAGCTCAAAAAGTTGGAATTTAAACTTGGTAAACGAATTTTTTTAATTAATCGAAGTTTAGATTTTTAAGTTAAAAATTAAAATACGACGTAAATTTTCGGAAGTTGATATGTTTTAAAAGATTGGACTTTTTTTCAAACTTTGAATATTTATAAGAAAAATTGATATGAAATGATATTTCAAGTTTAAGTTTGGAATTGAAAATTTGGATTTAAAATTTGGTATTGAAAGTAAATTTGTTTTAAGTGTTTAAATCAATATTTTGAAATTGAATTTCTAATTGAATTGGAAATTAATTTGAAATCGAAAATTAAATCGAAAATTAAATTTAAATTATTTTGGAATTGGAATTGAAAATTAATTTGAAATTGAGATTTAAATTAATTTGGAATTGGAATTGAAAATTAATTTGAAATTGATTTCAATTAATTTGGAATTGGAATTGAGATTTAAATTAATTTGGAATTGGAATTGAATTTTAAAGAAATTTGTGAATTGAAATCGAAATTTATATAGAATCGAAATTTATTCGAGTTGGAATTAGAACTATAAATCGGAATGGAATTCGGAATTGATATGGGTAGGAATTTGGGAAGTTGACCGGTTTGATTTCGGAATTATTTTTAAAATGAATATTTTAATATAAATGATTTAAAATATATATTATTTAAATGTTCAAATTATTTTGATTTTCCAAACTATTTTGCTATGTAAATCATTTTTATATTCAAATTATTTCGATTCAACTATTTAAATATTTTCTATTAAACTATTTTTTACTATTTGACTATTTTAAACTATTTAAACTATTTTCTAAAATTCAACTGGTTAAATGTAAACTGTTTATATTTAAATCTTGGATTTAAATACGAACTAGGTTAAAGTGAAGATTATAACCTAAATTGAATTTGAATCAAAATTTTGGAAGTGGAATCGATTTATCAGAAAAAATTGAAAATTTTGAGTATATGATAATTTCAAAATGGAACTGATGTTAAAGCGAATATATGATGATTTCGAAATGGATATTATTTTTAAAGCTAATATGATATTTTGATATCAAGTGCAAATTGATTTAGAAATATAAAAGAGCCAACCGGCGCGTAAAATGACGATTGGTTATTAAAGAGACCAGGCCTCTTATTGAAATACTCTCTTTCAATATTGGAACCACTTTGACAACTATGTATGCAGTGGATGATATCTAGAATGCAGTGGTTGAATGGGCGACGTTTACTGGAATGAAGTAAGAGAACGATGATGGATAGCCTTGACATTCGTATCATAATTAAAATGACTAAAACATGATCCTATATTGGGTCAATAAGGTTATTTACCTCTCGCGACATTGTTCCCTCGTATTACTATTGTGGTTTCAGATTTGATGGGTGCACCTTATTTGTCGCTTGGATTGATTGTCACGGTCGGCCATAGATTGGGTTATGACCAGCCAGAAAGGGTAAACTGGTAGAATCTTACCTTGGGCATTGCCTCACGTGCCTTGTCATATTTACCCATACACGAGCCCATTGCGACTTTGGTTTAAACCGTATAAAATGTGTTCAGGTGGATCATTGTAAAGCCTTAACGCTATTTTGATATTTTTTTACCGATAGACATTATCTATTATAACGTACACTATTATATATAAATAGTTTAACGGATCCTTTGGAGATGGAAAATCCTGTAACATCTCTTAAGTTATTGCACTCATATATGTGATACTAATTTGACTTACATAAGATTATTTTAATCTTGACTCGAATGTTTTATCTTTTCATTACTCTTGGGTAAGTACTGAGTTTTTTCAGCGTATTGAAGACTATTATCTAAAGGACGAAGACGAAGTTTTGGTGTATTGCTATTATTACTATCCCCTGCATCATGCTATTCTACTGTATTGCTTATTTATCCCTGATGTATATATAACTCTGATGAATGAGCATAGATTAAAATCAAATGTATAGTAAACAGCTTCATGAACTGTTATTTGATTATTATATTTTATCGTTTCCGTTGTGAGATTTTATGTTTTGCTTTCTTCTTCTCTTTTTATTTTTCTTATTTAATCCAATTGATTATCTACGTTTTGGATTCTTTAAGTCGGACATGTGTGGATTATTGTCGATATCAACCTTCCGAAACCTAGATCGCCACATCCTTGTTTATAAATCAAATGCTTTCAAAAAAGGTGGTTTTGACCTAGTCAAGACCTTTTTGCCAATCTTATGCCTTTTGAAGGTAATGAAGTCATCAATGCTTTCGAAAGGTAGCTTTTGTTTTAAACTTAGTATAAGCCACTTTCTAAAGCTTTCGAAGGGGTTAGGGGTTTAGAAGGCAATGGCATTCAAAGGAGATTTCGAAGCTAACCTTCAGATGTTTTATTTAAGTGCTTTGAGCTTTTGAAAGAATGGTTCTAAAGCCATCAATTTTCCCCAAACAATTTTGTATAAAATTTAAAGGTTTCGAAAGTGGTACATTTGCTTGAATTCACTTTGATCCAAAAAGATATGTTTTATAGTAAATCCAATGGTTTCAAAAGGGGTACTTTCAAATGGCTTCGAAGTTATGCTTCTATAATTGAATGGTGATACTTTAAAACATTCAAAAGGTTTCCAACGAAAGGTTTAAAGTGTTTCGAAAGGCAAGAGCCTAGAGTATGAAAAGAAGATTTCAATGTTTTTGGAGGAAAGTTTTCCAATGGTTTCGAAAGTTAGGTTTTAAGGTTTGGAAAGCCTTAGTTTTCAAAAAAGTTAACCCAATCTCATTTTAAAGTAAAAACCGTAGCATAATAAAAGAATTTTGAAAGGACTTTAAGTATGGAGTTTTTGAAGAAGTTTTCTTTGATTAATAGTTTAAAGGGATAGACCAAGTTTCATGTAAAATAAGGATGTTAAACCACAAGGTTGGTTTTATTATGTTAATATGTTTACTTCTTCATATATATATAGACACACACACACACATATTCACATTGTAGTGGATCCATAATTGTATTTTAGGGAAGGGCAGAATAACCCGCTAGGTGGACCCACTAGTGAATATAAATTAAGTAAACTCCTGAATGAGTAGAATTGTATCCAGTAGGTTAGATAGACCAGAATGTAGGATGCTAGAATATTGACTAAAAGAAGTTGTCAAGCAGATAGGTTCATAGTAAACCCATGAAAACTATGTTTAGGAAAAGTGTGACGACCCGCAAATCTGAACCCTTTGAATCAAAAATAATCCACATGTTCGACCCAAAGAGCACAAACTGACGGAAAGTCAAGAGAAAAAGAAGAAGAGAGAAGAAGAGAAGATATGAAAGAGAGAAGATAGAACCAAACAGAACAATACAGAATCTCACATCGCAGCAGAAAATATATAATATCATAACAATGATCTTTAGAAAATAGAAACTATATATATACACATCAATCAGAGTTCAACAATCAATCAATAGTTATCGGCTTGAACAATTATGATAACCTGTCCTCACAATTGCCGATAACAAAGCACAGTGGATAATAAAAAATCAAAACAGATACGCGTATACGAAAATGAAGATCTCCATCTCTCCTGCTGAAGCTCCAAAAGCACCAAATCTGAATCTGTAAATATACTCGGTCTGACCCGAGCATTGAAAGGGAAGAACGTCCAGATCAGTCTGGTAAACCAGCATGAGAAACACACTCAACTGAATTTTTTAAATTACCAAAATTTTCCTTTATCAAAACAAAAGTATCTCGTAAGACAGGTCCACACATAAACACTGACATGTTTTTACCTTACGATAACTAAATCATTTCAAATCAAATCCCCTTATATTTTAGTAGTGTCTACTATACACAAATAATATTAATCATAGACGAAATTGTTACATTGATTGAATTCTAGCATATAGCCCAATTGGGTAATACAATCAAAAAATGGCAAACACATAATGGAGTTTGGATTTCCATACAAATGACGAGGTGAAGGGGCTATCTTCCAGTAGTACATCTCTAGAAGAATGTACCGAAAAACCATCACAAAGTTTCTACCAACACAAGACCGACCCACATCTATAACTAGATATTACCGAATATGTCATCCTCCGGGCGTTACCGACCTTTACAGAGGGCCCTCTAGCATACAAACCACAATAATCAGATATACGAAATCATAGCGTGCAAAGACATATTTAGAAGAGGATGATCATATCCTACTTGGAAATGATCCACTTAGCCTTGCCACATCTAAACTTGTTTTGGTCATTTCCGGTTGATGAGGGTAGAGGTAATGATTACCTTTCATAAAGCACATATCACGTCATTTAGATTGCCACACGGCCATTTCCGTTGACTACTAATTGCCTTCCACAAAAATACAACCCTTAAGCTCATACGTCTCAAGGAGGGTGTTAAGCTAAGAGAAGTTGCCTTCTCCGCCACCACTGATGTATGTTTGTAAAAAAACAATGTACGTAATCTATAGAAATGCAATGTCAGACAAACATCCATACAAGTTGTCCAGGAACAGGACAAACCGAAGGTACTTTCCTACCATATCCTGTTGGGAAATCCCTAGGATTAGTAGCGAATAGTCCTTGCATTGGATATTTCATAATTGAAGAGACCACTGCTACTGGATGTATATTGGGATTTTAACACCAAACGATCAACAAGGAGTCCTCCACTATGAAAATCTGGAATAACAATATCATCACAAGCAACCGACACAATCGTCGCATATACGTTGGTCCGAAGTGGTTTTCAGATAAATCTGATCCTGGTCTCTTCGCACTAACAACAGAAAAGCATTTCCCAACCTCACATAGAAACTAAGTCTCATAGACTTGTCACATCTCCAACTTTCAACTTGCTATCCTTCGGGCCAAGAAAGAAGCTAAATAGATTGGAGTAAAATTCGCACTATACGAATCAACATCCTTAACACAGACGATAATCAAGCCTACACAGAAGGCTATGTATTAAGTGTTCGACTAAATAGTTCCCACATCAAGTCGAGGAACTAAAATTTTGGCTAAGTCTCACAGTCGGTTATTTAACTATAATGCAAACAAACAAATATTCAGCACCATAACAATCACTAGGCCCTTTCAATTAATCTTTTATTAATTAAATCGCTTGCCAAATATTCACTTCAATTTATCTTTAAAATGATATATTCTCAAACCATTTCAACATTGGAGAACATTTCCATATACTTATTTAATAATAAGTAATTCAACAATCAATTTATTTTCAACACTTAGAAAATATTATATATACTTAAATCAGGATTAAGTACATATTTTATTCTTTAAGGAAAACATTCTCTTTAAACACATTTATTTGGGTTAAAACGAATTGTTGCGTAAAACATCGTCACGACGACCCAAAATCACTAGTATAGGGATTCAAAAATTAAATAGACATATAAACCCTAATACTATACAAAAACATTTCCTTTCCAAAATCATTTACTATAACAACAGTGTTATAGTCCATCATTTCCTTATTTATCGAAAACGTCTATTTCAACAATGAATGTTGAAATCTATGGTTTCGATCCTTAACACAGTTTAAAAAAACTTTAAACCATTTGATTCCATTTAAAATATCACTTCCCAAAACATTATTTATTTAAAAAGGTTATTCACTATCCAAAAATCATGAATATACTTCATTTATCCAAATCAATACTTCTACCATTTATTTAAAAGATTATCCACTGTCCAAAATCGTGGATATCTCTCCTTTAACCCAAATTCTTCATTATTATAACATTTAATTTAAAGGATAATTCATTGTCAAAAATCGTGAATATAATTCCTTTAAATAAACTTCTATATTTAACTTATCAAAATCAATTGATTTCGGGTTTATAAAACAATGTTTATAAATTCACAATTATATTTCATAAAAACTTCAAGTTAAAAATTTCTTTTATTTACCAATTCCATTTACATCTCATTTATATGCCAAAATCCGAATTATAAGTTAATTACTTATAATTCTCTTATTTACAAATTCATTCATTTATAACTTCAGCAATTTACAATTCTATATGTCTTATTTACTTATAAAATCCATTTATAAGTCCATTTTAACATTTAAAAAATTCCTTTATAATTTCCTCATTTTGATTTATAAAAATATCACTTTTACAAATCTTATATATAAACCTTTTATAATAAATTCAAAAATCACCATTTAAACTATTTTATAAAATAATCAACTTCATATTTCCAAAAATCACATTTCAATCATATTTCATAAAATTCATAATTTTTGTAATAATAAAAATTATAACTTTCGTTTAATGAAAATAAATAAATTTCTTTAACAATTAAAAATTCAATAAAACGTATATTTCCAAAATCACTTTTAAAATCCTTTTATATTCGAATTCACCACTTTATAAATTTTAAAATATTAAAATAGGCCCAATGCTGCAACAGCACTAAATACAACAATCACGACATCCAAAATATTATACATAATATGATAACAACATATATCACAATATTTGTAAATAAATCAATACTGTTGGGGAATCCAGTTGGATCCCCCCAACCTGTCATCTGCAACAAATATACATATTAGAATATGTGTACAATGTCTGCTTCAAGGCAGACGCGCGTACAAAGGGTCATCCACTCATACACAGGAACGTATAGGGTCATCTGCTCTACTAGGAAGGTATATATCCAAATACCAATCAATATATCATATATCATCCAATGAATCATCAATCATCATATAGTAAATTATTTCTAACTTATATAAAAATATCAGCGAGTTAGGAAGAGTGAGTTGTACTCACGTTGCTTTTGTCGTCGCGATAGCGATTTATTCCGATTAAAATTAAACAAGCATTTAATTTCAACCAAAATTTTCACTAGCTCAAATGAATCCTAATCCAGCTCCATATCGTAATGCTTGTCTATACGGACCCAACACAATTTGTATCGTGCGAAACGGACCTCGTATGAAAAAGTTACGCAGTTTTAAAATTTATATGATTTTAATAATTATAAATTAATCACAAATTTATTTTATTTTTCAACCTTTAATCTCGGCCATTCAAATTTCAACTCCACATCAGGCCGTGCAACGTTTCTTCTTCCCCAACGTGAAAATAACGCATGCAACAAACCCATGGTCGTCCAAAACCCTAGCTAACCGGACCACCCTCGTCGACTTCTACCACGATCAAGCTCCGCCAGTCGAAGCGCCATAGCCCACTCCACCCTCGGCCGAAGCATCAAGGAACTCAGTCACCACCCTTGCGTTGAAAAACGTGCGCAACATCTTGGCTTTATACGCAATTTCTCATCGATTTACTTGACTATAAACGATCATATCTGTATTGATTTAAAGCCCTCCTTTGGATCTACAACACTGTAGTTGAAAGTTTTCTCTAATTATTCACGGATAGGAAGAAATCGAGGAGGGAAGAGGATGCATTTCTGGCCATTGGAGTTTGAGGTGGCGGTTAGACCTAGATGATTTAGGGTTTACAAAAATGAAGAATTCACGTCCTTTTAAAGAAAATTGCAAAACACTATTCACCTCGAAAATTTTCGAACTCGAAACGAAGCATGTCGCCTGGCGTTTATACTATTTTACCTCTATTCCGAACGCAATGGAATATATATCGAAAGCCAATTCGATTGTATTTGAAAGATAGGTTTTCAAATCGACTATTTAAATTTGAAATTCACTTAAACGAATTTCTACGCGTTTTAGCTTGCACCGGACAAACTGTAAATTCGATTGACTCGAAATTTGAAATCTTACAATAATTTAACATTATGGATCTGATAAACTGGTTTTGTTGAAATCCGAGACTATTTGAAAAATGACTATTTTTACTTGTCAATTAAATATTAAAATATTCAATTTCTGTAAATTAACTTTTAATTCAATTTTAAAAGTTCTGTAACATCATTCTAATCCAAATAAGATTTAATTCAACTTTATACAACATTTTTATTCATATTAAATCAAATTTACAATTATTTTCACAATTTCAAATATTACATTAACAATTAAATTATCCAATTAAATCGAGGTATTCGAAATATTATTTATTCGACTTATTAAATTTACTTATGCACATTTAAAATCAATTAAATATACGAATTTCAAATGACTGAAATTCTGGGTGGTTACGTTCTCTCCTACTTAAAAGAATTTCATCCTCGAAACTACCAAGTAAGAAAAAGTCACAAAATCCATTAACTTTTGAAACCAATTTGTCCAAACTAGATTTACCAAAATCTATTTAACCTTTTAGCTTTTTCTCAAAATCCATTAGTTAAACTTCTTATAAAAACTTTTCTAAGTTTTAAATCCATATAGTAATCTTTTCAAAACCTGCTAATATCGTTTAACTTTTACAACTCAAAAACCAAAACTTTAGTTATCAAAAGTTTTCCAATTTTACTAAAAAAATTTAACACTTTAAACTTCAAAAAAATTCGCCAGCGTCTCCATTGCGCGGTTCGATCCGAAAAAAAACCAATATATGTATCACAAATATACATCTCATCATCAAGGATGAGGCATCCCGAAGGGAAAAAAAATGTAAAAGTACGATATGTAATCCGAGATATGTACCTTATATATTATTAGCGAGCATATACGGCTAATGTAGCGCGAAAGCGAGCTCCAAATGCGAAGCAAGCACCATATGCACCTACTAAACACTCAACAAATAAATGAGAAACATGTAATATATGAGAATAATATCAATATACAACATATACCAACAACTATATATGCTAATATAGCAAATGCAACAAAAGCAACAAATCCAACTATCAAACAAATATCATCCAACAACTCCATAACCAAATCAATATACATTCACTTCTCTTTAATATTCATTGAATTGATTTGCAATTTAAATCACATTTGATCGATTAACATTGGATTCCACTAACATTCATTTATTCATATTCAATTAGTTACGTTCACTAATTCATATTTAAATTTGTTCGCTTCCAAATCAAATAAATTCAGTTTCATATTAATTTCTTTACAATCGACTAACATCCAACAATCAATGCATATCCAACATAACCAAATTTATTTAATTTACTTCGTTTACATTCAATTTGGTTTAATACCCAATTGACTTTCATTTAATTATTCAATTTCATTAGCTTTTAATGAATTAACACCTACATCCACTATTCCATATCAATTCATTTACATTCAATGATTAACATTCAATTCATATTTCATTATTTCAATTACTAATTCAATCTACAAATAAAGTTGAATTTCTTTATATAACTCAAATTCACATTCATCACTTCATTTTATTAATTCACCTTATTAATTTACTTCCATACAAAATCAACTTTATTCAACATCTCTTAAGTTATGTTTATTTTATAAACATCACTTTGTTTCGCTTAACTTAAATTTCAACTTATAAATCCAAGTCAGATTCCAATTCTAAGGTCAATTTAATTAAACTTTTACTTAAGTCAAATTTTTTATCACTATTCAAATTCAGATTTTGTTTTTCTTATAAAACTGTTTAACCATTTTAACAACTTGTTTTACTTACCTTTTTCTCATTTTATAAGTTATACAACTTATTTATTCATAATTCCGTGAACATCTACCTAAGGTCACTTCCATTCACTAAACCCATTCTTTATAATTTCGAATCCAATTCACTTTATTAGCTTTCCTTTAGTTAAATTTCAAATCGTATATTTAATTATGCTAAGTCAAATTTTATTTCAAATTTACCAAAGTAAATTCTTACTTCATATTATAAATCCAAAACTCATTTTACTTATATTTATCAATTTCAACTCGGATTTTGAATCAATTTTGTTTATCAAAACAAAACTTAAATTTTCAATTTACTATTGGTAGCAAATCCATCACACAGAAACTCAAAAAATGACACCGATGATGCTGCAGTCATCAGCCTTATTATTTTCCAACAACAGTAGTGAATTCAGTGCTTTATATACTTTTCAAAATTTCTTTTTATTCATAAATCATATTTATAAATCTTTTTTACTTATGTAATTTCACTATTTCACATTACTTATATAAGATCTATTCCAAATTTATTTATCTTATTAATATTTATAACAATATAATCTCTTTATCTTTGAAGAATAAATTTCAAAATAAACGGGATTCAAATTTCACACATTCTTAGTTAAATCCATTTTTTATTTACAACTCATAATTATAAATATATTTATATAGTTTCATCTCTTATGCATAAGATTATTTCAAAATCGTAAATCATATTAATTATAATTTCATACTTATAATTCATTTGCATATATAATTTATTATTTTACAATTGTTGTTTTTATTCAGATTATTCAAACATCATTTATTAACTTATATATATTTACATTTTCAAACAACCAAACAACTCATTTATTTACACTTTAATAATTCTAAAAAATCATTTCCATTATATATAAAATATAATCGAGGTAAAATTATTTCATTTACCCAATTTAAAATAATACTATGTCGACTTGCCTCGTTTAAGTGTTTGGAAATCCCTATCGATAACATGGCGTCCTACATACCAACCAGAATTCACAAACAACTCAACGAATAAGAAAACACAATATAAAACATTTTATATTCACTAACAAATACGCGCTCATATATATAATACACTCAAACTCAATCTAGGGTGCTATTGTCCCTATCTAACTGAGTACACATCAAAGCTTAGGAATATACAAAATCTAAGCTCTGATACTCAATGTGATGACCCGCAAATCCGTACCCTTTGAATCAACAATAATCCACACATGTCCGACCCAAAAAGCACAAACTGACGGAAAGTCAAGAGAAAGAAAATAAGAGAGAAGAAGAGAAGAGAAGAAAGAGGGAAGATAGAACCAAACTAAACAATACAAAATCTCACATCGCAGTGGAAAATATATAATATCATTATAATGATCCTTACAAAACAGAAACTGTATATATACACATCAATCAGAGTTCAACAATCAATCAATAGTTATCAGCCTTAACAATTATAATAACCTGTCCTCATAATTGCTGATAACTAAGCGCAGCGGATAATCAAAAATCAAAACAGATACGGGTATATGAAAATGAAGATCTCCAGCTCTCATGCTGAAGCTCCAAAAGCACCAAATCTGAATCTGTAAATATACTCGATCTAACCCAAGCATTGAAAGGGAAGAACGCCCGGATCAGTCTGTTAAACCCGCATGAAAAACACACTTAACTGAATTTATTAAATTACCAAACTTTTCCTTTATCAAAATAAAAGTATCTCGTAAGACAAGTCCACACATAAATACGGACATGTTTTTACCTTACGATAACTAAATCACTTCATATCAAATCCTCTTATATTATAGTAGTGTCTACTATATACAAATAATATTATTCATAGCCGAAAATTTTAAATTGATTAAATTCAAACATATATCCCAATTGGGTAATACAATCAAAATGGAAAACACGTAGTGGAGTTTGGATTTTCATACAAATGTCCAGGTGAAGGGACTACCTTTCGGCAGTACATCTCTAGAAGAATGTACCAAGAAACGATCACAAAGTTTCTCTACTAACACAAGACCGGTCCACCTCTATAACTAGGTGGTACCGAATATGTCATCCTCCAGTAGTTACTGACCTTTACCAAGGGCCCTCTAGCATACAAACCACAATAATCAGATACACGACGTCATAGCGTGCAAAGATATATCTAGAAGAGGATGATCATATCCTACTTGGGAATGACCCACTTAGCCTTGCCGCATCTAACCTTGTTTTGGCCATTTCCAGTTGATGAGGCTAGAGGTAATGATTACCTTTCACAAAGCACATATCACATCACTTAGAATGCCACACGGCCATTTTCGTTGACTACTAATTGCCTTCCACAAAAAATACAACCTTAAGCTCATGCATCTCAAGGAGGGTGTTAAGCTAAGAGAAGTTGTATTCTCCGCCACCACGGATGTATGTTTGTAAAATCCAATGTACGTAATCTATAGAAATGCAATGTTAGACAAGCATCCATACAAGTTGTCCAAGAACAGGACAAACCGAAGGTACTTTCCTACCACATCTTGTTGGAAAATCCCTAGGATACGTAGCGAATAGTCCTCGCATTGGATATTTCATAAATGAAGAGACCACTGCTACTGGATGTATATTCGGATTTTAACCCCAAACGATCAACAAGCAGTCCCCCACTGTGAAAATCCGGAATAGCGATATCATCACAAGCAACCTGTACAATCGTCGCATATACGTTGGTCCGAAATGGTTTTTGTTGAATCACTAGTTTTTCATTCATGACAAAGGAAGTTAGAAGAGAAAGAAAATTCACAACAAAAAGATACAATCAAAGGACTATGGCTATATCAAGACTTTTAATCTATTTTCTCACTATCTAGTACTTATGATTGAGTCTTAGAATCTAACGACCCAGAATTTCAATTAATTAAAATTTGTTTATTTAATTGATTTTATATATTAATAAGTGAAATTTATGAGTCGAATAAATTTAAATTCGAATAATTGGATTAATTGGATAATTAAATCGATAACTTAATATGTGAAAATACAGAAATAATTGAAAATTGGGTTAAATATGATTGAAAATGATTTGTAAAATTTTATTTTATCATGTTGGAGTTAGAACGATATTTTAGAACTTTTAAAATTGAATTTAGAGTTTATTTGTGAAAACTGAATATTTTAATATTTATTCGACTAGTGAAATTAGCCATTTTTCGAACAATCTCAGAATTGGACGAAACTAGTTTCAACGGATCCGCAATAGTTAGTTATTATCGGATTTTAATTTTCGTAGCGATTGGAGTTTTCGTTTGACCGTGGCAGCTCGAAACGCATCGAAATTGTTTTAATATTAAATTGGCGAGTTAAAATAGCCATTTTTCAAACAGTCTTGGATTTCGACGAAAGAGCTTTCATCGGATCCGTAATGTGATATTTTTGTATGGTTTCAAATTTCGTGTCAATCGGATTTGCGGTTTGTCCGGGGCAAGCCAAAACGCATAGAAAATTCGTTTAATCGGTTTAATTTAAAATCAATCGTTTATAGCCATATCTCGCACAGATGACCGAATTAGCTCCTGAAACACATTCCATTGTGTTCGGAATGTGGGATAAACCTTAGAAACTCCAACCGGCACGCTTCGTTTGGAGTTCGGAAAATTTCGATGAATAGTGTTTTGGTCAAATTTTCTATATAAACACCTCCATAATTCATTTTGCACTAAAAACCCTAACCCTAGTTTCAGCCGCCACTTTCATATACCAATGGCCAAAATTTGCCTACTTTCATCCCTCAATCACTTCCAATCCATTGATCTATTCCAAAAATCTTCAACTAACAAATTAAAGAGGATGATGAGGGCTTCAAATCCATATGGAGATGATGGGGTATGGCGCAACGATGGAGGAGTAATTGGGCCGCGTTTTTGCTCGGTTCGTGCATGCAAATCGATGCAAGGACAAGGCCGAGCTTGGTGCTGCCTTGGGCGTGGATAGAGCTCGAGCAGGCGAGCATGTTGGCGGTGTCTGATCGTCTTCAAGAGGTTGGAGGAGGTCGCTTTAATTCGAGAGGGGTGGCGGCCGATGGGTGTCTTTGACCTGGAAGCAACGTAAATGGGGGAAGAAGATAGGGGTGGCCTAGACATGATCAAACAGAAACGTGCAGCCACGATTTGATTAAGGGTTTGGAAATAAAATTTAATATGCAAATTGATTTATTTAAATTCGTACGACTTCTAAATGCTATATCTTATTCATACGAGGTCGAAAAATTACGAAACCAGTTGCGTCGGGTTCGTATGGACGAGCACTATGCAATGGAGCTGGTTTGGAGTTGTCTAGAATTAGTGAAAATTTCGGGTAAAATTAAACGCACGTTTAATTTTATTCGAAATAAACGCTGGAAACGAAATTGAAATCAAGGTGAGAACTTCTCACTCAATCGAATTGTTTCGATTTTTATTTTAGATAGTTAGATTTAAAATTCTTGAATGTATGTTTGAATGATAAATTATTATCTATTGATTGTTAAAATAGACCTTATGCACCGTTAGTAAGTGGAGGTTATTTATTAAAAACATATACCGTGAATATTTCACCGTATAGTGAAATTGGTATTATATATGTACTTGGAGTTGATTTTCCCCCATTATATAGCGGATGAGACCCCATTGCGCCGTCTATTAAGCGGATAATATTTTATAAATCCTATATACCGCGATAATTCCGTACTGGAACGGAATTGGTATTGTGCTAATGTTTGTGGATGCAGGGAAACTGGTTGGAGGGATCCAACTGGATTCCTCAACTGTATTGATTTATTTACAGATATTGTGATATTTATTGATTATCATATCGATATATGATATTTGGATGTCGTGATTGACTACTTGGTGCTGCTGCATCATCGGATCCATTTCTAAATTTTAAAATAATGATTTTGGTTTTTAAAAGGGATTTTAAAGTGACTTTCGAAAGTATACGTTTTATTAAATTTTGAATTGTTAAAATGAATAAACTATAAGCGTTAAATAACGAATTGTAAATTATTAAAAGAATAAGTTAGTTAAATCGGGATTTTTGAATTATTTTAAAAATGATTTATATATAAGATTTATAAAATGGATATTTATAAATTAAAAATATTGGAATTATAAAACAAGTTTATTAAGTGTTAAAATGAAGAATAAAATGGATTTCATTGAAAATTATAGATTTATAAATTATGAAGACATAAAATGAATAGATGTTGTAAAATAAAAGATTTATAAGTAACTAACTTATAAACTGGTTTTTGAGCATATAAATGAGATATTAATAGAAATTGTTAATAAAGGAGATTTTATAAGTCGAAGTTGTTATAAAATATAAAGGAATCTTATAAGTAATAAGATTTATGATTTGTGAAGTTTTAAAAGAACGATTTTGTAAATAAATGAATTATAAGTAATCAACTTATAATATGAACTTTTGGTATATATTCAGATATACAAATAGAATTGGTTAATAAAGGAAATTTATAAATCGAAGTTTATAAATAGAAATGGAATTTATAGACATGGTTTATAAATTCGAAATCAATGGAATTTGATAAATTGAATGTTGAAAATTGGTTAAGGAAGTATATTCACGTTTTTGGACAGTGAATATATTATTATAAATAAAATGGATATGCTTGAGAAAATGAATATTATAAAATGAAGTTAATCGTTTTAACGATGTTTTAAAATGTGTTAAACATCAAAAACATAGATTTCAACATTCATTGTTGAAATAGACGTTTTCGAGAAATAAGGAAATGGTGGACTATAACACAGTTGTTATAGCAAAAAATTTCCAAAAGGAAATGTTTTTGTATAGTATTGGGATTTATATATCTATCTAAAATTCGAATCCCTATACTAGTGATTTTGGGTCGTCGTAACGATGTTTAACGCAACATTCATTTTGGCCCAAACAAATGTGTTTAAGAGATTGATTTCTTAAAGAATGAAATATGTACTTAATTTTTGATTTCAGTATATTGAATATTTTTCAAGTGTTGAAATTGAATGGATTTGTGAATTACTTATAATTAAATAAGTATGGAAATATTTTCCAATATGAACTGAATATTTTGGGACTTTATCTTTAAAAGATAAATTGAAAATGAATATTAGAAATCGATTGGGAAATTGTATATTCATAGATATTTTGGAATTCTAAATTCACTAGGGAATTTACAAAAGAAAGGGGAATTTGTTTAAAAATAAACGTTGATTTATTTTTGAACTATGGGAATAAATTTACGGATTTGGAACTTAAATAAAAAGTAAATCAGTAAGGATTTATTTGATTTATTTAAATGAACCATTTTAAATTTAAAATGGATAAATAATTGGAAGTGTTTCCATTTAAGTAAATTGATTTGAAATTTGTTTTCAAATGGTTGAAGGGTGAAAATTATATATCTAGTAAAGATATTTTGGAAAGTAAATAATTTGGGAAATTATTTGGAATCTGGTGATGTTGAGCATGCCTATTGATAGTTAAATAATCCGACTATCAATATTTAACTTTAAATAGGTATTTGTTGTGATTCTTGAATTTGAATGCCACACTTATTTTTGAATAAGCGCTCACTATTCGGGTTAGCTGGGAAAGGACCTTGGGGTCGATAACCCATTCCGAGTATGTGATACGTCGTTATGGATTGCATTTGATGACCGATGTTGAAGACCGGATATTTGTGAAAACGGAGGGATTACCGTCGAGTTACTCTACATCGGCTGATCTCCGATATAGAGGTTTTATCACCCTTAGTGACGGGGAGTCCGGTCGTGATTAGTGAATATGCGGATTGCAAGGACTTCTTTGGAAGTGCCTTCGGTTCTGTTCGAGCCTGGAACAGACTTGTATGGATTGTATGTCTGACATTACAAATTGACATATAAAGCTGATTTCTTTCAAATATATTTCTGTTGGTGGCAGAGAATTTATTCTCTTAGCTTAACACCCTTCTCTGAGACGTACGAGCTCAGAGGTTATGTAGTTGAAGGTTATTAGTGATATACTCCCAATTTGGTAGTGTGGCATGCTGAGTGTTGCTATGAAATGATCATTGTTTGATCGTTTGTGATATGATCATTTGTTTGATCATTTATCTTTGTGATCATTTCTTTGATCATTTGTTGACCCAAAGCATAGCTTTTGTATAAAGCGTGGCTTTGTGGACGAGACTTCGTCGGACCTCACACCCCGGAAATGGTCAAAACAGGAAGGATGCAGCAAGGTTATTAGGGGGTATCACCCCTTTAGTGTATGTCATTCCTTCTGGATAGAGGTGGTATCATGGTATGGAGCCCAGATACTTAACCTATGTTGTTGCTGCAAATTTTGTGGTTGTTGGAAATCGAGGATCCTCAGATAGATCGGTTACGATCGGGGGATGACATATTCATGTCAGTAGTTACCTAGTTTGAAAGGTAACCCGGCCTTGTGTTGGCAGAGATCCGGTTAGGCTCTCGGGTCGTCTTTCCATAAGCGTACCCATGTGGCAATGGGAAGTTCCTTGGCCTGACCATTTGTTGGAAATCCAAAGAAACAATACGATCTTGTACGGTTTTAGTTGTAGAACCTATCATTCACTTATGGTGGCGCCCCACAGTTTGGATGGTAGCTATAGTAGGCATAAGTGTGGAATGCCTATGCTGGCTAAGATTTATATCTTTATTTTCGAAATGATTTTTCCTACACTATGCACTAGTAATAATATCAAATGTTTCTTTTTAATGCGTATCAAGCATCTTTGACTATCATAAGGAGAAATCTCCTCCGATTATGCGTTTGCATTGTGTGTGTGCGGGAGGCCTTATGGTAGTCTCATTATTTAAAAAAGCATTGCGAAATCTATTTTAAAATTATCCAGTTCTTTGTTTTAAAAGTAAACTTTTTTAGTTCTCACACCAGTCACATGACTGACTCGGAGTTTATTGTTTTCCTTCCAAAACTCTAGGTGCGCACCAATTTCCACACGGGCAGTCAAGAGTCAGGTTATCAGGATATTCTGCCATCCAGCTTGCTGGAGGCAAGCTGGATGGCATGGCGTATTACTAGTATATAATATTTCTTTTCCGATGTTGATGTTGTTTGTTGTTGTACACTCTGATGATGTAATGAAATGAAATGTAATGTAATGTAATAACTGATATAGTTCTTTGTTTAAAGATTTTTCATTTGTGTATTATATGTTGTTCCGCTGTGATTGTGAGATTCTAATATTGTTCTGTTGTTTTTGTTCTATTCTATCTTTTTCTCTCTTCTTCTACCTTTTTCTTCTTCGTAAACCCTAATGGTATAGTTTTTCGGCTTTCGATTGCTCGACAGTTGATACAGTGGACGTATTGATGTCGGCGTTCGTGGACGAAAAATCGCGATCGTTACATTTGGTATCAGAACTTATGGTTAAGCGACAACCATGGCTCTGTTGGGAATTACCCATTAGAGATATAGTCAGTAGTACTCTAGAATGAGTTGAGTGTAATAATAGATACGAGTGCATATTTGTTAGTGCATATAAATGTTTTATATTGTGTTTGCTTATCCGTTGAGCTGTTTGTGAATTCTGGTCGGTAGATGGGACGCCATATTATCGATAGGGATTTCTAAACACTTAAACGAGACATGTCGACATAGTATTATTTTAATTGGGTAAATGAAATAATTTTACCTTGATTATATTTTATATATAAAGGAATAATTTTTTTGGAATTATTAAAGTGTATTTGAATAGATTGTTTGGTTGTTGAATAAGTTAAATAAAACACCAATTTTAAAAGAACAATTGTATAAGCAACTGAATTATGAGTATGAAGTTATAATTAATGTGATTTACACTTGTGAAATAATCTTATATATAAGAAGTGAAAGTATATAAATAAAAGATTTATAAATGTGATTTATAATATGAAAATAAAATTCCAAAGAAGTGTTTTGAAAGGATTTGATATTTTGGAAAATTGTTTTGGAGAAAATTAAAGCTCTAAACTCTTTTCGGTCGGTGGAAAATAATTCCGATGATGATCATGACATCATCGGTGTTCATTTTCGGGATTCCAAAAGAGGTATTGCTTCCAGATTATTTTAAATGGAAGTTGTTTGGAAAAAATTTGATTTGGTTTTGGAAATTCAAAAGATAATTTGAATTGATTTCAAAAATGGTTTTGAAAGATTGAAAAGACTCTGGAATCCTATTTAAAAATATGTACGAGAATGATAAATGAGTTGATAAGTTATACAGATTGAATTTTGATAGAATAAATTTAACTTAAAAGATGAAGTTAAATTAAAGGAAGTATAAGTAAATCAATAAAATCCAAGTTGAAATAAATTTGAGTTGTCCTCAAAGACATGCAATTTGAAATTTAACAAAAGGAAAGTTAAATAAATTGATTTGGATTTGATAAGATGTTTGAAATGGAATATAACTTGAGTGAAGTTGAATGAAGTAAATTTTGGTATCGAAGTAAATTAATAAGTGAATTAATGAAGTGAAGTCATTAAGAATTTGAACTTGAGTTATATAAATGAAATTGAATTGATAAATGGATTGAATGTTAATCAATTAAATGTAAATAATTGATATGAAATAATGGATGTAAGTGTAAATTCATTAAAAGCTAATATTATTGGAAGTTGAATAAATTGAATGGAAGTCAATTTAATATGAACCAAATTGAATGTAAAGTGAATAAATTTGGTTGTATTGAATAAACATTGGTTATTATATGATTGTTAGTTGATTGTATATAATTCATTAAGTGTTAATGAAATTGAATTAGCAAAATTGGAAGCTATGTGATTGAATTCAAATGGATAATATGTAAATTTGAATAGAATTGAATTTGATTTGATTTGGAAGTGAACTAATGTGAAAGTAAATTAGTGAATGTTAACTAATTGAAATTGAATATAAATGAATGTTAGTAAATCTAATGTCAACAAATCAAATGTGATTAAATTGAAAACCAATTCAATGAATATTGATGAGAATATGAATGAATATTTATTTGGTCAGTTGGAAGATAGTTGTTTGATGGATGCATTTGTTGATTGAATGCATTGCTATGTTGGCACATGTAGTTATTATGTTGCTATATGCTGTATATTGATATTACTTTCATATATACATGTTTCTCATGGTTTGTTGAGTGTTTAGTAGGTGCGGATCGCGTTTGCTTCGCATTTGGAGCTCGCTTTCGTGCTATATTAGCCGTATACGCTTGCTAACAATAAATAAGGTACATATCTCGGATTACATACCGTACTTTTACACTTTTTTCCCTGCGGGATGCCTCATCACTTGATGAGAATGTATATTTGTGATATATACACCGTCATTTTTTTCCGGATCGAGCCGCGCAAAGGAGACTCTAGCGAATTTTTCCGAAAATTTAAGGCGTTAGAATATTTTTGAGAAAATTAGGAAATTTTTGAAAACTAAGTTTTGATTTGAAAACTTAGTAAAGATGTTGTAAGAAGTTTAAATATGGATTTTGGGAAAGTTAAACACTTAAGAGATTTGAAAAATCTAAATTGAACGGTTTGTTTTGGAAAGTTAATGGATTCTGTAACTTTTTCTTACTTGTTAATTTCGAGGACGAAATACTTTTAAGGGGGAAGATTGTAACGACCCAGAATTTCTATTAATTAAAATTTGTATATTTAATTGATTATATATATTAATAAGTGAAATTTATGAGTCGAATAAATTTAAATTCGAATAATTGGATTTAATTGGATAATTAAATCGATAATTTAATATGTGAAAATACTGAAATAATTGAAAATTGGGTTAAATATGATTGAAAATGATTTGTAAAATTTTATTTTATCATGTTGGAGTTAGAACGATATTTTAGAACTTTTAAAATTGAATTTAGAGTTTATTTGTGAAAATTGAATATTTTAATATTTAATCGACTAGTGAAATTAGCCATTTTTCGAACAATCTCAGAATTGGACGAAACTAGTTTCATTGGATCAGTAATAGTTTGTTATTATCGGATTTCAATTTTCGTAGCAATTGGAGTTTTCGTTTGACCGTGGCAGCTCGAAACGCATCGAAATTGTTTTAATATTAAATTAGCGAGTTAAAATAGCCATTTTTCAAACAGTCTCGGATTTCAACAAAACTAGTTTCATCGGATCCGTAATGTGATATTATTTTATGGTTTCAAATTTCGTGTCAATCGGAATTACGGTTTGTCCGGGGCAAGCCAAAACGCATAGAAAATTCGTTTAATCGGTTTAATTTAAAATCTACCGTTTATAGCCATATCTCGCACAGATGACCGAATTAGCTCCCGAAACACGTTCCATTGTGTTTGAAACGTGGGGTAAACCTTAGAAACGCCAACCGGCACGCTTCGTTTGGAGTTCAGAAAATTTCGATGAATAGTGTTTTGGTCAAATTTTCTATATAAACACCTCCATAATTCATTTTGCACTAAAAACCCTAACCCTAGTTTCAGCCGCCACTTTCATATACCAATGGCCGAAATTTGCCTACTCTCATCCCTCAATTACTTCCAATCCATTGATCTATTCCAAAAATCTTCAACTAACAAATTAAAGAGGATGATGAGGGCTTCAAATCCATATGGAGATGATGGGGTATGGCGCAACGATGGAGGAGTAATTGGGCCGCGTTTGTGCTCGGTTCGTGCACGCAAATCGATGCAAGGATAAGGCTGAGCTTGGTGCTGCCTTGGGCGTGGATAGAGCTCGAGCAGGCGAGCAAGTTGGCGGTGTCTGATCGTCTTCAAGACGTTGGAGGAGGTCGCTTTAATTTGAGAGTGGTGGCGGCCGATGGGTGTCTTTGACCTGGAAGCAACGTAAATGGGTGAAGAAGATATGGGTGGCCTGGATTTGATCAAACAGAAACGTGCGGCCACGATTTGATTAAGGGTTTGGAAATAAAATTTAATATGTAAATTGATTTATATAAATTCGTACGACTTCTAAATGCTATATCTTATTCATACGAGGTCGAAAAATTACGAAACCAGTTGCGTCGGGTTTGTATGGACGAGCACTACGCAATGGAGTTGGTTTAGAGTCGTTTGGAGTTAGTGAAAATTTCGGGTAAAATTAAACGCATGTTTAATTTTATTCGAAATAAACGCGGAAAACGAAATTGAAATCAAGGCGAGAACTTCTCACTCAATCAAATTGTTTCGATTTTTATTTTAAATAGTTAGATTTAAAATTCTTGAATGTATGTTTGAATGATAAATTATTGTCTATTGATTGTTAAAATAGACCTGATGCGCCGTTAGTAAGCGGAGGTTATTTATTAAAAACATATACCGCGAATATTTCACCGCATAGTGAAATTGGTATTATATATGTACTTGGAGTTGATTTTCCCGCATTATATAGTGGATGAGACCCTATTGCGCCGTCTATTAAGCGGATAATATTTTATAAATCCTATATACCGTGATAATTCCGTACTGGAACGGAATTGGTGTTGTGCTAATGTTTGTGGATGCAGGGAAACAGGTTGGAGGGATCCAACTGGATTCCTCAACTGTATTGATTTATTTACAGATATTGTGATATTTGTTGATTATCATATCGATATATGATATTTGAATGTCGTGATTGACTATTTGGTGCTGCTGCATCATCGGATCCATTTTTGAAGTTTTAAAATAATGATTTTAGTTTTTAAAAGGGATTTTTAAAGTGACTTTCGAAAGTATACGTTTTGTTAAATTTTGAATTGTTAAAATGAATAAACGTTATAATTTTATCTTTATAAAAGTTATGATTTTGAAGTATATAAGCTTTAAATAACGAATTGTAAATTATTAAAAGAATAAGTTAGTTAAATCGGGATTTTTGAATTATTTTAAAAACGAATTATATAAAAGATTTATAAAATGGATATTTATAAATTAAAAATATTGGAATTATAAAACAAGTTTATTAAGTGTTAAAATGAAGAATAAAATGGATTTCATTCAAATTTATGGATTTATAAATTGTGAAGATATAAAATGAATAGATGTTGTAAAATAAAAGATTTATAAGTAATTAACTTATAAACTGGTTTTTGAGCATATGAATGGGATATTAATAGAAATTGTTAATAAAGGAGATTTTATAAGTCGAAGTTGTTATAAAATATAAAGGAATCTTATAAGTAATAAGATTTATGATTTGTGAAGTTTTAAAAGAACAATTTTGTAAATAAATGAATTATAAGTAATCAACTTATAATATGGACTTTTGGTATATATTGAGATATACAAATAGAATTGGTTAATAAAGGAAATTTATAAATCGAAGCTTATAAATAGAAATGGAATTTATAGACATGGTTTATAAATTCGGAATCAATGGAATTTGATAAATTGAATGTTGAAAATTGGTTAAGGAAGTATATTCACGTTTTTGGACAGTGAATGTATTATTATAAATAAAATGGATATGCTTGAGAAAATGAATATTATAAAATGAAGTTAATCGTTTTAAAGATGTTTTAAAATGTGTTAAACATCGAAAACATAGATTTCAACATTCATTGTTGAAATGGATGTTTTCGAGAAATAAGGAAATGGTGGACTATAACACAGTTGTTATAGTAAATAATTTCTGAAAGGAAATGTTTTTTGTATAGTATTGGGATTTATATATCTATCTAAAATTCGAATCCCTATACTAGTGATTTTGGGTCGTCGTAACGATGTTTTACGCAACATTCATTTTGGCCCAAACAAATGTGTTTAAGAGAATGATTTCTTAAAGAATGAAATATATACTTAATTTTCGATTTAATTATATTGAATATTTTCCAAGTGTTGAAATTGAATGGATTTGTGAATTACTTATTATTAAATAAGTATGGAAATGTTTTCCAATATGAACTGAATATTTTGGGACTTTATCTTTTAAAGATAAATTGAAAATGAATATTAGAAATCGATTGGGAAATTGTATATTCATACATATTTTGGAATTGTAAATTCACTAGGGAATTTATAAAAGAAAGGGCAATTTGTTTAAAAATAAACGTTGATTTATTTTTGAACTGTGGGAATAAATTTACGGATTTGGAACGTAAATAAAAAGTAAAGCAGTAAGGAATTATTTGATTTATTTAAATGAACCATTTTAAATTTAAAATGGATAAATAATTGGAAATGTTTCCGTTTAAGGAAATTGATTTGAAATTTGTTTTCAAATGGTTGAAGGGTGAAAATTATATATCTAGTAAAGATATTTTGGAAAGTAAATAATTTGGGAAATTATTTGAAATCTGGTGATGTTGAGCATGCCTATTGATAGTTAAATAATCCGACTATCAATATTTACCTTTAAATAGGTATTTGTTGTGATTGCTTGAATTTGAATGCCACACTTATTTTTGAATAAGCGCTCACTATTCGGGTTAGCTGGGAAAGGACCTTGGGGTCGATAACCCATTCCGAGTATGTGATACGTCGTTATGGATTGCATTTGATGACCGATGTTGAAGACCGGATATTTGTGAAAACGGAAGGATTACCGTCGTGTTACTCTACATCCTTTCCTAAACTCCAGGTGCCCACTATTTTCCACACGGGCAGTCTAGAGTTAGGTTATCAGGTTATTCTGGATTCGGGAGTTGCTGTGCAGATCTGGAGGCGAGCCAGATAGCGTAGTCTATTATTTATTGTATATAGTATTTCTTTTCCGCTGTTGTTGTTGTACACTCTGATTGATGTAATGTAATGTGATATATAAAATGTATAGTTCTTTGTTTTAAATGAATGTACATTTATCTATTATATATTGTTCCGCTGCGATTGTGAGATTCTGATATTGTTTCCTGTTCTGTTGTTTGTTCTGTTTCTTCTCTCTTTTTCTCTCTTCTTCTACCTCTTTCTCTTTCTTAAACCCTAACGGTTCGATTTTTCGGCAACGAAAAATCCCGATCGTTACATTTGCTTCTGATCTCCGATATAGAGGTTTTATCACCCTTAGTGACGGGGAGTCCGGTCGTGATTAGTGAATATGCGGATTGCAAGGACTTCTTTGGAAGTGCCTTCGGTTCTGTTCGAGCCTGGAACAGACTTGTATGGATTGTATGTCTGACATTACAAATTGAGATATAAAGCTGATTTCTTTCAAATATATTTCTGTTGGTGGCAGAGTATTTATTCTCTTAGCTTAACACCCTTCTCTGAGACGTACGAGCTCAGAGGTTATGTAGTTGAAGGTTATTAGTGATATACTCCCAATTTGGTAGTGTGGCATGCTGAGTGTTGCTATGAAATGATCATTGTTTGATCGTTTGTGATATGATCATTTGTTTGATCATTTATCTTTGTGATCATTTCTTTGATCATTTGTTGACCCAAAGCACAGCTTTTGTATAAAGCGTGGCTTTGTGGATGAGACTTCGTCGGACCTCACACCCCGGAAATGGTCAAAACAGGAAGGATGCAGCAAGGTTATTAGGGGGTAGCTCATTCCTTCTGGATAGAGGTGGTATCATGGTATGGAGACCAGATACTTAACCTATGTTGTTGCTGCAAATTTTTTGGTTGTTGGAAATCGAGGATCCTCGGATAGATCGGTTACGATCGGGGGATGACATATTCATGTCAGTAGTTACCTAGTTTGAAAGGTAACCCGACCTTGTGTTGGCAGAGATCCGATTAGGTTCTCGGGTCGTCTTTCCAGAGGCGTACCCATGTGGCAATGGGAAGTTCCTTGGCCTGACCATTTGCTGGAAATCCAAAGAAACAATACGATCTTGTACGGTTTTAGTTGTAGAACCTGTCATTCACTTATGGTGGCGCCCCACTGTTTGGATGGTAGCTATAGTAGGCATAAGTGCGGAATGCCTATGCTGGCTAAGATTTATATCTTTATTTTCGAAATGATTTTTCCTACACTATGCACTAGTAATAATATCAAATGTTTCTTTTTAATGCGTATCAAGCATCTTTGACTATCATAAGGAGAAATCTCCTCCGATTCTGCGTTTGCATTATGTGTGTGCGGGAGGCCTTATGGTAGTCTCATTTTTTAAAAAAGCATTGCGAAATCTATTTTAAAATTATCCAGTTCTTTGTTTTAAAAATAAACTGTTTTAGTTCTCACACCAGCCACATGACTGACTCGGAGTTTATTGTTTTCCCTCCTAAACTCTGGGTGCCCACCAATTTCCACACGGCCAGTCAAGAGTCAGGTTATCAGGATATTCTGGAATTCAGGAGTTGTTGGAGGCAAGCTGGATGGCATGGCGTATTACTGGTATATAATATTTCTTTTCCGCTGTTGATGTTGTTTGTTGTTGTACACTCTGATGATGTAATGAAATGAAATGTAATGTAATGTAATAACTGATATAGTTCTTTGTTTAAAGATTTTTCATTTGTGTATTATATGTTGTTCCGCTGCGATTGTGAGATTCTAATATTGTTCTGTTGTTTCTGTTCTGTTCTATCTTTTTCTCTCTTCTTCTACCTTTTTCTTCTTCTTAAACCCTAACGGTACGGTTTTTCGGCTTTCGATTGCTCGACAGTTGATACAGTGGACGTATTGATGTCGGCGTTCGTGGACGAAAAATCGCGATCGTTACATAGAAATTTGTTAAAATCTATCCTCAAGTAGTCCGCACTTCATGTTTGTCATAATTAAACAAAACAGAAGCATATTGTGCAAAAATAACTCAGCAAGTCGACTGGCTAGGATCATCTAGTCGACTGACTGTGTACATATACATATGCACTATTTATTTTTTAAATCTTTTGCATTGTCAGTCGACTGACCAAGAACGACCAGTCGACTGACCCGAGACCAACTGCTATATTTTCGAAAAGACATTTGCTAATTTAAATAAATTTAGATGTAAAATTAGAGTTGGTTAATTTATCACTTCTAGTATTAACCTCAATTTCACTAAATTCAGAAATTATAAATTTAATTTCCAATAATTCCATTTAATTTATTTTTCATTTTATTATTCAATTCATTGTTGTCAAATGGATAAAATTAACATTGGGTCCATGTTCTATTACATTAATATTCTCGAATTCCATCTTAATTTCAATTAACATAATAATTAAATATTAAATTTCATTTAATTGCAATAAATCTAATTATTAAGTTTAAATTTCAATAAATTAATAAATCTTGATATCCATTATTTTCATTCCGCCAATTGTCATATTATGAATAGAGTTAACATTATTTCCAATTATTTCCTTAATTTACACTAACTTAACCTTGAATTGAGATTCGTTGCAATTGATTACAAATTTCGATATAATGGACTAAATAAATGATTAACTTATAATAATTGTTATCACTAACTCTCAATCACATTTTTATAAGTTTATCATTTCCAAACCAATGTTATAATTTATCACTAAACATTGATTTTATTCAATTACCATTCAATATATATTAATTCATTAATTAATTCAATATTTACGTTTGTTTTCTTATATTCGATTTATAGCATAGTATAACATTTACATTAATTCCATTAATTGTAACTTCATTCAAATAGTTACTAATTAACTTAGATTAGCATTATTACATCTCATTTAATTTATTATTTCATTAATGAATCATAAATTTCAGTTTTTCCAATATTAGATAACAAACATTAAATAGAATTAACAATTCAATTATCGAAAATTACGGGTTGTTACATAATAATTATTGTAATTATTTAAATAGTTGTTTTTAAATGACAATAATTCATTTTAATTAGTTGTAAAGTGATAGTAAATCATTTATAATAGTTTATAAAAAGATATATTTGATTTGAAAATATAAGAAAATTCATATCATTTTATCGATATAGCAACACTTTTTGTAAAAAATTATTTAATATTAAATTATATAGTTTTATAAATGAAATATGATCATTTTACTTAGTAAAAAAATGATAAGAAATTACTTTTCAAATTTTTTACATTAATATATAAATTTATTTATAAGTGAAAATTTGACTGGGGATCAATGTAACAATCCGCATATTTAACGATTTTATATTTAAATGTTTGATTTAAATATAGCGTCGTTAGTCGGATTTTTGGGTCCGAAATGCTACTTTCTGCAAATGGCCGAATTGGAACTCGAAACTACCTCCATTGGTTCCAAAATGGTGTTTGCGATCTTTTTGAGTATAATCTTTGATATGTTTGGAGTTTGTGAAATTTTGACCTTTTTCTATTGGGTTTTGGGTTTGGGTTCAGCCCATTTGTTAATTAAACCTTCTACTTCAACCCCTTCCCCTCATCTCTCTTCATTTTATTTTATTTTCTTAAGCTAAAAACTGAAATGGGGGAAAAGAAGTGGAAATAGAAATTTGCAAGCCCTAGCTTCTTCTTGTAAACTTGATTCTTGCTCCAAATTCTAGTGGAAGCCATTGGTAAGTTCGTCTCCATCTTCTCCATCTCTTCTTCTCTTCAATTTCAGTGATTTCCTAACCCTAACTTAGGAAATACTTGCTTTGATTCTAGATTGAAGCTTGTAGTGTTGAAGTGGAGTGTAGTTGGTTGATTCCTTGCATTGTGCTTCTTCACCTTCTTTGTTTGTGAGGTTAAAAAGGTGAGTTTTGAACTCACAACTACTTCTACTGATTTCATTGATGTTGGGTATGAATTCTTAGCACTTGTTCATATGCAATTGCTTTTAGTTTGGATTGAATTAGTGAATACCCAAATTTTTAGTGTTTTGGGTTCAATTCTTTAGAGATCCTAACTTTGATGTTTTGATCATGTTTTGGTGATGCATTGAAGTGCTTATAGGGCCGGGTAGCCGCTAGGCGTAAACCCCTAGTGTCCATGCTCGTCCGGTTGGAAGTTGGGAGAGTTCGCACTTCATTTGTTATAGGTAGAAAATGCAGGAAATTGGGTTCAGTCGACTGGATCCTCTGTTCAGTCGACTGAGCTGAAGCCCGAATTCTTTCTGGACAATTTTCAGTCGACTGAACAGGGATTTTCAGTCGACTGACCTGCTCCTATTTTCCTGTTTTGCCTATTTATGTTCGTTTTGATTTCTTTTCCGGATTTTACCGATTCGAGTTGCTTTTTAGTGGTTGTCATCGCATATATGGCTTTGATAACTTAACTTTTTCGTCATTCACGGGTTTTTATATATAATCTCTCAAATCACATTTAAAAGCTCGTTTCTCCAATTTATAAATCCTATTTAAAACACACACTTTCGCACGTCGAGCGAAGTGGAAGGGTGATTAAATGGTTGGGCAAAACACGGACCATGAATCTGTGCGTTTATCCTTTCGATTAATCCCCGACCTATTCAATTGATCGTTTTGACCTTCGGGTTTGGTTTATCGATGATATGAGGTAAACTTTGTACTGCTTTGAGTGTGAAAGTGACTGACGGATAGTAAACCGTTTAGTGCGAACGAGTGGTTATGGGACATACGTTAACACTGTTCGGATTCCTTTTCGAGAGTTGTGACACATTCCGCCAGTTAGTGGTGTCCAGTACTGGGTCTTTGACCTTCACCACTACGGTTTGTTGCCTCTGGGATAGTGTCTTCGGACTGTCTCCCTAGGTGTGTTGCCTTCGGGTATGTTGCCTTCGGGTGTGTGCCTTCGGGTTTGTTGCCCTATATAGTTTCGCTCTGATGTTGGCCTTACGTGCCGCATGGGTGATACTTGGGTGTGGAGTCTTCGGGCTCATGGATCCTTGTTTGTACAGTACTGAGCTCGAGCAATTTTATGATGTTTCATTGATATGAATATTCCCTTGGTATCGCCCTTCAGTGTTGGTCTTTTTGAGCCGCATGATGAGTAGCATTTACCTTGTGGAACTTGTATACCTTTTGGGTATTTGTTATTTGCCTTTTGGCTTGTTTTGGGATAATTATATCCTTTGTTTATTTGAGTTGCCGATGATATGAGGCTTGTTCTATGTGATTCATCTCTTGTTGATGATTGTGTTATCTCCTCTAGAGATATTTGTTATACTGTGTAACCTTGCAGGTTTATTATTGTTCAGTTTATCTAACTGATTTGTTATCTAGACTGACCCGTGTATTTTATACTCGGGTCAGACCGAGATGTTTCAGGTTAGGTACTGTGGACTTGGCCTATTTTGCTTCCGCATGGACTATTCAGCTTATTCCTTTTTGTTAAAGCTTTTTGTATAGTCCTATTTTGGTTGTAACTCTGATGTGTACTCTATTGACTCGTCTGTATATTGTGGTTTGCTATACCACCTGACATGTATTATTTTGTATACTCTGTTGTGTATCTGTGTATGTGTATATTATGATTTACTGTTCTGTGATGTATATTACATTTGAGTTGTTATATTCTGTTCTGATAGATCCTATAGCCATTGTAGTTTTGCTTTAAATATTTATTGAATAGGTCGAATTGTTTGTGATTCTGCTTTTCGACGTATTTAGTGAATAGTTAAGGTAAGATTACACATGGTCGCTTCCATTATACTCTATTGTCCGCGTTAGCCGACAGTATTATCTATGTAATACTCTTTGTTAACGAGGCTCTCGGAGTGTGGCGTCACAGCGTGGTATCAGAGCTGTGTTCAGAACAAAGTATGACAAACACAGAATAGAGCACATATTATGATACATCAAAGTGTATAGGTGATACAGATCCTTGAATCATCGTGTCTCTTTGTTCCATCAAGGCTAGATAGTATTTGGGAATACGTCTAGGAATGTATTTTATTCTGCAGTATTCCATATTGAACTATCTACCTTGTGATAATCTTTCCCTTATCTTGACTTTATGCTTATGTTTGGAAGAGGCAGAGGTCGACGTTCGGATGCTGGGCAATCTAGTGGCTCACATCCGGATGGCGTTTATATGTCTGCCGACCAGTTTATGGAGTTGTTTAGGAGCACTCAGCCTCCCGTTCCTCCTCGAGTGTCTCCACCCCGCAAGTCTTCTTTTGCAGGTCAGTGCAGTGATTTTTCTCATCTTGGAGGGAAGCCGTTTAAGGGTTCCGAATCTGTTCTTGAAGTCCAAGCTTGGTTTCGCCCGTGTGAACGTATCTTTTCCCGCATGGATCTTTCTGACCATGATAGAGTTCTTGTAACTTCTAGCTTATTACAAGAGCGTGCTCTTGATTGGTATGAACTTCTTGTGGCCGAGGTTGATGAGTCTACCCTTTCTTGGACTCAGTTTCGGGTGCGATTTGAACTCAAGTTCGTTCCTGAATCTGAAAAAGTTTTATTGAGCCGTCGCTTCCTTGAGTTGAAGCAAGGGAAGTCTTCTATTTCTGAGTATGTTGCATCTTTTGAGGCCTTATCTAAGTATGGTCTTGAATTCATCAGCTCTTCTTACAAGAAGAATTTGAAGTTTGTTTCTGGCTTAAGAAATATCTTAAGAAGTCTTTGTTGCTTCAGCTTAAACTTTCTTTCGAGGAATTGGTTGATTCGGCACTTCATCTCGAAGCTGTCGAGAAGGAGTGTGATAGTGGTGAGGACGTTGAGGTTTCTAAGAACCCCAACAAGAAGCAATTTCCATTTCATAAGAAGTCTTTTCCTTCTAAGAAGAAGAAGACCGTTGGTGCTAATCCTCAGCCTCAGTCTTTCGGAACACCTTTCATTCGAAAGTGTTTCAATTGTGGTTCACCTGATCATATTATTCGAGCTAGTCCAAAGCCTCTCTTCTGTCGTCATTGCAAGAAGGAAGGTCATCATGTTTCAGCTTGTCCTACTGCTCCTGCCAAAGCAAAATCTGTCAAGCTCAATGTGGCTAATGCTTCTGGAGGTTCATCTCAATCCAAAGGTATGTCTCCATCTATTTTGGAGGGTTCAATTCTATTTCATGTTCATAGTATACGAGTTCTTTTCGATACGGGTGCTTCACATTCCTTCGCATCGAAGAAGTTCGTTGATGATTTATCTTTGGATGTTTCTTGTTTGGTTACTTCTTTAAGGATTGCGAATCCTATTGGGGGATCCGCGACCCTTAGTTTGCTTTGTGATGATGTTGAGATTGTTTTATGTGGCTTTTCTTTTCGTGCGAATCTGCACGTTATTTCTTGTCTGGGATTTGATATGATTTTGGGAATGGACTGGCTAGTGAGATATGATGCCAGGATTATTTGTTTGTAGAGGATTGTATATCTTCGACATCTTGATTCGCCTACTCAACTATCTCTTGTTCTTCGGGATGTGGATAATTCCGAGATGGCTTTATGTTCTCTGGATTCGCGAGATGGTGATGATATATCTCGTATTCCTATTGCTTGTGACTTTTCTGATGTTTTTGAGCCTGTATTGGGTTCGCCACCCAAGCGGGCAATTGAGTTCCGCATTGATCTCATCCCAGGCGCGCAGCCAGTTAGTCGTCCTCCCACGAGGATGTCTACAAAGGAAAATGAGGAACTCAAGAAGCAGGTTTTAGAGCTTGAGTCCAAGCAGTTAATTCAGTCTAGTTTTTCTCCGTGGGGATCCGCGGTCGTCTTTGTGAAGAAGTCTGATGGAACTCTTAGGCTTTGCATTGATTATCGCAAGCTTAACGAGTTAACCATCAGAAATAGGTATCCATTGCCTAGGATCGATGACATGTTCGATCTATTGAGTGGTGCTATGGTCTTTTCTCAGCTTGACCTTGCCACAGGTTTTCATCAATTACGAGTCGCGGAGGATAGCATACCTCTTACCGCTTTCCGCACTCGTTATGGTTCTTTTGAGTGGCTCGTTATGTCATTCGGTTTGACGAACGCTCCTGCTTTCTTTGTTGATCTCATGAATCGAGTATTCCGGGAATATCTCGATAGGTTTGTCCTTGTGTTCATTGATGATATTCTTATTTATTCTAAGTCTGAAGCTGAGCATGCTAATCACTTGAGAATTGTCTTGAGTACTCTCCGTCATCATCAGCTTAGAGCCAAATTCTCCAAATGCCACTTTTGGGAGAATAAGGTTAAGTTCTTAGGCCATGTTGTATCTTCCGATGGCATTTCTGTCGATCCCTCGAAGATCGAAACCATCTAGAATTGGAAGAGGCCTGAGAATGTGCATGAGATCCGCAGTTTTCTTGGATTGACGGGTTATTACCGTCGGTTCATTAAGGATTTTTCCCGTGTTGTGCTTCCTCTCACTTGCCTTACCCGGAAAGGCATTCATTTTATTTGGTCGGACAAGTGTGATGCTTCCTTTCGGACATTGAAGGAACATCTCACTAATGCTCCCATTCTTGTGGTTCCCGAAGGGAATCATGATCTTGTTGTCTACACCGATGCTTGTGGTAGTGGTCTCGGTGCTGTGCTTATGCAGAGAGATCGGGTAGTTGCTTATGCTTCTAGGCAACTGCGTCCGAATGTAGTTCGCTATGCCACTCATGATCTGGAGTTAGCCGCCATTGTCTTTGCCTTGAAGATTTGGCGACACTATTTATTGGACGAGCGCTTCATTCTCTATACCGATCATAAATCCTTGAAGTATTTATTCACTCAAAAGGAACTCAATATGAGACAACAACGTTGGCTCGAGTTTCTTGCCTCTTATGATTTTGATATCCAGTTTACCCATGGTAAGGGTAATCGTGTTGCAGATGCGCTTAGTCGCAAACATTCGGCTGTTGTTTCTATGATGCTAGCCGAATGGGATATTCTTGAGACTCTATCTTTTTGTGAAATTCGTAATCGTGGTTTATCTTCTGATTCTTCTATAGCACTATTCAGTTTGGATGCACGACCTTCTTTATTGGATCGTATTGCCGATGCCCAACGGCGTGATCCTGATTTGTTGCATTCTATTCAGCTTTGTGA
Organism: Allium cepa; assembly: GCA_030765085.1. Lineage (NCBI taxonomy): Eukaryota > Viridiplantae > Streptophyta > Magnoliopsida > Asparagales > Amaryllidaceae > Allium > Allium cepa. Next base: position 510,740,923 of record CM060945.1, read on the forward strand.
GTCTGGATCTTGCGATGAGGCGTTGCAAGATTTTAGCATTGATTCTTATGGGTGTCTTCGTAAGAAGAACCGTCTTGTTGTGCCTTCTGATTCTGTACTTAGACAAGGTATTCTTAATGATTGCCACCGTTCTAAGTATACCATTCATCCTGGTAGTAACAAGATGTATGCCGATATGCGTCGTCTTTATTATTGGGAAGGCATGAAGCGCGATGTGGCGAGTTATGTGAGTAATTGCATAACTTGTCAGCGTTTTAAAGTCGAGCATCAACGTCATTCGGGTCTTCTTCAGCCTCTTGAGATTCCATTGTGGAAATGGGATGAGATTTCTATGGAATTTATTGACGGCCTACCTCGTTCGAGATCAGGTCATTCTAGTATTTGGGTTATTGTTGATCGCCTCACTAAGTCTGCTCATTTTGTTCCTGTTGAATCTAATAGAACTGCTTCGCATTTGGCTAAGTTATATGTCAAGGAAATCGTGAGACTTCACGGTGTTCCTAAATCTATTGTGAGTGATCGTGATCCTTTATTCACGAGTCTTTGTTGGAAGAGTCTTCAGCAAGCTTTGGGAACAAAGCTTAATTTTTCTACAGCTTATCATCCACAGTCTGACGGACAGACTGAACGGGTGAATCGTATCTTGGAAGATCTTCTCCGTATTTGTATTTTTGATTTCGGTGGAAGTTGGAAAGATCACCTACCCCTTGTAGAATTCTCCTACAACAATAGTTTTCAGTCTAGTATTGGTATTGCTCCTTTCGAAGCCTTATATGGAAGGCCATGCCGATCACCTTCTTGTTGGTTGAAATCTGGGGAGAAGCTTATTCTTGGTCCCGATTCTATTCGTGATTCTTCTGAGAAGATTGATCTTATTCGATTGAGAATGAAAGAGGCACAAAGTCGTCAAAAATCCTACGCGGACAACCGTAGGAAGCCCCTCGAGTTCTCGATCGGCGATCTTGTTTTAATTCGTGTTTCTCCGGTTATGCATTTCAGTGCGACTGGAAAATTGGCTCCTCGCTTTATAGGACCATTTTCTATTACTGAACGTATTGGCCCTGTGGCTTATAGAGTTTCACTTCCAGCTTGTTTATCTGGCATTCATGACGTGTTTCACGTCTCGCAACTTCGGAAGTGTCTTCGGGAGTCAGATTCTATTATTACTTCTCCTGATTTGCAAGAGCTTGAGGTCTCTCCGGACTTATCTATTGTACAACAACCTATTCGCGTACTTGACACGGAGGTGCGACACCTTCGGAACAAGGACGTGCCGCTCGTTAAAATTCAGTGGTCCGCTAATCCCAATGACTGTACTTGGGAAACCAGAGAGTATATCGAGCGATCTTATCCGGGCTTTCTATCTTTGCTTCTTAATGGTAAGTCTATTTCTGTATCTCAAGCTTATTTCTTTCTTTTGTATGTTGTATGCATGTAGTTGTTACAAATATCGTCTCTTGGAATTGCGGGGACGCAATTTTGTAAGGAGGGGAGATCTGTAACAACCCGCATATTTAACGATTTTATATTTAAATGTTTGATTTAAATATAGCGTCGTTAGTCGGATTTTTGGGTCCGAAATGCTACTTTCTGCAAATGGCCGAATTGGAACTCGAAACTACCTCCATTGGTTCCAAAATGGTGTTTGCGATCTTTTTGAGTATAATCTTTGATATGTTTGGAGTTTGTGAAATTTTGACCTTTTTCTATTGGGTTTTGGGTTTGGGTTCAGCCCATTTGTTAATTAAACCTTCTACTTCAACCCCTTCCCCTCATCTCTCTTCATTTCATTTTATTTTCTTAAGCTAAAAACTGAAATGGGGTAAAAGAAGTGGAAATAGAAATTAGCAAGCCCTAGCTTCTTCTTGTAAACTTGATTCTTGCTCCAAATTCTAGTAGAAGCCATTGGTAAGTTCGTCTCCATCTTCTCCATCTCTTCTTCTCTTCAATTTCAGTGATTTCCTAACCCTAACTTAGGAAATACTTGCTTTGATTCTAGATTGAAGCTTGTAGTGTTGAAGTGGAGTGTAGTTGGTTGATTCCTTGTATTGTGCTTCTTCATCTTCTTTGTTTGTGAGGTTAAAAAGGTGAGTTTTGAACTCACATCTACTTCTCTTGATTTCATTGATGTTGGGTATGAATTCTTAGCACTTGTTCATATGCAATTGCTTTTAGTTTGGATTGAATTAGTGAATACCCAAATTTTTAGTGTTTTGGGTTCAATTCTTTAGAGATCCTAACTTTGATGTTTTGATCATGTTTTGGTGATGCATTGAAGTGCTTATAGGGCCGGGTAGCCGCTAGGCGTAAACCCCTAGTGTCCGTGCTCGTCCGGTTGGAAGTTGGGAGAGTTCGCACTTCATTTGTTATAAGTAGAAAATGCAGGAAATGGTGTTCAGTCGACTGGATCCTCTGTTCAGTCGACTGAGCTGAAGCCCGAAATCTTTCTGGACAATTTTCAGTCGACTGAACAACGATTTTCAGTCGACTGACCTGCTCCTGTTTTCCTGTTTTGCCTATTTATGTTCGTTTTGATTTGTTTTTCGGATTTTACCGATTCAAGTTGCTTTTTCGTGGTTGTCATCGCATAATTGGCTTTGTAACTTAACTTTTTCGTCATTCACGGGTTTTTATAAATAATCTCTCGAATCACATTTAAAAGCTCGTTTCTCCAATTTATAAATCCTATTTAAAACACACACTTTCGCACGTCGAGCGAAGTGGATGGGTGATTAAATGGTTGGGCAAAACACGGACCATGAATCTATGTGTTTATCCTTTCGATTAATCCCCGACCTATTCAATTGATCGTTTTGACCTTCGGGTTTGGTTTATCGATGATATGAGGTAAACTTTGTACTGCTTTGAGTGTGAAAGTGACTGACGGATAGTAAATCGTTTAGTGCGAACGAGTGGTTATGGGACATACGTTAACACTGTTCGGATTCCTTTTCGAGAGTTGTGACACATTCCGCCAGTTAGTGGTGTCCAGTACTGGGTCTTTGACCTTCACCACTACGGTTTGTTGCCTCTGGGATAGTGTCTTCGGACTGTCTCCCTAGGTGTGTTGCCTTCGGGTATGTTGCCTTCGGGTGTGTGCCTTCGGGTTTGTTGCCCTATATAGTTTCGCTCTGATGTTGGCCTTACGTGCCGCATGGGTGATACTTGGGTGTGTAGTCTTCAGGCTCATGGATCCTTGTTTGTACAATACTGAGCTCGAGCAATTTTATGATGTTTCATTGATATGAATATTCCCTTGGTATCGCCCTTCGGTGTTGGTCTTTTTGAGCCGCATGATGAGTAGCGTTTACCTTGTGGAACTTGTATACCTTATGGGTATTTGTTATTTGCCTTTTGGCTTGTTTTGGGATAATTATATCCTTTGTTTATTTGAGTTGCCGATGATATGAGGCTTGTTCTATGTGATTCATCTCTTGTTGATGATTGTGTTATCTCCTCTAGAGATATTTGTTATACTGTGTAACCTTGCAGGTTTATTATTGTTCAGTTTATCTAACTGATTTGTTATCTAGACTGACCCGTGTATTTTATACTCGGGTCAGACCGAGATGTTTCAGGTTAGGTGCTGTGGACTTTGCCTATTTTGCTTCCGCATGGACTATTCAGCTTATTCCTTTTTGTTAAAGCTTTTTGTATAGTCCTATTTTGGTTGTAACTCTGATGTGTACTCTATTGACTCGTCTGTATATTGTGGTTTGCTATACCACCTGACATGTATTATTTTGTATACTCTGTTGTGTATCTGTGTATGTGTATATTATGATTTACTGTTCTGTGATGTATATTACATTTGAGTTGTTATATTCTATTCTGATAGATCCTATAGCCATTGTAGTTTTTCTTTAAATATTTATTGAATAGGTCGAATTGTTTGTGATTCTACTTTTCGACATATTTAGTGAATAGTTAAGGTAAGATTACACATGGTCGCTTCCATTATACTCTATTGTCCGCGTTAGCCGACAGTATTATCTATGTAATACTCTTTGTTAACGAGGCTCTCGGAGTGGGGCGTCACAATCAACTTCTTTATTTTAAACGGTTTAACGAACGTAAGTTGTTCAAAGTTGTTGCAACCTTATTTATATCGCTTGAACACATATCTAGCATACACATATACACTCTGACATATACATGAACACACATATGCATATAAGTATACTTACCATTTACATTAGAATCTACATATAGTAAAAAGTATAAATATCCAAGATATTTTCCACCCTAAAAGGCAAACATTAACTCACTTACACACCATCATCACCACATCCTTGGAGACATAATAGAGTGACAGCTTTCCATGCGTTCAGAAGAGATGGAGGGGTTGTGGGAAAGGGGAAAATGTGTAATTATGCATTTAGATATTTATTTCCAAATTTTTCAACAAGTACGCACCATTCTCTTATTAATTTTACACACTATTCTAGTTCATCTTCTTCCTCATTCTCAAGCTTTTCCATGGCTTACTACCTTAAGAAAATCATGTAGAAAATATTGCAACAAGAAAATAAATTTATTTAATTATATATACATATGAAATCCACTTCAAAACTAAGGCAAATCACCTCCTCTACTCACTCAAACTCCATGGCCGCCACCTCTTACAACCAAGGCCGAGCATTCAACCTCTTCTAGCATAGGTAGTGCCCTTCTCAAGGTCCAAGGCTCGATTTTGTAGGGTTTATTTTCGAGAAGTTAGAAACCAATGAAGGTGAGAAACTCTATTTATATATGATGATGATGATTTGATATGATTATTATGGAAGATTACTATGCAATGATCATCAAGTTTGATTGTTTTAATATAGTTGTGTAATTGTGTATACAAGTCACGTTAAATACACGATGATATTACACACTGAAATCACTTTCTGAATCAAGTTATAAAGGTGACATGGAATCATTGAACCCGTTTGAAATGATTTTAAAAGGTTTATAAACACTAGAATCGAATTTGGTGTAATTTTGACAAGTTATGAAAAAGAGTCGAAAACAGGCGTGTCGCGTAATAGCAGTTCACGATTTCGCATTGAACAAAGTTAAAACATTTATATGATGGATTCGAAATCTAAATTCTCTGTTGTAAGAATTTACCAAACTCTTGTAATCATAGTTTCCAAACAAAAGAAAATGATCGAGATTTCTTTTAGTTGATTTTGAAATATGAGCAAAACAAGTTTCCAAAATTATCGCTCTTTGTCAGTTCAGAAACCAAAGCGATAAAATCTCTAAAAGTAATATTTTTAATTCTTTTAAAATATTGAATAAATTCTATGAATATTATTTTTTAAAAGAGATTTGAATTATAAAAATGGATTTTTAACGATAGAAAAGTTGTTTTGATCAAATAAACCTTAAAAGTACTATTCGCAGCTATTTTTGCAGCACTTTTAATAACTTTTGAAATATGGCTTTAAACTTAATTATTCTTTCCCATATCTTTTATAAAATATTAAAATAAATAATTAATATTTTAAACATTATTTAATGGATTTATAATTTATTTTAAGAAGTTTGAATAAATGATATAAAGAAAAGCTGCTATAATCAAGTGATTTGATCTTAGTTCTAAAAGCCGACAAGTCGACTGAATTTTTCTATACGTGAGATCTGGATATGAGGTGCTTAAACTGCGGAGATATTCAGAAGCAACCAGTGCTTTAGCTCACCTGTCCTTTTTGTTGGGAGGTGAATATATAAGATCGAAATGTCGGAAACGAGGCAAGTATAATAGTTTTAATTTTTCTTAAATTTAATACAACTATGATTGTATAGAGATAATCTTCTTATATTTGGTATTAAATTCCAAGGAGGGAATCCTTAATATATGTATGAATTTAAAAGGTGATTTCATTGCTATTTTACAGATAGTAAAGGTTGAATACGGAAGCTGATGTCGAGTAAAATTAGTATAATTTCTGAGGATCCGCTTTACTTGAATACTAACAAATTTGGATCTACCATCTTAGATGACATAATTTCAACTTATTAAAAAGTTATGATTTGAAAATAAGAATTCTTTTTCAACATTTAAAAAAATGATTTGAAATTAATTTAATTTCTATACTTGGAAATTAATTATTTTTGGTTTATAGTAAACGATGTCTTAAATAACATAGTTTTTAACTCGTTTAAAAGTTATGATTTGAAATTCTTATTAAGATTTAAATAAATGATTTGGAGATATTTTCCTAAGTAAAGGTTGAAATGTTTTGGAATTATTCCAAGATTTAAAAAGGGTTTTAATTAAACAAAGATTTGATAAATGAGGTTGAACGATTCATTATATACTTAAAAGAAATGGATTTTAAGATATATATGTCTAGATGATACTTTTGATAAAGATAAAAGTAACCAATCAAATGATACGCACGTATTTCCTTAAACAACTTTTTGTCGATGATTGGTTCGAAGGAACCAGGGTCAGATTGAGTGGTTCTTATTCAAAAACTACTTTGAACCAATTTATGAGTTCAAAATTGAAGATATGTTGAATACAATGAAGTTGAAGGCGGAGATCTTCACAACGAAAGCATTGATTGTTGATAATTTCGGAGTAGCTCCCGAGATAAACAAATAGCAGTGGTCCCTTTGTTTTGGATCTTTGTATGCAAGGAATACTTGCTACTAATGCTAAGAGTAATTCCCAATAGAATGTGGTAGGAGAGTGCCTTTAGTTTGTCCTGATCCTCGACAACTTATATGGATTCATGTCTGACATGCATTTCTAATATCATAGTGCATTGATCACTACAAATGTACATTCGTTTGGTGCCGTAGGAGGTAATTCCTCTTATATTTAACACCCTTCTCTGAGACATAAGAGCTCAGAGGTTGTACTTTTATGGAAATCAATAGTGAGTTGTTGGAAATGGCAATGTGTATTTTAAGAAAAAATGTTCTAAGAAAGGTAAACGTTACGTTGAGCCCCATACCTTGGGAATTGTGAAACAATGGTTGCTTTAAGGCTATGTGGTTCGCTACCATTAGGGTATGATATCACATTTCTAAATTTATTTTGTGCCTTCTATGACGTGGGGTAAAAAATATGTGGTGTATGGTATGAGAGATCTAGGACAGGTCGGGAACGGCTAGGGTGATATTATATTTGATTCTATCCACCACCATATGGGTCTACGAGTAGGCTGGTCTTAATTTTTAGAGATTTCAAAGATGTTGATCCTTGGTTTATCCCACAAAAGATGCATTGTACGGGAGGTAGTCCCTTATCTCACTATTCACTTGGAAATCCAACCTCTAATGAGCGCCTTCGATCTTAGTTGCAAACTTATTATGCTGGAATCTAATAATGTAATAATTTTGGCTATTTGAATATGTTTTTTGACAGGTTTTCAAAAGAATGTCATTAAAAATAATATCATCGGATTTCACATAGAATTGTTTTGGTTATCATAAGGTAAAACCCATTCCATGGTTATGTGCGGTGTGGTCTAATGAGATATCCTTTGTTTTCCAAATACTTGTATTTTGAATTTTTCACACTAGTCCCATGACTGACCAGGAGTTCATTTTCTTTCCCTTAAACTCTAGGTGCTTTATTTTTTCGAGCAGCCTAGTGGTTCAGTTTTGTTTAGACCATTTTGGAAGAGCTTAGAGTAGGGAGTAAGGATATTCTTCTGAAGATTGTTATTCATTTCCACCATACTAATGTATTATTGTATTCCACATTTGTAAGGATAGATATTTATAACTGTCCATGTTGATGTTAAGTTAAACTCTGATAAATGTATTTAAAATTTTCCACTGTAAGATTATATGTTAAACTAATATATGTTATTCCATTTGCATGAGATTTTGTTTTCTTCTCTATTTCTATATTTATTTTCTTTTCCCCATAACTATCCACCTTTTCGTTCAAATTGAGTTGGACAAGTGTGGTTTATTGTCAACTCAAAATGTACAGAATTGTAGGTCGTTACAAGTGTATAGTTGCCCTAGGCCTCATTATAGTATTTTAGAATACTAGTATTTTCTATTTTCGAGTTGGAAATAGCAACGGTTAGAAGGAATGATTTTACAAAGTTGATTTTATAAATTTGATTTATAAAATATGTTTAGTAAATGCAAAAGATTTTTGTGAAAGTAAATCCCGATGTCTTTGAAAAAGATTTTAAAGGATGTCTGGAAAAGTAGTAATAGTATTTTTTGGGATGTATTTATTACACAGACAAGTTAATATAATGTTTATTGTTGCAAGAGGAGTTATCTCTGATAATAAAGTGACTCTATTTTTTAAAGAAGAAAGAAATATTTTGAAATAAATAATTGTGAAAGGCTTTATACAACTATTGTATAGAAAATAGATAAATGATATTTTATACATGAAAAAAGTGGATTTATAAATGGCACTTTATAGCAGAAAGATTTATAAATGGTAGTTATAAATAAAAGCGCAGATTTATAAGTGATATTTTTATAAAAGAGATTTATAAAAGGAGTTTAATAAATAATTTTGGGATTTATAAAAGAAATTTTATACATATGAAAGAAATTTATCAATACGAGATTTATAAAAATAACGGAGATTTATAAATAAAATGGTATTATATAAAGTAGTTTTATAAAAGTGATTTATGAAAAGGAATTTTATAAAATGGAAAGCGATTTAGGTTTATAATAAACAATTTTTTCAAATGACTTTTGTTTTAACCCAAATAAGTTTGGTTTTGAAAGTGTAGTGTTTTGTGAATATACTTATAGTTTTGAGATAAGTATGGTTATTTTTCAAAGTATTGAAAGTTTATTGATTTATGAATATACTTATAGCATTGGGATACGTATAGGGATATTTTCCAAGAATTAAAAGAGTATAAATGAGTAGCGAATGAGTAGTATACTTTTATATATCTTTGTAAAAGTATTTTGATATAAGTATTTACAAAGTGGTTTTAGTTGACGAAAGGATTAATTAAAGAGGCTAAATGGTTGCTTATGTGCTTAATCATACTTGATTTCTAGGAAACCAAACCTTTGATTTGATTGATTGTTATTTGATAGTTAAATAACCGACATCAAATCATGACCAAATATACTTTGGAAATATCCAGAAGAAATACGAGAATTATATTGTGCAGTTATCTTTGGTGATGCTATGCTATATGTATAAACTCATTTTTCTCTTCTAGGACAAATGATAAGGAAATCTGTCCGCTTAAATGGTTAGGAGGCAATCTCCGCTCTTATGTTTTGTATGTTTATTTCCAATAGAACCAAAGTTGAGATTACTGAAAACTACCGATTAGTTTTGGAGCGCCCAATAAGCGGGGGAGTACACTTATATGAGATGACTTGAAACCATAACCATCCAAAACCATATATGTGTTCAATGCTCTAGAAGTGGTTTGTGGTAAGTTAGAGATGCTGGAATCTATATGGAGATTCGAGATCTGTTTGAGATGCTCGAATACATGTAGCTATACATGATCTTTTGAAATATGGAGATACATGTGCGATTCTAAGACCTATTGAAATATGGGAATCCATGTGTGGTTCTAAGATCTATTCTGTTGCCGACACTTGTGCTGGAATGCCAAATGTAGCCTCACCGGTAGATATGACTAAAACCAGAGATATGATACATGGCTAAGGAGTTTAGACAACCTAATGGGTGCATGCGAATCTACCATAGAGATACTTATATTTATGCATGCAGTGAGTGGCGCGCTTGGCCGCACAGGATGGATGGGGCTAGCTATTTATTTCCTATGTACATCGGCTAGACATGTATGTTGCTTCGGAAGGAACTCTCTGATTCTTGGGCAAGGGGACCGTTCTTGAAGTACTGAGGGAATCTCCGTGGAATCCTACACAACTAGTGTACTGAGTGAATCTTCGTGGAATCCTACGCAACTAGTGAACATGCATAGCGATTTGATCTATGTACCTATTATTGCTGAATTGTACACTCACTTACAACATTGCCATTTATTTTGTATTTTCAACTCTAGATGTTATTATAATATCATTAGAGTTTTTAATTGATTGTGCTTAATTATCATGCGATAAAAGCCCATCCGTATTTATGTGCATAGTCTTATGAGGTACCTTTATTTTAAAGGGCTTGATAAATATAAAAATTCTTATGATTTGTATTTCTCATGTTGGTTTGCCAAAGTAATCCAGGCGTCATTTTCTTATAATGCTTTGGTCAGCTCGAGCATTTTCAAGATTTAGTTATGTATGCTTTGGAACATTAGGCGATGAGCAGGATGCCTCCAAAACGTATTCACAAGCCTCTATTTCCATTTCATTTCTTGTTAATATTTCTTAGTGTTTGTGAGGACATGTTATTATAACTGTCCAAACAAATGATAGATTTGTTGACTATGATTGATGTGTATTAATGTTTTCTTTGTAAAGATCATTGGTATATTATACATTACTCGTCAAATCGTGAGGTTATGTTCTGTCTTTTATTTTCATTCACCCCGACAATCTGTATTTCTAGCACTTATATGCTCAGCGTGTGAATACCATGGATGTATTATTATCGACTTTTAAGGATCAAAAAGACTGGTTGTAACAACCCTCCTTGAAATGGACCTAGTTCCGACCAAACCAAAGCCCATCAAACCTTCGACCCGTATCAAGGCAAGTTGTTAAGTTGATGAAATTAAAACAACATAGGGTACACATAGTTATCGATTTACACTTTCATAATCTCACATAGAAAGGATAAAATATAAACTGTGTTCCTAGTAAATTAACACTATTTACTACCCTATTAATTCTAATCAATACGTTCAATACGCTATAATTATTACATTATTACTGACTTTAATAATCAATACGTTTACATTATATATAAGCACACACACAAATATATACATATGGGATTCGAATAATGTATTTCCAGTCACACGCAAAGAAAACGCTTATTATTTTAAGTGTCAAATTCATACAAGTCCCATATTCCACACAAAAGAATTACTAACATTCCTAGCAAACACTTGACATGTAAACAAAAAAGAATAATGCCGAACTTATATAATATTAATGTAATAGAATTAAATCCTTTACTCAAGGAACAAACTTTCCAATTTAAACCCTTATATATTTATTGTTAACGCTAAAAATTGAACGCTATCACCCCGGTGTGAAGAAGGTAATTGTGAAAGCACCACCCGATAGCTCGGGAACAGATTATAAGCAGATAACAGCAGAAAAGTAGTAAACAACAGCAATTTTATAGTGGTTCGGCTTAAGAGAGAGCCTACGTCCACTTTGAATATCTTTATTGATGATTCGATTACAAGTCGATGCAATAACACTTTGATTACAACACACTTTGAGTTACAAGTCACTTAAAACAAGTAGCTTAAACTTCAATGTAGGACAAAATCTGTGAATCCATGTTGGACGTGTATGATTCCTTCATGAAGTTCCTTGAAGCGTTCCTTGTGTCTCAAAAGCTTTAAGGGTTGAAGTGGTTCTGAATGCAGCAGAGTAACGGCTTGTGAAATCAATGAGCCAAAAGTCCCTTTTCTGTTGGAGTTATGGGCATATTTATAGGCATATTCGGAGTTAGGTCGTAACTCGTATACAACTCACGATGAGTCGTAACTCGTGTACGACTCATGATGAGTCGTAACTCGTATACGACTCATGGTAGGTCGCGGCTGATTTACTGGGTTCATGGCTTGGCCCAGAGTTATGCACCCATCTGAATGAATGATACAAGTTCTAAGTCGTTCACGAGTTAACCAAATGCAGTTTCCTTTATGCTAGCATGAGTCGTACACGACTCATCATAGGTCGTAAGTCGTCAGCGATTCTTCTTACTACAGCGTGGTGTTGATCTTGTCTCCAAGTCTTAGGTTGTGAACGACTTATCTTTTGAGCCGTAGACTTCCTGTTGCGCCATCTTCTAACTCGTAAGATTGTTATCTCGTAGACTCTTTAACTCGTGGAGGCCTTAAGCCGTAGATCCTTATCTCGTAGACCTTTAACTCGTAGATCCTTAACTCGTAGGTCGTTCAGCCCTTGAATTGTTAGGTCGTGAAGACCTTGAGTCGCACAGTTCTTGAGTCGTTGATCCACTGAGTCGGCCTGTCTCATGAACCGTTAACCCTCTTGAGTCGTTCCATTCCTCTAAGTCGCCTTGAACCTTAACTCGTTAAGTCGGCATCCTTGTTAACTCTTAAGTCGGCAACCTTGTTAAGTCGGCAACCTTGTTAAGTCGGTAGGTCGTGCCACTTGTTAGCTCGTTAACCCGCTTCATCAGTTAAGTCGTTTACTTCGAGTAGAAGATAGGTCGCTCCATTCTCTAAGTCGTATACCGTTTTGGACGGGGCGCTGCCCCCCGGACCCCTGCGACCTGACCGGGCAGGTCGATCACCGTAGCGATGGCGTTGCCCCCGCACCCCCACCTTGGGGTCTGGCACCCCCCTGGACCCCCCCTCCGTAGGGGATCTTATCTGAAAAGCCATTCAACGGAACTTGCTTTGCTGGGATGCTGAGTTGACTATTCTTCGAGACGAACTATCATTGGTTTCTTGGTCGATTTTTGATATCACGGCCTTCCTGAAAAAGTGGAGTTAACATTTATCCAACTTTTCCAATTACCACCTTAGAGTGAAAAAGGATTCATACTTATTTTAATTTACAGAAATAAGCAATCCAAATTACAAATAATCAAAAATCATACTTTGCGCACCATTTTCCTAATTTTACTTATTTTTAGAATCCTTTAACACCACAAGAGAAAACAAAAGAGATGAAGTGGGATAGATTATAAAATGCTTAAATGTCAACACATATCTGATTCTACTATATTAATACAAAACACTTGAAATTCCAACATATTTAATGATTGACATTTATTTAAAAGAAATTCTAGGTTTTTAGATGTTATGTTTTCATTTACCAATATTTCCTAGGGCATACATCAAATACAAATAAATACTATTCAATTATAAAAATGTGAAAAACTTGATATTTCCACTCAAAGAGAATTGTTTCCTACCTATCTTGATTTGATTCCACCACACCTAATTTTCTTTCAAATTTCTCTTTTTTGGAATATACAACAAAGTGAACTATATATAGAAATTAGATTTAGAATATGAGATCCAAGATGAATAGAATCGAAAATCAAAAGAATTAAACATCTAAACCTCTTACCAGAAAATTCTAACTAATAAATTCAATGAAGAAGATGAGCAAGATGAGATCTGTTTTACACCGCTCCTAATTCTCTGTTAGATCCTCCCCTTTTTAATAGACAATAAATTGATTGTATATATAGATTAAATTTCAGAAATAAGAAGATAAAAAGGAAAAAGATTAGGAATTTAATTTTAATTAGAGATTATAATTTCTTACCAAAAACTTATTTTCTCTAAAAACATAAGGAGAAAGAATTTGACAGTGTTGTGCCATTGATATAGAATTTTATAAGGAAAGTGGAGGGTCCAGGGGTCTAATTATAGAGGTAAGAAGGAAGCAGAACTGTCAGATTAAAAATAATAATATCTGGATTGCTAAATTAAAAAACCCTACTCCCCAACACTCCATCGGTCGACCTCTCACCCACAAGTGGTCGACCACTTGTTCCTAGGCGGTCTACCGGTCCAAGCCTTATGACCGTGAACATTTCTTTCCATTTTAATATATTTGTTACTTAATTAATCGTATGGTCTTATGAACTCTGATGTTTAATTAAATGTTAAGCAACCCTTAACCTTAGTTATTTAAATTCAAATTTTAAACTTTTCAAAAATCAAAATTTTCAATTTTCAAATTTAAACTCGTTTGAACTATATGAAATTCGAAAACTACAAATGCCCATAACTTCTTCATTTGAACTATGACATAAACATACTATATATGGAAATTGACCATAAAATTGCTAATGACACAATGGTGCCACTTTCGTGACGAAATTTTGATATTTACAAAATTTCCTTTTTAACCTTATTTTAACTATTTAATTTTTTGTGTTATTTTTATGGGATGTTACATTATACCCACTTAAAAGCAATTTTCCCTATAAAATCATCATGGACGGATAATGCAATGCGCAGTAAACAATCGTGTTATACAACCAAGTTATTTACAATAATCTACACAACCATCTACTCAACCAAAATGCGTTGTAATTATGATGCAACATATTACGGTTTAGCTCAATCCTAGCGTGAATGCAAGATCATGACATATAGGCATGTTTGCAAGCATCATAACTATACATGAAATTCTATAAGAGCGTAAAAATAATTGTAAAAAGTATGGCAACCATCCCCTACCATCCAATCTAGCAAACATGACGTAGCCAAATACCCATATTTTTGTGGGAAAAGTTTACCAGAGATAAGCTCGGGATGAGAAACATTCATCTTTTCTTCCGTTTCTCATGTGCTCTTCATTGAGTTATCTCCCTGTCTACTCGAACCAGTCTAATTTTCTTTGTTACAAAGCCTCTTAATACCATGCTCCATAATGTGTATGGTAGCAGGGAGGCGATGGGCTCCATTTCAAAATCAATTTACTGATTAGGCTTTATGACTAAGACAATGTCGTGCATAAAATTCCTCAAGTGTAGAACATGAAAGACGTCATGGAAACCGTCTAACTAGTCTGGAAGCTCCACCTAATAAGAAAATTCCCCCCACCTACTTTAAAATCAAGAAAGGCCCAAAGAACCTAGGCGCCTACTTCCTAGATACACTAAGCCTTATAACCTTTCTAAGAGGGGAAACTTTTACGAATACTATTTCCCTAACTACAAACTCAAATCTCTTTCTTCGCCTATCAACATATGACTCATTATAGTCATGTATGGTCTTTATTTTCCCTCCAAATACTTCTAAGGTCCTACAAAGTCCATAATGCCAGCTCACGAAAAATCTTCTAAATTCGAAACCGTTTCCAAAGCATATTGCAAACCCCTCAAAAATTCACTAGTGGACAAAGGGTCTCAATCACAAGAATGCTAACTTGAACTCCATGTAGTCACATTACTTCTTTGCGATAAATCTATGCTAGAAATGATGAAATCCTACTACCCCTAATGGGAATAAAGTGGGTCAACCTAAATAGCATCATTTCCCTTATGACTCTTAGGCAACCTATTTACAAAGTCTGTCGATGTATACTCTCATATACAAGTCGAAACCTCCAAAGGTAATGACAATCCTCTAGGCTTGCTTACTTAGCTTTAATCCTTTTACATGTCAAACATCTAGAGAAAAATTTCCCATCCATAATGTATTAAAAAATCCTCTTCATATCCACATGTGTCTTCACTTATTCAAGGTGAATGGTGATGCTCTGTAAGCTTTGGGTTTGAAGCATTCTAACCTAATTTCACTACTAACTTCCAGTCTTACCCCCTGGTTTATCACTTGTTAAGTGTGCGTATGAAATTTCCTAATTTATGTTGTTCCTTAATGTAAACATTTATTCAGCAGTCTATCCGATCAATAAAATCAACATAGTGATAAAACATGAAAATGCCTTATACCATATCAACAACTTCTTCAAAAGGAGACAATGAGCGATTTAAACCTAAAAAATGTAAAAGAAAATTTTGCTAGAAGCTGCTCTTAATCATCAAACTTGTATTGTTGATGTTTGGGACCTAATGCTCCCTATTTTATATAAGTCAAACACCATAAAGCTAAGGTTATCGCTAAACCAAAGCTCTGATACCAACAGCAACGACCTGCCTTTTTGGGCGTTTTAAGCAGACACACACGTCAAACTTAAACCATTCAAAAGGGAAGATTGTTAGGTGGTAAATAAGAAAAGAGAAAGGTGTAAAATAAATACAGAATCTCGCAGTGGAATAACAAAATATAATAATCAAATAACAGTTCATGAAGTTGTATCATAAACACATTTGATTTTTCTTTACAGCACAAACATCAGAGTTACATAAACAGGAATAAATAAATAAATGTAGCGGAACAACATCATGCAGTGGAATAAATATAATAAATAGTGATAGTACAACTCTTCGTCTTCGTCCTCCAGAAATAAGGCCTTCAACCCTAAAATGCTCAGGCTGACCTGAGCGAATTGAAAAGACAAAACATTCGAGTCAGAACTAAAAGATCTTATGTAAGTTAAATCAACGGTAAATATGAGTGTAACGACGTTAGAGATGTTTACAAGGTTTGACATCTCTTATCCAATATCTAACGTGGGTGTAGTAACTTAAGAGATGTCCGGGATCCACATCTCCTAAGGATCCATTAAACTATATACTATGTAGTATAATACACTATTATAATACGTCTACAGTAAAGTAAAAGTATTAAAATAGTGTTAAGGCGCTACCCATGTCCCCCTTAACACATTTTATATATTCCCATAATCTATACAGTACCGTAAGCTCCTTTGCAAATTGGATGTTTTCCAAGAGGGCAACCCATAGGTATGGTACAAAACAAACTTGTAGAAGGTGCTCTAAGGAATGTGAACACGACACTCAAGGCAATGTCAGCTTAGATATACCAATTACGTATCCAGACTTTTGGTAAGGCATAGTAGCTACAACCTCCCACCTTGGACGCACGCCCAAATCAAAAATAAAGGGTGGCCACCAAATCAATCACAAAGTAATAGAATTGTATCGAAGAAATGTGCCCGATCGGAAGTGCGACCTCACTTGGCGCGACATGACTCCTGCTTTAGTCATATCTATGCTGACTCACAGGAGTCAGGGTCACGTCATACCTTATACAAAAATCATTTGCCAAACCATCCTACTTCATTTCTTGAATCTCCACCACATACACAGTTGTTAAATGAGTTTTAGGTATTGGCAGAGAGTATGACAATACCCGATCCCGGTCTCTTTAACAACCAAACGCTTACTTCACACCGGATGGTTCTTTTACATTTCAAAAGTCAATTCACAATTTGCATCCAAAATATCATATTCTCAAAACCATATCACTTTCGAAATTTTCATTTCCGAAATCATATTTCCTTTAAAAAATCATAATTTCAAAATAGTTAAAACCCTTATTTCGAAACTTCATATTTACTCAAAGTATGTCATAAAAAACCTAATATAGGTTATAGCACCATTTCACCGTATTCGTTTGTAAATCAAGGATTTTGAACATATATACTTCCACTTTACTAAGTCTTAAAATTTGGAAAATAGGTTAAATGCTTATAATTAGTTTAAAGAGTTATAATTAGTTAAAATAAAATTTTAAATAGTTAAAATATTCTAAAATAGTTTAATGTAGATTAAAAATATTTTTCTTGATTTAAGATAGTTAAATGGATTTTCAAAAGATTAAATATAATTATAATAGTTTAAATAGCTTTAAAATAGATTAATTGGATTTAAAATAAGTTAAATGGCTTAATTAGTTTTAAAAATTGGTTTAAAATAGGTTAAAATGATTTAATTGTGTTAATATAAGTTAAAGTAGTTTAATAATTTTAAAACCTTAATAATTAGAAATTTTAAACAATATATTTTCAAATAGTTTCTAATAAAACATGAACTTGGAATTAATATCAATTTAAACTATTTATTTCATTTTAACATATCTGAACCATTTCAATTTACCAATCTATAAATCCAATTTCAAATCTTTCATTTCAAATTTTAAATAAACTATTAAATTCTATATCAATTTCAATCCATGTTAGAAATATCAATTCAAATTATTCCAATTTCAATACATTTCATAGTTGTATTTCAAACAACCTATATAACTCAATTCTGACAAATTCGACTTATATCTCAAATTCGACTTTAAAATTTCAATTTAATTTCTTAAGCAGTTCCTTTCAAACAATTCACATTTCCACATAAAACATGATTTTTCAATAATAATTCAATTTATATATATCAAATTTTATTTCAAAAATACCTTTTAATTAAATTCAAAAATTAAGAAATTTTAAAATCATTTAGTTTAACCAATCTGGCGTCCGTATATAAGTCTCTACCCTAGGGTCAAGTCTACCATTTCAACTCGTGACGATTTCTTCCTAATCTATAGATCATTCGAGTATATATCATTTCAACCCATAAGAAACTTGCAATATTATAACAATATAAAATACAACATCCATTCATCCAATATCAGCAAATCAAACATACATCACAATCATCATCTGAATCAATCAATGAACATCAATAGGTAACAGGAAGTAAGTATAGGTACTACATTGACAATTTAATTCAATATTAAATTAAACGATGATTAAATGCAATAAAAGTCGAATTTAACTAGAATGATAATTTAAACATACCAAACATCAATAAATAAATTCTAAATCACATCACAAGTTTAACTTAACTAACATAAGATAATTTAGTAATTTTGAGTTGGTTAAAACTAATGCAGCGCGGTCTACAATTGCACAAGTGATAAGTCGGCCACGACCTAAGGGGGTTTTAGGTCGTCTACGACCTAACAAAGGCTTAAGTCATTCAGATACTTTAGGTCATTTATGACCTATAGCTGTAGGATCTAAGGGAGAAGCAACGCGAGCTAACGAAGAGACGGCACGAGTTAACTGCGTACGACCTAAGCCCAGGGTCGTTGAGCCCCCCACGAGTTACGACTCATGATAAGTCGTCCCTGTTTAAGTCGCATGAAGGTGCTGTCTGAAGATGTCTCGTAAGTCTTAAGTCGTAAGTCGTAATAGGATGTGATTCTGTAAGTCGTAAGTCGTGACGTGTGTTGTAATTTGTTTGCATTTTTCCTTGAGTCGATGCATTTTGAGTCGTGAGTCGTTAGGTCATATACGACCTAAGTGTTGTAATATGTGTTGTGTTGTAATATGAGTCGTGCGTCGTATCGTCTTTAGGTCGTGTGATTGTAATGCCGTGTGGAACTCGTAGGTCGTCTTGTATTGAGACGTCGTGTGTTTTAAGTCGTATACGACCTAAGTGTTGGGTCGCTGCTGTGATAAGTCGTTGCCGACTTATTGAGTCGTAAGTCGTATACGACTTAAGGGTCAGCGTGGAAACTACTATAAATAGGCGTGTGTTGTAACTTGAATGATTGTTGATTTTTGAATAAAATTCTTGTTTGATTGCTGTGTGCTTTCATCTAAATTGGTAGTTGAGTGTAATCTCCTTTCTCCACTTTTGGGTATTCGAGTGCGCTCGAATCAACGATTGTTGAAGCCGATTCGCAATATCAAGTGCGCTTGATCAACACTTGAAGAATGGAAGATCTTCTTTCACGGTATCGTGCGCGATCAACGTGACGAGGATAGCTAGAATTCAGTATCTTCGGATCAACGAATTTGGGCCTTGCAGTATTTTCAATCCACCGATTGCTACTTTCACCGTTCCATCTACTTTTCGAATTATCCGCTGCGTCAGTTTTGGTATCAGAGCTAGACTTAGCCAATCATCGCTAAGCCGAGTCTTGGAGCCAAAGAGTTTAAGTTTGAAATGTTTGAGCCGAGAGTTGAAGCATCACTTTTGTATCATTTGTTGAAGGTAGGCCGTGTATTCTTGTGAGAAGCAGTCGAGCCTTAGTGAAGTTTGTTTTGAAGTTTGATGTCGTGCTTTGTTTGTTTGTGGGGTTTGTAAAGTTGTGAAGTTTTGAAGTGTTTGTGATTGTATAATCATGCCGCTGAGGAGAGCTAACCGCCGTCAAAATGTTGAAGCGTTGTATAGAAGAGAAGAAGCCGAGCTAATGGAAAAATGCATTAATGAGAAATTTGATGAAGGCATTGGAAAGTTAGAGAAGTTGACGAATGATTTGAATCAAACTCAAAGGAGGAGATCACCAGTCTCGAACCATGGAGGAAACCGAGTTTCGCCATCGGATACGGAAGCGAGGAGGGTATCACCGCAATCTTTTAGAGAAAGAAGAGAAACGTCAATTTCATCAAGGAGAGATCAACATGAGTATAGACATGAAGAGAGAAGAACTCCACGAGAGTTTGAAAATGAGCCATATAGAGATGAAGAGAGGCATAATAGAATAGACATGCATGATCGAAGGGATGTTGATGGTCGAGATCGATATAGATGTACATTTGATTTTGATGAAGAGGGTGATAGATCTAGCATTCATTATCGAGATCGAGACCAAGTTCGAAATTCATATCGGGATGTAGATGATGATCGTCGATGGGAGTCGGGTATGCAGATGGAAAATCCTGAATTTAAAGGTGGGATGGTAGCTGAAGAGTTCTTAGATTGGTTATCAAATGTTGAAGAGATCTTTGATTTCAAGGAGGTTCCGGAGAATCGTCGAGTGAAGTTGGTTGCTACTAGGTTGAGGGGGAGAGCTTTGGCATGGTGGCAGTAAACTAAACTTACGAGAGAGAGAATGGGGAAGTCAAAGGTTGAGTCTTGGGATAAGATGAAGAAGTTGATGAGAGCTACATTTTTACCTTACAACTATCAATCACTTATGTATCAGAGATTGCAGAATCTGAGGCAAGGAACGAAGTCAGTTAATGATTATGCAGATGAATTTTATCAACACATTGCTAGAAATGATATTATGGAGACAGAAGAACAGTTGACTGCTAGATTTGTTGGAGGGTTGCGAATGCATATCCAGGATATGGTTAATATGTTTGATCCAAGATCTGTGGTGGAGGCACATCAGAAATCGTTGGCTTGGGAGAAGCAGGGAAGGCGTGGAGGTGGTGTGTTCACAAATTCCAACAATCAAGTGAATGGTGCCAAGTGAATGGTGCCAGTGGAAGTTCTAATGTTTCTAAACCTATCAGTAAACCAGTGGTGAAGGAGGCTGAAAAGGCGAAGGTTAACAGTGGTTTCAAATGTTACAATTGCCAGGAGTTGGGTCACAAAAGCAATGAATGTCCAAAGCCAAAGAAGAGAACCATGGTTGCAGAAGTTGAGGAGGATGATGATGAAGAGGCAGAATGTACTAATTCATTACCAGTTGAGGAGGAAAACTTATTGTCGGGAGATGAAGGTTATTCATTGATGATGAGGAGAAGTTGCTTGACATCGAAGCAAGAGGAGGAAACTAACTGGTTGAGGAATAACATCTTTCAATCTACCTGTACTATTCTGGGAAGAGTCTGCAAATTTGTTATTGATGCTGGAAGTTGTGATAATATTATTTCTACCGAAGCTGTGAAGAAGTTGAACTTGAAAACTGAGAAGCATCCTAAACCGTACAAGTTAGCATGGTTAAGGAAGGGTGGTGAGGTGAAAGTTTGTCGAAGGGCTTGTGTTAATTTTTCAATTGGGAAGAAATACAAAGATGAAATTTGGTGTGTTGTAGTGGAGATGGATGTGTCTCATCTGTTGTTGGGCAGACCATGGCAATTTGATAGAGCAGTACAACATGATGGTCGTGCTAATAGCTATAGTTTCATATTTGAAGGTACTAAAATCACTTTAGTTCCCAAGAAGCAACAACAGAAGGAAAACAAGCTAGAGGAGATTGAAGAGTTGAAAACTTTATTTGTTATCCCAACTTTTGGCAAAGTTGAGATACCCAAAATTTACTGAAAATCAATGATTATTATGTTTGCACCAAAATTGGGCAAACACCCTTCGGAAGTTTTTTGAAGAGATAGTAAATGAAGAACTTGAATTGGAAATAAGGACTATCTAACAAAAACTCCAAATCACAGAAAAGTAAATTGCATAGAAGACAAGGGTTTAGAGTTGTTCGGCTATGCGCCTACGTCCACTATGAAGCTTTATCACTTTATTCCTTAATACTTGAAGATTACAAGTGTTTTTAAGCAAATTACAGCAGAAAATGGACTTAAATTCGAAATTATCAGCAAAGGAGGTAGTATGGAGTGATTCCGGCAGCGTTTAGGCTTATTCTTCTTCTCCCAATTCTCCGGTCCCTTTTCTGAATGACCAGGGGCTCTATTTATAGGTGTGGAAGGCCAAAATCCCGCCTAAAACTCAGGGAGGCTGCCTGGCACGTGAGGGGGGCACATAAGCCTGCGTTCTCGAAGTCCGTGCCCAGTTTGGGATCGATTCGAAGTTAACTTCGAATCGATCAAAAACGCATCCAATCGAGGCGAAATTTGGTGTGGACATTCTTCAACATGTATGTAAGCTTCTGTGAAAATTTCATGGCATTTGGATCATGGGATTGAGAGATATGATCGATTCGAGAATGCGTCTTCGTATGCCCTGTTTACTTCGACTCCATTCATTGATCCATTCGAACCCATATGGTTCGAATCCATATGGTTCGAATCCATATGGTTCGAATTCATATGGTTTGAATCCATGGGTTCGAACCCATATGATTTGACTCCATACGTTTCGAAACCCTGTTTACGTATGCGAAGGCAGTGACGTGGTGTATTGTGTGGACGGATTCGAAGCTGATGGATGCGAGCCGATGGAGTCGAAGTTGATGGATTCGAAGCCTGCACTGGCTGATGGATTCGAGGCTAGGTGAAGTTGTTTGTTCGAAGCGTATCCCCCTCTGATGGATTCGAAAGGAGGCAGCCCCTGATGGGTTCGAAGCAAGGCTTCAGCGATGGGTTCGAAGCAAGGCTCCTTGATGGATTCGAATATGATGGGTTCGAAACAGATGGTTTCGAACATGGTGGTTTCGAACCGAGCATTGTGCATTCTATTAACTTGAATCCATCATAACTTGAGCATACGACCTCGGATTGACCTGAAATTTGAATTGGTGGCTTCTATGGTCCTTCTTGTTATACCCTATCAATTGTGGCCTGATCCGGACTTGGACAGAATTCATCGATATCCATAGCGGAGCGAAGCACGATCAATCTCTGAGGCGAACTGTCTTTTGTCTTTGACCAATCTTTTGGTATCACGACTTTTGCCCAAAAAGCGGGATAACATTTTGCCCCCCAAAGTACGTCTTGTGGGAGCATGACGTGCTTTGAATAGTCGCCACATTATTCTGAAAATTATTGCTCTCTTTTCGTTGAGACTCATATGCCGTATTGCCGTAACCTTGCCTTGATATGATTGATTGCTGTGAGGTTGTGCTTAATCGTTGGATGTCGTTGCTACAACAGGGTGAATATTTGATCCCTGTAAATGTTCAAAATCGAATGTTAGTTCGACATGTGTGCACATATATTAGCTCTGCCCTTATTAACGTCGTGCGTCCACGAGTCATGTCGGTTTTTGTTTGCTGCCGACTTCCGTCCCGATTTTCTCCTGAATCGATTTTAGATTCAAGTCAAAGTGTTGTTTATCAGTGGTTTTTGATGGTTTCTAAGTTATGTTTGTATGAATTGATGGCTTTCGACGATCCATCCCTTGCCCATGTGCTTCTTCGAATCGATGTTGCCTCGTATCGACGCCGTTTTGCTGGATTCGAAGCTTAGAAGGGATTCGGAGCTGCGATGGATTCGAAGCAGCGATGGATTCGAAGATTCTGATGGACTCGAAGCCTCTGATGGATTCGAAACTTAGATGGATTCGAAGTTTCTGATGGATTCGAAACTTAGATGGATTCGAAGCTTCTGATGGATCCGAAAATTAGATGGATTCGAAGCTTCTGATGGACTCGAAGACTCTGATGGATTCGAAACTTAGATGGATTCGAAGCTTCTGATGGATTCGAAACTTAGATGGATTCGAAGCTTCTGATGGATTCGAAACTTAGATGGATTCGAAGCTTCTGATGGACTCGAAGACTCTGATGGATTCGAAACTTAGATGGATTCGAAACTTAGATGGATTCGAAATTTAGATGGATTCGAAAGTGGTCGTTCGAACCGTTGGGAGTCGAAGTGACACTGACCCCTTTTGGAATCCATATAAATACATGAGGCTAACTCCATTTTCACTTTTTACCTTTTACCATTGCTTTAGCTGCTTCTTCGAATCGATTTCCCAGAGCCAAATCAAACGTGCTTCTTCACAAATCGGTCAAATTCCTTCGAGCTTCCATTTGTAATCAAACCAAATCAGGTAACCAGGGGGTCGATTCGAGTTGAGAATGATAGAAACCGTAATCTTTTTTGGCATTGGTTCAATCCCTTCTTCTGGAAATTTTTGGAGAGTGGTGAGGATTGCACGAAGTAGGCCGACTCCATGGAACCGAGGAATGCAAACTTTTGAGCCGTATCGATCAGGAGTGAGCGCTTCGAGTTGGTTTCGAATGTGCAGCTTCGAATCGATGATTGCAGGAGAGCAACAACAAGGAAGTCGTGTGGTGATGGATTCGAAATAGTGACATTCTGATCGATTTGAAGGAGTTCACTACTGATCGATTCGAAGCAATGATACGTTCATCGATTCGAAAGAGTTCAGCTCCGATAGATCCGAAGTTAGGTGGGACTCCGTGGATTCGAACCGCTCTTGATAGATTCGAAGGAGCTCGACTTCGATGGATTCGAAGTCAGGTGGGGCTCCATGGGTTCGAACCGCTCTTGATGGATTCGAAGGAGCTCGACTTCATGGATTCGAAGTCAGGTGGGGCTCCACGGGTTCGAACTGCCCCTCCGTTCCCAAGTCCCCTCGAGTCGAACTACGTGGCATCGGGGCGCGCCGATTCGAGGTTCATCGATCTGACTCGTGTTGAATCGAGTCGATCGATTCGAACGTTCTTGCTTCTGGAACATTCACCCCATCGATTTGTTCCAATATCTGTACTACGACCAACTTTAAACTGAACTCTGACGATCTTACTAAATTTTTAGCATACTTGATTCCGACGAGCTTCGGCCTTGCATGATCATAGCTGACCTGACCTGTCTTTTTGGAGCTCGTCGATGGCACCATGACTTAAACGCATATAACGAATTCATAATTGGTCAGTAGTATCTGAGCGATGCGAAAGTGACGGTCAGCGATGACGGTCGTTTTCGTTTTTCGATTTCAGAGTTTCGTCGTTCGGACACCGCGTCCCAATCTTGCAAAACTTGCTTTAGTTTTTGCATTTGCACTGCATGGCATATTCACATACTTTACACCGGGGAATATACGGGCTTTCTTCGTTTTTTAACGCTGCTTTCTCGTGAGTTAGTTAATTATGGAGTCTTCGTGTTCCGAACAACAAGAGTTACAAAGCTTGCCTTCTCCAATGCTAGAAATTCCAGAGATCCTTCCTGAAGTAATAGATCCTGCTCCGGACGAATTACCGGAGGCCTTACTCATCGAGGATCCCATAGACTCCGTCCGATCTAATATTTCTGGAGCATTATTGGGTCGGATATGTTCGAAACATAACTTATCCCCTGATGATGTTTTGCTGCCGGGAGTTGACGATACGCCTCACAATCCACCCGAGGGCTATACTGCTTTTTATCGCCATGCTTGTGCGGTTGGAACTCTCCCTCCGTTTAACCAATATATCAGGGAGATGCTATCGTTCATTGGAATTGCTCCCGCACAACTTCACCCCAACGGGCTCGCGTTACTGAACAGTGTTTTCATCTTATTCATGGACCGCCTCTTTCGTCCGCCTAGGCCAGCTGAGATTAGACATATATTCAACTTCAAGAGCAGGGGTGATAGTCCATCTTTCACCTTTATGGAGGCAGTTAGAAACTGCCAGATTGTGACGGGAGCCTGGACCAGACTCAGTTACTTTAAGAACGAATGGTTCTTTGTCCGATGCCCCCCAGGATTCGCTAGGCGATGGCTGTCCAGACGTAAGTGTCATAAATCGTGTAAGCCCTTTTTAATGGTCATTGTCAACACTCGAACTGACATCAGGTGTTTTTCTTGCAGCTATCATATCAAGGCCAGACGGTGGTCGATACAAAGACGTCATCCGAAGTTTACAAGAGATTCCGAGTGATTTGCGGCACATTGACTTGGTCTTAATTGATGATAACTTAAGGATGCTGGGTTTAATTGAGATGGACCAGAGTATTGTCGTTGAGGGGTTGGTGAAATCGGCTCCGAAGGCAAAGAAGAAAACCGGTGTAGCGGCAAGAGGAATGGGCGATGATGAGAGGGCGCCTACTGACACCAGGCTAGCGGCTGATTTTCCCCAAGCAGGAAAAAAGTGGAAAGGCAAGGCTGTTGTTCCTAAATTTAAGAGACGGAAGTCTGTAATCGTGTCTCGCTTGATTCCTGGAATTATTTCTTCTGACTCCGCTCTTTGTCAACCAGGAAACATTTTCACAGGACTGGATGACGTTCCCATCCCGGAATGCGTTTCTCTTTATCACGAGTCCGGGTTGGTTGAGCTCCGGGAAGCGTTAGACATAAGCGAGCTTTTACCCGTTAGTGCAGTCGATACTTCTGGTTGGTCGGGGGCTTTGCACATTTGCATACACTTTCATGACACTACATAATTGCTTCACTTGCCACATCGATCTTGTCTGGTACTTAACTGAACTGCATCTCTTTTCCAGGTAATATGGCTGGCCGTCAGACTACATTGGACAAACTCCGGAGAGTGCATCACCCCTCAACCTATTATGAATCTCGGCGTGGAGGCCCTGATCGTGATCGTGACCGGAGGCAATATGGCCAGGAGTATTATGCAAAGGATCATCACCATGGTTACTCCAGCCAGGAACGATCAGACAGAGATCGTAGGCATCGCTCCCCATCTCGATCTCCTCCGCAATCCCGAAGACATGTCCAGGCATCCGAGCCTCTGCGACATCAGTCATCTTCGCAGGCTTCGAGGCTTGAGCCACATCGTTCTCGAATCGGGGTCGCAACGTCTACGTCTGGGGAGGAGACCCTTATTGAGTCTTCTGGCGAAGGGACCATCAGGCTTGCTCAACTAAGGAAAGATTTTCCAGAGATTTCCTTTGATGCTTGTATTTTTCCTCCCAATCTTAAAAGAATTCCCGATGATGCCGCGACTACGGCGCTCAGCTACACCCAGGACTTTTTTGCTCAGTACAAAGAATGGTACAAAGCGGCTGTTAAGGCTTCCAAAGCTGCCTTCGACCGGGCCCAAATCATCGAGAAGCTAGAGGCCGACTTGGCTCAAAAGAGTCGTATTGTCGACATACTCCAATCTGAGGCGGAATCTTCCCGCAAGGCCGAGGTCGAGTCGTTACAGAAGGTTGATGAGACATTAGCTGAAATGGCGAAAATGCAACAGGCACATTGTACTTTAGTTGAAGACTTAGGCCATCGATACAAGAATGTTGAATCTGAGCGGGATGCGGCAGTGAAGGAACTAGAGGAGCTAAAGGCTAGGTTCGCTGACATGAATAAAGAAAAAGACGACGCGAACGTGGCTGCGCAAGAGGCGTGTGAGCAGGCTGTATCTTTTCGGGCTGAGCACGATGCGGCAATTGCAAGGGTTAAGGAGGTTGAATCGGAGTTGGAGGAGAGAGTCCAAGCAGAGAAGTTCAAGATGGAGGCTGAATTCGACGATCTTTTGGACACATATAATGCCAATGTATTGGAGCATAGAAATCTCTCCTGGCTAGGGGATTACTCGATGCCTCTCTACAATGCTTGGAAGAAATTAGTGGAAAACAAGAGGATGTCTCGTCCGGATTCGGTATTAGATGAGTTTGAGCTTGAATCACGTCTCCTCAGCGAGGATGAGAGGAGGACCCTTCATGAAGCAATCATTTCTGTTGAAAAAGAGAGACTTGGCGTCCATCAAACGGAGGTTGGCGAAGGTTCGGGTATTGTGCACCATAGCGAGAGTACTGAAGTCCCCGTTTCGACTTCATCTGAAGCTGTTGCTGTGGTTGATCCACAAGCTATTCCAGCCTACAATCCGGACCAACCGGAACTGTCTTCGGGCAAGACTCTCGCCCCCGAGCTTGCTCAAGCTCCAAGGCAAGGTAAAGTAGGTATTTTGATTACTCTCTTTACGTCTTAAAACATTGATTTTCGAGGGAATTTCTTGGTCTGATAGCTCTAATTTTTGCTGTTTAGTGACCAAGAGTGTCGCACCCGTGCTCCCTGTTCCTTCGGCTTTATATCCTACGCGTGGAGTTATTGTCACCGAGGCGATTTCAACTGCCGCCATGGTTGGTGATATGGGAGAGGGAGGCTCAATGTCATTCGATGTTCAAATGTTTGAAGAGCTATTTGGTCACCCTCTTGATCCCATGCCCGACCTCTCTTTTGTGACGAGCGGAACTGCTCCAGTTTCTAGTTCGATCGTGACGACCACTGGCGTACCTAGCGCAGCTCAACTGTTTCGAGAGGAGGAGATCTTAGCAGAGATGAGTGCCGAGATGGCCAAGACAGCGACGGTTGGTCCCGGTGGTGATGCCGTTCCCTCAAGCTTAACTTCTCTAATGATGATTTCTCCTGGTGGCACGGTAACTGTCTCGAGTGTTGCTGACCAAGTACATGTTACCGCTCCCATGCCCTCGGCTCACCCCCACAGAAGGATCTCTGCCCCTTCCAGTTCTGAGGAAGATGTCGATATTATGCCAGACCCGGAGGATGTTCCTAAGAAAGGCAAAAAATCTCGCAGGAAGCCAGGCAGTGGGTCTAGCGGCTCGACTCCGAGGAAGAAGCACCGGAGGAAGAAAGAGTGAGCCCTTCGCTTTGTCAAGAGATTGCGGATAACAATTCTTTTGTCTTTTCTCTTGTTCTTCTTTGGGCCATGTGTATGTGTGGATTCGGCCTCCACTTAGTCGAAACATCTTTACTTGCCATGTAATCAAAACCTGTTTTTGTTGGCTGATGAAATGGGAAATTATTCTTTTCTTCTTACCTAAATGCCTTGCAGTATTTGTGTTGTATCCGCTCAGTATTTATATAGCTTCGTGTCGTGATTTAATGAATGAGTCGGATTTTGAGTATATTATCACTTAAGCCAGTGATTAACACCCAGCTTTTTGCCCCTTTGTTGCGGGGAATAATACTCATATTCTGGCGGCTGATGGCGTTTATTGCAAGCCTTGGGCACATGCCCCCTTTCCGGGGACTCATGACAATTTGAGATCGATAATCTGCCCCGCATTCCAGGACTCTGAGGGTTACCGATGCTTGGAACACAGTTCGCGCTCTGGGAGCTTAGAATTGATGTTCACACTCCACTCCATGCTATGGGAATTGGGAGTTGATGTTGACATCTCGGCCCGTATTTTGGGAACTTCGAATTGTTGTTTGTACTTTGATTCGCGCTTCGGGAATCTGGATTAGATGTTTATACTTCAACTCGCACTCTGGGAAGTTGGAGTTCGTTCGCACTCTGGGAACGAATTATGGAATGTTTACACTCCAGTTTATGCCGTGGGAAGTGGGAGTTAGCCGATAGGTGGTCAGTCACACCTATTTGGGCTTTTTAGGAATCCGTTCACACTCTGGGAACGACGGATTTGATGTTTATACTCCAATTCGCACTCTGGGAAGTTGGAGTCCGTTCACACTCTGGGAACGATTTATTGGGTGCTTATACTCCAATTCACACTCTGGGGAGTTGGAGTCCGTTCGCACTCTGGGAACGATTTATTGGATGTTTATACTCCAATTCACACTCTGGGAAGTTGGAGTCCGTTCACACTCTGGGAACGATGGTTTTGATGTTTATACTCCAATTCGCACTCCGGGAAGTTGGAGTCAGCAAAAAAGGGTTGTCGTGTATCAATTCTTGTGAATGCTGGTATTGTATTTTGCCCCCGAGCTCGGGTCTCATTTAGTGAGTGACTGGTCGTGTCACAGTTATTCCCTATTTGAATAAATCCCACCGTGCGATGGAATTTAGCTCTTCGTGCAACGTGATATTATGTGTTATTTTCAGTGAATCACAACTTTTGGCTCGAAGAGATGGCATTTTATTGCTGAAATGAAAGAAACATGGCAAAATCAGTTGCCTTATTACAAGTTCAAATTTCAAAATGCAAAAAAAAAATGCTGAGGAAGAAATTGATAAAAAATAGATAAATAAAGCCCGTCAGATGTAGTAGTGACGGAGGCTACCGCTATTCCAGGCTCTTGGTAAAGTGAGACCATCAACGGTTGATAACTTGAATGTGCCATCTCTGAGCTTTTGCGAAATCATATACGGCCCTTCCCAATTTGGGTTTATGTGCGAAGGAACCGGGTAAATTCTCTTGAGTACCAGGTCACCGGGTTCAAAAGTTCGTGGGCGGACCTTGGCGTTGTACATTCGAGCGACTCGACCTCGATATGCAGCTGCCCTCACATCGGCTTCTTCACGCTTCTCATCTAGCAGATCTAGGGATTCAGCAAGTAGTATAGCATTCTTTTTCGGGTCGTAGTATGTCACACGGTGAGAGTGAACTTCCATTTCGACTGGAATAACTGCTTCAGAGCCATAGGATAGAGAAAAAGGGGTGTGTCCGGTCGCAGTTTTGTGAGTCGTTCTGTACGCCCACAGAGCCATTGGTAGTTCATCAACCCACTTGCCCCCGGCTTTGTCCAATCTTTTCTTCAATATAGACTTGATAACCTTATTGACGGCCTCGACCTGACCATTCGCTTGGGGGTGCGCTACTGCTGAGGATCTCTTATGGATGTGAAATCGCAGACAGAAATCCTTGAATTCAGTACTGTCGAATTGGGCTCCATTATCGGTGATAATAGTATGCGGGAGACCAAACCGGCAGATGATGTTGCGTACCACGAAGTTGATCACTTTTTTGTTGTAATCGTTGCAAGGGGCTCAGCCTCAGCCCATTTGGTGAAGTAATCAACCGCAACTATGGCGTACTTTGCTCCCCCTTTAGCTAAAGGCAATGCACCGATTATATCCATCCCCCACATTGCAAATGGCCACGGACTGACCATTTGGGTTATTTCAGAAGGCGGGGCTCTAGGGAGCCGAGCGTGTCTCTGGCATTTATCACATCTTTTGGCATAATCCATAGCATCGCGGTTAACAGTAGGCCAATAATATCCGTATCGAAGTATTTTCTTGGCAACCGCTTGCCCCCCAGTGTGATTGCCACATTCTCCTTCGTGCACCTCACGCAACACTCGCTTGATTTCGTCATGTGCGATACACCGGAGAAGAGGAACAGAGTATCCCCTCCGATACATAACTCCATTTTGAATGACAAATCGTGACACCTTTCTAAGAATCTGTCTTCTTTCACTTCGTCGTTCAGGCAGTGTGCCATGCTCAATGTAATCTTGATAGGGAGTCATCCATGATTCCTTCTCGGAGGTAGCTTCAAACGTGAATTCATTCTCAGTTCGATCAATGCTCGGAGAGGATAATGTCTCGACGGGGACGAGTCCCAAGTGTTGAGCTTCGCCTGTACTTGCCAACTTTGCCAATGAATCGGCTTTCTGATTGTGCTCTCGGGGTATGTAGAAAATGGTATAATAATCAAACTGATCCAGTATTTCTAGGACCCGGGCTAGATAAGCGGCTAGTCTTCGATCCTTGGCCTGATATTCTCCCCGAACTTGGCATACCACCAACTGGGAATCGCAGTAGATCTCCACAGCGATAATCCTCAGGTCTCGGGCCAACTTCAACCCGGTGAGCAAGGCTTCGTATTCAGCTTCGTTGTTGGTTGCCCGGAAATCAAACTTTAAGGCGTAGCAGATGGATCGGCCCTCGGGAGTCTCAAGCACAATCCCTGCGCCCGAGCACCGATCGTTGGATGCGCCATCAGTGTATAGCTTCCATATATATTCGGGGGAGTCAATAGTTTCAGGTAAGTCTTCAGGAACAGTGAATTCAGCAATGAAATCTGCTAAGACTTGATCGTGTATGGCTCTCCTTGGAACATATGCGATGTCGAATTGACTCAGCTCAATGTTCCACTTTAGTAACCTGCCAGACGTCTCAGGTCGTGTGAGGACCTGTCGTAACGGTTGGTCGGTGTACACAATGATAGGGTGAGCCTGAAAATATGGATGGAGCTTCCTCGAGGCGATGACTAGGCAGTATGCCAACTTTTCTAGCCTTGGATAATTTCTCTCGGCCCCGGTTAATCGTTTACTGACATAATAGACTGGTTTCTGTGTTCGGTCTTCCTCTCGAACCAATGCAGCGCTAGTAGCGTTTTCAGATACAGCCAGATAAAGGTATAATTGCTCGTGATCAACAGGTTTTGAAAGAATCGGTGGTGTGGAAAGATGATGGATTAGCGATTGAAACGCGCCCTCACAATCTGTAGTCCATTCGAAGTTTCACTTCCCCTTTCGGATCAGATCGAAAAAGGGTATGCATTTATCCGTTGATTTCGAGATGAACCTACTCAGCGCTGCAACCTTTCCATTGAGACTCTGAACCTGTTTCATGGTCCTCGGGGTTTGAAGATTCCTGATTGCCCAGATCTTTTCGGGGTTGGCCTCTATTCCCCGGACGTTGACGATGAACCCAAGGAACTTTCCGGAAGCAACCCCAAAATGACATTTTAACGGATTTAGCTTCATCCCATATCTCCGGAGGACATTGAACATTGATTCCAAGTCCTTGACATGATCAGCGGAGTACCGTGATTTTACCAACATGTCATCCACATAGACCTCCATGGTTTTCCCGATCTGGTCGGCAAACATTCGGTTGACTAAGCGTTGGTAAGTTGCTCCGGCATTCTTTAAACCAAAAGGCATGACCATGTAGCAATATAGTCCTATGTCAGTTACGAAGCTTGTATGTTCTTGATCGGGCACATGCATGGGTATCTGATTGTACCCAGAGTAAGCATCCGTGAAAGATAATAATTCATGCCCGGCCGTCGAATCCACAAGTTGATCGATTCGAGGAAGTGGAAAACTATCTTTTGGACAAGCCTTATTTAAGTCAGAGTAGTCGATGCACGTTCTCCATTTTCCATTCGGTTTGCGGACAAGTACAGGATTGGATACCCATTCCGGGTACAAAGCATCTCGGATAAACCCATTCGTCTTCAACTTATCGACTTCTTCTTTGAGGGCGGCAGATCTCTCTGGATCCATACCGCGTCTCTTTTGTTTGACTGGGATGTACCATGGGTCAATATTTAAGGTGTGGCTCGCGATGTCCGACGAGATTCCACACATATCGGAGTGCGCCCAGGCGAATACGTCTAGATTCGCTTGGAGAAATTCGACCAATTCCCGTTGTGCTTGCAGGTTTAGCTGAGACCCAATTTTCAATATTTTCGAATTGTCATTGTCATCAATTGGAACATCGATCGTCAGCTCGGCTGGGGAAGATTGACTTTCTTTGGATTCATCATTATCTTCAGTGTCTCGAGGGTCAAGATCCTTCTGGAATTGGTCGTGGTGCCCGGGCCGAGGCCCAGGCGCTAATTGTCAATCGTCGGCAAAGCGGACGTGGAGAGATTCCCCCACGTCCTTTCCTTTCTCCTTCTTTTGTGCTTCTCGTAGTTCAGCAACATAACAGGCTCTCCCGGCAGCCTGGTCCCCTTGAATGACCCCAATCCCATGGTCAGTCGGGAACTTTGGAGTCAAACACCACGGGGCAATTGCTGCCCTAAATTCTGCAAGGGCTGGTCGGCCCAAAAAGGCATTATAGGGTGAATGGATATCCAGGACAACAAACTGTAACATTCGGACTCTACGGCGTTCTGCGTTTCCCAATTCTACTGGCAATTCCACCATCCCAGTGGGTATATTAGCAATTCCATCGAAGCCGTGAATCCTACATTGGCAAGGCTTTAGATCCTTAGCTTCCATCTTCATCTGATCATATGCCCTTTTAAACAAGATGTTTACTGAGCTTCCACTGTCAACCAGGATCCTCTTCATCCAAGCAGGACCAACCTGGGCGGATATGACTAGTGGGTCTATGGTCGGGGCTTCGACTTTGTCAGCATCTCGGTTTCTAAATACGATATCATCCGCCATCGTCTTCTGTTGCTTAGCCGGAGCCCCTTCATCAAGTGTACTACAGCTTTCAAAACTTACGTGCCTGATCGAATTGGCGTATGATTCCATTTCCCTCCAACTTCGATCCGCTGGATGAGGGCCACCACTGACTGTATTTATGACCAACCTTCCGCTTGTACGAGCGGGCTCTTCCTGTCTTTCTTGGTTCTGCGCACGATTTTGGTTTGACGGGCCCACACCACCGGCTTGCGGCGCCCGCACAAATTGATCCAACTTCCTCTCCCTGATCAGTTTTTCAATAGGGTCTTGCAGATGCCTGCAGTCATTGGTGTTGTGTCCATAGCTTTCGTGAAATCTACAAAACTTCCCCGTTTGAATTTGTTTCTCCGACGATGGCTTCGGAGTCGGCTTCTTATATTGCA
The DNA here is from genome assembly GCA_030765085.1 of Allium cepa. Lineage (NCBI taxonomy): Eukaryota > Viridiplantae > Streptophyta > Magnoliopsida > Asparagales > Amaryllidaceae > Allium > Allium cepa. Next base: position 510,774,970 of record CM060945.1, read on the forward strand.
TCGCATTACAGGTTTGTAGATATACGTTTTCTAATGTCGTATTCAGTGGCGTATAGCTTTCAAACATTTGCGCCCTACGTCGCGGGCCACGGTTCTGATCCTGCTTCTTACTCCTATTATCGCCATTCCTTGGCTGGGTTTGCTTGTTCTGCATATTCAACTGGACTCTTCCTGAGCCCTCTCCTGACTGTTTAATTGCCACATTGCTTTGAACCCCTTCATTGCTGGGCCTCGCATCGTCCTGCTTCCTAGATTGTTTCGCATCCTCACGCCTCAGGAATTGGGCGGCTTTGGAATAGAAACGATCCAACGACGCAGGAGGTTTTCCAGCTAGCCAGTTTCCAAAATCAGAGTCGGGGTCAATCCCCTTAGTCAGAGCCATCAAGATTGAATTATCATTGGGGTTAGTAATTTCTGCGCAGGCGGTGTTGAATCTCTCCAGGTATCGCCTGAGTGTCTCCCCGGGGGCTTGAGTAACACTAAATAAAGTGTTTACGTCTTTAGGCCTGGTGATGTGCATACGGAATTGTTCGATAAATTTGGTTGCCAATTGGTCAAACGAGGAGATAGACCGTGGTGGTAATCGCGTAAACCACATTGTCGCAATCCCCCCCAAGGAAATAGGAAAACTACGGCACTTCACTGCATCATCAGCTCTGGCAGCAGTCATTGACCATTCGTACTTTAGAATATGCTGGCTAGGGTCGGAGTTTCCTTCATACATGGGCAAAGCCGGCATTCTGAATCGCCGTGGAGGCTCAGCATACAATATGTCATCAGTGAACGGGGTGTGACTTCGAGAGATCCCCCAATCGTCATTTGTTAAACCTTGACTTTCGCGGACCATTTGGTGGACCATAGCTGAGAGATCAGGCATTGCCGTATTCGAAGGGTGTCGAGCCAAGGTGTGGTCGGGTTCCACAGTGCGAGGTGGGATCGGGCACTGTCGACGATCCGAATCTCGCCTCCTTGGCTCGACGTCTTCTGGGATATTCGGTCCTGGGACACGTTCTTGTGGGTGGTAGTTTGGACTGGAGTGATTTCGGGTGTCAACTCCTGTGTCAACTGCGGTGGCTTGGTTATCTGCAGTGTGCTGTGGGACAGTGCCTCCTCGAGAGGAAGGTTCCGTATGAAAACTGGCAGAGGGGCCAACTCTTATTTGCTCAACAGTTAACGTTTGTCGGAGACCAGAAGCATGTGCATGACTTCCGTCTAGCCTGGGGCGCGTAGATCTGCCGTCATAGTCGGATGAGGCAGAGCTTTCCGTGGAAGAATGCGGAGCGTGGTCCCTCTTTGATCTCCTTCGCCCTTGACGGTTTAGTTGGTTAGCCAATTCAGCATTGACACGTAGCTGCTCAGTTAGCTGTTGTCGGCTTTTAGTTAATTCCTGGAGTAATGTTTGGAACTCCTGTCTTGTAACCGGACCCGACTGATCCATTTGCCCAGCGGCATCCTGATTGGCTGACTGTAGCTGCGCGGGATTCTGCCTATCCCGACCTTCTTGGTTACCAATGTTGGAAGTGGTTCTTGTACTAACCATCCTGAAGGTTGGATTCCTGTCCTAGATTTTGAGCAAATCTGAAAAGAATGGAAGGAATCTGAATTTGAAGTCTGGATCTCCCTCTTAGATTTATGCAATCCGGTATTGAAGATAGATCCACGGAGCAGGAGAAAGAACTGGTTCTTTTTCCTTCTCAGTGAAAGCACCAAAATGTTTGCACCAAAATTGGGCAAACACCCTTCGGAAGTTTTTTGAAGAGATAGTAAATGAAGAACTTGAATTGGAAATAAGGACTATCTAACAAAAACTCCAAATCACAGAAAAGTAAATTGCACAGAAGACAAGGGTTTAGAGTGGTTCGGCTATGCGCCTACGTCCACTATGAAGCTTTATCACTTTATTCCTTAATACTTGAAGATTACAAGTGTTTTTAAGCAAATTACAGCAGAAAATGGACTTAAATTCGAAATTATCAGCAAAGGAGGTAGTATGGAGTGATTCCGGCAGCGTTTAGGCTTATTATTCTTCTCCCAATTCTCCGGTCCCTTTTCTGAATGACCAGGGGCTCTATTTATAGGTGTGGAAGGCCAAAATCCCGCCTAAAACTCAGGGAGGCTGCCTGGCAAGTGAGGGGGGCCCATAAGCCCGCGTTCTCGAAGTCCGTGCCCAGTTTGGGATCGATTCGAAGTTAACTTCGAATCGATCAAAAACGCATCCAATCGAGGCGAAATTTGGTGTGGACATTCTTCAACATGTATGTAAGCTTCTGTGAAAATTTCATGGCATTTGGATCATGGGATTGAGAGATATGATCAATTCGAGAATGCGTCATCGTATGCCCTGTTTACTTCGACTCCATTCATTGATCCATTCGAACCCATATGGTTCGAATCCATATGGTTCGAATCCATATGGTTCGAATCCATATGGTTCGAATTCATATGGTTTGAATCCATGGGTTCGAACCCATATGATTTGACTCCATACGTTTCGAAACCCTGTTTACGTATGCGAAGGCAGTGACGTGGTGTATTGTGTGGACGGATTCGAAGCTGATGGATGCGAGGCCGATGGAGTTGAAGTTGATGGATTCGAAGCCTGCACTGGCTGATGGATTCAAGGCTAGGTGAAGTTGTTTGTTCGAAGCGTATCCCCCTCTGATGGATTCGAAAGGAGGCACGCCCATGATGGGTTCGAACAAGGCTTCAGCGATGGGTTCGAAGCAAGGCTCCTTGATGGATTCGAACATGATGGGTTCGAAACAGATGGTTTCGAACATGGTGGTTTCGAACCGAGCATTGTGCATTCTATTAACTTGAATCCATCATAACTTGAGCATACGACCTCGGATTGACCTGAAATTTGAATTGGTGGCTTCTATGGTCCTTCTTGTTATACCCTATCAATTATGGCCTGATCCGGACTTGGACAGAATTCATCGATATCCATTGCGGAGCGAAGCATGATCAATCTCTGAGGCGAACTGTCTTTTGTCTTTGACCAATCTTTTGGTATCACGGCTTTTTCCCAAAAAGCGGGATAACATATTATTCTTGAATGTCGATTGTGCATTGCAGGATAACCATGGATATCGATGAATTTAGTCCGAGTCCAGATTGAGCTACAATTGATAGAACATGACAAGAATGATCATAGAAGTCCGCATCTCAAATTTCAAGTCAATCCGAGTTTGTATGCCCAAGTTATGATGGATTCGAGTTGATAAAAATGAACCTTGCTCGGTTCGAATCCATCACCCCTTCACTAGTTCGAAACCATTAAGTTCGAACCCATCCAAGCAGGCTCCAAGTTCGAATCGATAGGCAGAGATATCGTTCGAATCCATCAGCCAGTGCCTGCTTCGACTCCATTAGCTTCGACTCCTTTAGCTTCGACTCCATCTCCCTCGAATCCATCACGATGACCATTAGTTCGAATCCATACGCGCCTACCTTAGCTTAAGTCCATCGACCACACGTTGGTTCGAGTCCGCCCAAGTCACCTTGCTTCGAATCCATCTTCACACGACCACGAACCTATTATGGCTTCTGCTCCATGCCGTAATTGTCTTCGAATCCCCATGTTAAAGGCAACTTCGAATCGATCCGGAATAACGCATTTGGATCGATTCGAATGAGTACCACTCCATCGATTCGACGCAAACCTTCGAATCCAACACTCGAAGCCATCAAGGAAACACGGCTACGAACTCGGAGTCAACCCATTCAACTCGGAGAAGTAGGTGGATCGACACGAAGAACGCGCGCCACGTCACAGGAGCATGGATTCGACCCTATGGATTCGAATTGATCGATTCGAACGAACCCATAGGATCGAGTCGAAGCAGACAGCGTACCGAAGAGCACCATCTTGAATCGATCACAACTCTCAATCCCTTGATCCAAATGCCATGAAATATTTACAGGTGTTCGTCTACATGTCAAAGAATGTCCACGCCAAGTTTCATCACGATTGGACAATTCCTTGATCAATTCGAACCAAGGGTCGAATCGATCCCAATGTGGGCCCGGATCTCCAGGTTTCGGCCATGTGGGCCCCCTCACGTGCCAGAAGCGGTCTCCCCGGATTCCAGGAGAAATATCAGCCTCCTACGCCTATAAATAGAGCCCCAAGTCATTCAAAAAAGGGATCGAATTCTCTTTGGCAAGATCAAGACTCTGAAGCACCGAGACTCTACCAGACTCTACTTTGCACTTCACCACAACCGTTGTATTCGAATTTCAGAGATATAATTCATTGTAATCCACTGTGATCAATTGTAATCAGCGAAGAACATTAATAAAAGGGAAAACCTTTGAAGTGGATGTAGGCCGGAGATAGCCGAACCACTATAAATCGTGTGTTCTTATTTATAATTTCTGCTTTACTTGCTTAGATCTGTGATTTATGTTTGAATATTGTTGAGTTATATTCATACACCGGTGCTTTCACAATCCTTGGGGTTTGTGACCAATTTTGGCACAAACACTTTGGTGCTTTCACTGAGGGGAACCAGCACCCACTACATCAGATTCAGAATTCAGATTTCAGAGTTTGAGGAATTCCGATCCAGAAACAATGACTCGACAAACAAGACAAAGAGTTGATCAGAGCCAACAAGGAGGAAGCCAAGAAGCATCCTCCGGATCAGGAGAAGGACAAGCTTCCGTCTACATTACTAGAGACGAGATGGAAGCTATGGCTAATTCATTACGTGAAAGCTTGATGAAGACTCAACAGGAAATGCTATAGAATTTCCTCGAACAAATGAAGGCGACGAACGTACAAAACGTTGGACCAACTACAACTACTGCGAGTGTGGGACAAGGAATCAGGATTGCAGAAGCTAATAATGGACAGGTTCAAGGCCAGAATGCAGGAATTGAAGGTGATCAACAAGGACTTGGGGGCAGACCCTCAGGGTCCGATACTGGAAGACCGATAGACGGAGCTCAACAAACTGGAGCCAATGCATATGCTAACGAGCCACCAGAAGAATACGTACCAGAATTCCCTTGAAGGCTCGGGGGGTAGGATAGGAACTTGACAAGGGCCAACCCCTAGACGGAGACGAGAGAATGATTGGCCTAATGCGAAGAATCATGAGAGTAGGATTGCCTAGCGGAGGGTTGGAAGAAGTCAGTCGAAGTCCGTTCACTCCAAACATCTGAAACGCAAGGAACCCTCCAAAGCTCAAATTACCGACGCTAGAATCTTATGACGGGAGGTCAGACCCGACCATGCATATTACCAGATATATCAGGCACATGGAAGTGATGGGGGCATCCGAGGAAGTGATGGCACGATGCTTCCCTCTATATTTGTCAGATTTGGATGCGCTTTGGTTCAGACAACTGGAGACTGGATCAATCAGAACATGGAGCGAGCTTGTAGATTGCTTCATGAGACAGTTTAGGGTCCATGTGACGCGACCCAAGAGTGTGATGACTTTAGCTTCAATCAAGCAAAGGACCGGAGAGTCCATAAAAGATTTTCTACTGAGATTCAATGTGACAGTGACTTCTGTAGATCGCCCGGATCCATCAATAATTTTAATGGCGGCGGTGGCAGGAGTTGCGGAAGGCACCAAATTTAAAGATTCTCTAACTAAGGATCCACCACAAGATGTTGGAGAATTCTTTCATAAAGCTGAAAAGTTCATCCGATTAGAAGAATCACGAGTCGAGAGTCGTGAAATAAATACCACACAAAGCGTAGGAACCTCCAGAGAACAGTCCGAAGCGGGCAAGGGAAAAAGGAAACAGGATGACAGGTATGATGGTTCTGATAAATGGAAGAAATTCCGCGAACCAAGATTCAGGCAGTACACCGATCTGACTGCAGGCCTAGAAAGAATCTACGCTAAAACTATGGGGCAACTCCCCTATCGAAAGCCACCTATAAGGGATCCCACCGAGCGGGAGCGCAGGACTGGAAAATACTGCCTATTCCACGAGCTGGATGGGCACACTACAGATGAATGCCGCCACCTAAAGGATGAGGTGGAAGAACATGCTAGGGGTGGTAGATTGCCGCAATTTGTCAGAGAATGAACAACGGCAGCAAGACCTGAACAACTACCGCCTCCAAATAACAGGAACGATCTTGGATCGGGATCACGACTCATCATCCACTGATTGAAGATGGCAAGGGCCAAGTCCAGGATTTGGACTTTGGTCGAATAATTTTATTTAGATTTGTTTTCCGAATAAACGGTTACTCCACTTACACATGTACGGGAACCGGAGAGATCCCAAGACATGCTCTGAGATGGGGATAAACCGATATGCCCGGAGAGGCAATATTTAGCTTTTTCCTGATGTTTGAGAATGAACATCTAGGACCTGAATTTTAATAAATAAATTAGAACTTCTTACATTAAACCTTTTGACCGGAGAGTCAAAGGATGAGCATTAAATACCAATATAAACATGATCGCTTTATGACCCTACCCGAAGAGACGGGGTCCGGAGTGCAAGAAGTGAGTTGCTTCGCCGGAGAGCGACAGGATCGACTCACTTAAGCGCTGTTTCCCCTTCACCAGAGAGTGACAGGACGAGATTTGGCAAGAGCCCAGAGAGGCTATGATCGGTCTCGAACGACCAAGACATCGCTTAATGTTCAGATACACTGAACCGGAGTGCAAGAAGTGAGTTGCTTCGCCAGAGAGCGACATGATCAACTCACTTAAGCGTTGTTTCCCCTTCACGGGAGAGTGACAGGATGGGATCCAGCAAGAGCCCGGAGAGGCTATGATCGGTCTAGAATGACCATGACATCGCTGTACGTCCTAATTGGGACCAGAGAGCAAGGGATAGAAGGCAACGCCAGAGTGCAATAGGATCTTTTCTATTCGATCACTAAGTCTGGAATGGACTTAGTAAGGGTTCAGATTAGCCATTAATAGTCCGGAGAGACTACGAAACTGCATTCTCAACTTCTACGGAAAGAACGAATGCTAATTCGGCTTCGAACAGCCATAAACTTGATTGATAATACTGCCGCTATGAATGAAACGTGAATTTACTACACTCGATTTAAGACCGTTCAAAACATACCTTTTGCAAAAAGGCATGTTTTGGGGGGCAAAGTGTTATCCCAACTTTTGGCAAAGTTGAGATACACAAAATTTACTGAAAATCAATGATTATTATTCTTGAATGTCTACTGTGCATTCCAGGATAACCATGGATGTGGATGAATTTAGTCCGAGTCCAGATTGAGCTACAATTGATAGAACATGACAAGAATGATCATAGAAGTCCGCATCTCAAATTTCAAGTCAATCCGAGTTCGTATGCCCAAGTTATGATGGATTCGAGTTGAGAAAAATGAACCTTGCTCGGTTTGAATCCATCACCCCTTCACTAGTTCGAAACCATTAAGTTCGAAACCATCCAAGCAGGCTCCAAGTTCGAATCGATAGGCAGAGATATCGTTCGAATCCATCAGCCACTGGCTGCTTCGACTCCATTAGCTTCGACTCCTTTAGCTTCGACTCCATCTCCCTCGAATCCATCACGATGACCATTAGTTCGAATCCATACGCGCCTGCCTTAGCTTAAGTCCATCGACCACACATTGGTTCGAGTCCGCCCAAGTAACCTTGCTTCGAATCCATCTTCACACGACCACGAACCTATTATGGCTTCGGCTCCATGCCGTAATTGTCTTCGAATCCCCATGTTAAAGGCAACTTCGAATCGATCCGGAATAACGCATTTGGATCGATTCGAACGAGTACCACTCCATCGATTCGAAGCAAACCTTCGAATCCAACACTCGAAGCCATCAAGGAAACACGGCTACGAACTCGGAGTCAACCCATTCAACTCGGAGAAGTAGGTGGATCGACACGAAGAACGCGCGCCACGTCACAGGAGCATGGATTCGACTCTATGGATTCGAATTGATCGATTCGAACGAACCCATAGGATCGAGTCGAAGTAGACAGCGTACCGAAGAGCACCATCTTGAATCGATCACAACTCTCAATCCCTTGATCCAAATGCCATGAAATATTTATAGGAGTTCGTCTACATGTCGAAGAATGTCCACGCCAAGTTTCATCACGATTGGACAATTCCTTGATCGATTCGAATCAAGGGTCGAATCGATCCCAATGTGGGCCCGGATCTCCAGGTTTCGGCCATGTGGGCCCCCTCACGTGCCAGAAGCGGTCTCCCCGGATTCTAGGAGAAATATCAGCCGCCTACGCCTATAAATAGAGTCCCAGGTCATTCAAAAAAGGGATCGATTTCTTTTTGGCAAGATCAAGACTCTGAAGCACCGAGACTCTACCAGACTCTACTTTGCACTTCACCACAACCATTGTATTTGAATTTCAGAGATATAATTCACTGTAATCCGCTGTGATCAATTGTAATCAGCGAAGAACATCAATAAAAGTGAAAACCTTTTAAGTGGACGTAGGCCGGAGATAGCCGAACCACTATAAATCGTGTGTTCTTATTTATAATTTCTGCTTTACTTGCTTGGCTGATGGATTCGAACGATATCTCTGCCTATCGATTCGAACTTGGAGCCTGCTTGGATGGGTTCGAACTTAATGGTTTCGAACTAGTGAAGGGGTGATGGATTCGAACCGAGCAAGGTTCATTTTTCTCAACTCGAATCCATCATAACTTGGGCATACAAACTCGGATTGACTTGAAATTTGAGATACGGACTTCTATGATGATTCTTGTCATGTTCTATCAATTGTAGCTCAATCTGGACTCGGTCTAAATTCATCGATATCCATGGTTATCCTGCAATGCACAGTCGACATTCAAGAATAATAATTATTGATTTTCAGTAAATTTTGGGTATCTCAACTTTGCCAATCCATCACGATAACCATTAGTTCGAATCCATACGCGCCTGCCTTAGCTTAAGTCCATCGACCACACGTTGGTTCGAGTCCGCCCAAGTCACCTTGCTTCGAATCCATCTCCACACGACCACGAACCTATTATGGCTTCGGCTCCATGTCCTAATTGTCTTCGAATCCCCATGTTAAAAGAAACTTCGAATCGATCCGGAATAACGCATTTGGATCGATTCGAACGAGTACAACTCCATCGATTCGAAGCAAACCTTCGAATCCAACACTCGAAGCCATCAAGGAAACACGGCTACGAACTCGGAGTCAACCCATTGGTTCCAAAATGCTACTTTCTGCAAATGGCCGAATTGGAACTCGAAACTACCTCCATTGGTTCCAAAATGGTGTTTGCGATCTTTTTGAGTATAATCTTTGATATGTTTGGAGTTTGTGAAATTTTGACCTTTTTCTATTGGGTTTTGGGTTTGGGTTCATCCCATTTGTTAATTAAACCTTCTACTTCAACCCCTTCCCCTCATCTCTCTTCATTTCATTTTATTTTCTTAAGCTAAAAACTGAAATGGGGGAAAAGAAATGGAAATAGAAATTAGCAAGCCCTAGCTTCTTCTTGTAAACTTGATTCTTGCTCCAAATTCTAGTGGAAGCCATTGGTAAGTTCGTCTCCATCTTCTCCATCTCTTCTTCTCTTCAATTTCAGCGATTTCCTAACCCTAACTTAGGAAATACTTGCTTTGATTCTAGATTGAAGCTTGTAGTGTTGAAGTGGAGTGTAGTTGGTTGATTCCTTGCATTGTGCTTCTTCATCTTCTTTGTTTGTGAGGTTAAAAAGGTGAGTTTTGAACTCACATCTACTTCTCTTGATTTCATTGATGTTGGGTATGAATTCTTAGCACTTGTTCATATGCAATTGCTTTTAGTTTGGATTGAATTAGTGAATACCCAAATTTTTAGTGTTTTGGGTTCAATTCTTTAGAGATCCTAACTTTGATGTTTTGATCATGTTTTGGTGATGCATTGAAGTGCTTATAGGGCCGGGTAGCCGCTAGGCGTAAACCCCTAGTGTCCGTGCTCGTCCGGTTGGAAGTTGGGAGAGTTCGCACTTCATTTGTTATAGGTAGAAAATGCAGGAAATTGGGTTCAGTCGACTGGATCCTCTGTTCAGTCGACTGAGCTGAAGCCCGAATTCTTTCTGGACAATTTTCAGTCGACTGAACAGGGATTTTCAGTCGACTGACCTGCTCCTGTTTTCCTGTTTTGCCTATTTATGTTCGTTTTGATTTGTTTTCCGGATTTTACCGAATCGAGTTGCTTTTTAGTGGTTGTCGTCGCATAATTGGCTTTGATAACTTAACTTTTTCGTCATTCACGGGTTTTTATAAATAATCTCTCGAATCACATTTAAAAGCTCGTTTCTCCAATTTATAAATCCTATTTAAAACACACACTTTCGCACGTCGAGCGAAGTGGAAGGGTGATTAAATGGTTGGGAAAAACACGGACCATGAATCTGTGCGTTTATCCTTTCGATTAATTCCCGACCTATTCAATTGATCGTTTTGACCTTCGGGTTTGGTTTATCGATGATATGAGGTAAACTTTGTACTGCTTTGAGTGTGAAAGTGACTGACGGATAGTAAACCGTTTAGTGCGAACGAGTGGTTATGGGACATACGTTAACACTGTTCGGATTCCTTTTCGAGAGTTGTGACACATTCCGCCAGTTAGTGGTGTCCAGTACTGGGTCTTTGACCTTCACCACTACGGTTTGTTGCCTCTGGGATAGTGTCTTCGGACTGTCTCCCTAGGTGTGTTGCCTTCGGGTATGTTGCCTTCGGGTGTGTGCCTTCGGGTTTGTTGCCCTATATAGTTTCGCTCTGATGTTGGCCTTACGTGCCGCATGGGTGATACTTGGGTGTGGAGTCTTCGGGCTCATGGATCCTTGTTTGTACAGTACTGAGCTCGAGCAATTTTATGATGTTTCATTGATATGAATATTCCCTTGGTATCGCCCTTCGGTGTTGGTCTTTTTTAGCCGCATGATGAGTAGCATTTACCTTGTGGAACTTGTATACCTTTTGGGTATTTGTTATTTGCCTTTTGGCTTGTTTTGGGATAATTATATCTTTTGTTTATTTGAGTTGCCGATGATATGAGGCTTGTTCTATGTGATTCATCTCTTGTTGATGATCGTGTTATCTCCTCTAGAGATATTTGTTATACTGTGTAACCTTGCAGGTTTATTATTGTTCAGTTTATCTATCTGATTTGTTGTCTAGACTGACCCGTGTATTTTATACTCGGGTCAGACCGAGATGTTTCAGGTTAGGTGCTGTGGACTTAGCCTATTTTGCTTCCGCATGGACTATTCAGCTTATTCCTTTTTGTTAAAGCTTTTTGTATAGTCCTATTTTGGTTGTAACTCTGATGTGTACTCTATTGACTCGTCTGTATATTGTGGTTTGCTATACCACCTGACATGTATTATTTTGTATACTCTGTTGTGTATCTGTGTATGTGTATATTATGATTTACTGTTCTGTGATGTATATTACATTTGAGTTGTTATATTCTGTTCTGATAGATCCTATAACCATTGTAGTTTTGCTTTAAATATTTATTGAATAGGTCGAATTGTTTGTGATTCTAATTTTCGACGTATTTAGTGAATAGTTAAGGTAAGATTACACATGGTCGCTTCCATTATACTCTATTGTCCGCGTTAGCCGACAGTATTATCTATGTAATACTCTTTGTTAACGAGGCTCTCGGAGTGTGGCGTCACAGCGTGGTATCAGAGCTGTGTTTAGAACAAAGTATGACAAACACAGAATAGAGCACATATTACGATACATCAAAGTGTATAGGTGATACAGATCCTTGAATCATCGTGTCTCTTTGTTCGATCAAGGCTAGATAGTATTTGGGAATACGTCTAGGAATGTATTTTATTCTGTAGTATTCCATATCGAACTATCTACCTTGTGATAATCTTTCCCTTATCTTGACATTCAGATTATGTCTGGAAGAGGCAGAGGTCGACGTTCGGATGTTGGGCAATTTAGTGGCTCACATCCGGATGGCGTTTATATGTCTGCCGACCAGTTTATGGAGTTGTTTAGGAGCACTCAGCCTCCCGTTCCTCCTCGAGTGTCTCCACCCCGCAAGTCTGCTTTTACACGTCAGTGCAGTGATTTTTCTCATCTTGGAGGGAAGCCATTTAAGGGTTCCGAATCTGTTCTTGAAGTCCAAGCTTGGTTTCGCACGTGCGAACGTATCTTTTCCCGCATGGATCTTTCTGACCATGATAGAGTTCTTGTAACTTCTAGCTTATTACAAGAGCGTGCTCTTGAATGGTATGAACTTCTTGTGGCCGAGGTTGATGAGTCTACCCTTTCTTGGACTCAGTTTCGGGAGCGATTTGAACTCAAGTTCGTTCCTGAATCTGAAAAAGTTTTATTGACCCGTCGCTTCCTTGAGTTGAAGCAAGGGAAGTCTTCTGTTTCTGAGTATGTTGCATCTTTTGAGGCCTTATCTAAGTATGGTCTTGAATTCATCAGCTCTTCTTACAAGAAGAATTTGAAGTTTGTTTCTGGCCTTAAGAAATATCTTAAGAAGTCTTTGTTGCTTCAGCTTAAACTTTCTTTCGAGGAATTGGTTGATTCGGCACTTCATCTCGAAGCTGTCGAGAAGGAGTGTGATAGTGGTGAGGATGTTGAGGTTTCTAAGAACCCCAACAAGAAGCAATTTCCATTTCATAAGAAGTCTTTTCCTTCTAAGAAGAAGAAGACTGTTGGTGCTAATCCTCAGCCTCAGTCTTTCGGAACACCTTTCATTCGAAAGTGTTTCAATTGTGGTTCACCTGATCATATTATTCGAGCTAGTCCAAAGCCTCTCTTCTGTCGCCATTGCAAGAAGGAAGGTCATCATGTTTCAGCTTGTCCTACTGCTCCTGCCAAAGCAAAATCTGGCAAGCTCAATGTGGCTAATGCTTCTGGAGGTTCATCTCAATCCAAAGGTATGTCTCCATCTATTTTGGAGGGTTCAATTCTATTTCATGTTCATAGTATACGAGTTCTTTTCGATACGGGTGCTTCACATTCCTTCGCATCGAAGAAGCTCGTTGATGATTTACCTTTGGATGTTTCTTGTTTGGTTACTTCTTTAAGGATTGAGAATCCTATTGGGGGATCCACGACCCTTAGTTTGCTTTGTGATGATGTTGAGATTGTTTTATGTGGCTTTTCTTTTCGTGCGAATCTGCATGTTATTTCTTGTCTGGGATTTGATATGATTTTGGGAATGGACTGGCTAGTGAGATATGATTCGAGGGTTATTTGTTTGGAGAGGATTATATATCTTCGACATCTTGATTCGCCTACTCAACTATCTCTTGTTCTTCGGGATGTGGATAATTCCGAGATGGCTTTATGTTCTTTGGATTCGCGAGATGGTGATGATATATCTCGTATTCCTATTGCTTGTGACTTTTTTGATGTTTTTGAGCCTGTATTGGGTTCTCCACCCAAGCGGGCAATTGAGTTCCGCATTGATCTCATCCCAGGCGCGCAGCCAGTTAGTCGTCCTCCTACGAGGATGTCTACAAAGGAAAATGAGGAACTCAAGAAGCAGGTTTTAGAGCTTGAGTCCAAGCAGTTAATTCAGTGTAGTTTTTCTCCGTAGGGATCTGCGGTCGTCTTTGTGAAGAAGTCTGATGGAACTCTTAGGCTTTGCATTGATTATCGCAAGCTTAACGAGTTAACCATCAGAAATAGGTATCCATTGCCTAGGATCGATGACATGTTCGATCTATTGAGTGGTGCTATGGTCTTTTCTCTGCTTGACCTTGCCACAGGTTTTCATCAATTACGAGTCGCGGAGGATAGCATACCTCTTACCGCTTTCCGCACTCGTTATGGTTCTTTTGAGTGCCTCGTTATGTCGTTCGGTTTGACGAACGCTCCTGCTTTCTTTGTTGATCTCATGAATCGAGTATTCCGGGAATATCTCGATAGGTTTGTCCTTGTGTTCATTGATGATATTCTTATTTATTCTAAGTCTGAAGCTGAGCATGCTAATCACTTGAGAATTGTCTTGAGTACTCTCCGTCATCATCAGCTTAGAGCCAAATTCTCCAAATGCCACTTTTGGGAGAATAAGGTTAAGTTCTTAGGCCATGTTGTATCTTCCGATGGCATTTTTGTCGATCCCTCGAAGATCGAAGCCATCTAGAATTGGAAGAGGCCTGAGAATGTGCATGAGATCCGCAGTTTTCTTGGATTGGCGGGTTATTACCGTCGGTTTATTAAGGATTTTTCCCGTGTTGTGCTTCCTCTCACTTGCCTTACCCGGAAAGGCGTTCGTTTTATTTGGTCGGACAAGTGTGAAGCTTCCTTTCGGACATTGAAGGAACTTCTCACTAATGCTCCCATTCTTGTGGTTCCCGAAGGGAATCATGATCTTGTTGTCTACACCGATGCTTGTGGTAGTGGTCTCGGTGCTGTGCTTATGCAGAGAGATCGGGTAGTTGCTTATGCTTCTAGGCAACTGCGTCCGAATGAAGTTCGCTATGCCACTCATGATCTGGAGTTAGCCGCCATTGTCTTTGCCTTGAAGATTTGGCGACACTATTTATTGGGCGAGCGCTTCATTCTCTATACCGATCATAAATCCTTAAAGTATTTATTCACTCAAAAGGAACTCAATATGAGACAACAATGTTGGCTCGAGTTTCTTGCCTCTTATGATTTTGATATCCAGTTTACCCATGGTAAGGGTAATCGTGTTGTAGATGCGCTTAGTCGCAAACATTCGGCTGTTGTTTCTATGATGCTAGCCGAATGGGATATTCTTGAGACTCTATCTTTTTGTGAAATTCGTAATCGTGGTTTATCTTCTGATTCTTCTATAGCACTATTCAGTTTGGATGCACGGCCTTCTTTATTGGATCGTATTGCCGATGCCCAACGGCGTGATCCTGATTTGTTGCATTCTATTCAGCTTTGTAAGTCTGGATCTTGTGATGAGGCGTTGCAAGATTTTAGCATTGATTCTTATGGGTATCTTCGTAAGAAGAACCGTCTTGTTGTGCCTTCTGATTCTGTACTTAGACAAGGTATTCTTGATGATTGCCACCGTTCTAAGTATACCATTCATCCTGGTAGTAGCAAGATGTATGCCGATATGCGTCGTCTTTATTATTGGGAAGGCATGAAGCGCGATGTGGCGAGTTATGTGAGTAATTGCATAACTTGTCAGCGTTTTAAAGTCGAGCATCAACGTCCTTCAGGTCTTCTTCAGCCTCTTGAGATTCCATTGTGGAAATGGGATCAGATTTCTATGGAATTTATTGACGGCCTACCTCGTTCGAGATCAGGTCATTCTAGTATTTGGGTTATTGTTGATCGCCTCACTAAGTCTGCTCATTTTGTTCCTGTTGAATCTAATAGAACTGCTTCGCATTTGGCTAAGTTATATGTCAAGGAAATCGTGAGACTTCACGGTGTTCCTAGTTCTATTGTGAGTGATCGTGATCCTTTATTCACAAGTCTTTTTTGGAAGAGTCTTCAGCAAGCTTTGGGAACAAAGCTTAATTTTTCTACAGCTTATCATCCATAGTCTGACGGACAGACTGAACGGGTGAATCGTATCTTGGAAGATCTTCTCCGTATTTGTATTTTTGATTTCGGTGGAAGTTGGGAAGATCACCTACCCCTTGTAGAATTCTCCTACAACAATAGTTTTCAGTCTAGTACTGGTATTGCTCCTTTCGAAGCCTTATATGGAAGGCCATGCCGATCACCTTCTTGTTGGTTGAAATCTGGGGAGAAGCTTATTCTTGGTCCCGATTCTATTCGTGATTCTTCTGAGAAGATTGATCTTATTCGATTGAGAATGAAAGAGGCACAGAGTCGTCAAAAATCCTACGCGGACAACCGTAGGAAGCCCCTCGAGTTCTCGATCGGCGATCTTGTTTTAATTCGTGTTTCTCCGGTTATGCATTTCAGTGCGACTGGAAAATTGGCTCCTCTCTTTATAGGACCATTTTCTATTACTGAACGTATTGGCCCTGTGGCTTATAGAGTTTCACTTCCAGCTCGTTTATCTGGCATTCATGACGTGTTTCACGTCTCGCAACTTCGGAAGTGTCTTCGGGAGTCGGATTCTGTTATTACTTCTCCTGATTTGCAAGAGCTTGAGGTCTCTCCGGACTTATCTATTGTACAACAACCTATTCGCGTACTTGACACGGAGGTGCGACACCTTCGGAACAAGGACGTGCCGCTCGTTAAAATCCAGTGGTCCGCTAATCCCAATGATTGTACTTGGGAAACCAGAGAGTATATCGAGCGATCTTATCCGGGCTTTCTATCTTTGCTTCCTAATGGTAAGTCTATTTCTGTATCTCAAGCTTATTTCTTTCTTTTGTATGTTGTATGTATGTAGTTGTTACAAATATCGTCTCTAGGAATTGCGGGGACGCAATTTTGTAAGGAGGGGAGATCTGTAACAACCCGCATATTTAACGATTTTATATTTAAATGTTTGATTTAAATATAGCGTCGTTAGTCGGATTTTTGGGTCCGAAATGCTACTTTCTGCAAATGGCCGAATTGGAACTCGAAACTACCTCCATTGGTTCCAAAATGGTGTTTGCGATCTTTTTGAGTATAATCTTTGATATGTTTGGAGTTTGTGAAATTTTGACCCTTTTCTATTGGGTTTTGGGTTTGGGTTCAGCCCATTTGTTAATTAAACCTTCTACTTCGACCCCTTCCCCTCATCTCTCTTCATTTCATTTTATTTTCTTAAGCTAAAAACTGAAATGGGGGAAAAGAAGTGGAAATAGAAATTAGCAAGCCCTAGCTTCTTCTTGTAAACTTGATTCTTGCTCCAAATTCTAGTGGAAGCCATTGGTAAGTTCGTCTCCATCTTCTCCATCTCTTCTTCTCTTCAATTTCAGCGATTTCCTAACCCTAACTTAGGAAATACTTGCTTTGATTCTAGATTGAAGCTTGTAGTGTTGAAGTGGAGTGTAGTTGGTTGATTCCTTGCATTGTGCTTCTTCATCTTCTTTGTTTGTGAGGTTAAAAAGGTGAGTTTTGAACTCACATCTACTTCTCTTGATTTCATTGATGTTGGGTATGAATTCTTAGCACTTGTTCATATGTAATTGCTTTTAGTTTGGATTGAATTAGTGAATACCCAAATTTTTAGTGTTTTGGGTTCAATTCTTTAGAGATCCTAACTTTGATGTTTTGATCATGTTTTGGTGATGCATTGAAGTGCTTATAGGGCCGGGTAGCCGCTAGGCGTAAACCCCTAGTGTCCGTGCTCGTCCGGTTGGAAGTTGGGATAGTTCGCACTTCATTTGTTATAAGTAGAAAATGCAGGAAATGGTGTTCAGTCGACTGGATCCTCTGTTCAGTCGACTGAGCTGAAGCCCGAAATCTTTCTGGACAATTTTCAGTCGACTGAACAGGGATTTTCAGTCGACTGACCTGCTCCTGTTTTCCTGTTTTGCCTATTTATGTTCGTTTTGATTTGTTTTTCGGATTTTACCGATTCAAGTTGCTTTTTCGTGGTTGTCATCCATAATTGGCTTTGATAACTTAACTTTTTCGTCATTCACGGGTTTTTATAAATAATCTCTCGAATCACATTTAAAAGCTCGTTTCTCCAATTTATAAATCCTATTTAAAACACACACTTTCGCACGTCGAGCGAAGTGGAAGGGTGATTAAATGGTTGGGCAAAACACGGACCATGAATCTGTGTGTTTATCCTTTCGATTAATCCCCGACCTATTCAATTGATCGTTTTGACCTTCGGGTTTGGTTTATCGATGATATGAGGTAAACTTTGTACTGCTTTGAGTGTGAAAGTGACTGACGGATAGTAAATCGTTTAGTGCGAACGAGTGGTTATGGGACATACGTTAACACTGTTCGGATTCCTTTTCGAGAGTTGTGACACATTCCGCCAGTTAGTGGTGTCCAGTACTGGGTCTTTGACCTTCACCACTACGGTTTGTTGCCTCTGGGATATTGTCTTCGGACTGTCTCCCTAGGTGTGTTGCCTTCGGGTATGTTGCCTTCGGGTGTGTGCCTTCGGGTTTGTTGCCCTATATAGTTTCGCTCTGATGTTGGCCTTACATGCCGCATGGGTGATACTTGGGTGTGTAGTCTTCAGGCTCATGGATCCTTGTTTGTACAGTACTGAGCTCAAGCAATTTTATGATGTTTCATTGATATGAATATTCCCTTGGTATCGCCCTTCGGTGTTGGTCTTTTTGAGCCGCATGATGAGTAGCGTTTACCTTGTGGAACTTGTATACCTTATGGGTATTTTTTATTTGCCTTTTGGCTTGTTTTGGGATAATTATATCCTTTGTTTATTTGAGTTGCCGATGATATGAGGCTTGTTCTATGTGATTCATCTCTTGTTGATGATTGTGTTATCTCCTCTAGAGATATTTGTTATACTGTGTAACCTTGCAGGTTTATTATTGTTCAGTTTATCTAACTGATTTGTTATCTAGACTGACCCGTGTATTTTATACTCGGGTCAGACCGAGATGTTTCAGGTTAGGTGCTGTGGACTTAGCCTATTTTGCTTCCGCATGGGCTATTCAGCTTATTCCTTTTTGTTAAAGCTTTTTGTATAGTCCTATTTTGGTTGTAACTCTGATGTGTACTCTATTGACTCGTCTGTATATTGTGGTTTGCTATACCACCTGACATATATTATTTTGTATACTCTGTTGTGTATCTGTGTATGTGTATATTATGATTTACTGTTCTGTGATGTATATTACATTTGAGTTGTTATATTCTGTTCTGATAGATCCTATAGCCATTGTAGTTTTGCTTTAAATATTTATTGAATAGGTCGAATTGTTTGTGATTCTACTTTTCGACGTATTTAGTGAATAGTTAAGGTAAGATTACATATGGTCGCTTCCATTATACTCTATTGTCCGCGTTAGCCGACAGTATTATCTATGTAATACTCTTTGTTAACGAGGCTGTCGGAGTGGGGCGTCACAATCAACTTCTTGATTTTAAACGGTTTAGCGAACGTAAGTTGTTCAAAGTTGTTGCAACCTTATTTATATCGCTTGAACACATATCTAGCATACACATATACACTCTGACATATACATGAACACACATATGCATATAAGTATACTTACCATTTACATTAGAATCTACATATAGTAAAAAGTATAAATATCCAAGATATTTTCCACCCTAAAAGGCAAACATTAACTCACTTACACACCATCATCACCACATCCTTGGAGATATAATAGAGTGACAGCTTTCCATGCGTTCAGAAGAGATGGAGGGGTTGTGGGAAAGGGGAAAATGTGTAATTATGCATTTAGATATTTATTTCCAAATTTTTCAACAAGTACGCACCATTCTCTTATTAATTTTACACACTATTCTAGTTCATCTTCTTCCTCATTCTCAAGCTTTTCCATGGCTTACTACCTTAAGAAAATCATGTAGAAAATATTGCAACAAGAAAATAAATTTATTTAATTATATATACATATGAAATCCACTTCAAAACTAAGGCAAATCACCTCCTCTACTCACTCAAACCCCATGGCCGCCACCTCCTACAACCAAGGCCGAGCATTCAACCTCTTCTAGCATAGGTAGTGCCCTTCTCAAGGTCCAAGGCTCGATTTTGTAGGGTTTATTTTCGAGAAGTTAGAAACCAATGAAGGTGAGAAACTCTATTTATATATGATGATGATGATTTGATATGATTGTTATGGAAGATTACTATGCAACGATCATCAAGTTTGATTGTTTTAATATAGTTGTGTAATTGTGTATACAAGTCACGTTAAATACACGATGATATTACACACTGAAATCACTTTCTGAATCAAGTTATAAAAGTGACATGGAATCATTGAACCCCTTTGAAATGATTTTAAATGGTTTATAAACACTAGAATCGAATTTGGTGTAATTTTGACAAGTTATGAAAAACGAGTCGAAAACAGGCGCGTCGCGTAATAGCAGTTCACGATTTCGCATTGAACAAAGTTAAAACATTTATACGATGGATTCGAAATCTAAATTCTCTGTTGTAAGAATTTACCAAACTCTTGTAATCATAGTTTCCAAACAAAAGAAAATGATCGAGATTTCTTTTAGTTGATTTTGAAATATGAGCAAAACAAGTTTCCAAAATTATCGCTCTTTGTCAGTTCAGAAACCAAAGCGATAAAATCTCTAAAAGTAATATTTTTAATTCTTTTAAAATATTGAATAAATTCTATGAATATTATTTTTTAAAAGAGATTTGAATTATAAAAATGGATTTTTAACGATAGAAAAGTTGTTTTGATCAAATAAACCTTAAAAGTACTATTCGCAGCTATTTTTGCAGCACTTTTAATAACTTTTGAAATATGGCTTTAAACTTAATTATTCTTTCCCATATCTTTTATAAAATATTAAAATAAATAATTAATATTTTAAACATTATTTAATGGATTTATAATTTATTTTAAGAAGTTTGAATAAATGATATAAAGAAAAGCTGCTATAATCAAGTGATTTGATCTTAGTTCTAAAAGCCGACAAGTCGACTGAATTTTTCTATACGTGAGATCTGGATATGAGGTGCTTAAACTGCGGAGATATTCAGAAGCAACCAGTGCTTTAGCTCACCTGTCCTTTTTGTTGGGAGGTGAATATATAAGATCGAAATGTCGGAAACGAGGCAAGTATAATAGTTTTAATTTTTCTTAAATTTAATACAACTATGATTGTATAGAGATAATCTTCTTATATTTGGTATTAAATTCCAAGGAGGGAATCCTTAATATATGTATGAATTTAAAAGGTGATTTCATTGCTATTTTACAGATAGTAAAGGTTGAATACGGAAGCTGATGTCGAGTAAAATTAGTATAATTTCTGTGGATCCGCTTTACTTGAATACTAACAAATTTGAATCTACCATCTTAGATGACATAATTTCAACTTATTAAAAAGTTATGATTTGAAAATAAGAATTCTTTTTCAACATTTAAATAAATGATTTGAAATTAATTCAATTTCTATACTTGGAAATTAATTATTTTTGGTTTATAGTAAACGATGTCTTAAATAACATTGTTTTTAACTCGTTTAAAAGTTATGATTTGAAATTCTTATTAAGATTTAAATAAATGATTTGGAGATATTTTCCTAAGTAAAGGATGAAATGTTTTGGAATTATTCCAAGATTTAAAAAGGGTTTTAATTAAACAAAGATTTGATAAATGAGGTTGAACGATTCATTATATACTTAAAAGAAATGGATTTTAAGATATATATGTCTAGATGATACTTTTGATAAAGATAAAAGTAACCAATCAAATGATACGCACCTATTTGCTTAAACAACTTTTTGTCGATGATTGGTTCGAAGGAACCAGGGTCAGATTGAGTGGTTCTTATTCGAAAACCACTTTGAACCAATTTATGAGTTCAAAATTGAAGATATGTTGAATACAATGAAGTTGAAGGCGGAGATCTTCACAACGAAAGCATTGATTGTCGATAATTTCGGAGTAGCTCCCGAGATAAACAAATAGCAGTGGTCCCTTTGTGTTGGATCTTTGTATGCAAGGAATACTTGCTACTAATGCTAAGAGTAATTCCCAATAGAATGTGGTAGGAGAGTGCCTTTAGTTTGTCTTGATCCTCGACAACTTATATGGATTCATGTCTGACATGCATTTCTAATATCGTAGTGCATTGATCTCTACAAATGTACATCCGTTTGGTGGCGTAGGAGGTAATTCCTCTTATATTTAACACCCTTCTCTGAGACATAAGAGCTCAGAGGTTGTACTTTTATGGAAATCAATAGTGAGTTGTTGGAAATGGCAATGTGTATTTTAAGAAAAAATGTTCTAAGAAAGGTAAAGGTTACGTTGAGCCCCATACCTTGGGAATTGTGAAACAATGGTTGCTTTAAGGCTATGTGGTTCGCTACCATTAGGGTATGATATCACATTTCTAGATTTATTTTGTGCCTTCTATGACGTGGGGTAAAAAATAAGTGGTGTATGGTATGAGAGATCTAGGACAGGTCGGGAACGGCTAGGGTGATATTATATTTGATTCTATCCACCACCATATGGGTCTGCGAGTAGGCTGGTCTTAATTTTTAGAGATTTCAAAGATGTTGATCCTTGGTTTATCCCACAAAAGATGCATTGTACGGGAGGTAGTCCCTTATCTCACTATTCACTTGGAAATCCAACCTCTAATGAGCGCCTTCGATCTTAGATGCAAACTTATTATGCTGGAATCTAATAATGTAACAATTTTGGCTATTTGAATATGTTTTTTGATAGGTTTTCAAAAGAATGTCATTAAAAATAATATCATCGGATTTCACATAGAATTGTTTTGGTTATCATAAGGTAAAACCCATTCCATGGTTATGTGCGGTGTGGTCTAATGAGATATCCTTTGTTTTCCAAATACTTGTATTTTGAATTTTTCACACTAGTCCCATGACTGACCAGGAGTTCATTTTCTTTCCCTTAAACTCTAGGTGCTTTATTTTTTCGAGCAGCCTAGTGGTTCAGTTTTGTTTAGACCATTTTGGAAGAGCTTAGAGTAGGGAGTAAGGATATTCTTCTGAAGATTGTTATTCATTTCCACCATACTAATGTATTATTGTATTCCACATTTGTAAGGATAGATATTTATAACTGTCCATGTTGATGTTAAGTTAAACTCTGATAAATGTATTTAAAATTTTCCACTGTAAGATTATATGTTAAACAAATATATGTTATTCCATTTGCATGAGATTTTGTTTTCTTCTCTATTTCTATATTTATTTTCTTTTCCCCATAACTATCCACCTTTTCGTTCAAATTGAGTTGGACAAGTGTGGTTTATTGTCAACTCAAAATGTACAGAATTGTAGGTCGTTACAAGTGTATAGTTGCCCTAGGCCTCATTATAGTATTTTAGAATACTAGTATTTTCTATTTTCGAGTTGGAAATAGCAACGGTTAGAAGGAATGATTTTACAAAGTTGATTTTATAAATTTGATTTATAAAATATGTTTAGTAAATGCAAAAGATTTTTGTGAAAGTAAATCCCGATGTCTTTGAAAAAGATTTTAAAGGATGTCTGGAAAAGTAGTAATGGTATTTTTTGGGATGTATTTATTACACAGACAAGTTAATATAATGTTTATTATTGCAAGAGGAGTTATCTCTGATAATAAAGTGACTCTATTTTTTAAAGAAGAAAGAAATATTTTGAAATAAATAATTGTGAAAGGCTTTGTTAACGCTTAAATTTGAACGCTAACACCCCGGTGTGTGAAGTGTAGTTGTGAAAGCACCACCCGACAGATCGGGAAAGAATTATAAGCAAGTAATAGCAGAAAAGCAGTAAACAACAGCAATTTTATAGTGGTTCGGCTTATGGGAATAGCCTACGTCCACTTTAAGTACTTTTATTGATGATCACGTTACAAGTTGATACAAATCTTCTCAAGTACAACACACTTTGAATTACAAAAGACTTAGAACAAGTGGCTCAAACTTCGATGTTGACAAAAATCTTCAAATCCATGGTGGATGTAGATGATTTCTTCATGAAGTTCTTTTAGACGTTCTTTGAATCTCAAAAGCTTTAAGTGTTGAAGTAGTCTGGAATTCGGCAGAGTAATGGTGCTTGAAATTGATTGACCAAAAAGTCCCCTTCATGTTGGAAATGGTCGTGTATTTATAGGGGTTTTCGGTCTTAAGTCGTGAGTCGTACCCGACTCATGGGTTACTCGTGGCCGAGTCAGGTTGGGTCGTGGACGACTCACCATGTTGAGCTCAAACTCGCCTTCGGTCTTCTGAATATAGCACAAGTTCTAACCCGTTCACGAGTCATCCTTTTTTAGTATGGACATCATGGCAGTGGACTACGACTTAGTGACCTTAGGTCGTGGACGAGTCATGGTGAATTGTCTCATATGATAAGTCGCGGGCTTGTTAGCGGTTCATGGTAGGTCGCGGCCGACCTACTGGATTTGACTCTCGGCTTGGTCCAATGTTATGCTCCTGTTCGAATGAACGATACAAGTGATAAGTCGTTCCCGAGTTAACCAAACATGACTTCCTTCGTGCTAGCATGAGTCGTACACGACTCATAATAAGTCGTAAGTCGTCAACGACTTATGTGTTGTTGACTCTTCCTTCCAATGTTTTGAGTCGTTACTCCTTTAGGTCGCATAGCTTTCCTTAGGCCGTTCAACCGTAGCCATTGTTAGGTCGCAACATTTTTTAGGTCGTAGGTCGTTCATCTCCTTAAGTCGTGCCATCCTTAACTCGTAAGGTTCCTTAACTCGTAAAAGCCTTAAACCGTGGAGGCCTTAAGTCGGAAACTGCTTAACTCGTAAGTCCTTCTAGAACTGTTTGCTGCCTTAAGTCGTAGGTCGTAAGCTTCCTGAGTCGTAGTTCTTAGGTCGCAGGCTCCTCAACTCATAGATCTTACCTTGTGGGCTCTTATCTCGTGGACTCTTTAACTCGTTGGTGAAACGGGATTAACACTTGCCCCTCGAAGCACACGTCTTAAGCCGTAAGTCGTGCGCTTCGACTCATCATAACCCGTGCCGATTCAAGTTCCAATGTCTCCAGATATAAAAACGCTTGAGTCGTTTCTCCTCTCCCACTTCTTATCTCACAGACGCATCCGCCATTAGAGACTCTCCAACCTCTCAAAAGCAAATCTGAGCTTACTGATCATTAATCCATCCTTTCCTCCACATCGCGTAAGTCATTCTGAACTTCAATCCAACCACGACCATCGCTAAGGCATAAATTTTCGCTTCTTGTTCCCAAATCACCGTCGTACGTCGTACTCGGGCTTTGAATTAAGTTGTGAACGATTCTGACCATTGTTGGCTACGTTGTTGTCGTGATCCTTTAGATTACAACATCGCGTTTGATTCGCCGTACACTTGAAGCGATTCGAATTGGTTTTTTGGGTGCTTTCTGATGATGTGAGGAGAAGATGATGAATTACAATGTCTTGATTTGACTGGCCCGTGGGTTCGGAGGAGATGAGGAAGCTCTTAACAGGTTAACGGGTTAGAAAGGAGTTGACTGGTTGAGGAAATGACTTAGGATCTCACGACTTAGTTGGTTTTGCTTTTTGGCCACTGATTCTGAAATACCTTGCAATCTCAACCGTACACGACTCAATGCTTTTAGCCATAAACCACAGACGACTCAAGCTATAAGTCGTGAACGACTTAAGCCATAGGCCGTGAATGATTCAAACCACAAACTGTGAACGACTCAGCACTTGCTACTTTCCCGTGACTCATCCTTTAAACGGTACACGACTTAAACCATAAGCCGTGTACGACTCAGCAGCTTCCATGCGACCCAGTAGCCTTTACTATTGACTTTTAATCCGACCTAGCCAGTTTTACGACTCAAGCCATGAGTCGTAACCGAGTTAGAACTTAGAAGGTTTCTTGTTGCTTCGATCTGGAGCCTTCCCCCTGTTCTTTGACTTACGACTCATAGTACTGCCGACTTATAACATCAGCGATTTAGAGTTGGAACAACCTAACTTAACTTGCCTCACTTTCCTTAGGTCGTAGCCGAGTCATCCAAATAACCAATGACTTAGCTTAACCCGTACAAAGAATTCTTGAGTCGTTGACAACTTAACACTTGTAAATTTTGCTTGAACTTTGAACTGTTGATCTTTGCTGCATTCTTTTACAGATTACTTCAACTTGTAAGCTAATAATCTGTTAATACAACATTCACAGAAAACTGGGACGAATATACTGTCATTGATTGCCCACATCGAACGACAGATTAGTTAATGATAGATGATTAACTTAAATAAATCGTGTGAACGAAGTGCTACCGATTTCAAGTGGAATATTAAAGCAGCACTGGATTAGTCAATTGAAACTGACCAGCCCGCATTAATATTATGCTTGAGCTTTAAATAACAAGTTCCGAAATTACCATAGTCAATCAATCGTCAACCAGTTTAATTCCAGTTATCTTTACTTGTTATTATTATTTTTTATTAGCTTTGCACGACACTTCACACTTTTTAGGAAACGTGCACCTTCGCATTTGAACATCCAGTTGCTTGTGTAGAATGACCTCTCATCAAGAAGAGCCGACGGGCCAGGCTGAAGATGTCTTTCCAGTAGCCATCCCTATAGACAACCCTCCGGAGAGAACATCCACAACTTTGAATCAGCGGGTATTTAACCAACTGCGCGTCCAGTTTGGCATTGATGATGCTGACATCTTATTTCCGGGGCCAAATGACACTGCTGACAATCCTCCCTACGGCTTTGTTGCAGTCAATCGCCAAATGTGCTTAAGTGGGGCGATTCCTCCTTTTAACGACTTTCTCCAACAGTTCCTGCTTCGGTTGTCTATCTCTCCATTCCAATTACACCCCAATGGCTACGCCATTCTGATGGGGTTATGTGTTCTATTCAGGAGAGTTTTGGATCGGTTACCAAGCTTCGAGGAGATCTGCTATTTTTGCTCATTCACGAAAACTAAAGACCATCCCTCCATCGTGGTTGTAAGAAGCGCTCGAAATCGCAAACTTATTACTGATCTCTCCGAAAGCGCTCACGGATTTTTGAATCAGTTTTTCTTCGTTCGCTGCCCTCCAGGGTTTTATGCCATCTGGAGAGTGGGAAGTAAGATTTCCTGTCTCTACTTTTTCCGTTTTGAAACTTTCTCGAGATCTGAACTCTCAGCTGCTAATTTCATTCTTTTCCTGTTTTTAGCACTTCCACCCCCTGCTAGGGACCCAAGTCTTAAGCAAATTTTTGAAAGATTAAATGCCGTGCCGGTAGAAGAGAGGAGCATAAAGTTTCTGCTAAACGATGAACTTTTACATCAATACGGACTCCTCCATCTCTCTCGCTTTACTCGGCCTCGTGAAGCTCCAACGGAGGTTCCTGACTCTCCGGTGAAAACTCCTGATCTTCTGATCTCCACTAAAGAGCACATACGAGGGGAAATTTCTGCAGAAACCTTATTAGTAAAGTGCTCTACTCCCAGAGACGATACGGGACCCTCCAAAAAGCCCGCACTTGCTCCCATTATTGAAGAAGAAGAGGAGCCCCTTTCCCAAACCAGGGAGAGTGCTGACAAAGGAGATGATGGAGGGAATCAGGTTGGGCATGCCGGTGATGACGTCTTTGGGGATTTAAGTGACATAATTATTACTTCCCAAGAGCTCTTTAAAGAAGACCCTGCTCATGGTAAAGCTATACCTCCGACGATTGAAGCAACATCTGCCCTCCAACAGACTCTAACTCCTTCATCTCAAGAATTGTCATCAACAGTGAAATCTATCACCTCCCCCCAACAGAGGAGTGGTTCGTTAGTCCAACGCGAGTAGCTTGCACTTCACACACAACTAAGGATTTTCCAGCACATTTATGCACTTATCTTCTTATACTTTAGAGATTTCTAAAGCTTATCTTTTCTTATTTCAGATTCTTCAATGACACGCGGCGGATCGTATTATCAGGATTTCCAACGCTACGGGGGGCGTGGTCAATATGATTATCGGCGTTACTTTCCCTCCTATAGAGAGTCTGACGAAGAGAGGGCTGCTCGAAAGGCTCGTGAAAGGAGGGATGCAGAAGAGCGTTATGACAGAAGGGATAGGGATGAGCACCATGATTCTCTGCAAAGGAGTGACGACTCTCACAAAAGGAAATCTTACGACGACCGAGGAAAAGGTCATGTAACTGAAGATTCAGGCAAACGAGCCCGACATGGTGAGAGACATACTTCCACTATTCCCGAAAAGCCTATTGCCCCTGCCCCTCTTGACATTACTTCCGACTCTCCCGCTCTTGGGAAGGAGGACATCCAGACAATAATAAGCAGGCCTAAATTTCAAGTGGGACCTGGCCCAGCCACTTTACAAAGCCGTTTTCCACAATGGTGCTTAAAGGGCGTGAGATTCGACCTAGACTTGGTCCCCATTGACAAGTCTGCTATGTTGCGCAATCTTGATGCAGTCAAGCTCGATATCGAGAGGATGTCAAACTGGCAGAAGCTTGTTGATGAGCTTCAAAGAGTTAACCGTGCCAACTTAGAGGCCATGCTCACCATGGAAAATGATAAGGCTGAGTGGCAAAAGGTCCTTGAGCAGCACGACACTGAAATGAGGAGCATTACTTCCTACAACGAGGAGCTCGAAGCAAAGGTTGAGAAGTTGAAAGATGAGCTTGCTGCTTCCTCTACTTCATACTCTCAAAAAGAAGAAGTGCTTCTCAGACAAGTTAGAGATGCTCATGCCAGTCAGAGGGATGCCGAAGATAGGCTCGAGGCACAAAAAAGAATCAGTGAAGGCTATGTCTCTGATATTGCTGAGCTTCGAAAGAAAAACAACTCCCAGGAGGCGGAGATACAAATGCTTAAGCTTCAGCTTGCCAGAACTGAAAGGGAGCGCGATGAGGCTGTCGCCGGCAAAATCGCAGTCGAAGAATCTCATGAGGCGACCAAGAACAGCTTCGGCTCAACATTATTCGACTTCTATTTGCATAGCGTCTTGGGGCGTGGAAGCCTCGCCTTTCTTGGTCCCAAGTATGAGATCACTTTAGCTGAAGTGTGGGAGGCCGCCCTCGATATGCTTGGTGCTGAAGGTGCTGGTTATGACGAGCCAGCCCTGGAAAGGCATTATTTTGATGAAGACGCTCGCGCTGCTCTCGCCAGGGGAAAGGAACAACTTGCCAAACTAAGAACCGAAGTGACGGAAGGGGACCAGCTGGGGAAAACCACTTCAACTACTCTAGTCCAGCCACCTTCTTCGTCTGAAGTCGACATTATTGGTTCCAGTTCCCATCTCGCTTCTCCCACCAAAGTTACCGCTGATATTACAAGCACACAAGGTGGAGACGAGGGTGAAGAGAGCGCTGATGCGCAAGCTTATGAAGTCGATATCAGGAAACCAGCTTCTCCAGGTAACTTCACTGTTAATCTCGCTACTGTCAATTCTGCTCAAGCTGGTTACTCGTTTATTTCACATGAGTTTCACGAGCTCCTTGGCTATTTTCTCAACCTTGACGAGCCTTCATCTCCTCTCTTTACTGACTTCATTGGTGAACCCTCATCTCCTCTTTTTACTGACTTTAACCTTTTTTCTTCTGTAGAGAAAGTACCAAGCACTGCTCAAACTTCTACTCCTCCGGTCATCCTTCCTTCATCTCTTCAGGCGGTGCCTCCTTCTGCCTCGCAACCTGGATCACAGGAGGAACAAATAGAGGCTCTTCACGGCTTGGATGATCCCATCGCTTCGCAAGAGCAGAAAGATGAGAAACCTGAGGGAGGTGACATTTCCCCGGAACGGACTCCTTCTGACGACATTGTTCTATCAAAACTTGCCACTCCGGGGAGTGAGTCTTCCTCACAAAGGAGAGAGAAGCGTGGGACATCAAAGAGGAGGGGGAAGAAAATCACCGCCACTGAAGAGGAGCCGGAAGTTGAACCGGTTACACCTGCCTCTCCCACTTCCCTTATACCCACTGGCCGACCTGAAAAGCTGGTTATTCGACCGAGTAAAGGGTCCAAAGGAGGGAAGAAGAAGTGAAGATTTTAGCTTTTTGCCTTTTGTATGAACTGGCCGAGAGTTGTGCGGGTACCGGCCCCCGCTTTTATTTTGAAACCTGTATCTGCATTATAGTTGAATAAAATGAT
This sequence comes from Allium cepa, assembly GCA_030765085.1. Classification (NCBI taxonomy): domain Eukaryota; kingdom Viridiplantae; phylum Streptophyta; class Magnoliopsida; order Asparagales; family Amaryllidaceae; genus Allium; species Allium cepa. The sequence continues at coordinate 510,804,566 of CM060945.1, forward strand.
TCTTCGTTTGTACAAACTTCTGTTTGAATTTGAGAATGCATTTACTATTTATTTTTGCACAAGTTTGTTTATATAGTATTGCAGCGGGCTTATGGTATGTTGCTTGAGTATTACTTTACTGAGGCAGCTATACTACTATACCATGTTGCCCCCATACCTTAAGCTTGTTGCAATATTTTATACTTCGAGGGGACTTGCACTCTTATTTGTTAAAGAATAATTATTTTATTCTTTAAAGAAAATTTTTATTGAGTACAACTCCCTTCGTATAAGTTTTTACGCTTTGTCGTTCGAAGAAATCACTTTTCTCTTTTGCTTATGTGCATATTTTACCAAGTGAATTCCTCTATGTGGTAAAGCGGACCTCTGAAGGGTACTTTAACTTCTTTTCTTTTTACAATCATTTTCCATTTGAAAGTTAAAGTACGCTTTTGATGAGGATTTTTTTTTTTTATACAAAATTGTACCTCTGAGGAGGGATTTTTCACGTTTCAACACTTGGAAGTTTTATTTCAATCTCGGTGAAACGTGTACCCCCAAAGAGTTGTGCCTTCGAAGAAAGCCTTTTCACGTTTCAACACTTGGAAGTTTTATTTCAATCTCGGTGAAACGTGTGCTTCCAAAGAGGTCTTTTTTTTTTTTTTTTTTTTCTTGATTGTGTCCCCGGGAGGGGGTCGTACCTCTAAGGAGGGATTTTTTTTACGTTTCAACACTTGGAAGTTTTATTTCAATCTCGGTGAAACGTGTACCCCCAAAGAGTTGTGCCTTCGAAGAAAGCCTTTTCACGTTTCAACACTTGGAAGTTTTATTTCAATCTCGGTGAAACGTGTGCTTTCAAGAAGGTCTTTGTTTTTGCATTTCAACTTTGGTGAAGTGAAATTCTGAAGAGCGGTTGTTACACTTCAACTCCTGGCGAAATGTGCCTCCGAAGAGGGCTTTTATTTTGTTTACATTTCAACTCCGGTGAAGTGAAATTCCGAAGAGCGGTCACAACACTTCAACTCCTGGTGAAATGGGCCTCCGAAGAGGGCTTTTATTTTGTTTGCATTTCAACTCTGGTGAAGTGAAATTCCGAAGAGCGGTCATAACACTTCAACTCCTGGTGAAATGGGCCTCCGAAGAGGGCTTTTATTTTGTTTGCATTTCAACTCTGGTGAAGTGAAATTCCGAAGAGCGGTCATAACACTTCAACTCCTGGTGAAATGTGCCTCAGAGAGGGTTTTCATCGCCTGGAAGTTACTCTCTCATGGTTGGAGGGTCATGACTTCTCCAATCTTTTTTGTTGAGTAGAGAACTTTCTTTTTTGTGGCGTATGACCCATTAGAGGTCTTTTTTCCTCCGAAGAGTTGCGCCTCCGAAGAGGACTTGTGCCGCTGATGGTAGCTTTGGTTGTTCCTCTGTTCACTTGCTTATGCCTTTTCAGCGATCCTCTTTTCTTTTCTTTTTTTTTTCTTTTCAAGTTTTCATTCCCCTTTTCTCACAAGTGGCTTGTTCAATCCAAGGAAGTGTACTTTATTGCCAGGCAAGTTCGTGAGAACGGGCACTAGCTTCCTAATTGGATGTTTGTTTGTTCAAACAATCTCAATTTATCAGCAAGGGCTCGCTTCTATCGAAATCATTAGCCGTTCAATTGAAGTATTTCCTATCTAGGATTTGAATTCGGGGTCTTTGTGACTTGAAATTTGTTTGTTGAATGATGGTGAGAATCGCTCGGTCTTATTATGCGCAAGTTTTATTTCCATTGTCTGCAAAAATTTAAATCGACATTTCAGCAATACATTTTATGTATTTTTATATCGAAAACAAAGCAAACATATAATGATAATAAGGAACACAAGATTTATAGTGGTTCGGCCATGAAATTGGGCCTACATCCACTTTATATTCTTTCATTATTTACTTGCATCAGTTTCACAATTGCTTTCAATTACAAGAATCATACATTCATAATTCTTTTTACAATGTTTCAACAAAATTTTCAAGTAAAGTATGGACGCAAGTGGTTGTTGTTCCATGCCCTTGGAATTTGATCTCCATCAACAGTGGTGAGCTTGAATGTGCCGTCGAGAAGCTTCTGACCTATTACATATGGTCCTTCCCAATTTGGCCCAAACACACCTGTCGCGGTCATAATTCTTTTTAGGACTAGATCTCCAATTTCAAAGCTGCGTTGACGAACTTTGGAATTGAAATGTCTGGCTATCCTTTGCTGATGAGCTGCAACTCTGAGGTTAGCTTCATCTCTTTTTTCATCAAGGAGATCCAGCGCTTCAAGTTGCAACTTTTCATTTTCTGCTTGATTGAAATGGATTCTTCTGTGTGAAGGGACCTCCGTTTCAACCGGGATCATTGCTTCCGATCCGTATGCTAACGAAAAAGGAGTATGCCCAGTTGCAGTTTTGTGAGTAGTTCTGTATGCCCATAGTGCAAGTGGTAGTTTATCGACCCAACCACCTTTTGCTCTTTCGAGTTGCTTTTTGATGGTTGATTTGATGATCTTGTTCACTGCTTCCACTTGCCCGTTTGCCTGCGGATGAGCTACTGCCGAAAAGCTTTTCTGGATTTTGAATCGCTTGCAAAAATCCTGGAATTCCTCGCTTTCAAACTGAGTACCATTGTCTGTGATTATTTTCTGAGGCACACCGTATCTGCAAATGATATTCTTGGTCACAAAGCTTATCATTTTCTTTGAAGTGATCGTAGCCAATGGTTCAGCTTCAGCCCACTTAGTAAAATAATCAACTGCAACAATAGCATATTTAATCCCTGATTTAGCAGTTGGTAGCGGCCCAATGAGATCCATTCCCCAAATTGCAAATGGCCATGGACTGACCATCTGTGTGAGTTCGGTAGAAGGTGCTCTAGGAATTTTGGCATATCTTTGGCACTTGTCACATTTTCGGGAGTAATCTGCGGCATCCCGATTAATTTCTGGCCAAAAATATCCGTATCGGAGAATTTTCTTTGCTAGTGTTTGACCACCTGAATGATCACCGCATTCTCCTCCATGCACTTCAGCTAGGATTGTTTTGGACTCTTCCCGGGATACACATCGAAGCAATGGCATTGAGAATCCCCGTCTGTACAATCGGCCATCCTGAATTACATAGCGAGAGGCCTTCCTTAGAAGCTTTCGTCTTTCTATCGACTTTTCTGGCAGAGAACCCCTGAGTAGGTAATCCAGTATTGGAGTCATCCATGACTCTTGTTCTTGAGATACATTCATAATCCAGTCTATATCCATCTCGTCTATACTTGGCGCTGAAAGGACTTCTACAGGGACCAATCCCAATAGTTGAGCTTCACCCGAACTTGAATACTTTGCGAGGGAATATGCCTTCATATTCTCTTCACGAGGAATGTGGCTTATTGAATAGTGATCGAGTTCATATAGGAGTTCCCAAGCCTTTGACAAGTAGGAAGGCAGATTTCCACCTTTTGCTTGAAATTCCTTCTTGACTTGGCATACGATAAGCTGAGAATCACTGAAAATTTGTAATGCTCGAATGTTTAGCTCTTTAGCGATTTTCAGACCTGCAATAAGAGCTTCATATTCCGCTTCATTGTTTGTTGAAGGAAATTCCAGTCTTAGTGCATAACATAATGATCGACCTTCGGGAGTTTCAAGTACCACTCCGGCTCCAGAACAGTAGTCATTTCTTGCGCCATCAACATACATCTTCCACTGGATTGGAGAATCATTGATCGCTTTTTCCTCACCATTATCTTTCTCTGTGAATTCTGCAATGAAATCAGCTAAAGCTTGTCCGTTGATTGCTTTTCGGGGGTGATAGGTGATGTCATATTGACTAAGTTCAATGTTCCATTTTAGAAGACGACCCGAAGTTTCAGGGCGAAATAGGACTTGCTTCAGAGGTTGATCAGTGAGCACTTTGATAGGATGAGCTTGGAAATATTGCCTCAGTTTCCTCGATGCAACTAGTAGGCAATAGGCGAGTTTTTCCAACTTGGAGTAATTCAGCTCTGCCCCTGTGAGTCTTTTGCTGATATAGTAAACTGGATGTTGAATCCTTTTGTCTTCCCGTATCAGCGCTGCACTTAGAGCATGAGATGATACTGCCAAGTATATAAGAAGATCCTCACCATTGCCTGGCCTAGAAAGTATCGGAGGCGTTTCCATATGACGGATCAACTCTTCAAAGGCTTTTTGGCATTCGGGAGTCCATTCAAAGTTCTTCTTTCCTTTTTTCAGGGCATCGAAGAATGGGATGCATTTATCAGTAGCTTTGGAAATGAACCGACTCAAAGCGGCGACCTTTCCGTTGAGGCTTTGCAATTCCTTCTTCGTTCTAGGAGCTTTAACTTCTTTTAAGGCGGTAATTTGAGCTGGACTGGCCTCAATGCCCCTAGCACTGACGATAAAACCTAAGAACTTTCCGGATTCGACCCCAAATGTACATTTCAGAGGGTTAAGTTTCATTCTGTATTTCCGGAGGACTGCGAACATTTCTGCTAAGTGTTCAATGTGATCCGCTGCTTTCCTGGACTTTACTAACATGTCGTCGACATAGACTTCCATAGTTTTGCCCAATTGCGGTTTGAACATAGCATTAACAAGTCTTTGGTAAGTTGCCCCTGCGTTTTTTAATCCGAAGGGCATAACTTTGTAGCAATAAAGCCCAACATTTGTAATAAAGCTTGTATCCTCCTGATCCGGCTCATGCATCATGATTTGGTTATAACCGGAGTAGGCATCCATGAAGGATAACAATTCATGTCCCGCGGTTCCGTCTACCAGTTGATCGATCCTGGGTAATGGGAAGCAATCTTTGGGGCAAGCCTTGTTTAGATCAGAAAAATCGATGCACACTCTCCATTTCCCATTAGCTTTCTTGACCAACACAGGATTTGAAACCCAATTCGGATATGTAGATTCTTTGATGAAGTTATTTTCCATGAGTCGATCAACTTCTTCTTTTAATGCTGCTGACCTTTCTGGACCCTGGGTTCTTCTTTTCTGTTTAACTGGCGTAAACTTTGGGTCAATATTCAGAGCGTGTACCGCAACTTTCGGGGATATTCCACACATATCGGCATGAGTCCAAGCAAAGACATCCAAATTCGCCTTCAGGAAAGATATCAAGATATTCTGAATCGAAACATCAAGCTGCGAGCCCACATTCAACACCTTATTTGGGTCCTTTGGGTCAACAGGTACCGGAACTGTTGTTTCCACCGGTACTACTCTATTCTCCCCTGTACTGGCTTTTCTGGGATCCATTTCTTTCCGTGCCCCGCTGTGCTCGCCAGTGCAGGGTCCGCTCTGTAATTGCTACAAAGCTGGTTCCTTGATGCGGACTGGAGTTGCCGCATCCTTTCCCATTTCCCTTTTTCTTGCCTCTCGCAGCTCTGTCCAATAGCATTCTCGCGCAGCATTTTGATCCCCTTTTATAACTCCTACTCCATTGTCAGTAGGGAATTTAATAGTGAGGCACCACGGGGCTAGGATAGCTTTGAATGCTGCGAGTGTTGGACGGCCAAGAAAAGCGTTATAAGCAGAATATTCATCGACGATCACGAAGGTTTGCTTTCGGACCACTTTCCTTTCTCCTTCCCCAAGTTCTACAAACAGATCGATGGTTCCTACTGGTTGCTTCGGCTCCCCAGTGAAGCCAACGATTTTCTGTGATGAGGCTTGCACATCGATCATAGGGATTTTCATCTGGTCAAATGTCTTCTTGAAGAGAATATTACATGATGCTCCGCAGTCAATGAGGACTCTTCTGACAATGGCTGGTCCAATACCAGCCGAGATGACCAAGGGATCTAAAGTAGGAGCTTCAATACCTGTGGAATCTCTGGCTCTGAAAATAATGTCGTCACTGAAAGTTTTCTGTTGTTTAAGGGGCGTAGTGTCTTCTAGAACAAAGACGTTTTCTTCGGCTGGAGCATATTTCAAAGCCCTGGAATATCTCTCCATCTCACCCCCACTTTTGCCAGCTGGGTGAGGTCCTCCTGAAATGACATTGATAACGGGCCTTCCAGATTCATGCCCCGTAGCTTTCTCTCCTGCCCCAGGCTGATGAACAGGAGCCCGCTGCCCCTGACTCGACGATGCAGGATTGTTGCTATTCTTTTTCACGAATTGCTGCAACTTGTTTTCTCTTAGCAACTCTTCAATCAGATTTTTCAGCTGGCGGCATTCATCAGTTTCATGACCTGGTTGATTGTGGAAGCGGCAGAATTTCCCACTTTGTATGGCTTTTCTCCCAGTTCTCAAAGGGATAGGTTTAGGGAAATCGACGGAATCTTTAGTGGCCAGGTAGATGTGCTCCGGTGTATGTGATAATGGAGTATATTCTGATGGCTTGAAGGATCGGGGCTTCTTCAGACTACCCTGTTTCTTCCCATTACTATTCTCCCTTTTTTGCCCCACCGATTCATTCTTGCGTGGAGCGACAGTGTTGTCTTCTGCTTTTTCCAACACTGTCTTTACTGGTAAAGGACGGCTTTCCAAGCGAATGAATTCGTCTGCTTTTTTGTAGAACTTTTCGAGAGAGGTTGGCTCCTTCATATTTAACCATTTCCCAAATTCGCTTGACTTATCGATAGCCCTCATCAGATAACTCAATATCATTCGTGGTTCAGCATTGTCCACCTCAGCCAGTGCTATATTGAAGCGGTTCAAGAAGGATCTGATAGACTCACCAGGATTCTGCTCTAAACTCGATAGTGACATAATATCCTTGGCCTTCGAAGCATATAGTCTAAACTGCTCCTTGAATTTTCTGGTCAAGTCTGAAAACTGATCGATAGATCGGACTGGTAACTTGGTGAACCACAGTAAAGCCACGCCTTCCAGGTATACGGGGAAATATCGGCACTTTATTTCATCGGAGGCCCTGGCACCCGTCATGTGCCAATCATACTTATACAAGAACTCATTCGGATCACTTGTCCCTTTGTAAGCTGGAATAGTCGGAGGGACAAACTTCCTTGGAAATTCCGCCTTCAAGATTTTTTCAGTAAACGGAGTTTTACTTGGGGCGAAACCCCATTCCTTCTCATCTTCAACTCTTTGCATACTTTCTTTCATGATCTGCCGGACCATTCCAGAAAGGTATTCCTCATCATGCCGAGTTCTAGATCCACCGGCGTCAGGTACTGCCTGCTCAAAGGGACTAGTAGGCCTTTCAGGAGCATTCCTTTCATTAACATCATGAATGTTGCCAGCATAGTTCCTTTCATTACCAGCCGGTTGATTGTTTGCCCCAAGTAAGTCGTTCAACTTATTCAGAATCAGAGCATTCTGGGCACTTTGAGCCTCTAGTTGTGCATTTTGGGCGTTTATCTGCTGGTTTAGCCCTAGAATCACAGCATCCAATTCCGCTTTTGTAACTCCAACAGACGGAGTGGGTAGATTAGGCACAGGGGAAGCGGAGGTTCCCTCTTGAATGTTCCCAGATCTGATAGATCTACTTTTCCTTCCAGGAGCCATAATCTCAGATATACTTCTGGTTTTTAAGGAAATTCTTTCTTCAAATCTCTGCGAAGCAATGATGATAGCTGTCCTGAGTTCAATTCTCAGTGAAAGCACCAAAAATGTTAACGCTTAAATTTGAACGCTAACACCCCGGTGTGTGAAGTGTAGTTGTGAAAGCACCACCCGATAGATCGGGAAAGAATTATAAGCAAGTAATAGCAGAAAAGCAGTAAACAACAGCAATTTTATAGTGGTTCGGCTTATGGGAATAGCCTACGTCCACTTTAAGTACTTTTATTGATGATCACGTTACAAGTTGATACAAATCTTCTCAAGTACAACACACTTTGAATTACAAAAGACTTAGAACAAGTGGCTCAAACTTCGATGTTGACAAAAATCTTCAAATCCATGGTGGATGTAGATGATTTCTTCATGAAGTTCTTTTAGACGTTCTTTGAATCTCAAAAGCTTTAAGTGTTGAAGTAGTCTGGAATTCGGCAGAGTAATGGTGCTTGAAATTGATTGACCAAAAAGTCCCCTTCATGTTGGAAATGGTCGTGTATTTATAGGGGTTTTCGGTCTTAAGTCGTGAGTCGTACCCGACTCATGGGTTACTCGTGGCCGAGTCAGGTTGGCTCGTGGACGACTCACCATGTTGAGCTCAAACTCGCCTTTGGTCTTCTGAATATAGCACAAGTTCTAACCCGTTCACGAGTCATCCTTTTTTAGTATGGACATCATGGCAGTGGACTACGACTTAGTGACCTTAGGTCGTGGACGAGTCATGGTGAATTGTCTCATATGATAAGTCGCGGGCTTTTTAGCGGTTCATGGTAGGTCACGGCCGACCTACTGGATTTGACTCTCGGCTTGGTCCAATGTTATGCTCCTGTTCGAATGAACGATACAAGTGATAAGTCGTTCCCGAGTTAACCAAACATGACTTCCTTCGTGCTAGCATGAGTCGTACACGACTCATAATAAGTCGTAAGTCGTCAACGACTTATGTGTTGTTGACTCTTCCTTCCAATGTTTTGAGTCGTTACTCCTTTAGGTCGCATAGCTTTCCTTAGGCCATTCAACCGTAGCCATTGTTAGGTCGCAACATTTTTTAGGTCGTAGGTCGTTCATCTCCTTAAGTCGTGCCATCCTTAACTCGTAAGGTTCCTTAACTCGTAAAAGCCTTAAACCGTGGAGGCCTTAAGTCGGAGACTGCTTAACTCGTAAGTCCTTCTAGAACTGTTTGCTGCCTTAAGTCGTAGGTCGTAAGCTTCCTGAGTCGTAGTTCTTAGGTCGCAGGCTCCTCAACTCATAGATCTTACCTTGTGGGCTCTTATCTCGTGGACTCTTTAACTCGTTGGTGAAACGGGATTAACACCCCGGTGTGTGAAGTGTAGTTGTGAAAGCACCACCCGACAGATCGGGAAAGAATTATAAGCAAGTAATAGCAGAAAAGCAGTAAACAACAGCAATTTTATAGTGGTTCGGCTTATGGGAATAGCCTACGTCCACTTTAAGTACTTTTATTGATGATCACGTTACAAGTTGATACAAATCTTCTCAAGTACAACACACTTTGAATTACAAAAGACTTAGAACAAGTGGCTCAAACTTCGATGTTGACAAAAATCTTCAAATCCATGGTGGATGTAGATGATTTCTTCATGAAGTTCTTTTAGACGTTCTTTGAATCTCAAAAGCTTTAAGTGTTGAAGTAGTCTGGAATTCGGCAGAGTAATGGTGCTTGAAATTGATTGACCAAAAAGTCTCCTTCATGTTGGAAATGGTCGTGTATTTATAGGGGTTTTCGGTCTTAAGTCGTGAGTCGTACCCGACTCATGGGTTACTCGTGGCCGAGTCAGGTTGGGTCGTGGACGACTCACCATGTTGAGCTCAAACTCGCCTTCGGTCTTCTGAATATAGCACAAGTTCTAACCCGTTCACGAGTCATCCTTTTTTAGTATGGACATCATGGCAGTGGACTACGACTTAGTGACCTTAGGTCGTGGACGAGTCATGGTGAATTGTCTCATATGATAAGTCGCGGGCTTGTTAGCGGTTCATGGTAGGTCGCGGCCGACCTACTGGATTTGACTCTCGGCTTGGTCCAATGTTATGCTCCTGTTCGAATGAACGATACAAGTGATAAGTCGTTCCCGAGTTAACCAAACATGACTTCCTTCGTGCTAGCATGAGTCGTACACGACTCATAATAAGTCGTAAGTCGTCAACGACTTATGTGTTGTTGACTCTTCCTTCCAATGTTTTGAGTCGTTACTCCTTTAGGTCGCATAGCTTTCCTTAGGCCGTTCAACCGTAGCCATTGTTAGGTCGCAACATTTTTTAGGTCGTAGGTCGTTCATCTCCTTAAGTCGTGCCATCCTTAACTCGTAAGGTTCCTTAACTCGTAAAAGCCTTAAACCGTGGAGGCCTTAAGTCGGAGACTGCTTAACTCGTAAGTCCTTCTAGAACTGTTTGCTGCCTTAAGTCGTAGGTCGTAAGCTTCCTGAGTCGTAGTTCTTAGGTCGCAGGCTCCTCAACTCATAGATCTTACCTTGTGGGCTCTTATCTCGTGGACTCTTTAACTCGTTGGTGAAACGGGATTAACAGGCTTTATACAACTATTGTATAGAAAATAGATAAATGATATTTTATACATGAAAAAGTGGATTTATAAATGACACTTTATAGTAGAAAGATTTATAAATGGTATTTATAAATAAAAGAGCAGATTTATAAGTGATATTTTTATAAAAGAGATTTATAAAAGGAGTTTAATAAATAATTTTGGGATTTATAAAAGAAATTTTATACATATGAAAGAAATTTATCAATACGAGATTTATAAAAATAACGGAGATTTATAAATAGAATGGTATTATATAAAGTAGTTTTATAAAAGTGATTTATGAAAAGGAATTTTATAAAATGGAAAGCGATTTAGGTTTATAATAAACAATTTTTTCAAATGACTTTTGTTTTAACCCAAATAAGTTTGGTTTTGAAAGTGTAGTGTTTTGTGAATATACTTATACTTTTGAGATAAGTATGGTTATTTTTCAAAGTATTGAAAGTTTATTGATTTATGAATATACTTATAGCATTGGGATACGTATAGGGATATTTTCCAAGAATTAAAAGAGTATAAATGAGTAGCGAATGAGTAGTATACTTTTATATATCTTTGTAAAAGTATTTTGATATAAGTATTTACAAAGTGGTTTTAGTTGATGAAAGGATTAATTAAAGAGGCTAAATGGTTGCTTATGTGCTTAATCATACTTGATTTCTAGGAAACCAAACCTTTGATTTGATTGATTGTTATTTGATAGTTAAATAACCGACATCAAATCATGACCAAATATACTTTGGAAATATCCAGAAGAAATACGAGAATTATATTGTGCAGTTATCTTTGGTGATGCTATGCTATATGTATAAACTCATTTTTCTCTTCTAGGACAAATGATAAGGAAATCTGTCCGCTTAAATGGTTAGGAGGCAATCTCCGCTCTTATGTTTTGTATGTTTATTTCCAATAGAACCAAAGTTGAGATTACTAAAAACTACCGATTAGTTTTGGAGCGCCCAATAAGCGGGGGAGTACACTTATATGAGATGACTTGAAACCATAACCATCCAAAACCATATATGTGTTCAATGCTCTAGAAGTGGTTTGTGGTAGGTTAGAGATGCTTGAATCTATATGGAGATTCGAGATCTGTTTGAGATGCTCGAATACATGTTGCTATACATGATCTTTTGAAATATGGAGATACATGTGTGATTCTAAGACCTATTGAAATATGGGAATCCATGTGTGGTTCTAAGATCTATTCTGTTGCCGACACTTGTGCTGGAATGCCAAATGTAGCCTCACCGGTAGATATGACTAAAACCAGAGATATGGTACATAGCTAAGGAGTTTAGACAACCTAATGGGTGCATGCGAATCTACCATAGAGATACTTATATTTATGCATGTAGTGAGTGGCGCGCTTGGCCGCACAGGATGGATGGGGCTAGCTATTTATTTCCTATGTACATCGGCTAGGCATGTATGTTGCTTCGGAAGGAACTCTCTGATTCTTGGGCAAGGGGACCGTTCTTGAAGTACTGAGGGAATCTCCGTGGAATCCTACACAACTAGTGTACTGAGTGAATCTTCGTGGAATCCTAAGCAACTAGTGAACATGCATAGCGATTTGATCTATGTACCTATTATTGCTGAATTGTACACTCACTTACAACATTGCCATTTATTTTGTATTTTCAACTCTAGATGTTATTATAATATCATTGGAGTTTTTAATTGATTGTGCTTAATTATCATGCGATAAAAGCACATCCGTATTTATGTGCATAGTCTTATGAGGTACCTTTATTTTAAAGGGCTTGATAAATATAAAAATTCTTATGATTTGTATTTCTCATGTTGGTTTGCCAAAGTAATCCAGGCGTCATTTTCTTATAATGCTTTCGTCGGCTCGAGCATTTTCAAGATTTAGTTATGTATGCTTTGGAACATTAGGCGATGAGCTGGATGCCTCCAAAACGTATTCACAAGCCTCTATTTCCATTTCATTTCTTGTTAATATTTCTTAGTGTTTGTGAGGAAATGTTATTATAACTGTCCAAACAAATGATAGATTTGTTGACTATGATTGATGTGTATTAATGTTTTCTTTGTAAAGATCATTGGTATATTATACATTACTCGTCAAATCGTGAGGTTATGTTCTGTCTTTTATTTTCATTCACCCCGACAATCTGTATTTCTAGCACTTATATGCTAAGCGTGTGAATACCATGGATGTATTATTATCGACTTTTAAGGATCAAAAAGACTGGTTGTGACAACCCTCCTTGAAATGGACCTAGTTCCGACCAAACCAAAGCCCATCAAACCTTCAACCCGTCTCAAGGCAAGTTGTTAAGTTGATGAAATTAAAACAACACAGGGTACACAAAGTTATCGATTTACACTTTCATAATCTCACGTAGAAAGGATAAAATATAAACTGTGTTCCTAGTAAAGTAACACTATTTACTACCCTATTAATTCTAATCAATACGTTCAATACGCTACAATTATTACATTATTACTGACTTTAATAATCAATACATTTACATTATATATAAGCACACACACAAATATATACGTATGGGATTCGAATAAAGTATTTCCAGTCACACGCAAAGAAAACGCTTATTATTTTAAGTGTCAAATTCATACAAGTCCCATATTCCACACAAAAGAATTGCTAACATTCCTAGCAAACACTTGACATGTAAACAAAAAGGAATAATGCTGAACTTATATAATATTAATGTAATAGAATTAACTCCTTTACTCAAGGAACAAACTTTCCAATTTAAACCCTTATATATTTATCCAACTTTTCCAATTACCACCTTAGAGTGAAAAGGGATTCATACTTATTTTAATTTACAGAAATAAGCAATCCAAATTACAAATAATCAAAAATCATACTTTGCGCACCATTTTCCTAATTTTACTTATTTTTAGAATCCTTTAACACCACAAGAGAAAACAAAAGAGATGAAGTGGGATAGATTATAAAATGCTTAAATGTCAACACATATCTGATTCTACTATATTAATACAAAACACTTGAAATTCCAACATATTTAATGATTGACATTTATTTAAAAGAAATTCTAGGTTTTTAGATGTTATGTTTTCATTTACCAATATTTCCTAGGGCATACATCAAATCCAAATAAATACTATTCAATTATAAAAATGTGAAAAACTTGATATTTCCACTCAAAGAGAATTGTTTCCTACCTATCTTGATTTGATTCCACCACACCTAATTTTCTTTCAAATTTCTCTTTTTTGGAATATACAACAAAGTGAACTGTATATAGAAATTAGATTTAGAATATGAGATCCAAGACGAATAGAATCGAAAATCAAAAGAATTAAACATCTAAACCTCTTACCAGAAAATTCTAACTGATAAATTCAATGAAGAAGATGAGCAAGATGAGATCTGTTTTACACCGCTCCTAATTCTCTGTTAGATCCTCCCCTTTTTAATATACAATAAATTGATTGTATATATAGATTAAATTTCAGAAATAAGAAGACAAAAAGGAAAAAGATTAGGAATTTAATTTTAATTAGAGATTATAATTTCTTACCAAAAACTTATTTTCTCTAAAAACATAAGGAGAAAGAATTTGACAGTGTTGTGCCATTGATATAGAATTTTATAAGGAAAGTGGAGGGTCCAGGGGTCTAATTATAGAGGTAAGAAGGAAGCAGAACTGTCAGATTAAAAATAATAATATCTGGATTGCTAAATTAAAAAACCCTACTCCCCAACACTCCGTCGGTCGACCTCTCACCCACAAGTGGTCGACCACTTGTTCCTATGCGGTCTACCGGTCCTAGCCTTATGACCGTGAACATTTCTTTCCATTTTAATATATTTGTTACTTAATTAATCGTATGGTCTTATTAACTCTGATGCTTAATTAAATGTTAAGCAACCCTTAACCTTAGTTATTTGAATTCAAATTTTAAACTTTTCAAAAATCAAAATTTTCCATTTTCAAATTTAAACTCGTTTGAACTATATGAAATTCGAAAACTACAAACGCCCATAACTTCTTCATTTGAACTATGACATAAACATACTATATATGGAAATTGACCATAAAATTGCTAATGACACAATGGTGCCACTTTCGTGACGAAATTTTGATATTTACAAAATTTCCTTTTTAACCTTATTTTAACTATTTAATTTTTTGTGTTATTTTTATGGGATGTTACATTATCCCCACTTAAAAGCAATTTTCCCTATAAAATCACCATGGACGGATAATGCAATGCGCATTAAACAATCGTGTTATACAACCAAGTTATTTACAATAATCTACACAACCATCTACTCAACCAAAATGCGTTGTAATTATGATGCAACATATTACGGTTTAGCTCAATCCTAGCGTGAATGCAAGATCATGACATATAGGCATGTTTGCAAGCATCATAACTATACATGAAATTCTATAAGAGAGTAAAAATAATTGTAAAAAGTATGGCAACCATCCCCTACCATCCAATCTAGAAAACATGACGTAGCCAAATACCCATATTTTTATGGGAAAAGTTTACCAGAGATAAGCTCGGGATGAGCAACATTCATCTTTTCTTCCGTTTCTCATGTGCTCTTCATTGAGTTATCTCCCTGTCTACTCGAACCAGTCTAATTTTCTTTGTTACAAAGCCTCTTAATACCATGCTCCATAATGTGTATGGTAGCAGGGAGGCAATGGGCTCCATTTCAAAATCAATTTACTGATTAGGCTTTATGACTAAGACAATGTCGTGCATATAATTCCTCAAGTGTAGAACATGAAAGACGTCATGGAAACCGTCTAACTAGTCTGGAAGCTCCACCTAATAAGAAAATTCCCCCCACCTACTTTAAAATCAAGAAAGGACCAAAGAACCTAGGCGCCTACTTCCTAGATACACTAAGCCTTATAACCTTTCTAAGTGGGGAAACTTTTACAAATACTATTTCCCTAACTACAAACTCAAATCTCTTTCTTCGCCTATCAACATATGACTCATTATAGTCATGTATGGTCTTTATTTTCCCTCCAAATACTTCTAAGGTCCTACAAAGTCCATAATGCCAGCTCTCGGAAAATCTTCTAAATTCGAAACCGTTTCCAAAGCATATTGCAAACCCTTCAAAAATTCACTAGTGGACAAGGGGTCTCAATCACAAGAATGCTAACTTGAACTCCATGTAGTCACATTACTTCTTTGCGATAAATCTATGCTAGAAATGATGAAATCCTACTACCCCTAATGGGAATAAAGTGGGTCAACCTAAATAGCATCATTTCCCTTAAGACTCTTAGGCAACCTATTTACAATGTCTGTCGATGTATACTCTCATACACAAGTCGAAACCTCCAAAGGTAATGACAATCCTCTGGGCTTGCTTACTTAGCTTTAATCCTTTTGCATGTCAAACATCTAGAGAAAAATTTCCCATCCATAATGTATTAAAAAATCCTCTTCATATCCACATGTGTCTTCACTTATTCAAGGTGAATGGTGACGCTCTGTAAGCTTTGGGTTTGAAGCATTCTAACCTAATTTCACTACTAACTTCCAGTCTTACCCCCTGGTTTATCACTTGTTAAGTGTGCATATGAAATTTCCTAATTTATGTTGTTCCTTAATGTAAACATTTATTCAGCAGTCTATCCGATCAATAAAATCAACATAGTGATAAAACATGAAAATGCCTTATACCATATCAACAACTTCTTCAAAAGGAGACAATGAGCGATTTAAACCTAAAAAATGTAAAAGAAAATTTTGCTAGAAGCTGCTCTTAATCATCAAACTTGTATTGTTGATGTTTGGGACCTAATGCTCCCTATTTTATATA
Source organism: Allium cepa (assembly GCA_030765085.1). NCBI lineage: Eukaryota > Viridiplantae > Streptophyta > Magnoliopsida > Asparagales > Amaryllidaceae > Allium > Allium cepa. The sequence continues at coordinate 510,820,463 of CM060945.1, forward strand.
AGTCAAAGACCATAAAGCTAAGGTTATCGCTAAACCAAAGCTCAGATACCAACAGCAACGACCTGCCTTTTTGGGCGTTTTAAGCAGACACACACGTCAAACTTAAACCATTCAAAAGGGAAGATTGTTAGGTGGTAAATAAGAAAAGAGAAAGGTGTAAAATAAATACAGAATCTCGCAGTGGAATAACAAAATATAATAATCAAATAACAGTTCATGAAGTTGTATCATAAACACATTTGATTTTTCTTTACAGCACAAACATCAGAGTTACATAAACAGGAATAAATAAATAAATGCAGAGGAACAACATCATGCAGTGGAATAAATATAATAAATAGTGATAGTACAACTCTTCGTCTTCGTCCTCCAGAAATAAGGCCTTCAACCCTAAAATGCTCAGGCTGACCTGAGCGAATTGAAAAGAAAAAACATTCGAGTCAGAACTAAAAGATCTTATGTAAGTTAAATCAACGGTAAATATGAGTGTAACGACGTTAGATATGTTTACAAGGTTTGACATCTCTTATCCAATATCTAACGTGGGTGTAGTAACTTAAGAGATGTCCGGGATCCACATCTCCTAAGGATCCATTGAACTATATACTATGTAGTACAATACACTATTATAATACGTCTACAGTAAAGTAAAAGTATTAAAATAGTGTTAAGGCGCTACCCATGTCCCACTTAACACATTTTATATATTCCCATAATCTATACAGTACCGTAAGCTCCTTTGCAAATTGGATGTTTTCCAAGAGGACAACCCATAGGTATGGCACAAAACAAACTTGTAGAAGGTGCTCTAAGGAATGTGAACACGACACTCAAGGCAATGTCAGCTTAGATATACCAATTACGTATTCAGACTTTTGGTAAGGCATAGTAGCTACAACCTCCCACCTTGGACACACGCCCAAATCAAAAATAAAGGGTGGCCACCAAATCAATCACAAAGTAATAGAATTGTATCGAAGAAATGTGCCCGATCGGAAGTGCGACCTCACTTGGCGCGGCATGACTCCAGCTTTAGTCATATCAATGCTGACTCACAGAAGTCAGGGTCACATCATACCTTATACAAAAATCGTTCGCCAAACCATCCTACTTCATTTCTTGAATCTCCACCACATACACAGTTGTTAAATGAGTTTTAGGTATTGGCAGAGAGTATGACAATACCCGATCCCGGTCACTTTAACAACCAAACGCTTACTTCACACCGGATGGTTCTTTTACATTTCAAAAGTCAATTCACAATTTGCATCCAAAATATCATATTCTCAAAGCCATATCACTTTCGAAATTTTCATTTCCGAAATCGTATTTCCTTTAAAAAATCATAATTTCAAAATAGTTAAAACCCTTATTTCGAAACTTCATATTTACTCAAAGTATGTCATAAAAAACCTAATTTAGGTTATAGCACCATTTCACCGTATTCGTTTGTAAATCAAGGATTTTGAACATATATACTTCCACTTTACTAAGTCTTAAAATTTAGAAAATAGGTTAAATTCTTATAATTAGTTTAATTAGTTATAATTAGTTAAAATAAAATTTTAAATAGTTAAAATATTCTAAAATAGTTTAATGTAGATTAAAAATATTTTTCTTGATTTAAGATAGTTAAATGGATTTTCAAAAGATTAAATATAATTATAATAGTTTAAATAGCTTTAAAATAGATTAATTGGATTTAAAATAAGTTAAATGGCTTAATTAGTTTTAAAAATTGGTTTAAAATAGGTTAAAATGATTTAATTGTGTTAATATAAGTTAAAGTAGTTTAATAATTTTAAAACCTTAATAATTAGAAATTTTGAACAATATATTTTCAAATAGTTTCTAATAAAACATGAACTTGGAATTAATATCAATTTAAACTATTTATTTCATTTTAACATATCTGAACCATTTCAATTTACCAATCTATAAATCCAATTTCAAATCTTTCATTTCAAATTTTAAATAAACTATTAAATTCTATATCAATTTCAATCCATGTTAGATATATCAATTCAAATTATTCCAATTTCAACACATTTCATAGTTGTATTTCAAACAACCTATATAACTCATTTCTGACAAATTCGACTTATATCTCAAATTCGACTTTAAAATTTCAATTTAATTTCTTAAGCAGTTCCTTTCAAACAATTCACATTTCCACATAAAACATGATTTTTCAATAATAATTCAATTTATATATATCAAATTTTATTTCAAAAATACCTTTTAATTAAATTCAAAAATTAAGAAATTTTAAAATCATTTAGTTTAACCAATCTGGCGTCCGTATATAAGTCTCTACCCTAGGGTCAAGTCTACCATTTCAACTCGTGACGATTTCTTCCTAATCTATAGATCATTCGAGTATATATCATTTCAACCCATAAGAAACTTGCAATATTATAACATTATAAAATACAACATCCATTCATCCAATATCAGCAAATCAAACATACATCACAATCATCATCCTAATCAATCAATGAACATCAATAGGTAACTGGAAGTAAGTATAGGTACTACATTGACAATTTAATTCAATATTAAATTAAACGATGATTAAATGCAATAAAAGTCGAATTTAACTAGAATGACAATTTAAACATACCAAACATCAATAAATAAATTCTAAATCACATCACAAGTTTAACTTAACTAAGATAAGATAATTTAGTAATTTTGAGTTGGTTAAAACTAATGCAGCGCGGTCTACAATTGCACAAGTGATAAGTCGGCCACGACCTAAGGGGGTTTTAGGTCGTCTACGACCTAACAAAGGCTTAAGTCATTCGGATACTTTAGGTCATTTACGACCTATAGCTGTAGGATCTAAGGGAGAAGCAACGCGAGCTAACGAAGAGACGGCACGAGTTAACTGCGTACGACCTAAGCCCAGGGTCGTTGAGCCTCCCACGAGTTACGACTCATGATAAGTCGTCCCTGTTTAAGTCGCATGAAGGTGCTGTCTGAAGATGTCTCGTAAGTCTTAAGTCGTAAGTCGTAATAGGATGTGATTCTGTAAGTCGTAAGTCGTGATGTGTGTTGTAATTTGTTTGCATTTTTCCTTGAGTCGATGCATTTTGAGTCTTGAGTCGTTAGGTCGTATACGACCTAAGTGTTGTAATATGTGTTGTGTTGTAATATGAGTCGTGAGTCGTATCGTCTTTAGGTCGTGTGATTGTAATGCCGTGTGGAACTCGTAGGTCGTCTTGTATTGAGACGTCGTGTGTTTTAAGTCATATACGACCTAAGTGTTGGGTCGCTGCTGTGATAAGTCGTTGCCGACTTATTGAGTCGTAAGTCGTATACGACTTAAGGGTCAGCGTGGAAACTACTATAAATAGGCGTGTGTTGTAACTTGAATGATTGTTGATTTTTGAATAAAATTCTTGTTTGATTGCTGTGTGCTTTCATCTAAATTGGTAGTTGAGTGTAATCTCCTTTCTCCACTTTTGGGTATTCGAGTGCGCTCGAATCAACGATTGTTGAAGCCGATTCGCAATATCAAGTGCGCTTGATCAACACTTGAAGAATGGAAGATCTTCTTTCATGGTATCGTGCGCGATCAACGTGACGAGGATAGCTAGAATTCGGTATCTTCAGATCAACGAATTTGGGCCTTGCAGTATTTTCAATCCACCGATTGCTACTTTCACCGTTCCATCTACTTTTCGAATTATCCGCTGCGTCAGTTTTGGTATCTGAGCTAGACTTAGCCAATCATCGCTAAGCCGAGTCTTGGAGCCAAAGAGTTGAAGTTTCAAATGTTTGAGCCGAGAGTTGAAGCATCACTTTTGTATCATTTGTTGAAGGTAGGCCGTGTATTCTTGTGAGAAGTAGTCGAGCCTTGGTGAAGTTTGTTTTGAAGTTTGATGTCGTGCTTTGTTTGTTTCTGGGGTTTGTAAAGTTGTGAAGTTTTGAAGTGTTTGTGATTGTATAATCATGCCGCTGAGGAGAGCTAACCGCCGTCAAAATGTTGAAGCGTTGTAAAGAAGAGAAGAAGCCGAGCTAATGGAAAAACGCATTAATGAGAAATTTGATGAAGGCATTGGAAAGTTAGAGAAGTTGATGAATGATTTGAATCAAACTCAAAGGAGGAGATCACCGGTCTCGAACCATGGAGGAAACCGAGTTTCGCCATCGGTTACGGAAGCGAGGAGGGTATCACCGCAATCTTTTAGAGAAAGAAGAGAAACGTCAATTTCATCAAGGAGAGATCAGCATGAGTATAGACATGAAGAGAGAAGAACTTCACGAGAGTTTGAAAATGAGCCATATAGAGATGAAGAGAGGCACAGTAGAATAGACATGCATGATCGAAGGGATGTTGATGGTCGAGATCGATATAGATGTACATTTGATTTTGATGAAGAGGGTGATAGATCTAGCATTCATTATCGAGATCGAGACCAAGTTCGAAATTCATATCGGGATGTAGATGATGATCGTCGATGGGAGTCGGGTATGAAGATGGAAATTCCTGAATTTAAAGGTGGGATGGTAGCTGAAGAGTTCTTAGATTGGTTATCAAATGTTGAAGAGATCTTTGATTTCAAGGAGGTTCCGGAGAATCGTCGAGTGAAGTTGGTTGCTACTAGGTTAAGGGGGAGAGCTTTGGCATGGTGGCAGCAAACTAAACTTACGAGAGAGAGAATGGGGAAGTCAAAGGTTGAGTCTTGGGATAAGATGAAGTAGTTGATGAGAGCTACATTTTTACCTTACAACTATCAATCACTTATGTATCAGAGATTGCAGAATCTGAGGCAAGGAACGAAGTCAGTTAATGATTATGCAGATGAATTTTATCAACACATTGCTAGAAATGATATTATGGAGACAGAAGAACAGTTGACTGCTAGATTTGTTGGAGGGTTGCGAATGCATATCCAGGATATGGTTAATATGTTTGATCCAAGATCTGTGGTGGAGGCACATCAGAAAGCGTTGGCTTGGGAGAAGCAGGGAAGGCGTGGAGGTGGTGTGTTCACAAATTCCAACAATCAAGTGAATGGTGCTAGTGGAAGTTCTAATGTTTCTAAACCTATCAGTAAACCAGTGGTGAAGGAGGCTGAAAAGGCGAAGGTTAACAGTGGTTTCAAATGTTACAATTGCCAGGAGTTGGGTCACAAAAGCAATGAATGTCCAAAGCCAAAGAAGAGAACCATGGTTGCAGAAGTTGAGGAGGATGATGATGAAGAGGCAGAATGTACTAATTCATTACCAGTTGAGGAGGAAAACTTATTGTCAGGAGATGAAGGTTATTCATTGATGACGAGGAGAAGTTGCTTGACATCGAAGCAAGAGGAGGAAACTAACTGGTTGAGGAATAACATCTTTCAATCTACCTGTACTATTCTGGGAAGAGTCCGCTAATTTGTTATTGATGCTGGAAGTTGTGATAATATTATTTCTACCGAAGCTATGAAGAAGTTGAACTTGAAAACTGAGAAGCATCCTAAACCGTACAAGTTAGCATGGTTAAGGAAGGGTGGTGAGGTGAAAGTTTGTCGAAGTGCTTGTGTTAATTTTTCAATTGGGAAGAAATACAAAGACGAAATTTGGTGTGTTGTAGTGGAGATGGATGTGTCTCATCTGTTGTTGGGAAGACCATGGCAATTTGATAGAGCAGTACAACATGATGGTCTTGCTAATAGCTATAGTTTCATATTTGAAGGTACTAAAATCACTTTAGTTCCCAAGAAGCAACAACAGAAGGAAAACAAGCTAGAGGAGATTGAAGAGTTGAAAACTTTATTTGTTATCCCAACTTTTGGCAAAGTTGAGATACCCAAAATTTACTGAAAATCAATGATTATTATTCTTGAATGTCGATTGTGCATTGCAGGATAACCATGGATATCGATTAATTTAGTCCGAGTCCAGATTGAGCTACAATTGATAGAACATGACAAGAATGATCATAGAAGTCCGCATCTCAAATTTCAAGTCAATCCGAGTTCGTATGCCCAAGTTATGATGGATTCGAGTTGATAAAAATGAACCTTGCTCGGTTCGAATCCATCACCCCTTCACTAGTTCGAAACCATTAAGTTCGAACCCATCCAAGCAGGCTCCAAGTTCGAATCGATAGGCAGAGATATCGTTCGAATCCATCAGCCAGTGCCTGCTTCGACTCCATTAGCTTCGACTCCTTTAGCTTCGACTCCATCTCCCTCGAATCCATCACGATGACCATTAGTTCGAATCCATACGCGCCTGCCTTAGCTTAAGTCCATCGACCACACGTTGGTTCGAGTCCGCCCAAGTCACCTTGCTTCGAATCCATCTTCACACGACCACGAATCTATTATGGCTTCGGCTCCATGCCGTAATTGTCTTCGAATCCCCATGTTAAAGGCAACTTCGAATCGATCCGGAATAACGCATTTGGATCGATTCGAATGAGTACCACTCCATCGATTCGAAGCAAACCTTCGAATCCAACACTCGAAGCCATCAAGGAAACATGGCTACGAACTCGGAGTCAACCCATTCAACTCGGAGAAGTAGGTGGATCGACACGAAGAACGCACGCCACGTCACAGGAGCATGGATTCGACCCTATGGATTCGAATTGATCGATTCGAACGAACCCATAGGATCGAGTCGAAGCAGACAGCGTACCAAAGAGCACCATCTTGAATCGATCACAACTCTCAATCCCTTGATCCAAATGCCATGAAATATTTACAGGAGTTCGTCTACATGTCGAAGAATGTCCACGCCAAGTTTCATCACGATTGGACAATTCCTTGATCAATTCGAACCAAGGGTCGAATCGATCCCAATGTGGGCCCGGATCTCCAGGTTTCGGCCATGTGGGCCCCCTCATGTGCCAGAAGCGGTCTCCCCGGATTCTAGGAGAAATATCAGCCTCCTACGCCTATAAATAGAGCCCCAGGTCATTCAAAAAAGGGATCGATTTCTCTTTGGCAAGATCAAGACTCTGAAGCACCGAGACTCTACCAGACTCTACTTTGCACTTCACCACAACCGTTGTATTCGAATTTCAGAGATATAATTCATTGTAATCCACTGTGATCAATTGTAATCAGCGAAGAACATTAATAAAAGGGAAAACCTTTGAAGTGGATGTAGGCCGGAGATAGCCGAAGCACTATAAATCGTGTGTTCTTATTTATAATTTCTGCTTTACTTGCTTAGATCTGCGATTTGTGTTTGAATATTGTTGAGTTATATTCATACACCGGTGCTTTCACAATCCTTGGGGTTTGTGACCAATTTTGGCACAAACACTTTGGTGCTTTCACTGAGGGGAACCAGCACCCACTACATCAGATTCAGAATTCAGATTTCAGAGTTTGAGGAATTCCAATCCAGAAACAATGACTCGACAAACAAGACAAAGAGTTGATCAGAGCCAACAAGGAGGAAGCCAAGAAGCATCCAACGGATCAGGAGAAGGACAAGCTTCCGTCTACATTACTAGAGACGAGATGGAAGCTATGGCTAATTCATTACGTGAAAGCTTGATGAAGACTCAACAGGAAATGCTACAGAATTTCCTCGAACAAATGAGGGCGACGAACGTACAAAACCTTGGACCAACTACAACTACTGCGAGTGCGGGACAAGGAATCAGGATTGCAGAAGCTAATGATGGACAGGTTCAAGGCCAGAATGCAGGAATTGAAGGTGATCAACAAGGACTTGGGGGCAGACCCTCAGGGTCCGATACTGGAAGACCGATAGACGGAGCTCAACAAACTGGAGCCAATGCATATGCTAACGAGCCACCAGAAGAATACGTACCAGAATTCCCTTCAAGGCTCGGGGGGCAGGATAGGAACTTGACAAGGGCCAACCCCTAGACGGAGACGAGAGAATGATTGGCCTAATGCGAAGAATCATGAGAGTAGGATTGCCTAGCGGAGGGTTGGAAGAAGTCAGTCGAAGTCCGTTCACTCCAAACATCCGAAACGCAAGGAACCCTCCAAAGTTCAAATTACCGACGCTAGAATCTTATGACGGGAGGTCAGACCCGACCATGCATATTACCAGATATATCAGGCGCATGGAAGTGCTGGGGGCATCCGAGGAAGTGATGGCACGATGCTTCCCTCTATATTTGTCAGATTTGGCTGCGCTTTGGTTCAGACAACTGGAGGCTGGATCAATCAGAACATGGAGCGAGCTTGTAGATTGCTTCATGAGACAGTTTAGGGTCCATGTGACGCGACCCAAGAGTGTGATGACTTTAGCTTCGATCAAGCAAAGGACCGGAGAGTCCATAAAAGATTTTCTACTGAGATTCAATGTGACAGTGACTTCTGTAGATCGCCCGGATCCATCAATGATTTTAATGGCGGCGGTGGCAGGAGTCGCGGAAGGCACCAAATTTAAAGATTCTCTAACTAAGGATCCACCACAAGATGTTGGAGAATTCTTTCATAAAGCTGAAAAGTTCATCCGATTAGAAGAATCACGAGTCGAGAGTCGTGAAATAAATACCACACAAAGCGTAGGAACCTCCAGAGAACAGTCCGAAGCGGGCAAGGGAAAAAGGAAACAAGATGACAGATATGATGGTTCTGATAAACGGAAGAAATTCCGCGAACCAAGATTCAGGCAGTACACCGATCTGACTGCAGGCCTAGAAAGAATCTACACTAAAACTATGGGGCAACTCCCCTATCGAAAGCCACCTATAAGGGATCCCACCGAGCGGGAGCGCAGGACTGGAAAATACTGCCTATTCCACGAGCTGGATGGGCACACTACAGATGAATGCCGCCACCTAAAGGATGAGGTGAAAGAACATGCTAGGGGTGGTAGATTGCCGCAATTTGTCAGAGAATGAACAACGGCAGCAAGACCTGAACAACTACCGCCTCCAAATAACAGGAACGATCTTGGATCGGGATCACGACTCGTCATCCACTGATTGAAGATGGCAAGGGCCAAGTCCAGGATTTGGACTTTGGTCGAATAATTTTATTTAGATTTGTTTTCCGAATAAACGGTTACTCCACTTACACATGTACGGGAACCGGAGAGATCCCAAGACATGCTCTGAGATGGGGATAAACCGATGTGCCCGGAGAGGCAATATTTAGCTTTTTCCTGATGTTTGAAATGAACATCTAGGACCTGAATTTTAATAAATAAATTAGAACTTCTTACATTAAACCTTTTGACCGGAGAGTCAAAGGATGAGCATTAAATACCAATATAAACATGATCGCTTTATGACCCTACCCGAAGAGACGGGGTCCGGAGTGTAAGAAGTGAGTTGCTTCGCCGGAGAGCGATAGGATCGACTCACTTAAGCGCTGTTTCCCCTTCACCAGAGAGTGACAGGACGAGATTTGGCAAGAGCCCAGAGAGGCTATGATCGGTCTCGAACGACCAAGACATCGCTTAATGTTCAGATACACTGAACCGGAGTGCAAGAAGTGAGTTGCTTCGCCGGAGAGCGACAGGATCAACTCACTTAAGCGTTGTTTCCCCTTCACCGGAGAGTGACAGTATGGGATCCAGCAAGAGCCCGGAGAGGCTATGATCGGTCTAGAACGACCATGACATCGCTGTACGTCCTAATTGGGACCAGAGAGCAAGGGATAGAAGGCAACGCCAGAGTGCAATAGGATCTTTTCTATTCGATCACTAAGTCTGGAATGGACTTAGTAAGGGTTCAGATTAGCCATTAATAGTCCGGAGAGACTACGAAACTGCATTCTCAACTTCTACGGAAAGAACGAATGCAAATTCGGCTTCGAACAGCCATAAACTTGATTGATAATACTGCCGCTATGAATGAAACGTGAATTTACTACACTCGATTTAAGACCGTTCAAAACATACCTTTTGCAAAAAGGCATGTTTTGGGGGGCAAAGTGTTATCCCAACTTTTGGCAAAGTTGAGATACACAAAATTTACTGAAGATCAATGATTATTATTCTTGAATGTCTACTGTGCATTGCAGGATAACCATGGATATGGATGAATTTAGTCCGAGTCCAGATTGAGCTACAATTGATAGAACATGACAAGAATGATCATAGAAGTCAGCATCTCAAATTTCAAGTCAATCCGAGTTCATATGCCCAAGTTATGATGGATTCGAGTTGAGAAAAATGAACCTTGCTCGGTTCGAATCCATCACCCCTTCACTAGTTCGAAACCATTAAGTTCGAAACCATCCAAGCAGGCTCCAAGTTCGAATCGATAGGCAGAGATATCGTTCGAATCCATCAGCCAGTGCCTGCTTCGACTCCATTAGCTTCGACTCCTTTAGCTTCGACTCCATCTCCCTCGAATCCATCACGATGACCATTAGTTCGAATCCATACGCGCCTGCCTTAGCTTAAGTCCATCGACCACACGTTGGTTCGAGTCCACCCAAGTCACCTTGCTTCGAATCCATCTTCACACGACCACGAACCTATTATGGCTTCGGCTCCATGCCGTAATTGTCTTCGAATCCCCATGTTAAAGGCAACTTCGAATCGATCCGGAATAACGCATTTGGATCGATTCGAACGAGTACCACTCCATCGATTCGAAGCAAACCTTCGAATCCAACACTCAAAGCCATCAAGGAAACACGGCTACGAACTCGGAGTCAACCCATTCAACTCGGAGAAGTCGGTGGATCGACACGAAGAACGCGCGCCACGTCACAGGAGCATGGATTCGACCCTATGGATTCGAATTGATCGATTCGAACGAACCCATAGGATCGAGTCGAAGCAGACAGCGTACCGAAGAGCACCATCTTAAATCGATCACAACTCTCAATCCCTTGATCCAAATGCCATGAAATATTTATAGGAGTTCGTCTACATGTCGAAGAATGTCCACGCCAAGTTTCATCACGATTGGACAATTCCTTGATCGATTCGAACCAAGGGTCGAATTGATCCCAATGTGGGCCCGGATCTCCAGGTTTCGGCCATGTGGGCCCCCTCACGTGCCAGAAGCGGTCTCCCCGGATTCTAGGAGAAATATCAGCCTCCTACGCCTATAAATAGAGCCCCAGGTCATTCAAAAAAGGGATCGATTTCTTTTTGGCAAGATCAAGACTCTGAAGCACCGAGACTCTACCAGACTCTACTTTGCACTTCACCACAACCATTGTATTCGAATTTCAGAGATATAATTCACTGTAATCCGCTGTGATCAATTGTAATCAGCGAAGAACATCAATAAAAGGGAAAACCTTTTAAGTGGACGTAGCCCGGAGATAGCCGAACCACTATAAATCGTGTGTTCTTATTTATAATTTCTGCTTTACTTGCTTGGCTGATGGATTCGAACGATATCTCTGCCTATCGATTCGAACTTGGAGCCTGCTTGGATGGGTTCGAACTTAATGGTTTCGAACTAGTGAAGGGATGATGGATTCGAACCGAGCAAGGTTCATTTTTCTCAACTCGAATCCATCATAACTTGGGCATACAAACTCGGATTGACTTGAAATTTGAGATACGGACTTCTATGATCATTCTTGTCATGTTCTATCAATTGTAGCTCAATCTGGACTCGGTCTAAATTCATCGATATCCATGGTTATCCTGCAATGCACAGTCGACATTCAAGAATAATAATTATTGATTTTCAGTAAATTTTGGGTATCTCAACTTTGCCAATCCATCACGATAACCATTAGTTCAAATCCATACGCGCCTGCCTTAGCTTAAGTCCATCGACCACACGTTGGTTCGAGTCCGCCCAAGTCACCTTGCTTCGAATCCATCTCCACACGACCACGAACCTATTATGGCTTCGACTCCATGTCGTAATTGTCTTCGAATCCCCATGTTAAAAGCAACTTCGAATCGATCCGGAATAACGCATTTGGATCGATTCGAACGAGTACCACTCCATCGATTTGAAGCAAACCTTCGAATCCAACACTCGAAGCCATCAAGGAAACACGGCTACGAACTCGGAGAAGTAGGTGGATCGACACGAAGAACGCGCGCCACGTCACAGGAGCATGGATTCGACCCTATGGATTCGAACTGATTGATTCGAACGAAACCATAGGATCGAGTCGAAGCGGACAGCGTACCGAAGAGCACCATCTTGAATCAATCACAACTCTCAATCCCTTGATCCAAATGCCATGAAATTTTTATAGGAGTTCGTCTACATGTCGAAGAATGTCCACGCCAAGTTTCATCACACGATTGGACAATTTCTTGATCGATTCAAACCAAGGGTCGAATCGATCCCAATGTGGGCCCGGATCTCCAGGTTTCGGCCATGTGGGCCCCCTCACGTGCCAGAAGCGGTCTCCCCGGATTTTAGGAGAAATATCAGCCTCCTATGCCTATAAATAGAGCCCCAGGTCATTCAAAAAAGGGATCGATTTCTCTTTGGCAAGATCAAGGCTCTGAAGCACCGAGACTCTACCAGACTCTACTTTGCACTTCACCACAACCATTGTATTCGAATTTCAGAGATATAATTCATTGTAATCCGCTGTGATCAATTGTAATCAGCGAAGAATATCAATGAAAGGGAAAACCTTTGAAGTGGACGTAGGCCGGAGATAGCCGAACCACTATAAATCGTGTGTTTTTATTTATAATTTCTTCTTTACTTGCTTAGATCTGTGATTTGTGTTTGAATATTGTTGAGTTATATTCATACACTGGTGCTTTCACAATCCTTGGGATTTGTGACCAATTTTGGCACAAACATTATTATCTTTGAAGGAGTTTGTTAAAGAGGTTGAAGAGGAGCCTGAAGTCTTTTTATTGATTGGGCGAGAGTGTAATGAAGTGATTGAAGTTCCTGAAGAAGTAAAGCCAGTACTAGAAGAATTTGAAGATGTATTTCCGGAAGAACTGCCGAAAGAGTTACCACCGTTGAGAGACATACAACATCAAATTGATCTAGTGCCAGGAGCAGTTTTACCGCATAGACCACATTACCGAATGAGTCCAAAGGAACATGAGGAGTTGCGAAGGCAAGTGGAAGAATTGTTAGAACAGGGGCGTGTTCAGGAGAGCTTAAGTCCTTGTGCGGTTCCAGCCTTGTTAGTGCCGAAGAAGGATGGAACACGGAGAATGTGTACTGGTAGTCGGGCATTGAACAAGATTATTGTTCGTTACAGATTTCCTATGCCTAGACTGGATGACTTGCTAGATCAGTTGAGCGGGGCTACTATTTTTTCAAAGATTGATTTGAAGAGCGGATATCATCAGATTCGAATTAGACCAGGAGACGAATGGAAGACCGCATTCAAGACAAGGGAAGGATTATATGAATGGTTGGTTATGCCGTTTGGTCTATCGAATGCACCGAGTACATTTATGAGGGTGATGAATCAAATTTTCAGGTCATACATTGGGAAGTTTATGGTAGTTTATTTTGATGATATTCTGATCTATAGTGCAAGTACCGAGGAACATGTAGAGCATTTGCAGAAGGTGTTAATTATTCTTTGTGAAGATCAGTTTTATGCAGCAACAAAGAAGTGTGTGTTTATGGCAAGGAATATTTTATTTCTAGGGTATATTGTGTCAGGAGAAGGTATCTAGGTGGACCAAAATAAAGTTGAAGCAGTCAGAAATTGGCCACAGCCGAGGACTATCACTGAAGTTAGATGTTTTCATGGGTTGGCATCATTCTACCGAAGATTCATTCCACACTTCAGTAGCGTGATGGTACCAGTTACTGATTGTATGAAGAAAAAGAAGTTTGCATGGTCAGAAGAAGCAGGAGTTGCTTTTGAACGAATTAAGAAGCTTTTGACGTCAGCGCCAATTCTTGTATTACTAGATTTTCAGTTGTTATTTGAGCTACATACCGATGCATCTAAAGTTGGGATTGGTGGAGTATTGAGTCAGAGTGGAAGACCAGTTGCTTATTTCAGTGAGAAGTTGTCAGGAGCTAAGTTGAGATATAGTACTTATGATGTTGAATTTTATGCAATTGTTCAAGCCGTGAAGCACTGGAGGCATTATCTATTTCAGAAAGAGTTTGTTCTTTGTACGGATCACGAAGCTTTGAAGCATTTGCAAGGGCAGGATAAGATTTCAGCAAGGCATGCATCGTGGATTACCTATTTGCAGCAGTTTACTTTTGCTGTAAAACACAAATCTGGGGTAACAAATTGTGTGCTGATGCTTTGAGTAGGAGGAGTCATTTATTAACGACAATGAAAATTGAGGTGACAGGGTTTGAATTATTGCCATAGTTGTTTAAGGAGGATCCTTACTTTGCAAAGTTCGTTGAGAAAGCTAAGGACGGGAATACTGATGAATTTGTGTTGGTTGATGGATTCTTATTCAAGGGGAATCGATTATGTATACCAGATAGCAGTTTGAGAATGAAGATTATCAAGGAGTTGCATGAGGAAGGACGTGTGGGCCATGATCGTACGTTGCATTTGATTTCTCAATCTTACTTTTGGCCGTCAATGAGAAAAGAGGTTGAAAGGTTTGTGGAGAGATGTCATATCTGTCAGGTTTCGAAGGGAACAGCGACAAATGCAGGATTGTATATGCCGTTACCTGTACCGACTAAACCGTGGGTTGATATCAGCATGGATTTTGTTTTGGGTTTGCCTAGAACTCAATGGGGGAATGATTCTATATTTGTTGTGGTAGACAGGTTTTCGAAAATGGCGCATTTTATTGCTTGTAAGAAGACGGCAGATGTTGTTCGTGTTGCTCAGTTGTTCTATAAAGAAATCTATCATTTACATGGGTTGCCGGAGTCTATTGTTTCAGACAGGGATACCAGATTTTTGAGTCATTTTTGGCTAAGTTTGTGGAAGATGGTTGGAACGAAGCTGAAATTTAGTAGCGCTTACCATCCGCAACCCGATGGACAAACGGAGGTGGTTAATAGATCATTGGGAAATTTGTTACGATGTTTCGTGAAAGATAATCTTAGAAGTTGGGACGTGAAGTTATGCCAGGCAGAGTTTGCACATAATCATGCGGGTAATAGAAGCACAGGTTACAGTCCATTTCAGATTGTATATTCAAATCTACCCAGGGGACCGTTGGACTTAACGGTAGTACCACAACCGAAGGGGACGATTAAACGGGCTGTTGATTTTGTTGATGAATTAACTGAATGTCATAAAATCGTTCAGGAACGATTGGTGAAGGCAAATGAGAAGTATAAACGAACTGCAGATTTGAAGCGACGAAGTGTTGAATTTAACAAAGGCGATTTGGTTTACGCAGTGTTGACAAAAGTTCGTTTTCCGGTGGGGACGTACAATAAATTGAAGGCGTGGAAAATTGGTCCAGTTGAAATTCTAAAGAAAATCAATGAGAACGCGTATCAATTGAAGTTACCAGAAGATGTTCATACTTCTGATGTTTTCAACATCAAATACTTAATTCCGTATTGTGGGAATGAGCTTGATGTGGAAGAAGATGGTGAAAATTCAAGGTCGAATTTCTGTCAACGGGAGAGGATAATGCAGCGCGGTCTACAATTGCACAAGTGATAAGTCGGCCACGACCTAAAGGGGTTTTAGGTTGTCTACGACCTAACAAAGGCTTAAGTCGTTCGGATACTTTAGGTCGTTTACGACCTATAGCTGTAGGAGCTAAGGGAAAAGCAACGCGAGCTAACGAAGAGACAACACGAGTTAACTGCGTACGACCTAAGCCCAGGGTCGTTGAGCCTCCCACGAGTTACGACTCATGATAAGTCGTCCCTGTTTAAGTCGCATGAAGGTGCTGTCTGAAGATGTCTCATAAGTCTTAAGTCGTAAGTCGTAATAGGATGTGATTTTGTAAGTCGTAAGTTGTGACGTGTGTTGTAATTTGTTTGCATTTTTCCTTGAGTCGATGCATTTTGAGTCGTGAGTCGTTAGGTCGTATACGACCTAAGTGTTGTAATATGTGTTGTGTTGTAATATGAGTCATGAGTCGTGAGCCGTATCGTCTTTAGGTCGTGTGATTGTAATGCCGTGTGGAACTCATAGGTCGTCTTGTATTGAGACGTCGTGTGTTTTAAGTCGTATACGACCTAAGTGTTGGGTCGCTGCTGTGATAAGTTGTTGCCGACTTATTGAGTCGTAAGTCGTATACGACTTAAGGGTCAGCGTGGAAACTACTATAAATAGGCTTGTGTTGTAACTTGAATGGTTGTTGATTTTTGAAAAAAATTCTTGTTTGTTAGCTGTGTCCTTTCATCTAAATTGGTAGTTGAGTGTAATCTCCTATCTCCACTTTCGGGTATTCGAGTGCGCTCGAATCAATGATTGTTGAAGCCGATTTGCGGTATCAAGTGCGCTTGATCAACGCTTGAAGAATTGAAGATCTTCTTTCACGGTATCGTGCGCGATCAACTTGACGAGGATAGCTAGAATTCAGTATCTTTGGATCAACGAATTTGGGCCTTGCAGTATTTTCAATCCACCGATTGCTACTTTCACCATTCCATCTACTTTTCGAATTATCCGCTGCATCAAAAACACTCACCTTCGAATTTCAAATCGATTTGAAATTCAAATAAAAGCCCAAATTTAAATAGTCTCAAAATTTGTCCAAACTAGCGCCAGAATGTTTGGAATTTCGATACGATCCTAAAGGAACAAGCTGCGCATGAATCGGACCTTTAATTCACATTTCAACATTTTACGATTTAAATTAGAAATATAAAATATTGAATAAGGCTTATACATCACCTTTCATCCCCATCGCGCTCGTTCGCAAACAAGAGGCTTCGGCCAACCTAAAACGCGTGAAGCCGCCATCGCATAGTCATCGCCGCCACCTAGGGCATCTGCCCCTTCTCCACAACTCGCGCAACTCATCACGACCTTCCCGAGCCTCGCGGCCACCCCAATTGCCGCTACCATCGCGCTAAAGCCAGGCCGCCACCATACTTTAGTACACCTAATCGAATTTTTACGCCAAATCCAATCATCAACTCACGAAACAAACCACCTAAATGCACTCCCCTCGGTCCTTTCTACAAAACCGCACCTTTGAATCGGTGATTTGTCACAGTTGATCAAACCCCAATGAACAGCCGAGATTAAATCGCCCAGTTCTGGCCACATAGCAACCTAGATTGAAAAACGAAAAACAAATTTGACGTGCGCTCGTCGAAAGCTTCAAATGGACATATAATTCGATAGGGTTTGAGGAGTTTTAATTTTCGAATTGAATTTGAAATCGAATTGGGTTTTTGGTTTTAGTTTGTCTTTCATTGGAATGAGGAGTTGAGAAGGAATTTTACGTACAGGCAAATGGAATGAGAAATAACTAGGGTTTATAATGGGCTATTTATTGGCAAATCAGAAATAGAAATTTATGGATCATATCTGATGTTATCCCATTTTTTGGTCAAAACTGGAATATCAACAAATTGGCAAGGAATGATGGATGTCGGGATTGGAAATCGGTTGGAATCAAGGCTACGGTCGATATTATCAAAATTTGGTCGAGTTCCGATCGGGACGAAATTGATTGGAAAAGATGATAAGGACTAGGAAAGGCTATGTTTCAATTTTCAAGATAATCGGAGTTCGTATGAAGGAGAGATGATCTGCTGGGAACGTTTTTACCTACTACCGGTCCAAAACAAT
Source organism: Allium cepa (assembly GCA_030765085.1). Lineage (NCBI taxonomy): Eukaryota > Viridiplantae > Streptophyta > Magnoliopsida > Asparagales > Amaryllidaceae > Allium > Allium cepa. Next base: position 510,838,015 of record CM060945.1, read on the forward strand.
GCCAGTCCAAGCTCCATCTCCAAATGATGCCGGTCCAAAGCGTAGCCGAACCAGGCTCCATCCACTCACCACCGAACCAGATGTCACTTCCTACATGCCGAACCAAATGCCACTCCACTACATGCCGAACCAAATGCCACTCCACTACAGGCCGAACCAAATGCCACTCCAACACTTGCCGAACCAAACACCTACCGGTCCAACACTTACCGAACCAACCATCTTCCCCTACTCACTACCGGACCGGAGCTGCCGAACCAACCCACTCTCCAATCACTACCGGTCCAATCAACACTCCACTCACCACCGAACCAAGGCCTTGCCGAACCAGCACTGCCAGGCCAGATTGCTTCAGCCCAGGCCCACAAGCAGCTATATACATCCAAGACCCCTGCCCCTAGCCTCACTCTATAAATAGAGGGGCAGGGGTACAACAAGGGGGGAGAAGTTTGAGAGCTCAAGAACAGATAGAACTTTCAAACAACTTTCAGTTACTTGTAATCAAAGCTTTGTACTTGTAATCTGAAGAGAAAAGGGGAATAACATATAAAGTGGTCGTAGGCACGTTCTGGCCGAACAACTATAAATCTGTGTGTCTTTTACAGTTTAGTCCCTGCTTTTTATATATTTGCATAAATCACCCAAATCACTAAAAACAACATAAAATCAACTAACTCATACGACTTGGAGGTGTTTGCCCATTTTTTGTGCAAACATTTTTGGTGCTTTCACTGAGAACTGAACTCAGGAGCGCTTTAATCATTGCCTCGCAAGGATTTGTTGAGAGACTCTCTTCAAGAACCAGAAGTCTATCTGAGATTATGGCTCTTCGAAGGAAAACATGTAGAAGACAGAGACCAGGAGGAAGTCAGCACGAAGGGAGTCAAGGGGCTTCCTCAGGAGAGAACCAAACTTCAGTCTTCATCACCAGGGATGAGATGGAGACAATGATGAAAAGACAAGAGGAGTTGATTCAGAAATTGTTTCAGCAGATTGGACAACTTGGAGCATAGAATAGGGAAGCGGATGGAGTACGAAACGGAGCAGGACCATCCGGCATAGCACCTGGATTAGGAGGCAACCCATGGAGAACATAGATCCAATTTTGGAGAGAGAAAGAGGAGCATCTGCACAACCTGGGAGCAGCAGAGGAGTGAACGCTCAGTCAAGGGGGCAGTTCCCAGAATTCCCTCGTGGACTCGGGGGGCAGGTCGAGAGTAATGAACAAAGATTGCATCTCGGAGACAATGACAATTTGGCGGAGATGGTTAGAAAAGCCATGAGAGGCGGTTTGGTAAACAAAGATTTGGAGGATGTTAATAGGAGTCCTTTTACTCCAGCAATCAGACAAGCTAGAAACCCACCGGATTTCAAGTTACCATCGCTGGACATGTATGACGGGAGAACGGACCCCGCGGTTCATCTAACGAAGTATATGAGGCATATGGAAGTGCTGGGGGCATTAGAGGAGGTTATGGCCCGGTGCTTTCCATTGTACTTGGCGGATATTGCAGCATTGTGGTTTAGACAATTGGAGAATGGATCCATCGGAACGTGGAATGATTTAATTGAGAGATTTATGAGGCAATCCAGGGTCCACATTACAAGACCCAAGAATGTGATGACTTTGGCAACCCTAAAGAAGAAAACCGGAGAGACTTTGAGGAGTTACCTAACGCGATTCAATGCGGCAGCAGCTTCGGTGGATCGACCAGATCCATCCATGGTTATGATAGCGGCTGTGTCCGGGATAGCTGACGGAACAGAGTTCAAAAATTCATTAACTAAGGATCCACCCGTGGATCTAGGAGAATTCTATCATGAGGCGGAAAAGTTTCTATGATTGGAGGATGCGAACGCCGAAAGAGAAGAAGGAGAAGGAATTGATATTTATGCGATCAAAGGAGGAAGTCCCCCTGAGAAAGGCGCAGAAACTAGTAGAGGTAAAAGAAAGACTGAGAATGATGGGGACAGGTCAAAGCGGCAAGAGAGGGAGCCACGATTGACCACTTATTCTGAGCTGAATGAGAGCCTGGAACGAATTTATCAGGATACTAAAGAGCAGGTTCCGTATCGTAGACCGATGCAAAGGGATCCAACTTCCGACGGAAGGAAATCAGATAAGTATTGCATATTTCATGAATTGAACGGTCATAACAGTAATGATTGTAGGCATTTGAAAGACGAGGTGGAAGGGCATATCAGGAACGGTATGCTCCTTCAGTATGTGAGGAGGCGGACTCCAGTAGTGGAGCCAGAGCGTCCACCGTCTACATCGGCTAGAGGTGACCCTGGATCGGGGCACCGTTTGATTATCCATTGATTGCCTGATTAAAATAACGATGAACAAGTTGTAAACCTCTCACTAACGCGGTTAAATCATTTACACATGTGAGCGATCGCGCAGGATCCATAGGCATGCTCTGAATGACTACCAACTGCGTTATAGTAAGATTTTACGCTTTAACATCTTCATTTTGCTTTTTGCTTTGATTTTGATTTGAACATTTAAATTCTGCCTGTTTGGACATTTCTGCTGTAAGGTTCATATGATTATTGCTTTAATATTTACAATTCTTCTACTTGTATGCCCGTTGGATCGCAAACGGTCCGCGAGCACCTCTTGCATGGCAGTGAACTGCCGAAGTCTTTGATTCGGAAACTCCCCCAAACAATAACTCCGGCACTGATAATATTAAGCCCCCCCACCCCCCCGGGCACACACATTCGCCTCGAACGGCACCCGACCTCGAACGGTCACAACTCGCCTCGAACGGCACCCGACCTCGAACAGTCACAACTCGCCCCGAACGGCACAACTGACCTCACCTCAAATGGCTCGATCCCGACGATCGTCATTTGAAGTTAGGCGCTTGACCATGAACTGTCGCACTTCATCTCAAATATCTCAATCCCGAACGGTCGTCATTTGAGGTCACATAAAACTGTAAATTCCTTTGCAGGACATCAACAGGATATGAACATCCAGCTAATGGCATTACAAAACACGCCTTCCTATCACAAGGCATGTTTGGGGGGGGAAAGTGTTATCCCATTTTTTGGTCAAAACTAGAATATCAAAAAATTGGCAAGGAATGATGGATGTCGGGATTGGAAATCGATTGGAATTAAGGCTACGGTCGATATTATCAAAATTTGGTCGAGTTTCGATCGGGACGAAATTGATTGGAAATGATGATAAGGACTAGGAAATGCTATGTTTCAATTTTCAAGATAATCGGAGTTCGTATGAAGGAGATATGATATGATGGGCACGTTTTTACGTACTACCGGTCCAAAACAATGCCAGTCCAAGCTCCATCTCCAAACAATGCCGGTCTAAAGCGTAGCCGAACCAGGCTCCATCCACTCACCACCGAACCATATGTCACTCCCTACATGCCGAACCAAATGCCACTCCACTACATGCCGAACCAAATGCCACTCCACTACAGGCCGAACCAAATGCCACTCCAACACTTGCCGAACCAAACACCTACCGGTCCAACACCTGCCGAACCAACCATCTTCCCCTACTCACTACCGGACCGGAGCTGCTGAACCAACCCACTCTCCAATCACTACCGGTCCAATCAACACTCCACTCACCGCCGAACCATGGCCTTGCCGAACCAGCACTGCCAGGCCAGATTGCTTCAGCCTAGGCCCACCAGCAGCTATATACATCCAAGACCCCTGCCCCCAGCCTCACTCTATAAATAGAGGGGCAGGGGTACAACAAGGGGGGAGAAGTTTGAGAGCTCAAGCACGGATAGAACTTTCAAACAACTTTCAGTTACTTGTAATCAAAGCTTTGTACTTGTAATCTGAAGAGAAAAGGGGAATAACATATAAAGTGGACGTAGGCACGTTCTGGTCGAACCACTATAAATCTGTGTGTCTTTTACAGTTTAGTCCCTACTTTTTATATATTTGCATAAATCACCCAAATCACTAAAAATAACATAAAATCAACTAACTCATACGACTTGGAGGTGTTTGCCCATTTTTTGTGCAAACATCTGATTTCGAAGTTCAACGATAAATGAAAAAAATGGATCATTCCATATAGAAAAATAGATATTTTCTATAATTCTAAACTCAATGGAATAGGGTTCAAGTCCTAATTCCATCATTTGAAGAAGTCATGTTACAATCAGCTTATTTCAAACTGATTTCAATTGAATTTTACTAAATTGATTTCTAGGCGTTTCGTTCCCGTTCGATCAAACGACAAGTCCGATCGCTATGACACTTAAAATCCTGCAATAATTCACCATTATGGACCTGATGAAATAGGTTTCGTCGAAATCCGAGTCAGTGGGCAAAATGGCTATTTCCACGTAAATTAAATAAATTAATATTAAATTAATTAAATCGCTTTTCAATTCAAATTTTATTACTTACAATTTCTATCATTTTAGATTACTTGGTCATTTATAACCCTTTACAACAAATTTCTATATCAATTTATTATTTAATATTTCACAGTTTACACTTTTTATTTTCAATTTAAATAAATTAAGTAATTATAAATTAAATTTCCAATAAATTCGTTTATTTGGTTTTCAGCCCTTTTATTCAACCAATTATCAACTTATGGATATAATTATCATGGTTTATATCTTATTACACTATTATTTTCCAATTTCATCTTCATTTCAATTAGCGTAATATTTAATTTCATTTAATTTTAATAAATGCATTTATTATAGCCTAAATTCTAATAAATTGATGAGGCTTGATTTCAATTCTTTTTATTCACTCAATTATCATATACTGCATAAAATTTTCATTGGTTCCATCTTATTGAATTAACATTCTTTAATTGTCATTTTAATCAACATTAATTGCACTAATTTAGTGAATTAATTGCAACTGATTTCAAATTAAATCTAACGAACTAAATAAATAGGTAACTCATACCAATTGTTACCATTTAGCTTTAATTACATTTCTAAGATTATTACTTATCAACAAATGTTATAATTGCTTATATAACACTGATTTTATTCAATTATCGTTTACTATATATTATTTCATTTGTAAATTTCAACATCTGCATTTGTTTTTCTTATATTTAATTTATAACCAAGTATAACCGTTGAATCATTTCAATTATTTGGAATTTCATTCAACATGTTGATAATTAAGTTGAATTAATATTATTACATAATTCTAGTTATTATTTCCCTTAATAAATTACAAATTTTTATTTCTTCCAATATTCAATCATAGAGTCTAATTAAATTAACTATCTATAATTATCAAAAATTTATGGGTCATTGCACTTTCCACCACTCAAAACTTTTCATCCTTGAAAAGGAAAAGTAGGGAAGATAAGGAATTAAGTAATCAATATATCTTATTCGAATATTAAATTAATATGCAATCAATTTACGAAATTGGGTAATTTAAATAAAATGTATCAATTTATAACAATGAAATCCATTTATACTCAAATTAGTAAAGTTTGGAAACATTTCACAAAAAATTTCTATGTCCGAAATTAACAGAAAATTACAACAGAGTCTCCTTTGTATGGATAGGCTCGGGAGAAATAATAATATCAATAAATCATATATATCAAATATTTCAAAATAATATGCATCCCAACAACAGGAAAACAATATAATATTGCTAGAAAACCGTAATCCGAGAATGTACCTATTTATCGGGCAAATAACGCTTATTTTATAAAACCAAAAGCAGTTGCAATTGCTTCCTATTCCACTTATATATCCAAAGAAGTTAGTAATTATATAGAAGTGTAATATTTAGGCTGTTTCAACTAATAACAAAATAAATCAACGCAACATAACAATATTCAATTGTAAACAACATACAACAAGCACATGCAATAGAACCATACAATCAAAACAAATGGGTTGTTCAGGTTTAGACACTTTTAATCGTATAGAATGAAAAATAAACTATTAAGTATACCATCTACTCTACATTCTTAGATAAAACTCAACAAATTATTTATACATCCAAATAATTAGAAGTATCCTTTCCCAAACAACTCACAAACCAATACAAATAAAGAATCCAATAATATTTATGTTTATTCTTATTAATTTCTTTTTATATCATCGCTGTTCAAAATTTCATCCATGCAACAATTATTTTCTTCAATTTACATTTATTTATTAAAAATTTCAATTTCCGTTCACTCATATAATCCTTAATGCCATTTATTACGTTCATTTTTTTACATAGGTTATTTGTATGTTCTTACATATGTTACAATACTAAAGTATATAAACATTTGCAAATCAATTCTTAAATACTATATGGGTTTCTGTATAAATAATTTCACGTCCATTCGATACTTATTTTCAATTACTTTCATTCGTTACTTACAAAATTCATTTTTTTTCTTTTATTTATTCATATAATGTCAATTTCTTTTCATTTATTTATGTTCATTTCTCACATAAGTTATTTCCATTCAATTGTCTATAATAACCAATGAATTCGTTATTCGAGTATTACATGCATTTTATTGTGGTTTAGTTCGTATTTATTAATTTGTGTACTTGATTTCCTTAAGACATTAATATTCGTTCTCAACTTTCTTGCTTACTTATTTACATTCATTCCCATATAGAGTGTCATTGAATATTAATTCTATTTTCTAAGTCATTTCAACAATTTCTGAAGTTATAATCATTTAATTTATTATAGTGTCCATTTTTCTATTCATTTCTGTTACAAATGGCTTCTATCATTAACTTAGGTTTGTAATCATCTATTTACAGTATTCATCATTTCTACTTAATTTAGTTACAAATAACTTCAAACATTTACTTACGTTTATAATCATTAAATTTAATATATTCATGTCAATTCAATTACTTAGCATATCAATTCATTAACTTAAGTTTATAATTATTTACTTACAATACTTACTTTCTATTACATTTTATTATAGTAACATCTCGATTATAATCTAAGTTTATAACAACTATAATATCAAGGTTCTTATTTATAAAAGGATTTCATTGAACACTTTCATTACTTTAAGTTTTACTTGTATAATATTACATTACATTTTCTTCCTAAATATTTCAAATTAAATCTTTTGTTAAGTCATATATATGTTTTAAAGAATGCAATTGGATATTACCCAAGTTATCATATTTATTTTATTTAACAAAATGTTCAATAGTTATCATTTCTCATTTCATATCCTTTGGTTTTACAGGTTAAAAATTTCAAATTTCTTGTATATTTCATTTATAACTTAGCATTCAATTTTATTAATTTCATTTTAGAAGTTCCAATTACTAAACAGTTAAAGTTTCATTTCATAACAACAATTTGAAATCTCTAATTCATAGAAATTTAAGAACTAAATGTCGGGTTCCTTTTTCAAATCATTTAAAATAATATGTATATATAACCATATCCATTATATATATCAAATCATATATAAAATTTAAAATTTATTTTTGTTTATCAAATAAATCTGTAGTAAAACTACTAGAACAGTCTTTCCATTTTGACACTCGAAAATGAATGTCGACAATGCATGCACTCACACCGAAATTATTTTTCAGTGACAGAAAGGGGAGTACAGAACTTATTTCTATGTAGAATTTACTTTATAACATTTCCTTCAAGTAATATTAAAATATTTATATCAGAAAACATTTCCAAATAATACAAATATTATATTCCAAAATCTTCACAAATTTTTTTTCCAAAAATCCAAGAAATCAGGTTCTTCAAATTTCAGTTTATATTCATTTTATTTGTAAATGTCATTTTTCAATCAATACCTATAAATTTCACTACCTAACAAATAACTATATTACAACCAAATATATCATTTATAAAATTTACTATTTTATATACTAAAATATAATAGGCAAATTTATTTTATTTGCCTATGTTTCAAAACAAATATTGTGTCGGTCTGTCCTGTTAAGCATTTAGAAATGCCTATCGATGTCATCGCGTCCTATGTACTGACCTGAATTTATCAATACAAAACGGAACAAATTAACATAATATAAATATATTTTATAACAGTAACAAATACGCTCTCTCATATATATATATATACTTAGCGACTCATTCTTGTGCATTGCTATCCTATTTTATATGAGTCAGACCCCACAAAGCTAAGGTTGTCGCAGCGATTCATTCTAGGATATTGCTATCCTATTTTATATGAGTCAAACCCCACAAAGCTAAGGTTATCGCTAAATCAAAGCTCTGATACCAACTATAACGACCTACCTTTTTGGTTCTTTTAGGCAGACACACATGTAAAACTCAAAGCATTCAAAAGGGCAGATTATTATGAGGTAAATAAGAAAAGAGAAAGGAGTATAACAATTACAGAATCACACGGCGAAATGACAAAATATATTAATCAAATAATAGTTCATGAAGCTGTATCATAAATACATTTGATGATTCTTTACAGCACAAACATCAGAGGTACATAAAAAAGAATAAATAAATGCAGTGGAACAACATGATGTAGTGGAATACATATAATAAATAGTGGTAGTATGACTCTTCATCTTTGTCCTCCAGAAATAAGGTCTTCAACCCTGAAATGCTTAGGTTGACCAAAGCGAATTGAAAAGACAAAACACTCGAATCAGAACTAAAAGATCTTATGTAAATGAAATCAACGGTAAATATGAGTGTAACGATTTCAGAGATATTTACGGGGGTTGACATCTCTTATGCATTGTCTAACATGGGTGGAGTAACTTAAGAACATTCGGTATCCACATCTCCTAAAGATCCGTTAAACTATCTACTATGTAGTACAATACGCTATTACAATATGTCTACAGTAAAGTAAAAGTATTAAAATAGAGTTAAGGCATTACCCATATCCCCCTTAACATATTTTGTATATTTCCATAGTCTATACAGTACCTTAAGCTCCTTTGTAAACTGGAGGCTTACCCAAAGGGTACCCTATGGTATGGTACAAAACAAACTCGTAGAAGGCGCTCAAAGGCATGTGAACATGGCACTCGAAGCATTGCTACGGTAAATATACCAATTGCGTATCCGGACTTTTGGTAATGCATAGCAGCTACAACTGTCCACCTCGGACACATTCTGAAATCAAAAATCAAGGGTGGCCACCAAATCAGTCATAAAGTAATAGAATGGTATCGAAGAAATGTGCCCGATCGGAGGTGCGACCTAACTTGGCCGGGCTTGGCTCCTATTTTAGTCACATCTATGCTGACTCACGAGAATCAGGGTCACGTCATACCTTACATAGAAATTGTTCGCCAAACCATCCTACTTCATTTTTAGAATCTCCACCACGTACACAGTTGTTAAAGTAGTTTTCGGTATTGGCAGAGAGTATGATAATATCCGATCCCCATCAATTTAACAACTAAACGATTATTTCACACCGGATGGTTCTTTTACATTTCAAATGTCCATTCACAATTTATATCCAAAATACCATATTCTCAAAACCATTTCACTTTCAAAATTATATTCACTTTCAAAATCAAATCATTTTCGAAATCGTATTTCCCTTAAAAAATCGTAATTTCAAAATAGTTAAAACCCTCATTTCAAAACTTCATATTTACTCAAAGTATTTATGAAAATCCAAATTTAGGTTATAACACCATTTAACCTTATTCGTTTGTAAATCAAGGATTTTGAATATATATACTTCAACTTTACTTAGTCTGAAAATTTGGAAAACAGTTTAAGTGGTTATAATTAGTTTAAATAGTTATAATTAGTTAAAATAAAATTTCAAATAGTTAAAATGCTCTAAAATAGTTTAATATTGATTAAAATTATTTTTCTTGATTTATGACAGTTAAATAGATTTTCATATAGATTGAATATAATTAAAATAGATTAAATTGCTTTAAAATAAATTAATTAGATTTAAAATAAGTTAAATGGGTTAATTAGTTTCAGAAAAAAATTAATTGGTTTAAAATAGGTTAAAATGACGTAATTGAGTTAATATAAGTTAAACTAGTTTAATAATTTGAAAATCTTTATAATTAAAAATTTTAAATGACATATTTTCAAACAGTTTATAATAAAATATGAACTTGGAATTAATATCAATTTAAACTATTTGTTTCATTTTAACAGATCTGAACCATTTCGATTTACCAATCAACAAATCCAATTGCTACTCTTTTAATTCAAAATTTAAATAAACTATTAAATTCTATATTGATTTCAATCCATGTTAGAAATATCAACTCAACTTGTTCCAATTTCAATACATTTTAGATTTGTATTTCAAACAACCCAAATAACTCAATTCTGACAAATTTCACTTATATCTCAAATTCGACCTTAACATTTCAACTTAATTTCTTAAGCAATTCCTTTCAAATCAATTCACATTTCCATATAAAACATGATTTTTCAACAATAATTCAATTTATATAAATCAAATTTTATTTCAAAAATATCTTTTAATTAAATTCAAAAATTAATAATTTTAAAATCATTTAGTTTAACCAATTCGGTGTTTGTATATAATTCTCTACCTTAGGGTCAACGATATGGATATTTATCATTTTAATCCGCAATTTAAATTTTGACAGTTATATATCATTTCAAACCGCAATCTCGAATTTTACAAAAGTCCATAAAATCGCTCGAGTCTATCATTTCAACTCATAACGATTTTCCCTAATCTATAGATCGTTTGGGTATATATCATTTCAACCCATAGGGAACTTGAAATATTATAGCAATATAAAATACAATATCCATTCATCTAATATCAGCAAATCAAAAATACATCACAATCATCATCTGAATCAATAAATGAACATCAATAGACAATTGAAAAGAAACAAAGGTACTAAATTAACAATTTAATTTAATATTAAATTAAACGACGATTAAATGCAATAAAAGTTGAATTTAACTAGAATGACAATTTAAACATACCAAACATCAATAAATAAATTCCAAATCACATCATGAGTTTAATTTAAGTAACAAAAGATAATTTGGTAATTGTACGTGGGATAAAACACCCGCCTTTGAATTTCAAATCGATTTGAAATTCAAATAAAGCATAAATTTCAATAATCTCAGCATTTTTCCAGACCAGAGTCAAAATGTCCGGAATTTCAAAACGATCCTAGCTGAACAAACCGTGTGTGAAATCATACCCCGTATGCAAAAGTTATTAACATTTGAACTTTTTACAATTTAAATTAGAAATATAAAATATTAAATAAGGCTTACACGTCACCTTCCATCCCCCTCACGCTCATTTGAATAGAAGCTTCATCCAACCTTAAACCTAAAACGCGTTAAGCCGCCGCCGTCTAGGGTCTCCGCCCCTTCGCCACAACTCGCGCAGCTCATCATGACCTCCCTGAGCCTCGCGACCACCCTACCAGCCATCACCATCGCGCTAAACCCTAGCTACCACCATACTTTAGAAATCCAAATCGAAGTTTTACGCCAAATCCAACCGTCAACTCGCTAAACCAACCACACAGATGCACTCCCGTCGGTCCTCTCTACAAAACTACACCTTCGAACCGATGATCCATCACAGTTGATCAAACCCCAGAGAACGACCGAGATTAAATTGCCCAGTTCTTGCCACATAACAACCAGGTCAAAAAAAGAACAAAAAATTTAACTTGCGCTCATCGAGAGCTTCAAATCTATATATAATTCGATATGGTTTGAGGTGTTTTAATTTTTGAATTGAATTTGAAATTGAATTGAGGGTGTTTGGTTTTGGTTTGTCTACCATTGGAATGAGAAGTTGAGAAGGAACTATACATATAGACAATGGAATAACAAATAACTAGGATTTATAACGGGCTATTTATTGGCAGATTAGAAATAGAAATGAACGGATCAGATCTGATTTGGAAGTTCAACATTAAACGACCTGAAAGCCTATTTTGTTCCCGAAACGAAAATGGATCATCCTACATATCAAAATAATGATTTCGCTAATTTTAAACTCAATGGAACAGGTTTAAAGTCTTAATACAATCACATGAAGTAGTTATGTTACAATCAACCTATTCCAAATTGATTTCAATTGAATTTAATTAAATTGATTTCTAGGTGTTTCGAGCCTATTCGATCAAACGACAAGTCCGATCGCTATGACACTTAAAATCCAACAATAATTCACCGTAACGGATCCGATGAAACTAGTTTCGTCGAAATCCGAGTCAGTGGCCAAAATGGCTATTTCCACGTAAATTAATATTAAATTAAATAAATTTTATTACTTACAATTTTTATCATTTTAGATTACTTAGTCATTTATAATCCTTTATAATAAATTTCTATATCAATTTGTTATTGAATATTTCACAATTTACAATGTTTATTTTCAATTTCAATAAATTCTGTAATTATAAATTAAATTTCCAATAAATTCGTTTATTTGGTTTTCCATCCTGTTATTCAACCAATTATCAACTTACGGATATAATTATCATGGTTTATATCTTATTACATTCAATTTCATCTTAATTTCAATTAGCGTAATATTTAATTTCATTTAATTTAATAAATCCATTTATTATACCTAAATTCTAATAAATTGATCAGGCTTGATTTCAATTCTTTTTATTCACTCAATTATCATATTCTGCATAAAATTTTCATTGGTTACATCTTATTGAATTAACATTCTTCAAATGTCGATTTAATCTATATTAATCGCGCCAATCAGTGAATTAACTGAAATTGATTTCAAATTAAATCTAACGAACTAAATAAATAGGTAACTCATAACAATTGCTACCATTTACCTTTAATTACCTTTATAAGTTTATTACTTACCAATAAATGTTACAGTTGCTCACGTAACACTGATTTTATTCAATTATCATTTACGGTATATTATTTCATTAGTTAACTTCAACATCTACATTTGTTTATCTTATATTTAATTTATAACCAAGTTTAAGCTTTAACAATTGATTGGAATTTCATTCAACTTGTTAATAATTAACTAGAATTAACATTACTACATAATTCTGGTTATTATTTCCCTTAATAAATCACAAATTTTTATTTCTTCCAATATTTAATCACAGAATCTAATTAAATTAAATATTTTTAATTATCGAAAATTTATGGGTCGTTACACCAACTCCAAGCAAGCACCGAACCAAAGTTTTGTTTCGATCACCCGACTGACTCCAAGCAGACTCCAAGCAAGCACTGAACTAAAGTTTTGGTTCGGTAATCCAACCGATTCCAAGAAGACTCCAGTTTTTCAGGGCTTAACGGCAAGCAAGCACGGAACCAAAGTTTTAGTTCGTTCATCGAGCCGACTCCGAGCAGACTCGAGATTTTAAAGCTCGGACACCAAGCAAGTGCCGAACCAATGTTTTGGTTCGGTAATCCAACCAACTCCAAGTAGACTCTAGAATTTAAGACCCGACTCCAAGCAGGCGCCAACTAAAGTTTTGTTCGGTCGTCGTACGACTAAAAGTAGACGGGGGGTTTTCATGCCCCGACTCCAACACAAGCGCCGAACCAAATTTTTGGTTCGATCAGGGATCTTGTCTTGCTGTTGGACTAATGACCTTGAATGGCGGTAGATCGTCTCGTTATCGGCCCCATGAGACGATGGTGGACAAATCTTAGGATGATCATATCTCTCAATCCGTAGCCCAGATTGAGATGGGATTTCAACCTATGTCCATATCTTGATCTTAATAATACCTACAAATAGTTTGAGCCTGTTCCTAAACAATAATGATTTTTCACCTGACTACTCATATTCGCCATGGAGTGGCCAAAAATGCCCACAACATTTGCCCCCCAAAGCATACTTTCATGAATATAAAGTGTGTGCTTTGTTTAATGCAAGATTGTCTTCTTAGTCTTGCAATGGTTATTTTGTCTGAATATCTATATATCATCACTGCCCATGATTTTTCGATGAGCCACCTTTCACTAGTTTGATGTAGGACTTTGTTCGTTCTAAGGAGGACTTGCTAAATTTTTAAACCGTCTTTGATTAGCCTTCATCCAATAGGATGCTATTTTTCTTAGACTTTCGGTTTCCTACGTCAAGGCTTCATATAGTATGCAGACCAAATAATGTATACTTTTCATTATTGACTTTGGATCTGTGATATGGTACATAGGTTATGTTCATCGTGTGGTTGAGTCAAGCTATCTTGACTATCTCATATGATCGCCAATTTTTTGTATTCTCTACTTTTCTCCACTCTTGTGCACGTTTTGACAAGATCAATCATTGATGAATTTGATAGAGTAAGAATCTCTATTGAAGGATCTTTGTATTTAAGAGCTGATGCAGAGTGTTATTGAGTGAATGTCGGATATGACTTCCCTAGCCCATGTCTTGTATCTTTTGTTTGGACGTTTGTACAAAGATATGTATATTTTGCATAAATTCTGGTTAGAATCCTTATACCTGATAAGGTGTAATTGGTTTGTGCAGCTTACAGTCTAGCAAAGTGATAACCAATTTTACCAACTTCTTCAATTGCTTGGTTTGATAATTCTCAGTGTACTTATACAGATTGTTGCTGGTAATTTTTGATTGATATGTGTTGGATTATAGAGAAGCTTGGTGAAGGAGCAAGGATGGACATCGTGGAGTTTAGTGGACTAAATAAATTTGGTTCGAGAGTGGAAGATGATAGCCAAACCACTTTGTTTGGTACGTGAAAAGAGGCCGGACCATGGTGTAAAAAGGTTCGGATGAATGTGTTGGTAGGTTACATGGTCTAAGGTCGAAACAATTATCCGGTGCGCTACCTATGCCAATCATAAGCTTGTGTTTGGTGCCTAGCAATTGTGACCGAGTCAAAATTATTGTTTGGCACTAACACAGGACTATAACTAAGTCAATCTTTGAGAGAACGACATGGCTTTTCTGTTAAGGGTCTACAAGGAATTGTCCATACAAGGAGTACTTCATTATTCTCTTGCAAAGTCATGGTCATGGCAAAATATGAGTTATGGATGGCTCGATTGGAAAGCATACTTTGATTGTGGGTAAGAATTATTCATTATTGCTGGTTTGAGTTATGCCAAGTGTTAATGTTGGATGCTCCCAGTTTTTGGTGTTTAGTGGAGTAATCTTTGGATATTGGAAACCTTGATTAGTATTGGTTTATTATTTCTTATTGATCAGGTTGAATCAATCTTTTAATTCAAATGTCCCTTTGGCTTTGGCGGTAAAGAATCGTCCTATTCTATTGACTTTACCTACAAGTTTAGGCTCCTTTCATGCCTATTGTAGTCAAGGACTTTCAACCATGCCTTAGAATTAGTTGCAGACTATTAATACATTTTTATTTGAAATTTTAACATAGATATGTGTTAGAGTCATCCAGCATATCCTCGGGTTTGATTTATTAAGTAAAGGTATCAATCTTTTTGTGTTAAAATAGACATTGATATGAATTAATTACATTCGGAATAGTAGAGATCGAATCATTTCTACTTACAGAGGCCCTTATTATTCGAAATGATTCCTTATTAATAAGGTTTAAAGAGTAATTTTTGGGATGTTGCAGTCCCCAAATACTCATTACATCTTCCAGAGCACCGTCTATAGAGTTTGTCAAAAGTCGGCTAGGAGTGCTCATTATTTGTCTAGGTTTTCCCCCAATATAGTGCACTTTATTCATTCTCACATCATGCTGTCTTATATCATGAATATGTTTTAAACTTGTGAACTTAAGGTCATGATTCCAATGTGCTATTACCAAGCTGAGTGGTAGTGTATGTGTATAATCAAGAGGTGAGGTGGTGCTATGCCCCTAAGTATTTTTCATCGAATTTAGCTTATCTCACAAAAGTTTGTCATACCTTTTCATCGAATTTTTCTCAAGTTCCATAAGCGTGCTCAAATTTGGGAGAATCCTTACAGTTTCTGGAGCGAATTTGGTTGGAAGGGATATTCTAAATCTTGTGGCAATGTTGGATTGATGCTCCACTATCTCTAATGGAGTTGAGTCGATACTCCATTTCCTTTGGTGGAATTGAAGCGAATGAATATCCTGCGGTGGTTGGTAGAGTAGAATTCATATTTCTACTATCTATACGCAGTGCCACAAGATTAAAAGAAATTGTTAGAAACTTCTAGTTTAAGTACAACAAACTATATTCTCCGTCAAAATATTCCTTCTAAACTTAAGATTCGTGGCACGTAATTTACTTTGACTAATTGTGGATTATGGTGACATATGGATTGTCTGCCCAACATTTGTTCCAAGGGAGTGAAAATTTGCGAATGCCTTACTTAAGAATTAGAGCCAAGATTCACACATAGTAACTACCCTCATTATGGCATGTATTATGAGTATTATTCGATTTACTTTGGCCCATCTAACGTGGGTGTCGATCGTTAACAACGAATTATCCCTAGCTACAGCGATGCCTTAATCATGGGATTTATTATGTATTCGCAGTTGTCGGCGATCCGAATGCTAATAATAAACTGCCTAAGCTATAATTGTGCCTAATCCATGGCTTATAGTCATTTTATCATGGCGGCTGAGGGGCCGATTGTCAGCAATGAACCACCCAGGCTATATTTGTGCCCTTAGTCATGGTCATATTGCTTTTGCCACTACCGACGAGAGCTTGCGATTGATCGCAATTGGAAAAATATTAGACAAACAATAGAGCAAAACGTCAATTGTTACAGTAGTTTGGACAGAATATGCCTACATCCACTGTCTTCCTTTTATATCTTCGAGTGATACATGCTTTGTACAAGCTGAGAGAAATAATGGCGGAGATGCTGGGGACTCCTTCCTTCCCAAACACCTTTTCTGTCAATTGTCAACGAAATGTAAGCTCCGTTGTGGAGATCCCTATGAACAACAAATGGTCCTTCCCAAACTAGATCTGTTGTGGTTGGATGGGGAGAGACTTGCTTGAGAACAATGTCTCGCTCTTGTAATGCTTGGGGCTTCACCTTAGACTTTTGTTGTTTTGCCCCTTTTTGCCTATTAGCGACGGTCTTGAGAGCGACGTTATTCCTTCTTTCTTCAATCTGGTCTAAGGACATGCTAAGAAGCTCCTCGTTTTCTTTCGAATTATATTGCGTCCTACGGTGTGAAGGGATAACTATTTTGAACAGAAGCATGGACTCGGCCCCACATGCTTAGAGCAAATTGAATATGTCCTATTGTTGTTTTGCAGGAGGCTTGGTAGGCCCACAGTGATGCGGGTAGTTCGTCAACCCACATAACTTTGGATTTATCTAGTTTTTCCTTAATTAGTGTTTACAAAACTTTGTTGATAGCTTCAACCTGCCCATTGTCCTAGGGCAACTCCTGTCTTGAGTAAATCCATGTTAGGCTTCGAATACATTTATTCTTTTAGTTACTCATGCAAATTTGTGCTCGGATGCCTGATTGGTATGTCATTACCAAGGGAAGTGGTAGTCGTTAGCAGTGAACTGCTCAGGCTAGCGCCCTTAGTCACAGCTATCTTATTTTCACTGCTGCCAAAACATGCTTGTGATCTGGGTTGTTAATCACAAAAGAAATAGTGGTTATAATAGCATAGTTGTTAGGTGAATATAACTGCATATGTGTTAGGTGAATACAACTGCATATGTGTTAAGTGAATATAACTGCATATGTGTTAAGCAAATGCAGTAGTCTATTGTCTCGGTCAAAGGGAAAGAGTAGTTTATACCAAACCCGCCGCTTCGAATGAAGCGCCAAGTACTAGGTCGTGTAGTATGCCTGGTTTAAGATGTTCTCTTGGATTGGAATTCTTGCTCTTCTGTTGCGGGCCAAATATGTTGGAATTGCTGAAGCTCGATCTTTCAAAGCCTTTTTGTATAAACTATTAAGTCATCAAAGTTGTCGATAGATGTTGATTCCATCGCGTCCTCTTCCTTACCCTTTGAGGTAACACCACACTCAAATGGATGGCTTCTCTCCGATCATTGATCGTTCGAGCTCTAGAGGCAGAGAGTTATATCTCATCAATTTTGTTATAGCATTTTGCACTGCAAGATTTGCTAGCGTCCCTGAGTGACCATCTATCTAAAATCCTGACAGTGATTTTTCTCATATTTATGTACCTTGCTGACCCAAAGGAGAGGTCAGACATAGTTGTAGGGGTTAGTTTGATTTATTTCTTTGTTTCGTGTAGCATGTAAGCACCCTTGGGTCGATCAACACATGCAACGGATTTACGAATCCTTTCTTTACCTTTTTCCATGGATGGAGATCCAAGAGTAGATGGTAGAGCCCTGTAATGGCTTAACATTGATTAGAATGAAAGAAAAGTAATTATATAGTAACTCCTTTGTGCCCCCCATTTATCATCAAGTGTGGAGATCTTGGCAACTGTCTAGGGGGTCGGGTTAGCCCCTTATAAAGGTTTGTAGTATGCACTCAAAAGTTTTTTTTAGATGGTGGACTAGTAAATCTTGTTCTTATCTCCTTCCCTTTTCATATTTGTTGAACATATCCCTAGGTAAGGAGAGCTATTGACATTATTTGAATCATGTTTGGTACGTGTTGGATTGGTGATGCCTTCGTGCATGATAGGAGTGATGAAGTGTTGTGCTTGTCATATCTAGACTTTGAGTATACAATCGTCATGACTTCAGTCTTCAAGTTGTGATATTTCAATCCATCAGTGGGATCCCAATTGTAGTACTTTGATTTGATGATGGATGGAAAAAGGGCTGTGCTTGGGTTCATTTGGTTATGTGGAATGCCCTATTTTTTCTTTAGACTTGGACTTTACATGTATTATGACGTTGAGGTCGAATACTTCTGTCTGCCCTAAGAATGTCAAGAGTTTATCCACCAAAGCTTTATGTTAAGCAATGAAGTGTTTACTAATTTCAATCACAACCATGTCGAATTTACGTTAGATAATTTTAGGACCAGGAGGTAATTGGACTAGTCTTCCCGCTTCACATCTGGATAGTCGTTACATTCTTTGCAATGGAGTTTGTCACTTTAGGCGGCATATCGGGAAGTTGTTCTCCTTTCCGTCATGGAGAGTTTGTACTTTTCAAGAGAGATAATTAAATTTTTGAAAAGGATTAGGAGGTTTTGTAGCTTGCGAAAGGTTGATGGTCCAGCTCTTAAAATAAAGAGAGAATCTTGAGATAGGGGTATAACTTCTCAATATGAGAAATGGTGATTACAAACTTGAAAGACGAAAAAGTGAAAAACTCCAATTTCAAAGAAACAATGACTTTAGATCAGGAGAAAGGATTTTGAGCTTGGAGGGAGAAAAGGATTTTCTTAGAACCATAATTTTATAATTTACTATGGGAATAGATACCTCTTATACAAAAGCGGAAGATAGTTTTTTTATGCTAAAGAAGCAACGCTTTCAGACAGAAAGAGAATAAGATTTTAGTGATTTTAGATCTAAAAAATTACTAAGTGTTTCTTTTAGTCAAAACAGTTTTTTATCTAAAATGATAAAAAGAAGATAGAATGATTTCAGATCTAAGAAATAAATACATGTTTCTTTTAGGTTGAGAAACAGTGTTTGCCGATCTAAAAGAAGATATAGTGATTTCAGATCTAAGAAGTGAATATATGTTTCTTGTTGGTTAAGGAGCAGTGTTTGTAAATCTGAAATAAGAGAAGAAAGTTAGGATTATTTTTTCTTGTCTTTAAGGAATAGTGATTGCAGATCTGAAAAGAGGACTAGATTTTGTTAAAGTAACATTTTTAGATCTAGGCGATATAGAGTATTTAATCTAAGAAACAATGAACTCAAACTGCAAAAGTAAGAAAAAGAGAATCTCTCATGCCAAGGAGACATTGACTGTAGATCTAAAAATAAAAAGGTATAAATTTTATTCAAAAATGCAATTTTAGATCTGAAGACTAGGAACAGGTTTTTCTATGAAAGAAAATAATGATCTAGATCTAAACAGAGGGAAAAAAGGGGTCTCTTATGCCAAGAAACCATGTTTTTGGATTCCAAATGAGAAAAGAGAGGTGGCTTGGTTTTAGATCCAAAGAATGGGTGCATTTTTCTTTTTAGTCAAGGGACATGTGTTTGTGGATCCGAAATAGTAAAAAGTAATATCTAAGGATTTCAGATCTTGGAGATGACATTTTTTAGGATAATAGAAAGTGTCTATGGATAGTAAATGTAAGATCTAAAAGTGGACAAGAGAATTTCTCTATATTGTATAATTGGATGTATGGATCAGAAGAGAAAAGGTGGATTTTTTGTTTTATGTAAAACAGTCTGGGTAGATCTAAAAAGAAATGTAGATTTCAAACCTTAGAAAAGGGAAGGGAGTTTCCTAAGAAGAGAAACGATAATCTCTAGTCAAAAGAATAGAAAACATAGGTTTCAAAATAAAAAGAAGAGTAAAAGATAGAGAATTTCCATTTAAAAAATAAATGCTCAGCTCTTAGTGAAAGCACCAAAACGTTTGGACAAAAAATGGGCAAACACTCAAATCGTTGTTGTAAAGCTATAAATATTATTTGTAGTATAAAGCTATTTTTTGATGAAAATTAGATATGTATGTTTAAGGTAGAAAATAAGTAATTCGCAATAATGAATATGTAAAAGACTTAAATGTAAAAAGGCGTAGAATTTATAGTGGTTCGGGCTGAATGTGCCTACGTCCACTGTTCCTATTTTATTATCCCTTTTATTTCTGATTACAAGTACATGCTTTGAATATGAGTAAACATGCAATTAGAACTTAGATTCCCCCCCCCCCCCGAAGTTGTCTACCATTGTTTCTGAAAGCTTTGCTCTTTAGCATCCTCCCTTTTTATGATGCCATATGCTTGGTATTTATAGAATGATGATATGACGAGAGGCATTTGAGTGTATAGTATTTGGAATTTGGTTCAACCTTCCTTCCTCCAAGATTTGGTTCAACCTTCCTTACATGATTTTCAAGCTATCTGTGACACCCCACTTCGATACCCACGCTGGCAAAGAGTATTAATAGATAACACCGTCTGCTAACACGGAGAATACGGCTGGTTGGGAGCGACCATCTATAGTCTTGCTCTAACTATCTATTGAATACATCGACAATAACCATACTAACCCGGTCGGCATATCCAATGAATACTTAAAACAAAACCATAGGTGGTTGGAGGATCTATCAGAACAGAATACAACAACTCAAATGTAATATACATCACAGAACAGTGGATCATCATATACATATATTTACCGATACATAACAGAGTATGCAAAATAATACATGTCAAGTGGTATAATAGACCACAATATACAGACGAGTCAATAGAATACATATCAGAGTTACAACAAAAGGGACTACACAAAAAGCTTTAACAAAAAGGAACAAGCTGAATAGTCCATGCGGAAGCAAAATAGGCTAAGTCCAAAAGCACCTAACCTGAAACAACTCGGTCTGACCCGAGTATAAAATACACTGGTCAGTCTAGCTAAACAAATCAGTTAGATAAAGTGAACAACAATAAACCTGCAAGGTCACAAAGTATATCAAATATCTCTAAAAGAGATAACACAGTCATCTAACAAAAGGTGAATCATATAATAACAAAACAAGCCTCATATCATTGGAAACTCATAGAAACAAAGGATAGGAATATCCCAAAACAAGCCATAAAGGCAAACAACAAATACCAATAAGGTATACAAGTTCCACAAGGAAATCGCTACACATCATGCGGCTCAAAAAGTCCAACACCGAAAGGCGATACCAAGGGAATATACATATCAATGAAACATCATAAAATTTTCTCGAGCTCAGTACTGTATAAATAAGGATCCACGAGCCCGAAGACTCCAAACCCAATATCACCCATGCGGCTCATAACGACCAACATCAGAAGCGATACTAAAGGGCAACCCAATATCACCCATGCGGCTCATAACGACCAACATCGGAAGCGATACTAAAGGGCAACAAACCCGAAGGCACAAACCCGAAGGCACAAACCCGAAGGCAACGTACCCGAAGGCCACATACCCGAAGGCAACAAACCGTAGTGGTGAAGGTCCGAATGCCCAGTACTAGACACCACTAACTGGCGGAATGTGTCACAACTCTCGAAAAGGAATCCGAAAAGTGTTAACTTGCGTCCCATAACCACTCGTTCGCACTAAACGGTTTACTATCCGTCAGTCACTTTCACACTCAAAGTAGTACAAAGTTCACCTCATATCATTGGTAAACCAAACCCGAAGGTCAAACGATCCATCGAATAGGTCGGGGATTAATCGGAAGGATAAACGCACAGATTCATGGTCCGTGTTTTGCCCAACCATTTAATCACCCTTCCACTTCACTCGAAGTGCGAAATTGTGTATGTGCTTTTTAAATAGAATTTATGAATTGGAGAAGGAAACTTTTAATATGATTTAGAGGAATTATTTAAGAAAACCCGTGAATGAAGTCAAGAATAAGTTATCAAAGCCAAAGATGCAATGACAACCACTAAAAACCAACTTGAATCGATAAAATTTGGAAAACCAATCAAAATGAGCAAAATAGGCAAAACAGGGCAAATAGCATCAGGTCGGTCGGCCGGACTACAGGGTCGGTCGGCTGGCCAGATGCAGAAGATAAAAAAACTCGGGATAGCAGGTCGGTCGACCGGCTACAGTGCTCGGTCGGCCGAACTGCAAATTTCTGCAGTTTCTGCCCTTTCTCCCCTAAATGCAAACTCTTCCAAAACGCGATCGTTCAAGCATTGAACCTAAGGAGCCTTAGCCAATCGATACCCCAGCTTCATTAGCTCTCCGATTCACCACCAAAAACATGTTCAAACATCAAAGTTAGGATCTTTAAAGAATTGAACCCAACACTAAAAATTTGGATATTCTCCAATACAATCCAAACCAAAAGCAAGTGCATATGAACATGGTGTTAGGAATTCATACCCAACCTCAATGATATCAAGAGAAGTAGATGTGAGTTCAAAACTCACCTTAACCCAAAACAAAGAAGATGAAGGAGCTCAAACACAAGAAGAAGACCAACTAAACTCTACTACAACTCAACAAGCTTCAATCTAAGATCAAACAAGCATTTTCCTAAATTAGGTTTAGGAAAACTTTCTGAAATTGAAGGGAGAAAGAGATAGAGAAGATGAAGAGGAGCTTACCTATGTCTTCTCTATGAATTTGGAGCAAGAAATCAAGTTACAAAGGAGAAACTAGGGCTTGCAATTTCTATTTCTCTTTCCCTTCCACCATTTTCAGTTTTTCTTAAGCTTAAGAAATGAAATGAGGGTGAATGGATGAAGAGAGGGCTGAGTTAGGGTTTTAAACTAACAAATGGGCTGAACCCAAACCCAAAACCCAAATAGAAAAGTTGCAAAAATTCACAAACTCCAAACATATCAAAGATTATACTCAAAAAGATCGCTAACGCCATTTTGGAACCAATGGAGGTGGTTTCAAGTCCCAATTCGGCCGTTCGCAAAAAGTAACATTTTGGACCCAAAAGCCGACTAACGACGCTATATTTAAATAAATCATTTAAATATATAATCGTTAAATATGTGGGTTGTTACAGATCTCCCCTCCTAAAAAAATTGCATCCTCGCAATTCCTAGAGACGATATTTGTAACAACTACAAACATACAACATCAAAAGAAAAAGGAAATAAGCTTGAGATGAAAAGCCTACTCACCGTTCACAAGCTAAGATAGAAAACCCAGATAAGATCGCTCGATAAACTCTCTAGTTTCCCAAGTACAGTCATTGGGATTAGCGGACCATTGAACTTTAACGAGCGGCACGTCCTTGTTTCGAAGGTGTCTCACCTCCGTGTCAAGTACGCGAATAGGCTGCTGCACAATAGATAAGTCCGGTGAGATCTCAAGCTCAAGCAAATCAAGAGAATCAATAACAGAATCCGACTCCCGAAGACACTTCCGAAGTTGAGAGACGTGAAACACGTCATGAATGCCAGATAAATGAGCTGGAAGTGAAACTCTAAAAGCCAAAGGGCCAATACGTTCAGTAATAGAAAATGGTCCTATAAAGCGAGGAGCCAATTTCCCAGTCGTACTGAAACGCATAACCCCCTTCGAAGGAGAAACACGAATAAAAAAAAGATCACCGATCGAGAACTCGAGAGGCTTCCTACGGCTATCCGCGTAGGATTTTTTGGCGACTCTGTGCCTCTTTCATTCTCAACCGGATAAGATCAATCTTCTCGGAAGAATCATCAACAAAATCCGGGCCAAGAATAAGCTTCTCCCCAGATTCCAACCAACAAGAAGGTGATCGACATGGCCTTCCATTTAAAGCTTCGAAAGGAGCCATACCGATACTAGATTGAAAACTATTGTTGTAGGAGAACTCTACAAGAGGTAGATGATCCTCCCAACTACCACCGAAATCAAAAATACAAACACGGAGAAGATATTTCAAGATACGATTCACCCGTTCAGTCTGTCCATCAGACTGCGGATGATAAGCTGTGCTAAAATTAAGCTTTGTTCCCAAAGCTTGCTGAAGACTCTTCCAAAAATGACTCGTGAATAAAGGATCACGGTCACTCACAATAGAACTAGGAACGCCGTGAAGTCTCACGATTTCCTTGACATACAACTTAGCCAAATGAGAAGCAGTCCTATTAGACTTAACAGGAACAAAATGAGCAGATTTAGTGAGGCGATCAACAATAACCCAGATGCTAGAATGGCCGGATCTCGAACGAGGTAGGCCGTCAATGAAATCCATTGAAATCTGATCCCATTTCCACAATGGAATCTCTAGAGGCTGAAGAAGACCCGAAGGACGCTGATGCTCGGCCTTAATACGTTGATAAGTTATGCAATTACTCACATAACTCGCTACATCGCGCTTCATGCCTTCCCAATAATAAAGGCGACGCATATCGGCACACATCTTACTACTACTAGGATGAATGGTATACTTAGAACGGTGACAATCATCAAGAATGTCATGCCTAAGCACAAAATCAGAAGGCACAAAAAGACGGTTCTTCTTGCGAAGAAAACCATGAGAATCAATGCTGAAATCCTACAACGCCTCATCACAGGATACAGACTCACAAAGCTGAATAAGATGCAACAAATCAGGATCACGCCGCTGGGCATCGGCAATACGATCCAACAAAATGGGTCGAGCTCCCAAACTAAGTAATAGAACAGGAGAATCAGAAGATGAACCTCGATCACGAATTTCACAAAAAGATAGATTCCCAAGAACATTCCATTCGGCAAGCATCATAGAAACAACAGTCGAATGTTTGCGACTAAGCGCATCAGCAACACGATTTCCCTTACCAGGGGTATACTGGATATCAAAGTCATAGGAAGCAAGAAACTCGAGCCAACGCTGTTGCCTCATATTGAGTTCCTTCTGAGTGAACAAATACTTCAAGGATTTATGATCGGTATAGAGGATGAAGCGCTCGCCCAACAAATAGTGTCACCAAATCTTCAAGGTGAAGACAATGGCGGCTAACTCAAGATCATGAGTGGCATAGCGAACTTCATTCGGACGCAGTTGCCTAGAAGCATAAGCAACTACCTGATCCTTCTGCATAAGAACAGCACCGAGACCACTACCACAAGCATCTGTGTAGACAACAAGATCATGATTCCCCTCAGGAACCACAAGAATAGGAGCATTAGTGAGAAGTTCCTTTAATGTCAGAAAGGAAGCTTCACACTTGTCAGACCAAATAAAACGAATGCCTTTCCGACTAAGGCTGGTGAGAGGAAGCACAACACGGGAAAAATCCTTAATGAATAGACAGTAATAACCCGCCAATCCAAGGAAACTACGAATCTCATGCTCATTCTCAGGCCTCTTCCAATTATGAATGGCTTCGATCTTTGAGGGATCGATAGAAATGCCATCGGAAGATTCAACATGGCCTAAGAACTTAACCTTATTCTCCCAAAAGTGGCACTTGGAGAATTTGGCTCTAAGCTGATGATGATGGAGAGTACTCAAGACAATTCTCAAGTGATTAGCATGCTCAGCTTCAGACTTAGAATAAACAAGGATGTCATCAATGAACATAAGGCGAACTTATCGAGATATTCCCGGAATACTCGATTCATGAGATCGACAAAGAAAGCAGGAGCGTTCGTCAAACCGAACGGCATAACGAGCCACTAAAAAGAACCATAATGAGTGCGGAAGGCGGTAAGAGGTATGCTATCCTCCGTGACTCATAATTGATGAAACCCGTGGCAAGGTCAAGCTGAGAAAAGAACTTAGCACCACTCAATAGATCGAACATATCATCGATCCAAGGCAATGGATACCTATTCTTGATGGTTAACTCGTTAAGCTTGCGATAGTCAATGCAAAGCCTAAGAGTTCCATCGGTCTTCTTCACAAAGACGACCGCGGATCCCCACGGAGAAAAACTGGACTGAATCAACTGCTTGGACTCAAGCTCTAAAAGCTGCTTCTTGAGCTCCTCATTTTCCTTTGTAGACATCCTCATAGGAGGACGACTAACTGGCTACGCGCCTGGAATGAGATCAATGCGGAACTCAATTGCCCGCTTGGGTGGCAAACCCGATACAGGCTCAAAAACATCAAAAAAGTCACAAGCAATAGGAATACGAGATATATCATCATCATCTCGCGATTCAAGAGAATATAAAGCCATCTTGGAATTATCCACATCCCAAAGAACAAGAGATTGCTGAGTAGGCGAATCCGGATGTCGAAGATATAAAATTCTCTCCGAACAAATAATCCTAGCATCATATCTCACTAGCCAGTCCATACCCAAAATCATATCAAATCCCAGACAAGAAATAACGTGTAGATTCGCACGAAAAGAAAAACCACATAAAACAATCTCAACATCATCACAAAGCATACAAAGGGTCGCGGATCCCCCAATAGGATTCGCAATCCTCAAAGAAGTAACCAAACAAGAAGCATCCAAAGATAAATCATCAACGAGCTTCTTCGATACGAAAGAATGTGAAGCACCCGTATCGAAAAGAACTCGAATACTATGACCATGAAATAAAATAAAACCATCCAAAATAGATGGAGATATACCTTTGGGTTGAGAATGACCTTTAGAAGCTTTAGCAGCATAAAGCTTGCTAGACTTGGCACTAGCCGAAATAGTAGGGCAAGCTGAAACATGATGACCTTCCTTCTTGCAATAGCGGCAGAAGAGAGGCTTAGGACAAGCTTGAATAATATGATCCGGAGAGCCACAATTGAAACACTTCCGAATGAAAGGTATTCCAGCAGATTGAGACTGAGAATTAGAACCCCCAGTCTTGTTCTTCTTGGAAGGAAAAGACATCTTCTGAAATGGAAACTGCTTCTTGTTGGGGTTCTTAGAAACCTCAACATCCTCACCACTATCACACTCCTTCTCGACAGCTTCGAGATGAAGTGACGAATCAACCAATTCTTCAAAAGAAAGCTTAAGCTAAAGCAACAAAGACTTCTTAAGATATTTCTTAAGACCAGAGACAAACTTCAAATTCTTCTTATAAGAAGTGCTAATGAATTCAAGACCATACTGAGATAAAGCCTCGAATGATGCAACATACTCAGAAATAGAAGATTTCCCTTGCTTCAACTCAAGGAAGCGACGGGTCAATAGAACTTTTTCAGATTCAGGAACGAACTTGAGTTCGAATCATCCCCGAAACTGAGTCCAAGAAAGAGTAGACTCATCAATCTCGGCTACAAGAAGCTCATACCAATCAAGCGCACGCTCTTGTAATAAGCTAGAAGTTACAAGAACTCTATCATGGCCGGAAAGATCCATGCGAGAAAAGATACGCTCGTACGTACGAAGCCAAGCTTGGACTTTAAGAACAGACTCAGAGCCCTTAAACAGCTTTCCTCCAAGATGAGCAAAGTCACTGCACTGACGTGCAAAGGCAGACTTGCGAGGTGGAGAAACTCGAGAAGGAACTGGAAGCTGAGTGCTCCTAAACAACTCCATAAACTGATCAACAGACATATAAACGCCATCCGGATGTGAGCCACTGGATTGCCCAACATCCGAACGTCGTCCTCTGCCTCTTCCAGCCATACGCTGAAAGTAAGATAAGAACAAGATTATTCACAAGGTAGATATTACAATATGGAATACTACGGAATAAAATGCATTCCTAGACATATTCCCAATCCTATCTACCTCCAAAGGCTAAGAAAGAATAGAAAGACACGATGATTCAAAGATCTGTATCACTTATACACTCTGATGTATCGTAATATGTGCTCTATTCTGTGTTTATCATACTTTGTTCTAAACTCAGCTCTGATACCACGTTGTGACTCCCCACCTCTATACCCACGCTAGCAAAGAGAATTAATAGATAATACCGTCTGCTAACAAGGAGAATAAGGCTGGTTGGGAGCGACCATCTATAGTCTTGCTCTAACTATCTATTGAATACATCGACAATTACCATACTAACCTGGTCGGCATATCCAATGAATACTTAAAACAAAACCACAGGTGGTTGGAGGATCTATCAGAATAGAATATAACAACTCAAATGTAATATACATCACAGAATAGTGGATCATCATATACATATATTTACCGATACATAACAGAGTAAGAAAAATAATACATGTCAAGCGGTATAACAGACCACAATATACAGACGAGTCAATAGAATACATATCAGAGTTACAACAAAAGGGACTACACAAAAAGATTTAAAAAAAAGGAACAAGCTGAATAGTCCATGCGAAAGCAAAATAGGCTAAGTCCAAAAGCACCTAACCTGAAACAACTCGGTCTGACCCGAGTATAAAATACATGGGTCAGTCTAGCTAAACAAATCAGTTAGATAAACTGAACAACAATAAACCTGCAAGGTCACAAAGTATATCAAATATCTCTAAAAGAGATAACACAGTCATCTAATAAAAGATGAATCATATCATAACAAAACAAGCCTCATATCATTGGCATCTCATAGAAACAAAGGATAGGAATATCCCAAAACAAGCCATAAAGGCAAACAACAAATACCAATAAGGTATACAAGTTCCACAAGGAAATCGCTACACATCATGCGGCTCAAAAAGACCAACACCGAACGGCGATACCAAGGGAATATACATATCAATGAAACATCATAAAATTTGCTCGAGCTTAGTACTGTATAAACAAGGATCCATGAGCCCGAAGACTCCAAACCCAATATCACCCATGCGGCTCATAACGACCAACATCGAAAGCGATACTAAAGGGCAACCCAATATCACCCATGCGGCTCATAACGACCAACATCGGAAGCGATACTAAAGGGCAACAAACCCGAAGGCCCAAACCCGAAGGCACAAACCCGAAGGCAACATACCGGAAGGCCACATAACCGAAGGCAACAAACCGTAGTGGTGAAGGTCCGAAGGCCCAGTACTAGACACCACTAACTGGCAGAATGTGTCACAACTCTCGAAAAGGAATCCGAATAGTGTTAACTTGCATCCCATAACTACTCGTTCGCACTAAACGGTTTACTATCCGTCAGTCACTTTCACACTCAAAGCAGTACAAAGTTCACCTCATATCATCGGTAAACCAAACCCGAAGGTCAAACGATCCATCGAATAGGTTGGGGATTAATCGGAAGGATAAACGCACAGATTCATGGTCCGTGTTTTGCCCAACCATTTAATCACCCTTCCACTTCACTCGAAGTGCGAAATTGTGTATGTGCTTTTTAAATAGAATTATGAATTGGAGAAGGAAACTTTTAATACGATTTAGAGGAATTATTTATGAAAACCCGTGAATGAAGTCAAGATTACGTTATCAAAGCCAAAGATGCAATGACAACCACTAAAAACCAACTTGAATCGATAAAATTTGGAAAACCAATCAAAATGAGCAAAATAGGCAAAACAGGGCAAATAGCATCAGGTCGGTCGGCCGGACTACAGGGTCGGTCGGCTGGCCAGATGCAGAAGATAAAAAAACTCGGGATAGCAGGTCAGTCGACCGGCTACAGGGCTCGGTCAGCCGAACTGCAAATTTCTGCACTTTCTGCCCTTTCTCCCTTAAATGCAAACTCTTCCAAAACGCGATCGTTCGAGCAATGGACCTAAGGAGCCTTAGCCAATTGATACCCCAGCTCCATTAGCTCTCCGATTCGCCACCAAAAACATGTTCAAACATCAAAGTTAGGATCTTTAAAGAATTGAACCCAACACTAAAAATTTGGATATTCTCCAATTCAATCCAAACCAAAAGCAAGTGCATATGAACAAGGTGTTAGGAATTCATACCCAACTTCAATGATATCAAGAGAAGTAGATGTGAGTTCAAAACTCACCTTTAACCCAAAACAAAGAAGATGAAGGAGCTCAAACACAAGAAGAAGACCAACTAAACTCTACTACAACTCCACAAGCTTCAATCTAAGATTAAACAAGCATTTTCCTAAATTAGGTTTAGGAAAACTTTTTGAAATTGAAGAGAGAAAGAGATAGAGAAGATGAAGAGGAGCTTACCTATGTCTTCTCTATGAATTTGGAGCAAGAAATCAAGTTACAAAGGAGAAACTAGGGCTTGCAATTTCTATTTCTCTTTCCCTTCCACCATTTTTAGTTTTTCTTAAGCTTAAGAAATGAAATGAAGGTGAATGGATGAAGAGATGGCTGAGTTAGGGGTTTAAACTAACAAATGGGCTGAACCCAAACCCAAAACCCAAATAGAAAAGTTGCAAAAATTCACAAACTCCAAACATATCAAAGATTATACTCAAAAAGATCGCAAACGCCATTTTGGAACCAATGGAGGTGGTTTCAAGTCCCAATTCGGCCGTTTGCAAAAAGTAACATTTCGGACCCAAAATCCGACTAACGATGCAATATTTAAATAAAACATTTAAATATATAATCGTTAAATATGCGGGTCGTTACACTATTCCACTTGCGAGGACCGCCATACACATTTAAGAACCCTGAAATGCGTCATGAAGAAATTCCCAAAGTATCGTCGTGCCACGACGAAAGTCTCCAACTTTTTTTAGATCAGTTATATCCGGGTTGAGCCCCAAGCATATGTTAACCCGACTCTAAGCAACATTACTTTCAGGCAACTCCAAGTAAACCCTTATATTTCCTATGCTCGACACAAAGCAACAACCGAACCAAAGTTTTGGTTCGGTCATCGGGCTGACTCTAAGCAGACTCAAGATTTTCAAGGCCTAACTCCAAGCAAGCGCCGAACTAAAGTTTTTGTTTGGTAATCCAACCGACTCCAACACACCTCTAGATTTTCAAGGCCCGACTCCAAGAAATCATCAAACTAAAAATTTGGTTTGGTAATCCAACTGACTCCAAGTAGACTTTAGATTTCAAAGCTGGACTCCAAAAAAGCATCGAACCAAAGTTTCAGTTTGGTTGTTGGGATGATTCTAAGCAGACTCGAGATTTTCAAGCCTGACTCCAAGCAAGCGCCTAACCAAAGTTTTTGTTTGGTCACCCAACCCACTACATGCAGACTCTAGATTTTCAAGGACCGACTCCAAGTAAGCGCCGAACCGAAGTTTTGGTTAGTTAATCCAACCAACTCTAATCAGACTCCAAATTTGAAAGGTCCAACTTCAAGCAAGCGTCGAACCATAGTTTTGGTTCGGTCATCGGGCCGACTCTAAGTAGACTCGAGATTTTCAAGTCTCGACTCCAAGAAAGCATCGAACAAAGTTTTGGCTCGATAATCCAACTGACTCCAAGCAGACTATAGATTTTCAAGCCCGGATTCCAAGCAAGCATCGAACCAAAGTTTTGGTTCAATCAACCGGCCGAATCCAAGCAGACTCAAGATTTTCAACCCCGAACCCAAACAAGCACCGAACCAAACTTTTGGTTCGATCATCGAACCAAGGATCCTAGCTTATTGTCAGACTGTCGACCTTGAATGGCGGTAGAGCGTGTCGGTATTGACCCTACGAGAAGGTGGTGGACAAATCTTAAGATGATCACATCTCTCAATCCGTAGCTCGGATTGAGACGCGACTTCAACCTATGCCCATATCTTGATCTCAATAATACCTCTAAACTTGTTTGAGCCTATTCCAAAACAATGACGTTTTTGCCCCTGACTCCACATATTCATCGTGCAATGGGGGAAAATGTCCACAACAAACTTCAAAGTGGATGTCCACTTTGATTATAGTTAAATGATGGCATAACATATATCTAATGACTACAGTTGGACCTGAGTTGAAGCATTAAAGTTGAAATACTATTCAATAGAGTTCATCTCCTTGGTTATATGTGGTAAGTTTGTAGTAAAC
Source organism: Allium cepa (assembly GCA_030765085.1). NCBI lineage: Eukaryota > Viridiplantae > Streptophyta > Magnoliopsida > Asparagales > Amaryllidaceae > Allium > Allium cepa. Next base: position 510,870,241 of record CM060945.1, read on the forward strand.
TATTGTTAACTCAAACTCAAAATCTCTATCCAGAGTTGTACAGTTAATAATGAATGTTATTATTAAATTAAGCACTTTGTATGTGGACTAACTTAAATGTAAATGATATTGAAATTTTGACCAAAATTGTATTTCTTAAGTCCTAAAAATTGGTGTAAATATTCATTACTAATCAATACTACTTAAGAAAATATAAATTGATTTCACTAAAAAGTCTGTAAGCGACGAATTCGACCATGCTATCACAACATTGACTAAGGAGTTGCCTGAACATTAATTTTTTAATATTAATTGTCGACTGAATTCACACCTCTGAGTCATAGTACCATATTTGTGATTTTAACAATTCACCTTTTCAACCCCTAAATATTGACACTAATGCATCTATGGTATTCAGTGCCAAGCAACCAAGTGCTAAAAAGACAAATTTTTAGGGTAAAAATAAAAAGTAGAAAGAAAAAGATTAAAAAGAAGAGAACAAAACATCTACATCTCACAATAAAACTATAATGTATGTAATATCAAAAGACAATACAAAGTGCTACACTAAAATACATAGCATTTCAGAGTAACGATCCTAGGTACTATCATCAGCTTCGACAGTGATAACTGCATGTCCTTACAACACTGATACATACTAGTAGTGCAGCGGATATAAAATACCACTATAGATGAATGAAAGTATCCAACTCGTTTTCTAAAACTCAAAAGAATACCCACGAAAACCTTCCTTTCTGAAATTTGTTGGAAGAGCACCCGAGGGATTAAGGGAAAGATAAAATAACAAGTTAAACATAAATCTAGTGTGAGAAATTTAAGAAATATATGGTTGCATATAACAGCAACTTTTGAGACTGTTCAAATCATCATAATGGTTTTCTTCTCAAAAGAACCAAAACCATCTAATAAGTAAATAAAGAAATATTATAGATAATGTCTGGGGTATAGAATAAATATGAGAAAATAGTTGTGCTGCTTGCATCTCACATCACAACAATATTAGAAGTACAATTAAATCTGCTAAGGTATGTATGCATAATGGGCTCCTTTTGGGACATCCCTAGATATATTGAGGCCAACCTCTCGACAAGGGTCAGAAAGTACCTTTTGAAGCCAAATATATCTATATATTTGATGGGCCATACTCGAACATGTGATACCGAATATAATCAACTCTCAATGCCAATCAATTGAAAGCATCTCTAGATATTTGGAGTTGATGTACCTTTTTAGGTTTGCTAAACCCATGGCTATGCAACCTACTATGTTTTCTATTATTTATGGTGGTTAAATCATGTTGAAAATCACATCACATAAGTCTTCTTCACTCGAACAGATCTCTAATTACTCCATAGATTCCAATACCTCAAATAGTCCATCAACCCTTCCATGGTTTGCTGCGTAAGTCGTCCAACGAATGATAATGCTGATCTCTCACTTAGACTCAACCTTAAAATAAATAGTTTAACTCCATACCATTTTACTCCACAACAACATCCAAAACATAAAAATCATATATCGGTTTTGAAGCAATAGTAGTTCATAAGTATACTTATCCGATCCCGGTCTCTTTAAAGCCAAAGCGGTAAATTTTCAGTTAACACGATTTCGGTTCTTTTAGAAGTATGCAAATGGTATAAAGGAGTCCCCACAGAGGGATCTCGTGCGCACACACATTCTTAAAGCAAGAGACGACTAAGGATGTTCATGGTAAGAGGTAAACATAAATTACTTACTGAAATAGCAAATAGAACGCTAATGATACCTTTCGGAATCATATTAAAAATCGTCAAACATAAGGCATATTCAAAGTGCTCACATAGTGAATATTTTTTTATATATCTTTGCACTTTGTTCTACAGGTTCTATAACTTTTCAAACCACTTCCTTGTTTTCCTATATACTATATAATTAAAGAGTACAACCAAAATTTATAATTTCATAGTATATTCACAAATAACCATTTTAATACGAGTTAATGATAAGGGATTTCAAAGTGCACTTATAGCGACTATTCTCACTTCGTACACTTTCTAACACACTTTGATTTCACAAAGAACCAAACCAGAAAAATAAAAACAAAGTCAATGCTACAATATATGTTGTAAAGGGTAATAGAAGTGATGACATACAATAAAGAGTTGTCATTTGCTTTCAAAAGCAAGAGGGGTCCAAAGTTATAACTTCATTAGTTAATGTTCGAACTTTATATTCAAGCATAACATATAAACACAAAGTATATACCTTTTAATGGTGAGTTAAGCCACTTTAGGACCAAGATAATATAAGCACGAGCCACCTAGAACCACACAAACACTACCAGCCATCACCGAACATCCAAATCTTCCACCTTGAGTTCACTTTTCACTAGGCCATGCTCCCCCTCTCCTTAATTTCTCAAGGCCTGACTTGTTATCCCCTTTGTTCTTATTTTCTTCCATTTTGTGATGCTTTTCCTTGGTTTCAATATTGTTCTAAGACTTATACTTGAGTTCGGTGAAGTTTGGAGAAGAGTTACTTTGATTTAAGGTTGATTAGTAAGGATAGAAATTAATTAAGACAAAGTTTTTTGTACTATTTTAACTGTGTAAAAAGTGATTAATGTGATCGTAAAGGTGTATTTATAGATTTTATCTAAGAAGTCACTACCACCTCCAGTACTCCTTGGAAGGTAATTAAGCATGCTTCCTCTAATGTGCTTTGCTTTACACCTCACACCTCTTAGGAAATACTATTTATGATTCACCAAAATATTGCTTTCCTTAATCACTTTCTAGTCTTTTTACTATTTACATTTTGGTTAGCCAAATTACATATTAATATTCTAGGAAAAACAAAAATGTTTGAACAACTTTTACCGAATAAAAAGTTGTTTATGGATAAACCGATTTTAGGTCAAATTATCGATATTTCTTCAAAGTATTTATTTTTTAAACGTTTTTTAAAAAAAATTCTTATCATTACTTGTTAACTAAAAGGGGGTGAACAAGGTTATAAAATCCATTTAATCATATTTAACCAAGATTTAAATATTTCAATAATTCGGATATTTAAATATGAATTGTTCAAAATTCCACGTCGTTACATCATCCCCCATTTAAAAATATTTCGTCCTTGAAATTTCTACATGACTAAATAAAAAAATAAACAGGCCCAATTACGATTCAATAGCATTCAAAATTACTAGCAAACAATGTTCAAGTTTCCCTCAGGTTCAAAAACAGCCTCATTGCCTAGGACGGTAAATAATTTACTAAGTGTACCTTACGCTCAATAGCTTTAGGTTAGTACTTGGAAGATTATTCAAGCTACACCAAAAAAATTAAAAAATCCATTCCCTAAACTCTCCATGACCCAACAGTACATAGAATGCATACATACTTAAGCATGTATGATGCACGTGAATCATCCGTATGCAATATGAAATCTGGTCTCTTGCTCGATCGCATAAATTTAACTTCAAAACTAGTATAGATCACCTGACCTCCCTAGTGCAAAATTCGGTTAGGTTCCTTGACTAGATACTTTTGTTTCCTTACATAGCCATATACTAGGATATAAAACATTAAATCCATTTCAACTATTCATCGTCAAGAATCGAGTGAAAAATCCTTGTCGGACTAGTGTAAATCACCTAAAAACCATGTGCATGAATCCTGAATCAACAACTATGCGAATAAAATGATCTACATACAACATACATATGTATCCTATTTATTTCTTCACTTATACCAATTACTTTTTTCGTCACATTCATTTACACAAATAGTATATCTCATGTAATACTAAAACCAATTACGAATCATTTCATAAAAACACAATTTTCACTTTTATAAATATTTCAAAATTTAAGTTCGCACTCGTATTATACTCTACTACATCCTAAGAGTATAAACAAAACAAAAATTTAATTTACTGTTGAAATTTAGACGACGGCTTAAAATAAATTTGGGTCTTGTATCCGAGTTAACATTTTGGTCTTCTATACCAATCCGGTTAGGAAAGTAGCTAAGAAGAGTAGGACACTGGTATCCAAACTTAGAACTAGAGTATACTTTCCTAAGAAAATCTATGTTAAAGATGTTTATCGTTTTTTCTAATAACATCGAATTTTGTACTTAACATGGTTATTCAAACAAATTTAAAAGTTGGGAAAAATTACTACATTCTCCATTGAAGTGTTATAAAAACTCATCTTTATAAATATTCAAAACACTTAACCTTAAATATTATAGCAATGTGGATTGCTGTCCAAAATTGCTAAAATATCCATTTCATTCTAGCAAATGAAGACCGTCAAATAATCATATCGTAACAATATAAACATACCACACTGTCCTAATGCATTGGATATGTGCATCAAACAAACAATTTATCAAAGTTTTGCTTATTTATTAGACATACTTTTCCATAAAGAGAAAACGAGAAAACGTTTCATAATAAACTAGTATATGCCACTACCACTTGGGCACCCTACATAGTATACATACAAATCATTTCCATATAGAAAGCTCATTCAAAATCTTTATTACCAAAACATCCCCATATAAAACTACTATGTATTTAACTACTGTATATTTTATTTTAACTACTCTATATTTTATATCAAACTTCTTTAGAGAAAACTTTAGAACTAAACTGTGGGTTTTATCTCAAATCATTTTAAATAGTAATATATGCATATGCCTTTTTGTATATCAAATATTACATTCAGGTTTAAATCAAAATCATTTTCAAAGCGGTATCAAATACTTCATGTTATAGTACTAAGTATCATGATCTCTTTTCATAAACTATTTTCCTTAATATATAATTTAAAATCTATTAAAAATATACATATAGATCGAGTAACACAAAAATGATATTGTTAAAAAGAGTTCCGGTCAACTCCTCAATGTAATTCCAAAAAGAATGGCTCGACTTGTTTGAATGAAGGGCGTGATACCCTCAAGAATTGTCTTTAAATTTAACTTCACTTGTTTTTACTCCTGAGTCAGATCTTTCAACATCGTAGAAAGGTTTAGTCCTTGGATTAGACAAACTTTCATCTTAGTTAATCTATTATCAGTTCCCTTGCATAGGTTTTACCGTTTTGGTTAGGATGAAATTCCCTGAGTTTGTTCCTTTAAAGTTGATTTTAATCTTATAGAAAGGTTAGGGTGATTACCCTCTTTGGGTTCAAGTAGGATAACCAATTCCTTGGTGGATATGTAGTAGCTTTCAACCTTGTTGAAAGGTTTGATCACTTATATCAAGTAGGTTTTAACTTGTCAAAAGTTATAGGAATGACCTCCTTTGGATTGAACCTTACTAATCCATATTTTGACCTTGTCGAGAGGTTAGATCATTTAGTATGTTGCTTTGGAAGGTACCGGTGTTGATTGAGTATAGAAAACTGCCGACCTTGTCGAAAGGTTTAGACCATAGAGCCAATGATTTTGGAAGGTTTTAGTGAATATTGAACCAATTAAGTTGTCGACCTTGCCGAAGGGTACAGATTGTAGAGTTGTAGGCATTAAAGGGTTGCAGTAGTTGTTTATGAAGGAGTGTTTTCGACCTTGTCGACAAGAAACTTTCGATGTGGTTGAACCTGAAAATAGGGGATAAACCAGCAAAGATTTAAGTAAACTGTAAAGTAATTAACAAAGCATAGGACTTTCCTTTTTTTCCAAGAAAAAGCTTTATTTTATTAAATTCCCTAAATCAACAGACAATTAGGGTTACAATGCTTTTATTAAGAAGTTACAAGAATAGAATGAGAGAAATCGAAACCCAACACATGACCCTTTGGGTCTTATTTATTGGTGCAGTCGGCCCTCCTTTCGACTTCATGCTCTCGACTGGGACGGAAGGTCTCCTTTTTATATGCAGCTGTGAACCATTCGAGTTTGTCGGAAGGTTGCTCTTTATTGCTATTATGGACCTTTTGACATGGTCAAAAGGTTTTCTTTCCTTTATGTGTTTATGAACCTTTCGACTTTGCCAAAGGGTTTGCCTTCTTTATACTGCTATGCACCCTTCGACCTTGTCGGAAGGTTACCATTCATTTGATTGTTGTCGAGAGCTATGCTTCCCTTCAATGTTGTTGAACGGTTGTATTCCGTTCCTTGCTAGATTAGGTGTGTTTCTTTCTTCAAAAAACCTTTTGACATTGTCAAAAGTTATCCTAATGCGTTTCAACCGATGTAAAATGCTTGTTATGCTTTCGAAAAGGTCATTATGGAGTTGCTCACACTTGCATTGACTTCTTCATCTTCTTCAAAAGATAAGAACTCCTTCGATACTGAAATATGGAACATTTCAACTCCTATGAGAGGTTTGGGACTATTAAACTCTTATGACTACATCCCTTCGACTCCTTTGAAAAGTTTGGGCTTTGCTTCCTCTCCTTTGTCTTTATTGAAAGACAACTAGGTTGAAAGTTTGATTTTTGGTGTAACATTTGCCCCTCCAATCGAAGGGATGCTCTTGACTTTCCAAGTCATCTTTGTCAAAAGCTATGAAACTTCCCATCTCTTGGCCTTCCTGTGTTAATCTGGGATGTTTATTTAAGTCTAATCCAACGGTTTAAAACTTGGGCGACTTTTCTTATATAGTACACTCTTCTCCTTCTTCCGCTTTTACCTGAAATCAAAATTATTGCGTACAGGTAAAAGAATTCTCCAAAACTTCCAGAATTTACTTTCATACAACATGGTAATTTCTCAAATTTGATTCATAATACTAAGACTAATCTCGGCTCTTATCAGCTTTCAATCAATTTTCCTGTTTTCAAACCTCAAAGTTGAAATTCAATTTTAGCTTGGTTTTCTGAAAAATTTTCCTCCTAAATCAGTTATATTACTAACAAAATTCATGCTTGGATTTGGATTTTAAGGTTGGTGGGGACTGTTGTTGAAAATCCCCTCATCGAGGTTTAAATTTAACCCAAAATGTTTGATTTTTGCTTTTCATGTTCACCTGGGATTTTGATTTGTTGAAAACCTTTGTTCTCCTTTTGAAATTAGATTGAAGCGATTTGAATTTAGATTTATTTTGTTAGTTGGTAAGACTTGCTTGTTTTTTAAGAAAAAATTGAAGACTGCATTTATAATCGGGTTTGGGTTTGGTTAAACCTGATATGATAACCTGGAACCCTCTCGTATACAAATTAGCGACACAAAAATATCTTTCTACCCCTTCGAAAGAGATTAAGGTGGAAATAATGGATTCTCCCTCCTTCTACCTTTCGATGGGATCAAAAGGTATTGTGAAGCCAACTTTACCATTGTTGTCAAAAGGTTAGATAATTAAATGGTGTAAGCTTTTGACATCGAGCTCTCGACAAGGTTGAAGAATTTCAAACCACTCGACTGCTAGCTTTCGACAGGGTTGAAATTCTTTGACCCTAGAGTTGTCTTTGCCCATCTTTGTCGAAACATTCAAAGCATACATGAGTCGAACCTGAAACCTTTCGATTTTATGACATGTTTTGACAACTTTGACTAGACCTTTCGACAATATCAACAATGTTAATATTTTTAACTTAGGAATTTTAAGATTTTGATTTCAACCATGTCGAAGGGTCTGGCAATTTAACTTCATGTTAAACTCGAGATATATCTGGGCAACCATAAACCTTTCGACTTTGTCGAAAGCTTTTTCTATAAGCCTTTCGATTTTTGTAGAAAGCTTTTACTATAAATGCTTCAACTTTGTCGAATGCTTAAACTATCAAGTTTTTGACATAAAACTTTTCACACCATTCTTAAAACTTAGTGTATGTTAAAACATTTAATCTATCTAAGTAAACTTATTTGCTTTTGAATTCTCGATTGCTTTCTAAACTCATAACTAGATAAGAAATTTAACTAAAACTTTTTCAATTGGCAGAATCATGAACTCTCCAAAAGTTAAAGCCATTGCTAAGAACTCCTTCTTCGAAACTCAGAATGAAGTGAATGCTATTCTCAAAGACTTTGGCATTACTAGGGTCGAAGCTATCTCTCCTAAACCAACTGATTCTATTGACAACCCTCTAGAAGGGTATTATTCTTAGACGGCCATCCACATATGGCATGGTGGATACCTTCCATATCCCGAGTTCCTACTCTCCTACTTGTCTCATATTAGAGTTTCTCCAATACAACTATCTCCAAATGTTTATACCCATCTTCTGTCTCTCGAAATGCCGGCATTGGAATTCGGACATCCTTCGCTTAATGCTACAGTCCTAAACTCCTTGACCAAGTTGGCAAGGTTAGGCAATCTTAAATAGTAGAACTATAGAGTCTATGTATATAAGAAGTTTATATCAGACAGCATCAATAAGTTCAAGGACTGGGAAAATCAATTTTTCTTTGTCAAGTGCTTTGCAGATGTTCACAGGACTCTTATCTACCCCGTAAGTTTATTTTAATGTTGTTTTTGCTTTACTCTGTATTTTCTATTAACTAACCCCTGACTTTTACAAGCAAATCTTCCAAGAAACTTAGCAATGTTGATAAGAAGATCATTGATTATTTAACTGCTGCTTCAAAACAAACTGGGAGCATGCTAACGTTCCTAACCTTTTCGAATCTAAGGAAACATTCTCTACTGCCACATGACCACATGATTCTAGGCACTCCGCCCGCCATTATGCACATCTCTCATGGAAAACCTTTCTTTTCCTTAGGAAACGCTGAGCACTTTGCTTCGATGTCCCCCATCTGTGCTGAAACTTCATGTATATTATCATATTATTATTTTCTTCTTTATCTCTGGAAATTTTTAAATTACTTTGACTGATTTTAGATCCACTAAAATGAGTTTCAGCTTCCTTAAAGGTCATTGTATCTTCAAGTGATGTTCCTCCTCCTCCATCATCTTCGGAGGTGACATCAGTCTTGGAGGCCTTTGCTAGATCTAAAAGAACTCTCAAAAGAAAATTGACTACCTCCTAAAGATGCTCCTCGGGTGAAAATGGAAAAAATTACTGATGTGGAGGAGGAGGAAAAGTGCACATCTCTTAAGAAAGTTTCAAAGAGCCCCATTTTTAAAGTCTCTAAAGATTCAACGAAGAAGAATCCACCTACTCCGTCACCCTTTCCTCATATTACTATCACTGATTCCCCAACTGAACTTTCGCAAATGCAGCTTGCTCTTCTAGAGATCCCTTTTAAGATGCAAATTCCGTTGGAGCCGTCATCTTTTGTTCCTTCATCGACTAATTTGGACGAACTGGTTAAGCTTATTTTTCATTCAGAATCTTTCACTTGTTCTTCTCTATCGTTATTCAGTTCAGACTTGGTAGAAAATCATCGCTCTCTAGTGGAGCAACAGCTTTTGGTAACCACTCACCCTACTAATTCTATTACCATAGGATATTTCTAATTGCTAACTTGTGTTCCACTTCTTCTTGTGGCAGATGTCCAGGAACTGGATTTCTTTAAATGAACATGTCTCTAGGCTCTCTGCTGGAAGAGGAAAATTATGAACTCAAGAATCAACTATCCTCTTTGGCTGCTGCTCAAAATAACACTTCCTCGGAATTGGAGCGAGTCAAGGCTTCCCTCATCGGGGCTGAAGATAATCTAGAAGCAGAGAGGCAAGCTCACCAAATTTGTACTGTTGAAAAATTTGCAATGAATCTAGTTTTAAAAACCTCGGAAGAAGAGAAAGCTCACTTGGTCATTAAGAATACTTTATTGAAGGACAAATTCAAGTGGACCAGAGCTACGATCAAGCTATCCAAACCCTTTTCGATGTGAAAAAGCAAGTCTTTGAGTTTGTTGAAGCCACATTTAGGCCCATGATGCTAAAACATTATGAAGATGCCCTCATGCTTGCCTATGCCGACAATCACGAAAAATGTCCTGACTTTGTCTTTCCCTCTCTCGACCTAACTTTAGCCAAAAGAGTTATGGATAGAATCGACCAAATAAAGCGGGGTTTCAGGCCAAAAGGTGAGGAGCAGATAGTTAACGTTGCTGTAGCTCTTTCTTTTGATATCCCCTCATTTGATATTGAATCTTATTCTAATGAGGAGGATGATAAAGATAACAATCCCACGAAAAAGATGATGATGGTGATGAAAAGATAAGATAGTGACAATAATGACTACAACGATAATAACCCCTCTAGAGGTCGAGGCCTTGGTAGAGACAAAAGAGGGCCTTCCGGTGCTTCAAGGGTGGATGGTGGTGATCAAACCGATGCTCCTGAAGCAGAACAAACCCCTCAAAAAGATATGCCTCCATCATCCCTTGGTTCATCAGCCCTTCCAAAGTAGGAAACTTCTCCCACCCATTTTGAGGATCTATAAGAGAAATAACAGGCTCCCTAGGCTTCCATTCTAGTTTCATAGGTATAGGCTTCTCTGTTTAAATGTCTTACACTTCAAAGATGACAATTAGTGATAAATCATTTGTCTTAGATAACGAAGAAGTCAAAATTTCCCTATAGGACAAAACTTAAGAGCAAACTAGCGGAAATTAAAAAGTTATATATTGAGTTAGATAAATTAATAAACGAACAAAATGTTATATCTAAGAAATATCACAGTCTGGATACGTTTTAGCATCTCTTAAATATCCGAGGGTGACTCCTTTACTAAAGAAATTGTGTCTTCGGTACAACGCTCTCTTGATGTTGATGGAAGAGAAAGAGAGACATTTTAAATAATTTTTTGTATAAAGCATATTGTAGACACTATCATAGTTTTTTCTTACTTATGTGAATTCAATGGGGGTCTTCTTAGATGTTTTCATAAAGGATACTTGAATGAATTCAAATCTGACCTATGTCCTGGAGCCGGTGTAATTTACCGTGGATCTGGTCAATTCCTCAAGATCTCCCCTTGAAAAGCTTAGTATTATAAGGATAAATTTATTTTTGAGTTTTTCCCCTAAGTCTATTTTGTACAAACTAGATGAATAATTGTAAATATGTAACAAGTAATCGATTTATGAATACACATTTTTGTTATGCTTTCTATACTAAGGTTCTTTTTACCGTGCTATTTATGAATGTCAGTTCTTGAGGTCATGTCATCCTAAGAGATCATCTAAGTCAATATGTTAACGTGAGGAGATTCCAATCCAAAAATGCACCAATTTTAGTTTTCGAAGTTAGCAAGATATTGCTTTCTTCGTGGTTTTCAAAAATTATATTTGGAATACCCTCGTCTCTGCTTTGACTTTCTCAGTGAAGAAAAGGAATCATTGTTAAAAGAAATCAAAACATTCCATTCCAAGTTAACTTGTGGTCGCGATAGTCCACGAGCCGAAAAATGGGATTATAGTAAATGTCCATCGGTTCTAACTCCTCAAGGGGTCACTATACCTTTTGACTCAACAGTCATGCTTTCAGCTAACACTTTAGACAAATTTAGGAATGTGGTGTCTTAATTTTAGATGTGATGAAAATGTTTTTTGTACCTTCTAACTTAGTGGTTATTTGAGTTGTAATCCATTACTACAATAATAAAGATATCTTTTATCCTAATTTTGATTTTCTTTCATTTCTTTTTATTTAAATTGGATCCATAGTCAACTATGCTTCATCATTCTCAAAATTTACTTTCTCGCGCCGATGCTATTAGAGATGGATTAGCAACAAGGAATGGCAAGATCGTGGTCCATGACGAATTCCTTGTTGAGTGTTTTGGTGGCAACACCAAAGCCGTGAAGTGGCATAAACGATATCTTATTTAAAAGACCATCACCAGTGGCTACAAAGACCATATAACTTATCTTGTGCTCGATATCAAGATAAAGGATGAGATATTCAATGCACTTAAGAGACAAGTGAAGACCAATCCCATGGCTGATTACGACCAAAGGATATATGAACTTCTTCAACAAATAAGCGATTTGAAGTTAAAGTTAAAAGATAGCCAATGCAGCGTGCCTCTCTAAAATTCGTCTTGGGAGACAAGGCTCCAAAGATAGAGATTCCAGCCCTTCAAGCAACTCCTTCAACTGCCAAGCCTACTAGCTCGAAATTCCTTGTTGCTCGAAAATTTCCCATTATGCTCAACCTTCCCCAAGGCTTAGACAATAATGTAGTGGGGAGCTGGTGTTGGGGGTAAAATTTATAATTGCGAAATATTTTGATGAGCAGCAGGAGATAAATTATTCTTAGACTATCAATGATTACGCCGTTAAAATCTAAAGCTAGAGCATGATATATACTTACTCGACAAGCGAGTTGTAGAGTTAGAAAGGGAAAACAAAACCCTTAGGGCTGGAAACCAGGCCTTTAATCGCGCCTTGAAAACCAACATTGATGCTATTGATGATGAGAGCAGTATAAAAGGGAAAGAAAAGAAGCTTAAGGAAGTTCTCCATGCAACAATCAATCATATCATAAATCCTTCAGTGGCGGAGACTCTTAATAAAGCAGGTCTAGGTTTGTAATTCATTTATGTATTAAACCATGCGAATCTACCTTGTACACAATTTTGGCTTTTGTAAGTGACTTCATAACTTACGTAAATTATAGAAATTTTGTAATTATCACCTGATTTGTGACCTTTTCTACAGTGTAACCTTTGATCTGCCTTTAAATTGCTCATTCAGCGACTTTTGTGCTAGAGTGATTTTCCTAAGAAAATGTAGAAAATAATATCTATAATTGTTGGCTTGAAATTGACATATTTGTCTATGTATATCATTTTCCTAAATTAGCAAATGATGTTGACAATTGTATGAAAAGTGATTTATTCAAAATGCTAAGATCTCACCATTGACCATGATGAGAAATGATTAAGGACTTAGCTCCTTCCACTTGTTTGGAATGCATAGAACTTGTAGGTAGTATATTCTGCCTTATCATTAGGTCATGAATATTAAAGTATAACTTTTATTCGATAAAGTTTGTAATTCAGGAGTCTATGTCTAAAGTTTTGAAATAGTAATTCTCTCACCCATTCCTTAACATCAATGGGATTTAAAAGGTTAGAAGCTCATAGTTTCCATTTAGAGGCTCTTAACAGTGATCCTTTTGAGAATATTTTTGGCCCAGATTAGGCCATTTGAGATGAACAGAAATCTGAGCATCTTGTACCCAAATTAGCGTTTAAATGAACAACAGTCTTGATACCTAGATTCAGATATAACAAGTTAGTGATTAGTAATGACTCGAAACCCAGATTCAAGTGCTAAATGAGGAAAGCTTTATATGAAAGACGTGAAACCCAATCTTTGGTTCCAATAACTGACAGTTAGAAATTAAAGTCCCAAAAACCCAGATTTGGGTAATAGATTTTGAAATCCATACATGGGAATCCCGAAGCCTAGATTCGGGCATTAATAAATGACGTCAAGAAAGTCCCAAAATCCAAATTTGGGTAATAATCAATGGAGATTCATCTCATTCCTTTGCTTTTGTCCTTTCCGACATATAAGAACCCTTCAGGTTTCGTATAGAAATAATTTGATTAGCCGACTCTTGGGCTTGGACATCTTAGTCCATAACTAGATAAGCCGCCTTTATCTGAGCTAGGACATCTTAGTCCTTTGTTGATTTTGCCACTTCTCGGGACTACAAATCTTAGTCCATTATTGATTGAGCCTCTTCTTGGGCTTGAACATCTTAGTCCATTATTGAATGAGCCGCACTTGGGCTTGGACAACATAATCCATTGTTTGATAGGCCTCTTCTTGTGTCTGGACATCTTAGTCCATTGTCTGATGCTCTTGGTTAGCCCATCTTAGAGGCTGGAACCAAGGACTTGCCCGACCTCCCTCTAGGAGGAGCCCTGCCCTGGTCCTTTTTCAGAGCAGACAGAGGCTTGTTCGATGTTATACCCTAGCCATCTTAGGCACATATAGAGGCTTACTTCGTCCCCTTCTAAGAGATGCCTTAACCTGGCCATAGCATGGCACATATAAGGCTTGTTCACTGCTATATCCTGGTCAGCTTAGGTGCAGATAGAGGCTTATTTCATCCTCCCTCTAGAAGGCGCTCTGGCCTAGTCATCTCAGCAAGGAGAGAGGCTTTTCTACCAACTTAGGTAGACTGACATCTTAGGTAGCATCCAAATTTGAGGGGCATTCCACACCCAACCATGTAGACTTTCACTTTACAAAAAGTTGATCTTTATTAATCTTTCTTAAGTTCCTTTTACAAATTCACCGATCTTTCCTTATCTAAAGAAATTGATGATCATCCTTGTTAGTACATGCGAAGATGGTTTTGATGACAACAACCTTAGAATAAGATTATAAATATAAATACTAACATTATAGTTTATATATATATATATATATGCAGGATTTAACCATGCAGGTACCAAGAATGGAGACTGTACAGTATAGAGATTCAAGATATAAAGATTGAAGACTCATAAATATCAAGATTATCAAGAGTTCAAGATTTCAATAATAAGTAATTTAATTAGGAATTTTGTTAAAACTCCTAGAAAAGCACTGGCATATTAAAATCTAATTTATTCATTGAATGGAATCAACTTCGAGCCTCTTAAAGGGATGGACCCTAAGTAGGATGGAACCCACGAAAAATCTAGTGGAACATTGTTTTGTATCCACTAACTTTTATTCAATTTTTTTTTCAAAATTATATCTTGTTTTCAAAATCTTCCTTTTAAAAGAATTAAAAACATCTATCCTGGTTTTAAATATTTTTAGCCTCAAACTAATCTTTATTTTCAAAATCAAATTATCCTTGGTTTTAAACTATCTTTTAATAATAATAATATATTTAACTTTTAATATTTATACTTAGATTTAAATATAAAATTATAGTAAAAATTTTTATGTACCAAAATATTATTCTCTATACTTATTTATGTATTTTAACAATAGTTAAGTATATTTATAAAGTTTGAAAATGGTTTTAATACAAGATAGAAGTTATTTTCAAAGAAAAACAAATTACCAAAATTTCCTTAGGCTTATCGACAACCCTTAGGACCCCTTGTCGACAAGGTGGCAGTTGATTTTAAAATTTTGAATTTCAAAAGAAGTGTCTATTCGTCATATACTTTCATGAATGGACATGGCTGTTGTTCTACTATAAATAGGGGCAGTTCTAAACGAATTTTCATTCATATTTTCTTGGATTTTACTACTCTTCTTCTTCCACATTCTTGATAAATATTTTTACCATTACTCTTCCGAAATCACCATTGAATCTAACTAAATCATTTTTGGTTTGATTCTCTATCACTATCACCACAAGATCTCAGTGCTATTCATTATTATAGGTTTTTTTGCAATAAACTAAACGAGAAAAGGTGTGATTGTAGCCTGTGAAATGAATCAAGCGAGAAAATGTGTGATTGTAGCCTGTGGAATCAATTGGGTGAACTTGTTGCCCGTGAAATCAAGTATATCTACTTAGAGGATTGTGAATCTGGAGTGGTGTACCTTGTGGTCTTGAAATCGAGGGTGTAATTATGCAATTATTTTTGAAAGGAAATCCATACTTGTGTGCGGCACTGGATGTAGGGTAACTCCGAACTAGTATAAAATCAATGTGTTCTTTTCTTTATTGCTTTTACTTTATTTCTACACCTGTGTTTGATTCTATGATCATATCAGTGTCTGAATATTGCATACATTCGTGTTCAAATTAACATAAACTTAACAAGATTTAGTAATTCCTTAAAACACTATTTACATCCCCCCTCTGGCGTTAATTCTAGCCTTAAGATCCGTAATATGCATTTCTCACATTTGGTATCAGAGCAAGGATTTCAAAGTTTCATAATATGATTTTTGAAAAAGTTTTTAAAATTGCTATGTTTAAAAAACTTGTTAATACTAGTTTAGAAATATTCAGATCATCATTGTCTCTTGAGTCTGCATATAATCAATATTCGAATTCAAGTTGTCTACCAAAATTGTATGATGTGTAGGAAACATGCTTTATGGGTGTTGAGGAATCAATCCACAATGGACAAATTATGCAGATCAAAAAGAATAAATGGATACTCGACAGTGGATGCTCTAGACACATGATTGGCAAACCAGATATGTTGAATGATATAATATACAAAGACAGAGGACTGGTTAACTTTGGAGACAACTCAAAAGAATATGTCATTGGCATCGGCAAAGTCGGTAACTCTGAAACTCCTATTATTACTAATGTTTTGCTAGTTAAGAATCTAAAACATAACCTGTTAAGTATTAGTCAACTTTGCGATAAAGGATATAAAATTAAATTTGAAAAAGATAAGTGTCATATTGAAGATAATAGTTCAACCATAATAATTGAGGGAATTAGGAAAAAGAATATTTATATTCTTAGTATGAAATTTTTAAATGATAATTTGTGTCTTTTGGCATAAGAGATTTGGACATTTGAATTTCAAACTCTTATATAGACTGTCAAAACATGACCTAGTAAGAGGTCTCCCTAAAATAATATTTAAAGTAGATAGTCTATGTGATGCATGTCAATTAGGAAAACGTAGAAAAAGTTCCTTTAAACTAAAAGATATGATTTCGACCTCAAAACCTCTAGAATTACTTCATCTTGATTTATTTGGTCCACAAATTCTGTCAATAAATCGAAGTAAATATATTTTTGTAATTGTAGATGCTTATTCTTGATTTACATGGACAATATTTTTGTAACATAAAAGTGATATTTTTGAATGTTTTAAGAACTTTACAAAAAGGATTCAAAATCAATTTTCTCTAAAAAATTATAACCATCCATAGTAATCACGGTGGTGAATTTGAAAATGAAAAGTTTGAGGAATTCTACAATAAAAAGGGAATAACTCACAAATTTTCATTTCCAAGAACTCCACAACAAAATGGAGCAGTAGAACGTAAAAATAGGACGATTCAAGAGTATGCGAGAACTATGCTTTTAGATAGTAAATTACCAAAGTATTTTTAGGCAGAAGCGGTTGTTACCGCCTGTTATATTTTAAATAGAATTTTAAGTAGACCTTTTAGTGACAAGACATCTCATGAACTTCTTCACTCAAAGAAACCTAAGGTATCTTATTTTAGAATTTTTGGAAGTAAATGTTTTATTTTAAATGCGAAAGAGAATCATGATAAATTTGATCCTAAATCTTAAAAAGGTATCTTTATTGGATATTCTAATAGAAGTAAAGCGTATAGAGTGTTTAATTTAAGAACTTACACCATCGAAGAAACAATGCATGTTTCATTCGATGAAAATCTCAAAAATTTTGAAGACACAAGTGATGAAGAGGATTTAATCACTCAAAATCAAGAGTCAGCTGAAACTAATAATGAAATTAATCATCCTAATAAAAAGATTATACTTTTAAAAGATCATCCTATAGAAAATGTACTTGGAGATATGAAATCTGTTGTTAAAACTGGAAATCAACTAAGTAAAACGAGCAATGTAACCTTTATATCAACTATTGAACCCAAAATTCCAAAAGAAGCATCAACTAATGATTCATGGATTTTGGCTATGCAAGAAGAACTAAATCAATTCAATAGAAATTTTGTTTAGGAACTTGTTCCTAGACCTAAAAATGAAACAGTAATTGGAACTAAATGGGTTTATAAAAATAAAATGAATGAACAACGAGAGGTTGTTAGAAATAAAGCCCGGTTAGTCGCTCAAGGTTATTATCAAGAAGAAGGTATAGATTTTGTTGAAACCTTTGCTCCCGTAGCAAGATTAGAAGCCATTAGCATTCTACTTGCTTTTGCAAATCATAATAATTACAAATTATATCAAATGGATATTATAATTGCCTTTTCAAATGGATTTGTAAAAGATGAAGTATATGTGGAACAACAACCACTTTTTGAAAATGAAAAATTACCAAATCATGTTTACAAACTTAAGAAAGCTCTATATGGTCTAAAACAAGCTCCTAGAGCCGGTATGATAGACTAAGATCTTATTTATTACAATCAAATTTGGAAATTAGTAAAGTAGATAATACTCTTTTTATTAAAAGAAGTAAAGATGATATTCAACTAGTACAAGTTTATGTAGATAATATCATTTTCAGATCAACTAATTTTGAAATGAATAAAGAATTTTTTGAAATAATGACAAAAGAATTTGAGATGAGTCATACGGGTGAATTAAACTTCTTTCTAGGATTACAAATAAAGAAATTAGATAATGTTATCTTTATCAGTCAAGAAAAATATGCTAAAGAACTAGTTAGAAAATTTGGTTTGACTACTGCAAGTGGAAAACCAACTCCCATGGCAACCAATGAGTACCTAAGTGAAGAAGATCTCTCGAAAGATGTGGATCAAAAATTATGTATAGGAATGATTGGATCACTACTCTATATCACTACTAGTAGACCTGATAACATGCATAGTGTTTGTCTCTGTACAAGATATCAATCCCAACCTAAAGAGGCCCACTTAAAAGCTGTAAAACGTATCATAAGATATGTTAAACACACCTTTAATTATGGCTTATTTTATCCTAGAAATGGTTCTTTTGACTTAATATCTTACTGCAATGCTGATTATGCTGCTTGTAAATCAGACCGAAAAAGTACAAGTGGAACTTGTCACTTTTTGGGGAATTCTTTAATTTCTTGGTTTAGTAAAAAGCAAAACACAGTTTCTTTATCAACAACCAAAGCGAATATATTTCTGCTACGTTGGCTTGTTCTCAAGTAATATATATGTAACAAACTTTAAAAGATTTTGGTTTAAAATCTCAAAATCATCAATTTATTGTAATAATACCAGTGCAATAAATCTATCCAAAAATACTACTCAACATGCTCGAACTAAACATATTGATATCAAACATCATTTTCTCAGAGACAATATAAGTAAGGAAGTAATTTCTCGTGATTATATCAACTTTGAGAACCAAATTGCTGATATCTTAACAAAACCCTCAAATGAATCTATATTTACTAAATTAAGAAGAGAATTAGGTATTTTTTCAATAACTGAAATATAAAATATAACTAAAAATTAAATAAAAATAAATAAAATAGCACAAATATCAAGCACCATGTCGACAACACCCTCCTACCCCTGTCATGTAACGAATTTTTTATTTTTGAAATTTTTCCACCAAAATTCAAATAAGTGGTTATATATTATTCTTATTTCAAAATTTTGATCATTTTCTCTTGTCTTTCTCTGTTCTAACTTTTAAAAAGATTAAAACAACGGCCTCCTCTTCCAAATCAAATAAAAATTCAACTTTTTCATTCCTTTCTCCTTCCTCTGGACCATTTCAACGAACTACGCTTGTGACGACCCGACTTTTTCTCCATAAAACGTCTTATCATCTTTAAGAAAGAAAGGGATAGAAAAAGGAAAAGAAAGAAGAGAAAGAAGAAACGACAATAGAATCTCAATAGCAGAACGAATAAATTATATTAATAACATAAGTATTACATAGTATACAATAATTATCAGAGTACACAGTCAATACAACACATACTAGACATCTATAAACACCTGTCTAGTTATTACAACTCAAAACACAATACAGAAAACACTCAGAGATACCAACACAGCGGAAAACTATATATCTATACGCAGAAGCCTCCTGCTCCATTGCTCCTCCACAATTCGCCAAATCTAACCTGAATCCCTTAGCTACTCGTAAAAATTTGAGTACCCAAGAGTTTAAGAAAAACAGAAATAAACTCTGGGTCAGACATGGGTCTGGTGTGAGTAACAGGGTAAAGTTGCTTAACTTTTGAAAAACCTTTGAAATGAAAGGTATCACGTAAGACTTCCTACACATAAACATGGAAAAGTTTTTACCTTACGCTAACCAAAACATTTGATAGGAAATCCAGTGATATTATAATAGGTCTAGAGTTTTCAAGTAAATAAGAAATAGCCGAAATTGTTACATTTATTAAATTCCACCTACTAGCCACAAAAGTGGGTAATACAATCAAAACCAAGGGCACTTATTGGATTTTGGGTTCCATACAATGGCAGAGCTACCGGGGTACCGTCCGTCACAGTACGTGGCCTAGACCACCGTACCGAGGATCACTCCCAATCCCCTGCAACACAAAGTCGGAACCATTCCTTACTGAACAGTCCCGAACAGGACCACCCCGCAGTTGTGATCAGCAACCGCACCACAAAGCCAAAATAAAGGGACATCTAGACATGGGTAAATCTCGTCCTACTTGGGTATGACCCACTTAGCCTTGCTGCACCTCCCCTATTTTAGCCATTCCCGGTTGATGAGGATTGAGGCTACGATTACCTTATAGGACACATCACTTAGAATGCTCATCGTCCACCTGACGATGTTCTGAAAGCATTCAATCCACACAAGTTCGTTCCGGGTTCGAACGAAACCGAAGGCATTATCTCGTTACACTCATTTTGAAATCACCCTCAGAGTTAACGACAATAACCCTTGCACTCTGAATCTTCATCTTCACTTCTGATTCACGACTTAACGTTAATTTGGATCGATGTGGTTTTCGGATATCCAAATATGGAAACCCGATCCCGGACTCATCGAAATCCAAAACGTAGCTTTTAAGGCCAAGTTGTTTTTGAGTTTTAAACAATTCAATTCATTATCTATATACACACAAATAGATAATTCACATCACAA
This sequence comes from Allium cepa, assembly GCA_030765085.1. Lineage (NCBI taxonomy): Eukaryota > Viridiplantae > Streptophyta > Magnoliopsida > Asparagales > Amaryllidaceae > Allium > Allium cepa. The sequence goes on from CM060945.1 coordinate 510,890,755, forward strand.
TCGATAATGAACATTATCATTAACAGATAATCCATATCAGCATTTTAAACAGATAATTCATATCTTTATCGCAACGCGACCAATGCATCCATATCATATAACAATACTCATATCATTGCTGAGATTACAAACCATTCAAGGCAACCAATATCAATCATTCATGCATAAGCAATGATCTAATGATCCCACCATCTATAATTAATTTAAAATGAATTAAATTAATTACTTCCATTTCTAATTAATTTAAAATGAATTAAATTAATTACTTCATCATTATAATCCTGCTTAACTTAACCATTAATTGATTACAAATCAATTAAGTAATCACCATCTCATTATTAATTTTAATTAATCATTACTGATTAACAATTCCCTGATTACAATAAGTAATTAGCCTTTAAATTAAGTTAATTTTCCTTAACTCTTTGCAATAATTAACTTTTAATTACTTAATCAATTAATTAACTAAAGTTAATTACATAAATCCTTTATTAATTAATTACTTCATATATTAATTATTCCTTAATTAATCAATTCTAAATTACATCATTAATTTTATTAATTAATGATTTCTAATTACATTTTATCAATCTCTCTATATAAATTAATTACATTAAGTAATTAATCTTGCAATTAAACCACACATATATTAATCAGCCTTGATTAATAATATCCCGTAATTAACTACCTTTAATTACTTCATCAATAAATTACTTCTTAATTTATTCTCTAATTAATCCCTTGATTAATTTCAAAGTAATTTAATCTAAATTACTTCCGTAAATAAACATCTTTAAATTACATTCAGTAATTATCAATTAATTACTTTCCCAAGTAATTTCAATCCCATTAATTACATAAAGTAATTATTCATCACATCATCAAGTGTTTAAATTAATTAAACTTAATTAATTAATATAAACTAATCACATTAACATAATTAATTACATAAAGTAACTAATTCATTAATTACTTCTATTAAGTAATTAAACATAAAACAATTTCAAAAATGATTATTATTAATTAATTAATCTAATTAATTATCAAAATTAATCACATTAATTAATTGTTAAATAATCTTGGTTAATGACCTTCATTAACAAATCATTAATTACATTATTAAGAAATTAACTCAAATTAACCATTATTAATTACAAATTAATTAATATTTAATTATCAATTAATCAGTCTCTAATTATTTATTTAATTAAGTGTTAACTACAATCTTAATTAATCCTTAATTACTTGATTAATCAATTCTTAATCATTAATTAAAATTTAATTAATAATCCCTAATTACAAATTAATTAACCTTAATTAATTAATCTTAAGTCTTTAATTAATTAATTTAAAAAATTCTTAATTACTTAATTAATCATTCTATCATTAATTAATTAAATAAGCAATTACCCATTTAAGTTAACTTAATAATTTAAATGAATCCAAATCATGAAAATTCTATTTTATTTTAAGAAAACATTTCTTCTTAATTAAGCATTTAAAAACAAATTGTTTTTAATTTACTTTAAATTCCATTTAAACTTCATTTTAAAATTTAAGATTTTAAAATGAATACAAATTTTAACTTAAACAAGGTTTTAAAAACAATTCAAAACCTTTATCTCATATGTTAAAAGAAACATTCGTTTTAGAAAGAAGTTTTTAATAGAATTTAACCAAATTCATCTTTAAATTCAAATTAGTTTAAAATATACTTTAAACATTCCAAATTTATTCTAAAACAAATTCAATTTTAAAAAATATTCTTTTAATTTCAAATCTAAAATACAGCTTGAATCTTTATTCTAGATTTAAACTTAAATCTTAAAACTTACTTACATTTACATCTTCCTTTTAAAATTCAAATCGTTTAACCTTTTCAATGTAATTAAACAATTTAAATTTAAACTTATTTTATTTTAAAAACTGAAGTTTAAACCCAATTCCTGATTTCAAAACTCAGATTTAAACTTTATTTTAAATTCTAATTTACAATTTTAAACTTCCATTTCAAATTCAAAACCACATATGATTTTACACTTATAAGTTTAAAAACCAAATTTAAATTTTAAACATAAATTATTTCAAATCTCAGATTCAAACTAAATTTGAATTCATATTCAATTTCAGATTTTAAAAACTCACTTTAAATTTCAATTTTCATTTTAAACTCTACTTTTAATTTTTTTTAAAAAAACAGGTTTTATGTTTTTATTTAAAACCAAACTAAAATTTAAAAATTCAAATTATTACAAAAACCAAGATTTAAACTATTAGAATTCATATTTAAATTAAGGTTTTAAACCTAGTTTAAAATTTTTGTTTACATTTTTAAACTTTGCTTTTGAATTTAAAATACCGAAACAGGTTTCTGTTTATTTTGTAAAACCTGAAACAATGCATATACTCGAGCAACCCCATATATTACTTCTAGTCAAAAACAAAACAGCTTCGAGTTAAAACTCGATCTACCCTAGACCATCCTGAGGCCTCTAGAAACCAAATCCAACCTTTCACCAGCATAACTCATCATCCCCTGTGCACATGTACAGCGACGCCGGCCACCTTAGGTCAACTCTGCGACCTCCCCGCAGTCGTCAATCATCCCCTCAGGCCAACCATACACCAACCCCATCGATCAATGATCGAAATCAAAATAGAGACAAAGGTCTCAAACCTGGAACAACACAGTGACCTATCACTTCAACCTGTCAACGTCTTCCCCTTGAAACTCCGACCACCATCACCTTTGAAATTCCGGCGACGTCTTCGACAACCCATCCTCTTCCAGAAACCAAGACCCCAAGCCACTCGATCAATTATAGATGCCGGGGTGTTCAATTCTATCAAACCCAGTAGAATTAGGGTTCTAAACTTAAATTCACAACTATCATCACCAAAATGTATTACACTCCAATCTGAAAATTTACTCCTTATCCCTGATAACTCCACCACTTCGGGAAATAAATTCAACTCAATCAAACATATAAATCATCTGTGCTACCCCAAAATGTAAAATACAGAGAAATTTGAACGGCTCTCTGGAATTTACACTAAAAACTGTAATATTGTTTTAAAAAATCATACTTTTGTACTATGATTTGATTTATAATTCTGAAATATAGAATCATAACATTTGAATTCTTCATTTATACTAATTCTGCTCTGTTATATTTTTTTCTTATGGAAATACAAACATTTATTTGACTTGTATAAATTTTAAAGTTTTACTTTATCATATAATACACAAGTTCCAATTTAATATTAAATCATAACACCCACTAGATCAAAAAGAAAAAAAAGAATTTTAATCACTTGTGCTAATACTGTAAACATTCAGTAACTTAGATTAGTTAACATGCATTCATTCATACGCATGAATATACTCATAAATGTATTTGACAACATATATAAGATTACTTGTTTTCATGAATAAATCAAGCAACCAATTCTATACCTAAATTTTTAAAAATGTTAAGTTACTCACTTGTTTTAAACATGAAGACAGAGCACAGTTTTGAAAAGCTTCCGAATCCTTTGCAAACTTGTTTGAAAACAGCTTTAAGACTTGAGTTATTTGAATGTTGTTAACATGCATGCAGATTTGCTTTTAAAAGTTTTAAACATGAATGCTTGCTTGCTGAAAGATTGTTGTATGCAGAGGCAAATTTCCAGGTTGCAGAGAGGAATGCAGGTTGTTATGCATTTGATTTTGCATGTGCTTCCAAAAAAAAATGAATGCAAGCCTTCATGATTTCCAGATTTAGAAGAAGGAAATGCAGGCTTTTGTAAGGGGATCATGGATTGATATGCATTTGAATAGGAAATGATTTGCATGCACAAAAATGTTTGATGAACAGATTTGCTTTTTGAGGAAAATGAATGCAAGTTGATTTACAGGGATTTGATAAGCATTTGAACAGGGTTTTGAAGATTGTTTAAAGTGAATGTTTTCAGCTGAAAACATTTTCTTAGTTTAGGAATTGAAAATGAGGAAAAGAAGGGAATGAAAAAATGTAAGTTTATATGACAATATTTATGATAAACCAAAATTAAAGAAAAATAAAAAATGCAAATTTGACACTTGTCTTAAGTTACAACACTTGTTAATTACCTTGTTTAAACATCTAACACATGTCAAATTCGGCTCTAATATGCTTACACATGTCCTATAGGTGATTTGTATTTATAATTAAGGTCAATGAAAGTTTAAACTTAGTTAATTAGTTCTTTAATACTTAGTTATATAGATAAATAATTTTTAAAGAATAAAACAAGTATTATTATAAATAAAAACAATACATATATCAATTATTTGGAAATAACATTTTTGATTAATTTAAATAAATTTATAAAAGAGATTGTAACTTATTTGTTATTTAAATGAATAAATGTTTCATTTATTAATTGTATTTGAGGTTCATATTAAATTTACAAACCACATTTATTAATCAATACTTTTAAAAAGAAATAAAACAAACATTTTATAACTTTATTTTAATCTAAATTAGTATTCAACCTTAAATTAAAATATATTTTAAACAAATAAAACATTTGTCTTATATATTTAAAATCATTTAGTTATTTTATTAAATAGCTTTGAAAAGCTTAATATTAAATAAATCATAATTTCCCAATTTCAAAATACTAAAATTAGAAAATATGCTACGCTAATTAAATTTAAAACCAAACTTATCTATTTAAAAAAAATATAAATATATATATATATTATAAATAGAAAACAATTTATTAACTTATTAAAAGAAAAATTCACTAATTAAATATTTAATAAAAGAAGATTATTAAATCAATTCAAATTAATTAATAATATTTACCAAATTAATTTAATTTTAAACATAGATTATTAAATTTAAATTGTCCAAAATTCTGGGATATCACAATCCTCCCCTCTTAAAAGAATTTCATCCCCGAAATTTAAAACAAAGATAATTTAATAATCTTATTTAAGATTTATTTTTAAAACACAGCATATATTAATTATATACCAACAACCAAAGTAACCAATTCACAAAATCAAAACAAATCTAATTATCCAGAAAAATTCTGAATAGAACTTCCACGAGTTTCCCCGGGTATAAATATCAGGATACTCGCCCTATAGAATTCAAACAATAAAAAATATGAAGCTATAGAGCTCTTATTCATCTATATCTACAACTCTAAACAAGATATCAGACTACATACGAGTCTGACTTAACAACCAAACCTCCTGAACTGCTGGTTCTACAACCAGGAATATCAAACACGTACTCCCTCAGAGATACGTGAAACACTCTGAATTCTAGTTATCCAAACTGGCAATTCAACTCTGAAGACCAAACACTTATCTTACCAGAACACAGAAGAAATCCAAAACACCTCGGAGCTAGCTTCCCAGACTTACCAAAACTTATAGCTCCTTGGATCGGAGAAAACTTATCCCAAAACAAATCTCCGACTCCAAAATCCAAATTCCTCCGCCTCTTATCTATAAAAACCCTTCGGGCGATCCTGGGCTACAAACATCATTCTTGATCAGCTCAACTCTTGCCGATGCCTCTAGAAACAGACTGGATCAAAACAACCCAATCAACTCGACACAATGATCTCCTCAAGATCAATCCAAAACTAAGAATACAAACTCTACTCCTCAAGAATAGAAGACAGAACAAACTTCTCCTTATCCAGAAAAGACAAAACAGATGCACCCCCAAACTGCTTCCATTGCACAACTCTGATTCGAAGTAGAAGAAAATGCTGATGAAGAACATGAACACAAACTGGACAACACATCCCAGTCATATGGTTTAACAGATCCATAAAGAAAACTCAGAAGTTCCTCCGAAACCTGAGTTGCTTCACCAACTCTATCTCTAAGAACCATTCTTTCATTAACTGAACCACCGGTACCAATCATGGAATACTAGCTGATAAGAAAACTCGATCTCCAAATGCAGACAAACCTCTAACTTCCCTGAAGACATCCGGATAAACTCCAATAATTCAAAAGAACACTGAAACTATCGCAAGTCACTTTTTCGATCAACCCAGTCTAATATCCCAAAGAAGCTGCTCTCTCTTTACCAAATCAGAACAGCTTATGCTGGCCTACCCAATTCATAGAAGAAAAGATTCACACTGCTGCTTCAGAACTCCACTACAGGAAAACTACTCAGCCAGAAAACTTCCTACCAACACAGAACACTCCGAGCTGCACTGCTAACACCAATGCCAAAGACATCCTAATCCAAAGCTCTTCGAGAAACTCGGACCTCAAAGCAAACAGAAACACCCTGCTGGACTCAGCCACAACACCAAGCAGACTCACTTCCTTACTCTTGTTCCAAAGAATGGAAACAATCCATAGTCACTGCATCTCATCACGCAGCTACTACTTCCTGAGGTATCAAGATACCATCACTTGCTTGCTTCTGCCCAACCGACAGATCCAAACTCAACTCATCCAACTCTGCACTTCAAAGATGAACTCCAAACCTTAACAGGTTTCCTTCAGAGATCGATGAAATACTTCATCATAACAAAGCTTACTCGAGACGGTATTAGGTTTACAGTCTCGACAATTACACTTCCAACCTCATCACTCAAACTCCAACCAACGGTAGTTGTGTTACACACATCACTACCTTATCTACCTTTATAGCTTATATTGGAATACCTGTACGGGTAACCAATAGATAGGTAGAAATATATATATATATAATACAAATACGCTCTCTCAAAATAGACACCGCTCCAGAGACTAGGTATTCGCTCAACATAGCGCTCTGATACCAAATGTGACGACCCGACTTTTTGTCCACAAAAGTCATATCATCTTTAAGAAAGAAAGGGATAGAAAAGAGAAAAGAAAGAAGAGAAAGAAGAAACGACAACAGAATCTCAACAGAAGAACGAATAAATTCTATTAATAACATAAGTATTACATAGTATACAACAATTATCAGCGTACACAGTCGATATAACACATACTAGACAGTTATAAACACCTGTCTAGTTATTACAACTCAAAACACAATATAGAAAACACTCAGAGATACCAACACAGCGGAAAACTATATATCTATACGCATAAGCCTCCTGCTCCATTGCTTCTCCACAATTCGTCAAAGCTAACCTAAATCCCTTGGCTACTCGTAAAATTTTGAGCACCTAAGAGTTTAAGAAAAACAGAAATAAACTCCGGGTCAGACATGGGTCTGGTGTGAGTAACAGGGTAAAGTTGCTTAACTTTTGAAAAACCTTTGAAAAGAAAGGTATCGCGTAAGACTTCCCACACATAAACATGGAATAGTTTTTACCTTATGCTAACCAAAACATTTGATAGGAAGTCCAGTGATATTATAATAGGTCTAGGGTTTTCAAGTAAATAAGAAATAGCCGAAATTGTTACATTTATTAAATTCCAGCTACTAGCCACAAAAGTGGGTAATACAATCAAAACCGAGGGCACTTACTGGATTTTGAATTCCATACAATGGTAGGGCTACTGGGGTACCGCCCGTCACAGTACGTGGCCTAGATCACCGTACTGAGGATCACTCCCAATCCCCTGCAACACAAAGCCGGAACCATTCCTTACTGAACAGTTCCGAAAAAGACCACCCCGCAGTTGTGATCAGCAACCGCACCACAAAGCCGAAATAAAGGGACATCTAGACAGGGGTAAATCTCGTCCTCCTTAGGCATGACCCAATTATCCTTTCTGCACCTCCCCTGTTTTAGCCATTCCCGGTTGATGAGGCTTGAGGCTACGATTACCTTTATAGGACACATCACTTAGAATGCTCATCGTCCACCTGACGATGTTTTGAAAGCATTCAATCTATAAAAATTCGTTCCGGGTTCGAACGAAATCGAAGGCATTATCTCGTTACACTCATTTTGGAATCACCCTCAGAGTTAACGACAATGACCCTTGCACTCTGAATCTTCATCTTCACTTCAGATTCATGACCTAACTTTAATTTGGATCGATGTGGTTTTCGGATATCCAAATATGGAAACCCGATCCCGGTCTCATCGAAATCCAAACCGTATCTTTTAAGGCCAAGTTGTTTTTGAGTTTTAAACAATTCAATTCATTATCTATATACACACAAATAGATAATTCACATCACAATAGATAATGAACATTATCATCAACAGATAATCCATATCAGCATTTTAAAAAGATAATTCATATCTTTATCGCAATGCAACCAACATCCATATCATATAACAATACTCATCTCATTGCTGAGATACAAACCATTCAAGGCAACCAATATCAATCATTCATACATAAGCAATGATCTAATGATCCCACCATCTATAATTAATTTAAAATGAATTAAATTAATTACTTCCATTTCTAATTAATTTAAAATGAATTAAATTATTTACTTCATCATTATAATCCTTCTTAACTTAACCATTAATTGATTACAAATCAATTAAATAATCACCATCTCATTATTCATTTTATTTAATCATTACTGATTAACAATTCCCTAATTACAATAAGTAATTAGCCTTTAAATTAAGTTAATTTTACTTAACTCTTTGCGATAATTAACTTTTAATTACTTAATCAATTAATTAACTAAAGTTAATTACATAAATCCTTTATCAGTTAATTACTTCATATATTAATTATTCCTTAATTAATCAATTCTTAATTACATCATTAATTTTATTTATTAATGATTTCTAATTACATTTTATCAGTCTCTCTATATAAATTAATTACATTAAGTAATTAATCTTGCAATTAAACCACACATATATTAATCACCCCTGATTAATAATATCCAGTAATTAACTACCCTTAATTACTTCATCAACAAATTACTTCTTAATTTATTATCTAATTAATCCGTTGATTAATTTCAAAGTAATTTAATCTAAATTACTTCCATAAATAAACATCTTTAAATTACATTCAGCAATTATCAATTAATTACTTTCCTAAGTAATTACAATCCCATTAATTACATAAAGTAATTATTCATCACATCACAAGTGTTTAAATTAATTAAACTTAATTAATTAATATAAACTAATCACATTAACATAATTAATTACATAAAGTAATTAATTCATTAATTACTTCTATTAAGTAATTAAACATAAAACAATTTCAAAAATGATTATTATTAATTAATTAATCTAATTAATTATCAAAATTAACCACATTAATTGATTGTTAAATAATCTTGGTTAATGACCTTCATTAACAAATCTTTAATTACATTATTAATAAATTAACACAAATTAACCATTATTAATTACAAATTAATTAATATTTAATTATCAATTAATTAATCTCTAATTATTTATTTAATTAAGTGTTAACTTCAACCTTAATTAATCCTTAATTACTTGATTAATCAATTCTTAATCATTAGTTAAAATATAATTAATAATCCCTAATTACAAATTAATTAACCTTAATCAATTAATCTTAAGTCTTTAATTAATTAATTTAAAAACTTCTTAATTACTTAATTAATCATTCTATCATTAATTAATTAAATAATTAATTACCCATTTAAATTAACTTAATAATTTAATTGAATCCAAATCATGAAAATTCTAATTGATTTTAAGAAAACATTTCTTCTTAATTAAGCATTTAAAAACAAATTGTTTTTAAATTTACTATAAATTCCATTTAAACTTCATTTTAAAATTTAAGATTTTAAAATAAATACAAATTTCAACTTAAACAAGGTTTTAAAAACAATTCAAAACCTTTATCTCATATGTTAAAAGAAACATTCATTTTAGAAAGAAGTTTTTAATAGAATTTAACCAAATTCATCTTTAAATTCAAATTAGTTTAAAATATACTTTAAACATTCCAAATTTATTCTAAAACAAATTCAATTTAAAAAAATCTTTTAATTTCAAATCTGAAATACAACTTAAATCTTTATTCCAGATTTAAACTTAAATCTTAAAGCTTACTTACATTTACATCTTCGTTTTAAAAATTCAAATCATTTAACCTTTTCAATGTAATTAAACAATTTAAATTTAAACTTATTTTATTTTAAAAACTGAAGTTTAAACCCAATTCCAGATTTCAAAACTCAGATTTAAACTTTATTTTAAATTCTAATTTACAATTTTAAACTTCCAATTCAAATTCAAAACACATATGTTTTTACACTTATAAGTTCAGAAACCAAATTTAAATTTTAAACTTAAATTATTTCAAATCTCAGATTCAAACTAAATTTGAATTCATATTCAATTTCAGATTTTAAAAACTCAGTTTAAATTTCAATTTGGATTTTAAACCTTACTTTTAATTTTAAAAACAGAAACAGGTTTTCTGTTTTTATTTAAAACCAAACTAAAATTTAAAAATTCAAATTAGTACAAAAACCAAGATTTAAACTATTATAATTCATATTTAAATTCAGGTTTTAAACTTAGTGTAAAATTTTGGTTTACATTTTTAAACTTTGTTTTTAAATTTAAAATACTGAAACAAGTTTCTGTTTATTTTGTAAAACCTGAAACAATGCATATACTCGAGCAACCCCATATATTACTTCGAGTCAAAAACAAAACAGCTTCGAGTTAAAACTCAATCTACCCTAGACCATCCCGAGGCCTCTAAAAACCAAATCCAACCTTTCATCAACACAACCCATCATCGCCTATGCACATGCACAGCGATGCCGGCCAACATAGGTCAACTCCACGACCTCCCCGCAGTCGTCAATCATCCCCTTAGGCCAACCATACACCAACCCCATCGATCAATGATCGAAATCAAAATCGAGACAAATGTCTCAAACCTGGAACAACACGGTGACCCAACACTTCAACCTGTCAACATCTTCCCCTTGAAACTCCGACCACCATCACCTTTAAAATTCCAGCGACGTCTTCGACAACCCATCCTCTTCCATAAATGAAGACCCCAAGCCACTCAATCAGTTATAGAAGCCGGGGTGTTCAATTCTATCAAACCCGGTAGAACTAGGGTTCTAAACTTAAATTCACAACTATCATCACCAAAATGCAATACACCCCAATCTGAAAATTTACTCCTTATCCCTAATAACTCCACTACTTCCAGAAATAAATTCAACTCAATCGAACACATAAATCATCCGTGCTACCCCAAAATGTAAAATACAGAGAAATTTGAACCGCTCTCTGGAATTTACACTAAATACTGTAATATTATTTTTAAAAATCATACTTTTGTATTTGATTTGATTTATAATTCTGAAACATAGAATCATAACATTTGAATTCTTCACTTATACTAATTCTGCTCTTTTATATTTTTTTCAGGAAATACAAACATTTATTTGACTTGTATAAATTTTTAAGTTTTACTTTATCATATAATACACAAGTTTCATTTTAATATTAAATTATAACACCCACCAGATCAAAAAGAAAAAAAAGAATTTTAATCACTTGTGCTAATACTGTAAATAGTCAGTAATTTAGATTAATTAACATGCATTCATTCATACACACGAATATACTCAGAAATGTATTTGACAACATATATAAGATTACTTGTTTTCATGAATAAATCAAGCAACCAATTTTATACCTAAAATTTTAAAAATGTTAAGTTACTCACCTGTTTTAAACATGCAAATAGAGCACAATTTTGAAAAGCTTCTAAATCCTTTGCAAACTTGTTTGAAAACAGCTTTAAGACTTGAGTTGTTTGAATGTTGTTAACATGCATGCAGATTTGCTTTTAGAAGTTTTAAACTTGAATGCTTGCTTGCTGAAATATTGTTTTATGCAGAGGCAAAATTCCAGGTTGCAGAGAGGAATGCGGGTTGCTATGCATTTGATTTTGCATGTGCTTCCAGAAAAAATTGAATGCAGGCCTTCATGATTTCCAGATTTAGAAGAAGGAAATGCAGGCTTTTGTAAGTGGATCAGGGATTGATGTGCATTTGAATAGTAAATGATTTGCATGTAGAAAAATGTTTGATGAACAGATTTTCTTTTTGAGGAAAATGAATGCAAGTTGATTTACAGGGATTTGATATGCATTTTAACAGGGTTTTGAAGATTGTTTAAAGTGAATGTTTTTAGCTGAAAACATTTTATTAGTTTAGGAATTGAAAATGAGGAAAAGAAGGGAATGGAAAAATGTAAGTTTATATAACAATATTTGTGATAAATCAAAATTAAAGAAAAATAAAAAAAAAGAAAATTTGACACTTGTCTTAAGTTACAACACTTGTTAATTACCTTGTTTAAACATCTAGCGCATGTTAAATTAGGCTCTAATATGCTTACACATGTCCTTTAAGTGATTTGTATTTATAATTAAGGTTAATGAAAGTTTAAACTTAGTTAATTAGTTATTTGATACTTAGTTATGTAGATAAATAATTTTTAAAGAATAACACAAGTATTATTATAAATAAAAACAATACATATATCAATTATTTGAAAATAACATTTTTGGTTAATTTAAATAAATTTATAAAAGATATTGTAACTTATTTGTTATTTAAATGAATAAATGTTTCATTTATTAATTGTATTTTAACTTTCATATTAAATTTACAAACCACATTTATCAATCAATATTTTTATGAAGAAATAAAACAAACGTTTTATAACTTTATTTTAATCTAAATTAGTATTCAAACTTAAATTAAAATATATTTTAAACAAATAAAACATATGTCTTATATATTTATAATCATTTAGTTATTTAATTAAGTAGCATTGAAAAGCTTAATATTAAATAAATCATAATTTCCCAATTTCAAAATATTAAATTAGAAAATATGCTACACTAATTAAATTTAAAACCAAACTTATCTATTTTAAAAAATATATAAATATATATACATATTATAAAGAGAAAATAATTTATTAACTTATTAAAAGATAAATTCACTAATTAAATATTTAATAAAAGAAGATTATTAAATCAATTCAAAATTATTAACAATAATTATCAAATTAATTTAATTTTAAACGTGGATTATTAAATTTAAATTGTCCAAAATTCGGGGATATCACAACGCTTGCACGAGTGATGAAAATGGAAGATTCCTTGAAGGATGCACTGCAACTAATGACTGAAATTCGTGTAGTGCAACTTAGAATGGCCAAAGAACAAGAACAGCAAGGAAAAATCCTTAGAAATTTGCAAAAGTTTCTAATGGATAATCACGCAAATCCAATCTTGATTGATGAAGAGTCTTCAGGAGATCAAGTGCAAGAGGACAGCGATGAAGAAAAAGAAGCCTTCATGGAAGAAGAGCACGCTGAAGATGACGACAAAGTCGTTTACGTTGGCGATGTGTGCTTTGACAAGGAGGGAAATCTAGTCGAACAATGTGGAAATTTCTGTTTCCACTACCCAAATTGTTCGGTTCATAGATCCCCCATCTTTAAGGACACATTTTAATTTCTTTCCCATTGTTATATCTTCTTTCTTTCGTCTTATACGTAAATGTAAATATAACAATAAATAATTAATAAATGAATTTTTTTTCTTCTATTTGAATTGTTAACGCTAAAATTGAACGCTAACACCCTGGTGTAAGTAGTAAAGATGTGAAAGCACCACCCGTTGGTAAGGGAACTAGAGATAAGCAGAAAATAACAAAAAAACAGTAAAGAGACACAGTTTTTATTGTGGTTCGGCTTGAAGTCAAGCCTATATCCACTTTAATCCTCTTTATTACTGATTCGATTACAACTTTACAACGATCTTCAATTACAACACAACTAAGACAAGTAACTTGAACTTTAATGCATAAGAGTTCTTCGAATTCATGTTGAATGTGTTCGATCTCTCTTGAAGTCCGTTGAAGTGCCTTTGGATTTTGAAGTCTCAGATGAGTTGAGAAAATAGCAGAGTATAGGCGTTTAAGAAATGAGCCCCCAAAAGGTCCCCACTTCGGTGGTGTAGGCATGGTATTTATAGGAGAATTCTGGAGTAAGTCGTAGGTCGCGAACGACCTAAGGGTAGGTCGTAGGTAGCTAGCGACCTAAGGGATACGAGCTACGACTTATCCTTGTTGCACTTGGTCAACTTGAGTGGGTAAGTAGGTCGCAGCGACTTAGGGAGAAGCGACATAGGAAGTTGCGGCTTAATGGGTTGTCTTAGTTTACGCTAGGTCGCTAGGTCGCTAGGTCTTTAGGTCGCACCCCTCATGGAATCACCGGAGCCTTTAGTCGTTAAGTTGTAGGTCATTGAGTCCTTTAACAGGTTAGGTCGTTACGTTGCTTGGGGTTTTAGGTCGTTAGGTCGCTTCCTATATTAGGTCGTGATAACTTTAGGTCGCTTATTTCCTTAGGTCGTTGAGTCATGAAATTAAGGAGTTAACATGTTCCCCTCGAAGTACACGCCTATGTCGTAGGTCGTGTGCTTCGACCTAATTCCGCTAGGTCATGAGCCACCTAAGAGATTTGCCAACTCGCATGCCCATTCGCCTTCTTTTTCTTGCCCTATATAAGTTGGTAGCTCGTTTCTTTCTCTTTAACTGCTATGACAACCTGATCTGCCATTAACAAACTTTCAAGCTCTCAAAGGAGAATTCAAGCTAACCAGTCGTCGATTCTTCCCTACTGTGACGCCCCACCTCTATGCTCACATTAACAAAGAGTATTAAAGAAAATAATGTCTGTTATCACGAAGAATAAGGCTGGATAGGAGCGGCCATCCGTAGTTAGGCCTTACACTAGTATTGGTTATTTTGATAGGAGTGGTATATATTTTTATTTTTCATCTCTTATTTATTTACTCCCATCGACATACCCAATTCCAGTATAAAACGAACCACGATGGTTCATAATAGTTTAGGACAATAAATATAATAATAACACAGATACTATAAATGCGGAACACAGATAAAACAAAAAGTCTCATATATATAATAACTGATGTCAGTTACAATACATGTGATACAGTACATATGATACAACTACAACTGTCGACTCTGGAAGTTACGTATACAAGTACATTATCGTATATTATATACATGAATACATATCTTCCTGTACTAATACATCGACTACAAAAAAATGACAACGACCACTCCAAAAGATATGAAAATACTTCATAGTTCTAGCAGCAATCCAAAGTAGGATATCTACAACCTGTAATAACTCGGTCTGACCCGAGTATTACATTCAAAGGAAAATAATACACGGGTCAGTCTAATTCAAACTCAGTTATTAATGTACAGAAGCAATAATAAATAAATAATTAAATAGACGATAGTCACATAAATCTCGTCTATCCAATCCTTTAACAAGGAAATCGGATAACGGTAAATACAACACATAACAATGTTAAACAAAAAAATCAGCGGAATCAAATCATCAACAAAGATAAATGAAAAGATCATCAATGAAGATAACTTAGAAAACATCAGAATTGCCTAAACGGCAGTTAACAACAAAATCTAATTATTAAGAAAATAATTAGAAACTCATCTAATTATCAAATAGATAATTAGACAATAACAAATTGTTCAAATCAAACCAAATCAAAATACGATTCAAAACATATTGATTTGAATAAACAAAACAGTTCAAGCAATTGAAATATCAATTAAAACGTCGCTTCTGTTTGGCTGTAGTACACGCACGCGTGCACTGCCTCGCCAATACAGCATATGAAATATGCAAAAGATCAGGAAATGCACAATGAAAGTTCACACGCGCACAAGGTCAAACCCGAGCGTTTAAGCTGGATTCAACTCAATGTACAAACCTATGTACGAGTCACAATACAACAATGTCCAGACTAAATACTATCAATATGGTCGAACAGAGACTCCATGCATACAAGAAGATATGCACAGATCTGAAACAAAGAATGGCCAGAAGCTCAAGTCGCATATACAAGGTACAAGTCATGTAGCATCAGTGTCAACACAAGACTGCATAAACCAGACCAACACCAACATGTAGACATCACACTGGAATCAATTAAATGTACAAAGAAATGGTACAAATAACTCAAATCAGGTTCAAGCAAGCTACTATGCCAACATGAACAGTGGGTAAGATGAATGCATATGAGACATACACAGGCAGTGCCTACAGGTATGAAACAACACACACACACAAATATATATATATATATATATATATATATATATATATATATATATCCAGTCAGGCTTCTAAATAAACAAACACAAATCAATGCCAATCAACATGAACTGGGCAGTGCAAATGCAATGGCACGGTCTCAAGATCAAAACTGGAGGCATACACAGGGTTACACTAAAGGCAGAGCTCGAGGCTATCAAGTTAAACAATCCAAATAGCCTCAAGCAATATGACATAGTGCGGTTTCCAACAAAGATAGAAGGCAACATGCAAGTAGTGACTGTGCCGAAGTCACATGGACAATGGTCAAATCAAGCATTACCCAAGTCAAAGACCATAACACTAAAACATTGTCAAAGTCATTCCAGCAAAGTGACAGTGCAACCAAGTGTACACTATCGGTTATAACAAAAATCAACCCAATATATATGCATGCAAATTCGACATGCACATGAGCCACCAATTTTCACAGAGCAACGAAAAGTAATCTGAATCAAATGTCATTAGATAGACAAAGCGAACAGAGGTGACAACATGTAATCGACAAGTCAGTAAAGATTCATCGAAGCCAATAGCAACTGAATTACCTAACTCGATGTCAGTGATACAAATCACGTTAAAATCTGGTGATATCAAAACAAGTTGAAGCCGTGAATGAACAAATCAGTGCCAAAGTCGAAGATTATCATTATCAAGAAGCACAAAGAGAAATTCACGGAACAAATCAAGTCGCAAGTCAATAACCAGGTAAATCGCAAGTTCGAAATCAACGCCATGTTTTATCAAAAATTGAACAAGTCCAAAAATCAAAGTCGTGGCCAACTAATGACCAAAGTCCATAGATTACAGTTCACTATCAAAACAATGATGATGGCCGAAGCCAACAAAAGTTCATAACCACAAAACAAAATCGAATGCATGGCATAGAATTAAATTAGATGTGAGTGAAAAAATCACTCACCTTAGACTCGACGAGCACGAATCCAATTTGCAGCTGAAAATCAAGGAATCGTCGATTCAACAACACTTGAACTCGACTAAAAAGAAGCGGTAGCAAGCAACCCGAAGAGGTTGAGCAACTAACGGTGACTCCTAGTTTAAAAGCCCTAATTTGGAAAAGGGGACAAATAAGAGGAGGCCGCCATTTTAATCTCTTTCGTGAGTTTTAATTTTTAGGTTTAGGTTTTTTTTTTGAAACGTGAGAATGAAGGGTTGGGTTTGCTTCACTATAAACTGCATCAAGTCTACTGAAAGGAGTGTGGGCCAAGATAAATTTTTAAAGCCCAACAACACTTAATTAAATTTTCAAACGAATTCATTCGATTTAAAAACTCAAAATAACAATAGCTAGCAAAATCAGTCGTCTAACGACGATAATTAATCGGTACGAAACTCCAGGTTTTACAGACTCCCTTCCTTATAAAAATTGCGTCCCCGTAATTTTCAGACTTAAAGTCGTCAATAACAATTAATTTTCTAACATAAAATGGTTAAGCTAGAAAAATAAAGGTCAGGAACACAAATGCCAAAGAAATCTTTTAATTTCATAAAAGAAATTCAAAAATTCTCAACAAAATCTAACTATCAAGTAGATAATCAAAAAACAACAAAACTGAATAAAAGCAATTATCAGCAATATTCAATATCGATTAGATAATTAGAATACAGAAATCACAAAACCGCAATATCTAATTATCGATACGATAATTGGAAAACAGCAAAATCTAATTATCAACAAAGATAATTATAAATCCCAAATCGCAAATCGCAAAACCGTAATTATCTAGTTACCAAAACGGTAATCAGAAAACAACAGAAGTCTAATTATCAAAAACGATAATCAGAATTCTCAAGTCAACAAACATTCAATTATCAAAAACGATAATTATATCTCAAAACAACAAATATTTAGTTATCAAAAACGATAATCAAATCTCAAATCAACAAATATTCAATTATCAAAAACGATAATTAAATCTCAAATCAATAAATATTTAATTATCTCAAGCGATAATCAAAATCAACAAATATCCGATTATCAAAAACGATAATGAGAAACAACAAATATTCGATTATCAAAAACAATAATCAAAATCAACAAATATCCAATTATCAAAAACGATAATCAGAAACAACAAATATTAAATTATCAAAAACAATAATCAAAATCAACAAATATCCGATTATCAAAAATGATAATCAGAAACAACAAATATTCGACTGTCAAAAACGATGATCAAAATTAAAAAATATCCGATTATCAAAAACGATAATCAGAAACAACAAATATTCGATTATCAAAACGATAATCAAAATCAACAAATATCCAATTATCAGAAAAGATAATCGGAAACAACAAATATTCGATTATCAAAAACGATAATCAAAATCAACAAATATCTGATTATCAAAAACGATAATCAGAAACAACAAATATTCGATTATCAAAAACTATAATCAAAATCAACAAATATCTGATATAAAAAACGATAATCAGAAACAACAAATACTGGATTATCAAAAACGATAATCAAAATCAACAACTATCCGATTATCAAAAAAGATAATCAGAAACAACAAATATTCGATTATCAATAAAATACTCAAAATCAACAAATATCCGATTATCATAAACGATAATCAGAAACAACAAATATTCGATTATCAAAAACGATAATCAAAATCAACAAATATCCGATTATCAAAAACGATAATCAGAAACAATAAAAATTCGATTATCAAAAACGATAATTAAAATCAACAAATATTTGATTATCAAAAATGATAATCAGAAACAACAAATATTCGATTATCAAAAACGATAATCAAAATCAACAAATATCCGATTATCAAAAACGATAATCAGAAACAACAAATATTCGATTATCAAAAACGAGAATCAAATCACAGATATCTAATTATCACAAGCGATAATCAGAACTCATATCAAAAAATATCCAATTACCTAAAGATAATTGGAAACGACAAATATCTAGAAATCAATTGAGATAATCTAGAAAATCAATATAAAAGGTTGGATCGATCCCATCAGATGGCGAGTTTTATCAACGCCGCACGTGCATCAACATATGGCTGAAGCCTACCAAGTACCCAACATAATTTTTGGCGCCCAACAAATGACCCGAAGGTCCAACATATGACCCGAAGGTCTGGTATTGGTATTGGTATTTGACCCGAAGGTCCTCATATGACCCGAAGGTCATCATAGTGGCTCGAAAGCACATGAAAATCATCAAATATTTCAATTTACGAGTCCAGAATTAACTGAAATAGCAAACGCACATGTCCCATAACCATGAGTTTTACTAAATCGTTTTATTCTCTTCATCGTTTCCTTGAAAGTGTAAAATCATCAAACAACAAATATTTCAATTTACGAGTCCAGAATTAACCAAAATAGCAAACGCACATGTCCCATAACCACATGTTTTACTAAATTGTTTAAATCTCTTCATCACTTCCTTGAAAGTGCAAAATTTTGTTTTCCAAAAATAACATTTCACATTCTCAAACGAACAAGTCCGGAATTAAGCGAATCAGTAAAAGAAAGGGGTCATAGTCCTCGATTTTACTGAAACGTTTAAGTCACTTTCTCATTATTCTGAAAGCGCAAACTGTGAAAATTTTGAAAACAATTTCATTTATTTTATAAAAGTAATAATTTACATTCTCAAACGAACAAGTCCGGAATTAAGCGAATCAGTAAAAGAAAGGGGTCATAGTCCTCGATTTTGCTGAAACGTTTAAGTCACTTTCTCATTCTTCTGAAAGCGTAAACTACAAAATTTTTGGAAAACAATTTTATTTTTAAAACGATTTGCAAATCCGTGATAAAAAACAGCAAGATTAATGATAATTTCGATAAGAAAATTGTACTTCTCAAAACATCGTAGAAATGGATCTCAAAATCAGCATTGCAGGATAACCGCTTGAAAATCCACTTTAAAATATGACGGATACTGAAGTCAAAGCGACAGTAATTTTTAAACTTCAAAATTTAATCAAAACAATTTGCATCAAAATATAACACCAGAGAATTTTCATTCATCAAAATGTCAACAAAACACAGTGCTTCAAAAATTTAGCATCGATGTAAAAATCTCGTTATAAAAATAACGGCAACAAAATACGTTTAGAACCAAACAACGGTTCAATGTAAAAATAATGCAGTAACGTGCAACATAAATTTGCATGTATACTACAAAATGAACAAAGAAATCAGTCGAATATATCTTCAATGAAGATAATTCAAAACAACAAAATCTCAACAAAATCACATAACTGCAATCGCTTCGAATCCTCAAATCGCATTCGAAATTTTCAGAGAAAACAAAATAAACACGGCTATGTAAACAACAAATGAAATTTATTTCAATTTCATTTTTTGATTCTTAAATCAAAAAGGTTATCAGCGGTACTCAGCGAAGACAGTCTCACTGTTTCCGCTGCGCACTCTGATAAACAGAACACAAATTACTTAATCATCAAACACAGTTTCACTTTTATTTTTAAATAAAGATATTTAAAAATTTCAAAATATTTTCAAAACTTTAGTTTTGACTCAAAGCACAAATAAAACATCGACTAATAGTTGTAACACATGTTCCATCTAAGTTATGTTTTATATTATGTCCATAAACCCCAAGCGCTGATACCAACTGTGACGCCCCACCTCTATGCTCACAATAACAAAGAGCATTAAAGAAAATACTGTCTGTTATCACGAAGAATAAGGCTGGACAGGAGCGGCCATCCGTAGTTAGGCCTGACACTAGTATTGGTTATTTCGATAGGAGTGGTATATATTTTTATTTTTCATCTCTTATTTATTTACTCCCATCGACATACCCAATTCCAGTATAAAACAAACCACGATGGTTCATAATAGTTTAGGACAATAAATATAATAATAACACAGATCCTATAAAAGCGGAACATAGGTAAAACAAAAGGTCTCATATATATAATAACTGATGTCAGTTACAATACATGTGATACAGTACATATGATACAATTACAACTGTCGACTCTGGAAGTTACGTATACAAGCACATTATCGTATATAATATACATGAATACATATCTTCCTGTACTAATACATCGACTACAAAAAAATGACAACGACTACTCCAAAAGATATGAATAGACTTCATAGCTCTAGCAGCAATCCAAAGCAGGATATCTACAACCTGTAATAACTCGTTCTGACACGAGTATTACATTCAAAAGAAAATAATTCATGGGTCAGTCTAATTCAAACTCAGTTATTAATGCACAGAAGCAATAATAAATAAATAATTAAATAGACGGCAGTCACATAAATCTCGTCTATCCAATCCTTTAAAAAGGAAATCGGATAACGGTAAATATAACACATAACAGTGTTAAACAACAAATCAGCGGAATCAAATCATCAACAAAGATAAATGAAAAGATCATCAATGAAGATAATTTAGAAAACATCATAATTGCCTAAACGGCAGTTAACAACAAAATCTAATTATTAAGAAAATAATTAGAAACTCATAATCTATTTATCAAATAGATAATTAGACAATAACAAATTGTTCAAATAAAACCAAATTAAAATACGATTCAAAACATATTGATTTGAATAAACAAAACAGTTCAAACAATTGAAATATCAATTAAAACGTCGCTTCTATTTGGCTGCAGTACACGCAGGCGTGCACTACCTCCCCAATACAGCATATGAAATATGTAAAAGATCAGGAAATGCACAATGAAAGTTCACACGCGCACAAGGTCAAACCCGAGCGTTTAAGCTGGATTCAACTCAATGTACAAACCTTTGTACAAGTCACAATACAACAATGTCCAGACCAAATACTATCAATATGGTCGAACAGAGACTCCAAGCATACAAGAAGATATGCACAGATCTGAAACAAAGAATGGCCAGTAGCTCGAGTCGCATATACAAGGTACAAGTCGTGTAGCATCAATGTCAACACAAGACTGCATAAACCAGACCAACACCAACATGTAGACATCACACTGGACTCAATGAAATGTTCGAAGAAATGGTACAAATAACTTAAATCAGGTTCAAGCAAGCTACTATGCCAACATGAACAGTGGGTAAGATGAATGCATATGAGACATACACAGGCAGTGCCTACAGGTATGAAACAACATATATATATATGCAGTCAGGCTTCTAAATAAACAAACACAAATCAATGCCAATCAACATGAACTGGGCAGTGCAAATGCAATGGCACGGTCTCAACATCAAAACTGGAGGCATACAAAGGGTTACATTAATGGCAGAGCTCGAGGCTACCAAGTTAAACTATCCAAATAGCCTCAACCAATATGACATAGTGCAGTTTCCAACAACGATAGAAGGCAACATGCTAGTAGTGACTGTACCGAAGTCACAGGGACAATGGTCAAATCAAGCATTACCCAAGTCAATGACCATAACACTAAAACAATGTCAAAGTCATTCCAGCAAAGTGACAGTGCAACCAAGTGTACACTATCAGCTATAACAAAAATCAACCCAATATATATGCATGCAAATTCGACATGCACATGAGCCACCAATTTTCACAGAGCAACGAAAAATAATCTGAATCAAATGTCATTAGATAGACAAAGCGAACAGAGGTGACAACATGAAATCGACAAGTCAGTAAAGATTCATTGAAGCCAACAGCAACTGAATTACCTAACTCGAAGTCAATGATACAAATCAAGTCAAAATCTGGTGATATCAAAACAAGTTGAAGCCGTGAATGAACAAATCAGTGCCAAAGTCGAAGATTATCATTATCAAGAAGCACAAAGGGAAATTCACGGAACAAAATCAAGTCGCAAGTCAATAACCAGGGAAATCGCAAGTTCAAAATCAATGCCGTGTTTTATCAAAAATTGAACAAGTCAAAAAATCAAAGTCGTGGCCAACTAATGACCAAAGTCCACAGATTACAGTTCACTATCAAAACAATGATGATGGCCGAAACCAACAAAAGTTCATAACCACAAAACAAAATCAAACGCAAGGCATAGAATTAAACTAGATGTGATTGAAAAAAATCACTCACCTTAGACTCGATGAGCACGAATCCAATTTGCAGCTGAAAATCATGGAATCGTTGATTCAACAACACTTGAACTCGACTAAAAAGAAGCGGTAGCAAGCAACCCGATGTTAACGCTTAAATTTGAACGCTAACACCCCGGTATGTGAAGTGTAGTTGTGAAAGCACCACCCGATAACTCAGGAACAGATTATAAGCAGATAATAGCAGAAAAGCAGTAAACAACAACAATTTTATAGTGGTTCGGTTTGAGGGTATAGCCTACGTCCACTTTAAGTATTTTTATTGATAATCTCGTTTCAAGCTGATACAATTCTTCCCAAGTACAATACACTTTGAATTACAAGTGACTTAGAACAAGTAGCCTAAACTTCAATGGAGATAAGAGTCTTCAAATCCATGTTGGATGTATGTGATCTCTTCTTGAAGTTGTTTGTAGCGTTCTTCGTGTCTTGAGAGCTTCGAGTGTTGGATTGGTTTGGAATGTAGCAGAGTATCGGCGCTTGAAGAGAATGAGCCCAAAGTCCTTTGCTAGTTGGAGCTGGGGTCGTATTTATAGGCCAATTTCTGGGTTGGAATTGTGGACCAATCATGAGTCGCGACCGATTCAGGATGAACCGTGACCGACTCAAGATGAGCCGTGACTCACTCACATATCACAAGTCAGCAGGCAGCAGCATAAATGAAACGGCAGTGAGCTTGTTCCTCATGCGCTTAGGTCGCCAGCGACTTATGATAGGTCATTAGTCACCATGAGTCGTTGGAAACCCTGAGTCGGTCTGCCCCATAAACCAATAACTAGTTAAGCCACTCTGCTCCTCTAAGGCATTAACTCGTTGAGTCGTTTATCCCTATAAGTCGTGAGTCGCGCAATTCTTTAACTCGTGCAATTGCTTAGTTCAGTTAAGTCGTTGATCCACTGAGTCGTCACAAACCCTGAGTCGTTGTGTCGGTTTTAGGCCTTGAGCAGATGAGTCGCTACCAGTTGAGTCGGTACATTCCCTGAGTCGTAGTTCTAATGAGTCATGTCATTCCTCAGGTCGTTAATGTCTTAACTCGTAAGGTTCCTTAAGTCGTACAATCTCTCCTTGGGTCGTTGAGTCGTAACCCTTTCGGCTGCTTTGAGCTTTAAGTCGTTAGCTTGTTGAGTCGGTGACTTGTTGAGTCGGTGACTTGTTGAGTCGTGAGGCTTCCTGAGTCGTAGGTCCTTCCTGAACCGTTAAGCACCTTAAGTCGTGGCTCGTCCCAGGCCTTAACTCATTGACTCCTTTAAGTCGTGGATCTCTTAACTCGTAGGCTGGAACGGGTTTAACATTTGCCCCTCGAAGCACACGCTTAAGTCGTAAGTCGTGTGCTTCGACTCATCATAACCCGGTCGTGCCGACTCGAGTTCCAACTCTTCCAGATATAAAATGCTTGACTCGTTCCTCCTATCTCCCACTTCTTATTACCTATCTTTTAAACCGCATCCGCCATTGACGCATCTCTAAGTTCTCTCAGGCGATTCCAACTCGATTCTCCTCCGATTATCTCTGACATCACACTACGTAAGCAATCTTGCTTCCCTTTCAATTGTCGATCATCATTAACCTATGCGCTTAATTCTTCGCCTCCGGTTCGCCCCTTCGAGCCCTATGAGTTTTGCTGGATTGATTACTGATGTACTTAGGTCGGCCTGATTTGGCTTACGGCGATTCGCAATCCGAGGCGATCCTGTAGTGTGATAGGGTTAAGGTTGTCGCTGTTGGAGAGGCCATTGGGTTAATGGGTTAAAGGTTGGAAGATTGACGGGTTAGGAGTGAAATAGTTTATGGGTTAAAAGCTAGAAGGTAGATTGGTTTAGGAATTGTATGGTAAGTTGGCCAATCAGAGTGGAGCATTGTATCAGATGTGGCTCAATAACTCTGGTCGACCTAATATCCTTAGCGACTCAACTCTGGACCGGCTTACCAGTCCTCACGACACAAGTTTTGAGTCGGGGCCGAGACAGGACTTGGAGTATTTTCTCATAACTTTGAACTGAAATCTATTCCCTCTTCTATGCCTTACGACCTAAGCGCTGCCGACTCAAAGTGTTGATAACTTGTAGCATAACGACCTGTTAAACTTTGTTGCATTTTTCCATAAGCCACTCTTGCAAGCCAATAACCTGTCTAATGCAGTATTTACAGAAAATTGGGACGAATATACTGCCATCGACTGCCCACATCAAATGACAGATTAGTTAATAACAGATAATTAACTTAAATAAATTGTGCGAATGAAGTACTTTGAACCAACGAATCCAAGTAGAGTGCTAAAGCAATATTGAAATAGTCAACTGAAATTGACCGGTTTGCACTAACACTATACCTGGAATTTTAAATTAACAAGTCCTGAGATTTAGTAATTGATCAATTGCCAACTAGCTTAACTTCAGTTATATTTACTTGTTATCTTTGTTAGTTCTGCACAACACTTCACACTTTTTTTAGGAAACGTGCACCTTCGCATTTGAACATCCAGTTGCTTGTGTAGAATGACTTCTCATCAAGAAGAACCGATGGGCCAGGCTGAAGATGTCTTCCCAATAGCTATCCCTTTGGATAACCCTCCGGAGAGAACATCCACAACTTTGAATCAGCGGGTGTTTAACCAACTGTGCATCCAGTTTGGCATTGACGACGCTGATGCCTTACTGCCGGGGCCAAATGATACTGCAGATAGGCCCCCTCTTGGCTTTGTTGCTGTCAATCGCCAAATGTGCTTGAGCGGTGCCATCCCACCTTTTAACGACTTCCTTTAGCAGTTTCTGCTTCGGTTATCTATCTCTCCATTCCAATTGCACCCCAACGGCCATACCATTCTGATGGGGTTATGTGTGCTATCTCGGAGAGTTTTGGATCGATTACCGAGCTTTGGGGAAATTTGTTACTTCTGCTCATTCACAAAAATTAAAGATCATCCCTCTATCGTAGTTATAAGAAGTGCTCGAAACCGCAAACTCATCCTTGATCTCTCTGAAAGCGTTCACGGATTTCTGAATCAGTTTTTCTTTGTTCGCTACCCTCCAGGGTTTTATGCCATCTAGAGAGTGGGAAGTAAGATTTCCTGTCTTTTATTTCTCCGTTTTTGAGCTTTCCGAGATCTGAGTTGCTAAATGCTAACTTCGCTCTTTTCCTGTTTTAGCACTTCCACCTCCCGCTAGGGATCCAAGCTATAAGCAAATTTTTGAAAGATTGAATGCCGTGCCGGTAGAAGAGAGGAGCATAAAGTTTTTGTTAAACGATGAATTTTTACATCAATACGGGCTTCTTCATTCTTCCCGCTTTACTCAGCCTCATGAAGTTCCAACGGAGGTTCCTGATTCTCCGATGAAAACTCCTGACGCCCCGGTTTCAACTAAAGAACACATGCGGGGAGAAACTTCTATAGAAACTTCATTAGTAAAGTGTTCTACTCCAAGAGATGATGCGGGGCCGTCTGAAAAGCCTGTGCTTGCTCCCATAACAGAAGAAGAGGAACCCCTTCCTCAAACCGGGAAGAATGTTGATGAAGGAGTTGATGGAGGGAGTCCAGTTAGGCACGATGGTGAAGACATCTTTGGGAGTTTGAGTGACATAATTATCACTTCTCAAGAGCTCTTTAAAGATGACTCTGCCAGTGCTAAGGTTATATCCCCGACGGTTGAAGCGACATCCGTTCTTAATCAGACTCCTTCAACCCAGGAATTGCCACTAGCTATAAAACCTGTCACTACTCCTCAGCCGGCGAGCGGTTCATAGCTAGTTTGACGCGCGTAGTTTGCACATCGCATGCACTTAGGATTTTTTTTTATGCATATGCCTTTTTAATACTTGAAAGATTCTCAAGTTTTATTTCTTTCTTTAATTTTAGGTTCTCCAATGGGGCGAAGCGACTCTTTTTACGATGAATTCAAACAATACGGGAGACGCGGACAGTATGACTATAGGCGCCATCTTCCCGTATACAGAGAAACTGATGAGGAGAGGGCCGCTCGCAAGGCTAGGGAGAGACGCTCCTATGAAGAGCGCTATGGGAGAGAGGAAGAAAGACATGACCCTCCTCGTAGAGATGAGGACACTCATAAACGAAAGATCCATGATGAGAGAGGGAAAAGTCATATGGTCGACTCTTCCAGCAAGCGGGCTAAACCTAGCGAATGAACAGTGCCTTAAATTTCCGAAAATGTCCCTGCTCCTTCTCCGGCCCTTGCTCGTTTTGACATTCAGACAATTATCAACAGGCCTGCATACCAAGTTGGGCAAGGTCCACCCACACTTCAAAGTCGATTTCCTCAGTGGTGCTTAAAAGGGGTTCGATTTGATCTCGATCTGGTCCCTCTTGACAAACCGGCTATGCTGCGAAATCTTGATGCCGTCAGGGTTGACATTGAAAGAATGTCCAATTGGCAGAAACTTGTTGACGAGCTTCAAAGAGTTAATCGAGCGAACCTTGAAGCCATGCTCACAATGGAAAACGATAAAACTGAGTGGCAGAAGACTCTTGAACAGCATGACGCTGAGATGAGGAGCATTGCTTCCTATAATGAAAAACTCGAAGCGGAAGTGGAAAAGCTTAAAGGAGAACTTGTTACTTCATCCACTTCCTATTCTCAAAAGGAAAGCATGCTCCAGCAACAAGTGCGAGATGCGCATGCTAGTCAAAGGGCGGCTGAGGACAAACTCGCATATCAAGAAAAAGTCATAGAAGACCATCGTGCTGAAGTTGCACAGCTGCGAGAACAAACTGGCTCCCAAAGCATGGAGATAGAATTATTAAAAGCTCGACTAGAAAATGCTGAAAGAGAGCGCGATGAGGCCATCGCTGGTAAATTTGCAGCTGAGGAAGCTCACCAAGCTACTAAAGCCGATATCGGCTCTACACTATTCGATTTTTATCTGCAATGCATTTTGGGACGCGGTAGCCTTGGGTTTTTGGGTCCTAAATATGAAATTACACTGGCTGAAGTATGGGAGGCTGCCATAGATATGCTTGGGGGCGCTGGTTACTCTGAAGACCAGCTCGAAGAATATTATTTTGACGAGGAAACTCGAGCAGCGCTGGCCAGGGGAAAAGAGCAACTTGCTAAATTTCGGGCTGAAACGATAAGAGAGGAATGCCCAGAGAAGGAAGCGCTTGTAACTGCCCCTGTCCCTCCTTCGGTTTCAGCTGTCGTTGATATAGCTGGTCCCAGTTCTTCTTCTCTGCCTCAAGACAAAGTTGATCTCGGAGTTACAACTTCCGGGTTGTAGAAGAGCCTCAAGAGAGCACTGAAGCTCAGGACTATGAAATTGACGTGATAAAGACAACTTCTGCAGGTAACTCTACTGTAAATTTCGCCACTGTCAATCTCGCTCAAGTGGATTGCTCATTTGTTTCATATGGGTTTGATGAGCTTCTTGACTATTTTCTCAACCTTGATGAGCCTTCATCTCCTCTTTTTACTGACTTTAACCTCTTTTCTTCTGTAGAGAAAGTATCAAGCGCTGTTCAGATTTCGCCTCCTCCAGTTATCCCTCCTCTATCTCTTCAAGTGACTCCTCCTTCTGCTTCACAGCCCGGGTCGCAAGAGGAGAAAATAGAGGCTCTTCATGGCTTAGATGATCCCATCGCTTCACAAGAGCAGAAAGACGAGGGACTTGAGGGAGGTGAGATATCTCCGGAGCGGACTCCTTCTGATGACATAACTTTGTCCAAACTTGTTACTCCAGGGAGTGAGTCTTCCTCAAAGAGGAGAAAGAAGCATGGAACATCAAAGAGGAGAGGGAAGAAAATCATTGCTACCGAGGAGGAACCGGAAGCTGGGCCAGTTGCACCTCCCTCTCCTTCTTCCCTTTTGCCTACAGATCGACCTGAAAAGCTAACCATTCGGCCGGGTAAAGGGTCCAAAGGTGGTAAGAAGAAGTGAAGATTTTAGCTTCTTGTCTTTTGCATGTACTGGTCGAGAATTGTGCGGGTACCGGCCCCCGCTTTTTTATTTTGAAACCTGTATCTGCAATACAATTGAATAAAATGATCTTTTATTTGTACAGACTCGTGTATGAGCTTGAGAATGCATTTATTATTCATTTTTGCACAAGTTTATTTATATGATATTGCAGCGAGCATATGGTATGTTGTTTGAGTATTACTTTTCCGATGCAGCTATATCATTTTGTATGTAATTATACCATGTTGCCCCCATACCATAAGCTTGCTACAATATTTTATACTTCGAGGGGACTTGCACTCTTATTTGCTGAAGAATAATTATTTTATTCTTAAAGAAATTTTTTTGTAGAGTACAACTCCCTTCGTATAAGTTTTTACGCTTTGTCCTTCGAAGAAATCACTTTTTTCTTTTGCTTATGTACATATTTTACCAAGTGAATTCTTCTATGTGGTAAAGCAGACCTCTAAAGGGTACTTTAACCCTTTTTTTTTTAACATAGAAAGTTGTACCTCTGAGGAGGGATTTTTCACGTTTCAACACTTGGAAGTTTTATTTCAATCTTGGTGAAACGTGTACCTCCAAAGAGTTGTGCCTTTGAAGAAAGCCTTTTCACGTTTCAACACTTGGAAGTTTTATTTCAATCTCGGTGAAACATGGGCTTCCGAAGAGGTCTTTCTTCTTGATTGTGCCTCCGAAGAGGTTTTTATTTTGTTTGCATTTCAACTCTGGTGAAGTAAAATTCCGAAGAGCGGCTGTTACACTTCAACTCCTGGTGAAATGTGCCTCCGAAGAGGTCTTTATTTTGTTTGCATTTCAACTCTGGTGAAGTGAAATTCCGAAGAGCGGCTGTTACACTTCAACTCCTGGTGAAATGTGCCTCAGAGAGGGTTTTCATCGCCTGGAAGTTACTCTCTCATGGTTGGAGGGTCATGACTCCTCCAATCTTTTTTGTTGAGTAGAGAACTTTCTTTTTTGTGGCATATGACCCATTAGAGGTCTTTATCCTCCGAAGAGTTGTGCCTCCGAAGAGGACTTGTACTGCCGATGATGGCTTTGGTTATTTTCCTCGTCCACTTGCTTATGCTTTTTCAGCGATCCTCTTTTTTTTCTTTTCAAGCTCTCATTCCCTTTTCTTACAAGTAATTTGTTTAATCCAAGGAAGTGCACTTCATTGTCAGGAAAGTTCGTGAGAACGGGCATTAGCTTCCTAATTGGATGTTTGTTTGCTCAAACGATCTCAATTTATTAGCAAGGGCCCGTTTCTGTCGAAATCATAGGCCGTTCAATTGAAGTATTTCCTATCTAGGATTCGATTTCGGGGCTTTCGTGACTTGAAATTTGTTTGTTGAATGATGGTAAGAATCACTTGGTCTTATTATGTGCAAGTTTCATTTCCATTGTCTGCAAAAATTTAAATCGACATTTCAGCAATACATTCTATGTACTTTTTATATCGAAAATAAAGCAAACATGTAATAATAATAAGGAACACAAGATTTATAGTGGTTCGGCCAGGAATTTGGGCCTACATCCACTTTATATTCCTTCATTATTTACTTGCATCGGTTTTACAATTGCTTTCAATTACAAGAATCATACATTCATAACTCTTTTTACAATATTTCAACAAAGTTCTCAAGTAAAATATGGACGCAAGTGATTGCTGTTCCATGCTCTTGGGATTTGATCTCCTTCAACAGTAGTGAGTTTGAACGTGCCGTCAAGAAGCTTCTGACCTATGACATATGGTCCTTCCCAATTTAGCCCAAACACACCTGTCACTGTCACAATTCTTTTCAGGACTAGATCTCCAATCTCAAAGCTGCGTTGGCGAACTTTGGAATTGAAATGTCTGGCTATCCTTTGCTGATGAGCTGCAATTCTGAGATTAGCTTCATCTCTTTTTCCATCAAGAAGATCTAGCGCTTCAAGCTGTAGCTTTTCATTTTCTGCTTGATTGAAATGGATTCTTCTGTGTGAAGGAACCTCTGCTTCTACCGGGATCATTGCTTCCGACCCGTATGCTAATGAAAAAGGAGTATGCCCAGTCGCAGTTTTGTGAGTGGTTCTATATGCCCATAGTGCAAGTGGTAGCTTATCGACCCAACCACCTTTTGCTCTTTCAAGTTGCTTCTTGATGGTTGATTTGATGATCTTGTTTACTGCCTCCACTTGCCCGTTTGCCTGCGGATGAGCTACTGCTGAAAAGCTTTTCTGGATTTTGAATCGCTTACAAAAATCTTGGAATTCCTCGCTTTCAAATTGAGTACCATTGTCTGTGATTATTTTCTGAGGCACACCATACCTGCAAATGATATTCTTGGTCACAAAACTTATCATCTTCTTAGAGGTGATAGTAGCCAATGGTTCAGCTTCAGCCCATTTAGTAAAATAATCAACTGCAACAATAGCATATTTAATCCCTGATTTGGCAGTCGGTAGCGGCCCAATGAGATCCATTCCCCAAATTGCAAACGGCCATGGACTGACCATCTGTGTGAGTTCAGTAGAAGGTGCTCTAGGAATTTTGGCAAATCTTTGGCATCTGTCACACTTTCGGGAACAGCTTGCAGCATCTTGATTAATTTCTGGCCAAAAATATCCGTATCGGAGAATTTTCTTTGCTAATGTTTGGCCACCTGAATGATCACCACATTCTCCTCCATGTACCTCAGCTAGGATTGTTTTGGACTCTTCCCTGGATACACATCGAAGTAATGGCATTGAGAATCCCCGTCTGTATAATCGGCCATCCTGAATTACATAGCGAGAGGCTTTCCTTGATAGCTTCTGTCTCTCTCTCGAATTTTCTGGCAGAGAACCTCTGAGTAGGTAGTCCAGTATTGGAGTCATCCATGACTCTTGTTCTTGAGATACATTCATAATCCAGTCTATATCCATCTCGTCCGTACTTGGTGCTGACAGGACTTCTACGGGGACTAATCCCAATAGTTGAGCTTCACCAGAACTTGAATATTTTGCGAGGGAATCTGCCTTCATATTCTCTTCCCGGGGAATATGGCTTATTGAATAATGATCGAGCTCACATAGAAGTTCCCAAGCCTTTGACAAGTAGGCAGGCAGGTTTCCCCCTTTCGTTTGAAATTCCTTCTTGACTTGGCATACAATAAGCTGAGAATCACTGAAGATCTGTAATGCTCGGATGTTTAGTTCTTTAGCGATTTTCAGTCCTGCGATAAGAGCTTCATATTCTGCTTCATTGTTTGTTGAAGGAAATTCCAATCTTAGTGCATAACATAATGACCGACCTTCAGGGGTTTCAAGTACCACCCCGGCTCCGAAACAGTAGTCATTTCTTGCGCCATCAACATATAACTTCCACTGGATTGGGGAATCATTGATCGCTTCTTCCTCACCATCACCTTTTTCTGTGAATTCTGCAATGAAATCAGCTAAAGCTTGTCCGTTGATTGCTTTTCGGGGGTGATAAGTGATGTCATATTGACTGAGTTCAATGTTGCACTTTAGAAGGCAACCCGAAGTTTCAGGGCGAAACAGGACTTGCTTTAGAGGTTGATCAGTAAGGACTCTTATAGGGTGAGCTTGGAAATATTGCCTCAACTTCCTTGATGCAATCAGTAGACAATAGGCGAGTTTTTCCAACTTGGAGTAATTCAGCTCTGCCCTAGTGAGTCTTTTGCTGATATAGTAAACCGGATGTTGAATCCTTTTGTCTTCTCTTATCAGCGCTGCACTTAGAGCATGAGATGATACTGCCAAGTATGTAAGAAGATCCTCACCATTGCCGGGCCTAGAAAGTATTGGAGGCGTTTCCATATGACGGATCAACTCATTAAAGGCTTTTTGGCATTCGGGAGTCCATTCAAAGTTCTTCTTTCCTTTCTTCAGAGCATCAAAGAATGGGATGCATTTATCAGTAGCTTTGGAAATGAACCGACTCAAGGCGGCGACCTTTCCGTTGAGACTTTGCAATTCCTTCTTTGTTCTAGGAGCTTTAACTTCTTTTAAGGCAGCAATTTGAGCTGGACTAGCTTCAATGCCCCTAGCGCTGACGATAAAACCTAAGAACTTTCCGGACTCGACCCCAAACGAACATTTCAGAGGGTTAAGCTTCATTCTGTATTTCCGGAGGACTGCGAACATTTCTGCTAAGTGTTCAATGTGATCCTCTGCTTTTTTAGACTTTACTAACATGTCGTCGACGTAGACTTCCATAGTTTTGCCCAATTGCGGTTTGAACATAGCATTAACAAGTCTTTGGTAGGTTGCCCCTGCATTTTTCAATCCGAAGGGCATAACTCTGTAGCAATAAAGACCAACATCGGTGATAAAGCTCGTGTCCTCCTGATCAGGTTCATGCATCATGATCTGGTTGTATCCGGAGTAGGCATCCATAAAAGACAACAACTCATGTCCCGCTGTTCCATCTACCAGTTGATCGATCCTGGGTAATGGAAAGCAATCTTTGGGGCAGGCCTTGTTTAGATCTGAAAAATCAATGCACACTCTCCATTTTCCATTAGCTTTCTTAACCAGCACTGGATTTGACACCCAATTCGGATAAGTAGATTCTTTGATGAAGTTATTTTCCATGAGTCGATCAACTTCTTCTTTTAATGCTGCTGACCTTTCTGGACCTTGGGTTCTTCTTTTCTGTTTCACTGGCGTAAACTTTGGGTCAATATTCAGAGCGTGTACTGCAACTTCTGGGGATATTCCACACATATCGGCATGAGTCCAAGCGAAGACATCCAGATTTGCTTTCAGGAAAGATGTCAAGATATTCTGAATTGACACATTAAGCTGTGAACCCACATTCAACACCTTATTTGGGTCCTTCGGGTCAACAGGTACCGGTACTGTCGTTTCTATCCAGTACTACTCTATTCTCCCCTGCACTGGCTTTTCTAGGATCCATCTCTTTTCGTGCCCCGCTATGCTCGCCAGTGCAGGGTCCGCCCCGTAATTGCTACAAGGCTGGTTCTTTGATGCGGACTGGGGTTGCCGCATCCTTTCCCATTTCCCTTTTCCTTGCCTCTCGCAGCTCTGTCAGATATCACTCCCGCGCAGCATTTTGATCCCCTTTTATAACTCCTACTCCATTATCTGTAGGGAATTTAATGGTGAGGCACCATGGGGCTAGAACAGCTTTGAACGCTGCGAGCGTTGGACGGCCAAGGAAAGTATTATAAGCAGAAAATTCATCGACAATCGCAAAAGTTTGCTTGCGGACTACTTTCCTTTCTCCTTCTCCAAGTTCTACAAGCAGATCAATGGTCCCTATTGGTTGCTTTGGCTCCCCAGCGAAGCCAGCGATTTTCTGCGATGAGGCTTGTACATCGACTATAGGGATTTTCATTTGGTCGAATGTTTTCTTGAAGAGGATATTACAGGATGCACCGCAATCAATGAGAACTCTTCTGACAATGGCCGGTCCGATACCAGTTGAGATGACTAAGGGATCTAGGGTAGGAGCTTCGACACCTGTGGAATCCCTGGCTCTGAAAACAATATCATCATTGAAAGTTTTCTGTTGTTTCAGAGGCGTAGTGTCTTCTAAAACAAAGACATCTTCTTCAGCTGGTACATATTTCAAAGCCCTGGTATACCTTTCCATTTCACCCCAATTCTTGCCAGCTGGGTGGGGTCCTCCTGTGATAACATTGATAATGGGCCTTCCAGATTCATGCCCTGCAGCCTTCTCACCTGTCCTAGGCTGATGAGCATGAGCTTGTTGCCCCTGACTTGATGATGCAGGATTGTTGCTATTCTTTTTCACAAATTGCTGCAGCTTGTTTTCCCTTAGCAACTCTTCAATCAGATTTTTCAACTGGCGGCATTCGTCGGTCTCATGTCCGGGTTGATTATGGAAGCGGCAGAACTTCCCACTCTATATAGCCTTTTTCCCGGTCCTTAGAGGGATAGGTTTAGGAAAGTCAACAGAATCTTTAGTGGCAAGGTAGATACGCTCCGGCGTATTCGATAAAGGAGTATACTCTGATGGCTTGAAAGATCGAGGCTTCTTCAGATTACTCTGTTTCTTTCCATTATTATTCTCCCTTTTCTGCCCTACCGATTCATTCTTGCGTGGAGTGACAGTGTTATCTTCAGCTTTTTCCAACACTGCCTTTACCGGTACAGGACGGCTTTCCAGGCGTATGAATTCATCTGCTTTTTTATAGAACTTTTCAAGGGGATTTAGTTCCTTCATGTTTAGCCATTTCCCAAATTCGCTTGACTTGTCAATAGCCCTCATCAGATAAGTCAATATCATTCGCGGTTCTGCATTGTCCACCTCAGCCAGCGCTATGTTAAAGCGATTCAAGAAAGATCTGATAGATTCACCTGGATTCTGTTCCAAACTCGACAATGACATGATGTCCTTGGCTTTTGAAGCATATAGTCTGAACTGCTCCTTGAATTTCCGGGTCAAGTCCGAAAACTGATCAATAGATCGGATTGGCAGCTTGGTGAACCACAGTAGAGCCACACCTTCAAGATATAAAGGAAAATATCGACACTTTATCTCATCAGAGGCTCTGGCACCTGTCATGTGCCAATCATATTTATACAAGAATTCATTCGGATCACTTGTCCCTTTGTAAGCTGGAATAGTTGGAGGGACAAACTTCCTTGGAAACTCCGCCTTTAAGATTTTCTCAGTAAATGGAGTTTTACTTGGGGCGAAACCCCATTCTTTCTCGTCTTCAACCCTTTGCATACTTTCTTTCATGATTTGCCGGACCATTCTAGAAAGATACTCCTCATCATGTCGAGTTCTAGATCCACCAACCTCAGGAAGTGTTTGCTCAAAGGGACTAGCAGCCCTTTCACGAGCATTCCTTTCATTAGCATCATGAAAGTTGCCAGCATAATTCCTTTCATTACCTACCGGTTGATTGTTTGCCCCAAGCAAATCGTTCAACTTATTCAGAATTAGAGCATTTTGGGCACTCTGAGCCTCTAATTGTGCATTCTGGGCGTTTATCTGCTGGTTCAGCCCTAAGATTACAGCATTCAACTCCGCTTTTGTAACCCCAACAGACAGAGTGGGTTGATTAGGTACAGGGGAAGTGGAGGTTCCCTCTTGAACATTCCCAGACCTGACAGGTCTACTTTTCCTTCCAGGAGCCATAATCTCAGATAGACTTCTGGTTTTCAAGGAGATTCTCTCTACAAATCTCTGTGAAGCAATGATGATAATTCTCCTGAGTTGGGTTCTCAGTGAAAGCACCAAAAATGTTAACGCTTAAATTTGAACGCTAACACCCCGGTATGTGAAGTGTAGTTGTGAAAGCACCACCCGATAACTCGGGAACAGATTATAAGCAGATAATAGCAGAAAAGCAGTAAACAACAACAATTTTATAGTGGTTCGGCTTGAGGGTATAGCCTACGTCCACTTTAAGTATTTTTATTGATAATCTCGTTTCAAGCTGATACAATTCTTCCCAAGTACAATATACTTTGAATTACAAGTGACTTAGAACAAGTAGCCTAAACTTCAATGGAGATAAGAGTCTTCAAATCCATGTTGGATGTATGTGATCTCTTCTTGAAGTTGTTTGTAGCGTTCTTCGTGTCTTGAGAGCTTCGAGTGTTGGATTGGTTTGGAATGTAGCAGAGTATCGGTGCTTGAAGAGAATGAGCCCAAAGTCCTTTGCTAGTTGGAGCTGGGGTCGTATTTATAGGCCAATTTCTGGGTTGGAATTGTGGACCAAGTCATGAGTCGCGACCGACTCAGTATGAACCGTGACCGACTCAAGATGAGCCGTGACTCACTCACATATCACAAGTCAGCAGGCAGCAGCATAAATGAAACGGCAGTGAGCTTGTTCCTCATGCGCTTAGGTCGCCAGCGACTTATGATAGGTCGTTAGTCACCATGAGTCGTTGGAAACCCTGAGTCGGTCTGCCCCATAAACCAATAACTAGTTAAGCCACTCTGCTCCTCTAAGGCATTAACTCGTTGAGTCGTTTATCCCTATAAGTCATGAGTCGCGCAATTCTTTAACTCGTGCAATTCCTTAGTTCAGTTAAGTCGTTGATCCACTGAGTCGTCACAAACCCTGAGTCGTTGTGTCGGTTTTAGGCCTTGAGCAGATGAGTCGCTACCAGTTGAGTCGGTACATTCCCTGAGTCGTAGTTCTAATGAGTCGTGTCATTCCTCAGGTCGTTAATGTCTTAACTCGTAAGGTTCCTTAAGTCGTACAATCTCTCCTTGGGTCGTTGAGTCGTAACCCTTTCGGCTGCTTTGAGCTTTAAGTCGTTAGCTTGTTGAGTCGGTGACTTGTTGAGTCGGTGACTTGTTGAGTCGTGAGGCTTCCTGAGTCGTAGGTCCTTCCTGAACCGTTAAGCACCTTAAGTCGTGGCTCGTCCTAGGCCTTAACTCATTGACTCCTTTAAGTCGTGGATCTCTTAACTCGTAGGCTGGAACGGGTTTAACACCCGAAGAGGTCGAGCAACTAACGGCGACTTCTAGTTTAAAAGCCCTAATTTGGAAAAGGGGGACGAACAAGAGGAGGCCGCCATTTTTAATCTCGTTCGTTAATTTTAATTTTTAGGTTTAGGGTTTTTTTTTGAAACGTGAGAATAAAGGGTCGGGTTTGCTTCACTATAAACGGCATCAAGTCTGCTGAAAGGAGTGTGGGCCAAGATAAATTTTTAAAGCCCAACAACACTTAATTAAATTTTCAAACGAATTCAACCTATTTAAAAACTCCAAATAACAACAGCTAGCAAAATCAGTCGTCTAATGACGATAATTAATCGGTACAAAACTCCAGGTTGTTACACCTACTATCATATAACATAAGTGAATGCGATCTCTATCCAACCATGATCACCGCCGAATTGTGAATCCCCATCTTCTGACCGAAGTCCAAACCCATGCGTCGCGTTTCACTTTGAGTCAGGTTGCGATCGATTTTCGATCGTCGTTGATTACGTTGTCGTTGTAATTCACGAGAGCACAACAGTGAGTTGGATCTACGATGGATCTGATATGATTTGAATGAGTTTTGGGTGGTTTGGTGGTATGGAGAGATAATAGATTTCACTAAGAGGATGATGGATTTCATTGTGTAGGTGATAACGGGTTATTGGATCACGAGTTAACAAGATAGTGAGCTATTGAGTGGAGAGGAGTTAGCGGGTTAAGGAAAGTAGGGCATAGTGGTTTTTATAGGAGATAGCTCGAGATTGTTGAGTTACATCAGAAGCGACCTAGTGAGTCTGAGCGACATAACACCCTTTACGACTTAACAGGTTTGGCCGACCTAACAAACCGACCGACTTAAGAATCCTTGCGACCTAAGGGAAGCTGAACGACCTTCAAATTCGCGACCTAGCTTCTTGAAGCATCACATTTTACGACTTAATTTGTTTTCGACCTAACTTTTTAGGTTGCGAGTGACCTAGGACTTAGCCAGATTCATACTGCCTTGACCTGAAGCTTCAACCTATGCCATAACTTTTAACTTATGGAAACATAATACATGCAACTTTAAGAATCTTCGGCCTATGCCAAGTTGTTCGAGCTTGAAAACTTGTAAAAATTGGACATCATTTAACTGAATTTTTAACTTGAATTGTTGAGATAAACTGCCTGAACTTGTTGCATTTCTTTACATATTATATTAACTTGTAATGCCAACAACCTATCAAATACAAGATTTGCAAAAAACTAGGGCGAATATAGTGCCACCGACTGCCCACATCGAATGACAGATTAGTCGATAAAGAATAATCAACTTTAAAGAAATGATATGAATGAAGTGCTACGAATCTACAAATTCAAGTGAAGTACTAAAGCAAAACCAAATTAATTAATCAACCAAAGTTGATCTGTTTGCATTAGCACTGCACATGTATTTGGACTTAAAATAACAAGCCCTGAAATTTCATAATCGACAAATGTCTATTAGTTTAATTCCAGTTATATTTGCTTGTCTTTTTATTAGTTTTGCACAACACTTCACACATTTAGGAAACGTGCACCTTCATATTTGAATATCCACTTCCTTGTGTAGAATGACTTCTCAAGAAGAGATAATAGAGCAAGATGAAGAAGTCTTCCCAATAGCTACTCCTTTGGATAATCCCCCGGAACTAACTTCAACTACTTTGAATCAACGGGTGTTCAACCAATTGTGTGCTCAGTTCGGTATTGCTGAAGCAGACACTTTGCTTCTACGGAAAGCGACACTGCTGACAGAGCACCTCTCGGTTTTATTGCAGTTAACCGTCAAATGTGCTTGAATGGAGCCATTCCTCCCTTTAATGACTTTCTCCGACAGCTCCTTCTCCGATTGACCATCTCTCCCTTCCAGTTGGACCCCAACGGCTACGCCATTCTGATGGGGCTATGTGTACTATTCGGAAGGACATTCGATCGTCTTCCAAGCTTTGAAGAAATTTGTTACTTGTGTACATTTGCAAAGAATAAAGATCATCCTTCAATTACACTTGTGAGGAGTGCTAGAAACCGTAGATTAATCCTTGATCTTCCTGAAAGCGCCCATGGGTTCTTAAGCCAATGTCTCTATGTTCGATGCCCCCGGGATTTTACAGCATCTGAAGAGTAGGAAGTAAGCTTGCCTATCTCCATTCTTTATGTTTCTGAGCTTTGCAAAATCCGAGTTGCTAAGTGCTAACTTCATTCTTCACTTTTGCAGCGATTCCTCCTCCATCAAGAGACTCCAGCCATAAACTGACTTTTAATAGATTGAGTGCTACAGCTGCTGAGGAGAGAAGTATTAAATTTTTGCTGAAGGATGAGTTTTTGCATCAATTTGGACTCTTGCATCCTTCACGATCCACTCAGCTTCAAGATGCCCCTGGTTCTAAAGCAGAGATATCAGATACCCCAGTTTCCGCCGGAGAACATTCATAGAAGGAGATTATTGCTGAGGCTTCATTGGTGAAATGTTCTGCTTCTGCTGACGTTGCGGGGTTATCCG
Source organism: Allium cepa (assembly GCA_030765085.1). Taxonomy (NCBI): domain Eukaryota; kingdom Viridiplantae; phylum Streptophyta; class Magnoliopsida; order Asparagales; family Amaryllidaceae; genus Allium; species Allium cepa. Next base: position 510,930,807 of record CM060945.1, read on the forward strand.
GCAAATTCGCACTTCCTATGGTTATTAAAGAAGAGGAAGCTCCTGAACTCTCCGGAAAAGCTGCTGATGAAGGAGCTGAGAGAAAGAGTCCCGCTAAGCATGATGGTGATGATATTTTTGAGGGACTGAGCGACCTGGTGGTCACTTCTTAAGAGCTCTTCAAACATGAAACTACTGCTTCTAAATTTGCTTCTTCAGCAGTTGAAGTGACATCGGTTTTGCAATCAACTCCATCAACTCAAGAGATAATTCTTAAACCGAAGATTGGTTTGTAGCTCGACGCATGTAGTCTCCACACCACACACACTTAGGGTTTTTGGTAATTTTGTGCACTTAACTCCTTTACTTTGAAGATTGTTGAACTTGCCTCTTTTTCATCTTCAGGCTCTCCAATGGGACGTAGCGGCTCATATTATGATGATTTCCAGCGCTATGGAAGGCGCGACTCCTATGACCCCAGGCGGTATCTCCCCTCGCCGAGGGAAACTGATGAAGAAAGAGCGGCAAGGAAAGCTCGTGAGAGGCAGGCTTATGAAGACGCTACGGGAGATGGGATGAACGACATGATTCTTCCCAGAGAGATGATGACTCCTACAAAAGAAAGTCTCATGATGACAGAGGGAAAGGTCATGTTGTTGAAGATCCAAGTAAGCGGGCCAAGCTTAGAGAAAGCCGGGCGTCTGCAATTTCTGAGAAGCCCGCTGCTCCCGTCTCTTTGGAAATTCCTTTCTGCTCTTCTGCCCTTCAAAGAGCTGATATTCAAACGATCATTAACAGGCCCTCGTATCAAGTTGGAAAGGGGCCGGCTACTCTTCAAAGCCGGTTTCCGCACTGGTGCTTAAAAGGAGTGCGTTTTGATCTTGATTTGGTCCCAATCGACATGCAAGCTATGTTGCGAAATCTTGATGCCGTCAAACTCGATATTGAGAGAATGTCTGGTTGGCAAAAACTTATCGACGAGATTCAAAGAATAAACCATGCAAACCTCGAAGCCATGCTGACTATGGAAAACGATAAATTCGAGTGGCAGAAAACTCTTGACCAACATGATGCCGAGATGAAGAGCATCGCTGCTTATAATGAAAAGCTTGAAGCGGAAATTGAAAAACACAAAGAAGAGCTTGCCACTTCTTCCACTTCCAATACTGAAAAGGAAGAAGTGCTTCAAAAATAGGTGAGGGATGCTCATGTTGGTCAAAGAGACGCTGATGCCAAACTCGAGGCACAATAACAAATCGTAGAAAGCTATCGTTCTGATATTGCTCAGTTGCGAGAAAGAACTAGCTCTTAGGATATGGAGATCGAAATATTAAAAACTCGGCTTTCTAAAGCTGAAAGAGAGCGTGATGAGGCCATCGCCGGCAAAGCAGCAGCCAAAAAATTTCATGAGGTGACCAAAGGCAACATCAGCTCTACTTTATTTGAGTTTTATTTACACAATGTCCTGGGGCGCGGTAGCCTTTCATTTCTTGGCCCGAAGTATGAGATCACCTTGGCCGAAGTGTTGGAGGCCGCACTTGATATGCTTGGAGGCGTTGGCTATGCTGAGGAAGAACTTGAGGCGCACTATCTGGATGAAGATGCACATGCCACCCTTGTCGGGGGAAGGAGCAACTTGCTAAAGAGCGAGCCGGAACCACAGAAGAAGATTTAGGGAAGGCACCTTCGGCCGACCCGACTCATCCATCGGTTTCGACCGACATTGACATCATCGGCCCCAGTTCCCATTCTTCACCTTCTGACATCAAAATTGTAATCGCTCATACTGGAGATGAGGCCTAAGAAGGTGTTGAAGCACAAGACTTTGAAGTTGACGTGATAAATCCAACTTCCCCAAGTAACTTCAACATTGATCCGGCTCAAGTGAATCACTTGCTTGTTTCGACTGAATTTGATGAACTTCTTGCTTATTTCTTAAGTCTTGACGAGCCACTATCTCCTCTTTTTACAAGGAATACTGACTTTAACTTTTGACCTTCTGTAGTGAGAATACCAAGTGCTGCGCAAACTTCTCCTCCTCCAGCTATTCCTCCTCCGTCTCTTCAAATTACTCCAGCTTCTCAGCCGGGGTCGCAGGAAGAACAAATAGAAGCCCTTGAAGGCTTGGACGACCCGGCCGCTTCACAAAAACATAAGGTTGAGGAGCTTGAGGAAGGTGAAAAGACTCCGGAGGAATCTCGTACCGACGACACAAAGTTGTCCGAACTTAGAACTCCCGGCAGCGAGTCTTCTTCAAGGAGGAGAGGCAAACACACAACTTCAAGGAAGGGAAAGAAAAGCACTTCTGCTGGTGAAGAGAAAGCGGAAGTGGATCCAGCTGTAGCTCTTTCTCCTTCTTCCCCGACTTGTTTAGGCCGGCTACCAAAGCTAACTATTATGCCAGGTGAAGGCTCTAAAGGTGGCGGGAAGAAGAAATAGTGAGTCTTGCTTTCCCTTTCTTGTTTTGCTTTTCTGCTTGTATCGACCGGAGATTGTGCGGGTACCGGCCCCCGCTTTTTGTAACCTGCACATGTACAAAATTGTTTATAGTATAGAATAAAATGATTCTTTTTACTTGTACAATCTTTTTACCGTATTTGTGAATTCATTTATTCTTCATTTTTGCATAAGTTTTTTTATTTAATTTCTTTTTGTGATATTGCAATAAGCTTGTGGTATGTTGTTCGAGCGTCGCTTTTATTAATATAGCTATATTGCATTGCCCCCACACCACGGCTTATTGCAATTTCTTTCATTTAATAAAACTTTGGAGAACAGTTCTTCTGTTTCGAAAAGACTTGTACTCCTAAGTTGGAGAACACTTCTTCTGTTTTCGAGAAGATTTGCACTCTTAAGTTGGAGAACACTTCTTCCATTTTGAGAAGGCTTACACTCTTACTTTAGAGAATAATTTTTCGAATTTGAAGAAATGTCACTCTGCTTTTAGTAGAGTATGCCTTGTATTGGAGAAATCTTCTCGCTCTTTTATTTTTTGAAAAAGTTTTTACACTTTACTTTCGGAGAAAGTCACTTTTATTTTGGCAAGTGGATTCTCCTACACGGTAAAGTGGGCCTCCGAAAAGGGCTTTTATCTGTTTGTGCCTTCGAAGAGGGCTTTTGTTTGATTCTGCCTTTGGGAAGAGGGCTTTTTTGTTTGTGCCTCGAGAGAGGGCTTTTCTGTGTGTGCCTCTAGATAGAGGGCTTTTTGTTTGTGCCTCTAGGGAGATGGCTTTTCATTTGTGCCTCTAGGGAGAGGGTGTTTTGGTTGTGCCTCTGGGGAGAGGCTTTTGTTTTTCCCTGTTCGCTGGGAAGCGGGCCTCCGAAGAGGGCTTTGGCACTTCAACACTGGTGATGTGGGCCTCCGAAGACGGCTTTCCACATTTCAACTCTTGTGAAGTGTGTCTTCGAAGAGAGCTGTTTGCACTTCAAATCCTTGTGAAATGTGTGCCTCCGAGGGGGGCTTTTGCCTGGAAGTTACTTTCTCAGGGTTGGATGGATTCACGGGTCGGGTGCAAGTTACTTAATTGGATGTTTGTTTGCACAAACGATCGCAACTAGTTGACAAGGGTCCTGTGCCTTCCACTTGGGAAGGTGCCTTCGGTCATTCCACCAATCTTTTTTGGTTGAGAAAGAGAACTTTTTTTTCTGGCATGCCCCGTTAGAGGTTTTTATCCTCCGAAGAGGACTTGTGCCTCCGAAGAGCGCTTATGCCTCCGAAGAGGTCATTATTTGATTGGCTTGCCATGAAGGTTGCATCTCATGGTCAAGTGGATCCACGGGGCAGACGCAAACTATCCAACCGGATGTTCGTTTGCACAAACGATCGCAATCAGCTAGCAAGGGCCTGGTGCCTTCATTTTGGGAAGATGCCCCTCTAGTGGTTCAATCAACCTTTTTGTTGAGAGGCAGGACTCCTTTTTGGCTGTTTTCTGTCTGCTCGCCCTTGTCTTTCCACCATCTACCTCTTAGCGATTCCTCGTTATCGTTTCCAAGCACATGTTCTTTTCCTTTGCAAGTTGTTTGCTTTTCTTTTTCCAAAGAAGTGCATTTCATCGTTAAGTGAATCCACGGGACAGGCGCAAGCTACCTAATTGGGTGTTTGTTTGCAAAAACGATCGCGACCAGCTTGCAAGGGCCCGAAACCTTCGCTTTGGGAAGGTGCCCTTTTGGTTGAATCACTAACTGTTTGTAAGAAGCACTTCTTATGTAGGAATTGAATCTAGGATTTGTTGTGGCTTGACACTTGCTTGTTGAGGGATTTGAAGGAATCGCTTGGCCTTGTGATGTGTTGAATATGTAAGCTTTGCTTTGATGGCCTGCAATGTTAAATCGACATTTTAGCAATATATTTAAGATATTTGCATATCGAAATTAAACAGGCATTTTACAATAGTAAAGAACACAAGATTTATAGTAAAATCAGTGTGAATCTATACAAGAATAGTACATCCATAATCATTTTACAAATTCAAGCATTGCTTCTAAATAAAATATAGATGCAAGTAATTGCTGTTTCAGGCTCTTCGGAATCGGATCTCAATGATTGAGCTTTGCTAGAGCTTGAATACTTTTCGAGAGAATCAACCTTTAGTCCGAAATTCTTTCTTGACTTGGCATAGAGCAAATCGGGGCGTGTCTCAAAGCGTGAGAATATCTTTCCATCTCATCCCAACTCGTGCCCGCAGGGTGAGGACCCCATGTGATAACATTGATGATAGGCCTATCAGACTCATGTGCTGCAGCCCTCTTATCATAGCCGGATTGATAAGCAGGAACTAGTTGCCCCTGGGTTGATGAGGTTGGGTCATTTCTATTTCTCTTCACATATTGTTGAAGTTTATTCTTTCTTAATAGCTCCTCAATCAAACTCTTTAAATGGCGACATTCATTAGTGTCATGGCCCAGTTGATTGTGAAATTGACAGATTCTTTCATTATGTGCAGCATTTTTCCTGGTGGTTTTGGGTACTCAACAGCATCCTTGGTTGTGAAAAAGATATTCTCTGGAGTATCAGTCAAGGGAGTAAAATCCGAAGGTTCAAAGTGGCGATCTTTCTTTGCATCTTTTTGCTTTTTCCCGCCATTACTCTCCCTCTTCTAGCCATGAGATTCTTTCTTGTTAGGAGCAACGTTGTTATTCCCAACTTCATTCACCACCATTTTTGCCGGCACAGGAAGGCTTTCTAGACGCATGAATTCATCAGCCTTTTTGTAGAACTTTTCAAGCAAATTTGGTTCTTTCATCTTCAGCCATTTCCCGAATTCACTTGATTTGTCAATGGCTCGCATCAAGCAAGTGAGAATCATTCGTGGCTCCGCATTGTCAACTTCAGCGAAGGCTATGTTGAAGCGGTTTAAGAAAGACTTGAGTGGTTCCCCGAGGTTTTGCTCGATGCTAGATAGTGACATTATATCCTTAGTCTTTGAAGCATATAACCTGAACTGATCTTTGAATCTCCGAGTGAGGTTGGAAAATTGATCTACAGATCGAACTGGCAGCTTTGTGAACCAAAGAAGGGCCACTCCTTCCAAATACAGCGGAAAGTACCTGCACTTGATCTCATCCGATGCTCTGGCACCAGTCATATGCCAGTCATACTTATACAAAAACTGGTTTGGGTCACTTGTGCCCCTGTAAGCTGGAATAGTGGGAGGAACGAACTTCCTCGGAAATTCGGCTTTCAGGATTCTTTTAGTGAAAGGAGTCTTGCTTGGAGCAAACCCCTAATCATTCTCATCCTCTTCCCTTTGCATGCTTTCTTTCATGATTTGCCGAACCATTCCCGAAAGGTACTCCTCATCGTTTGGAGGCTCCGCGGGATGGACGTCAGCTATTATTTCGGAAGTTTGCCTAGACAAACGTTCACGAAGAGTTGGCTGCGGCCTCGAACCTCCGGCTTGGGGAGGTGCCCCTTCGGCGGTGCCAGCTGTCCTTTGAGTAATACTCTTTTCTTGAGAAACATGAACATCGTCAGCAAATATCTCTTCGTTGTTTTCTTTTTGATGGTTAGCTCCAAGTAAAGGACTTATCCTATCCAACATCAAAGTGTTCTGGGCTTCCATCTGTTGATACAACCCAGACACAACGGCATCCAACTCTGCCCTTGTGACTCCAACACTAGGAGCCGCTTAATTCGATGCGGGAGAGGTAGCGGTGTTGTCTTAAGCACTTCCGGATCTAGCAGACCTACCTTTTCATCCAGGAGCCATAATCTCAGATAAACTTCTGGTTTTTAAAGAAAGTCGTTCAACAAATCTTTGCGGAGCAATGATGAAAGTACCCTGAGTTCAATTCTCAGTGAAAGCACCAAAATGTTAACACTAAAATTGAACGCTAACACCCTGGTGTAAGTAGTAAAGATGTGAAAGCACCACCCGTTGGTACGGGAAGTAGAGATAAGCAGAAAATAACAGAAAAATAGTAAAGAGACACAGTTTTTATAGTGGTTCGGCTTAAAGTCAAGCCTACGTCCACTTTAATCCTCTTTGTTACTGATTCGATTACAACTTTACAACGATCTTCAATTACAACACAACTAAGACAAGTAACTTGAACTTCAATGCGTAAGAGTTCTTCGAATTCATGTTGAATGTGTTCGATCTCTCTTGAAGTCCGTTGAAGTGCCTTTGGAGTTTGAAGTCTCAGATGAGTCGAGAAAACAGCAGACTATAGGCGTTTCAGAAATGAGCCCCCCAAAAGGTCCCCTCTTCGGTGGTGTAGGCATGGTATTTATAGGAGATTTCTGGAGTAAGCCATAGGTCGCAAATGACCTAAGGGTAGGTCGTAGGTCGCTAGCGACCTAAGGGATACGAGCTACGGCTTATCCTTGTTGCACTTGGTCAACTTGAGCGGGTTAGTAGGTCGTAGCGACTTAGGGAGAAGCGGCATAGGAAGTTGCGTTTTAATGGGTTGTCTTGGTTTACGCTAGGTCGCTAGGTCTTTAGGTCGCACCCCTCATGGAATCACCAGAGCCTTTAGCCGTTAAGTTATAGGTCGTTGAGTCCTTTAACAGGTTAGGTCGTTAGGTCGCTTGGGGTTTTTGGTCGTTAGGTCGCTTAATATATTAGGTCGTGATAACTTTAGGTCGCTTATTTCCTTAGGTCATTGAGTCATGAAATTGAGGAGTTAACATGAATTATCACAATCATAAGTATTATCTTATACGGATTCTTAGTTAGGATAGTTAGTTATTAAGGACTAAGTTTTAGTTTTAGAATTAAGAAATGATTATTTATGATAACACTATCATTATAATCACATGTCATATTATATTAGTTTTACGAGGAGTGATATAGTTTGGAGTTAGTTTTTTGTTGATGACAAAAGGGGAGAAGTATAAAATAGGATAGTTAGGCATAGATTTAGGGGAATTATTAGTTTTAGGGGAAGTTATGAGGATTGAAGTAATATTTTATAAACGAAGGTTGTCATCATCAAAAAAGGGGAGATTGTTAGTCCCTGGAAATATGGTGTTGATGACAACAACCTTAGAATTGGATTATAATATATAATACTAACCTCATAGTTTAGATATATGTATATGCAGGATTTAATCATGCAGGTACCAAGAATGAAGACTGTAAAGTATAGTGATTCAAGATATCAAGATTTAAGACTCATGAGTATCAAGATTATCAAGAGTTCAAGATTTCAATAATAAGTAATTTAATTAGGAATTTTGTTAAAACTCCTAGAAAAGCACTGGCATCTTAAAAGCTAATTTATTCGTGGAATGGATCCACTTCGAGCCTGCGAAAGGGATGGAACCCTAAGTAGGATGGAACCTACGAAAAATCTAGTGGAACATTGTTTTGTATCTACTAAATTTTATTTAAATGTTTTTTTGCAAAAATATATCTTATTTTCAAAATGATTCCAAAATCTTCCTTTTAAAAGAATCGAAAACATCTACCCTGGTTTTAAATATTTTTTAGCCTCAAAATAATCTTTATTTTCAAAATCAAATAATCCTTGGTTTTAAACTATCCTTTAGTAATAATATATTTAACTTTTAATATTTATACTTAGATTTAAATATAAAATTATAGTAAAATTTTATATGTACCAAAATATCATTCTCTATACTTATTTATGTATTTTAACTATAGTTAAGTATATTTATAAAGTTTAAAAGTAGTTTTAATACAAGATAGAAGTTATTTTCAAAGAAAAACAAATTACCAAAATTTCCTTAGGCTTGTCGACAACCCCTAGGACCCCTTGTCGACAAGGTGGCAGTTGATTTCAAAAATTTGAATTTCAAAAGAAGTGTCCATTCGTCATATCCTTTCACGATTGGATATGGCTGTTGTTCTACTATAAATAGGAACAGTTTTAAACGAATTTTTATTCATATTTTCTCTGATTTCACTCCTCATCTTCTTCCATATTTCTTTATAAATATTTTTTCCATTACTCTGCTGAAATCACCAGTGAATCTAACTAGATCATTTTTGGTTTGATTCTCTATCACTATCTCTACAAGATCTTAGTGCTATTCAGAGTTATAGGCTTCTTTGTACTAAACTAAACGAGAGAAGGTATGATTGTAGCCTGTGAAATCAATCAAGCGAGAAAACGTGTGACTGTAGCCTGTGAAATCAATTGGGTGAACTTGTTGGCCGTGAAATCAAGTATCTCTACCCAGAGGATTGTGAATATGGAGTGGTGTACCTCGTGGCCTTGAAATCGAGGGTGTAATTGTACAATTATTTTTGAAAGGAAATTCGTACTTGTGTGCGTGATAGGATGTAGGGTAACACCGAACCAGTATAAAATCTGGTGTGTTCTTTCCTTTATTGCTTTTACTTTATTTCTACATCTGTGTTTGATTCTTTGATCATATCTGTGTCTAAATATTGCATATATTCGTGTTCAAATTAACATAAACTCAAGTAATTCCTTAAAACACTATTCACCCCCCCTCTAGTGTTAATTCTAGCCTTAAGATCCGTATTCCGCATTTCCCACAATCCCCTCAAGGGCTTTGCAATGGTTGGTTTCATGACCATTCATCATATGGCAGCGGCAGAAGGATCCTCCCAAGTTTCTTTCTTGTTTTGGCATTTTATTTTGTGATAGCCAATAGTTAAGTTCACCCTTTGTAAGCAAGTAGATGTTTTCCGTTGATGTTGTTACGTTGCACTCTTTTGGAAGTCTAGACGTAAAATTTGACTCTTGAGGATGATGCTTTGATTTTATAATTTTCAGCCTAATCATTTCATGATCTTCAATCATTTTTCTTTTAGCAACCCTTTGAACCTCTTGGGTTGGAAGCGCTCTTGTTACAGTTGGTTGCCATTTGTGTGCAAAGGCGTTGTAATCATTCATTACCTCTTTCTACTCATTTTACAGAAGATATTTTCATTTCCATTTGTTCTATTTCCAAGTGCAAAGTTTGGTTAGGTCCTACAAGGAATTAGACTCCATTTCTCAAGGTCATAAGATTGTGCTTTCTTTTTGTTTATAATCCTTAAGGCTTCGAGCCTTAGTGTTTGCTATTCATCTTGATTGGAGCTTTTGACGTCTACTTGGGACAATCTTGTCAAGTATGGTTCAGAAGACCATTGTTCAGATCTTTTGAATCCTCTAGCCATGATCAAACCGAAGTGGATAAACTTTATGTAGGATTGATAGGGGGTTAGATAATAGTAGTGTTAAGGGGTTAACTAAGTTGGAGTTTCAAGCCCTCCTTCCAGTGCCAAAAATGTTAACAACAGTTCTTATCAACAACCCAATGTAATTCCAAAAAGAATGGATAGACTTGTTTGAATGACGAGTTTGATTGTTCGAGTTGTTTTTCTGTACTTTGAATTGACAATGAACTATACATGTCCAACACAAATTGCATGAAAATATGAAACATGAAGGGTAATAAAGAAAACAAGACAGAACATAATCTCACATAAATGGAACAACATATAATATTGAACAAATATCTTTACAGTGGAAAACTTTTAAATACATATGTCAGAGCCTAACCTAAATTTAGTTTGGACGATTATAAACATCTGTCCTTACAATTGCTAACAAACATCAACTAAAGCAAACTAAGTACAGTAGATAATAAAATATGTCCATACGTAGATGAATATCTCTAGCTCTCCTCTGAAAACTCCAACCATCTTCGACTAACCTGAAACTACTCGGATCTAACCTGAGTTTGAAAATACCCGGATCAGGCTTGATAAACCAGCGTGAGAAAAAATCAACAATAAATGACAGTTTCATACATCAGCCTTTGAACAAAATCCTTTGAAAAGAAAGAATATCTCATAAGACCACGCCCACACATAAGCATGGATGAGTTTTTACTTTAGGATAACTAAAAGACTTTTATATCAAAACATTTGATATTATTTCTAATGGCATTCTTTGGAAACATTTGCAAATAAACTTATTGACCTTAGTCGAAATTGTTACCATTATTAAATTCCAGCATATTAGGCTCTACAAACAAAACCATGGGTTCTTATTAGAGGATGGACTTCCATACAAATGACCAGGTGAAGAATCTACCTTCTGAATGGGTACACCGCTAGATGGGTGTCCCAATGAACCATCACAAAGCTCCTCTGCCAACACAAGACCGGACTACCTCTTTAACTAGATAGTACCGAATATGTCAACCCACTATCATTGCCGACCTTTAATCGAGTGCTTGTTTTCCATACACCGCATTAATTACATCCCAAACGTCATAGCGGGAAGAAATATATCTTGAAGGGGATGATCATGCCATAATTGGGAATGACCCACTTAGCCTTGCCATATCTAATCCTATTTCAGTCATTTTCAATTTGATGAGGCTTGAGGCAACAATTACCTTTTCACATAGTACATATCACATCTCTGAATGCCACATTTCCATTCCCGTTGACTACTAATTGCCTTCCACAAATACAGCCCTTAAGCTCGTATGTCTCAAGGAAGGTGTTAAGCTAAGAGAAGTTGCCTTCTCCGCCACCACTGACGTACGTTTGTAAAACCAATGTACGTAATTTTTTGAAATGCAATGTCAGGCAAACGTCCATGCAAGTCGTCGAAGAACACTGCTATACCAATAGTAGCAAGCAGTCCTTGCAATATCTCCACAACGAGAAGACCATTGCTATAAATAATTCTATAACGGGAGCTATCCAGAACATGCCAACAAGCAGTCCCCACGCCATGAAGATCCACGGTCTTTAATAATCATCATCTTCAACATGTCTTCACATTCGAATGTATACTTTGGTTCAAAGTGGTTTTCGGGTAGGAATCACCTAAATCCGACCCTTGTTATCTTCGAAATCCAATTATCGATAGAAAGTGAATATGAGTTTAAGGATTTATTAAGTCTCTTATCACTTTAATTCTTTTAAGATGATTTCAAAATCTCTTTCTTTTGACTTAGAATAAATCTAAGTAATTCATTCTTTTGTTTTGGAAAATATCTCAAATTTCCTCACTTCACTCTCGATCCAAATTCCTTAACTATTAGGCAGGTCAAAAACAATGTTATTTAAGACATCATTTACGATAAACCCTAAAATCAATTTTAGCAAACATTTTTGAGTAAATAGGATCATAGAAATCATTCTGATTTTACTCAACATCAATTTCCGTATTCATCAAGTGTTATGGGTGGAATAACGGTGAAATCCCCTTTTAAGTACCACGAATAGGACGAGTTCCCTCTTTGGATTTTAATACCAACTATAAGAAGATTATCTCTATGAAATCCAAGTCGTAATTTATTCATTTTGGAGATTGCTTAAATTTTGGATAATACTAATCTTCTTTTATTTTGAAAAACTTAACATATTCTTTTTATTTAAGGCCATCCGGGCTTTCCTTTGATCTTTTCCACCTCTCGCCTAAGAAAAGAAAATATAGGCTAGGTACGTTCAGGGCATTGGTTGCTCCATCCCTAACCTTAGTTAAACACCTTATTTTATCTTCCCAAATCTCACAAGCGTGACAAATGTACTATCCTTTCCACATACTCAGTCATCAACTTTATTTTAGAATTGATTGTAAAGATTCCAAATTATCTTTTAAATGCTTTATTTTACTTTTACAAATGTGCACAAAAAATTCCAAGAAAAATCATTACGTTTAAACTCATTTAAAAAGTTATACAGTTCGCAGCATAAAAAACGGAAAATGCTATATAAGCTTATTTTATTAAATCAACTTTAAACATTCGATAATTCATATTTTGAAATCCAAATCACTTTTAAAATATTTAAATAGATTTATAAAATTTATTCCATATTTTTCCATAGTTAAAAACGTTCCTTTAAATGGATTTTCAGTTATCTTCACTTAACTACACTTGCGTGATCTTTCTAGAAAATTGAGTTGGACTTAAATAAAAATCTACTTATCAAAAATTTGATTTTCTTTCTTCGTTTAGAAGATACGGATATAATAGTTTGGAATTTTCTTATCTCAAAGAATTTCGAGTTATATTCCACTCTATACACTCATTTGAACTATACGGCGCGAAATCGCGAACTACTTTATCAGATCTGCCTAGTTTTAACATATTTTTTTAGTACTTGAAATAACCTATTAAAATTGAATTTTATAACTTATAAAACCATTACAAATCATTTTAAATCAATATTTCACTTTTTAAAGTATTTAAAAGGTACTTTCACCATTTCCATATTTTGATTTTATTATATTCCCATTATTTTAATATTAAATTTAAAATCCCAATTTCAATTCAACTTCAATTATAACATCAAATTAAACTCAATTAAATTTTAAACTTCCAATCTAATTTCAATTTAAACTCCAATTCGACCTTATTCTTAACTTCAATTTCTAAAATCGATTTCAATTTCAATTTCACTATTCATCTCAATTTCAATTTAACTATCCCTTTTAACCCCGTTTCACTTCAAATTTCAAATTCTCTTTTATTTTTACCTCAATCTCACTTTTAATTGAAAAGATACTTATTTTTCCCAAAGTATTTCATATCACTAAAATTGATTTTCTGTAACAAAGGGATCACTAAATCAAAATGAACGTAACCAATATCCAAATTTATCACTAACATAACATCCATTCAACTAACCACATAAAATATGATTTCAAATTCAACATTCACTATTAATACCATAATGAGATATATTATCAAAATTAAATTATCTTACCAAACTATCAATCATCCTTATTAAAAATCAATTTGGTATAAACATTCATACGTCATAAGGGTATAAATGTGACTATTTTAACATAATCAAAATATAATTTCAAAAGCGATGAGAATTTCTCACCTTCATATCCACTCCGTCGATCTTTTTTCTTCTGAATAAGCATGCTTTTGTTTCTCGAACATCTTGATTTTTCCGTTTCATCTCATTTTCTTTTTCTTTCCTTTTCTTTTCTTTTGCCTCCTTTTCTTTTTCTTTTCTTTTTATGGTCATGGGCTTTTTGGAAGGGAATAGGGTGTACGACCTAGGATAGTGGGGCTGTATAAAGGCTTGGTTGGATGGTAGGTGCTCGGGTAGGTGGGTTTTGTGCCCGATCATGGGCACTTGAGGGTGGGTAGGTAGGTGTAGAGGTGTGTACGACTTTGGGTGTTGGAGTATGGGCTCTTGTATGTGATGCGGCCGAGTGTAGGTGGGGTGTGCATGAGTTTGGGCGGGTGTTTGGGTTTTGTGGCTCGGGTCGGATGCTTGGGTGGTAAGGGTGGGTTTTTGGAAGAGGGTAGAGGCTTGTAGGCATGGTTTTGGTGATGTAGAGGTGTGGTGACATTTGGTGATGGTGGTGGAAGGAAATGAAGAAGTGGAGAAAGAGTTTGAAAATTTGGTAGAATGAAAGCGAAGTGAAAATGAATGGATTTTAGGTTGTATTTATAAGTGGGAATTTTAATTGTAAATGACATTAATATCCTCTTTATTTTTAAATTTAAATATATATATTTCTCTTTTACATGAAAAGAGAGATTGGATAGGTATCTAATGTTATGTTAACAAGAGAAATGATTACTCATTTTTGTTTAATTTAAATGTACAAAAGGAGGAAGACTTTTCATTGATTAGGTATGCATTCATTGTTTTTAGGAAGTGTATAAGTTCAATAATAGGAGGTGTCACTTTCTTATGGTTTGTAATTATTTTAATACTTAAGTTGGCTCTTTTATCATGCTTATACATAACATCTCATTAATTAGATAAGAGGTAAAGTAATGGTGTTGTCTTATAAAGTTTAATTTAATTTGAAATAAGTCAAATCATACTTTTATACTTTTTTTTATTTAAAATTTTCATAAGTAAACTCCTTTTGTCCTTTAGTGCTAAATGTAAATGTTTAAAAGTTTGCAAAGTTGTATTTATGCATTTATGTATGCAACAACTTGACGACAACTCTTTTTGGTTGAAAACGGTGTTTTTGTTGACAAATTTTAACCAAGTGCTAAACCGAGTAGAGAAAGAATTTTTTGACAAATATCCCTAAGTGTTAAACACTACTCATCGGATGAACCCTCCGATGGTGCCTCCAAGTCGATCTCTATTGGTTTCTCAACTTCTCCCCCGTCCTCAACGGGCTCCTCATCACCTATCATCTCTAGAGCTATGTCCCAACCTAGCGGCTGCCACTGCTGGCCTCTTGGAATCCACGGCTCATGCTCCTCCATCTTAATGTCTTTTAAACTGAGTTCCTTGGCTATCTCTTGAACGGGAGATCCCATCTCTTGAATGGGTGTACCCATCTCCCAAATGATCTGCTCGTCACTCCCTAAACATCATCCTCATATGACCATGCATCATAAATCCTTGAACCTTCCGTCTCCTTTGCCACGGGTTCCTTTATCAATGGCTTGGTATCCTATGATTCTTCCATAGGTTCCTTTATAGGCTCTTCTTCCTTAGGCTCCTCATCCTCACTCAAAGGATCCAACATCCAATCATCTGCCTCATCGTCGGCTTCTGCCCCTACATCAATTTCTACACCTTCTAGTAACACATCCTACTCATCGAAAATAACTATCAACTCCTTATCCTTGAGTTATCTACCGGATGGTCGAATGATTATGGTACTATCCCCGAGGGCTTTCCTACTTGCATATCCTCCTTATCACTCAAATCATTGTATCCAAAACTTATAAGTCTTCGTATTTAGACAAGGCTTCCCTAAATATTTTCCTAATTGCTAGTCTTTCGGCCTTGGTTACTTTCTACAATTCATATAAAAGAACATAAAATTAGTTGTCATTTCTTATCAAAGATCCTATCTCAGCTTTATTTATTTCATCTCATTTTATTAAGTGTTTCTTACTTAATTATTATCGTTTTCCTTTTCATTCTTTTTAACTTAAATCTTTTATCTTTTCTAATAAATTCTAATAGAATTTGGATTTGACAAAGCGTAAAATGATAGTGTATATATATCGATTCCCAAAATACATTCATAATAAGTGACTTCTAAGAAGTACACTCAAAAAGTTTTTACAAAAGTCATACAATTAAAATACTTAGATGGTGTTTACTAATACATGCTTAACTAACTTATGCTTCCACTATCCATTTATCTTTTTCTACAGTAGTAGGTTGATGAGTAAGGGTAACAAAAGGCCTAGGTTGTTCTATCATCTTGAGCATTGGACAGTCTCTAGCGATATGTCCTATAATATGGCAGTAATAACAACTCTTTGGGACAGTTTTCTTAAAGATCTAGATGTTTACTCCTGATCTACATTCTTTTGCAAGGTGATCACTTTGTCTACATTTGAAACAACAAATATTGTTTGCCTTATGCCTTTTTTCTTAGTTGGTACTTCAATAGTTGGCTGTGGAACAGCATCTTCGAATTCTACGGCATTTCTTATCATCTCCCTAAATGGTCCATGGATAAAGCTTACCATGCCATGTTGGAGCTCATCATACTTGCTTAACCAATCCTTAACTTCCATGATCTTTTTCGATCCTTAAAACATTCTTTGGTTTAGGAACTCGAATTCCCAACAAAGTGAAGCGAAGTTCCGTGGGTTTGGTTTCTCTTGAAAAGAATATTATTTTTCTACATATTATCATCAAATGCCTTATTGTTAAATCGTCAAACTTAATTCACAAGGTATTTGTTCTTAGTCCTTTTAAATTAACCCATTTTATACTTATCAAATCATTATTATTTCTTAAGGCTGAATGTCTAAGGTCATATGATAAAAGTTATAAATTCTAGATCTTAAACAATTGATTCTATTTGAAATATCTTATAGTCAGATTATGCAATTTTAATCACAAGATATTCATACTTTAGTTTTACTAAGCAGAATTACAATCCATACTTAATTTCTAACCAGAAATAATAATATCCTCTTTGTATATTTGAAATATAAACCCAAGGTAAAATTATTTTATTTACAAATTTCTTTAAAATAAAATCACTTTTATAAAATTAACAAACACACGCTCATATATATAACACTCTCATAACTCATTCTAGGGTGTTATTAACCCTATCTATAATGAGTTACTCATCCTAGGATATTAATAATCCTATCTCGGATGAGACTTCACCCATGACGACCCCATCATTACCGACCATTAACCGAGTGCTTGTTTTCCATACACCACATTAATTTACACCCCAAACGTCATAGCGGGAAGAAATATATCCGGAAGGGGATGATCATACCCTAATTGGGAATGACCCACATTGCCTTTCCGTACCTGATCTTGTTTTGATCATTTCCGGTTTGATGAGGCTTGAGGCAACGATTACCTTTTCACACAGCACATATCACATCTCTGAATGACATTTCCATTTCCGTTGACTACTAATTACCTTCCACAAAATACGACCCTTAAGCTCGTACATATCTTGAAGGGCGTTAAGCTAAGAGAAGTTGCCTTCTCCACCACCACTTATGTACGTTTGTAAAAACCAATGCGCGCAATCTTTAAAAATGCAACGTCAGACAAACATCCATACAAGTTATCCACGAATAGGACAAACCGAAGGCACTCTCCTATTACCACTAGTAGCGAGACCACTTCTATAAATAACTCTATAACGGGAGCTACCCAGAGCATGTCAACAAGCAATCCTCATGCCATGAAGATCCACGATATTCAATAATCATCATTTTCAACATGTCTTCACATTCGAACGTATAAACTAGTTCGAAGTGGTTTTCGGATAGGAATCACCCAATCCGACCCGTTTCCTTCGAAATATAGTTACCGACAGAAAGTGAATAAGAGTATACATGATTTATTACGTCTCTTTTCACTTTAATTCTTTTTGGATAATTTTGAAATATCTTTCTTTTGACTTAGAATAATTCTAAGTAATTCATTCTTTTGCTTTGCATAATATCTCAAAGTTCCTCACTAAAATCTCGATCCAAATTCCTTAACTTTTAGGCGGGTCAAAAACAATGTTACTTAAGACATCATTTATGATAAACCCTAAAATCAATCTTAACAAACACTTTTTAGTAAATAGGAGCATCGAAATTATTCTAATTTTACTCAACATCAATTTTCGTATTCAACAAGTGCTATGGGTGGATTAATGGTGAAATCCCCTTTTAAATTCCATGAATAGGACGAGTTCTCTCTTTGGATTTTAATGCCAACTATAAGAACATTATCTTCATCCAATCCATGTTGTAATTTACTCATTTTGGAGATTGCTTAAATTTTGGATAATACTAATCGTCTTTTATTTTGGAAAACTTAACATAATCATTTTATTTAAGAGCATCCTGGCTTTCCTTTCGATCTATTCCACCCCTCTCCTAAGAAAAGTAAATATAGGCCAGGTAATTTCAGGGCATTGTTTGCTCCATCCCTAACCTTAGTTAAACACCTTGTTTTATCTTCTCAAATCTCACAGGTCGGATAAATGTACTAGTCGTTTTCGCATACTCAATTATCAACTTTATTTTTGAATTGATTATAGAGATTCCAAATTATCTTTTAAATGCTTAATTCTCCTTTTAAAAACAATCACAATTGATTGCAGGTAAAATCGTTACATTTAAACTTACATTCAAAAAGTTATACAATTCGCAGCATAAAAGTGTTGCGGAAAGTGTTATATAAGCTTATTTGATTAAATCAACTTTTAAACATTCGATAATTCATATTTTCAAATCCAAATATCTTTTAAACTATTTACATAGGTTTATCAAATTTATTCCATATTTTTCCATATTTAAAAACGTTCATTTAAATTGATTTCTTGTTATGTCAATTAACTACACTAGCGTGATTTTTCTGGAAAATTGATTTGAACTTTATTAAAAACTACTTATCGAAAATTTGATTTTCGTTCTTCGTTTAGAAGATATGGATATAATAGTCCGGAATTTTCTTATCTCGAAGAATTTCGAGAAATATTCCACTCTATAAACTCATTTGAACTTTTCAGCATGAAATCGCGAACTACCGCTGCGCGATGCGCCTAGTTTTAACTTATTTTTTTAATACTTAAAATTACATATTCAAATTGAATTTTATTACTTAAAAACCACTACAAATCATTTAAATTAATATTTTCACCTTTTAAAGTTTCTAAAAGATATTTTCACCATTTCCATACTTTAATATAATTTATTACCATTATTTTAATATTAAATTTTAAATCCAAATTTCAATTCTATCTTCAAATTGAACTCAATTAAAACTAAGGTTTCCAATCTAATTTCAAATTTAAACTTCAATTCAAGCTTAATCTCAACTTCAATTTCCAAAATCGATTTCAATTTCACTATACATCTCGATTTCAATTTAACTACCCTTTTTAACCCCATTCCACTTCAAATTTCAAATTTTCTTGTATTTTTACTTTATTGCACTTTTAATCAAAAAGACACTTATTTTTCCCAAAGTATATCATATCACCAAAATTGGGTCGTTTTAACAAAGAGATCACTAAATCAAAATGAACATAACGAATATCCATGTTTATTACTAACATAACATCCATTCAACCTATCATATAATGTATGATTTCAAATTCAACATTGTTTATTGATTCCATAAACGGATATATTATCACAATTCAATTATCTAACCAAACTATCAATCATCCATATTAACAATCAATTTGGTATAAACATTCATATGCTATAAGGGTATAAATGTTGTAACAACCCGCATATTTTACGATTGACTATTTAAATATTTCATCGTTAGTCGGGTTTTTTGTCCGAAAAGCTACTTTTTGCAAACGGTCGAATTAGGACTCGAGACCAACCCCATTGAGTTCAAAATGACGTTTGCGACCTTTTTGAGTATAAACTTCGATATGTTTGGAGTAAGTCGTATTTTGCTATTTGCTAAGTAGGCTTTTGGGTTTTGGGTTTCACCCAATCTATACACCAACTCAGCCCTTCTCTTCTTCCATTCATTCCTTTTCATTCTAAATTTAAGCACAACTGAAAATGGGGGAAGAGAATGGGAAATAGAAATTCCAAGCCCTAGTTCCAATTGCAAACTCGAATTCTTGCTCCAAATTCAAAGAGAAGCAATTGGTAAGCATCCTCTTCTTCTTCTCTAACTCTTTCTCCTTCCAATTTCAGAAATTTCCTAAACCTAACTTAGGGAATGTTCTGCTTTTGAGCTTAGATTCAAGCTCTTTTGGGTTGTGTTGAAGAGTGGTTGATCCTCCTTTGTTTTCAAGCTTCTCCTTCCTTATTTTTGTGTAAAAAGTGAGATTTTTATCTCACATCTATGTCTACATCTATCCTTGTTGTTAGGTATGAATTCCTAACACTTATTCATATGCATTTGCTTTTGATTTGGATTGCTTTGGTGAATATTCCAATTTTTGGTGTTTTGAAAGCAAAATGTATGAAAAAAATCTTATATGTGTATTTGGACATTGACATCTAAGGCGTATCGAAGAGCCATTAAGGCTGGGTTGTCGTTTGGCATAAATCCTTAGTCGTCGTCGCTCGTCCGATCGCTTCCAATAATTATTTTGGCCATTAATGGCCTAGGTTCAGAAAAGTGCCTGAGAAACAGTTTTAGACTTCTGAAAACCTTATTTTAGATGTCCGAATATTATACTAGGAATTTTTATTCCCCAGTATTCAGTCGTCTGAATCAAGGGATCCAGACGTCTGAATTGGTTCGAATTGGACCAGAGAAGAAATAGGCTGAAAATTAGCATTTCCAGACGTCTGAATTTATTGATTTAGACGTCTGAACTATGTTCTGGAAAATATTTTATTTTCCAGATTCAGACGTTTGAATCATACATTTCAGACGTCTGAATCTGCTTGTTTTTGCTTGTTTTGCCTATTTAGCTTGAGTTTCCTAATTTAATCGATTCGTCTTGTTTCCCTTTTGTTGTTATCATTTATTATCGACTTTGATGACATTTTCTTTCGGATTTTTGAGAATACCCATTTTGATGGATTCAGTATCGATTTCTTTGGATTTTATTCACGTCTTCGAATGTGAATTTTGGTGATTGGTTGTTCTACAATCATTTTTGTGATTTGTCACTTTAAAAATATAAAGGTTTCAATACTAGTAGCAAATATCAAAACTCTTTCATCAAAACGATTTCAACACTATTTTATTACAAAGCTCGTTTCTTAAACCGTTTTCCAATCTACTAGTATATACAAAAGTTTACCTCAATCGTATGAGAAATCTAATTAAACGACTTAGTAAAACAAGTGGTATAAAACGCTTGTGTTTACTTCGTCGGTTAATTCTTGAACTTGTTCGATTGAATCTCCTGTGACAATTTTCTAGTGGAGATCTACAATTTATTCGTAAATATTCAAGTTAAGCTAGTGGTTATGGGACATGAAGCTAAACTCATATATTTACTAGCTTAGTGTAATTGACACCTCTTTGTGATCGATGATGATCATTTCTGTGATTTAGACTAGCATTGTGCAATGTCTCTTTGTCTGCGAAGGAGACGAAACCCCGTTTTTGTGGAGTTTCGACTCAAATTGGTGGGGTAGCGACCCATGGTCTTCGTGCCATTTTGTGGAGCTTCGGCTCAAAATTAATGGTTAGCAACCATGGAATAGCGTTCCGTTTTGTGATACACATGTTGGTGAGCTTTCACGCTCTAGTTTTGTGATAGGCCTTCCCCCCCATCTTTGTGATTTCTGGATTTCTAGTTGATGATTTATAGAATTTGTGTTTCACCAATTTTCGTGATTTACATTGATAAGTTTTATCAATATTTGTGCATTGGTGAATTTGTGTGTCATTAACTTTTGTGATTGGCATTGATATAATTGTCAAAATTTATGGTGTGGTGAACAAAAATAAAGGATATGACATTCTTTTCTGTGTTTTGAGATTTCTTGAGATCTTGAATGATTTTCGTGTTGTCTAAGGTATATTTGTCATTGAGTGGCATTATTATTATCATACGTTTTTGTCACATCTCATATTCTATCTCATTTTATCAGATATTTATAGTTAGACTGATCCGTTTATTATTTTCTTATTAAATAATACTCGGGTCAGATCGAGATGTTACAGGTGCTTCTACTTGACTCCTTATCTGGGATTATTATTCTGACTTTTGGCTAACTACTTAGATTAGCAGTTTATTTTGATGTATAATTATTCTTTTATATAGCACTTGTAACTATACTTATTCTTTTGTGTAGCACTTGTAACTATTCCTTTGTGATATAGTGGATCTTGTTACCACCACTCTGATATACACTTTTATATGTAATATTCCTATCTATTTCCGCCTTTGAGATATGAACTTCTGTGACTGATTTGTGTTATGATATTTCTATATTTGTTTCCGAAGATTACATATAGCCACTGTGTAGTAGCTTTGGGTTTGTGTCGATATGTCGGATTATCTCTTGAGATGAAAAGTTATATTTTTATCTGGCATATCGGAACTCGCACAAAGCCATTATACAGATGGTCGCTCCTCAACAGCCTTATTCTCCGCGCTACTTGACGGCATTACCCCGTAGTGTCCTTGGCTAGTGTGGGTATAGAGGTGGGGCGTCACAGCTTGGTATCAAAGCCAAATTTCGAAACAAAGTAGAATAATCTAGCAAGGATCATTGTCCTAAGTCTTTCTTAGGAGTCGTGCCTTTGGATTTGATTCATGTCTTCGTACCATTCTATCCTATTTTCTTTTACGGTTCCTTATTTTATCAATCACGATTGTTTGATAATTATTTTGAGAATAATTTTTCTTCTTCTTTCTTTCTTAAAGAAGGGAAATGGTTAGATCAAATGGTTCTAGTGCCTGACAATTTAGTGCTACTCCCCAGGATGGAGTTTTTATGTCTGCCTAACAGCTTCTTGATCTTGTAAAGAATGCTCGAGCAGCAGGTTCTATTCCGGAGCCTACTCAACCTAAGTCTGGATTTGCACGCTTATGCAACGATCATACCAATTGGGTGGGAAGCCATTCAAAGGTTCTGAAACCATTATTGAAGTCCAGGCTTAGCTAAGAACATGCGATCGAATCTTTTCTCGCATGAATCTTATCGATCTTCACCGTGTCCAGGTGACCTCTAGTATGCTCCAAGAAAGAGCATTTGACTGGTACGAGCTTCTGATTTCTGAAATGAATGAAATGGATCTTACCTGGGAGCAATTCCGGGGATGATTTGAATTAAAGTTTGTGCCAGAAGCTGAGAAGGTGACATTGGCTCGTCGTTTCATAGACCTTGTTCAAGGTGAATCCTCTGTGGCAGGTTATGTCGCATCCTTCGAGTCACTTTCTAAATACGGGGTCGAATAAATAAACACCCCATTGAAGAAGAACCGATGATTTGTCTATGGCTTGAACAAAAATCTCAAGAAGCCATCACTTCAAAAATTAGAAGTTTCTTTTGATCAAATCATTGATATCGCACTTCGTCTTGAAGAGGCGGATAGGGAGAGTGATGTTGAAGTTGGGAGTGCCAAACTGAACTTCAACAACAACAAGAAAAAGCCTAATAAATTCAAAGGTCCTTATCCTAATAAAATGGGGAAACAATCATCTCTGGCAGCGAAGACTTCTGCCTCTAGTGGTGGGCAATGTTACAATAGTGGTTCTAAGGACCATTATGCGAATAAGTGTTCAAAGTCCTTCGCTTGTCGCTATTGCAAAAGCCCGGATCATTATTTATCTGCATGCCCCAAACTCCGAAACAAGAAGGAGCGAAAGCTTAATGTGGCACAAGCCCCTTGCAACACTTCTCGTGGCCAAGGTATTTCTCATTCTATCATTGATGGCATTATTTTGTTTCGTGATCATCCTATTCGAGTTATTTTTGACATGGGTGCGTCCCATTCTTTTATATCAAAGGATCTTGTTTATACTTTTTCTTTAAGCGTTGTTGCTTTAATGACTTTTTTGAGAATCGGGAATCCGGTTGGTGGGTTCGCAACACTCGGCTTACTTTGTAAAGATGTCGAGATTGTTTTATGTGATTTTTCTTTCCAAGCCGATTTGCATGTCAAGCGTTACTTAGACTTTGGAATGATTATGGGAATGTATTGGCTTAACCGTTATCAAGCTCATATCCTATGTCCTGTGCGGACTATTGATCTTCGACATCCATAATCAGTTAATCACATTTCTATTGTTCTTAAAGATTCGGATTCCACTTTGGCAGCGTCCTTATATTATCTAAATCCTCGCGATGATGATAATGATGATGAGGAAGATATCATTTCTCTTGTTCACATTGTTCATGAATTTTTCGACGTATTTGAGCCCATTTTATGATTACCACCTAAGCGAGCAATTGAGTTCAGAATTAATCTAATTCCTGGATCTTTACCTATTACTCATCCTCCTTATCGAATGTCCAATAAAGAGAATAAGGAGATGCACAAACATTTATCTGAATTGGAGACGAAGCAATTTACCCGTTCTAGTTCCTCTCCTTGGGGAGCTACCGCTATTTTTATGAAGAAATTCGATGGTACACTTAGGCTTTGCGTTGACTACCGCAAGCTTAATGATCTTACTATCATGAATAAATATCCTTTACCTCGGATTGATGATCTATTCGATCAACTTAGTGGTGCTAGAGTCTTTTCACAATTGGACTTGGCAACCGGTTTTCAACAGCCTCGTATTGCAGAGGATAACATTCCTTTGACATCGTTCCATACTCGTTAGGGACCTCATGAATGGCTTGTTATGCCATTTGGTTTGACAAATGCTCGGGCTTATTTCGTTTACCTTATGAATCGAGTTTTCAAAGACTTACTCGATCGATTTGTTCTCATTTTTATTGATGATATTCTTGTGTATTCAAAAATCGAGGATGAACATGAAAAGAATCTTCGGATTGTGTTGGAAACTCTTAGGAGTAATCAATTAAAAGCAAAATTTTCTAAATGCCACTTTTGGCAATTTCGTGCCAAATCCGAAATTTCCATGGATTCTTCAAAGATTGAAGCGATTCAAAATTAAAAGAGACCGAAGAGTGTGACGAAAATCTGTTGTTTCCTTGGATTGGCGGGCTACTACCGCCATTTCATAAAAGACTTTTCTAAAATTTCAGTGCCTCTTACTAGTTTGACAAAGAAGGGAGTTAAATACATTTGGTCAGATAAATGTGAAGCTTCTTTTCAGAAATTAAAAGAACTCCTTTCCGATGCTCCTAATCTTGTGATTCCCGAAGGAAACAAAAATTTTGTTGTTTATACCGACGCTAGTCGTATTGGTTTGGGAGCCGTTCTTATGCAAAGAGAACGTGTTATTGCTTATGCTTCTAGGCAATTGAAGCCAGCCGAGAGTAGATATGCCACTCATGATTTAGAGCTCTCGGCTATTGTTTTCGCCCTTTGGATTTGGCGTCGTTATCTTTTGGGAGAGAAATTTATTCTCTATACCGATCATAAATCTTCGAAGTATTTATTTTCTCATAAGGAACTTAATTTGCATCAACAACGTTGGCTCGAGTACCTTGCATCTTATGATCTTAACATTCTTTATATTCACGGAAAGGGAAATCGTCTTGCCGATGCACTTGGTTGTAAGCAACAAGCGGTTGTTTCCATGATGATATCCGAATGGAATGATCTCGAGACTTTATCCACTTGTGAGATTCGAAATCATGTATCCGATTTATGTTTATCTCTTGTTTTATGTAGCCGTAACATCCCGGAATTTTGGACATTGAATTTTGAACATTTAATTCATTTCAAATGTTCAATGTAGATTTTGAATTAGTTTTAAAATAAAAAGAATTGGGTGGAATTAATAAATTACGTATAATTCCAAATATGGTAATCCAATTGGAATTTAAATAATAATAATTAAATATTGAATCGGGATAAATTGTGAATATGGAGGTAAATAGATGTGGAAATGAGTTCTAAAATTTATTTTAAGTCTATTTGGTCATTAAAAGTGTTGTTGGAATATTAGGTGGATTTAAAAGTTAACAAGTTATTATTGGGAAATTTATGTTAAATTAATAATGGATTTAATATTATAAAAATGCAAATAATCAGACTTTGGGTCCGGAATGAGTCAAAATAATTTTTAATCTGATTTATAAATTTTATATGATTTATTATTAAGATAATAAAATTTTAAAGGTAAAATTTTAAGCGTTTTCGATTATTGCAGAAAATCGCTCGATTTAATAGACGAGTTAAAATAGCCTTCCGGGGCACAGTCTAGGAATTCGACAAAACCAGTTCCATTGGATCCGTAATAGTTAGTTATTATTGGATTTTAATTTTCGTAGCAATCGGAGTTGTCATTTGACCGTGGCAGCTCGAAACGCATCGAAATCGTTTTAATCGGTTTAAATTAAAATTGATCGTTTAATTCCGTAACTCGTACGTATGACCGAATTAGTCTACAAAACCTGTTCCATTATGTCCAGAACGCGGAAAAACCCTAGGAACGCCTATTGTTACATGAGAATTGGAGATCGTTTGCATTGGTCGCTAAAATTTGAAGAATAAGATTAAAATAATATTAAACAATTATATATATATATTCATATTTATTCTTAAACCCTAGATTTTTTTTCATTTAGGCCGTCATTTCTTTTTCTTTAATGGCCGATGATCATTTCGTTTCCCCTCCAAAAATCTCTCAATCCATGCTTTGATTTAAAAAACTTTCTAAACGAAAGTTGTAGATCGTTAAGGGATCTACAGATCCAACGGTAGTGATGTGGTTCCGTGGGTTGGATAAGGGGCAACGGCGGTTTGAATGTTGCTTGTTCGTGGGTGGATCTCGAGGCGTAGGGGCCGCCGCGTTCAACCAGGCTCTGGCCAATGCTAGAGGGGGCGATGGGTTTTCATTTGGGGGTAATGGATCGTGGTGTAGTGGAGTATAGGGGAAGCAGCACACAACCCTAAGAAGCGACGTTGGGTTGGAAATTTTTGGAGCAGCGTATGAGAGAGAGGGAGAAGAAGATGCTTAGGGACGGCCTTGATTTCTTTCGCTAAACGAACGACCTGATGTGGTTTGGGTAAAAGTAAATTAAAATAAAAAGAAAACTTGTTTTCAAATTGATATTCAAACTTTAAAATTTAATATCTCACGCGTTTGTAATCAGATTTCAACAAAATTCACGGCGCCGGGATCGCAGCGATGAGTACTACGCAATGGTGCAGTTCTGGAATCATTTCGGGCAAGTAAAAATTTGATTTAAATCGAACGTCGTTCGGTTTAATTTAAATTTCGAACGCTCGCCGAAACGCAAGGTGAGTTATTCTCACTCACATCTAGATGCTAGACATTTTAAATAGTTAATATTTAAATATCTGTGTGATTGGTTGAATATAAATGTTGTTATCAGTCTGGATTGATGTATATTTGTTGTGCTAATATCTGTGGATGCAGGGAAAACAGGTTGGAGGGATCCATCTGGATTCCTCACCATATAGGAATTATTGTTATAACTGATGATGTATTTTATTTATACACTGTGATCGCTAATTATGGAGTCCAGTTTATTGTGATATGAATTGATAAATTTTAAACCTGAAATTGATAAGCATAAATAAGATAAATTTGTTTATAAAAAAAATAAAAGAAATTGTCAAAAAAGGATTTAAAGGAAATAAAAAATTGGAATCTGGTTTGGATGAAGATTTGAAATTGGTGAATTTGGAATTATAAATGAAGAGGAAATTTATCAGTTGATAAATGTGAAAGTATGGATTTTTGGAGATAAATTCTATAAGAAGTTATAAATTGTTTTTAATAACGATGGGGTTATTTGAAATGTTTTCGTGGAAATTAAATATGATTTCAACGAGATCTTTCAAATATAATTAGCAGTTTAAATGTATATTAATTCTTTTAGAAATAATATTTTAAACCATAGGAATTTATTTAAGTAATTCTTAAGTATTATTTTCATTTAATAAATTCCTAATAGTTTTATTTAAAAATATTTTAGCCTGGACTTTGAAAGTGAATTTCCAGAAATGGGAAGTGGGTTTAAAGCTTCAAAGGAAGTTTATTTTATGCAGGTGAACAAATTTACAATAATTGAAAGTAAATATGAATTGGAATAAATCGGGCGGGATTTATAAAAAGGATTCTCTGGGTTGTTTGGATAGAAGTATATTTCCCTAGGAAACCAAGTTCGTGTTTTAAAGCAGATTTTAGGTAATGTTAAAGTTTAAACTTTTTTCTAAAGTGTTTTTGAGAAATTATTATTTTAAAGGAAATAATTAATAAAATAGCTATAATAGTAATTAATTAAGAATACTGTTAGTAATTATTTTTTTTATATATGGATTTATTTAAAGGAAAGTTTGATTTAAGTTATTTGATACCTTGTATATATTCTTTTAAACTCCATCTTTAAATTTCACTCAACTAAACCTTATTTTAAACTAGCCTATATTTTATCAAGTGGTTTTACTTTAAATATTTTGAAATTACTTTTGGACTAAATAAATAGTAGTAAAATTAAACATTTCAAAGTATATTTAGGAATGAAGTATTTTAATTGTTTTAAAATCTAAATGGTTTGGACTTGGTTGTTTCCAGTGGGAAATAAATATTGTTAAATTTGTTTTGTTAAGGAAGATGTTTTGTAAAATTGTTTTCAAAGGGAGTTGAAAATAGAAATATATCTTGTAAAGATATTTGAGGCTAATAAATAATGTAGGAAATTATTTATTGTGTGATGGATGTTTGTGAATATAAATTGATAGTTAAATCACGGACTATCAACATTGGACAAATGCGTTGATCGTTTCGAAGAGACCGGGATCGAGATTTATTTCTCGAAAACCACTTTGATCCGGTTTGTACGTTTCGTGGAAAAACGTGTTCGGAGTCGAAGATGGAGCAGTGAAGTGCAAGGGCTAGTCGCTACTAATCCTGAGGATATTTCCAAAATGGATGAAGTAGGAGTAATGCCTTCGGTTCCGCTCGAACCCGGGACGGACTTGTTTGGATGAATGCTTTCGGAACATCATCAGGTGGGCGATGGTCATTCTAAGTGAAACGTTCTAAAGGTAATGCTTAGCCTCAAGCCTCATCAACCGGGAATGACTGAAAATCAGGGGATATGCAGCAAGGCTTCGTGGATAGCCCCCACTTGAGAGTAAGGTCATCCCTGTCTAGATGTCCCTTTTATTTCAGCTTATTAGTGCGGTTGCTGATCCCAACCGTGGGGTGATCTTATACGGAACTGTCCAGTACGGGATGGTTCCGATCTTGTGTTGCAGGGGAGCGGGCGTACTCCTCGGTATGGTGATCTAGGCCCCGTACTGTGACAGGTGGTACCCCAGTGCCTAGTCATTGTTGGAAATCCACTCTCCCTACGAGCCTTGTACGAGTTTTGTTTGTATTACCCACTCTATGGCTAGTAGCTGGAATTTAATAGATGTAACAATTTCGGCTATTTTATAAGTATTTGTATATAGACCCTATTATAATATCAGAGGATTTCTATAAAAAGTGTTTTAGCCATCGTAAGGTAAAAACCCTACATGTTTATTTGTGGCATGGTCTTACGAGATGCTTTTGTTTCCAAAAGGATTTTTGAAACTTTAACAATCAATTTGGATGCATTATTATCAGCCGGTATTCTAGACTGACTCGGGTGCTATTTCGTTATAATGATCGGGTCAGACCGAGTATTATTTGTTCAGGACAGGATGCTTCGGAGCAAGAGAGGAGCTGGAGTCCGAGATGTATTATCCGTATTTATATATATCCGCTGCTATGATTGTATGATTGTCTAATTGGTAAACGTTGTTTGAATGAGATACTCTGATAATATGATGTATAAAACTGATATAGTTTTCAGTTTGTGTAAAGTTCTATTATTGAGTATTATATTTTATTCCGCCGCGACTGTGAGATTCTGATATTGTTTAGTTCCATCTTCTTCTACCTCTTCTTCTTTAACCCGAATGGTTCGTATTTCTGTTCCGCTTGAGTTAATTGATGTAGAATAGTGTTGACTCAAGTGGTACGGATTTGCGGGCTGTTACACTTGGTATCAAAGCTTAGGTTGGCGACAACCTAGGCTTTGGTAGGGGAGATTACTCGTTAAATAGAGTCAGAAGTACTCTATAACGAGTTGAGTGTATTAAGAGCTATGAGAGCGTACTTGTTAGTGGATATAAAATTCTTTTTGTGCTGTGTTGAATTATCGGTTGGGTGTTTATGAATTCTGGTCGGCACGGGAAGAACAACCGTATCGATAGGGGTTTCTAAACTCTTAAACAAGATAAACCGACATTGTATTATTTTTAAAGCGGGTAAATGAAATAATTTTACCCAAAATTATATTTTGATATTAAAGAAATGGTTTTCTCAATTATTATATATATATATATATATATATATATATATTGTTTGTTTGGTTGTTCTTACTATAATCAAATAAGAACTTGAAATATGATCTGAAATTTGAAACGATATAACAAATAAGAATTTAAAATATTAAATTGGTTTATGACCAAATATAATTGACTAAATATGTTTTAAATAAAAAGAAGTGAAACTAAAATTGATTTAAACCAGAATTTTGACCCGGAAATTTTGAAAGGTGTTTTAAATGCATTGAAACAGAGGATTTGGAAATTTGAAATCATGAGAATGTTGGAATGTTTTCCAAAGCTTTTGAAGTCAATGATGGAGTATATTTTGGAAAATATTTTTTAATGGAAATTGTTTGAGATGAATTTTGAAAGAGGGAAGCATTGAACTCACTTCAGTCGCTGAAAAATAATCCTAATGATGCTAGCCACATCATCAGAATTCATTTCGAGTTTCTAAAGTGATGGATTGCTACCAAAGTGGTTGGTGATGATACTTGTTGGAATTGTTGAGTATAACAGTTGCTTTGGAAAATTCAAAATGAGGAAATTGTTTTGGTACAACCAAGTTGTATGGAAATCTGCAGATTTGATTTGATATACCAAATGGGTAGGTGTTGATAATTATTTCAAAATGGTTTTGGAATAAAACCGGGTAATTGAATTCTGGGAAATTCTATTTAAATAATGTGTAAAAATGAATCAACTATTGAACTTAAATTAAATTGATTTGGATTAAATTAAAAGGTAAGTTGACTTTGAAATTGGGGGTCATTGTGAAATGAACTGTACCCATGGGCTATTAAGTATTATACTTATAGTTTGAGATTGTGGATTTGAAATTTGCAAAGAATTAAATTGAAGAAATTTGTATCCTTAAGAATTTAAGTGATATACATATATATAGAAAATTAGAATTGTGATTATAAGATGAAAATAACTCCAAATGAGCAATATAAACCTGTAAAAAAATAAGTTGGTGAACTTATATAAATATAAACGAAAATTATAATCACTAATGGGAAATGGTTAAATGGTATGGTGAATTCAAACTTAATCCTAAATGAAGTTTAAGTAAGATAAGGTAAAATGAGAGATAAAAGATGTGAATGAACATAAGTCAGTAAATAAGGTTTGAACTTGTATATGAAAAATTAAAATTAAATTGAATTGGATTTAACTTCAATTGAATAGAATTGAGATGAATTTAGATTTAATTAAAAACAAGATTCAGTTGTGTTATAAATAGAAATGAATGGAATTTAATTCTTATTTAAGATAGTAAAGGAAATGATATATTCAAGATGGCTAAATGAATTTGGTTGAACTGGAATTTGAATTGAAAGAGAATTAAATTGAAAGAAAATTTAATTCAGAGAAGTAAGAACGATATTGCGTAAATCGAATTTTAACTCAACTAAATTCAAAGGAAGTGATTGAAAATGAATTTAGCGTAAGCTAAATTAAATAAAAAGAAGCTTGAAGGTGAATTTAGTGTAAACTAAATTAAAGGGAATTAGATTATAATGGTGATAGTTTGAATTGTAAATAAATTCAAATGAGTGAAATAATTTAAAGTGGTCTCTTTGTTAATAAAATAAATCTAACATGGGTTGGATAAATGAACAAAGTGCATTAAAATTTGTAGATGGATTGGAATTGATTTGTATGAGAATCAAATGAAAATAAAATTTGATTTATAAGAAGATAATGGAAATATTGTGAAAGAACTTAAGCAAATTGAAAGACAAAATTAATTGTGGATAAGCTTTATTAAGTAATTTTGAATGAAACTGGTTTAGATAATAAAATTGGAATGCAAGTAAATGAATTCTAAATTAACTATTTTGAGGAAATAAGAATGTATGAGTTATATATAAACCAAAATTGAATGATATTAATATAAACCTATATGGATAATGAATTGGAAATATAAGATTTGAAATTTAATTCCATAATTGTGATAAAGCAAAAATGTTTGGGCTGTAAATAATATAGAATGGGATGTCATTAATTCAAACTTAAATGATGCTCTTGAAGTAAAAATAAGAAATTGAGTTAAAATTTGCAATGGAATAAGAATGCTTGGATTGTGAACCATGCAAAATTGAATAAAATTAATATGAATATAAGTTGGAATTAATGTTGATGGTTATAAGTTTAAGAATTGGTTATTTGTTTGAATAGCCACAACCTGCATAGAAATTAGTCATTAAACTTAAGTGAACGAATTAAAGGAAGTAAATGAAAATGATATTTGAATCATGGGAATGGATTGGAATCTATTTAATGGGTTTGTATGTAAATGCAGGTTAATTAAAAAGAAAGGCAAATGAATTAAAAGCATATATTCATAATATTGAAGTGAATATGAATTGGTGGTAGTAATTATGAATTGAGAATGGTAAACTTGTATGTAACTCCTTTGTGTGAAATAAAATGGAGCTTGGAATTAGAAAAGAAACTTGGTACATGCTATAAAATATGATTTACTTGTGAAATCATGCAAATTGTTGATTGGATTTTGAAATGGATATGTTTGGCTTACATTTATATTGGAAATATTGTTAAAACGTTCATATCTTTGAAAACTGAGTAGTTTGTTGAGTAAGTACAGGTACGGAGGGCGTTCGATAAAGTTGGAGCGCATATATGCTAAAATATTAGCCGCTTGCTTTTAAAATTTACTAAAAAGGTACGCCTACGCTAATATAATTGGGAAATGGTAAATATATTGTGATATATTTTGGTTTCCAACCGTGTGGGTCGATGTATATATGTTTATTTGTATCGCGATATCGCGAAAGCTCCTCCGTACAGGGGAGAGTCTGCCAAAATTTTTCGAAAATTTTGGGAGTTAGAAAATTTTGGAAATTCGAAAATTTGTAATCAACTTGGAAAGTTGTTTTTAAGATAATGTTGAAACAAAAGCTTTTGAGTAAATGAAGCAAATGAGTTTGGGTTTGAGCTTAAGGGTTTTTAGGAAGAGTATATAAGCTTGTAACTAAGCAAATTGGGTAAGTAAATGAGTTTGAGAGTATGTTCTACCTTAGCAAATTTCGGGGACGAAATTTTTATAAGGGGGAAGGAATATAACATCCCGGAAATTTGGACATTGAATTTTGAACATTTAATTCATTTTAATGTTCAATGTAGATTTTGAATTAGTTTTAAAATAATAAGAATTAGGTGGAATTAATAAATTACGTATAATTGCAAATATAGTAATCCAATTGGAATTTAAATAATAATAATTAAATATTGAATCGGGATAAATTATGAATATGGAGGTAAATAGATATGGAAATGAGTTCTAAAATTTATTTTAAGTCTATTTGGTCATTAAAAGTGTTGTTGGATTATTAGGTGGATTTAAAAGTTAATAAGTTATTATTGGGAAATTTATGTTAAATTAATAATGGATTTAATATTATAAAAATGCAAATAATCAGACTTTAGGTCCCAAATGAGTCAAAATAATTTTTAATGTGTTTTATATATTTTATATGATTTATTATTAAGATAATAAAATTTTAATGGTAAAATTTTAAGCGTTTTCGATTATTGCAGAAAATCGCTCGATTTAATAGACGATTTAAAATAGCCTTCCGGGGCACAGTCTCGGAATTCGACGAAACCAGTTCCATTGGATCCGTAATAGTTAGTTATTATCGAATTTCAATTTTCTTAGCAATCGGAGTTGTCGTTTGACCGTGGCAGCTCGAAACACATCGAAATCGTTTTAATAGGTTTAAATTAAAATTGATCGTTTAATTCCGTAACTCGTACGTATGACCGAATTAGCTTACGAAACATGTTCCATTGTGTCCGGGATGCCGAAAAACCATAGGAACGCCTGTTGGTACGTGAGAATTGGAGATCGTTTGCATTGGTCGCTAAAATTTGAAGAATAAGATTAAAATAATATTAAACAATTATATATATTCATATTTATTCTTAAACCCTAGATTTTTTTTCGTTCAGGCCGTCGTTTCTTTTTCTTTAACGGTCGATAATCATTTCGTTTCCCCTTCAAAAATCTCTCAATCCATGCTTTGATTTAAAAAAACTTTCTAAACGAAAGTTGTAGATCGTTAAGGGATTTACAGATCCAACGGTAGTGATGTGGTTCCGTGGGTTGGATAAGGGGCTACGGCGATTTGAATGTTGCTCGTTCGTGGGTGGACCTCGAGGCGTAGGGGCCGCCGCATTCAACCAGGCTGTGGCCGATGCTAGAGGGGGCGATGGGTTTTCATTTGGGGGTAATGGATCGTGGTGTAGTGGAGTGTAGGGGAAGCGGCACGCAACCCTAAGAAGCGACGTTGGGTTCGAAATTTTTGGAGCAGCGTACGAGAGTGAGGGAGAAGAAGATGCTTAGGGATGGCCTTGATTTCTTTTGCTAAATGAACGACCTGATGTGGTTTGGGTAAAAGTAAATTAAAATAAAAAGAAAACTTGTTTTCAAATTGATATTCAAATTTTAAAATTTAATATCTCATACGTTTGTAATCAGATTTCAACGAAATTCGCGGCGTCGGGATCGCAGCGACGAGTACTACGCAATGGTGCAGTTCTGGAATCATTCCGGGCAAGTAAAAATTTGAGTTAAATTGAATGTCGTTCGGTTTAATTTAAATTTCGAACGCTCGCCGAAACGCAAGGTGAGTTATTCTCACTCACATCTGGATGCTAGACATTTTAAACAGTTAATATTTAAATATCTATGTGATTGGTTGAATATAAATGTTGTTATTAGTCTGGATTGATATATATTTGTTGTGCTAATATCTGTGGATGTAGGGAAAACAGGTTGGAGGGATCCATCTGGATTCCTCACCTTATAGGAATTATTGTCATAACTGATGATGTATTTTATTTATACACTGTGATAGCTAATTATGGAGTCCAGTTTGATGTGATATGAATTGATAAATTTTAGACCTGAAATTGATAAGCATAAATAAAATAAATTGTTTTTTTTTTAAATAAAATAAATTGTTAAATAAAGGATTTAAAGGAAATAAAAAATTGGAATCTGGTTTGGATGAAGATTTGAAATTGGTGAATTTGGAATTATAAATGAAGAGGAAATTAATCAGTTGATAAATGTGAAAGTATGGATTTCTGGAGATAAATTTTATATGAAGTTATAAATTGTTTTAAATAACGATAGAGTTATTTGAAATGTTTTCATGGAAATTAAATACGATTTCAACGAGATCTTTCAAATATAATTAGCAGTTTAAATGTATATTAATTCTTTTAGAAATACTATTTTAAACCATAGGAAATTTATTTAAGTAATTCTTAAGTATTATTTTCATCTAATAAATTCCCAATAGTTTTATTTAAAAATATTTAAGCCTAGACTTTGAAAGTGAATTTCCAGAAATGGGAAGTGTGTTTAAAACTTCAAAGGAAGTTTATTTTATGCAGGTGAACAAATTTACAATAATTGAAAGTAAATTTGAATTGGAATAAATCGGGCGGGATTTATAAAAAGGATTCTCTGGGTTGTTTTGATAGAAGTATATTTCCCTGGGAAACCAAGTTCGTGTTTTAAAGCAAATTTTAGGTAATGTTAAAGTTTAAACTTGTTTCTAAAGTGTTTTTGAGAAATTATTATTTTAAAGGAAATAATTAATAAACTAGCTATAATAGTAATTATTTAAGAATATTGTTAGTAATTATTTTTTTATATATGGATTTGTTTGAAGGATAGTTTGATTTAAGTTATTTGATACCTTGTATATATTCTTTTAAACTCCATCTTTAAATTTCATTCAACTAAACCTTATTTTAAACTAGCATATATCTTATCAAGTGGTTTTACTTTAAATATTTTGAAATTATTTTTGGACTAAATAACTAGTGGTAAAATTAAATATTTCAAAGTATATTTAAGAATAAAGTATTTTAATTGTTTTAAAATTTAAATGGTTTGGACTTGGTTGTTTCCAGTGGGAAATAAATATTGTGAAATTTGTTTTGTTAAGGAAGATGTTTTGTAAAATTGTTTTCAAAGGGAGTTGAAAATAGAAATATATCTTGTAAAGATATTTGAGGCAAATAAATAATGTGGGAAATTATTTATTGTGTGATGGATGTTTGTGAATATAAATTGATAGTTAAATCACCGACTATCAATATTGGACAAATGCGTTGATCGTTTCGAAGAGATCGGGATCGAGATTTATTTCTCGAAAACCACTTCGATCCGGTTTGTACATTTCATAGAAAAATGTGTTCGGAGTCAAAGATGGAGCAGTGAAGTGCAAAGGCTAGTCGCTACTAATCCTGAGGATATTTCCAAAATGGAAGTAGTAGGAGTAGTGCCTTCGGTTTCATTTGAACCCGGGATGGACTTGTATGGATGAATGCCTTCGGAACATCGTCAAGTGGGCGATGGGCATTCTAAGTGAAATGTTCTAAAGGTAACGCTTAGCCTCAAGCCTCATCAACCGGGAATGACTGAAAATCAGGGGATATGCAGTAAGGCTTCATGGGAAGCCCCCACTTGAGAGTAAGGTCATTCATGTCGAGATGCCCCTTTTATTTCGGCTTAGTGGCGCGGTTGCTGATCCCAACCGTGGGGTGATCTTATTCGAAACTGTCCAATAAGGGATGGTTCCAGTCTTGTGTTGCAGGGGAGCGGGCGTACTCCTCGGTACGGTGATCTAGGCCCCGTACTGTAACAGGTGGTTCCCCAGTGCCTGGTCATTGTTGGAAATCCATTCTCCCTACGAACCTTGTACGAGTTTTGTTTGTATAACCCACTCTGTGGCTAGTAGCTGGAATTTAATAGATGTAACAATTTCGGCTATTTTATAATTATTTGTATATAGACCTTATTATAATATCAGAGGATTTCTATAAAAAGTGTTTTAGCTATCGTAAGGTAAAAACCTGACATGTTTATTTGTGGCGTGGTCTTACGAGATGCTTTTGTTTCCAAAAGGATTTTTGAAACTTTAATAATCAATTTGGATGAATTATTATCAGCCGGTATTCCAGACTGACTCGGGTGTTATTTCGTTATAATGATCGGGTCAGACCGAGTATTATTTGTTCAGGACAGGATGCTTTGGAGCAACAGAGGAGCTGGAGTCCGAGATGTATTATCCGTATTTATATATATCCGCTGCTATGATTGTATGATTGTCTGATTGGTAAACGTAGTTTGAATGAGATACTCTGATAATATGATGTATAAAAATGATATAGTTTTCATTTTGTGTAAAGTTCTATTATTGAGTATTATATTTTATTCCGCTGCGTCTGTGAGATTCTGATATTGTTTAGTTCCTTCTTCTTCTATCTCTTCTTCTTTAACCCGAGTGGTTCGTATTTCTATTCCGCTTGAGTTAATTGATGTAGAATAGTGTTGACTCAAGTGGTACGGATTTGCGGGCTGTTACAGTAGCCTTGAGGCTCATCCTTCTCTTTTAGACCGCATCCTTGAAGCTCAAAAGCTAGATCTCGAATTGGCTGTTCTTAGCCACAGTTGTAGGGATAAAATTGATATTGAAGGTTTGAAAGATTTTGATATTGATTCTCGTGGCTGTATTCGAAAAATTGGTAGACTTATCGGGCCAAATATTAGTCATCTTCATAAAGATAATTTAGAAGATTCTCATCGTTCTAAATTTACCATTCATTCCGTTAGTAGCAAAATGTATGCGGATATGAAGCGACTTTATTATTGGGATGGAATGAAATCTGGTATTGCTAACTTTGTTAAGCGTTGCATGACTTGCCAACTTGTCAAGGCCAAGCATCAAAGGCCCGGTGGGTTATTGCAATGTTTAGAAATTCCAATATGGAAGCGGGATCAAATTTCCATGGATTTTATTGACGGCCTTCCCAGTTCTCGTTCGGGTCATGATAGCATATGGGTGATAGTTGACAGACTTTCGAAATCCGCCCATTTTATCCCCGTTCGGTCCAATCAGACCGTACCTCTTTTGGCTAAACTCTTTATTAAAGAGGTTGTTAAATTGCATGGAGTTCCTATTTCTATTGTTAGTGATCATGATCCATTGTTTACTAGTGGATTTTGGAAGAGTCTTCAAAAAGCTTTGGGAACGAAGCTTAATTTTAGCACCGCTAATCATCCTCAGTCTGATGGACAAACTGAGCATGTGAATCAAACTCTTGAAGCTCTTCTTCGTGCATGTATTCTTGATTTTGGTGGAAGTTGGGAAGATCATATTTCTCTTGTTGAGTTTTCCTATAATAATAGCTTCCAATCTTGTATTGGTATGGCACCTTTTGAGGCACTCTATAGGAGGCCATGCCGGTCTCCTTCTTGTTGGCTTGAGGCCGGTGAGAAGCTGGTTTTAGGTTCAGATTTTATTCATGATTCCACAGAAAAGATTGATCTTATTCGTCATAGGACGAAAGAAGCCCAGAGTAGACAAAAATCCTATGTCGATAACCGAAGGAGGAAATTTGAATTTTCTGTGGGAGATTTTGTGTTTATTCGTGTTTCACCTATGAAGGGTGATGTGCGTTTCACTCGATCGGGAAAATTAGCACCTCGATATATTGGTCCACTTCCCATCACCGAACGTATTGGTTCATTGGCTTATATCCTCTCATTACCAGCTTAATTCTTTGCTATTCATGACGTGTTTCACGTTTCTCAATTACGGAAATGCCTTCGAGATTCCGATTCTATTCTTGAGCCCGGTGTTGTTGAAGAAATTGAAGTTTCGCCTAATTTAACTTATGAGCAACATCCTATTCGAATTATTGCTTCGGAGGGTAAACGCCTTCGAAATAAAGATGTTCCTTTTATGAAGGTTCAATGGTCTTTAAATCCTAAGGATTGTTCTTGGGAATCTAGAGAATTCATCGAGCGAACACCTCCAGACTTACTTTCTCATGCTCTTTGAGGTGAACTTTTTATTCAAAATTTCTTCTTTTGTGTC
Organism: Allium cepa; assembly: GCA_030765085.1. Lineage (NCBI taxonomy): Eukaryota > Viridiplantae > Streptophyta > Magnoliopsida > Asparagales > Amaryllidaceae > Allium > Allium cepa. Next base: position 510,969,445 of record CM060945.1, read on the forward strand.
GATATGCTTTTATGGTTGTTACTTTTTATTCATTTATTTCTTAAGATTGCGAGGACGCAATTTCTGTAAGGAGGGGAGTCTATAACAACCCGCATATTTTACGATTGAATATTTAAATATTTCATCGTTAGTCGGTTTTTTATCCAAAAAGCTACTTTTTGCAAACGGTCGATTTCTTTGGATTTTATTCACGTCTTCGAATGTGAATTTTGGTGATTGATTGTTCTACAATCATTTTTGTGATTTGTCACTTTAAAATATAAAAGTTTCAATACTAGTAGTAAATATCAAAACTCTTTCATCAAAACGATTTCAACACTATTTTATTACAAAGCTCGTTTCTTAGACCATTTTCCAATCTACTATCATATACAAACCATTACCTCACCCATATGAGAAATCTAATTAAACGACTTAGTAAAACAAGTGGTATGAAATGCTTTCGTTTACTTCGTCGGTTAATTCTTGGACTTGTTCGATTGAATCTCTTGTGATAATTTTCTAGTGGAGATCTACAATTTGTTCGTAAATATTTAAGTTAAGCTAGTGGTTATGGGACATGAAGCTAAACTCATATATTTACTAGCTTATTGTAATTGACACTTCTTGGTGATCGATGATGATCATTTCTGTGATTTAGACTAGCATTGTGCAATGTCTCTTTGTCTGCGAGGGAGACTAAACCCCGTTTTGTGGAGCTTCAACACAAATTGGTGGGGTAGCAACCAATGGTCTTCGGGCCGTTTTGTGGAGCCTCGGCTCAAAATTAATGGTTAGCAACGATGGAATAGCGTTCCGTTTTGTGATACACGTGTTGGTGAGCTTTCATTCTCCCGTTTTGTGATAGGCCTCACCCCATCTTTATGATTTCTGGATTTCTAGTTGATGATTTCTAGGTTTTGTGTTTCACCAATTTTCGTGATTTACATTGATAAGTTTTATCAATATTTGTGCATTGGTGAATTTGTGTGTCATTAACTTTTGTGATTGTCATTGATATAATTGTCAATATCTATGGTGTGGTGAACAAAAATAAAGGATATGACATTCTTTATGTTAACGCTTAAAATCGAATGCTAACACCCCGGTGTAGATTGAAGTTGAGCGAAAGCACCACCCGTGAGCACGGGAACTAAAAACAAGTAGGAAAGTTACAGAGAAAGCAGAAAAGACAACAGTTTTTATAGTGGTTCGGCTTAGGGTAAGCCTACGTCCACTTTAATTCTCTTTATTACTGAATCAATTACAACTTTACAACAATCCTCAATTACAATTCCGATGAGACAAAAAACTAGAACTTTGATGCAGAAGAATTCTTTGAATCCATGTAGATTGCGTTAAATTTCCTCTCAAAGTTAGTTGAGATGCCTTTCGTACTTGAAGTGTCAAGTGAGTCGAGAATTCAGCAGAGTATCGGCGCTTAAAGAGATCTGCCAAAAAAGTCCCCTTCATGCTTGAGGTAGGTTGGTATTTATAGGGAAATTCTCCCCTTAGGTCGTAAGTCGTCACCGACTTATGGTAAGTCGTGGCCGACTTGTCTGTCCCAGCTCCATGGTCTCGCAAAGGCTCACTTGTACAAGTCCCAGGTTCGCCCCCGAGTCAACACAACCTAATCAACTAAAGTGAAATATCAATGGAAAGTATCGCTAACTTGAACTGATTTGTTTGCATCAACATTACACTTGTGTATCAAAACAACGAACCCTGGACTTTATAACTGACAAATATTTGCTAGTTTTTATTCCAGTTATATTTTCTAATACGATCTAATCCTTAGATCGTGGCCGAACCAGCTCTTGGAGAGATTCACCAACCTAACCCTTGAACCGTGGCCGATCTAACACTTGAAGTAATTTGCCGACCTAACCCTTAAATCATGGCCGAACTAACACTTACGGCTTTAAGAACCACCGATTTAAAGACTCAGAAACTTAACCTTAACTCGTGGAAGATTCCTTGGGTCGGGGCCGATTTAACACTTGGATGCCCAATTCGAATCCTCACTTGAAAGCATAACTCCAATTTGAATTCTTAACTTAATCTACTAGACTGAATTGCTTAAAACCTGGATTGTTTTAACTTTGCTGCCTTATTTCACAGATCACACTAGCTTGTAGGCTAACAACCTGCTGAAAACAACAATCACAGAAAACCAAGGCGAATATACTGCCATTGACTGCCCACATCAAATGACAGATTAGTTTACATAGAGTAATCAACTTAAAAACACTGTATGAAATGCTGTGAACCAATCAACTAAAGTGAAATATCAATGGAAAGTATCGCTAACTTGAACTGATTTGTTTGCATCAACATTACACTTGTGTATCAAAACAACGAACCCTGGACTTTATAACTGACAAATATTTGCTAGTTTTTATTCCAGTTATATTTTCTTATTGCTTGATTGATTTTACACAACACTCCACACATATTAGGAAACGTGCACCTTCATGTTTGAATATCCGGTTATTTGTGTAGAATGACTTCCCTCCAAGAAGAAGAAGTGCAAGCTCAAGCGGGAGAGACATTTCCGATAGCTGTTCCCATAGAAAATCCACCAGAGAGAACTTCGACTATCCTAACTCCGAGAGCGTTTATCCAGCTACGTACTCAATTTGGTTTTGCTGAAAATGATGTCCTACTTCCCGGGCCAAATGATACTGTCGACAGTCCACCCTACGGTTTTGTTGCAGTCAATCGCCAAATGTGCCTAAGCGGGGGGATTCCTCCCTTTAACGACTTCCTTCGAACCCTTCTTCTTCGGTTGACAATTTCTCCGTTCCAACTTCATCCTAATGGCTACGCCATCTTGATGGGGTTGTGTGTTTTGTTTAGGAGAACTTTTGATCGTTGCCAAGTTTTGAAGAAGTTCGATACTTATGCTCATTTGCAAAGAGTAAAGGCCATCCTTCCCTTATTATTGTGAGAAGTGCCAGAAACCGCTAGCTTATTTCTTATCTTACCGAAAGTGTTCATGGATTTTTGAACCAGTTTTTCTTTGCTCGCTGCCCCCCAGGGTTTTATGCCATCTGGAGAGTAGGAAGTAAGATTACCTGTTTCTATTCTCTCCATTTTCAAACTTTTTTCGAGATTCGAATTTCCAATTGCTAATTTCATTCTTTGCTCTTTTCAGCACTTCCTCTCCCCTTTAGAGATCCAATCCATAAGCAAATTTTTGAAAGATTAAATGCTAAGACCGCTGAAGAGAGAAGTATAAAGTTCTTATTGAGGGACGAATTTTTGCATCAGTTTGGACATCTGCATTCTTCTCGCTCTACATATCCCCATGAGATTCCAGACTCCCCACCTAAAGCATTAGATGCCCCAGTCTCCACGGACGAACCCATACCAAAAGAGCCTACCTCCGAGGCTTCACTGGTGAAGTGCTATACTATTGTCGATGTTGCGGGGTCGTCTGGTAAATTCTCACCTGCCCCAGTCATTGAGGAAGAAGAGCCTCAGGGATCTCCCATACAGAAGTCTGGTGAAGAAGTTGGGAAAACAAGCCCTGTCAAGCAGAGTGGGGACGATACTTTCAAAGGGTTGAGCGACCTTTTTGCCACCTCACAGGAGCTCTTTAAAGACGACCCTGTCACCATTAGGGTTTCTTCTTCAGTAGTGGAAGCGACTTCTTCTTTGCAACAAGCTCCGTCAACCCAAGAGTTGACGTTAACTACCACCCCCATGATTACTCCGCAATCGAAGAGTGTTTCGTAGTTTGATGCGCGTAGTTTGCACATCACACACACTTAGAATTTTCAGGACTTATTCGTACTTAACTTCTTTTCTTTGAAGACCCTTAAAACTTGTCTTTTTTCAATTTCAGGTTCTCCGATGGGACGCAGCGGCTCTTACTATGACGACTTCCAGTGCTACGGGAGGCGTAGTCAATATGACTATAGGCACTACTTTCCCGCTCACAGAGAGACTGACGAAGAGAGAGCCGCTCGGAAGGCTCAGGAGATGAGGGCTCAAGAAGAGCGTTATGAGAGGAGAGAAAGGGAGGAGCACCATGATTCTTCCCAGAGAGGCGACGACTCTCATAAAAGAAAACCACATGACGACCGGGGAAAAGGTCATATAGTTGAAGAACCAAGCAAGCCTATCTCCAATTCCTGAAAAGGCCACTGCCCCTATCTCACTTGATATCCCTTCTGGCTCTCCTACTCTCGGGAAGACAGACATTCAATCAATAGTCAACAGGCCTAAATTCCAAGTGGGGCCAGGCCCGGCTACTCTGCAAAGCCGGTTCCCGCAGTGGTGCTTAAAAGGAGTGCGTTTTGGTCTTGATTTGGTCCCAATCGACAAGCAAGCAATGCTGCACAATCTTGATGCTGTTAGACTTGACATCGAGCGGATGTCAGGGTGGCAAAAGCTTGTTGATGAGCTTCAAAGGGTCAACCGTATGAATATAGAGGCCATGCTGACCATGGAAAATGATAAGGCTGAATGGCAGAAGGTTCTTGAGCAACATGACACTGAGATGAGGAGCATCGCAACTTATAATGAAGAGCTTGAAGAGAAAATTGAGAAGCTCAAAGAAGAGCTTGCCACTTCTTCCTCTTCCTATACTCAAAAGGAAGAAGTACTTCAAAAACAGGTGAGAGACGCTCATGCCGGCCAAAGAGATGCCGAGGCTATGGCTGAGGGGCTGGAGAAGATTGTAGAGAGCCACCGTGCTGATATTGCTCAGCTGCGAACACAAGCTAGCTCCCAGGTCACAGAAATTGAAAAGTTAAAAGCTCAACTTTCTAGGGTCGGAAGAGAGCGTGATGAAGCTGTTGCCGGGAAAATTGCAGCCGAGGAATCTCATGAAGCCACCAAAGCCGATATCAGCTCGACATTGTTTGATTTCTACTTGCAATGTGTCTTGGGGCGTGGCAGTCTCTCTTTCTTGGGCCCTAAATATGAAATTACTCTGGCCGAAGTATGGGAAGTTGCGCTTGATATGCTCAAAGGCGCCGGTTATCCAGAAGGCAACTTGAAGCGTATTATCTTGATGAAGATGCACGTGCCGCTCTTGCCAAGGGGAAGGAGCAATTAGCTAAAGTTCGAGCTAAAACAATGGAAAGGGAATATCCAGAAACGGAAGCACCTATAGTTGAACCTGCCCCCGCTTCGACTTCAGCCGATGTTGACATCATGGGCTCCCGTTCCCCTTCTCCGCCCGTGGCAAAAGTCATAAGTGAAATCACAAGCACACAGGGTAGAGATGAAGGCGAAGAGAGTAATGAAGCACAAACTTATGAAATCGACATCAGAATGCCAACTTCTCCAGGTAACTTTACCGTCGAATTGGCTCAAGTGGACTGTTTGTTCGCTCCTCATAAGTTTGACAAACTTTTCAATTATTTCTTAAATCTCAATGAGCGGCTATCTCCTTTCTTCATAGGAGGCACTAATATTTTTGGCTTTTCCTCTTCTGTAGCAAAAACGCCCAGTGCCACACAGACTTCTCCTCCTCCAGCTGTTCTTCCTCCAATTCCTCAGATCACTCCTCTCTCCCAGCCGGGATCACAAGAAGAATTGATAGGAGCTCTTCAAGGGTTGGATGATCCAATCGCTTCGCAGGAGCAGAAGGGCGAAGAACCTGAAGGAGGTGACAAATCCCCGGAGCGTACTATTTCTGATGATGTAACACTGGCTGCTCTTGTTACCTCGGGAAGTGAGTCTTCTTCAAAGAGGAAGAAGAAGCGTGCCGTTTCCAGGAGGACAAGGAAAAGCATTCTTGTTTTCGAAGAGGATGCGAAGGTTGATCCGGCAGTAACCCTCTCTCCTTCATCCCCAACTCTCCCAAGCCGTCCTGAAAAACTACCTACTAGGCCAGGAGAAGACTCTAAAGGTGGTGGCAAGAAGAAGTGACGGGCCCTGCTTCGACTTATTTTTACTTCTTGCTTCTTGCATGTACTGGCCGGAGATTGTGCGGGTACCGGCCTCGCTTCTCTTTTATTTCGAAACCTGTACCTGTACAAAATTTTGATGGTATTGAATAAAATGATTCTTTTTGTTTGTACAAGCTTCTGTCTGTATTTGAGAATGCATTTACTCTTTGTTTTTGTACAAGTTTCTTTATATAATATTGCAGTGAGCTTGTGGTATGTTGTTTGAGCGTTACTTTTACCAATGTAGTTATACCATGTCGCCCCTATACCATAAGCTCGCTGCAATATTTTCAACTTTGAGGGGACTTGTACTCTTATTCTTTGGAGAATAATTATTCCGCACTTGGAGGAATATTATTCTTGTTTGAAATAGAGTACAACTCGCTCCATATGAGTTTATACGCTTCAACCTTCGAAGATATCACTCTTTCTTTTGTGCATACACACATTTTTACAGAGTGAATTCTCCTATGTGGTAAAGCGGGCCTCTGAAGGGCACTTTAACTTCTTTTTGAGGAAGAGTATTTTCCAGAATAGATGAACCATTCTTCCTTTGAGAGCTAAAGTGTGCCTTTGAAGAGAGCCCTTTTTTTTTGATCTTTGCTTTGCATTTCTGGTGAAATGCTTCTTTGAAAAGTTGTACCTCTGAGGAGGGCTTTTTCACATTTCAACACTTGCAAGTTTTATTTCAATCTCGGTGAAACGTGTGCCTCCGAAGAGGTCTTTCTGTTCGATTGTGCCTCTGGGAAGAGGTCTTTTTGTCTCTGCCCCTGGGAAGAGGTCTTTTTGTTTGATTGTGCCTCTGGGAAGAGGTCTTTTTGTTTCTGCCCCTTGGGAGAGGCTTTTATTTTTTCCCTGTTCGCTGGGAAGCGAGCTGCCGAAGAGGGCTTTTCACATTTCTATTCACGGGAGTGTATCACCGATCACGACGAAATGTGTGCCTTTGAGTAGGATTTGTGCCTGGAAGTTTGGAGTTTCTTTCACTCGGTTGGACAGATTCACGGGAGTGTATCAACCGATCAATCCGCAACTTTATATCGAGAAAGGTCTCTCTTTTTCTGGTTAGGCCCTCATGAGGTCTTTTAGCATTTCAACTGTGGTGAAATGGGCCTCTGAGGAGGGCTTTTCACGTTTCAACACTTGGAAGTTTTATTTCAATCTCGGTGAAACATGTGCCTCTGAGTAGGGCTTGTGCCTAGAAGTTTGGAGTTTCTTTCTCTCGGTTGGACGGATTCACGGGAGTATATCGACCGATCAGTCCGCAACTTTATGTCGAGAAAGATCTCTCTTTTTCTGGCGAGGCCCACTCGAGGTCTTTATCCTCCGAAGAGTTGTGCCTCCGAAGAGGGCTTGTGCCTCCGAAGAGGTCTTTTACTGATTGATGCTTGCTCGTCCATGTCTCTTTGCCATCTATTCATGTCGGCGATCCCCGTTATCTTTTGCAAGTGTCATCCCCTTTTAGTTGCCAACAATTTTCCTTATCCAAAGAAATATACTTCATAGTTAAGCGAGTCGGTGGTGGTAGACGCAGGCTATTTAACTGGATGCTTGTTTGTACAAACATTCGCAGTTAGTTAGAAATGGTCCACTTCCATCCACATCGCTAACTTTTGTTCGAAGTACTTCTTTTGTAGGATTTGAGTATGGAAATTTTGAATGGTTTAATGTTTTCTTGCTGGGTGATGTCGGAGATCGCTTGGTCTTGCGATGGGCAAGCTTTGTTTTTATGGCCTGCATTATTAAATCGACATTTTAGTAACACAATTAACGTATTTTATATGTCAAAATAAAATAAGCGACTTGTAATAGTAAAGAACACAAGATTTATAGTGGTTCGGCCAAAGCTGGGCCTACATCCACTTTATAGCTTTTCATTATTCACTTGCTTTACAATTGCTTTCAATACAAGAATCACACGTTCATACTTCTTTTACAACATTTCAGTAAAGCTTTTAAGTAAAATATGGACGCAAATGATTGTTGTTCCAAGCTCTTGGAATTGGTTCTCCTTCGATAGTTGTGAGTTTGAATGTGCCATCAAGAAGTTTCGCTCCTATGACATATGGCCCCTCCCAGTTTGGCCCAAACACACCTGTGGCTGTCATAATTCTCTTCAGGACTAGGTCCCCAACTTCAAAGCTGCGCTGACGAACTTTGGAATTGAAGTGCCTGGCTATTCTTTGCTGATGGGCTGCAATTCTAAACCTAGACTCTTCCCTTCTTTCATCAAGGAGGTCAAGTGCTTCCAATTGCCATTTCTCATTCTCATCTTGATCAAAATGGATCCTTCTGTGTGAGGGGACTTCAGTTTCCACTGGAATCATCGCTTTTGATCCGTATGCCAATGAAAATGGAGTATACCCAGTCGCAGTTTTGTGGGTGGTTCTGTATGCCCGTAGTGCAAGCGGTAACTTATCGACCCAACCACCTTTTGCTTTTTCCAGCTTCTTTTTGATGGTTGATTTGATGATTTTGTTTACTGCTTCCACCTGCCCATTTGCCTACGGATGAGCCACTGCTGAGAAGCTCTTTCGGATCTTGAATCGTTTGCAGAATTCTTGGAATTCCTCACTTTCAAACTGGGTACCATTGTCCGTGATTATCTTCTGAGGCACACCATACCTGCAAATGAAATTTTTAGTTACAAAACTTATCATTTTCTTAGAGGTAATAGTAGCCAACGGTTCAGCTTCAGCCCACTTAGTGAAATAATCAACAGCAACAATAGCAAATTTAATCCCTGATTTGGCAGTCGGCAAAGGCCTAATGAGATCTATTCCCTAGATGGCAAATAGCCATGGACTGACCATTTGTGTTAGTTTAGTGGAAGGTGCTCTAGGAATTTTGCATATCTTTGGCATTTATCACACTTTCGAGAATAGTCAGCAGCATCCTGATTAATTTCTGGCCAAAAGTACCCATAACGGAGGATTTTCTTTGCTAAAGTCTGACCACCTGTATAATCCCCACATTCCCCTCCGTGTACTTCAGTGAGAATTGTCTTGGCTTCTTCTTTAGTTACACAGCGTAGTAGTGGCATTGAAAATCCTCGTCTGTACAAACGACCATCTTGTACTATATATCTGGAGGCTTTCCTTATTAACTTCTGTCGCTCTTTTGAATTTTCTGGCAAAGAACCATTGAGCAAATATTCAAATATCGGAGTCATCCATGATTCTTGCTCTTGGGATACATTCATAATCCAATCAACATCCATTTCATCTGTGCTTGGAGCTGACAAGACTTCAACGGGAATTAATCCCAATAGTTGAGTTTCACCAGTACTTGAATACTTTGCGAGAGAATCCGCCTTCATGTTCTCTTCCCGGGGTATGTGACTTATTGAATAATGACCAAAATCGTCAAGAAGTTCCCAGGCCTTTCAAAAATAAGCGGGAAGATTTCCCCCTCTAGCTTGAAATTCCTTCTTAACTTGGCAGACAATAAGCTGAGAGTCACTTAAAATCTGCAATGCCTTGATGTTTAGTTCTTTAGCGATCCTTAAACCAGCAATGAGAGCTTCATATTCCGCTTCATTATTTGTCGAAGGAAATTCTAGTCTCAGTGCATAACATAGCGATCGCCCTTCCGGGGTTTCAAGGACTACCCCTGCCTCAGAACAGTAATCATTTCTTGCGCCATCGACATATAATTTCCATTGGATTGGGATGTTATCAGTGGCTTTTTCCTCACTATCACCTTTATCCGTACATTCTGCGATGAAATCCGCTAAAGCTTGTCCATTGATTGCTTTCCGGGGATGATAAGTGATGTCATATTGGCTGAGTTCAATATTCCATTTCAAAAGACGGCCCGAAGTCTCAGGACGGAATTGGACTTGCTTTAGAGGTTGGTCAATGAGGACTTTGATGGGATGAGCTTGGAAATATGGCCTCAATTTTCTCGATGCGATTAACAAACAATAGTAGAGCTTTTCCAATCTTGAATAGTACATCTCTGCCCCAGTGAATCTCTTGCTGATATAATAGACTGGGCGCTGAATCTTTGCTTCTTCCCGTACTAACACTGCACTGAGAGCATGAGACGAAATAGCCAAATATATGAACAGATCTTCACCATTGTCAGGCTTTGAAAGTATCGGAGGCACTTCCATATGACGAACCAACTCATCAAATGCTTGCTGACCATCAGGAGTCCACTCAAATTTTTTCCTTCCTTTCTTCAGAGCATCAAAGAATGGAATGCATTTGTCAGTAGCTTTTGAAATGAACCGACTCAGGGCAGCAACCTTTCCATTGAGACTTTGCAATTCCTTCTTTGTTCTAGGAGCTTTGACCTCTCTCAGGGCAGTGATCTGAGCAGGATTAGCTTCAATGCCCCTAGCGCTCACAATGAAACCCAAAAACTTTCCAGACTCCACTCCAAATGAACATTTCAAGGGATTAAGCTTCATTCTGTACTTTCGGAGTATTGCGAACATCTCTGCCAGGTGATCCATGTGGTCCACTGCTTTTTTAGACTTTACTAGCATATCATCAACATAAACTTCCATTGTCTTGCCAATCTGCGGTTTAAACATGGCATTAACAAGCCTTTGGTAAGTTGCCCCTGCATTCTTGAGTCTGAAAGGCATGACCTTGTAGCAGTAGAGTCCAACATCTGTTATGAAGCTTGGGTCTTCCTGATCTGGCTCATGCATCATAATCTGGTTATATCCGGAGTATGCATCCATAAAAGATAACAATTCATGCCCCGCTATCCCATCCACCAACTGATCGATCCTGGGCAGCGGGAAGCAGTCTTTGGGGCAGGCCTTGTTCAGATCTGAAAAGTCAATGCACACTCTCCATTTTCCGTTAGCCTTTTTAACCAGCACTGGATTTGATACCCAATTTAGATAAGTAGATTCTCTGATGAAACCGTTCTCCATGAGCCGATCCACTTCTTTTAACGCTGCCGTTCTCTCAGGACCCTAAGTTCTTCTTTTATGTTTCACGGGTGTAAACTTTGGATCAATGTTCAGAGTGTGTACTGCAATCTCTGGGGATATTCCACACATGTCAGCATGAGTCCAAGCGAATACATCCAAATTAGCCTTCAAAAATGAAATCTGAACATTCTGAACTGTTGTGTTGAGTTGTGAACCCACATTAAGCACTTTGTTTGGGTCTTTTGGGTCAACGGGCACCGGCACTGTTACCTCTACCGGTACTACCCTATTCTCCCCTGCACTGGCTTTCCTTGGATCCATCTCTCTTCGTGCGGAACTACATTCGCCAGTGCATGGTCCACCCTGTAATTGCTACAAGGTTGGTTCTTTGGTGCGGACTGGAGCTGCCGCACCTTTTCCCATTTCTCTTTTTCTTGATTCTCGCAACTCTGCAAAGTAACATTCTCGCCCCGTATCTTGGTCTTTCTTAATCACACCAACTTCGTTATCTGTGGGGAATTTTAGAGTCAAACACCATGGGGCAAGAACAGCTTTGAACGCAGCAAGAGTTGGTCGGCCTAAAAAGGCATTATAGGCAGAGACTTCTTCAACAATTATAAAGTTTTTCTTCCGAGCCACCTTCCTTAGACCTTTTCCAAGTTCTACAAACAAATCTATGGTCCCAATCAGCTGTTTGGGTTCTCCAGCTAACCCGGCAATCTTAAGTGACGAAGCTTGAACGTTAGCCATTGGAATTTTCATTTGATCAAAGGTCCTTTTGAAAAGGATGTTGCATGAAGCTCCACAATCAACTAGAACTCTTCTCATAGTTGCCGGCCCAATACCAGCGGATATGAACAGAGGATCTATGGTAGGAGCCTCGATACCCAAAGAATCTCTGACACTGAATACAATATCATCTGTGGAAGTCTTTTGTTGCTTTAAAGGCACATCATTTTCTAAAACAAAAACATTCTCTTCAACCGCTACATGCCTCAAGGCTCGGGCATACCTTTCCATCTCGCCCCAGCTTCTGCCTGCTGGGTGAGGTCCTCTAGTTATTATATTGATAACAGGCCTTTCCGATTCATGCTTTACGGCCTTCTCACTTGAGCCAGGGCGGTGAGCGGGAACTTGCTGTCCTTGAGTTGACGAGGCCGGGGCGTTTCTATTCCTTTTCACATACTGTTGGAGCTTGTTCTCCCTCAAGAGTTGTTCGATTACTTCTTTCAACTAACGACATTCGTTGGTGTCATGGCCGGGCTGGTTGTGGAACCGGCAGAACCTTCCACTCTTCTCCATCTTATTTCCCACTCTCATTTTAGGCGGTGTCGGATAATTGACATAATCCTTGGTCGCAAAGAAGATGTTTTCAGGGGTATCGGTCAAGGGCGTGAAATTGAAAGAATGGCCTTTCTTAACATCTCCCTGTCTCTTTCCACCATCATTTCCCCTTTTATGAGTGTTAGATTCTTTCTTGTTCGAAGCAGCACCGTTGTTCCCGGCTTCTACTGATACCACCTTAGCCGGTACTTGGAGGCTCTCCAAGCGCATGAATTCATCCGCTTTCTTGTAGAATTTATCAAGTGAGTTTGGTTCTTTCATTTTCGACCATTTTCCAAATTCACTCGATTTGTCAATTGCCCTCATCAAGTATGTTAGGACCATGTGTGGCTCAACATTATCTACCTCAGCCAATGCTATGTTAAAATGATTTAAAAATGATCTGATGGATTCTCCTGGATTTTGCTCTAGACTTGACAATGACATTGTATCTTTTGCCTTAGAAGCATATAATCGAAATTTCTCCTTGAATTTCCTGGTCAAATCGGAGAACTGGTCAATGGACCTGACCGGTAGCTTTGTAAACCACAATAGAGCCACACCTTCCAGATATACCGAGAAATATCGACATTTGATTTCAGCAGACGCCCTGGCACCAGTCATATGCCAGTCGTACTTATACAGAAACTCGTTAGGATCACTTGTTCCTTTATATGCCGGAATAGTAGGAGGAATGAATTTTCTTGGGAATTCTGCCTTCAAGATTTTCTCAGTAAACGGAGTTTTGCTTGGAGCAAAACCCCATTCTTTCTCGTCTTCATCCCTTCGCATATTTTTCTTCATGATTTGACGGACCATCCCCGAAAAATATTCTTCATCATTTAGAGGCTCTGGAGGGCAAACATCAGCCACTCTCTCAGAATTCTGTCTTAACAATCATTCACGGAGGGTCGGCTGCGACCCTGATCCTCCAGCTTGGGGAGGTGTTCTTTCCACAGGGTCTGCGGTTCTTTGAGAAATGTTCCTTTCAACATCCTGAACTCCCACAGTAGGGTTTCCATCATCATTAACTGGTTGACGGTTAACCCCAAGAAAATCATTCAACTTACTCAAGATCAAGGCGTTCTGGGCATTCTGAGCCTCCAACTGTGCATTCTGGGCATTCAATTGTTGATTCAACCCCAAAACTACGGCATCCAATTCTGCTCTAGTAACTCCAACAGTTGCAGCTGCTTGACTTGAAGGAGGAGAGGTAGCGGTATTCTCATGAACATTGTCGGATCTTGCAGAACTTCGTTTTCTTCCAGGAGCCATTATTTCCAATAAACTTCTGGTTTTAAAAGAAATCCTTTCAACCACCTTTTGAGAAGCAATGGTGAGAAGAACCTGGGTTCAATTGGTTCTCAGTGAAAGCACCAAAAATGTTAACGCTTAAAATCGAACGCTAACACCCCGGTGTAGATTGAAGTTGAGCGAAAGCACCACCCGTGAGCACGGGAACTAAAAACAAGTAGGAAAGTTACAGAGAAAGCAGAAAAGACAATAGTTTTTATAGTGGTTCGGCTTAGGGTAAGCCTACGTCCACTTTATTTCTCTTTATTACCGAATCAATTACAACTTTACAACAATCCTTAATTACAATTCTGATGAGACAAAAAACTAGAACTTTGATGCAGAAGAATTCTTTGAATCCATGTAGATTGCGTTAAATTTCCTCTCAAAGTTAGTTGAGATGCCTTTCGTACTTGAAGTGTCGAGTGAGTCGAGAATTCAGCAGAGTATCGGCGCTTAAAGAGATCGGCCAAAAAAGTCCCCTTCATGCTTGAGGTAGGTTGGTATTTATAGGGAAATTCTCCCCTTAGGTCGTAAGTCGTCACCGACTTATGGTAAGTCGTGGCCGACTTGTCTGGCCCAGCTCCATGGTCTCGCAAAGGCTCACTTGTACAAGTCCCAGGTCGCCCCCGAGTCAACACAACCTTGTATCGGTAATACGGCATCGGGCTTACATTTAGTAACTTTAGGTCGTGGACGACTCAAACTAGGTCGTGAGTCGTGGACGAGTTAACTGGCAAGTCGCAAGTCACGGCTCAACTAGTAAGTCCCGGATCGTGTGCGAGTTAAGAGGCCACTGTGCCAAGTAGCTGCATTGAACTTGTCTTCCTATGCTTGGGTCGTGAACGACTTAACATTGGTCATAGGTCGGTTGCGACTTAGGTATAGTTCATGATCTTGTCCCTGTCCTGAGCAGTTAGGACGACAACTTCCTGGATAGTTAGGTCGGCTTCTCTCTTAGGTCGGCATCCTGTTTTAGGCAGTCGGGTCGGCGTTCTTGTTTAGCATTAGGTCGGCAACTGTTTAGCCTTAAGTCGGTATCTCTCTTAAGCCTTAGGTCGGCATCCTTCTTAGGCCTTAGGTCGGCATCCCTCTCAAGCCTGTTAGGTCGGTATCCTTCTTAGGCCTTAGGTCGGCATCCCTCTCAAGCCTGTTAGGTCGGTATCCTTCTTAGGCCTTAGGTCGGCATCCCTCTTAGGTCTTAGGTCGGCAACTGTTTTAGGTCGCTGAGTCATGGCCGAGGTAGAGTTAACACTTTTCTATTTGAGATTTCTTGAGATGTATAGTTTTCGTGTTGTCTAAGGTATATTTGTCATTGAATGACATTATTGTTATCATACGTTTTTGTCACATCTCATATTCTATCTCATTTTATCTGATATTTGTAGTTAGACCGATCCGTTTATTATTTTCTTATTAAATAATACTCGGGTCAGACCGAGATGTTACAGGTGTTTCTGCTTAACTCCTCATCTGGGATTATTATTCAGACTTTTGGCTAACTACTTAGATTAGTAGTTTATTTTGATGTATACTTATTCTTTTGTGTAACACTTGTAACTATACTTATTCTTTTGTGTAGCGCACGTAACTATTCCTTTGTGATATTATGGATCTTGTTAGACCACTACTCTGATATACACTTTTATGTATAATATTCATATCTATTTCCGCCTTTCAGATATGAACTTCTGTGACCGATTTGTGTTATGATATTTCTATATTTGTTTCCGAAGATTACATATAGCCACTGTGTAGTAGCTTTGGGTTTGTGTCGATATGTCGGATTTTCTCTTGAGATTAAAAGTTATATTTTTATCTGGCATATCGGAACTCGCACAATGCAATTATACAGATGGTCGCTCCTCAACAGCCTTATTCTCCGAGCTAGTTGACGGCATTACCCCGTAGTGTCCTTGGTTAGCGTGGGTATAGAGATGAGGCATCACAATTGTGATTGTTTTAACATAACCAAAATACAATTTCAAAAGAGATAAGAATTTCTCACGTTCATGTCCACTCCGGCCATCTTTTTTTCTTCTAAACCATCGTGCTTTTGTTTCTCGAACGTCTCGAGTTTGCTGTTTCCTTTCATTTTCTTTTTCTTTCCTTCTCTTTTCTTTTTCTCTCTTTTTCTTTTTTTTTCTTGCCGTGGGCTTTTTGGAAGGAATGGGGTATACGACCAAGGGTAGTGGGGTGTGTAAAGGCTTGAGTAGGAGGGTCGGTGCTCGGGTAGGTGGGTTTTGAGCTTGGCCAAGGGGACTTGAGGGTGGGTAGGTGGGCGTAAAGGTGTGTACGTCTTGGGGTAGTGGAGTATGGGCTTAGGTATATGGTGTGGCTGAGGGCAGTTGGGGCGTGCGTGAGTTTGGGAGGAGGTGCATGGGTTTTATGGCTTGGGTTAGATGCTTGGGTGGTGAGTTTGGGAGGGGGTGCATGGTTTTTATAGCTTGGGTTAGATGCTTGGGTGGTGAGTTTGGGTTGTTGGTAGAGGGTAGACGCATGTAGGTTTATTTTTGGTGATGTAGAGGTGTGGTGATGTTTGGTGATAGTGGTGGAAGGAAATGAAGAAGTAGAGAAAGAGTTTGAAAATTTTGTAGAATGAAAGTGAAGTGAAAATGAATGGTTTTGAGGTTGTATTTATAAGTCGAGATTTAGTGGTAAACGACATTAATACCCTCTTCATTTTTAAATCTAAATATACATTTTATTTAAAATGAAAAGAGAGATTGGATGGGTATTTAATGTGATGTTAAAATAAGAAATGATTACTAATTTTTGTTTAAGTTAATTGTACAAAAGGAGAAGACTTGTCATTGATTAGATATGCATTTATGGTTTTTAGGAATTGTATAAATTTAATGATAAGAGGTGTCACTTTCTTATGGTTTTTAATTATTTTTATACTTATGTATGCTCTTTTTCCATTCTTAGGCATAACATCTCATTAATGAGATATAAGGTAAAGTAATGATGTTGTTTTATAAAGTTTAATTTAATTTGAAATTAGTCAAATCGTACTTTTATACTTTTTTTATTTCAAATTTTCAAAAGTAAATGCCCTTTGTCTTTTAGTGCTAAATGTAAAGTGTTTAAAAGTTTGAATAGTTGTATTTATGCATTTGTGTATGTTAGAAAATGTATCAAGTTGCAATAACTTGACGACAACTTGTTTTGGTTGAAAATAGTGTTTTTGTTAATAAATTTTTACACTCAAAATTTGCCGTTTTTGTTAAGCTATATATCGAAGTAAACAAAAATTTAAAATGAACTTTTTACTTCTTTAAATAAATTAAAAAATGTCTCTTTATATTTAAAATCATGTTTAATTAAAATCAAAAATCTCGAATTTACAGCATATGTAAAACTGACAAAATGCGACAAAAATATAAATATTTATTTCAAATGAAATAGTAGGTTGAAATATATAAATATTTATAATTTATACCTATGCTTTCCATTTTGAAACCACATATGTATATACACTTATAAAATAGGTTATACATATCCAAAAATCCAATTTTTTTAAATAAATTCTTCGCATTTTAAAATCCCATATAGTTCAAAATCATACCTTTGAAACCGTAGACTTACGCTTATAAATAAAATTTATATTACCATTTATAAGTCTCCTATTAACAGAAATATTTTACTGTAATTATATTTTTCTTTTGTTTCTTGACTTCTGGTCATTCAAATCTAAACTGAAATGCAAATTGTTAATTAAAAAGTTGTAAATTTATACCTTGATGGAAAAACAAACTCAGGAAATCCACCTCGTTCGAACCACGAAACCCCGCAGCCTCCAAAAGCGACTTCACGGTTGCAGCTCGAGTTCAAACTCGAGCTCGAAATCCCAAATTGACAGTCAACCCTCTACCAAACTTCTACCGTCGTGAACCCCATACTGCACTGCCCTACCAAAATCCTACCCAAATCCTATCGTCGCAGCAAGGAGCATGACCACGCATCGCCACCTCCGGCCTTCACCGCCCACGTTGATCCGACTTCGCCTCTACTGACACTACACAACAGTTGGTAGTTCATCCCATCTCCAATCCCTAGTTCGCCTCCCTCGTCAATCAACAGCCGAAGTTGCCAATTCGATCGCGAATCACACCTCCAAACCGAGCTTGTAACACCACGACACACGCTCGATTCCTCGCTTACCCGAAACCCCTCTCTCTTTTTTATAATGATTTGATTTGAATCGAAAGGCAAGCGGCCATTTTGTTTTCTTGTTTTGAACGAGATTATTATTATTTCTTTGCGGCTGATGTAAATCGATGGGAAAGAAAAAAGAAAAGAAAAGGGTAAGTGGCGTGTCGGCTAAGGCTTTTATACAGTGATTTGAAATGTAGAAAAAGTTCTGATGTGATATGTTTTGTCGAGTCAACAGATATATATTATATTCAAATTCCAATCGTCTCGAATACGCAACTATAAAATTTTGACCTCCTATCGAGACATGCCGCTAGGCGTTTATAATGTTAAACCCCTATTCAGAACGCAATGGAAAAGGTTTCGAGTCCTAATTCGATCGTATGGAGAAGATAGCTTTTTGGACCAGTTATTATATTGGTTTTCGATTTAGATTTAAGCGCGTTTATATATCGTACGCTCACACAACAACTCCAAATGCTACAAAAATTGAAATTCGATAATAATTCAATGTTACGGATCTAATGGCACTGATTTTGTCAAATTCCGAGAATGTGCCTCGGAAGGCTATTTTTAAATATCGATTTAGACGATATATTTTCAAAGCTGAACAAATTACCTTTAAATTCAATTTTAACACTTTTACTATCTTCAGTATTATCAATATAAGTTTTTACAAGCCTTCAAATTATTTTTAACAGGCTTAAAACTTCACGGTTGCAGCTCGAGTTCGAGCTCGAGCTCGAAATCCCAAATTGACAGTCAACCCTCTAACAAACTTCCACCGTCGCGAGCCCCCACTGCATCGCCCTACCAAAACCCTACCCAAATCCCATCGTCGCAGCAACGAGCATGTCCACGCGTCGCTACCTCCGGCCTTCACCGCCCACGTTGATCCGACTTCGCCTCTACTGACACTACACAGCAAGTCATAGTTCATCCCATCCCTAATCCCTAGTGTGCCTCCCTCGTCAATAAAATGCCGAAATCGCCAATTCGATCACAAATCACAACTCCGAACCGAGCTTTTAACCCCACGACACGCGCTCGATGCCTTGTGTATGCGAAACCCCTCTCTTTTTTTATATTGATTTGATTTGAATCGAAAGGCAAGCGGCCATTTTGTTTTCTTGTTTTGAACGAGATTAAAATTATTGCTTTGCGGCTGATGTAAATCGATGGGAAAGCAAAAAAAAGAAAAGGGTAAGTGGCGTGTCGGCTAAGGCTTGTATACAGTGATTTGAAATATTGAAAAAGTTCTGATGTGATTTGTTTTGTCGAGTCAACAGATATATATTATATTTAAATTCCAATCGTCTCGAATACGCAACTATAAAATTTTGACCTCCTATCGATGCGTGCCGCTAGGCATTTATAATGTTAAACCCAAAGCAATGGAAAAGGTTCGAGTCTTAATTCGATCGTACGGAGAAGATAGCTTTTTTGACCAGTTATTATATTGGTTTTCGATTTAGATTTAAGCGCGTTTATATATCGTACACTCACACAAAACTCCAAATACTACGAAAATTGAAATCCAATAATAATTCAATATTACGGATCCAATGGCACTGATTTCGTCGAATTCCGAGACTTTGCCTCGGAAGGCTATTTTTAAATATCGATTTAAACGATATATTTTCAAAACTGAACAAATTACCTTTAAATTCAATTTTAACACTTTTTCTATCTTCAGTATTATCAATATAAGTTTTTACAAGCCTTCAAATTATTTTTAACAGGCTTAAAACCGAAGATTCAATAATTTACCCAATTTTAGTTTATTAAATCAAAGAACTTAATTGCTAAATAATAGTAATATTTGAATTCAAGTTGAAAATTTACTTTTAAACATTTAAAATCAATTAAATATTCCAATTATCAAATTCCTAAAAATTCCGGGTCGTCACATTCCTCCCTCCATAAAAGAATTTCGTCCTCGAAATTTAGGAAGAATGGTCCAATACCTTTACTATTTCCCCAAAATTAAACAGTTTTATCAACTTGCCATAACATATCTTTTATTAAAGACCCATTATTACTTCAACCAACTTTCCAAAACCATCCATAGTTTCCAAATAACTTTACTTATTCAACCATTCAAATTATAATTCAAAACCAAGTTTTAAATTTTCAAAATTTCCCAAATATTTTCTATCTCTCTAAATTTTCAAAAAATTTTGCCAGCGTCTCCTTTGCGCGGCTAGCTCAGTACGACAACAAAATGGCTCTATGGGCTCCCAAATTCTAGAAGCAAACAAAAAGCCAAGTGGCTAGATCAAAAACCCAATCAAATTTCATATAGATATTTAAACACATACCTGTTTGTCGAGCAATTCAAATTTATCTTCCGTAATCAAAACCAATTTTCCTTCCCTTTTATAATACCTACATATCCTATTTAGCAAAAATATCCAACCATAGCTTTTAAAACCATTTTCTACATTTCCTTATGGAGGTTTTCATATTTACTTCTATTCAATTTAGTTTTCCCATTTCCATATGAATTCAGTTTATCTTCAACTCTGAATATTGAATTTCATCTTCCATTTATAACCGATTCATATTATTATTTTAAATTAGTTTCATTCACTAATTTACTTCAATTTCCAATTTGAAATCGTTTTGTCGCTAACAAAAATTTTTCCAAAAATTTTCAAAATTTTTTCTAACTCCCAAAATTTTCGGAAAATTTTGGCAGAGTCTTCTTTCTACGGAGGAGCTTTTGCAATTTGACAAAAGATATAAATATATATTCATCGACCCACCCGGTCGAAAAAACAAAAAACTGTTCATATTTCCTATTTTTATTGCGTGGGTGTACCTTTGTTTAGCATTTTTAAGCAAGCGCCTTATTTAATTAGCATTTTGCGTAATTAAACCCAGCCCAACGACTTCCCTGAACCTGTACTTAACTAAAACATGTAAGTGTCATATATATGAAGTTTAACAACATTTCACTTATTTTGAATAATTAAACACATGAATTCTAAAAGGAATGCACACTAAACACTTTCCATAAGCAATTTATATAGTTTTGATACTAATTCAACTGTTTTCAATTAATTCATATACCATTTTTAGTCAATATGGACGGTTTACAACCCATTTGCTTACATTCAAATTCATTTTAGTTCTAAACAAATCCATATTATTCCAATTGATTTAAAAATCAATTCTGGTCACCTCTGTTCATACATCTACTTCCGTTTACAATAAAATGACTAATTTTCTGTGCAAATTTGATGTTATTCATGCAAATAACAATTACTTAAGCTTATGACCATTTCCCAATTTAAATTTATCCAAGCTTTTATTTAATGGACTTTTTTACCCTTACTCGAAGCCAAGCTTTCACAAATTTTAAACTTAAATTAATTTATTTCAAATTATTCAAATTTTATACTTAAGCTCATTTTCATCTTGCAAATAAATCTCCCTTTCAATTTACTTGATTCTTTTTCAA
Organism: Allium cepa; assembly: GCA_030765085.1. Taxonomy (NCBI): domain Eukaryota; kingdom Viridiplantae; phylum Streptophyta; class Magnoliopsida; order Asparagales; family Amaryllidaceae; genus Allium; species Allium cepa. Next base: position 510,990,461 of record CM060945.1, read on the forward strand.
TCAAATCTCATTTCAAACTACAATTTATTTGATTAGTTATTATAAATTTTAAATTTTCAGATTCAATTCATTCTCAATTCATTTAATTAATTACAAGGCTATTTTCAATTTTATTTACTTCACTAACAATTCAAGTCGAATTTGATTTTATAACTTGAGCTTTATTCCAAACTTCAATATTGACTTCCAATTCAGCTTCTATTTAACTACATTAGGTTCCATTTACATATTTCATTAACTAATTTATTATCTAATTAGTTCTCCCCCTATTTAATATTCAATACTTGATCTTTAATCTCAAAAATCTCTTCATTAAATTTTCTTAAGTTCAAATTTATTTTATAATTCAAGTTTGGAATTTGTTTCATTTTCCAAATCATCAAACAATATTTATTTTGGGTTTTCTATTCCACCTTTAAATTTTATAAGTCGCAACTTATTATTTACACATTTCCATTAATTCTAGGCTTGAATATATTCATCTTTTATTTTTAACACGAGATTTATGCTTATTTATAATCCAAGCATATTTTTATGGATTTTTAATTCTTTTATAAGTTATTCTTATTCTAATTAATTTATTCCAATCCAATTCTTATCCAACTTATTTCTGTTTATTTAAGTAAGGATCTAATTCCACTCAATATTACCCATAGCTCAACTGAATTTTATTCGAATTCAATTCTATTTCAACTCAGATTTATTTAATTCAATTCGACTCAATTTTCTTCCTCAATCTAAGTTAATTTCATTTTTAACTTTCCACTTTAAATTTAAATTCCAACATTCAAAGCTTATATTTCCTTCCTAATTTAAAAATCATCTCAATTTACAAGCTTATAACCTATCCCATCAGGATTTTTTAAACACCCGGCTTTTGGTTTCAAATCATTTGAAATCACCATTATCTCAAAATCACACTTCTCAAAAATTTTAAACCAATCCTGGTTTTTATTCCAATATCCTTTGAAATTTCAAAAACAAACTAATTCTTCTAAAAAAATCAATTTGGCAGCAATCTGTCACTTAGAAACTTGAAAATGAATATCGATGATGCTGCATCATCACCGAAGTTATTTCCCAACTAGTGAAGTAAGCTCAATGCTATATCCCTTTTCAAAAGTTATCTGAAACAATTTCCTTTCAAAAATATCCCCAAAGTAACAATGCTATTATTTATGTTCAAAACACTTCGAAAAACACATCCAAAATCTCCTGGATTTTAAATTTTCAAATTCTTTCTTAAATCAAATTTTAACTATAATTCATTTGTATTTGTATAATTTATGCTCATATAAATTCTCATTTGATTATATTTCAATTTATAAATCACGTTTATAATTCATATTTATAAATTTCATTTTATAAATGAATTTATTTCCTTAACCTTTGGCTATATTTTCAATTTCTAGTTAAATTTTTACACAACAATGATAATAATTTAATATTATTATTCCTAACATCCAAGCAAACATATATTATATAAAATAGTTTTCAAAAACATTTTATTTATATCGAAATATATTTGGGTTGAAATTATTTCATTCACCCACCTTTAAAACAATACCGCGTCAATTGTTCTATTAAAATGTTTAGAAACCACTTCGATACAGTTGTCCAGACTGTGCCGACGAAGGTTCATATGCCACTCCACAAGTCAATCAACACAATAAAAAACCATTTTTATATCCACTAACAAATACGCGCTCATATCTATTAATACGCTCAAACTCAATCTAGAGTACTACAGACTCTATTTTCAATGTGTAATCCCCATCAGAGCCAAGATTATCACCAACCAATGCTCTGATACCAACTGTAAAAGCTCACATATCCATACCCCTTGAGTCAACACTATTCTACATCAATCAACTCAAGTTTAACAAAAAGATGAACCATTAGCGTTATAGAAGAAGAGGTAGAAGAAGAAAATAGAAAACAACATCAGAATCTAACCATCGCAGCGGAATAAAATATAATATATAATAAATGATCTTTACACAAAAACAAATATATATGTTTATACATTACACCATCAGAGTACATCAACCACATAACAAACAATTAGATAGTAATCATAACCTGTCCTCACACAACTGAGTACACAGCTAACCAACACAGCAGAATATATAAAACAAGTACATAAGTACATATCGTCATCCAGCTCGTCTCCTGAGCTCTACAGCATCATATCCTGTATTCTACAATACTCGGTCTGACCCGAGCATTATAGTTAAATAACACCCGAGTCAGTCTGGAATACCAGCGTGAGAAATCACACTCAAATTGATTATAAAAGATTCAAAAATCCTTTTGAAAACAAAAGCATCTCGTAAGACCACACCACAAATAAACATGTCGGGTTTTTACCTTACGATAGCTAAAACACTTTTTATTAAAATTCTCTGATATTATAATAGGGTCTATATACAAATACTTATTAAAATAGCCGAAATTGTTACATCTATTAAATTCCAGCTACTAGCCACAGAGTGGGTAATACAAACAAAACTCGTAAAAGGCGCGTAAGGAGAATGGATTTCCAACTAATGACTAGGCGCTGGGATACCACCTATCATGGTACCTGGTCTAGATCAGCATACCGAGGATCACTCCCGACCCCTGCAACACAAGACCGGGACTACCCCTTACTGGATAATCCTGAGTAAGATCACCCCACAGTTGTGATCAGCAACCGCACCACTAAGCCGAAATAAAAGGGACATCTAGACATGGATGACCTCATCCTGAAATGAGTGCTACCCACCTAGCCTTGCTGCATAACCCCTGATTTTCAGTCATTCCCAGTTGATGAGGCTTGAGGCTAAGCGTTACCTTTTAGATCATTTCACTTAGAATGCTCATCGTCGACCTGACGATGTTCTTAAAGCATTCATCCATACAAGTCCATCCCGTGTTCGAACGGAACCGAAGGCACTATTCCTACTACATCCATTTTGGAAACATCTTCAGGATTAGTAGCGACTAGCCCTTGCACTTCACTGCTTCATCTTTGACTCCGAACTCGTTTTTCCCACGAAAACGTACAAACCGGATCGAAGTGGTTTTCGAGATATTAATCCTGATCCCGGTCTCTACGAAACGATCAGCGCATTTGGCCAATATTGATAGTCGGTTATTTAACTATCAATTAACATTCACAAACAACCATCAAACAATAAATAATTTCCTAAATTATTTATTTATCTAAAAATATCTTCGTAAGATATATTTCCATTTCAACCCTTTTGAAAACAGTTTCAAACTACCTTCCTCTTACAGAATAAATTTCCAAATATTTTCTATTTCACTAAAATCATCAAGCACAAAACTTTAGATTTTTAAAATAATTTAAACACTTTATTGTAAAATATACTATAACATTTAAATTTAGAAAAAATACTTTAACACATCATTAAAAATATATCTATAGGAATTTGAGGTTACTTTATAAATATAAAACTAGGTTTTCTCTTTTAAAACAAAATACCAAGTCACCTTAAATAATTACTGCTACAAATAGATTTGAAAAATACTTACTTTAGAATTTAAATATCTAGAAATAATAAATTTTCTAAAACACAATTTTTAAAACAATATAACTTATATTTAAAAATTTACGTTGAAAACGTACTTGGCTATCCAGGAAAATACTCTTCTCTTCCCAACTTTCCATCGTGAATTTATTCCTTTAAATATCCACTGATATATTACCTTACTTTTATAAACGCAGTTTATAAACTTCATAGTCACATTCTCCTTTAAATTTCCAATTTCAAATATTTAAATCAATTTCCAAATTGATTTCCAATTTACTCCATTTTGAAATAAATTCCTTTTCTTACTCAATTCATTTCAAAATCCATTAATTATAGACTTTATTATTTTTTCTTTCGTTTTTGATTTTAAATCTTTTAACTGAAACATACCAATTTCTAGATGTCCCAAATTTCTTCTTTATTCCTTTCAATAATTTAAATCTTAAATTTAAAATAAATGCTTTATTCCTTTAAATAATATCACTGAAGTTTAAGATTCATTATCTTTCTGTTTATTCAAAATTTCCTTTTTATATACGGAATTTATTTATTGAATTTTGAAATCACATTTATTCTTATCTAGTTCATTCTTAATTTTATTTAAATTCTCTATAATTATTTCACTTACAAATTGTCTTCGTTTTATTTTCAAAAAAATCCAATTCTATATATTTTGATATCTCAATGTACCGAAATATATTCAAGTAAACCATAGCATTCAATATTCCAATTACCAATAATATTCATCATAGAATATCGAGTATTCATAACAGAGAATATTTAACAATATAAATAATTTTGAGGAATCCAGTTGGATCCCTCCAACCTGTTTTCCTACATCCACATATGTTAGCACAATATAAAATACCAATTCCGCTTCAAGGTGGAATATCGCAGTATATGCGTTTTAAATATAATATCATTCGCTATTATGCGGCGCATAGGGTCTCAACCACAATACAATGCGGGAAATCAATCATTCCAAGATATATTATATACTACCATATATACTATTGCACATCCAATCAAATCAATCAATCAACCAATTATTTAAATTTAACCATTTAAATTTAAATTATAACGAGATGAGTGAGATTAACTCACCTTTTATTTTTTTTTGGCAATCCACTTCAATATGCCTTGGATTTCCAGATGTTTGACCTTAAATAAACAAATTATATAATTTATTAATATTTGAAATAATCGAACTATTAATTACAATTTAATAGTTTTAATTTTGACTAATGATTTATTTTAAACAATAACTACTTCCAAACTAATATCTCCTTTTTAAAAAAACCCTTTTAGTAACTAATTAAATTAAATAAGCAATGAAATAATTTAACCATCTCAATATTTATTTTAAAATGAAATAGTAGGTAGAAATATATAAATATTTATAATTTATACCTATGCTTTCCATTTTGAAACCACATATGTATATACACTTATAAAATAGCTTATACAGATCTAGAAATCCAATTTTTTTTAGATAAATTCTTCACATTTTAAAATCCCATATATTTCAAAATCTTATCTTTGAACGCTTATAATTAAAATTTATATTACCATTTATAAGTCTCCTATTAACAGAAATATTTTACTGTAATTATATTTTTCTTTTGTTTCTCGACTTTTGATCATTCAAATCTAAAGTGAAATGCAAATTGTAAATTAACAAGTTGTAAATTTATACCTTGATGGAAGAAAAAAACTCAGGAAATCCACCTCGTTCAAACCATGAAACCCGCGTCCTCCAAAAGCAACTTCACGGTTGCAGCTCGAGTTCGTGCTCGAGCTCGAAATCCCAAATTGACAGTCAACCCTCTAACAAACTTCCACCGTCGCAAGCCTCCACTGCACCGCCCTACCAAAACCCTACCCAAATCCCATCATCGTAGCAACGAGCATGTCGAAGTGTCGCTACCTCCGGCCTTCACTGCCCACGATGATCCAACTTCGCCTCTACTGACACTACACAGCAGGTCGTAGTTCATCCCATCCCTAATCCCTAGTTTGCCTCCCTCGTCAATCAACTGCAGAAATTGCCAATTCGATCGCGAATCACAAGTCCAAACTGAGCTTGTAACCCCACGACACGCGCTCGATTCCTTGTGTACGCGAAACCCCTCTCTTTTTTTATAATGATTCGATTTGAATCGAAAGGCAAGCGGCCATTTTGTTTTCTTGTTTTGAACAAGATTATTATTATTGCTTTGTAGCTGATGTAAATCGATGGGAAAGAAAAAAAAGGGTAAGAGGCGTGTCGGCTAAGGCTTGTATACAGTGATTTGAAATGTTGAAAAAGTTCTGATGTGATATGTTTTGTCGAGTCAATAGATATATATTATATTTAAATTCCAATCGTCTCGAATACGCGACTATAAATTTTTTACCTCCTATCGAGGCATGCCGCTAGGCATTTATAATGTTAAACCCAAAGCAATGGAAAAGGTTTCGAGTCTTAATTCGATCGTATGGTGAAGATAGCTTTTTGGACCAGTTATTATATTGGTTTTCGATTTAGATTTAAGCGTGTTCATATATCGTACGCTCACACAACAACTCCAAATACTTCGAAAATTGAAATCCAATAATAATTCAATATTACGGATCCAATGGCACTGATTTTGTCGAATTCTGAGACCGTGCCTCAGAAAGCTATTTTTAAATATCGATTTAAACGATATATTTTCAAAACTGAACAAATTACCTTTAAATTCAATTTTAACACTTTTACTATCTTTAGTATTATCAATATAAGTTTTTACAAGCCTTCAAATTATTTTTAACAGGCTTAAAACCGAAGATTCAATAATTTACCCAATTTCAGTTTATTAAATCCAAGAACTTAATTGCTAAATAATAGTAATATTTGAATTCAAGTTGAAAATTAACTTTTAAATATTTAAAATCAATTAAATATTCCAATTATCAAATGCCTAAAAATTCCGGGTCGTTACACTCTTGAAGGTACCTGCAAAGTTTAATCTGATTCTATTTATCGATTGAGTTATGGATGAATCTACTCCAAATTGAGCTAGTTCGATGGATCAAGTACAACCCATCTAGGATGGGACCCTCCTTACGAGATCCGATTAGGAGGGTCTCCTACCAAATTGCATGTATGGTATTTCGTGTCATTTTGTTAAGTGTTGAGTAAGTTATGGCTGGATTTCCAACGGCCCATAAGAAGAGATTCAAAAATAAGCAAAGGGCTTGGACCACCGTCGATCTGACCCAATTGGATCATCACTGATCCAAATATTTAGCTCGGATCCTCATGAAATATGATTAGGAGGCTCTTCTATTCATGTGTATTGCGTGTATGAAGTTTCATGTCATTAGGTTAAGTACTGAGTGAGTTACGAATGGATCTCCTACAAACAGATGGGTTAGATGATCCATGTAGACGGATGATCGAATGAACTCCAAACGACTTGATATTTGAACAAGGCACTCAGTCTAGGATGGAAAGAAAACCAAACTAAGAAGACTCAAATATACAACAAGTATAAGGATAGGTACTGATTCGACCCCATCAGATAGGTACCCATTCTAATACTTAGCTCGAATAACCTCCAAAGGACTCAGAACTTAGAAATTCACTAATCATTCAGATGATGTGAAGACCCGAAAATTTTTAACATTTGAAATTGAAATATTTAATTAATTTTAAAGGTTTGAATGATAGTTTAACTTGAATTTCAAATATGAGGATGAATTTGGGAATTTAATCATTGAATTTAATTATGGAAATTTGGGTAAAATTGCCAATCTTCAATTTTGAGCATGTTAAAAATAATTTGATGGCTTAGAAAATTTATATTGATAGTACCAAAGATGATAGAAGCTGAATAGATTATATTTCGAATATCTAGATTTGATTGGATAATTAAACTTTTGATTTAATATTTGAAATTGTGAAAATAATTAGAATTTGGATCTAATGTGAATGAAAATGATTTATAAAGTTTAGTGAAATCATATTTGAATTAGAATGATATTATAGAACTTTTAAAATTGAATTAAAAGTCAAACTGTAGAAATTGAATATTTTAGTATTTAATTGACGAGTAAAAATAGCCATTTTTCAAACAGTCTCGTATTTCGACGAAACTGGTTTCATTGGATCCATAATGTTATATTATTGTGAGATTTCAAATTTCGTGTCAATCGGATTTACGGTTTGTCTGGGGAAAGCTAAAACGCGTAGAAAATCGTTTAATCGAATTTAAATTTCAATTAGTCGACTTGAAAACCTATCTTCCAAATACGTTTGAATTGGCTCTTGATATATATTCCATTGCGTTCGTAATAGGGGTAAAACATTATAAACGCCAAGCGGCACGCTTCATTTGGAGTTCGGAAAAATTCGGGATGAATAGTGTCGCGTAAATTTTCTATCAAAGGACTTGTATTCCCAAACCCTAGAAGAAATAGGTCAGGCCGCCACTATAAATTTTAATGGTCGAAAATTTCTAACTTTCTTCTATTAATCTCTTCCAATCCACAAATCGATTCGAAAAACATTCAACTACAAAATCGAAGAGCGTAATGAGAGCTTTGATTCCATATGGTGATGATCGAAAATGAAGCTACGAATCAACTGCAGTTTTCATCGAAGTGCATGCGTTTCGTGCACGATTTCCCAGGTTAGATGATGGCCGAGCTTGATGATGTTGAGGCCGTGGGTAGCTCGCGTGATGGGCAACGCAATGGAGGTTCCTGATCGACGAATCGTTCGTCGTGGTTGGTGCGATAATTCGTGGTAGGTGGCCGCTATGGGTTGTTCGGTCGCGTGATGCCTGGGGGAGAAGAAGCTCGCGTGCACGGCCCTGATGTGCTACAGTGAAATCTAACGGCCCAGAGAAAGAAAGGTTTAAAAAATATAAAAGAAAACTGAAATTTAATTACATATTAGTTCAGGAATGTTTAAAAAGCTTCAACTTTTTGATACGAGGTCTGTTTTCGACGAAACGGCTTGCGTTGGGTTCGTATTCGCGAATACTACGCGATGGAGCTGGATTGGACTTGATTGGAGCTAGTGATAATTTTGGGTAAAATTAAACGGTCGTTTAATTTTATTTGGAGTAAAACACTACAACTGCTATTGGACGCAATGTGAGTACAACTCACTCTTTCTGACTCACTGATATTTTTATATAAGTGGGAAATAATTTATTATATGATGATTGATGATTGTTTGGATGATATATTGATTGGTATTTGGATATATACCTGCATATTGGAGCAGATGAGATCCTATTGCACCGCATAATAGCTGATAATATTTTATAAATCCCATATACCGCGATATTCTACCTTAAAGTGGAGTTGGTATTTAATTATTGTGCTAACATCTATGGATGCAGGAAAACAGGTTGGAGGGATCCAACTAGATTCCTCATATTTAATTTGTTTCGTATGTTGTGTGTTGATTATTTTTAATTCGTGTGACTATTTGTGATTGAAACCATTGAACGCTATAATTTAGCCAAATATATTTTTGGTATCGTAGGATACCATAAATAAATAAAAAATTTATTTTGAAATTTGGGTAGAAAATTTATAATAAATTCACTCAAAGGAATCGGATAAAATTTAAAAGAAGGAAATTTAAATAGATAAAGTTTTATCCTTGAAAACTTATTGAATAAATTCCAAAAAATATGGGAAATGTATTTATTAAAGGAATTTCGAGTAATGTTGTTTAATAGTTGAAGGATTTATTTAAGATACGTAATTTAAATAATTGAAAGAGATAAAGAAATATATTTCAAAAGGAAATAAATTTAGAAATTAAATTTGGAATTTAATTTGGAGTTTAAATAAATTCTAGAAATCGAATTGGGAATTAATTTGAAGTTAAAATAAATCTTAGGAATCGATTTCGAAATTTAGTTAGGTGTTTTGGAAATAACTTGGAAAATCAATTTGAAATTGATTTGATATTTGAAAATTAATTTGGGAAATCAAATTGGAATTTGGTTTTGTGTTTGAAGTAAATTAGAAATAAATTTGGGATTTGATTGGATTGGAAGGTGATATTTGAAAATCGATTTAAAATTCGTATATCAGTTGATTTTTGGAAATGTAAATTCACAACGGGAATTTTGTAAAGAAAAGGGAAATTGTTCGAAAAATAAATATTGGTTTATTTTTAAAGTGTGAGAAGGAATTTACAGATTTGAAATGTAAATTAAAATAAACCGAGAAGATTTATTAATTTATTTGAATGGACCATTTTGTAATGGAAAAGAATTCTTCCTTGGAAAGCCGAGTATATTTTTAAAATAGCTTTTGAATAAAATCTAAAAGTTTTAGATTTGGTTTTAAAATAAAACTGTTGGGGAAATTAGTTTTGAAAATTGTTTTTAAATCTTTAAAGTAAAAATTTATTAAATTATTTATTTAAGGGATCATTTTAAAGAATAAATTGATATTTGATTTAGAAAATAGTTATTTAAATATTTATACTCTAGTTACAAATTTTTATTTTAAAATTAGTTTTGGCCTGAATTTTTATATGAGATATTAGTATAATATTTTTCGTAACTAATATTCAAGCAAATATTCTAAAATAGTTTATTTTTAATGTTTGCAAGTATATTTTGAATAAGTATTTTATATTATTTTAAAAGTATTTGAAATCGGCAGATTTTTAGTGGAAATGAATAAATATTTGAAAATGTTTTCCGCGTATGGAAGCAAATTGATTTGGAATTCATTTTCAAAGGATTGAAGTGTGAAAAATTGAATTGAATTTGTTTTCAAAGTGTTGAAAAGTATCTTGCGAAGATATAGTGAAATAAAAATAATAATTGGGGGAAAATTATTTGAAATCCAGTGACTGTTGTGAATGATGAGTGATAGTTAAATAACCGTATTGGCCTTAATCATCATAGAGATACGACGAAATGGGATTGCATTGTCATAAAACCCATTTCGAATAATGATATGACGAAATGGGATTGCATTTGAAGATGGTTTTGAAGACCGGGTATTTTAGAAAGCGAAAGGATTACCTGTCGAATGTCTCTGCACCGTGTTGCTCCGGTATAGAGATTTTATCACCCTTTGTGATGGGGATTCCGGACGTGATTAGTGAATATCCAGATTGCAAAGGCTTCGTTGGGAGTTCCTTCGGTTCCGTTCGATCCCGGAACGGATTTGTATGGATGTGTGTCTGACATTACACTTTGAGATGTAAAGCTGGTTTCTATCAAATACATTTCTGTTGGTGGCGGAGAATTTATTCTCTTAGCTTAACACCCTTCTCTGAGACGTACGAGCTCAGAGGTTATGTAGTTGATGGTTACTAATGATACATTCCCAAATTGGTAATGTGGCATACGAAGTGCTGCTGACCATTTATTGATCGAAGCATGGCTTTTGTGAAAAGCATAGCTTTGTGGACGAGACTTCGTCGGACCTCAAACCCCGGAATGGTCGAAATAGGAAGAATGCAGCAAGGTTATAGGGGGTAGCGCCCCTTAGGGTATGTTCATTTCCTTCTGGACAGAGGTGGCATTATGGTATGGAGCCCAGATACTTAACCTATGTTGCTACTGCAAATTTATTACTTTATGGTTGTTGGTATTGAGGATCCTCGGATAAAGGTTGTTTACAACCGGGGGATGACATACTCGTGTCAATAGTTACCTATTTTTGCAGAGGTAACCCGGCCTAGTGTTGGCAGAGATCTGGTTAGGTTCTTGGGATGTCCCGCCAGAGGCGTACCCATGTGGCAGTAGGAATTTCCTTAGCCTGGCCATTTATTGGAAATCCAAAGAAACAATACGCGCCTTGAACGGTTTTAGTGGTAGAACCTGCCATTTACTTATGGTGGCGCCCCACTGTTTAGATGGTAGCTATAGTAGGCATACGATAATGGTCGTATGTTGGCTAAGATTAATATTATATTTTCGAAATGTTTTCCACTGTGCACTTATAATAATAATATCAATGAAATTTTCTCGTATCAAGCATGTTTGACTATCATAAGGAGAAATCTCCTCCAATTCTCCGTTTGCATGGTGTGTGCGGCGGGAGGCCTTATGGTAGTTTCATTTTCAAAAAGCATAGCGTATTTCATTTAAATTCCTTTCTTTTTCTTTTGTTAAAGAATAACTGTTTTAAGATCTCACACCAGTCCCATGACTGACTTGGAGTTTATTGTTCCCTTTCTAAACTCTGGGTGTCCACCAAATTTCCACACGGGCAGTCTAGAGTCAGGTTATCAGGTCATTCTGGAAGTCAAGAAGTTGCTGTGGAGATCTGAAAGCAAGATGGATGGCGTGGCGTATCAACTAGTATATAGTGTTTCTTTTCCGCTATTTGTTGTTGTACACTCTGATAATATAGTCTTATGTAATGTAATAACTGTCAGTGATGTACGATGTCGTTGTAAACTCTGATGTTGTATCGTATTAACAGTGATGAGTCTTTGATTTAAAGATTATTCATTTATCTATTATATATTGTTCCGTTGCGAAATGTGAGATTCTGTTATTGTTTCTGTTTTTCTTCTACCTCTTCTTCTTTAAACCCTAACGGTTCAGTTTTCCGGTATTCGACTGTTCGGCATTCGATACAGTGAACGTATTGTTGTCAACTTTCGGGCATCGAAAAATTCGGGTCGTTACAAAGTGTTATCATTGCATTTGGTTAAGCGACAACCTTGGTTCTGTTGGGTGTTACTCATTAGAGATAGAGTCAGTAGTACTCTAGGATGAGTTTGAGGGTAATAATAGATAGGAGTACGTATTTGTTAGTGAACATAAAATTGTTTTATATTGTGATGATTGGTTTGCTGAGTGGTATATGGATTTTGGTCGGTATAGTCCTTACAACTCTATCGATAGGGATCTCTAAACACTCGTATAGAACAATTCGCCATGATATTGTTTTAACATCGGGTAAATAAAATAACCTTACCCAAAACTATTTTGTATAAAAAAGAATAATTTTCCATAAATTATTATGGTGTATGGTTGATTGTTTGTAAATAAATTATAATATTTAATTATTATCATTAAAATTGAATAAGAAATTGGAATCATACTCAAAAGTTTAAAAATAAAATCCATATGCAAATGAAATTTGAGAATATAAATGTAAATGTGATTTATAATTTGAAATAGAATTCCAGAGAAGTTTTTGGCAATGTTTTTGAAAGGAATTGGAAATTTTGGAAATTAAATTCCATTGAGTTTGAAAATAAATTTTCAAAGGTTTTGGAAAATGTTTTGAAGGGATAAAAAGCTCTAAACTCTTTTCGGTCGCTGGAAAATAATTTCGATTATGATCGCGACATCATCGGTGTTCATTTTCGGGTTTCCAAAAGAGGGATAGCTGTCAAATAATTTTAAATGAAAGTTGTTTGCAAAACTGGTTTGGATTTTTGAATTCAAAGAATAATTTGAATTGCTTTCAAAAATGATTTTTGAAAGGTTGAAAAGACTCTGGAATGTTATATAAAATATTTATGGAATATCATTAAGCGTGATAACCTGTAAAGTTTGCAGTTGTTAAAATAAAAATCTAACTTAAAGAGAAGTTAGAGAAAAGTTAAATATGGAAACAATGTAAGTTGGATGGAAAATTTAATTCAAGTGGAACTAAAAATGAAAATTGAATAAAAGAATTAAGATTGAAAATTTAAGTCAAACAAAATGAAGATATGGATTCAAAATGAAATTGAAATTGAAGATTTGAGTTAATTTGAATAAATGTGAATTTAAGAAGTCTAATAGACTAAATGGTTGGAATAAAATTTATTAAGGTGAAAATTAAATTGTGAATCAATAAATAAATTTGCGATTGCAAGTAAATGAAAGTGAATTGAATGTTGAAATTCATTTCGAATTTGTAAATATATAGAACTGGAATTGGAATTTAATTTTATTGTGATAAACAAAGCGAAGAATTGAAATGAAATTAGTAAGTGAAGTTAATGGAAGAAATGACAAATTAATATGGTTTTAAATGAATTGAATTCAATAATTATAAACGAAAGGTAAAATTGAATTTATATGTAATTTGAAATCCAGTTTAAACATAAGTGGTTATAAACCAAAATAGTGAATTGAATTGTGTTTGGGAATGAACAAAAGAATAAAATTGGGATTGGAACTGAATATTGAGAACCAATTTGAATTGTGTGAAATAAAATGAAGCTGTAAAATTAGTTCGAAGTGAACTAAAGATAATAAAGGTGGAAATAAAAAAAGGTTTGAGATGAAATGAATTAGAACTTGAAGTTAATTAGTAAAAGAAACTAATTGAAAGTAGCAAGATGAATCAGTTGTGAATGAAAGATAATTGATAAAATTCAATATTCAGAAGGTAAATTGAATCCAAATAGAATTGAAATGGTAAATTGAATTCAAATAAAAGTGAAAATGCAAGATTGAATGAAAATGGATATATAACTTCAATAGTAAAGTAAAAATGTTATAAGAAGTATATATTGAAATTTTTGTAAAGAAATGTGCAAAATGATATTTGAATGTTGTAATTGGATATTATGGCTAGCAGGATATACAGGTGTATTAAGGGAAATGGAATTGGGATTTTGATTTCAAAGATAATTTAATTGCTCGACAAAAGGTATGTATTTCAATTTCTATATGAAATTTGGTGATTTTCTTATCCAGCCGCTTGGCCTTTTCTTTTCTTTTTGAAATCTGAGGGCCTGTAGTGCCATTTTGTAGTCGTACCGAGCTAGCCGCGCAAAGGAGACGCTGGCGAAATATTTCGAAAATTTAAGGCGTTAGAAAAAAATTTGAGAAAATTTTGAAAGTTAAAATTTGAATTTAAATTTGAATTTGAATGGTTAAGAAAATAATATTGTTTGGAGTTTATGGTTGAGGTTGGAAAGTTAGTTGAATAAATAATGGGTTGTTAATAAAAGATTGGTTTTGACAAGTTATTAAAACTGTTTATTTTGGGTACTTAGATAACGTGTTAAGGTCCATTCTTCTTAACTAGTAATTTCATCACGAAATTCTTTTAAGGAGGGAAGGATGTGACGACCCGAAATTTTTTAACATTTGAAATTGAAATGTATAATTAATTTTAAATGTTTGAATGATAGTTTAAATTGAATTTCAAATATCAGGATGAATTTGGGAATTTAATTATTGAATTTAATTATAGAAATTTGGGTAAAATTGTAAATCTTCAATTTTGAGCCGGTTAAAAATAATTTGATGGCTTAGAAAATTTATATTGATAATACTGAAGATGATAGAAGCTGAATAGATTATATCTCGAATATCTAGGTTTGATTGGATAATTAAACTATTGATTTAATATTTGAAATTGTGAAAATAATTAGAATTTGGATTTAATGTGAATGAAAATGAATTATAAAGTTGAATTAAATCATATTTGAATTAGAATAATATTATAGAACTTTTAAAATTGAATTAAAAGTCAAACTGTAGAAATTGAATATTTTAAAATTTAATTGACGAGTAAAAATAGCCATTTTTCAAAAAGTCTCGGATTTCGACGAAACCAGTTTCATTGGATCCGTAATGTTATATTATTGTAAGATTTCAAATTTCGTGTCAATCGGATATACGGTTTGTCCGGGGCAAGCTAAAACGCGTAGAAAATCGCTTAAGCGAATTTCAAATTTAAATCAGTCGATTTGAAAACCTATCTTTCAAATACAATCGAATTAGCCCCCGATATATATTCCATTGCATTCAGAATAGGGTTAAAACATTATAAACACCAGGCGGCAGGCTTCATTTGGAGTTCGGAAAAATTCGGGATGAATAGTGTCACGTAAATTTTCTATAAAAGGACTTGTATTCATCCATTTTTCACAAACCTTAGAAGAATTAGGTCAGGCCGCCACCATAAATTTTAATGGGAGAAAATTGCCTACTTTCTTCTGTTAATCTCTTCCAATCCATAAATCGATTCGAAAAACATTCAACTACAAAATCGAAGAGCGTAATGAGAGCTTCGATTCCATATGGTGATGATCGAAAACGAAGCTACGAATCAACTGCAGTTTTCATCGAAGTGCATGCGTTTCGTGCACGATATCCCAGGCTAGATGATGGCCGAGCTTAATGATGTTGAGGTCGTGGCTAGCTCGCGTGATGGGCTACGCAATGGAGGTTCCTAATCGACGAATCGTTCGTCGTGGTTGGTGCGATAATTCATGGTAGGTGGCGGCTATGGGTTGTTCGGTCGCGTGATGCCTGGGGGAGAAGAAGCTCGCATGCACGGCCCTGATGTGCTGCAGTGAAATCTAACGGCCCAGAGAGATAAAGGTTTAAAAAATATAAAAGAAAACTGAAATTTAATTACATATTAATTCGTGAATGTTTAAAAAGCTATAACTTTTTGATATGAGGTCCGTTTTCGACGAAACGACTTGCGTTAGGTTCGTATTCGCGAATACTACGCGATGGATCTGGATTGGACTTGATTGGAGCTAGTGGGAATTTTGGGTAAAATTAAACAGTCGTTTAATTTTATTCAGAATAAAACACTGCAACTGCTATTGGTCGCAATGTGAGTACAACTCACTCTTTCTGACTCACTGATATTTTTATATAAGTGAGAAATAATTTATTATATGATGATTGATTATTGTTTGGATGATATATGGTATATTGATTGGTATTTGGATATATACCTGCCTATTGGAGGAGATGAGACCCTATTGCGCCACATAATAGCGGATAATATTTTATAAATCCCATATACCGTGATATTCCACCTTGAAATGGAATTGGTATTTAATTGTTGTGCTAACGTCTGTGGATGCAGGGAAACAGATTGGAGGGATCCAACTGGATTCCTCAAATATTTAATTTGTTTCGTATGTTGTGTGTTGATTATTTTTAATTTGTGTGACTATTTGTGATTGAAACCATTGAAGGCTATAATTTATCCAAATATATTTTTGGTATCGTAGGATACCCCAAATAAATAAAAATTTGATTTTGAAATTTGGGTAGAAAATTTATAATAAATTCACTCAAAGGGATCAGATAAAATTTAAAAGAAGGAAATTTAAATAGATAAAGTTTTATCTTTGAAAATTTATTGAATAAATTCCAAAAGATATGGGAAATATATTTCATAAAGGAATTTCGAGTAATGTTGTTTAATAGTTGAAGGATTTATTTTAGATACGTATTTTAAGTAATTGAAAGAGATAGAGAAATTTATTTCAAAAGGAAATAAATTTAGAAATTTAATTTGGAATTTAATTTGGAGTTGAAATAAATTCTAGAAATCGAAATGGGAATTAATTTGAAGTTAAAATAAATCTTAGGAATCGATTTGGAAATTTTGTTAGGTGTTTTGGAAATAACTTGGAAAATCAATTTGAAATTGATTTGATATTTGAAAATTAATTTGGGACATCAAATTGGAATTTGATTTTGTGTTTGAAATAAACTGGAAATAAATTTGGGATTTTATTGGATTGGAAGGTGATATTTGGAAATCGATTTAAAATTCGTATATCAATTGATTTTTGGAAATGTAAATTCACAACGGGAATTTTGTAAAGAAAAGGGAAATTGTTTGAAAAATAAATATTGGTTTATTTTTAAAGTGTGAAAAGTAATTTATAGATTTGAAATGTAAATTAAAATAAACGAGAAGATTTATTAATTTATTTGAATGGACCATTTTGTAATGGAAAAGAATTCTTCCCTGGAAAGTCGAGTATATTTTTAAAATAGCTTTTGAATAAAATCTAAAAGTTTTAGATTTGGTTTTAGAATAATACTATTGGGGAAATTAGTTTTGAAAATTGTTTTTAAATCTTTAAAGTAAAAATTTATTAAATTAATTATATAAGGGATCATTTTAAAGATTAAATTGATATTTGATTTAGAAAATAGTTATTTAAATATTTATACTCTATTTACAAACTTGTATTTTAAAATTAGTTTTGGACCTGAATTTTTATATGAGATATTAGTATAATATTTTTCATAACTAATCTTTAAGCAAATATTCTAAAATAGTTTATTTTAAATGTTTCCAAGTATATTTTGAATAAGTGTTTTATATTATTTTAGAAATATTTAAAATCGGCAGATTTTCAGTGGAAATGAATAAATATTTGAAAATGTTTTCCGCGTAAGGAAGAAAACTGATTTGGAATTTATTTTCAAAGGATTGAAGTGTGAAAAATTGATTTGAATTTGTTTTCAAAGTGTTGAGAAGTATCTTGTGAAGATATAGTGAAATAAAAATAATAATTGGGGGAAAGTTATTTGAAATCTAGTGACTGTTGTGAATGATGATTGATAGTTAAATAACTGTATTGTCCTTAATCGGCATTTGAATTTCGATGCGACCAGGAGTCGAATTCCAACTGGATATTCGAAACCCATGGCGAACCTTCGTAATTGTGATGGATCTTTTATTTAAAAGATTAATGTGTAATTGTTGTGATTTGTTTGAATTTGAATGTAACACTTATTTTTAAAATAAGTGCTCGTTATTCGGATTAGCCGGGAGAGGACCTTGTGTCATAAAACCCATTCCGAATAACGATACGACAAAATGGGATTGCATTTGAAGATGGTGTTGAGGACCGGGTATTTTCGAAAACGAAAGGATTACCTGTCGAATGTCTCTACACCGGGTTGCTCCGGTATAGAGTTTTTATCACCCTTTGTGATGGGGATTCCGGACGTGATTAGTGAATATCCGGATTGCAAGGGCTTCTTTGGAAGTGCCTTCGGCTCCGTTCGATCCCGGAACGGACTTGTACGGATGTGTGTCTGACGTTACACTTTGAGATATAAAGCTGGTTTCTGTCAAATACATTTTTGTTGGTGGCGGAGAATAAATTCTCTTAGCTTAACCCCCTTCTCCGAGACGTACGAGCTCAGAGGTTATGTAGTTGATGGTTACTAGTGATACATTCCCAAATTGGTAATGTGGCATATGAAGTGATGCTGATCATTTGTTGATCGAAGCATGGCTTTTGTGAAAAGCATAGCTTTGTGGACGAGACTTCGTCGGACCTCACACCCCGGAATGGTCGAAACAGGAAGAATGCAGCAAGGTTATAGGGGGTAGCGCCCCTTAGGGTATGTTCATTTTCTTCTGGATAAAGGTGGTATCATGGTATGGAGCCCAGATACTTAACCTATGTTGTTGCTGCAAATTTATTACTTTGTGGTTGTTGGTATTGAGGATCCTCGGATAAAGTTTGTTTACAATCGGGGGATGACATACTCATGTCAGTAGTTACCTATTTTTGCAGAGGTAGCCCGACCTTGTGTTGGCAGAGATCCGGTTAGGTTCTCGGGACGTCCCTCCAGAGGCGTACCCATGTGGCAGTAGAAAGTTCCTTAGCCTGACGATTTGTTGGAAATCCAAAGAAATAATACGCGCCTTTTATGGTTTTAGTTGTAGAACCTGCCATTTACTTATGGTGGCGCCTCACTGTTTAGATGGTGGCTATAGTAGGCATATGATAATGGTTGTATGTTGGCTAAGATTAATATTATATTTTTGAAATGTTTTCCACTGTGCATTTATAATAATAATATCAATGAAATTTTCTCGTATCAAGCATGTTTGACTACCATAAGGAGAAATCTCCTCCAATTCTGCGTTTGCATGGTGTGTGCGGCGGGAGGCCTTATGGTAGTTTCATTTTCAAAAAAGCATAGCGTATTTCTTTTAAATTCCTTTTTTTTCCTTTGTAAAAGAATAACTGTTTTAAGATTTCACACCAGTCCCATGACTGACCTGAAGTTTATTGTTCCCTTTCTAAACTCTAGTTGCCCACCAAATTTCCACACGGGCAGTCTAGAGTCAGGTTATCAGGTCATTCTGGAAGTTAAGAAGTTGCTGTGGAGATCTGAAAGCAAGATGGATGGCGTGGCGTATCAACTAGTATATAGTGTTTCTTTTCCGCAGTTTGTTGTTGTACACTCTGATAATATAGTCTTATGTAATGTAATAACTGTCAGTGATGTACGATGTCGTTGTAAACTCTGATGTGGTATTGTATTAACAGTGATGAGTCTTTGATTTAAAGATTATTCATTTATCCATTATATATTGTTCCGTTGCGAAATGTGAGATTCTGTTATTGTTTCTGTTTTTCTTCTACCTCTTCTTCTTTAAACCCTAACGGTTCGGTTTTTCGGTATTCGACTGTTCGACATTCGATATAGTGAACGTATTGTTGTCAACTTTCGGGCGTCGAAAAATTCGGGTCGTTACAGATAGTTATCGATCCGACCCTATTGGATATGTGCCGATTCGTATACCTAGTTCAGATCACCACCAAACTTTTTAGGCTCCTTCTGCATGACGAATACATGCTCTTGGTGAAGCAGGCCTGGCCTAAGTT
The DNA here is from genome assembly GCA_030765085.1 of Allium cepa. Classification (NCBI taxonomy): domain Eukaryota; kingdom Viridiplantae; phylum Streptophyta; class Magnoliopsida; order Asparagales; family Amaryllidaceae; genus Allium; species Allium cepa. The sequence goes on from CM060945.1 coordinate 511,010,369, forward strand.
CTCTCCAAATCCTATAAATACCACCCCATCTGCAACATGAAAGGGATCTCTGGACTGGCTACTGCAACTCTGCCATTACTATTCCTGACTCTTCTTCTCCCACAAAACAGTCATAAGGGAGCAACTGAGATCCTTCTGTTGCCTCGAAATACTTGTGATTTCGATCTAACTAAGGTGATTCAATCATATTGTAAATCAAAACAATCTTGTAACAGCAGTCTCCTAATAAATGGTATAAAGTGGACATAGGCTTCATTAACAGCCGAACCAATATAAAAATCTCCTTGTCTTCTTTAATCTTTTAACCTTTTTACATTTATTCTCTATATAGTTTGCTATGAGAAACTGGGCTAGTGATTTCACACTCAATCTAGGGTGTTGATCCCTTTTTTAGGTTAATATTTTGGTGATTTCACTAAGAACTGAACTCAAGCATAAATCTAGTTTACCTCTATAAACCCGCTAGATCTAGAAACTAAACCAATCAAATCAGTTCTAGGAAGTTCGAAGCGTACCATTGAATATCAATGGCGAGGAGAAGAAGACTACTTTTGGAAGATCTATAGGAGCTGCTATTGTTAGAGAGTAGGAAAATCCCTAGTAAAATTAAGTCAATAACACTAACAACCTGCTAATAGGGGATAGTACAAGGAATAATATCGGAGATCATGCACCAGAATCCACTACCCAACATGAGGTTGTTACCTAAGTCTGAATTGAACAAGATGGTTGATGAAATTAACTGGAAAATTGCAAGTAGTCAAAAAGCTTTTATGGACAAGATAAATGCTCTCTTATCGCTCTAACCACTAACCACTCCCAGAATGACGCCGAAGGGCATAAATGCTGTGGAGAAAGAGAAATCCTTAGGATGCATAGGATCGCCCCAAAAGATTATTATTTTAGATAAGTTCTTAGTAAGCCTATAGAATCTAAGTCATGGAAATTATTATTGGCGGGAACCGATAGATTCTTAGTGATCCCATGAAAACTATGTTTGTAATAGGTTGTTGATAGAGATCAACAGGTTCATAGTTAGCCCATGAAAACTATGACATGAGAGATGTTATTGGAGAATGCAACAATTTCGTAGCGACCCCTTGAAAACTATGATTGGGTGATGTTATTGGTAGACACCAATAGGTTTTTAGTGATCCCATAAAAACTATGAAACAGGACAGTTAGTCCATAAGCTTGGAAAAGGTCATTAGTTAGCCTATGAAAACTAATAGTTTAATAGTGACCTTAGAAACTGTAGTTTGAGATAGATAGTCAGGTGAATGGGGATGGAAAATTCAGAGCATATTGCATGTTTGCATATAATCGCGATACATTATATTATGTTATGTCTTAATCGTTATGGACGCAGGTACATAATATATGGTTATTATACATTGGGTTAAGATACTAGTGTAGGGAAAACCCCTTCTGCTATGCGACATGGTCTCACTAGATATCTTTATGGTTCGGGATGGTATGTTATTATTCACACCAAACTTTTTGTCTGACTCAAAGTTTGTGTTTTCCCCTTAGACTCTCAGGTGCTCAATTGATTTTGAGTACTTTGAGAGCTAAAGTATTTAGGTACTCCTTTGGATGAATAAGCTTCCAGAGACGTGAAGGAGGCAAGCTGGCTATTAGGTGTTCTTTTTGTTCGATTCCACTATATAATTGCATGACATGGAAAAGTTGTTTAATTGCCTATATTTAGATTTTGTTCTACTAAGGGGGCATTTCATATGTCACTCTTGGCGCAATTCGTAATAACTATGTTTCTTTGAACATGGTTTACGAATTCAGATTATGTAATGAACCTGATTTTCTATTTGTATTGAAATGATAAATTTGTTTTAAATTGAGTTTATTTTTTTTTCATATTCATGTGTTTCTAGTATATCGGTGTATCTAACATTACGCATTTGGTCACTGATAATTAATAACTATGAGTGACCGCACCATCCGTGTAGTTAGTTTTAGGCCTCCAAATAGGGGACGTTACAAGTTGGTATCAGAGCATAAGTTTATGTAAATTTAAATGAAATTTGAACTTAAAAGATTTTCAAAACATAACCTAATTAGTCAAAAAATGAGACAAGGGTTTGGGTTAATGCTATAGTAACGTACTTGCGTTTGTTATATATGTATCTATAATTTAGTATTGTCTTCTCTCTTTGACCAATCTTCTATATCTTACTAAGGCTTGAATGTAGATATACGAGAAAGGAAGATATGGAGGAAGGAAATAGATAAGGAAATCTCTGTGGAGGAAGAACCACGAATAATAGAAATGCTCGACCCAATACCAGGAGGAATCTGAGTCAACATGAAAAATGCTAATCCGAACGCAAATGCTAATGTAAGTGTCGAAACCCCGCCAATAGATATGGGGATGATATAACAGTTCTTCATCAATCTGATGCAAGATAGAGGAGCTGCAAAAGTAGTAAGGGGGAATGCCGTGAATGTTGGAGGAGCTAATGCAATTTCCCCAGTTGGAAATAACTATACCAAGCTGAGCAGGGATTGCATCAGTCATTGTGGGAAGCCCTTTTTGGGAACAGAGGATGCTATTGAAGTAGATAATTGGTTATTGCACTGTGAAAGGATTTTCGCTGATTTGGGATTAGATGATGAGCAGAAGAGGATACTTGCTTCTCGACAGTTGAAGAATGGAGCACTTTATTGGTGGAATGGTATTGCCATAGGATTTCCCAATAAAGAGGTTACATAGGCAGAGTTTCGAAGGAGATTCGAAGAGAGATTCTTATCTGAAGTTGCAAAGTCAGTGTTACAGAGGAAATTTGTGGACTTAATGCAAGGTGAGATGTCAGTGATTGAGCATGCTACGAAGTTTAATGAGTTATCCAAATACAGACATGCTACCATTGACACCATCATCAAAAGGAATGAGAAGTTTATTAGAGGGTTGAAGCCCGAGATTGCTAGGGCGACCGTGCCACATCTCTATGATCCAAGTACAGTTGTAATGGAGACAACAATAAGGAATGAAGAGATGCTCTCTACTTTTGGGAAAGAGGAGCAGGTCGTAACCCAGGATTCCTAGGGCAAGAAGAGAAAATTCATTAAGAAGAGAAGAGCTTGGAATGGAGTAGATGCCAAGAAGGCAAAAGCTGATCTAGTTTGCCTTATGTGTGATAAGAAAGTACATTTTGCTCACGAGTGTCAGACAAGCAAAGCAAGGAAGGTTGCAGAAAAGAAAGGAATGATATGCTTCAACTATGATCTGATGGCACACTACAAGAATCAGTGCCCAGAACAAGTCAGAGCGGACAAGGGAAAGGTTTTTGCTCTAGAACCATCATCTTCTAGACTAGCTGCTGTTGAGAAGGGGTAGAATATGATGGAAGGTATGCTTTTGATTCATAGTAAACTAGTTAGGGTACTATTTGATACCAGTGCATCACATTCATTTATATCTCGGTGCTTTGTAGATAAGTTATGTTTAGAACCCTTATACCTTGTTACTTCCTTAAGGATTTATAGGAGGGTATGCAACTTTGGAGATGAGATGTGACCAGTTAGAACTTAATTTGTTAGGTTATAAGTTTGCATGCAATTTATATTTTTGATTTCGTAGGCTTTGGGATCATTGTGGGTATGGATTGGTTAGATAGTTATGATGCTAGGATATTTTGCTAATAGGAGAAATATCGTGTAACATCCCCCACTTGGAGGCCCAAAACCAACGGCTACGAATGTCGAAGTCATCCACAGTAATTAATCCTCGACGACCAAATAAGGCAATGTTAGATACATTGATATAACATGAGCGCATGGATACAGAAAAATTAAGAATCAAAAAACAACTTTCTCATTCTATTTTAAAGCATTTCAAATTCATTACATAATCCTATAATCTTTAACCACGTTCAGAGGAAATACAATTATTACAAGATACGTCAAGAGCGACACATGAAGATGCACCTTTGTATGATCAGAGTATATATAGGCAATTATACAACTTTGCCTTTATAACACAAACAACACAACGGAATCAAAAATAGAAAAGAACTCCAAATAGCTATCAGGTCTCATGCATATCTCTGGAAGCTTATTCGTCTTAAGAGGAACCTAAAAACCTCAACTCTTAGACTACTTAAAATCAATTAAGAAACCGAGATTTTTAGGAGAAAACAAACTTCAAGTCAGACATAATGCCTGGTATGAATAGTAATCTACCATCTCAAACCATTTAGATATCTAGTAAGACCGCGTCTCTTAGCGAAACAGGTTTTGCCCACACTAGTATCTTATTCAAAACTTTATAAAACTATATACCGTGCTCCTGCATCCACAATGGTTAAATGCAACAATTTAAAATATTATGATGATATACAACCAAGTAAATCAATTCTGGATTACCAATCCCTATTCATTTTTTGACTATCCATCTCAGTTATAGTTTATAGGGTCACTATTAATCTAATAGTTTTCATGCGTTGACTAATAACCTATTTAATACTTATGTACTTCCTATCCAGTTTTATAGTTTTCATGGGATTACAAAGAACCTATTGGCCCCTGCCAATAGATTTTTTGTTCCATGGGTTCTCCCTGAACCTATTTCTATCTCCAATAACTTCCCTCTTATCCTAGTTTTCATGGGTTAATTAGGAAGATATTGACATTTGTCAATAATTTAATCCAGATATAGTTTTCATGAGTTCACTACAAACCTATTGGCTCCTGCCAATGACTCTTTCTAATCATAGTTTTCATGGGTTTAATAGGAACCTATTGGCACCTGCTAGTAACTTTTCCAAAACATAGTTTTTATTTGTTTACTATGAACCTGTCAACTTGACTATATAGGCATCCTACATTCTGATCTATCTATCCTCCTGTATGTGATTCAACTCATTCAGAAGTTACTTCAATTTATGTTCACTACTGGGTCAAATTAGCCGGTTTTACTGCCCTTTCTCCCCAAAATGCTGTTTTTGGTCCAATATAATGTGAATGTACAATAGAAGAAGCAAACATATTAACATATAATACTAACACCTGTGGTTTAATATCCTTGAAATCACTTTCATATAAAACATGGTTAATCCCTTTAAATAATTATTTTATCAAGGGATGCTTCTTCAAAAACTACATACTTAAAATCATTTCAAAACTACTTTATTTTAGCCATGGGTTTTCCTTTAAAATGAGATTGGGTTATTTATTTCGAAAATTAAGGCTTTAAAAACCTTAACACATTACTTTTGAAACCCTTGGATAACCTCCTTCGAAACTATTTTAATCTTCTTTTCATAAAACTAAGCATATGCCTAATAAAACACTTTAAAAACATCTCTTTCGAAACCATCAACATAACTTTTGAAAGTATTAGAGTATTGCATATTAACTCTTAGAAGCATGGCTTTGAAACCTCTTGAAAGTACCCATTTGGAAAACATTGGGTATATCTTTAAAAGTATGTTTTGGGTCAAAGTGAATACATAAGTAAGTACCTCTTTTGGAACCTTTAATCTTCATATAAAATTGTTTGGGGAAAATTGATGGCTTTATAACCATCCTTTCGAATGCTCAAAACATTTAAGTAAAACATTTGAAGGATAGCTTCGAAATCCCTTTCAAAGCCATTTCCTTTGAAACCCTTGAATCCTTTCGCAGGCTTTAGAAAGTAGCTTAGTAAAGATTTGAAAAAAAGCTACCTTTCGAATTGGTTGATGACATCAATCCATTCGAAAGGCATAGGGACGACAAAAGGGTTTCGATTTGGTCAAAACTACCCTTTTCGGAAGCATTAATTTTAAAATTAAGCAACTTATTCAGAAGTTACTGTTCAAACAAGAGACGACAACCCCTTTGAAAGTAATTTAAAAAGGCCCATTCAAAAACATATGTTTTGACTCCTTTGAAAGCACATATTAAAATAGGCAAGTTCATTTCTTTGGAAAATAAAACAAAGGTTTCTACCCCATTGAAAGCTATGTTTTGACACTGTGCCTTCCGCCCTTCTCCAATCCACTACGTACCAACATTGTGATACCTAGTGTATTGGTTTCGGCTTAGTTGTTTTCAACCTGGTAGATTTTGACTTGTTTGAAGGCAGGAACATAGGTTCGAAAGGTGGCTTCTAAAAGAAGCAGAATATATTTTCAGAATAAAGTCTGATTTAATGTTATTTAAAGTGAATACTTTATAACTAACCTGCATATTTATAAACATTTAATTGGTTGTCATAACTTTTCAAATTCTTTACTAAAATAACTGTCACATAATTTCAGATCTAAACGAGGATTAATTTGACAAATAAGCCTTTCCATTAAGCAAAACCAATAAAACAATAAAGTCCTTTATTTAAAATAATTTTATTTCCATAGTAAATTACTTAGAAAAAATGACCAAAAATCATAGAAATTCACTTTTAATAAGTTATCTAAAATATAAAAATTTCACACACAAATTCTTCATAAAATAGCCGAAATTAATTTCCAAACCCAACTATTAATATTTTTCTTGAAAATTGATAATAAATTTTCCATAGCTTGGAAATTATAAAAATTAAAACCAATCTCCATAATCATATTTTACATAACATATAATTTCCTCATGGAATTAAAAATTTAATTTAAACGATTTTACCCTTAAAACCGTGTATAAAAAATTATCAAACAATCGTGTTTGAATCAAACATACCATAAAAATCCAAGCATGTCATCAATCAAAAATCATCATAGTGGATTAAATTTAAACTCGAAAATCAAATGATCATAAAACCAAAATAGAGATGGTTTTGATTATTATTCATCTTGATTGGGATAAGGATTCTGAGATTTGATTCTTGATTAATTTCCCCTAGCTTGAATCCTTAGGTTTGGTTAATATTTTTCCTCTTTTCTCCTAATGGACAGCTTTTCTCCTCTTTGTTTACGTTTGTTTGTGTTTTGTAAAATAAAAGCGAAATGGAAAATGAAACATGGGTTTAAGGTATTTAGGTGTTATGGTGCACAATTCCTAATATGCCCTTGTGTTAATTAATCTCTTAATTAACATACAAAACCAATTGTAAGCCCACTTTTTAATTTATTAATTAAGCTCGGCTTTTATTTAAAATTGTCAAATCTCAATCCCTTTATCACAATAATGTTTACAATGTTCTACTTAATTTATCTAATTAATTTTCTTGAATAATGTTAATAAAAATTAGTGGTGTTACATATCGCTAAGACACCCTAATAGTCATAACCGAATTATATACTCGGTAGAAAAGTCAGACTTAAGTGCTTGTGTTTTGATGAATGCAAAGAAAGCAGAAGAAGAATTAGATCATGTGTTAGTAGCAAGAGAGTTTGCAGGGGTTTTTTAGCTAGTAACAGGACAACCACCGAAGCAAGCCATCGAGTTTCAGATAGATCTTGTGCTAGGAGCGGAACTTGTAAGTAGACAACATAGTAGGATGGCACCTACCGAGATGAAAGAATTGAAGGTGTAGGTAGTGGATTTAGATGGAAAGAATTTTATTAGACCAAGTAGTTAGCATTATGGAGCGACCACAGCATTCATGAAGAAACTGAATAGGTCGTTAAAGATGTGTATCGACTATCATAAGTTGAACGAAAAGACGATCTAGAATAGGTAACCGTTGCCGAGAATCGATGATTTGTTTGATCAGTTGAGTGGAGAAAAAGTATTTTCCCAATTGGATTTTGAGACAACTTTCCATTAGCCAAGAGTGGCAGAGGATAGTATTTCATCAACCGCGTCAGGACAAGATACAGGTCATATGAGTGACTAGTTATGCCATTCGAATTAACGAATGCGATAGCTTTCTTTGTGGATTTGATGAACCGGGTTTTCCAAGGGCACGTGGAAAGATTTTTTTGGTATTTATAGATGATATCTTAATATAATCTAAGGATGAGAGATAGCATGAAGTTCATCTTAGAGTGATGCTTTAGATGCTAAGGCATCATCAACTGAAAACGATGTTTTCAAAGTGTCATTCCTGGAAGAAAGAAGTTAATTTTCTTAGTCATGTGGTTTCAAAGAAGGATTTGTTAGTCGATCCAGATAAGGTTGAAGCTATTAACAACTGGAAAAGACCAGAGATGGTGACTAAGATCAGAAGTTTTCTAGGACTTGCTAGCTACCACTGAAGTTTTATTAACGATTTCTCGTGAATAGCAGTGCCTTTGACTATGCTGACTAGGAAGGATGTGAAGTTTATCTAGTTTGGAAAATGTGAGGAAGCATTCTTTAAGTTAAAGAACTTGTTGACCAACGCACCTGTGTTAGTAGTTCTAGATTGGAATCAGGGATTGATGGTGTACAAAAATGCATGTGGTACTAGATTGGGAGCTGTATTGATGCAGAAAGGTAAAGTTATTTCCTACGCTTTACGACGACTTATACCACATGAATTGATATATACTACTCATGATCTAGCATTGACAGCAGTGAATTCACATTGAAAGTACAGAGAAATTATCTCTTAGGGAAGGGATTTGAGTTATACACAGATCATAAGTCCTTCAGGTACTCTTATTCTCTTAGAAAGAGTTAAATATGAGACCGCAAAGGTGGTTGGAGTTTTTGGCAGCATACGATTTTTCTATAGAGTATACGCCTAGAAAAGAAAATAAAGTAGTCAATGCTTTTAGTAGAAGTGTTAGAATGTGGTGTTTGCTATGTTAGCAGATTGGAAGGACCTAGAGGCTCTGATTAGTTTTAGTGTGTAGTTAAGATCGACTACAAGATCAAGCTAGAGCACTACCATGTTATCCTGCTTGGAAGTCCGACCAGTTCTGATCGAAAGGATTGCTTCTAAGGAGAAAGAGGATTCATGGCTGGCCGAGAAGTTTAGAAAGCAAGAGGTTGAGTCGGAGATTGATTATCTAAAAGATTTTAGTCTTGACTAGAAGGAATGGTTGAGAAATAACGGACGGTTGTGTGTTCCGAATGTTAGGATCCTAAGGATAGAAGTTCTTAGGGAATGTCATCGATCGAAGTGTACGATTCATCCTTGAGGACCAAAGATGTATCATGATATGAAGAGGAGTTTCTACTGGGAAGGTATAAAGAGGGATGTTGGCTTATGGGTAAAGTAGTGTGTGAACTATCAATAAGTAAAGGCCGAACATCAAGAGTCGAGTGGGTTGCTTCAACCTTTGGAGATACTAGTTTGGAAATGGGAGTCAATATTCATGGATTTTCAAGATAGGTTGCCAAGGTCGAATCGAGGTAATGAAAATGCATTGGTCATAGTGGACATATCAACAAGAGTGCCCATTTCATTCCAATTAAGTTAATCAGGCCAGCACCAGATTTGGCTAAATTGTTTATGAAGAACATTGTTAGACTACATGGGATTCTAAGTAGTATAGTTAGTAATAGAGATACTTGGTTTACTAGCATGTTTTGAAAGAGTCTATAGGATGTGTTAGGTATCAATATCCTGATAGGTACTGCTTATCACCCCCAGATATAGGGGCAGACAGAGAGAGTCAAAAAGGTACTCGAGGATTTGTTGAGAGCTTGTGTGCAAAATTTTTGTGGATTATGGGAAGATCACCTGCACTTAGTCAAGTTTTCCTGTAATAATAATTATCAGACTCGTACAGAAATGGCGCCTTTCAAATCTTTGTGAGGAAAGCCATTCAAGTCACTAGCATGTTGGTTGGAAACTAGAGACAGATTGGTCTTAGGTCCAGATCTAGTAAGAGAGGCAACAGAGAAGATTGACGTGATTTGAGGTAGGATAAAGGAAGCTCAATCTAGACAAAAGAGTTAGCAGATAAGAGGCATAAGGAATTAGAGTTCTCGGTTGGAGATAATTTTTTCATTAAAGTATCATCGGTGAAAGGTGTGGTACGACTCGGGAAGTCAAGGAAACTGGCACCGAGACACGTTGGACCATTCCCAGTTATAGACGAAATGCTCGCATACATAGTAGAGTTGCCGAGCAGTTTGGCAGGTGTCCATAATGTGTTTCATGTGTCTCATCTTCGTATGTATATGCTTGACCCAGAGGCTACTATCCATCTGACTACATTGGAAGACGTAATAGTAGAACCCGAACTGAAAATTGTTAAGAAAACATTATGGTTGTAGCGTGAGTTATATGAGGTTATGAAATAAGAGAGTCAAGTTGGTGAAAGCTCAGTGGAGCGACAACGAGAAGGACTGTACTTAGAAGAAAGAAGACATGATTAGTGATACTTATCCTTATCAATAATAAGGGAATGTTCTATATCTGTTATATATATTGATTGCTTTCTAATTAGGTAGGCTAGTATGGTAGTTAGGAGATGTTACAGTTGATTGCTATGCTTAGTATTTAGTCCTTGCTGAATGTCGAGGATGAAATTCTTTAGGGAGGGGAGCCTGTAACACCACTAATTTTAAATAACATGATTCAGGAGATATAATTGGATAAATTAAATAGCATAACATAGAGGTTAGAGTGATAAGTGAACTGAGATTTGGAAACTAATTAGGGTCGCGCCTTAACTAGTGCAATTATGAGTGTGAATTATAAACTAAAAAATTAGGAGAATAAGGCGAGGGAAAATGGAAATAGCCGTATACCATAACCCATAAAACCCTTACCTCATTCTCGTTTACATTTTCATAAACCATAAACATAAATAAAGAGGATTGAATGTCGGCCATAACCCTAAGAAGAAGAGGTGCACAAAATCCATCTAGAAGAAAAGATTCAAGCTATAAAGAATAAATTAAGAACAAATATGAAGTTCTTATCCAAAGAAGGTGAATAATGATCTAAACCATCTCATATAAGGCATCTTGAATGTTTAAGTTTGGGTTTGAGGTTTAAAACTGTATGATTGGATGAATGATGATATATTTTGATTTAAAGGCCATGTTATAATTTGAACAAGGATTTTGTAGAATAATATAGTTCAGTTTTAAGGCTAAAATCATGCAAGATGATTTCCAAATGCCATGAATTTTGAACATGTTATGTCAAACATTATTCTAGAGATGGGTTTTAATTTTCATAATATTCCAAGCTATGGACAATTTATTATGAATTTTTAAGTGAAAGAAAGGTATATTTCAAGTTTTAATTATTCTAAGGAATTAATTAACTACTTTTGGGTAGAAAAATTTATATGATAAAGATATTATCTTTTGGAATTTATGTAAATTTCTGTTATTTTCTTAGTAGATTTGGGTGAGTTTTGGGTTTAATTAGAAAGACTAGTATTAAATGATTAATTAACTACAAGGGGTTAGTTAATAACTTTAATTAAATATTGGAGCATTAGGAATTACATGCTACGGCAAATTCTGAAAAGAATTTTATATAGATTTGTTATCCAATAGAAAATTGACAAAATAATGGGTTAGGTAAAAAGAAATTACTTAAAAACATAAAATTAGTTTTATTGTGAATTACAACCTCGCCACTTACCGTGCTTGCTTTTGCCACCGTAATCCCATTTACAACCTTTGGTATCTATTTGAAACCAATGCACATGGTATCAAGCATTTGGTATGTAATGTATTAGAGAAAGGCGGAAGGAAAGAATGATGTCGAAGGCATGCTTGCAAAAGGGTTGAAGCCGCTTTTATTTGCTTTCGAACCCATTGACCCGCCCTTGTTCTAAATGTAGGCTTTCAAAAGGGTTGCCACTTTTGAATCCCTTCGATACCCATGTTGTCGCATCAATACTTCTACCTCAGTTAAAAGTCGCTTTTATAACCTTAGGTCAATAAGTGCGGAAGGTATTTTTCGAACCAATACCCCTCTCCCACCATTAAAGTCGCCTTCCCCAATGTTTTTGAAAGATGGATTTAACCGCTTTGCAAATAGCTTCGGAGGTAGTGGTTTTCAAAAGGGTAGATTTCGAATGTATCCCCTTTTATAATCTGAAGTTTTTTTTTGATTTCATTCAGTGGTTTTGAAAGTGGCACTTTTAGTTGGTTTCTAAACTTTGCTTCCATAAATTATTACTTGAACTCAATCCTTTCGAAAGGTATGTTTTTATGTGTTTCGAAAGGTATGTTTTTGAGTATTTTAAAGGAATGTTTTTGAATGTTCGAAAGGTATGTTGGATGGTTTCGAAAGAGAATGTCTAAGGTTTTAAGTAATGGTTTTGAAAAGGGAAAGTGACGGAGGGATTTTTTCTTCATGAAGTCGAAAGGGAGAGTGGAGGAGGGTAACTCGTTATGTCACATGATCCAAAGGATATTGTCAAAAGCCTTAGTTTTTAGATTTTAGAACCCAATCTCATTTTTAAAGTAAACACATGGAAATGTAGAAGAACTTTGAAATGGAATTTAACTTTGAAATTTTAGAGGAAGCTTTCCTTAGGGTTAAGGGTATTAACCTTATTCCATTAGGAAATGATTACAAGGAATTAAACCATGGAAGTTTATGTTGTTGTGTTATTCGATCAATTATCATGTACACTTGTGTAATCATATTCACTTCATTATTAACCCATAACCGTGTTTTGGGGTGTTAAGGGCAGAATAATAGGATAGGTTCACCAAGTAGTGAATATACATTGAATTAGCTCATGTGTGAATAGAATTGTGTCCAGGAGGTCTGACAGACTAGAATATAGGATGCATAAGACTGATCAAAAGATTATTGGTTCAGACAAGTTCTTAGTAAGACCATAAAAACTATTTTATGAAAATTGTTATTGGTAGGGTCCAATAGGTTCTCAATGATGCGATGAAAACTATGTCCAAAACAGGTTGTTGATAGAGATCAACAGGTTCATAGTTAGTCCATGAAAACTATTACATGAGAGATGTTATTGGAGAATCCAATAGGTTCACAGTGACCCCATGAAAACCATGATTAGATGATGTTATTGGTAGACACCTATGGGTTCTTATTGATCCCACAAAACTATAAAACGGACAGATAGTACATAAGCTTTGAATAGGTTATTAATTAGCCAGAGCATGTTGCACGTTTGCATTTCATCATGATACACTTTACTATGTTATGTCATTATCATTATGGATGTAGATGTTTGTACCAAAATTGGGCATAACACTCTTCGGATGTATTTGAAGACATTAAAGAGAAGAATACAAACGAAAATGAAAATTAATCTAACAAACATGCCAAAACAGACAAATAGAAATGCAAGAACACAGGAATTTAGAGTGGTTTGGTGTTGTAATCTACGTCAACTATGGAAAGTTTGTTGTTTTATTGAAGATTACAATCTGATTACAACAATAAACACTAAAGCACTCGAGTTACAAACGGTCTATGGTAGAGTATCGGCATAGTCGAACCAAAAAGTTCCTTTTCTGGAAACATTGGGCTGTTATTTAGAGGTGTAGGCTGAAAATATCTGGCACAAATCTCGGAATACCTCTTCTCACACGTGGGTGGGCCCACTTGATCGATCCGAGGTTATTTGGGATCGATCCCTGATAGATCCCTATCACATTCGTATCGATCAATACTTGCTACATTTGGGCTAAGATCGATCATTAACATTCTTGAGGTAATACGCAAGCTCTTGTGAAAATTTGGTGGCATTTGGACTTGTAGATTTTGAGTTATGATCGATCCAAGTTGGGATTTTCAACTGGTTGGTGTTTTTGTATCGATCTCATTCGTAATGTTCAACTTCGAATCGATATTAGTTATCGATCAGCTGCACTTCAATGACATGGAGCTATAATCTAAGAGCGATCCACTTTTCATGTCGAACGATCATTTCCCCTCCTAGGCCGTATCGCTCCTATTTAACTTCATTCATATCTATCAACTCGTGGTCGCTTCGTATTGATAGCTTCCATTCTAATTCATATTGATGCTTGCTAATCCCTTCGTATCGATGATCAAAGAACCTCTTCATATCGATGCTTATTGGATCATTTTGTGTCGATCGTTTGCTGATAGATACGAAGTATATGGGCAGAGGAATCGATACGAAAGGCATTGAGGGATTGTAAAATAAACTTTGTTCGACGTTTTCACTTGAAGAATACGTAGGAAATGGAAGTTGATGGATACGAAATATGGCTTCCTTCATGGATACGAGTGAGGCTAATTCTGATGGATACGGAGGAGGTTGGCCTATGATGGATATGGACACGATGGGTCCGAATGAGGTTGACTTCCTTGATTTTGATCGTTCCATATCTTGAGTAACTTCGATTGACCCAAAATTTGGAACTTTGGTTTTCATAGATTTGCTTATTGTGCCATATCAATTGTATTTCGATACAAGCATAGACCAAATTAGCTGGCATCTATAGTAAACCCGTGTAAAACCATTCATCGGGATGGACTGACTTTGGTTTCTAGTCAAGTCCTTGGTGTCACGGCCTTGCCAAAAGATGTGATAACATTTTCCCTCAAAGTACGTCTCATGAGGACATGACGTGCTTTGAAAAGCTGCAACTCATTCCGAGAAGTCCTGCCCGATTCGCTTAATAGTTGTCGTCTTTTCGTTAAAAGATGTAACCTTCGATTGATTTCCTGATATATAAATGCTGAGTTGTTGACTGTCAATGTTCATATAGCATTTTGTTGTAACTGAGTGTCGAGTGCTAGTAACTTGTCATTCATTATTGTGATTGTCATCGGGTGAGCAATTAATTCCTTTCAATTTTGAAAATTGAATATTAGTCACTCATACATGCACGTATGTTAACGCGGCTCCTGTTCACGTTTGCACGTTCACGGGTCATTATCATTATTTGGATCAAGTTTCATATCGATCCTCTCGTGGATCGATGTGAAATTTGAGTTGTAACAATGTTTAGTGGTTGTTTTAGTGTATCCCTTCGTAACGATCCTCTCCTGGATTGATTTGAGAAGTTGGGATAGGAATTTCGCATCGATGGCTATCAATACGAAATTTTCACTTCGTATCAATGAATCATTGATGGATTATAATAGTTTAAAGAATAGTCTAAACAAGTCTTTGCTACATATTTCGTATCAATGAGAGCTGGTGGATACAGACATCTATTGTTTCAGATCGATGTTAGTTGGATATGAATAAGCTTCTTCATATCGATAATGTGGAATATACTTCTACCGTTATTAGCACTAGGATATGGATCGTTTCCTTTCCATGGTTTCGCACCCACATAAATATAATGTGGACTTAGAAAATAATTCATCTATCTTCATTTCTATAGACTGTATTCGTGTTGATCGAAAGATTGAGAAAAGGAAACTTCACTCCCCCTTCGAAACAATCAACCTTTAATCCTTTGAATTGATTGCTTAAATTAGGTAATTTACTGAAATAATCCATTCTAGAATAATGAGACTCGAGATTGAAGCCAACTCGTCCATAATCATGGCCAATTCAAATGATGATGAGGCTGAAATTGGGTTGGAGTATAGTTGAAAAAGGGGTGAATGGCGTTCAGGCCTATTGGCAAAGAAGGAGTGTAGAGGGATACAAAGGAGTCAAACATATCGATTGTGGATGGTAAGATAGGTCTGTATCGATCTAAAGGCAATGGGGCTTCGTATTGATGGAGTGAGTGGTTTCGTATCGATCGGTGATGGGAGTCCGTATCGATTCGGGGTGATCGATAGGAAGACTTGAGCTTGGCGATTACAAAGATGCCACTGATGGTCGATATGAAGTGGACATTTAAGATCGATGCCAACTAAGTCTTTGATGATCGATACGAAGTGTGGTGTTCTGATGTAGTGGAAATACGAAAAATAGATGAAATGGTGAAAGTAGCAATCGATGGGGTGGAAAATACTGAAAGGCCCAAATCCGTTGATCCAAGGATACCGAATTCTAGCGAATCTTTGACACGTTGATCGCGCACGATACCGTGAAGAAAGATCTACAATTCTTTGAGCGGTGATCAAGCGCAATTGAGGCCACGAATTGGCTTCAACAATCGTTGATTCGAGCGCACTCGAATACCGAAAGTGGAGATAGGAGATCACACTCAACTACCAATTTAACGGAAGCACAAAGCTTACAAAACAAAAGTTCTATTTAAAATCAGCAACCATTACAATGACACAACACGCCTATTTATAGGCTACAACTCAACGCAACAACACAGTTCCCCGACCCAACATAAGTCGCTATGCGACCTACGACCTAAACAAGGTCGTTAGCGACCTAACATATTACAACAATACACAACAGTTCAATACAGTAGGCCGTGACCTACGACTTACATACAAGCGACTTACCCAGTACAACACACAACATATATACAACACAACGACTTACAACCTAAGTACAAGCGATCAAATAACAACACTGCTTTATGAAAGCGACTTAGGCTTCAGCGACCTAAGGATCTTCATGCGACCTTGTATCTGGAGCGACCTAAGAAGTTAGTTTCTGATCAAACTTTATGCGACTTAAGAGGTCTGAGCGACCAAACTTAGGTCGTAGCTCACCAAGTTCTTCACTCGAAAGGTCGGAGCGACCTAAGGAATCACCAATCCAAGAATATGCGGCATATCCTGAGCGACCTATCCCCGAGCGACCTAATTCTTCACGCAAGTCAACTTCAATAGGTCTTTGGTCATGACTCGTTAGGTCGTTTGGACGAGCTACCAACGTACTAGGTCACGAACTCCTTGTTCCTTCCTTATTTTTTTCTCGGTCGGGTCGCAATTCCATATCCCGTGACTCGCTAGGTCGTGTGCAACCTTCACTAGGTCGTATGCGACCTAAGGCTCCTTCCCTTGAACAAATCGAGTTCATTGACTTCGTAGATTGCACTGCTTCGTCATTAGGTTGGGCTGCATCATCCTCCCCTGGTTGGAAAAAATTCGTCCTCGAATTTAAAATTCTTCCCTATTGGCTTGTTCATCTCCATAATAAGGTATAAGATGTTTAACATTAAACACGTCAGAAGTGTATACACCCTTCGGCAGCTTCAATCTATAAGCGTTCTCATTGATCCGTTTTACAATTTTATAGGACTAATCTTTCGAGCCTTAAGTTTATTGTATGCTCCCACTGGAAAACGATCCTTCGTTAGTACAACATATACTAGATCTCCTTCATTAAATTCAACACTTCTTCGCTTCAGATCCGCGGATTGTTTATACTTCTCGTTCGAATTCTCCAATCGTTCCTGAACGATTTTATGGCATTCTGTCAACCCATCAACGAAATCAGCAACCCGCTTAACTGTCCCCTTCGGTTGTGGCACTATCGTCAAATCCAACGGCCCCTTTGACAAGCTTGAATATACAATCTGAAATGGACTGAAATCTGTACTACGGTTCATTGCATGACTATGAGCAAACTCCGCTTGACATAACTTCACATCCCAGCTCTTCAGATTGTCCTTTACAAGACACCGTAATAAATTCCCCAACGATCTATTCACCACCTCTGTTTTTCCATCAGTTTGCGGATGATAAGTGCTACTAAAATTCAGCTTCGTTCCCACCATCTTCCACAAACTTAGCTAAAAATGACTCAGAAATCTGGTATCCCTGTCTGAAACTATAGATTCTGGTAAACCATGTAAACGATAGATCTCTTTGAAGAACAATTATTCCATATGAACTGCATCCGTCGTCTTCTTACAGGCAACAAAATGTACCATCTTCGAGAAATGGTCCACCACAACATAGATAGAGTCGTTTCCCCGTTTTGTCCTTGGTAAGCCCAACACAAAATCCATGCTTCCATCTACCCACAGTTTTGTAGGAACAGGTAAAGGCATATACAACCCCGCATTTGTAGCCGTTCCTTTCGAAACTTGACAAACCTGACATCTACGCACAAACTTTTCAACTTCCCGCCTCATCGATGGCCAATAGTAAGACTGAGAAATCAACTGTAATGTGCGATCCCGTCCAACATTTCCTTCCACATGTAGCTCCTTCTCTATCTTCATTCGCAAGCTACAATCTGGTACGCACAATCGATTCCCCTTGAATAAGAATCCTTCCACCAACACAAATTCATCAGTGCTCACATTCTTGACTTTCTCAACAAACTTCGTAAAGTAAGGATCTTCTTCAATCAATTCTGGCAATAGTTCAAACCCTGTTACTTCAACCTTCATTGTCGTCAACAAATGATTCCTCATGCTCAAAGCATCAGCTACACGATTCGTCACCCCTGATTTGTGTTTGACAACAAAAGTAAACTGCTGGAGATACGCGACCCATGAAGCGTGCCTAGCTGAAATCTTGTCCTGCCCTTGCAATTGTTTCAAAGCATCACGATCCGTGTAAAGAACAAACTCCTTTTGAAACAGATAATGTCTCCAGTGCTTCACGGCTTGCACAATAGCATAAAATTCTACATCATAAGTATTATATCACATCTTTGCCCCAGAAAGTTTCTCACTGAAATATGCAATTGGTCGTCCCTTCTGACTCAACACCCCTCCAATCCCAACTTTAGATGCATCAGTATGTAATTCAAATAACAACTGAAAATCCGGCAAAACTAGAACTGGTGCTATCGTCAAAAGTTCCTTCATCCGCTCAAAAGCAATTCCTGCTTCCTCTGGCCATGAAAATTGCTTCGCCTTCATACAATCAGTAACTGGTGCCATCACGCTACTAAAGTGTGGAATGAATCTTTGGTAGAATGATGCCAAACCATGAAAACTTCGGACTTCGATTATAGTTCTGTGTTGTGGCCAATTTCTAATGGCTTCAACTTTACTTTGATCCACCTGGATACCTTTCTCAGATACAACATACCCCAAAAATAGAACACTTCGAGTCATGAACACGCACTTCTTTATTGTTGCATAAAAATGCTCCTGACGAAGTATAATTAACACCTCTCGCAAGTGCTGAATATGCTCCTCTGTGCTCACACTATAAATCAAAATATCATCAAAATAAACCACCACAAACTTCCCAATGTACGGCCTGAAAATTTGGTCCATCGCCCTCATAAAGGTACTTGGTGCATTCGATAGACCAAACGACATAACCAGCCATTCATATAATCCCTCCCTCGTCTTGAACGCTATCTTCCATTCGTCCCCTTGTCTAAATCGAATCTGATGATAACCGCTCTTCAAGTCAATCTTTGAGAATACAACAGCCCCACTCAGTTGATCAATCAAATCATCAAATCTCGGCATAGGAAACCTGTATCTCACAGTGATTCTATTTAGAGCCCGACTGTCCGTACACATCCTCCACGAACCATCCTTCTTCGGCACCAATAAAGCTGGCACTGCACGTGCACTCAAACTCTCTTGAACACGCCCCTGTTGTAACAACTCCTCCACCTGCCTTCTCAGTTCCTCATGCTCCTTAGGACTCATCCTGTAATGTGGCCTGTGTGGTAATACTGCCTCTGGCACAAGATCAATCTGATGCTGAATATCCCTCAACGGTGGTAACTCCGTTGGTAACTCCTTAGGAAACACATCTCTCAATTCCTCCAATACTGGCTTTACTTCCTCTAGAACTTCAACAGATTCAGTAGCTTCATGTCCAATCAACAAAAATACCTCTGGACTCTCCTCTACTTCTTCAATAAACTCCTTCAAAGTCAACAAAGTCTTCAGCTCCTCAATATCTTCTGACTTGTTCTCTCCTTGCTGTCTCTTCTTCGGAATTAAAATGATCTTAGTACCTTCAAACATAAAACTGTAGCTATTGGTTCGACCATCATGCTGCACTGCTCGATCATACTGCCAAGGTCTTCCCAAAAGCAACTGACAAACATCCATCTCCACAACATCACACTAGATCTCGTCTTTATACTTCTTCCCAATAGAAAATGGAACATGTACTCGCCTGTCCACCTTCACCTCTACTCCTTTCCTCAACCACGCTAACTTGTAAGGATTTGGATGCTTCTCCGTCTTCAATTTCAACTTCCTCACAGCTTCGGTAGAAATGATATTGTCACAACTCCCTGCGTCAATCACAAATTTACACACCTTCCATAGAATAGTGCATGTCGACTGAAAGATGTTACTCCTCAACCAACTAGCTTCCTCTTCCTGCTTCGGTGTTAAACAAGACCTCATCATCATTAGATTACATACTTCATCTCCCGACGCGATATCCTGTTCATCCTCCTCAGCTGGACTAGAATAACCTTCACCAACATCCTCACCTTCCACTTCAGCAATCATAGTTCGCTTCTTTGGCTTTGGACATTCATTGCTCTTGTGACCCACTTCCTGGCAATTATAGCATTTGAAACTGTTGTTGACCTTTGCCTTCCCAACCTCCTACACAACTGGTCTACTGACAGCTTTAGAAACATTGGAACTCCCACTAGCACCCTTGCTCTGAGTATTGGAACTTGGAAACACACCACCCCCACGTCTTTCCTGCTTCTCCCAAGCCAACGCTTTCTGATGTGCTTCTGCAACAGATTTAGGATCAAACATGTTCACCATATCTTGAATCTGCATTCTCAACCCCCCAACAAACCTAGCAGTCAATTGTTCCTCTGTCTCCATAATGTCATTTCGAGCAATCAGTTGATAAAATTCGTCAGCATAATCATTAACAGTCTTCGTCCCCTGCCTCAGATTCTGCAATCTCTAATACATGAGTGATTGATAATTGTAAGGTAAGAATGTACCCTTTATCAGCTTCTTCATCTTCTCCCATGATTCAATCTTCGACTTCCCCATTCTCTCCCGTGTAAGTTTGGTTTGCTGCCACCATGCTAAAGCTCTCCCTCTCAACCTTGTAGCAACCAACTTAACTCTCCGATGCTCGGGAAATTCCTTAAAGTCAAAAATCTCTTCAACATTAGATAACCAATCCAGAAATTCTTCAGCTATCATTCCACCTTTGAATTCTGGAATTTCTTTCTTCATCCCCGACTCCCAACGTCGGTCATCTTCTACATCTCGAAATGAGTTTCGAACTTAGTCTCGATCTCGATAATGAATGCTAGCTCTATCACCCTCTTCATCAAAATCAAATGTACGTCTATATTGATCTCAACCATCAACATCCCTTCAATCACGCATGTCTCTTCGACTATGTCTCTCTTCATCACGATATGGCTCATCTTCAAACTCACGTGGAGTTCTTCTCTCTACATGTCTATATTCAGGGTGATCTCTTCTCGATGAAATTGGTGTTTCTCTTCTTTCTTTAAAAGATTGTGGTGACACCCTCCTCGCTTCCGTAACCGATGGTGAAACCCTGTTTCCTCCATGGTTCGAGATTGGCGACCTTCTCCTTTGATTCATATCTATCATCAATTTCTCCAACCTACCAATGCCTTCATCCAACTTCTCATTGAATTTATTACTAATGCGTTGTTCCATTTGTTCATCATCTTCTCTTTTGTACAAATCTTCAACATTTTGATGGCGATTAGCCCTTCTTGGCAGCATTATCAAATCTTCACAAATTCAAACACTTTACCCTCGGCCTTGAACTTCAAATCGAACTTCCCTATGCACGGCTACTTCACTTAGCTCGGATCGGCTTGATCAGGACCTAACTCTAGCTCGTTCTTAGCTCGGTTCAACACTTCAACAAATGATACCAAAGTGAAGCTTCAATTCTCTCCCAACTTGTTGCAACTTCTCGATGAACACGATGAACACAAAACTTCAAACTCCTTGGCTCCAAGATTCGGCTTAGCTATGATTGGCTAAGTCTAGCTCTGATACCAAATTGATGCAGGGAAATATGAAAAATAGATGAAACGGTGAAAGTAGCAATCGATGGAATGGAAAATACTGAAAGCCCCAAATCCGTTGATCCAAGGATACCGGATTCTAGCAAATCTTCGACACGTTGATCGCGCACGATACCGTGAAGAAAGATCTACAATTCTTTGAGCGTTGATCAAGCGCACTTGATTCCGCGAATTGGCTTCAACAACCGTTGATTCGAGCACACTCGAATACCGAATGTGGAGATAGGAGATCACACTCAACTACCAATTTAATGGAAGCACAAAGCTTACAAAACAAAAGTTTTATTCAAAATCAACAACCATAACAATGACACAACACGCCTATTTATAGGCTACAACTCAACGCAACAACACAGTTCCCCGACACAACATAAGTCGCTATGCGACCTACGACCTAAACAAGGTCGTTAGCGACCTAACATATTACAACAATACACATACGCGACCTATTTACAACACAACAGTTCAACACAGTAGGCTGCGACCTACGACTTACATACAAGCGACTTACCCAGTACAACACACAACATATATACAACACAACGACTTACGACCTAAGTACAAGCGATCAAATAACAACACTGCTTTATGAAAGCGACTTAGGCTTCAGCGACCTAAGGATCTTCACGCGACCTTGTATCTGGAGCGACCTAAGAAGTTAGTTTCTGATCAAACTTTATGCGACTTAAGAGGTCTGAGCGACCCAACTTAGGTCGTATCTCGCCAAGTTCTTCACTCGAAAGGTCGAAGCGACCTAAGGAACCACTAATCCAAGAATATGCGGCATATCCCGAGCGACCTATCCCCGAGCGACCTAATTCTTCACGCAAGTCAACTTCAATAGGTCGTTGGTTATGACTCGTTAGGTCGTTTGGACGAGCTACCAACATACTAGGTCGCGAACTCCTTGTACCTTCCTTATTTTGTTCTCGGTTAGGTCGCAATTCCATATCCCGTGACTCGTTAGGTCGTGTGCGACCTTCACTAGGTCGTATGCGACCTTCACTAGATCGTATGCGACCTAAGGCTTCTTCCCTTGAACAAATCGAGTTCATTGACTTCGTAGATTGCACTGCTTCGTCATTAGGTTGGGCTGCATCATGTTCCATGATCGATACGGAATATGCTTCTAGGGATCGATCCAAGTTTGAACCTCGATGGATACGAAACTTTGTGCATACTCAACCATTTGACTTCGAAGAGTTTCGACCTTGCATAATTGGGCTTAACCATTTCACTGCATATTTGACTGCCCTTCCAAGCTCGTCGATGGACAGTAACTTGAAAAATTAGATAAACTTTAACTTGGGTCTTTCTTTGAAGTCTTAATGGCGTGGTTGTGACGGTCATTGATGGCAGTCATTCTGGTTGAATTTCGAAGTCCTGTCGTTTGAACATCTCTCAAATTTTGTAGATCTTAAGTATTATGTAGCACTAGACAACACATTCACGCACTTCATACTGGGGTGAACACAGGTTTATTGTCGCCCAATGATGATTTTTACTAAGTTCAATAGCTAGGGAACCCAGAAGTTCACAATCATAGGATATTTAGAGTCCGCCTTTCCCCGTAATTGAAATGTCGGCTATCGCGGTGGAAGTTATTAGCTCTGCTCCAAACGAGCAACTAGGAGCAGTCTTCATCGCACACCCACAAGATTCAATCCGCTTTATTATTTCTAAAGGCATGCTTGGTAGGATTTGCCTAAGGCATAGGTTGTTGGTGAACGATGTCTTATTGCTGGGGCTAGAAGCAGAGCACACAACCCCTGGAGCAGTACTAAGCTTGTAATAGATTCATGTGTGTGGTCGAGACACTTCCTCCCTTCAATCGGTTTATCCGAGAAGTGTTACTTTTCTTTAGGATTTTCCCATCCTAGTTACACCTGAACGGGAAAGCCTTGTACAACAACCTGTTCATTATCTTTATGGAACACCTCTTCCGTCCTCCGACCGTGGAAGAAATCTGATAATTATTCAACATAAAAAGTCGGGAGGACAACCACTCCTTCACTTTCCTAGAAGCGGTTAGGAATTGTGAAGTTATGGCCCGAGCTTGGAGTTAGCTGAGTTAATTCAAAACCGAATGGCATTTCTTTCGGTGTCCACCGGGATTTATCAGAAGTGGCCAGTCAAACGTTAGTGCTTAACTTCTTTGTTGATTAACATGACGATATTAATTAATGTGGAGTCTAACATTTTGCTTCTTATACAGCTTCAATTCCGCGACCCGCAGGAGCTTGGTTTAAAGAAATAGTAAGGTTTCTTCAAGGGGTGCCCACCGTGCAAAGGGAAATCGTTGAAGTCCTCACAGATGAAAATCGGATTGTGGTAGGGCTAATTGATAGAGACCAGAGCATCGGACTTGTAGGACTTCTCAAGACGTCTCCAGTGATGCAAGTTAGAAGGAGAGCTCAGAATCATAATCGTTGGATGGAATAATGATGAGAGCATGCCCATTGTGGATGAGCCAGCAGCTACACCTTTGTACAGTCTTCGATCTTCAGAATTGAAAAGAAAAAGCAAGATTGTCGCTTACAAATCCACAAGACACAAAACAATCATGCTATCTCTACCCATTACAACAGGTGTAAGCGTGGAGAATTCTCCTTCACGAATGGAGGGTTCTTTTGAGGGACTGGCAGACATTCCCATTCCAGATGACTTGCCTTTTCACCAAGATACTAGACTAGAGGAACCTCAAAGCGCCTTAGATATAGGGGTGCCAACTCCTTCGAGTACAGCTGCTACAACCGGTTGGTTGGAGGGTTTTCACATAGATGTACACACTTCATGCCACCACACATCATATCATTACATGTTTTCTGGCTTCAAGGATAACTAATTCCAATTTTCTTTTCATTTCACAGACACAACGGTAAGGCAAGGCTCGATGCTTGGCAGTCTTCACTCTATGCGGCATTCTTCTAGTTCTTACTCCGAGTCTCACAGGAGCTAGTTTGACAGAGACTATGACCATCTCCATTCTAATCAGGTGCATGAGGGCCGAGAAAGGGAGAGAAAAAGGGATCATAGGCACCGCTCATGGCCAGCTCATGGTCCGCTCTCCACCACTTGTAATTCCTTCCAAACCTTCTGGTTCTGGTAAACAGCTATCAAAATCTTCATGTCAAGTACCGCCTCCTCAAACTTCAAGTCTCGGTGAAAAACGTTAGAGGATCGAGACTGAGACCCCCGTTACCATTGAACAAGCCATTACAGAACCCACGAGGGAAGGAGCGATTAGAATCGCTAAGTTGAAAAATGACTTCCCAAATGTCTGCTTCGACGGCTTCATATTTCTTCCACACTTGAAGTGAGTTCCCAATGAGATAGAGCAGACAACACATGACTACATATACGATGTTTATGGTCAACATCGAGAATGGATAAAGACTGTAGAGAAAGTATCGACGGTGGCCTTTGAGCGGGCGAAGACAATCAAGAAACTAAAAACCGATCCCTTTTAGAAGGACTGCATAGTCCAGGTGCATAATGATGAAAATAAGTCTTTGATAAATTCGAAAATGAAGGCTAATAAAAGAGCCGATGAGGCAACCCGAAAGATAGAAGAGATGAGGCGAACACATTTAGCCATGGCCGAGGAAATGGGGCACCAGACAACCACATTCATGGCTAAGAGAGATGCGGCACTAAAAGAGCTTGAGGAGCTAAAAGCCAAATTTTCTGAAGTCATCAAAGAAAAAGATGATGCTAATAGATATGCCTATGAGGTGTGCGAGCAGGCTATGGTACTCAAGGATGAGCGGATTGCAGTCAAGTTAAAGGTCCAAGTAACCGAGGCCAAAATTGAGACCAACATTAAAGCAGAGAAGACTAGGTTGGAAGGTGATATCGAAGACCTCCAGGTCACTTATAATGTCAATGTTTTGAAACATCGCAACCTAGGCTGGCTCGTTGACTACCTGCTGCATCTGTGCAATGGCTGGTGCCGCTTAGTAGAGGATGAGAAAGCAGACCTCGGCACTATATCTATCAATGACTTTGAGCTAGAGAACCAGATATTAATCGAAGATGAGAGAAAAGTTCTTCATGATGCCACCGTTAATTTTAAAAAGGAGAAACTGGCCACTAAATATCCGGATGACGGAAAGGAGTCTGGAGTTGAGCATTATAAAGGAAGCTTTGAAATGCCTACAGCGACTCAACCCGAGTTTACTTCTACACTTAACCCTCCAACCCTTCCGGCGTATGACCTAGATAGGCCGCACATTTCCCCGGTTCATGAACATGTTTCTAAAGGGCACCGACTCAACGTGCGAGTCAATCCGAGGAAGGTACTTCTGGAGGCTGAAGCGTTGTTGAAAGATAACTCTAACACCTTCTCATTTCTTTATTCAGTTATAGATGTTGCATCAGCTGTTCCTCCTGCAACCTAAGAATTGCATCACGAGCAAGAGGCCATTATGACAGAGGGGATGACCACAACGGCGGCCACATCAACCAGGGAAGTTCAAGAGAGTAAATTCATTTTTGACGAACAAACACAACACCAGAACTATAGTTTTGTAACGGTCATAACTGTTGGTAATCAAATTCCCAACGGTTATAAGTTATAACCGTTGATAGCAGGTACGTTATAATTTTTTTACGTATTTTATAACGGCTATAACCATTGGGAATTTTGGTCATTCCCAATGGTTATAACTGTTGGGAATTTTGGAACTTCCCTACGGTTATAACCGTTGGGAATGACCAAAATTCCCAACGGTTATAACCTTTGGGAATCTTGGTAATCCCTAACGGTTATAACTGTTGGGAATTACTTCACATTCCTATGGTTATAACCATTGGGAATATTTTAATTTCCAACGGTTATAAGCCTTAGGAATTCCTTGTATAAGTAAATAGAAAAATTACCAACACTTATAAGTGTTACAAATTTGGTATAGCAGAACCATGTCTTATTCAGCATCTAATAGTATTTCATTCAACCATATCCCATTATGGATCTTATAGTATAATCACATACTATTTCATTCAACTATGCAAATTCAAATTTATAGCAATAACAAACATGAAACTAAATTTCAAAACAAAAATATCATCAAGTTGTAAAGAAAATCAAAGATACCAATTAGTTCATATCAAATTCTACAAAATTCATTGCGAATACTTCAAATTTCATTACTACAAAATATTTTGAAGCTTACAAACCAAGAATGCAGCACTCCGACCAAACTACAACACCACCATCAACCAACTCTGTATCCTACGCTTCTGTCCCAAGCTACTAACAGCCTTCTTGCAGTGTTCTACTCTCTTCTTCCAAAGCTTTGTATCCTGCATGAACATTTCTCCATCCACTCCATCTACACTCCCACGACTGATTCTTGGAGGCACTGCAATCAACTTTAAAAAATTGCAGTGAACAATCAGCTTTAAAAAATTGTACTTAGAAGAATATTAAGGATCTAATTAACCATAAAATATGTAGGGTAATTAATTCTAAATATACTAAGAAATAGGATCCTTCATAAATTCAAAAAATAAATTAGTATAACATGTTAAGTTGAATTCCATGATTAGTATTGTAATTGGATCTTTCATATAATAGAATGTAATAAATAATAGTAAGATACTTCAAAAACATACTCTGTAAATCTTAAATTCTCCGCATTTTAAATTTATTAAGATACTTTAATGCACATTTTTTCCACAAATAATAATATACATAAATAAGACTACAAAAATAAGCATGATGCAGAAATTTTTGAATACTTATATATACTCAAATATTTACAAATTTATTTCAAAGTTATGTAAATTAGAACTTACTGTCTGGTCCGGCAAGATGTGAAATTGCAGTAACAAAATATTTGTGTAGTTGTCGAGTCCATTTCAATATGATCTTAGCATCAGCTGACCGAACCAATTCATTCTGATTATTAGGCATTTCCTGTAAAATAGATTTCAAGTAACAATATACATAATCTTTCTCTTACCCTTTATACAATTCAAGTAACACTCGAAAGAAATAACACTTTCCATAGAATCCATGATCTTATATATATAATTAGTTCATTTCTTTTTGAAATCCATCAACGTATTCAACCTACATCCCTATTAACCATACCACATTAGAAGAATATATTGCTATGGATTCATCAAAAGTAACATCAGCTCTTCCAAATTAGGCAACCTATGTAGATTTTGTACCAATATCGATGTGCACAAAAGAGAATCACCTGATGAACTCGCAATCCAGCTTCTAGGAATTTTAAAACTATGTACTACATATCTAAAACTCTTCTTAACAAAACCTGAAGTTTAATTTGTTGAAATTATGCATATAGTAAAAAGTTACAAATACTCGAAACTACAGATTTGTTATAGACATATGAATCCGAAATTCACATGTTGTCTAACACTTACATATTTGAAATTATAAAGCATTGAGTTCATTTAAATTATATAAGTTCAGAACTATATATTATAAACACCTTCCAAGATTTTATATACCTATAGGCTAATAAATGTCAGACTCGATTTTTCATAAGAAACCTTATTTATATGCCTAGAACTAACATGTATTTGAAACTTCACATTTCTTAAACATAAAACCATGCACTCTTTTTCAAGAAAGACATTCAATACAAAAAATAACTTAGCTAACTTATGTAGGCAAAAAAATTTAGTACATAATAGAAAACTAGTTTACTGGGATATTATTAAGAAAACGAATTAATGCAATCAATCAATTAGCTAGCTTGCAGATAACAGACATAATAAGATATGTTTTATTAACATATTAAGAATAAAGATTTTGCAAGTGTGACACTTGTTCAGCTCCAACCTACTTATGACTAATTGGAGAATACGAAAATTTCAAAGATACTACATGTCGTGCTAGCCCTCACATAAAAGATGAACCACGAAAGAAAATATAGTAAAAAGTTATGTCCTTTCCATGTGGGACAACTGAAAAAAGGAATAGCAGCACATCTAATGTAAATTGAAGGATGCCTATAAAAATAATAGTCTCTAAACATATAACAACAAATTTTTCCCATTACAATGATGTCTACACTAATTAGTTGTTGACTAACATTGTACTGAGTGAGCCATCAGTTTCATCATCTCTTTCTCCTTCATTGTACTGAATAACCAGTTTAAGATAATGGAAATGTTTGACTGTTGTAACATCTAATCACATACTGACATGCCTTCAATTAGTGAACTAATGAATGGCAATCATATAAGGACCGCGGTTATCAAGTGGTGGTAGTTTTCTTTTTATACCAGCACAAAACAAATGGACAATTGCTTTATTCCCAGCCCCGCATTTAAATTAGAGCACTTCTTTAATCAAATTTACTATTTTTTGGGTTTAATGTGTGATTCGTAATTGTTTTGTTAAATAAAAATGGATCCCCAAAAAAAATCACTGCAACGAAAAATATGTTACCACTATATATTGAAAAATGAGTTGCATGAGAAAGAGAAGAGTACTTGATTTAAGAGGCTGCTATTAAATTGAAATAATAATCCTCAACAAAACTAGAAAAATAATTATTGACTTTCAGGTACTTTTTATACTAGTTGCAGCAACTTGTACAGACAATGAACATTTGACTTCCTCAAAGTTTAAATATGATTGGATATAAAAGCTATGAGCATATATAAATATATATCATTTTAAATGATTTGAAATGGAATCCGACATTTAGTTCGTAAATTTCTATAAATTAAAATAAGAAATTAAATGCTAAGTTATAAATGAAATATACAAGAATGTTGAGACTTGTAACCTGAAAATCAAAAGAATATAAAAATTTGAAAGATAGGATTATTGAACATTTTTGCCAATTAAAATAAATAAGATAAACTCGTGTAACTTTCAATTTCATTCTTAATAAAATATATATAACTTACCAACATAGTAAAAATTGTAATGTTGTTTATGAATAGTTAATGGAATATTATACAAGAGAAACCATTAGTGCCAATAATTTTTTCTACGTTTAAATATGATTATCAACATGATGTTAATTTGGTTAAATGCAGGTCTATTCTTTACGAGGATAATTTGCAACAATCATTGATGTTATGATCAGTAAACACAAAATTCCATACATGTCGTACCTTAACCCATTTGTGAATTATTGACCATGACGAGTTATTTGTTTTCCCACATTGAGCCAAGATTACTATATCACAAAATATTCATTCATGACTTTATTATATCCTTGCATACCTACAAAACATTTGAAAATAAGATAAAGGGTACAAAAATTGTCAACTTGTTCTCAATTACTTATGAAAAAGTGCTAGTTCTCCATTTCTCTCATTACTTATGTGTGCTAAAAACAAATGAACTTAGATGTTACGGGTGCATGAATGTATCAAAAGATATCGAAATTGGAAACTAATCCAAAACTTATACTTGTATGTGTGCACACACAATTATTTATCGTATAATTAGAACCAATGAAATTTGTTCACTTATAAAGTTACTTTCATAACATTTCATAAAGCTTTAGATAATGCACATAAACACGCAAATGAAAACAGGGGTGCAACAAATGTTGCGACCCAAAGAAGCACAAGTAAATGCTCATTTTCATACATCATTTTAAATTAGAATTTATAAACTTTGTTGTTTTCTTATTTTCTCCTTCTCTTTATTTAATCGGCTATCAAATTCATGCTATATTTTATACTGGTAGTAGTATGGCTCTCATTAGGTACATGTTGTACATTCTCATTTGCATTGCTCACACCGTTCCAATTTGCCACCAAATTTGCACGTAACGTCTGATAGTAATCACGAAAATCATTGACAAAAGCAGAAATATACTGTCAAGAAATAGAAAATATGTGATTTGAGCTAAAAACTGACTCGTGAAATCAACTTACGATGAATCATGACCATTTCGATGATGATAAAATAACTGAAATACCATTAATATCCTCAAACTTAGCAAAAATATTAAAACTTAGCTATTTCTCAGTAGATGTTTATAGATATAATAGCCAGACCAAGTTCATCAAGACTAATGATACTTTAACAATCAAATTTGTTTTTAAAGCTAATGCAAGCACTCACCAAGTCATATTATTTTATATATAGACCAATATTTTATATTGTGGCAATAAAACTTTTGGAAAATACTTTACTATACATATCAAGCACCATGATTTGTTTAATTCAGAAATATAATGAGAATACAGATAGGAGTGTACCTTTCTAAAAAGGTAAAAAAAAGTGTTAATGAAGTTGCGTGTTGAGAAAATAGAGCAAATTTTATCCCATTTTCTACTTTTGATGCTCTTAGTAGAGACAATGTACCAATAGAGATTTTTATCAAAATGTCAGACTCAAACAGAGTGGCAATGTTTTCCTATAGCAACAAGCTACTAAGAGTTGTCCACATTGCTTAACGTCATACAAACCCGTTTCCCATGAAAGAATATACTTCATATCCCAAAAGCACATTTAGTCCTATGACTCTATAGTGTATAATATATATTGTATACTACAAAGAATTTCGATGTGGAAAGGTATAAACAAAATCACTATAACGCATTATGCATGGACCTTTAAATTGGTCTTCAAATAAGAGTTTATTGCAGTGAAATATTAAATCCAGCGGACTTGAATTATATTCTAAGGAAAACAATTGGTTTTAAGCAAACATCCTGCAAATCTTCGAATAATAATTTTGGGTATAAAGCAATTTATCAACA
The DNA here is from genome assembly GCA_030765085.1 of Allium cepa. Taxonomy (NCBI): domain Eukaryota; kingdom Viridiplantae; phylum Streptophyta; class Magnoliopsida; order Asparagales; family Amaryllidaceae; genus Allium; species Allium cepa. The sequence goes on from CM060945.1 coordinate 511,041,673, forward strand.
CACATATAACATGCACCGAACTATGGTTTTAAATACATGACATTGAACATTGAATAATTAACAAATACACACAAAATATAATGACAATTCATACACCAAAAGTATACAAATTTATCTTCAGCTTGAACTGTGCATCATAAAATCCTATAACTCATGTTAGGACTAACTGTTTAGGAAGAGACAATCATTACAAATAAGAAATGAAATAGTTCAACTGTTAATTAAATAATTTATACAGAATTAAACTTATAATTTAAGAAGCCAGAAATATTATATTGGAAGAAACATGTCTTTTATACTGTGCTAATTAATAACAGAAGTGCAGTCAAGAAAAAAAATTAATCAATGTATAAAAGAATAGTACCTACATGAGTTGTTATTCATTATTCACGAGATATAATGACTCCAATAGTTTGTACATCTAGAGATCAAGCACTTCAATTTTAGTTAAACTGTTTTTGGGGGCTGACTACAATATTATTTACGACTCCTTGCCTATCTCTATTACTCTTGACCAAATCCCTTATAATTTGAATGGACTCGCTGTATCCCCAACCAATAATTCTACTCTTTATTGTCATGTTTGAGATCATCGTTTTCAAATGAAAATTCAAGGTTTCAGTTTTAATTGAAACACATCCCCTCCTTAAAAATTGAACTCATTAATCACTTACACATGAAATCCAAAACAAAGATTATCTTGATTTACAAAATGTAATTCTGCTAGCTTTTGGATTTATCATTTAATTTATCATAATCACTGATAATCTACCGAGTACCACCCTTTCTCTCCCATTTACAAAATCATAGTAATCACAATCAACACAAAAACCAAAATAAAGCATTTAAAATTTACACTACAATACCTAATATGAACAAATTTACCTGAAATTTAGGGGATCGATTCTGCTAAATAAAGAAGAGCTTCTATTGGGACTGAGAAATTGTAAAAAATCCATCTAAAATGAATGAGTTTGATTATAATTGCGTTCTACAAGGAAATTGACAAAGGACTTTAAAATTTGTGTTGCAAAGCATGAATCCCATGAAAGCTGCATTTGAGAGACATTTAGACAATTAGAAGCAAATTTGTTTCGAGGTTGCTGTTTACTTGAAACAATTTCGAGTAAAAGAACGGGCATAGAGAAGAAAAATTGGTCCCTTCGTAAAATCCTCCGCAACTTATGTCTCCATGCGCCAGTTTTCGATGTGAAGTGCTAGAAGTTTGTAATTACATCCCCGTTCAAAAGGCGAAGTATTGAACTCATAAGTTCCAAGAAATATTGACATTTTATTTTTAATATCCCTAAATAACTTGCGAATGGAAACTAACTTTGCTTTCGGATCAAGAAGAATGTGTTTTCAATCAATACGATGTCCTTTAATCCAACCATGGGGTCCATTAACACGATATCCATAAAAAACACTAGAATCGGGTATACCCTAGGTATTAAAATGAAATGCACAATAGTGTAACAGAATTGGATAAAGGAAATGCATTATAGTTTACAAGAAAGCAACTGCTTTATATCTGTAATGGTAAACTGAAAGCTAAACAAAAGAAAATAACCCATGTCCAGTGTAATTAATAAAGCTTCATTCAATTCTAATTAGCCAATCACAAAAGGAGTGATTAATATAGATAGAACTTAATGAAACCATGCCAGCATCCAACATATAGAGCATAACTAGTACTGCCAATAATTAATTATGGATGATCGGGTTCAACCAATTAAAAGAATGGATATTTCCATTTGTGTCAGATGATCTCACATAGATTCACGAAATTAAATTTTGCTTTTTTGCATCAAAATTTACGCAAATTAATTAATTTAAATGTAGATTCTAATTGGCATACGTAAACAGTGCGAACTCTATTCTATGATGTCGGCCAATAGTTTGGGTTAAGTGAATAAATAATACGTGCATATTTTGGCTTTCGTATTATATTCCATTTTGCATTATACCATGAAATTGCACGGCGATTTTGTAAAGCCTCCAGTAGAAAGTTGTCTAATTTCACATGGGTTGAAAGTGCTATTTGCCATGCACTAATTTTTGCACATGCAAATGAATTCTAACGTATCATAACCCCTCAAAAACTATGAGATCCATATCAGATTCATTCTGCTTCAAATAATAACTTGGCATGTGTAAATGCAATCGCTATTTTCGTAGATGTGGGCCTAAAATATAAATTGTTTTCGATGCATTCTCACTGTTATACTCAATAATTAGGAGTAATAAGGATGAGCCGCATGATGACACGATTGAAATTGATTTGGATCCCCAACAAAATAAAACCGGAGATATATGGCATGTCTATGTAGAGGTAAGATCTGGAGTATAACAGTGGATATTTTAATTAGCTATTGTCACATGTTAGATGGTTAATATAGAAAAGTTTCTTGCATAATCAGTTGTTGATTGGTCGGAATCATCATGGCCATTGGAGGCCATTGAAATGAGAAGGATAAATTGGTCGAACATCAAGGTGAATTGCAGAAATTGGTAGGAATTATAACATGATATTAAAAAGAAAAGTGATGATTTAAAAAGACGTAGTTGGAAGTTTAAATAGGTGAAGAGTATGACAAAAAAATTAATCTACAATAAAATGTGCACGACATCTCAAGCTTTCTCAGCGTCAAATTAATTCTCTTTTTTTTGGCATATTCTTCACCTATTTAAACTTCCTACTATCTCTTTTTAAATCATCACTTTTCCTTTTAATATCATTTTATCATTCCTACCATTTTCTGCAATTCACCTTGATGTTTGACCTATTTATCCTTCTCATTTCAATGGCCTCCAATGGCCATGATGATTCCGACCAATCAACAACTGACCATGCAAGAAACTTTTCTGTATTAACCATAACATGTGACAATATTTAATTAAGATATCCACCGTTATACACCAAATCTTAACTCTACATTGACATGCCATATATCTCCAGTTTTATTTTGTTGGGGACCCAAATCAATTTCAATCATGTCATCATGTGGCTCATCCTTGTTACTCCTAATTATTTAGTATAACAGTGAGAATGCGTCGAAAACAATCTATATTTTAGGCCCACGTCAATGAAAATAGCGACTGCATTTTCATGTGCCAAGCTATTATTTGAAACAGAATGAATCTGATATGGATCTCATAGTTTTTGATGGGTTATGATACATTAGAATTCATTTGCATGTGCAAAAATTAGTGCATGGAAAATAGCACTTTCAATCCATGTGAAATTAGACAGCTTTGTCCTGGAGGCTTTACAAAATTGCTGTGTAATTTCATGGTACAATGCAAAATGGAATATAATACGAAAGCCAAAATGTGCAAGTATTATTTATTCACTTAACATAAACTATTGGCCAACATCTAGAATAGAGTTCACATTATTTACGTATGCCAATTACAATCTACATTTAAATACACACACACACACACGCATATACACACACACACACACACACACACACACACACACACACATATATATATATATATTGTAAAAGAGGCCTATAAATTTATTGTTGATAATCTGAGGTTTACAATAGACACTCAATTTCAATGTTATTATTTACCATGATTAATACTTGATGTTGACTTGAGTTATTTGGACCAACAAAACATATCTTGAATGTTTGAATTGCAAATAGTGAACATCAAACTAAGATTGCGATAATTTGTTTCTGTTTATATGCAGTTGAGACTGGATATATGAACCGATACTACATGTTTAGTTTGCATGGTAAATATTGGAGGTTGATGAAGATAAGTATATTTGTAGCTCGTTTCAATAGACCTAGAACTTGACAATTCTGCATTATTTTGAAAAGGAAATAATTATAAATGCTGGCATGATGCAGTCATTGCAGTGCGCACCTAACAAGAAATTATTAACATACTTTTCCAGCTATGAATTTTATTTTTTCCAGCTATGAATTTTATTTTTTCCAGCCCTTTATTGACTTACATGCTACTGAAAAAATCAGTACATCTTACAACAACACTATCTACAGATCTGATGATCAACGAAGATAAATCGACTAAAAATGTGTTCTTGACGGGTTTCCTAGTCTAAAATTCATTTTCAAATCACTGAGGTACAAAAAATGCAAGTTATATATCCTTCAAAAAATTTAATTCAATATAACACAACAAAAATAAATAAAAGAAGTATCAATATTATTTATTTGTTTCTGATCCATGGGGATTTAATAGTTCAATCTAACATGTCTGGATGAATTTTGGTTTGATAATTAAGAAATATGTGAATGTTATTGTGTTACCTATACAAAAGGAAAAGAATGACCTGGATCTTAGTTGTAATAGGATATTCATCCATATCAATGTAATTCTTATTAGTGGAAGCCATCATCAGCAGACAAACTCTGGTTCCATTCACTATGTAGAATTACTGTTCAGTTTAACCCTGTAGCAAAGCACAAATCAATAGGGACAAAATAAGTTAAAGCTAAAATTATAGTAAATACCAAATTTAAAATTAAAAATTAGGTTGCAATCAATTACCAATAAAGAACTCAAGCCCTAATCTTCTTTTGCCTTTGTCAAATCGGTTGAAAATAAATAACAGAGGCGGTGGCAGAATGACGGAGGCGATAGCAGAAGGAGGTGGCAGAACGACGAAGGTGGTAGCAGAAGGCAGTGGCAGAACAGCGGAGGCAGTGGTACATCGGCGGAGTTGGTAGTAAAACAATTGAAGAGGAAATAACCTTAAAACGAAAGAAGTAATAAAATAAAAGATGAGAAGTTAACCATTGTTAATCGTGAAAAGTGGGATGAATAATAGTAGAAGATAAAATTACAATCCTACCTATATTACTTTTAACGATTTACGAAATTACCAGAATTGGTAATGGTAATAATCATGACAAATTTTTGTCACGGAAATATCTGTAAAGAATTTGTCACGGTTATTACCATTACAAATTTAAAGCGGAAAAGTGTTTCAAAATAGGTTATTTGGTGTAGTGAAATGATGGAAGAACTCCTAGGTCAACAGAGTAATCTACTTACCGACTTGCCTATGATCATGGGTGAAAGTGTGTTTACGGTTAGCTCTTTGGGCCCAACTAGAAGCATTCTCGTGGATGCCCAAGCAGTTCAGGGGGAGGAGATAATGGCAGAGATCAATGCTAAAATGGAAAGAGCCGCGCAGGCAAGTAATATTCGAGGAGGAATGGTGGGTCCTGGTCCGATCCACATGCGTATGACTTCTACTGGTGACATAATCGTTGACAGTGGCATGCTTCCCTCGTCCTCTAACATTGAAAGCAGCAAGGTTCCTCTGGCTCTGAACTTTGAGAGTATCCTGATCCCCGTGAGTTCGAAGGAAGAGATCATCGTAATTCCCCCGATCGAACATCAACCAGCACAAGGAGGTTGGGAGGCAAAGGCTCGAAAAGATAGCCAAGCGGTAGTCCCGGTGGATCAACACCAAGTAATAAGAAGAAGAAGCAAAAGGATTATACATGCCCTTTTGCTCCCTTTTTGGTAGATCGATAGGAATTTCATAAAGTGTTTCCTTTTGCTTTATGTAGCCGTGTATAGATGTAGGTTCGGCCCCAGCCTAGAGGAATTCTTGAAATAATCTTTGTACTTATCCTTTTCTTTCGAAGATTAGTTGAAATGAATTTATTTTTTTCAGCATAACTCTGTGTTTATTTGCTTAAGTGTTTAATAGCTCGAATTTCCATTCAATGTACTTGTAAGGCTTTAGTCTCTGAATCGGTCTTTAGTTTGGTTGTTAAGTCCCGAAGTCATGACTTCGGGTCATAACCAAACATTAATTCGAGTCCTATTGTTGTACTTTTTTGATCAGTAGATGGTACTTGAGTTTTTCCCCCTCTCTTAGGGATGAATCAAATTAGTCGATCGATGGTCACTTTCCGCCTTCAATAAACTGTAGTTACTTAGTCGGAATAAAGTTGAAGCGAGATGAGTTTGAGCGGTCAATCACACTCGTTCGTCGGAAAGAACTTGCATCTGCACTTTAGGAATTGGGCTCGAGTGCTGGCAGTTGTTTATGCCTTCTCATCATTTAGAATCATGTCCACGCTCTTGTGACATAGGATAATTCATAGGTGGTCAATCACACCCATTTAGTACTTGGAGTAATATCCATGCTACAGGGATAAGATTTGTTTTATTGGTGGTTATTCATGCCCATTTAATGCTTTATACTCTAGTTCGCGCTTTGAGAATCTGGATTTGGTTGATGGGCTATTAGTCACACCCATTTAGTATTTAGAATTAGGTCTGCGTTCCGGGGACATAAGTTGTTTTACGGGCGGTCAGTCACACCCGTTTAATGTTATATTCTAATCTGCTCTCTCGGGATCGGAGTTAGTTAATGCTTATACTCTATTTTGCACTTCGGGAGTTTAGTGATGGTTAATGTTTATACTCCGATTCGCACTACGAGAATCATAAATTGGTTGATGTTTATACTCAAGTTCGCACTCAAGGAATCTGGAGTTAGTTGATGGGTGGTCAGTCACACCCATTTTGATGTTTACACTCAAGTCCACGCTCTCGGGAATAGAGTGAATTGGTGGGTGGTCAGTCAGACTGGATTGTGGTTATACTCCAATTCGCCCTTTGAGAATTTGGAATTGGCCATCAGATGATCAGTCACATCTATTTAGGCATTTGAATCTCATTTACATTCTACGAACAGGAAGTTGATTAAGGATGTGGACTGTTGGATCACATCCACCTTGATTTGACAAGCGAAGTGGTAGATGGATTGGTCCATCCTTCTCGAGCTTGGATTTGGAATTTGCACTCCAGCCAATACTACGGGGGCTGGAATTTAGTAGAGGATTGTCGTGTTTCAATCCTTTTTGATTTAAGTATATCGGTTCCTAAGCTCGGGATTCCCTTAGCATGTGATCGATCGGATCACGATCACTCCCCTTTTGAACGAGTCCCACCGGGAGACAAAACTTAGCCCTTTGTGTATCATGATAATCGCATGACGCATTTCAGGAATCACCATTATGGCATGACGAGTTTGCATTTTATTGCTGAATTTAGAAAGTGCGGCATAGTTAATTCCCTTATTACAAGTTCAAATTTTGAAATGCACAAAAAAAATTCAAATGAAAAGCAGACTAAATGAATAAACAAAGCCTGCTATGTGTGAAAGTGTGTGTTATGGATCATGCAGTATGGAAATATACTAAATATGTATGAGATGAAAATAAAGATAGTAGATAGTATAGTAAATAAAAGTGAGCAAACCAAGATTTTTATACTAGTTTGAACTTTCCATTCTACGTCCAGTCCTAGATTCCTTCTGGAATGTAACTAATCAATAACCTACACTTAACTCGGAGGAATATGTATCTAACAAACTCCTGAGCAGCTGAACAGGATGCCTCGGCAACTGAAGAGGACTTCACAATGCTCGAGTTGTAGAATAGGAATCCTACTAGTATTCTTGATATCACAGATATGTAAATGTATGTACACCATTTCGATAATCAAATCCTCAAGTATATGAATATGTGTGAAGATATGAAAGGAAGATTATCGCTATGAATCAAAGAATATGAATATGAATTTAAAAATTCAAGCAATTAAGATGGTTTGATTGCAGAGAATATAGAGAGTAAGTAAGATCAGTAAACTATTCAAGAATCGATGATTTTGAAAATGATTTTGATGTATATATATATAGTGCATAGATAGATACAACCTTTCATTAAGAGAATCAATCAATAGATGCAGCCATTACTTTTCGAATTGGATTGAAACTCTTCGCGAGAGGAAGCACCGGTTCATAAAATATAGCCGTTATACGTAGGTCAGTCAACTAAGTTTAGAAGCTCAGTTGACTAAATTCAAATTTGTATATATATTCTCTGTTCACTATGCATTTTGCACCAGGTCAGTTGACTGGTCGACTATAATCAGTCGGCTGGCCTGTGCAATTTTGCACGGTGAATTTCAGTGCATATACAAACGAAAATAATTTGTTTTTTGTGTAAGTGTAACTACTTGAGGAATTATTTTAACATTATCTAAACATATCTAAGGCTCAAAAACATAGTAAATAACCAAATGAAAACTAGTTTCAAAGTCTCTTCTCTTTGTAGTTTATACCATGTATATGTTACTATCTTTTTGTTGCTATCGCCATATAGTCTTTGTTAATGCTCCTTGTCATGAATCAAAACTCATGTCTCAACATTCTCCCCCTTTTTGATTGATGACAACCTGTAACTGACGAATTGATATATAATAGAAATTATATAACAAAAGTTATATATATTTCTCCCCTTGAATGTGAGGTGATAATGTAATCTGCATAAAACTTGTTTGTAGACATTTTTTCCCCTTTTGTCATCCACAAAAAGGAGTAGACATAAAGCATACAATAAGCATAAATATCATTATAGATGAAGATGCACCCACATAATATATTGTAGAAAATAGGCAAATAAAGTTCCATAAACCAAAATAACACAAAAATATTTAAGTACAAGCCTTGGTAGAAAGAAAGTTGAGTAAAAGAACAAAGAAAATACCATATCCAAATACTATAGCACCCAACTATTCATCGGCATTCCAATCATATTTTTGTTCTGGAATGGTAGGAGACTTGCCTCGAGATGATGTTGCACCACCACGTCCACCTCCGCTAGTTTTCTAGTGTCTGTGTCGGTGTGATCCTCGGATGTCTCCAGGTAAATTGTGGCACATGGCATTTTCCTGTAGATGGCATGGCCGAAGTAGAGGCAGAATAAGAAATAGCATCTCATAAGATGGAGAAAAAGCCTTTGATTTTTTTCAAGCTTTTTATCAACCCTTTTCGAACGTGTGTCAAGAACAAGTTGGTTTCGGGATAAAATCTCAATAGATTGTTGGGTTGAATGAGATGATGTTGCAAGTTGAATCTTGTCATCTGTGGAATGTGATGGAGCTGTAGGTGAGTGACGTGGTTGAAATGAAGGACTTTGGTCTTGTTGTTGTTGATGTCGCACACATTGGCATGCTTTCCATGCATCATAATCCGTAATAAGAGGAGGAGTAATAGGTAATTTCATGAGACTAAGAGTTCTCAGGTTTATAACATCAACATTTAACACTTCGGAATCGGTAAATGGCACTTCCAAGTTGATAAGAAGACGCATATTTTATTCCCTAAAATAGATCACATTCATTTTTCCTTGATTAAAAGAGAGGAATTTATCTAAATTTAATTGCGTCCAGTTGACTTGCGTGTTACTCCAAATTGCGTATAGAGCTTTAAAATTATTTTGATAGACAAGCTCATATGACCTGGTTCTTGGAAGAATATTTTTCATTAAGGTCCCATGCATAATCCTAGTTGTAGGACGTAGAGACATTGATTTTACACCAGTTGCATCATCGTCCAAAAATGATGACTTAATCTATCAAGAGCTGCCATGCTGCATTCAACTTCATCAAGGGTGACACCATGATTTGGTGATTGTAAAATATAGGCAATACGATCGAGAGAGAACCAAATAGGATTGCCACAGACAAGGCTCTACACATAATTGTTGGTATGTCTAGGATGTTGATGTGCTATGTTAAGATTAGCATAGAAAAGCTTAATCATAAAGTGATTAATCTTATGTATTCAATTTTAAGTCTATTAAAGATTGTAAGCCACTTTGAACAGCCAATTCTTGAAGCCTATAAGATTCAAAATCAGAGAATACCATAAAAGAAATTTCACATATCCTTGCCGATTTCATTTTTTTCCATCCTTCCACCGCCGTCTAATCATAATTCCATTGAGCGACGAGAGAGTCTACGGCTGCAGTTAAGGATGATCCAGCGGTTTTTGAATGTCTGGAAGGCATGATTTGTGGTAAATTTTATGGTAGAAGGATGAAAAAAGGGATTTTTAGGGTTTGGGAAAAGTGGAATTTGGGAAAAAAAAGGAAAGTTAAAGTGAAAATATGAAGTGATAGGATAAAAAGGAGATGGAAAAGGGCGTAAAAAGGCTCAGAACGTCGTTCAGTTGACTGAGTACAGCAGGTCAATCGACTGAACTGGAACCCAAGAGTTCTCTGGGTTTGTATTAAGTCGACTGACCCGATGTAGTCAGTCGACTGATGTTATTAAACTGCACAATGCGCCTTTTAAACAAAAACCAATATATACAAAGCTAATATAAAAAGTGGATGAATACACCATAAAAAATATATAAAATGACATAGTTAAAGATGGACAAAAAATTATTTAGATGATGGTGATTTTCATGTTGTCTTTTGAGGTGTTTTATGTGGTGAAGTTTGTTCATCCAGCTCTACTTTTGTATCTTCAATGTGCAGTCGTAATGGAGTCAATATATTGTTACGAGTCATTGTATATGGTGAGACCGAAGGTAGTCAAGGACTAGGCTCCCATGGACTGTGATAGAAAGATGATGTTTGTTGATGAACATTAGATGTAGAACAACCACAAGTTTTCCAACTGAGTTGCTCCAGAAAGTTAAGACATTTAGAAAGAATATTTTGGTCACGGTACATTACGACCATTGGATGATGTTTCATACGCTCAATTGTTGATTGATCGGAATCATCATGGCCATTGGAGGTCATTGAAATGATAAGGATAAATAGGTTGAACACCAAGGTGAATTGCAAAAATTGGTAGGAATGATAAAATGATATTAAAAGGAAAAGTGATAATTTAAAAAGAGGCAGTAGGAAGTTTAAATAGGTGAGGAGTCTGCCAAAAAAGAGAATTAATTTGAGGTTGAGAAAGCTTGAGGGAACATAACCATAGACAAAAAATATAAAAATAAAGATGAACGGTATGAAATGTTTGTTCAAATGGAAGGTGTAAAGTAAAACTAAATATGAGTATAACGTTATGTTTTAAGTCTAACATATAACATTACTAGCTCATATGGTAAAGACACACAACTTCCAACCTAAGATCCAGAGTTCAAATCTTAGCAGTTACACATATTTTCAAATTTGGATAAAAAATTGGTTTTCTTATTCGTATGGATATTGTAGCTAAACAAGAAACAATCATAGATCATTTGTTAAACTAGACATCTTCATGTTAGGAGAGCTAAGTTCAAAAATTAGAAAAGGCAAAGAATGTAGGGATTTTGTAGAATTTCACTCAGATAGAAAATTTTACAAATCCTTAAAAGAGACGATTTCGATTTCTCCTAGAAATTTTACGAAAATATTTTCGAGAAGCGGATTTGTAAATATATTAGCTAATTGATTATCTAAGGAAAGAAAATCCAAATTGATCATTCCTTTTTCAATGTTATCACGAAGAAAATGTCGACGAATGTCAATATGTTTCGTTCGTGAATTATTGATTGGATTTTTGGACAAGTTGATAGCACTCGTGTTATCACAATATATGATAGAATTTGTTAAATTTATATCGAAATCTCTACGTGTCTATTGCATGTAGATTACTTGAGCATAAGCTAAGGCAGCAAAAATATATTCTGCCTCACATGTAGAGAGCAAAACGCAATTTTGTTTCTTACTAAACAAAGAAACTAATGATTTTCCAATAAAATGACATGTACCGCTTGTATTTTTCCGATCTGTACGAGATCCTTCTAAATCAGCATTAATTCTAAATGACACTCTTTTTGATAGAATGTCCAAAATCCTTAGTACTACTAAGATAATGCAATGTACGTTTTACTGCTCTTAAATGAGATTCTTTGGATTGGCTTGACACCTAGTACACAAACAAACACTCATCATTATTTAAGACGACTGGCTGTTAAATATAGTATTGATCCAATCATACTTGGTATAATTTTTGATCAACACTTCTACAATTTTCATCTCTATCTAGATGTGTGGTTGTACTCATATGCATTGGTTTGGCAGAAGTATTTTCCATTCCGAAGCATTGATTAAATTATTAAAATATTTTTCTTGATTAATAAAAATACCATTTTGTAATTGATTAATTTGTAAATCAAGAAAATATGATAATTCTCCCATGTGGGACATTTCAAATTCTTTCATCATAATTTCAAAGAAGTCCTAGCATAATGTTTCATTGGTAGAACCAAAGATGATATCATCAACATAAATTTGAACAATTAAAACATCCCTTTTAGAATGTTTGAAGAAAAGTATTTGATCAACCTTTCCAATTTGAAATCCAGAAGTTATTAAATAACTCTTAAGCCATTCATACCAAGCACGTGGTGCTTGTTTCAAATCGTAAAGAGCTTTCTTAAGTTTATAAACATGGTCTGGATATTTCTCATGGACAAATAAAGGAGGTTGTTCAACATACACTTTTTCTTTTATATAACCATTCAGAAAGGCACTTTTAACGTCCATTTGATAATGTTTGAAATTATGAAAACATGTATAGGTCAATAAAATACGTATTGCTTCTAATCTAGCGATAGGAGCAAACGTTCCTTCAGAGTCAATTCCTTCCTCTTGATTATAGTCTTGAGCGACTAACCTTGCTTTATTTCGGGTGATGTTGCCTTATTCGTCCGTCTAATTTTTATAGACCCATTTTGTTCCAATAACAGTTTGATCACTTGGTCTAGGACTAACTCCCTAACTTCATTGCATTCAAACTGATTTAGTTCTTCTTGCATTGCCATGATCCAGTAGTCGTCTGTAGAAGCTTCCTTATGGTTTTTAGGTTCGATATTGGAAAGGAATGCTACGTGGCCCATTTGATTTAATTAACTTCTAGTTTGGACATTTGAATTAATTTCTCCAATGATGTTTTGAATGGGATGATCAAGTAATATTCTTGGTGGAGATCTTAACTCATTATTGTAATGAACAACATTTTATTCTTCTCTAGAATTATCAATTATATTTTCATCATTTCCCAAATTTATATTGTCCGCATTTGTGATGTTATGTGGAAGTTCTTCATCACCTCATATAATTGGTTTTTGTAGAATGTTTTCATCAAAAGATATTTAAAGAGTTTCCACAATAGTATTTGTTCTTTTATTAAATATCCAATAAGCTTTGCTTCAATCTGAATATCCTAGAAAGATTCCTTCGTCAGATTTCGCATCAAATTTGCCAAGCTGATCTTTGGTATTCGATATAAAACATTTTGATCCAAAAACTTTAAAATATGAAATATCTCTTGCATTAAAAAGTTCATATGGAATATTTTTGGCAAGAGGTCGAATAGAAACCCGATTCAAAACATAACAAGCAGTTGCTACGAAATCTATCCAGAAATGTTTTGGAAGTATGCTTCTATTTAAAAAAGTTTTTGCACATTCTTGTAGAGTTCTATTCTTCCATTCTATAACTCCGTTTTGTTGTGGTGTTCTAGAAAATAAAATGTTGTGAAAGATTCCTTTCTTCTTACAAAAATGATAAACTTCTTTTTCGAACTCCCCTCCATGGTCAATTCTAACGTTCTTAATTTTCAATCCTTTTAAATTTTGAATTCTTTTAACAATTTTTTTAAAATGATTAAAAGTATCACATTTTTTCATAAAAGGGTCCAAGTATGTCTAGAAAAGTCATCTACTATTTCAAACATATATTTATTGTGATTTATGGATTGTACTTGAGTGGGTCCAAATAAATCCATGTGTAGTAATTCAAGTGGTTGTAATGTAGAAATAACTCTTTTAGATTTAAAAGATGATTTAGTTAACTTTCCTAATTGACATGCGTCACAAATATGATCAACTTTAAAGTTCATTTTTGGTAATCCTTTGACTAAATAATTTTTAGAAAATTTGTTTCTTGCTTTGAAGTTAATATGACAGAATCGCTTGTGCCATAACCAAGGATCATTCTCGTTGGCTATTAAGCACATATCTAAATTATGATTAATTTTCATATTCAGAACGTATATGTTTCTATCTCTATTACCTTCAAATATAAGATTTTCATTGTGATCATAAATTCTACACTTTATCCTAAGAAAATGAGGTTTTTTATCCTTTGTCACATAATTGGCTAGTACTTAACAAATTATGCTTTAAGTTTTTGACAAGTAAAACTTTGGAAATGAAAGGTAAATTAGATATAGCGTAATTGATCACATCGCATTTGCCGATGATATAACCTTTGGAATTGTCTCCAAATATGACAGAGCCTCCATCTGAATATGTGATATTTGTTAGTATATTTTTGCCTCCTGTCATGTGTTTTGAGCAGCCACTGTCGAGTATCCACTTTCCTATCTTCTTAAGTGGGACCTGCAAAAAGTAAAAGAATAACATTGGTACCCACTTTTTAATAGGGTCCTAAGAGTTAGGTCTTAGGAAATCAAACCCAAGAGGGTTCAGTATTCCCTTTATATAAATAACTTTAATTTTTATGAACATTTTTCAAAAGGACTCAATATATTTATTCCTAATCAAACTGTTTTTTGTTTTAGGAAGCCATATTTTTATGGTTTTTGAGCTTTGATCCCTTTTTGGTTGAAATATTGCAGATTAGGTTTAGAAATATTTTTCTTATTCTGCTTAATTTTTGGTGGAGTTGCTGATTTTATAGTATAAGCTAGTCCTTTCTTATTTGAGACAGACTGAGAAGTTTTAAAAATTTTAGATAAGTTTTCTCTACCTTTATTAAAGTTAGACACTACAACGACCCAGAATTTCTGTCATTTGAAATTCAGATATTTAATTTATTTTAAATATCAACAAGTAAAATTTATAAGTCGAATAATTTATTTTTCGAATATCTGGATTTAATTGTATAATTAAACTGATAATTTAATATTTGAAATTGCGTAAATAACTGGAATTTGGGTTTAATCTGATAAAAAATGATTTATAAAGTTATATTAAATATATTGGAGTTAGGACAAGTTTGTGAACTTTTAAAATTGAATTAAAAGTTAATTTGTGAAAATTGAATATTTTAATATTTAAATCGACTAGTGAAAATAGCCATTTTTCAAACAGTCTCAGATTTCGACGAAACTAGTTTCATCGGATCCGTAATATGATATTATAGTAAGGTTTCAAATTTCGTGTCAATCGGATTTACCGTTTGTCCGGGGCAAGCCAAAAAGCATAGAAATTAGTTTAATCGGTTTAATTTAAATTTGATCGTTTATTGCCGTAACTTGCACAGATGATCGAATTAGCTCCCGAAACCTATTCCATTGTGTCCGAAATGCGGGGTAAACCGTAGAAACGCTAGCCGGCACGCTTCGTTTGGAGTTCGGAAAATTTTTGGATGAATAGTAATTTAAAATTTTTCTATATAAGGCCGCATTTTCTTTCAATTTGCAAACCAAAGACAAAACCCTAGCCAGCCGCCTCTATTATTTTCAATGGCCGAAAATCACAGATCTTTCTCCCTCAAAATCTTCAAATCCATACACTAATTCAAGAAACTTCCAACATGAAAGATGTAGAGCTCTCCAAGATCTTGCTATCCAACGGTGGATCTGGCGAATCGTCGTCGTTTGGAGGAGATTTTGGCCCACGTCCTCCTGCCGTTCGCATGCAATTTCAGGAAGAAAGGGGAGGCCGAGCTCCACCATCTTGCGGCCGAAGGTAGCATTCGACGTGAGCTTCAAAACCATGGTCACTGATCAGCCTCTCGATGCTCGTAGTGGCGGTGGTGTTTAACCCTAGGTGGCGGCTATGGGTTCTCTTTGAACCTGAACTGAACGTAAGAGAAGAAGAAAGGGGGGAGCGACGGCCTGGATCTTCAGGTTCAGGGATCTATGGCTGAGATTAGTTTAGGGTATAAAAGAATAAAGAAATTTGTTAATTTACTATATTTTTAATTCGTGTAACTTTAAAAATGCATATCTTGTTCATACGAGGTCGGAATTGCGCGAAACAAGTTGTGTTGGCTTCGTTTCGTCAAGAACTACGCAATGGAGCTGGTTTGGAGTCGTTTGGAGCTAGTGAAAATTTCGTGAAAAATTAAACGCACGTTTAATTTTATTCGAAATAAAACGCTACAACTATTATCAGAAACTCAAGGTGAGAACTTCTCACTCAATCGAATTGTATCGATTTAAATTTTAAATAGTTAAATTTAAAATTGCTTGATTGTGTGATTGGATGATATTTGTTATCTATTGTGTTAAATAGACCCTATACACCGTTATTAAGCGGAGGTTATTTATTAAACACATATACCGCGATAATTCCAACTTGTATGAAATTGGTATTATATATGTACTTGGAGTTGATTTTCCTGCATTATATAGCGGATGAGACCCTATTGCGCCGCATAATAGCGGATAATGTTTTATAAATCCTATATACCGTGATATTTCGTCTTGAAGCGAAATTGGTATTGTGCTAACATCTTTGGATGCAGGGAAACAGGTTGGAGGGATCCAACTGGATTCCTCAAATGATTGAACTGGTTTCAATGTTGTGTGTTGATCTATTTATTGATCTATTTATAATCTGCGTGATTGTCTTTGTGATTGGAATCGTTGAAGGCTAAATTTTAGGCGAATATATTTTGGTATCGTTAGATGCCGAAAATAAATAAAATTGGATTTTTTGAAAATTTAAGTTGAGAATTCATAATAAAATTTAATTTTGGAATTGATTCATTTTAAATGAATAAACGTTGAAATTTTTATGTTATAAAAATTATGATTTTTGGGAAATATAATTGAAATGTGAATTTTGAAATAAATTGTTGATTAAATTATAAAATGGCTTAAATTAGGAACTTTGAATTATTATAAATTATTTATACAAAAGATTTATAAAATTGATATTTATAAATTAAAATATTGGAATTATAAAACGAGGTTTTATAAGTATCAAAATGAGTATTAATGGATTTCATAAGTGTATGAAATCTATAGATTTATAATTTGTCAAGTTATAAAATGAATGGATTTTGTAAAATCAAAGATTTATAAGTAATTAACTTATAAATTTGATTTTTGTTATAAATTTGAGTTATAAAATGAATTGTTTAATAAAGGAGATTTATAAACCGAAGTTGTTCTAAAGTATAAATGGAATTTATAAACGTTGTTTTATAAATCCAAAAACGACTTATTTTGATAACTTTAAATTATTATTAACTTATTAAAGGAGATATATTCACGATTTTGGACAGTGAATATATTATTAAATAAAATGGATATGTTTTGGGAAAGTGACATTTTAAATAGAACTTAAAACGATTTAAAGATGTTTTAAATTGTATTAAGTGTCGAAAACCTAGATTTCAACATTCATTGTTGAAATTGACGTTTTCGAGAAATAGAAGGAAATGGTAGACTATAACACTGTTGTTATAGTAAATGATTTCCAAAGGGAAAAGTTTTGTACAGTATTGGGATTTGTATATCTATCTTAATTTTGAATCCCTATACTAGTGATTTTGGGTTGTCGTAACGATGTTTTACGTAACATTCGTTTTGACCCAAATAAATGTGTTTAAAAGGACGTTTTCCTTGAAGAATAAAATATATACTTGGTTTGGATTTAAGTATATTGAATATTTTCAAATGTTGAAAATAAATGGATTTGTGAATTACTTATTATTTAATAAGTATATTTTTCCAATATAAAGTGAATATTTTAAGATTTTATCTTTTAAAAGATAAATTGAAAATGAATATTAGAAATCGATTTGGAAATCGTATATTCATAGATATTTTGGAAAGGTAAATTCCCTATGGAATTTATAAAAGAAAGGGGAATTTGTCTAAAAATAAACATTGATTTATTTTGGAGTAGGAATAATTTTACGGTTTTGGAAAGTAAATTTAATAAATCGGTAAGGATTTATTTAATTGGTTTAAAATGAACCATTTATAAATGAAAGTTGTAAGGGTGTAAATTGATTTGAAATTGATTTTCAAATGGTTGTTGTGTGGAAAATTATATCTTGTAAAGATATTTTTGAAAATAAATAATTTGGGAAATTATTTGAAATCGGGTGATGTTGTGAATATTGATTGATAGTTAAATAACTGACTATCAATATTGACCCTTGAATGGCTATTGGTTGTGAATTGGTTGAAATTAAATGCTACACTTATTTTTAAATTATTGCGCTCGTTATTCGGACTACCCATTCCGAATAGTGATACGACTTAATTGATAGCATTGAAGACCGGTGGTGAAGACCGGGTATTTGTGAAAACGATAGTGTTAACCCTAACTCGTTCACAAGTTAACAGGTCCACGACTCAAGGCATGTACGACTCAAGGCATGTGCGAGTTAAAGGATACATGAGTCAGCAACTTCCTACAACTTAAAGATCTTCTACGAGTTAGCAAGCTTACGAGATAAGCCTTTACGAGTTAGCATATCTACAAATTAGCAAGTGTACGAGTTAAGATCTTCCACAAGTTAAGCCTCTACGAGTTAATCCTCTGCGAGTTAAGATCTTCTACGAGTTAGCAGGCATACGAGTTAAGAAAAGCTAACGACTTAAGGTCTTTACGACTTAAGGAAATTGATGGCCTACGACTTAATGATAACTGCAGTTTGTACGACTTAAGACCCTTACGACTTAAAGAAGTTATACGACTTAAGGAGGATACGACCTAAAGACACACCTCTTAACTCGTCTACGAGTTAAGACTTGCTTTAAACCAGTTGCAATTAGTTAAGTCGACTACGACTTACGACATAAAAAGAGTCGTATACGACTTAAGAAAGGAAATTAGCAATTGCAGCCAGATAACTCGCACACGACTTAGAACTTAGGGATGGGTTCAAAAAAGGGGAACTGCCATAGACTCGGCTCAGTGACCCGGGGACGACTTACCTTAAGTCGAACACGAATTATCTTAAGTCGGCCATGAGTTAGGACTTAGCACTTTTTCCGCCCAGAACTCTCTATAAATATGAAACCATCTCCAACATGCAAAAGACCTTTGGGCTCATTCTCTTCAAGCGCCATTACTCTGCCGAATTCCAGACGACTTCAAAGCTTTTTAGATCCAACAAACTTCTAAAGGAACTCCATGAAGGAATCATCCACATTCACCATGGATTTGAAGATGATTGTCAACATCAAAGCTTGAGCTACTTGTTTCACATATCCTATCACTTGAAGTGTGTTGTAATTGAAAGATCTTGTAAAGAATTGTAATCAAACTAGTGATAAAAAGATTAAAGTGGACGTAGGCTGGATTATAAGCCGAACCACTATAAATACTGTGTCTCTTACTGTTTTTCTACATACTTTCTGCTTATTTCTGTTTCCCGTACAAACGGGTGGTGCTTTCACAATCGCATCTTATACACCAGGGTGTTAGCGTTTAAATTTTTTCGTTAACATTTTGGTGCTTTCACTGAGAATTGAACTCAGGACATCTATCATCATTGCTTCAGAAAGATTTGTAGATAAAGTTTCTTTAAGAACCAGAAGTCTATCCGAAATCATGGCTCCTGGAAAGAAAAGTAAATCTGTGAGATCTGCAAACATTCAAGAGGGAACCTCCGCTTCCCCAACACCAAATCAAGCCACTCCAGCTGTTGGAGTTTCAAAAGCGGAATTGGACGCTGCTATTTTTGGGTTGAACCAGCAAATAAATGCCCAGAACGCGCAATTGGAAGCTCAGAATGCTCAGAATGCTCTGATTCTGAATAGGTTAAACGATTTGCTCGGGGCAAACCGTCAACCTGCGAATAATGAAAGGAACTTTGTCGGTAATGTCCATGATGCTGAAACTAGAAACATTCCCGAAAGGGCTGCTAGCCCCTTTGAACGGACATTGCCTGAGGCTAGAGGATCCAGAAATAGGAATGACGAAGAATATCTTTCTGGTATGGTTCGACAGATTATGAAAGAAAGTATGCAAAGGGTCGAAGATGAGAAAGAGTGGGGTTTCGCTCCGAGCAAGACTCCGTTTACTGAAAGGATCCTAAAAGCTGAATTCCCAAGGAAGTTCGTCCCTCCGACCATTCCAGCTTACAAAGGGACAAGTGATCCAAATGAGTTCCTGTACAAATATGATTGGCACATGACAGGTGCCAGAGCTTCTGACGAGATAAAATGCCGCTATTTTCCTGTGTATTTGGAAGGGGTAGCTCTGCTTTGGTTCACAAAACTACCTGTCCGGTCCATCGATCAGTTTTCAGACCTAACCAGGAAATTTAAAGAGCAATTTAGGCTATATGCTTCAAAGGCAAAAGACATCATGTCGTTATCCGGTTTGGAACAGAATCCGGGGGAAACTATCAAGTCTTTTTTAAATCGCTTTAATATAGCGTTAGCTGAGGTGGATAATGCAGAACCCCGCATGGTCTTGACCTATTTGATGAGAGCTATTGATAAGTCAAGTGAATTCGGAAAGTGGCTGAACATGAAGGAGCCAAATTCTCTGGAAAAGTTCTACAAAAAGGCGGATGAATTCATGCGTTTGGAAAGCCGTCCTGTCCCGGCAAAGGCAACAGTAGAGAAAGCTGAAGACAACACTGCTGCGCCACGTAAGAATGGATCTGTGGGACAGAAAAGAGAAAATAATGATGGAAGGAAACAACACAATTCAAAGAAGCCTCGATCCTTCAAGCCATCAGAATATACTCCTTTGTTAGAGACACCAGAGCGCATCTACCTGGCTACAAAAGATTCTTTTGAGTATCCCAAACCTCCTGTTCTCAGAACCGGAAGAAAAGCTGTGCAAAGTGGGAAGTTCTGTCGCTTCCATAATCAGCCTGGTCATGACACAGACGACTGCCGTCAATTGAAAAATATAATCGAAGAATTGCTAAGACAAAATAAGCTGCAGCAATTTGTGAAGAAGAGTGGTAATGATCCTGCTTCGTCAAGTCAGGGGCAACAAGCTCTTGCTCATCAGCCCAGGACAAATGAGAAGGCCGCAGGACATGAATCTGGAAGGCCAGTTATTAATGTCATCACAGGAGGACCCCACCCAGCAGGCAGAAGCTGGGGTGAAATGGAGAGGTACACTCGAGCTCTGAAACATGTGCCAACTGAAGAGAATGTCTTTGTTTTAGAGGACTCTACACCCCTGAAACAACAAAGGACTTTTAATGATGATATTGTGTTCAGGGCTAGAGATTCCACGGGCATTGAGGCCCCTACTTTGGACCCGTTAGTCATCTCGGCCGGTATTGGACCGGCTATTGTCAGAAGAGTTCTTATTGACTGCGGCGCATCTTGCAACATCCTCTTCAAGAAAACGTTTGACCAGATGAAAATCCCGATGGCGGATGTGCAAGCCTCATCTCAGAAGATTGTTGGCTTCACTGGGGAGCCAAAGCAACCAGTTGGGACCATTGATCTACCTGTTGAACTTGGAGAAGGAGAAAGGAAAGTGGTCCGCAGACAAACTTTTGTGATCGTCGATGAATATTCTGCTTATAATGCTTTTCTTGGCCGTCCGACACTCGCAGCATTCAAGGCTATCCTAGCCCCGTGGTGCCTCACTATTAAATTTCCTACTGACAATGGAGTAGGAGTTATAAAAGGGGATCAAAATGTCGCGCGAGAATGTTATTGGACAGAGCTGCGAGAGTCAAGAAAAAGAGAAATGGGAAAAGATGCGGCAACCCCAATCCGCATCAAAATTCCAACCCTATAGCAACTACAGGGCGGACCCTGCACTGGCGAGCATAGCGGGGCACGAAAAGTGATGGATCCTAGAAAGGCCAGTGCGGGGGAGAGTAGGGTGGTACCAGCAGAAACAACGATACCGGTGCCCGTTGATCTGAAGGACCCAAACAAGGTGCTGAATGTGGGTTCACAACTTAATGTGTCAGTTCAGAATGCCTTGATATCTTTTTTGAAAGCAAACCTGGATGTTTTCGCTTGGACCCATGCCGATATGTGCGGAATATCCCCAGAAGTTGCGGTACATGTTCTGAATATTGACCCAAAGTTCACGCCAGTAAAGCAGAAAAGAAGAATCCAAGGTCTAGAAAGGTCGACAGCATTGAAAGAGGAAGTTGACCGGCTCATGGAGAATAATTTCATCAGAGAATCTACCTATCCAAATTGGGTTTCAAATCCAGTGCTAGTTAAGAAAGCCAATGGTAAATGGAGAGTGTGCATCGACTTTTCAGATCTAAACAAGGCCTGTCCCAAAGACTGCTTCCCATTACCCAGGATCGATCAACTGGTAGATGGAACAGCGGGTCATGAATTGTTGTCTTTTATGGATGCCTACTCCGGATATAATCAGATCATGATGCATGAGCCAGATCAGGAGGACACAAGCTTTATCACCGATGTCGGTCTTTACTGTTACAGAGTTATGCCCTTTGGGTTGAAGAATGCGGGGGCAACATACCAAAGACTGGTTAATGCTATGTTCAAACCGCAGTTGGGAAAGACTATGGAAGTTTACGTTGATGACATGCTAGTAAAATCTAAGAAAGCAGTGGACCACATCGAACACTTAGCAGAAATGTTCGCAATTCTCCGAAGATACGGAATGAAGCTTAACCCTTTAAAATGTTCTTTCGGGGTAGAATCTGGGAAGTTCTTGGGTTTCATCGTGAGCGCTAGGGGCATTGAAGCTAGTCCAGCTCAAATCACTGCTCTAAAAGAAGTCAAAGCTCCTAAAACAAAGAGGGAATTGCAAAGTCTCAATGGAAAAATTGCCGCCTTAAGTCGGTTCATATCCAAAGCTACTGATAAATGCATTCCATTCTTCGACGCTCTAAAGAAAGGAAAGAAAAACTTTGACTGGACTCCCGAATGCCAGAAAGCTTTTGAAGAATTGATTCAACATATGGAAACGCCTCCAATACTTTCCAGGCCCGGCGATGGCGAGGATCTTCTTATATACTTGGCAGTTTCATCTCATGCTTTAAGTGCAGCGCTGGTACGGGAAGACAAAAGGATTCAACATCCAGTTTACTATATCAGCAAAAGACTCACTGGGGCAGAAATGAATTACTCCAAGTTGGAAAAACTCGCCTATTGTCTATTGATTGCCTCAAGAAAGTTGAGGCAATATTTCCAGGCTCATCCTATCAAAGTCCTCACTGATCAACCTTTAAAGCAAGTCTTGTTTCGCCCTGAGACTTCGGGCCGCCTTTTAAAGTGGAATATTGAATTGAGCCAATATGACATCACTTATCATCCTAGAAAAGCGATCAACGGACAAGCTTTGGCAGATTTTATTGCAGAATTTACAGACAAGGGTAACAGCGAGGAAGAAACAATCGAGAACTCCCCAACCCAATGGAAGTTATTTGTAGATGGCGCAAGAAATGATTACTGTTCAGGTGCTGGAATTGTTCTTGAAACTCCTGAAGGCCGGTCATTATGCTATGCGCTAAGATTAGAATTTCCTTCAACAAACAATGAAGCAGAATATGAAGCTCTGATTGCTGGTTTGAAAATTGCTAAAGAACTAAACATTCGAGCGTTACAGATCTTCAGTGATTCTCAGCTTATAGTATGCCAAGTCAAGAAGGAGTTTCAAACGAAAGGAGGAAATCTGCCCGCTTATGTGTCAAAGGCTTGGGAACTTTTATGTGAATTCGACCATTACACGATAAGTCATATTCCTCGAGAAGAAAACATGAAAGCAGATTCTCTCGCAAAATACTCAAGTTCTGGCGAAGCCCAATCCTTAGGGTTAGTTCCAGTGGAAGTTTTGTCAAATCCGAGCATTGATGAAATGGATATCGATTGGGTTATGAGTATGTCGCAAGAGCAAGAATCATGGATGACTCCAATAACAAAGTATCTACTCAATGGCTCTTTACCAGAAAACTCTAAAGAACGACAAAAGCTACTGAGAAAAGCTTCTCGATATATAATCCAGGATGGTCAATTATACAGACGAGGATTCTCAATGCCATTGCTTCGATGTGTATCCCGGGAAGAGTCCAAAACAATCCTAACTGAAGTGCATGGAGGAGAATGCGGTGATCATTCAGGTGGTCAAACATTAGCAAAGAAAATTCTCCGATACGGATATTTTTGGCCAGAAATTAATCGGGATGCCGCAGATTACTCCCGAAAATGTGACAAGTGCCAAAGATATGCCAAAATTCCTAGAGCACCTTCTACCGAACTCACACAGATGATCAGTCCATGGCCATTTGCAATTTGGGGAATGGATCTCATTGGGCCGCTACCAACCGCTAAATCAGGGATTAAATATGCTATTGTTGCGGTTGATTATTTTACTAAGTGGGCTGAAGCTGAACCATTGGCTACTATCACTTCTAAGAAAGTGATAAGCTTTGTGACCAAGAATATCATTTGCAGATACGGTGTGCCTCAAAAAATAATCACAGACAATGGTACTCAGTTTGAAAGTGAGGAATTCCAGGATTTTTGCAAACGATTCAAAATCCAGAAAAGCTTTTCGGCAGTAGCTCATCCGCAGGCAAACGGGCAAGTGGAAGCAGTGAACAAGATCATCAAATCAACCATCAAAAAGCAACTCGAAAGAGCAAAAGGTGGTTGGGTCGATAAACTACCACTTGCACTATGGGCATACAGAACTACTCACAAAACTGCAACTGGGCATACTCCTTTTTCGTTAGCATACGGATCGGAAGCAATGATCCCGGTTGAAACAGAGGTCCCTTCACACAGAAGAATCCATTTCAATCAAGCAGAAAATGAAAAGCTGCAACTTGAAGCGCTGGATCTCCTTGATGAAAAAAGAGATGAAGCTAACCTCAGAGTTGCAGCTCATCAGCAAAGGATAGCCAGACATTTCAATTCCAAAGTTCGTCAACGCAGCTTTGAAATTGGAGATCTAGTCCTAAAAAGAATTATGACTGCGACAGGTGTGTTTGGGCCAAATTGGGAAGGACCGTATGTGATAGGTCAGAAACTTCTTGACGGCACATTCAAGCTCACCACAGTTGATGGAGATCAAATTCCAAGGGCATGGAACAGCAATCACTTGCGTCCATACTTTACTTGAAAATTTTGTTGAAACATTGTAAAAAGAATTATGAATGTATGATTCCTGTAATTGAAAGCAATTGTGAAACTGATGCAAGTAAATAATGAAAGAATATAAAGTGGATGTAGGCCCAATTTCATGGCCGAACCACTATAAATCTTGTGTTCCTTATTATCATTATATGTTTGCTTTGTTTTCGATATAAAAATACATAAAATGTATTGCTGAAATGTCGATTTAAATTTTTGCAGACAATGGAGATAAAACTTGCGCATAATAAGACCGAGCGATTCTCACCATCATTCAACAAACAAATTTCAAGTCACAAAGACCCCGAATTCAAATCCTAGATAGGAAATACTTCAATTGAACGGCTAATGATTTCGATAGAAACGAGCCCTTGCTGATAAATTGAGATTGTTTGAACAAACAAACATCCAATTAGGAAGCTAGTGCCCGTTCTCACGAACTTGCCTGGCAATGAAGTACACTTCCTTGGATTAAACAAGCTACTTGCAAGAAAAAGGAAAATAAAAAAAAAAGGAGAGGATCGCTGAAAAGGCATAAGCAAGTGAACAGAGGAACAACCAAAGCTACCATCAGCGGCACAAGTCCTCTTCGGAGGCGCAACTCTTCGGAGGATAAAAAGACCTCTAATGGGTCATACGCCACAAAAAAGAAAGTTCTCTACTCAACAAAAAAAGATTGGAGGAGTCATGACCCTCCAACCATGAGAGAGTAACTTCCAGGCGATGAAAACCCTCTCTGAGGCACATTTCACCAGGAGTTGAAGTGTTATAACCGCTCTTCGGGATTTCACTTCACCAGAGTTGAAATGTAAACAAAATAAAAGCCCTCTTCGGAGGCCCATTTCACCAGGAGTTGAAGTGTTATAACCGCTCTTCGGGATTTCACTTCACCAGAGTTGAAATGTAAACAAAATAAAAGCCCTCTTCGGAGGCCCATTTCGCCAGGAGTTGAAGTGTAGCAACCGCTCTTCGGAATTTCACTTCACCAAAGTTGAAATGCAAAAACAAAGACCTTCTTGAAAGCCCACGTTTCACCGAGATTGAAATAAAACTTCCAAGTGTTGAAACGTGAAAAGGCTTTCTTCAAAGGCACAACTCTTTGGGGGTACACGTTTCACCAAGATTGAAATAAAACTTCCAAGTGTTGGAACGTGAGAAATCCCTCCTCAGGAAAGACCTCTTTGGAAACCCACGTTTCACCGAGATTGAAATAAAACTTCCAAGTGTTGAAACGTGAAAAGGATTTCTAAAGCATAACTCTTTGGAGGTACACGTTTCACCGAGATTGAAATAAAACTTCCAAGTGTTGAAACGTGAAAAAATCCCTCCTCAGAGGTACAACTTTCTATATATAAAAAAAAAAATCCTCATCAAAAGCGTACTTTAACTTTCAAAGGAAAAGTAATTTGCCTACTATGGGAAATGATCGTAAAAAGAAAAGAAGTTAAAGTACCCTTCAGAGGTCCGCTTTACCGCATAGAGGAATTCACTTGATGAAATATGCACATAAGCAAAAGAAAAAAGTGATTTCTTCGAACGACCAAGCGTAAAAACTTATACGAAGGGGGTTGCACTCTACAAGAATTCTTTTTAAAATAAAAAATAAAATAATTATTCTTTAGCAAATAAGAGTGCAAGTCCCCTCGAGGTATAGAATATTGCAGCATACTTATGGAATGGGGGCAATATAGTATAATTACACACAATATGGTATAACTAAACCAGCAAAAGGTAACGCTCAAGTAACATACCATAAGCTCGCTGCAATATCAAATAAACTCATGCCAAAACGAATAACAAATGTATTCTTTAATTCAAACAAAAGTTTGTACAAACGAGGAATCATTTTATTCAATTACAATGCAGGTACAGGTTTCAAAATAAAGAAAAGCGGGGGCCGGTACCCGCACAATTCTCGGCCAGTACATGCAAAACACAAAAAACTAGAAACTGAAGATCTTCACTTCTTTTTGCTGCCTTTAGACCCTTTACCCGGCCGAATGATCAGCTTACCAGGGCGGTCGGTGGGCACAAGGGAAGTGGGAGAGGAAGGCGCAACCGGTCCAGCTTTCAGCTCCTCTTCAGTGGTGGTGACTATCTTCCCCCTCCTCTTTGGTGTCCCACGCTTCTTCTTTCTTCTTTTTGAGGAAGACTCACTCCCGGGAGTGACAAGTTTAGATAGAACAATCTCGTCAGAGGGAGTTCGCTCTGAAGATGTGTCACCTCCCTCAGGCCTTTCATCTTTCTGCTCTTGTGAAGCAATGGGATCGTCCAAGCCGTGAAGAGCCTCTATTTGTTCTTCTTGTGACCCAGGTTGCGAGGCAGAAGGAGGCGCCACTTGAGGAGATGGAGGAAGGATCACCGGGGGAGAAGAAGCTTGAGTTCGGCTCGGTGCTTTCTCTACAAAGGAGAAAAAACTTAAAATATCAGTATCTTTCGAAAAGAGAGGGGATGACGGCTCGTCAAAAGTCGGGAATTCATTGACATTTGAGGAATAATCAAAAGTCGGGAATTCATTGACATTTGAAAAATAATCAAGAAGATCGTCAAGATCACAAGGAGCGAACGAGCAGTTCACCACTTGGGCTGGTCCGGTGTCAAGTTTACCTGGGGCAGTTGGATCTCTGAGGCTGATTTCATATCGCTGTGCTTCGTTGCTTTCACCACCTTCATCCCCGCCTTGTGCACTTGTAGTTTCAGTTACTGTCTTAGTTGCAGGCGGAGTATAGGAGCTAGAACCCGTGATGTCAACCACAGGAGGAACTGAAGGTTGGACAGAGGAAGTAAGCGTTAATTCCTTTCCAGAACATTCCTCTTCCACCATTCCAGTTCTCATCCTGGCAAGTTGTTCTCGCCCCTTCGCAAGAGCAGCGCGAGCTCCCTCATCCAGGTAACGCGCCTCAAAATCTTCATCGCCATACCCGGCGTCTTTAAACATGTTAAGAGCAGCTTCCCACACCTCGGCCAGGGTGATTTCATACTTAGGACCAAGAAAAGAGAGGCTGCCGCGTCCCAAGACACAGTGTAAATAAAAATCGAATAAAGTCGAATTGATATCGGTTTCCATGGTCTGAGCAGTTTCTTCGGCTGCAATTTTGCCAGCCATGGCCTCATCTCGATCTTTTTCGGTCTGAGCAAGTTGGGCTTTTAGCGCTTCAATCTCCATGTCCCGGGCGCTCAGTTTGTTCTGCAACTGGGTGACATCAGTGCGGTGGTTCTCTACAGCTTGTTCTAACCTCTCAGCTTTAGCTTCAGCGTCCCTCTGGCTGGCGTGCGCATCTCGCACTTGTTTTTGCAAAACCTCTTCTCTTTGGGTGTAAGTATTAGTAGAAGAGGCAAGATCATCTTTGAGCTGCTTTACTTCAGCTTCGAGCTTTTCATTGTATTCGGCTATCTCCTTCATCTCAGCGTTGTGTTGATCAAGAATCTTCTGCCATTCTGATTTGTCATTTTCCATGGTCAGCATTGCTTCGATGTTAGCCCGATTAACTCTTTGAAGTTCATCAACCAGTTTTTGCCATCCAGACATTCTATCGATATCAAGCTTGACAGCATCGAGATTTCTGTACATAGCTTCTTTGTCAATGGGGACCAAATCAAGGTCGAAGCGTACCCCCCTCAAACACCAGTTCGGGAATCGGCTCTGCAAAGTCGGGGGGCCCCTTTCAACATGGTATGAAGGCCTGTTGAGAAGTGTTTGGATGGCACTTCCTTCAAGAGCAGGAGATTTGGAAGGGATGTCGATAGAAACTGAGGCGCCAGGTCTCTCAGATGTCACGGGCACGTGCTCCTCGCCAAGTTTGGTCCGCTTTCTCGAATCTTCAATATGGCTCTTCCCCCTATCATCGTGCGTTTTACGTTTATGGGAATCATCATCCCTTGGGAAGGATTCATGTCGCGTGCCCGCTCCCTCATGACGTTCTTCATACCTTCTCCTCTCTTCAGCTTTTCGCGCAGCTCTCTGCTCATTGGTTTCTCTGGGATCGGCATAGTATTGCTTGTAATCATAGCTGCCACGCCCTCCATAGCGTCGAAAGTCCTTGTAATAAGAACCGCTGCCGCTGCGCCCCATAGAGGAATCTGAAAAGGCAAGAATAGCAAGTCTTAGAAACTTCCGGAGAAAAGAAGTTAAATATGAACAAATGCCAAAAAATCCTAAGTGTTGTGTGATGTGCAAGCTACGCGCATTAAGCTACAAACCACTCATTGGTGTAGAGGTGATGATAGCTTGGGTATGAGGGGTTGGTGTTTGTGTTGGTGTTAGTCGAAGAAGGGACGTCGCCTCAATTATAGGAGAGATGGTTTTAGACACGTCATCCCTAAAAAGCTCCTGTGAGGTCACTATTATGTCGCTCAACCCATCATAAACATCGTCACCATCATGCTCGGTGAGACTTGTTTTCTCAGTTCCTACATCAGCTAATCCCCCGAGAGGCTGTGAAGGTTCTTCTTCTTCCTCAATCGGGGCAAGTGCCGTCTTACTAGATGACCCCATAATGTCGGTAGGGGTGGAACATTTCACCAATGAAGCTTCGATGTTAGACTCTTTTGATGAAGGTTGTTCGATAGTAACGGGGGCATCCGATGCTTCAGTCGGGGAATCGGGAACTTCAGTCGGGGCTTCATGAGGCTGAGTATAGCGAGAAGAGTGAAGAAGCCCGTATTGATGTAAAAAGTCATCTCTCAGCAAAAACTTTATACTCCTCTCTTCTACTGGCACAGCATTCAATCTTTCAAAAATTTGCTTATAGCCTGGGTCTCTAGAAGGAGGTGGAAGTGCTGAAAAGTAAAAAGGGAAATTAACATCTAACTACTCAGGCTATGAAAAGATTTTATAAGGAAAACATGTATCAGGAATAAAGCTGAACGCCCTTACTTCCAACTCTCCACACACCATAAAACCCCGGAGGGCAACGAACATAGAAGAATTGGGTTAAAAACCCGTGAGCAGTATCAGGGAGGCCAACAATCAGTTTGCGGTTTCGGGCGCTCCTCACAACAGTAATGGAAGGATGATCCTTAGTCCGAGTAAAAGAGCATAGATACCAAACTTCACCAAAGCTTGGAAGTCGATCAAGTGTTCTCCTGAAAAGCACACACAACCCCATTAGAATGGCATAGCCATTGGGGTGCAGCTGGGATGGAGCAATGGCCAGTTGACGGAGAAGTTGTTGGAAAAAGTCGTTGAAAGGAGGAATGCCTCCACTTAGGCACATTTGCCGGTTAATTGTCACAAAGCCAGAAGGAGCTATATCGGCAGTGTTATTTCTTTCGGGAAGAATGGCATCTGATTCAACGATACCAAACTGAGCACACAACTGGCGAAAAACTTTGTATGATAGTGAAGTAGGAGCTCTTTCGGGAGGATTAACCAGTGGAGCCGGAAGAACAGTTACCTCTCCAGTCCGAACTGTTGCATCACCTTCCTGAGAAGTCATTCTACACAAACAACTGGATATTCAAATATGAAGGTGCACGTTTCCTAAAAAAGTGTGAAGTGTTGTGCAAAAAACTAATAAAAAATAACAAGTAAATATAACTGAAATAAGACTAGTCGACGATTGATCGATTACAAAAATTTCAGAACTTGTTAGTCTTTAGTTCAAGTATAATATTAATGCGAGCTGGTCAATTTTAATTGACTATTTCAGTATTGCTTTAGTATTTTACTTGAAGTTAATAAGTTGAGCACTTCATTCACACAATCTGTTTAAGTTTAATGACTGTTATTAGCTAATCTGTCATTCGAAGAGGGCGATCAATGGCAGTATATTCGCCCCGGTTTTTCTGTAAATGTTGTATTGGACAGGTTGTTAACTTGCGAGTCAAA
Organism: Allium cepa; assembly: GCA_030765085.1. Taxonomy (NCBI): domain Eukaryota; kingdom Viridiplantae; phylum Streptophyta; class Magnoliopsida; order Asparagales; family Amaryllidaceae; genus Allium; species Allium cepa. Next base: position 511,072,346 of record CM060945.1, read on the forward strand.
GTAATTTGTAAAAGAAGGCATCAAAGTTCAACAGTTCAACATCACTGCAACAATTCAAGGTTTAAGCAGATCCTAAAAAAAAAAAAAAAAAAAAAACACAAGTGCTAAGTCAAAACCGACTCAAGTACTAAGTCGCAACCGACTCAAGGGATGAGTCGTTCCTATCCTCAGCCATCAAACACATCAAGCTGCTTATCCTCTAAGTCCTAAGTCGTAACTCGGGGAACAGGAGAAAGGCTCTGATCCAAAACAACTAGAAATCCTCCAAGTCTTAACCCGGCTACGGCTCATGGAAATCGCTAAGTCACGTGGAAGAAGCCGAGTCATATATGAGACGATCCCTTGTTATTTTCAATCAACCTATTCGACCGACTCGCCTCCCTTTCAAATCTCTTAACCTGTTCATCCTTGGCTTCTTCAGCAGCGACAACCTTAACCCGTTACACTATGAATCGCCCCAGAGCGCGAATCACCATAGGCCAAATCAGATGAATTTTAGTTCATCGGTAATCAATTCGAATAGAATTCGCAGGGTTTGAATGGGGCAAACCAAAGATGATGAACTGAATACATAAAGTAACAATGGTTAACGGTCGAAGTTTGAAGCAAGATCTCTTACGATTGTTTGATGCTAGAAAGAATCAGAGATGAATCGGGTCGAAATCGCCTCGGAGAGCTTGAAGATGCGTTAATGGCAGAAAGCAGTTTAAAAGGTTAAGTGATGGGAAGAAGGACGACTCAGGCTTTTATATCTGGAAGGGTTGGGATTTGAAACGACATGACCGAGTTATGATAAGTCGAAGCACACGACTTACGATTTAAGCGTGTGCTTCGAGGGGCAAATGTTAACCCTAACTCGTTCACAAGTTAACAGGTCCACGACTCAAGGCATGTACGACTCAAGGCATGTGCGAGTTAAAGGATACATGAGTCAGCAACTTCCTACAACTTAAAGATCTTCTACGAGTTAGCAAGCTTACGAGATAAGCCTTTACGAGTTAGCATATCTACAAATTAGCAAGTGTACGAGTTAAGATCTTCCACAAGTTAAGCCTCTACGAGTTAATCCTCTGCGAGTTAAGATCTTCTACGAGTTAGCAGGCATACGAGTTAAGAAAAGCTAACGACTTAAGGTCTTTACGACTTAAGGAAATTGATGGCCTACGACTTAATGATAACTGCAGTTTGTACGACTTAAGACCCTTACGACTTAAAGAAGTTATACGACTTAAGGAGGATACGACCTAAAGACACACCTCTTAACTCGTCTACGAGTTAAGACTTGCTTTAAACCAGTTGCAATTAGTTAAGTCGACTACGACTTACGACATAAAAAGAGTCGTATACGACTTAAGAAAGGAAATTAGCAATTGCAGCCAGATAACTCGCACACGACTTAGAACTTAGGGATGGGTTCAAAAAAGGGGAACTGCCATAGACTCGGCTCAGTGACCCGGGGACGACTTACCTTAAGTCGAACACGACTTATCTTAAGTCGGCCATGAGTTAGGACTTAGCACTTTTTCCGCCCAGAACTCTCTATAAATATGAAACCATCTCCAACATGCAAAAGACCTTTGGGCTCATTCTCTTCAAGCGCCATTACTCTGCCGAATTCCAGACGACTTCAAAGCTTTTTAGATCCAACAAACTTCTAAAGGAACTCCATGAAGGAATCATCCACATTCACCATGGATTTGAAGATGATTGTCAACATCAAAGCTTGAGCTACTTGTTTCACATATCCTATCACTTGAAGTGTGTTGTAATTGAAAGATCTTGTAAAGAATTGTAATCAAACTAGTGATAAAAAGATTAAAGTGGACGTAGGCTGGATTATAAGCCGAACCACTATAAATACTGTGTCTCTTACTGTTTTTCTACATACTTTCTGCTTATTTCTGTTTCCCGTACAAACGGGTGGTGCTTTCACAATCGCATCTTATACACCAGGGTGTTAGCGTTTAAATTTTTTCGTTAACAGATAGGATGACCTATCGATTGTCTCTGCACCGTTAGCTACGGTATGGAGATTTCCTTTGTGATGGGAAATTCGATCAGGATTGTGAATACCCGGATTGCAAGGGCTTCTTCGAAAGTGCCTTCGGTTCTGTTCGAGCCCGGAATAGACTTGTATGGTTACGTGTCTAACATTACATTTTGAGATATAAAGCCGATTTCTTTCAAATACATTTCTGTTGGTGGCGGAGAATTTATTCTCTTAGCTTAACACCCTTCTCTGAGACGTACGCGCTCAGAGGTTATGTAGTTGAAGGTTATCAGCGATATATTCCCAATTTGGTAATGTGACATGCTGAGTGTTGCTGTGTGATGATTATTTATTGATCATTTGTTTATCAAAGCGTGGCTTTGTGAAAAAGCGTAGCTTTGTGGACGAGACTTCGTCAGACTTCACACCCCGAAAATGGTCGAAACAGGAATATGCGGCAAGGTTATGAGGGCCGCGCCCTTTAGGGTATGTCATTCCCTTCTAGAAAAGGGTGGTGTCAGGTATGGAGCCCTGATGCTTAACCTATATGGTTGCTCCCATCTCATTTTTATGTGTGGTTGTTGCTTGGTGATAGAGGGCCCTCGGATAAAGGTCCCAAAGGACCGGGGGGTGGCATATTCGTGCAGTAGTTACCTAGTTAAAGAGGTAACCCGGCTTTGTGTTGGCAGAGATCTAACTGTAACGTTAGGTTCTCTGGACGTCCCGCTAGAGGCGATCCCATGTGGCAGTAGGAAGTTCCTTAGCCTGACCATTTGTTGGAAAATCCAAAGAAACAATACGAGCCTTGTACGGTTTTAGTTGTATTACCTGCCATGGAATGTGGCAGTAACCTGCTATTGAACATGGTAGCTATAGTAGGCATACGATAATGGTCGTATGTTGGCTAAGATTTATATTCTATTTTCGAAATGCTTTCATCACTATGCACTAATAATAATATCAAAAATGATTTGTTTGGGCGTAGTAAGCATCATTGACTATCATAAAGAGAAATCTCCTCCAATTCTGCGTTTGCATTGTGTGTGTGCTGTGAGGCCTTATGGTAGTTTCATTTTCCAAAAGCATTGCGGATATTTTCCACTTCTATCCTGTTGTTTGTTTTAAAGATAAATAACTGTTTAAGTTATCACACCAGTCACATAACTGACCTGGAGTTTATTGTTCTCTTCCTAAACTCTGGGTGCCCATAAATTTCCCCACTGGCAGTCTAGAGTCAGGTTATCAAGTCATTGTGGATTCAGGAGTACTTTGGAGATCAAGTGGCGAGCTGGATGGCGAGACGTTTTTTTTTTTTTTTTTTTTGAAAACCCAGGGAACCCGGCGGACCGGTAAACTCCTGAGGAGGGTACAGTAAAGTCGTCCGCTGATCCAAGCCCCCATACCCCCGGGTAAATTTATATAGGATAGGGAAGCGCATGGTAGGAATCGAACCTGAGTCTTTTTACCAGAACCTAGGCCTCCTTTCCACTGCGCCGTGTATGTGATATTATCTTCCGCTGTATAATACACTTGTAGGGGCATGTTTGTATAGCTGTCGATTCTTGTATTGTGTTGTATATTGCTGTACACTCTAATGATAATGTAATGTAATAACTGATATAGTTCTTTGTTTTAAAGATTATTCATTTATCTATTATGTGTTCTTCTGCTGCGACTATGAGATTCTGATATTGTTTCTGTTCTGTTTTCTTATTTCTTCTATCTTTTCTTCTACCTCTTCTTTTTAGCCCTAACAATTCGGTTTTTCGGCATTCGATTATGCGGCATTTGATACAGTGGACGTAAGAATGCCGACCTTCGGATCCAGACAAAATCGAACCTGTTACATTTGGTATCAGAGCATATGGTTAAGTGACAACCTTGGCTCTGTTGGGAATTACTCATTAGAGATAGAGTCAGTAGTACTCTAGAATGAGTTGAGTGTAATAATAGATATGAGCGCGTATTTGTTAGTGAATATGAAATTGTTTTGTATTGTGTTGACTTATCGGTTGTTTGTTTATAGATTCTGGTTGGTGCAGTCTAGCTAACTGTTATCGATAGGGATTTCTAAACTTTTAAACGAGATAAACCGACATAGTATTGTTTTAAATTGGGTAAATGAAATAATTTTACCTCAATTATATTTTATATATATAAAGGAATAATTTTTCAGAATTATCAAGGCGTATGTAAAATTGAATTGTTTGAATTGTTGAAAATGTAAGAAAATATATGTTAATCAAAGTTGTTCGAATAATCTGAATAAAAACAACAATTTTAAAAGAATAAATTATATAAGAGTAACAATTGTATAAGTACAGAATTTTAATTGAAATGATTTACAATTGTGAAATAACCTTGTATAAGTAAAGGGAAATAGTGAAATTATATAAACAAGATTTATAAATGTGATTTATAAATAAAAGAAAATTTTGAAAGAATTTAAAGCATTGGATTCACTACTGTTGCTGGGAAATAATAAGGGTGATGACTGCAGCATCATTAGTATCATTTTTGAGTTTCTGTGTGATGGATTTGCTACTATAGTAAATTGAAATTGAATTTTGTTGTGATAAACAAATTTTAAAAAAATCCAAGTTGAAGTTGATGAACACAAATTATCAAGTTTTGAACTTATAATATGAGATAATAAAGAATTTTAGCTTTGGTAAAGTTGAAATAAATTTGAATTAGTATAATAAAATATATGATGTGGAATTTAACTAAAGGGAGTTAAATAGATTAAATCAGAATTGAAAGTTGAATAATAAGTTGTATAACTTATTAAATGTGAAGATGTAAGTAAAACCAATTATTTAAAATGGTTAAATAACTTTGTTAAGCAAAACGAGGTATGAATCTGAAAAAGTGATAAGATTAACTTTGGTAAAAGTTAAATAGAATTATTCTGGAGTTGGAATTTAAATTGGATTTTAACTGGATTGGTTATGTTGTTGAAATGGAAATTTAAGTTAAGTTAAACAAATGATGTTTAAAAGGAAGATAATAAGTGATGATGAATGAAGTTGATTTTGGTATCGAAGTAAAATAATGAAGTGAATTAATTGGATATGAACTTGAGTTATATAAATGAAACTCAACTTGAAATGTTAAATGAATTAGTAATTGAACTAATGAATTGAATATTAATCAATCGAATGTAAGTAAATTGATATTATAGAATAATTGATATAAGTGTAAATTCATTTTTGGATAAATTGAATGTTAAACCAAATTGAAGATAAACAAAGTGAATATGAATGTTGAATGTAAATTAAATAAATTTGGTTGTATTGGATTTACATTAGTTGTTAGATTATTGTTAATTGATTGAATAGAAGTTCATATGCAATCGAATGAATAAAATTGAAAGCTAAAGCAATTTAATTCAAATTGGAAGTTAAGTAAATTTAAATTGAATGAAAACTGATTTGAATTGAAAGTGAACCAATATGAATGTGAATTAGTAAATATAAACTAATTGAAAATGAATAATTGAATGTCGTTGTATATGAATTAGTTGTAAACAATTACAAGTAATGTTGAAATCATATAAGTTGCTTATAAACCTTGTTTAGTATGCATTTCTTTTAATATGCATGTGTTGTAGTTGTTTAAAAGAGTAAATTGTTAATAACTTCTTTTGTATGTCACTTACGTGTTTATATTGAGAAAGTACAGGTACCGAGGCTACCGTTATCGGGATTTGGTTGTGCAAAATGCTAGATAAATAACCGCTTTACTTAAAAATGCTAAAAAGGTACGCCTACGCGATAAAAATAGGAAATATGAACCGTTTTTCTGCTTTTCTGACCGGGTGGGTCGATGTGTATATGTTCATCTCTATTGTGATATTGTAAAAGCTCCTTCATACAAAGGAGGTTATGGCGAAATTTTTTTGAAAATTTAAGGCATTATAAAAATTTCGGGAAATTTTGGAAAAAAAAAATTAAATTTGTGAAAACTAAGTTTTGATTTGAAGTTAAAGGTTAAACGATATAGTTGATTTCGAAAGAGATAACTATACATGGATTTGAAAACTTAGTAATTATTTTGTAAGAAGTTTAACTATGGTTTTGGAAAAGTTAAACACTTAAGAGATTCGTAAATCAAATTTGAATGGTTTGTTTTGAAAAGTTAATGAATTTCAAAACTCTTTCTTACTTGGCAATTTCGAGGACGAAATTCTTTTAGGGGGGAAGTTTGTAACGACCCAGAATTTCTATCTTTTGAAATTCAGATATTTAATTGATTTTAAATATCAACAAGTAAAACTTATAAGTCGAAAAATTTATTTTTCGAATATCTGGATTTAATTGTATAATTAAATAGATAATTTAATATTTGAAATTGCGTAAATAACTGGAATTTGGGTTTAATCTGATTAAAAATGATCTATAAAGTTATATTAAATCATATTGGAGTTAGGACAATGTTTGTGAACTTTTAAAATTGAATTAAAACTTAATTTGTGAAAATTGAATATTTTAATATTTAAATCGACTAGTGAAAATAGCCATTTTTCAAACTGTCTAGGATTTCGACAAATCCTATTTCATCGGATCCGTAATGTGATATTATTGTAAGGTTTCAAATTTCGTGTCAATCGGATTTACCGTTTGTCCGGGGCAAGCCAAAACGCATAGAAATTAGTTTAATCGGTTTAATTTAAATTTGATCGTTTATTGCCGTAACTCAGACAGATGATCGAATTAGTTATCAAAACCTTTTCCATTGTGCTTGGAATGCGGGGTAAACCCTAGAAACGCTAGCCAGCATGCGTCGTTTGGAGTTCGGAAAATTTTGGATGAATAGTAATTTGGAAATTTTCTATATAAGGCCCCATTTTCTATCAATTTGCAAACCAAAGACAAAACCCTAGCCAGCTGCCTCTATTATTTTCAATGGCCGAAAAGCACAGATCTTTCTCCCTCAAAATCTTCAAATCCATACACTAATTCAAGAAACTTCCAACATGAAAGATGTAGAGCTCTCCAAGATCTTGCTATCCAACGGTGGATCTGGCGAATCGTCGTCATTTGGAGGAGATTTTAGCCCGCGTCCTCCTGCCGTTCGCACGCAATTTCGGGAAGAAAGGGGAGGCCTAGCACCACCATCTTGCAGCTGAAGGTAGCATTTGACGTGAGCTTAAAAACCATGGTCATTGATCAGCCTCTCGATGCTCGTGGTGGCGGTGGTGTTTAACCCTAGGTGGCGCTGTGGGTTCTCTTTGAACCTGAAGTGAACGTAAGAGAAGAAGAACGGGGGGGGGGGGGGGAGGGGGGGCGACGGCCTGGATCTTCGGGTTCAGGGATCTATGGCTGTAATTAGTTTAGGGTATAAAAGAATAAATAAATTTGTTAATTTATTATATTTTTAATTCGTGTAACTTTAAAAATGCATATCTTTTTCATACGAGGTCGAAATTGCACAAAACAAGTTGCGTTGGCTTCATTTCGTCGAGCACTACGTAATGGATCTAGTTTGGAGTCGTTTGGAACTAGTGAAAATGTCGGGTAAAATTAAACGCACGTTCAATTTTATTCGAAATAAAACACTACAACTATTATCAGAAACTCAAGGTGAGAACTTCTCACTCAATCGAATTGTATCGATTTAAATTTTAAATAGTTAAATTCAAAATTGGTTGATTGTGTGATTGGATGATATTTGTCATCTATTGTGTTAAATAGACCCTATACGCCATTATTAAGCGGAGGTTATTTATTAAATACATATACCGCGATAATTCCAACTTGTATGGAATTGGTATTATATACGTACTTGGAGTTGATTTTCCCACATTATATAGCGGATGAAACCCTATTGCACCGCATAATAGCGGATAATATTTTATAAATCCCATATACCGCGATATTTCATCTTGACGCGAAATTGGTATTGTGCTAACATCTTTGGATGCAAGGAAACAGGTTGGAGGGATCCAACTGGATTCCTTAAATGATTGAATTGGTTTCAATGTTGTGTGTTGATCTATTTATTGATCTATTTATAATTTGTGTGATTATATTTGTGATTGGAATCGTTGAAGGCTAAATTTTAGCCGAATATATTTTTGGTATCGTTAGATGCCGAAAATAAATAAAATTGGATTTTTGAAAATTTAAGTTGAGAATTCATGATAAAATTTAATTTTGGAATTGATTCATTTTAAATGAATAAACGTTGAAATTTTTATGTTATAAAAATTATGATTTTTGGGAAATATAATCAAAATGTGATTTTTTAAATAAATAGTTGATTAAATTATAAAATGGCTTAAATTGGGTACTTTGAATTATTATAATTGATTTATACAAAAGATTTATAAAATTGATATTTATAAATTAAAATATTGGAATTATAAAACGAGTTTTTATAAGTATCAAAATGAGTATTAATGGATTTCATAAGTTAATGAAATCTATAGATTTATAATTTGTCAAGTTATAAAATGAATAGATTTTGTAAAATCAAAGATTTATAAGTAATTAACTTATAAATTAGATTTTTGGTATAAAATTGAGTTATAAATTGAATTGGTTAATAAAGGAGATTTATAAACCGAAGTTTTTCGAAAGTATAAATGGAATTTATAAACTTTGTTTTATAAATCCGAAAACGACTTATTTTGATAAGTTTAAATTATTATTAACTTATTAAAGGAGATATATTCACGATTTTGGACAGTGAATATATTATTAAATAAAATGGATATGTTTTGGGAAAGTGACATTTTAAATAGAATTTAAAATGATTTAAAGATGTTTTAAATTGTATTAAGTGTCGAAAACCTAGATTTCAACATTCATTGTTGAAATAGACGTTTTCGAGAAATAGAAGGAAATGGTAGACTATAACATTGTTGTTATAGTAAATGATTTCCAAAAGGAAAAGTTTTGTACAGTATTGGGATTTATATATCTATCTTAATTTCGAATGCCTATACTAGTGATTTTGGGTTGTCGTAACGATGTTTAACGTAACATTCGTTTTGACCCAAATAAATGTGTTTAAAAGGATGTTTTCCTTGAAGAATAAAATATATACTTGGTTTGGATTTAAGTATATTGAATATTTTCAAATGTTGAAAATAAATGGATTTGTGAATTACTTATTATTTAATAAGTATGGAAATGTTTTTCCAATATAAAGTGAATGTTTTGAGATTTTATCTTTTAAAAGATAAATTGAAAATGAATATTAGAAATCGATTTGGAAATCGTATATTCATAGATACTTTGGAAACGTAAATTCACTATGGAATTTATAAAAGAAAGGGGAATTTGTCTAAAAATAAACATTGATTTATTTTGGAGTGCGAATAATTTTACGGTTTTTGAACATAAATTTAATAAATCGGTTAGGATTTATTTAATTGGTTTAAAATGAACCATTTTGAAATGAAAGTTGTAAGGGTGTAAATTGATTTGAAATTGGTTTTCAAATGGTTGAAGTGTGGAAAATTATATCTTGTAAAGATATTTTTGAAAATAAATAATTTGGGAAATTATTGGAAATCGGGTGATGTTGTGAATATTGATTGATAGTTAAATAACCGACTACCAATATTGACCCTTGAATGGATATTGGTTGTGAATTAGTTGAAATTAAATGCTACACTTATTTTTAAATTATTGCGCTCGTTACGACGTAATGGATAGCATTGAAGACCGGTGGTGAAGACCGGTTATTTGTGAAAACAATAGGATGACCTATCGATTGTCTCTGCACCGTTAGCTACGGTATGGAGATTTCCTTTGTGATGGGAAATTCGATCGGGAATGTGTATACCCGGATTGCAAGGGCTTCTTCGGAAGTGCCTTCGGTTCTGTTCGAGCCCGGAACAGACTTGTATGGTTACGTGTCTGACATTACATTTTGAGATATAAAGCCGATTTCTTTCAAATACATTTCTGTTGGTGGCGGAGAATTTATTCTCTTAGCTTAACACCCTTCTCTGAGACGTACGCGCTCAGAGGTTATGTAGTTGAAGGTTATCAACGATATATTCCTAATTTGGTAATGTGACATGCTGAGTGTTGATGTGTGATGATTATTTATTGATCATTTGTTGATCAAAGCGAGGCTTTGTGAAAAAGTGTAGCTTTGTGGATGAGACTTTGTCAGACCTCACAACCGAAAATGGTCGAAACAGGAATATGTGGCAAGGATATGAGGGTCGCGCCCTTTAGGGTATGTCATTCCCTTCTGGAAAAGGGTGGTGTCAGGTATGGAGCCCTGATGCTTAACCTATGTGGTTGCTCCAATCTCATTCTTCGGTGTGGTTGTTGCTTGGTGATAGAGGGCCCTCGGATAAAGGTCCCAAAGGACCACGGGGTGGCATATTCGTGTAGTAGTTACCTAGTTACAGAGCTAACCCGGCCTTGTGTCGGCAGAGATCTAACCGTAACGTTAGGTTCTCGGGACGTCTCGCTAGAGGCGATCCCATGTGGCAGTAGGAAGTTCCTTAGCTTGACCATTTGTTGGAAAATCCATGGAAACAATACGAGCCTTGTACGGTTTTAGTTGTATTACCTGCCATGGAATGTGGCGGTAATCTGCTATTGAACATGGTAGCTATAGTAGGCATACGATAATAGTCGTATGTTGGCTAAGATTTATATTCTATTTTCGAAATGCTTTCATCACTATGCACTAAAAATAATATCAAAAATGATTTGTTTTGGCGTAGTAAGCATCTTTGACTATCATAAGGAGAAATCTCCTCCAATTCTGCATTTGCATTGTGTGTGTGCGGGGAGGCCTTATGGTAGTTTCATTTTCCAAAACCATTGCGGATATTTTCCACTTCTATCCTATTGTTTGTTTTAAAGATAAATAACTGTTTAAGTTCTCACACCAGTCCCATGACTGACCTGGAGATTATTGTTCTCTTCCTAAACTCTAGGTGCCCATAAATTTCCACACGGGCAATCTAGAGTCAGGTTATCAGGTCATTGTGGATTCAGGAGTGCTTTGGAGCTCAAGTGGCAAGCTGGATGGCGAGATGTATTATTTGTATATAATATTATCTTCCGCTGTATAATTCACTTGTAGGAACATGTTTGTATAGCTGTCCATTCTTGTATTGTGTTGTATATTGCTATACAGTCTGATGATAATGTAATGTAATAACTGATATAGTTCTTTGTTTTAATGATTATTCATTTATCTATTATATGTTGTTCCGCTGCGACTTTGAGATTCTGATATTGTTTCTGTTCTGTTTTCTTATTTCTTCTGTCTTTTCTTCCACCTCTTCTTTTTAACCCTAACAATTCGGTTTTCCAGCATTCGACTATGCGACATTTGATACAGTGGACGTAAGAATGCCAACCTTCGGATCTCAACAAAATCGCGCCTGTTACAGACACATTTCTAGTAATATCGTTTAACTTAGTTTTGAGACCAATGTTATCTAGTTCGATCATTTTAACTTTTGATTTTAGCTCATGATTATAAAAAACAAGAGCATCATTCTTTTCCTTTTGAGTGTAAATTTCTTGACTCAATAAGGTAAGTTGAGAATTAAAATTAGAAAATGAATCTTGAATTTTCTCAAGATCTTCTTCCAATATTGTCTTCTCATCTTTAAGCATATCTCTTTCGAATTCTGCTCTATTTTGATTTCGAGGCCTTCTTTATATTTTCATTTGATATTTTTTAAAGTATCTAATAATTCAGAATTTATTTCAATCATGTCATCAAAAGTATCATCATTTACCTCATTATCAGTAGCCATGAAGCAGACATTTGCTTGTTCATTTTCACTATCACTGCTACGTTCAGAAGACGAAGAATCTGAGTCATCCCATGTCATGGAAAATGCCTTCTATTTAAATTTGCCCTTTTTATATATATTTTGTTTTCCCTTTCATTGTTCTAGACATTCTTTTTGTATATGACCCTTCTTATGACAATTTAAGCATTCTAGTACTGAGCATAATGGCTTATTATTGAAGTTTTTTTGCCATTATTTCGATTTTCTTTTCTGTACTTCAAAATTTTCTTAATATTTTTAGCTATGAAAGCTAAATCTTCATCCTCTGAATCTGATTCCTCTTTTTCTGCATGAAATGTCATATTTTTCTTGTCTTGTGCTTGAACTCTTTTTGCCTTAAATTTACTCCATAGGACATTAAATTTCCTAATAACTCTTCCAATTTCATGGTAGAAAGGTCGTTTGCTTATTCAATAGCTAAGATTTTTCTTTCCCATTCATCGGTTAAAGAGTTTAGGATTTTGGGCATGTTATCAAAGTCAAAATACTTTTCTCTTAGTCCTATTAGAGATTGATAAATACCTTGAAGTCGGGAGTACATATTATTCATGGACTCATCTTGCTTCATTCTAAAATTTTGAAATTGACACTTGAGCATAGATATTTTGCTTTGTTTAACTTTGCTAGTTACTTTATGAGTAACTTTAAGTGTTTGCCATATTTGATATGCAGTGTTACATCTGCCAACTCGGTTAAATTCATTTTTATCGAATGCACAAAACAACATATTCATTGCTTTATCATTAGCAGTAGCATCTTGTTTTCGTGCAGTTGTCCATGTAGAATATTCAGTAGTAGGTGCAGTATATTCTGCTTGTGCAACATTCCATGCATCAAAACCATTGGCTTGCATATAAATATGCATTCGTGTTGCCCAATAGTTGTAATTCATGCCATTGAATAATGGAGGTCGTGCAGTAGATTGACCTTCAATAAAACTAGTGTTAGTGACAGTGCTTATGTTGGTGTTGTTTTCCATATCAGCAGAATATCAAATAACTTGGTAGTGGTTATAAGAACCTCGCTCTGGTACCAAATGAAAGTGTGTGTTGTGGATGTACAATATGGAAATATACTACATATGTATGAGATTAAAACAATGATAATAGATAGTATAGTGAATAAAAGTAAGCACACCAAGGTTTTAATATTGGTTTGAACATCCCGTTCTACGTCCAGTCCCATATTCCTTCTAGAATTTAACTAATCAATAACCCCCACTTAACCCAAAGGAATAGGCATCTAACAAACTTTTGAGCAGCAGAACAAGATGCCTCAGCAACTTAAGGGGACTTCACAATGCCTGAGCAGCAGAACAGGACTTCTACTAGTATATAAAATTGTCTAACTAATGTGTGTTCTTGATAACATAGATATGTCAATGTGTGTACACCCTTCCTTATAATCAATTCCTCAGGAATGTGTGTGAAGGTATGAAAGGAAGATTATTGCTATGAACCAAAGAATATGAATATGAATTCAAAGATTCAATCAATTAAGATGGTTTGATTGCTTTTGAATGTAGAGAATACGGAGATTAAGTAAGATCAGTAAATTATTCAAGAATCGGTGATTTGGAAAATGATTTTGATGTGTTTATATAGTGCAAATATAGATGCAACCTTTCATTAAGAGATTCAATCAATAGATGCATACTCTTTGAATTGGATTGAAACTCTTCGCGAGAGGAAGCATCCGTTTAGAAAATATAGCTGTTATACGCAGGTCAGTCAACGGAGTTTAGAAACACAGTTGATTGAAATTCAAATTTGTATATATATTCTCTGTTCACCATGCATTTTGCACCAGGTCAGTCGACTAACCTGTGCAATTTTGCATAGTGAATTTCAATGCATATACAAACGAAAATAATTTGTTTTGTGTGCAAGTATAATTACTTAAGGAATGAATTTAACATTGTCTAAACATATCTAAGACTCAAAAACATAATAAATAATCATATGAAAACTAGTTTTGAAGTCTTTTCTCTTTGTAGTTTACACCGTGTATATGTTACTCCCTTTTTGTTGCTATCGCATATAGTCTTTGTTAATGCTCCTTCTCATGAATTAAAACTCATGATTCAACAATATGTAGTAGCAACGGAGACTATCGCTATTCCATGCTCTTGGCAAAATGAGACCAAGAACAGTTGATAGTTTAAATGTGCTATCTCCAGGTCTCCGTTTGATTACATACGACCATTCCTATGTCGGTTTCATGTATGAAGGGACTAGATAAACTCTATTTAGTACGGGATCGCCAAGTTCAAGGGTTCTAGGATCAAGGTCCTTAAGGAACTGGTTGTGGTGCTGGGGCCTATGCTCAGGCGCTAGTTGTCAATTCTCTAAAAAATGGATGCAGAGAGATTCCTCTACGCCCTTGCTTTTCTCCTTACGCTACGCATCCCATAACTCAGCAACATAACAGGAGCGTCCAACCGCCTAATCACAATGAACAAATCCGACCCCTTTATTAGTGGGGAACTTCAGTGTTAAACACCATGGGACAATAGCTTCCCTGAATTTAGCAAGGGCTGGCTGGCCCAAAAAAGCATTGTAAGCTCAATTATTGTCTAAAACAATAATTAAACTGCAGCATCCGGACTCTCCGACGACCCCCAATACGCAACTCCATGGGTAAATCAACCATGCCAGTTGGTATGGTCGCACTTCCATTAAAGCCATGTATGCAAGACTGACACGGCTTTAGGTCCTTTGCCTCCATTCTCATCTTGTCATAAGCTCGTTTAAAAAGAATTTTCACTGAGCTTCCACTATCTACCAAGATCCTCTTCATCCAAGTAGGACCAATTTGAGATGATATAACTAGTGGATCAATAGTGGAGGCTTCAACTCCATCAACATCTCTATTTCAAAAAATGATGTCGTTTGTCATTGTTTTCTATTGTTTCGCTGGAGCCTCATCATCAATATTACTACAACACTCAAAGTCGGCATAGCTAATTAAACTTGAATACAATTACATCTACTTCCAAATCCGAACAGCGGGATGAGGACCACCACTAACTGTATTTAATACCAACTTCCTACCAATACACGCGGCTTCCTCTGGCCTAGCTTGTTTTTGACCTTGATTTAGGCTCGATGGGCCTGCACCTCCATTCTGCGGTGCCCACACAAATTTTTTCAACTTCTTCTCTCTGATCAACTTCTCAATAATATCTTTCAAGTGATGGCACTCATTAGTGTTGTGGCCATAACTGTCATGGAATCTACAGAATTTTTCGATTCGGATATGTTTCTTAGATGATTGTTTTGGAGCTGGTTTCTTGTGCTAGCCAGTATTACAAGTCTGCAGACAAGCATTCTGCAGGGACGTATTTATGGGAGTATATTGGTCAAACATGGGAGCTCTGCGTCCCGATCCACAATTTTGGTCTCGCTCCTTACCCTGACCTCCATTGCCTTTGTACTGCCTCTTCTTGTTCTGTATATTCAATTGTACCTTACCCAAACTCCCACCGGTCTGTTTCACAGCAACGTTACATTCGATGCCTACGACACTGGGCCCTACATCATCATGTTTTCTAGATTGTCCAGTGTCTTCTCTCCTCAGGAATTTGGCTGCCATAGCATAGAAACGTTCTGGTGACATAAGGAATTTCCCAACTAACCAATTGCCAAACTCGAAATCAGGATGGATTCCTTAAGTTAGCGCCGTTAATATAGAGTTGTCTTTGGGGTTATTGATTTCCGCACAAGCGGTATGAAATCTTTCCAAATAACGCCCGATTGTCTCTCCCAAAGCTTGTGTAACAATGGATAGGGTGTTAACATCTATCGATCTCGTAACAAGCATAAAAAATTTTGAATGGCCTTTGTAGTCAACTGATCAAAGCATGAAATAGATTGGGGTGATAGATGAGTAAACCACATGGTTATCCCCTAGGAAGATAGGAAAGCTTCTACAGTTGACCGCATTGTGGGCTCACACGGCGTTCATGAGCCACTCATACTTCAGGATGTGTTGGTTAGGGTTTGAACTCCCTTCATAAATATCTGAACTCCCTTCATAAATAGGAAAAGTCGGCATTCTAAATAGGTGGGGTAGTTCGGCATAAATGACGTCAATAGTGAATGGCGTATGACTCCGGGAGATTCCCCAATCGTCATTGGTGAGGCCTTGACTTTCGCCGATCATTTGACGGATCCCGGTTGGAACGTCTGGCATTTGGACATTTTGGCCAAGGCATGGTCGGGTTCGACATTACGAGGATGGTCCGGGCACGATCGATGGTCCGTGCTGTGCCTCTTTGGCTCAAGATCTTTGGGCACATAGGGTTCAAGGGAATGATTGTGCTGATGAAAGGCTGGGTCTGGCTGATTTTGAAGTTGATCTTCCATATTTTCCCTGGCAGCAGTTGCATTTCTATCAGTAGTGTGATAAGGAGGTGCTCCTCCTTGGGAGAAGGGTCCAGCATGGTGACCCGAAGTAGGGCTAATCCCAACTTGCTCGAGATTCATAGCGTGTTGATGCCCAAAGGTTTCTACGTAATTACCATCCAATCGATAGCGGGTGAATCCACGGTTGAAGTTAGATGAAGCTAAGCTTTCAGTGGATGAATAGGAAGCATGATCCCTTCTGGATCTCATTCATCTTTACTCCTTCAATTGGTTCATAAGGTAACTGTCGGCACGGATCTACTGTGCAAGTGGGTGACAGTTCTAGGTTAGCTCTTGCATCAGAATCTTGAACTATTTCCTAGTCATAGGGCCTTATGGCTCCGAAGGTCCAGCAAAAGTCTAACCCATTGTATTCAGCTGCATGGGATTCTGCCTATCCCGCCCTTCTAGGATAGCAGCAGTTGAAGCATTCCATGTGTTAACCATGGTTGGCATAGCTCCTTCCTTGATCTGATGCAATCTGTATAGGATGGAACAAACTACTGGATATTAGACTTGGATCTCCTCCTTAGATTCTGGTAATTCAAAGATGACAGTAGATCCAATAAGCAAGAAAAAGTTGGGTTTTGTCAGTGAAAGCACCAAAGTGTTTGTACCAAAATTGGGCATAGCACTCTCCGGACATATTTGAAGAGAATAAAGTGAAGAATGTAAATGAAAAGGGAAGTTAATCTAACAAAGAAGCTAAAAAAACAAATAGAAATGCAAGATCATAGGAATTTAGAGTGGTTCGGCGTTGTAGCCTACGTCCACTATGGAAAGTTTGTAGTTTTATTAAAGATTACAAAATGATTACAACAGTAAACACCTAAGCACTTGAGTTACAAAAGTTCTCCAGCGGAGTATCGATGTAGTCGAATAAAAAAGTCCATTTTATGGAGGCATCAAGGTGCTATTTACAGGTGTAGGCCGAAAATATCAGGCTGAGATCTCAGATTACCTCTTCTCACATGTGGGTGGGCCCACTTGATTGATCTGAGGTGATTTGAGATCGATCCTTCATCGATCCCTATCACATTTGTATTGATCAATACTTGCTCCATTTGGGATGAGATTAATTATAGACATTCTTGAGGTGATACGCAAGCTCCTGTATAAATTTGAAGGCATTTGTACTAGTAGATATTGAGTTATGATCAATCTAAGTTAGGATTTTCAACTAATTGGCGTTTTCATTTCGATCTCATTCATATTGAACAACTTCTTATTGATAGAAGTTCATATGGATCAGTCGCACTTCGATGACTTGGAGCTATAATCCAGGAGCGATCCACTTTTCATGCTTAACGATCATTTCCTCTCCTTGACTGCGTTTCTTCGTATCGCTCCAATTAAACTTCATTCGTATCGATCAACTCGAAGCCGCTTCATATCGATAGCTTCCATTCTAGTTCTTATCGATGCTTGCTAATAACTTTCATATTTATAATCAAAGAATCTCTTCATATCGATGCTTATTGGATCATTTCGTATCGTTTGTTTACTGATCGATACGAAGTGTATGGGCAAAGGGATCGATAAGGACGAAGTTGAGGGATTATAAAATGAACTCTGACCGATGTTTGCATTGATGGATATGAAGAAATGGAAGTTGATGGATACGAAATAAGGCTTCCTTCATGGATACAAGCATGGCTAATTCTAATGGATACGAAGCCGCATGGATATGTAGGAGGTTGGCCCATGATAGATACGAACACGATGGGTTCGAATGAGGTTGACTTCCTTGATTTTGATCGATCCATATCATGAGTATACGAACTCCGATTAATCCAAAATTTGGATTGTTAGTTTTCATAAATTTTGTTGTTATACGATATAAATTGTAGCTCGATCTAGGCTCCGACCAAATTTGCCAGTATCCATAGTAAACCTGCGTATAACCGATCTTCGGGACGGACTGCCTTTGGTTTCTACTCAAGTCCTTGGTTTCACGTCCTTGCCAAAAGGAAGGATAATAGCTGGTGCACACTATAGGGTTATTATAAATTGAGTTAAGATACTAGTGAGGTGAAGACCCATTCCGCTAAGTGGCGTGGTCCCACTAGATATCTATATGATTCGAAATGGTAGGTTACTATTCACACCAAACTTTTTTTCTAACTCGAAGTTTATGTTTCCCCCTTAAACTCTTAGGTGCTCAATTGATTTTGAGTATTTTGAGAGTTAAGGTTTTCAAGTTCTCCTTTATATGAATAAGTTTCTGAAGACGTGCGGGAGGCAAGCTAACTTTTAGGAGTCCTTTCTCTTTGATTATGTTGTGTAATTAGATGAAATGACAAAGTTGTTTAATTGCCTATAATTAGACTCGGATCAACCATGAGGGCATCTTCATATGTCGTTCTTGAAGTAATTTGTAAGAGCTATATTTCTTTGAACATGGTTTATAAAATGGGATTATGTAATGAATTTGAAACGTTAATTGTAATTAAATGAGAAATTTTTTTCAAATTGAGTTTAATTTTTTTTCATATTCATTTGTTTCTGGTATATCAATGTATTTAACATTACCGCATTTGGTCACCGAGAATTAATAACTATGGACGAAAGCAACATCCGTAGTAGTTAGTTTTGGACCTCTAAATAGGGGATGTTACAATTAATCACCATCAAAACGAGAAAACTCATTACGAAATTACATCAAGAGCATGTACATAAGGCAAGGAGCACAACCCAAGCGAAATGATCCAAGAATATTCTAATTACATGGATTGCTAGCGATCCATGCCATATAGATCGCTAGCGATCCATCAATTCAAGTCAGATCACTGTTAAATTTTTGAAGCACCTTCGTATCATTATGTTTAGGTCTCTAACAAAGCGGCCTAGCCCAATAGCTCTCCAATCCTTATAAATACTCATTTATCAACAACATAAAGAGGATCTTCTAGACTATTTGTTGGAACTATGCGGAGATTATTCTTTATTCTTCTCCTCCCATATAATACACATCTAGAGCTTCACTATAATTCTCTAGTGAACTCTTATACTTATGACTTGATCTAACATCGAAGATTGAATTGTATTGTAATCCAATTCTACTTTTTGCAACAGTCAGTTAATAAGAAGTTATAAAGTGGATATAGTCTATATTAATAATAAGAAGTTATAAAGTGGATATAGTCTATATTAATAGATGTTAGCCATAAAAGTTGCTCAAAAATAGAAGTATGAATGAAGGATAATAGGATTGAGGTTTCGACGAAGAAATAGACTTAGGCTTCATGAAGGACATAAGGGGTTGTTTCAAAGGCATTGGGTAGGTATCGAAAGAGTCGAGGGCACCAACTACTCATCTAGTGGAATTAATTTCGACCAGATGAAAATAAATATACCCTTTCGCTATTTTCCACCTTTTGACATAGTTAAGCAAGCAACGATAATTACAAAACCCCTTTCGAATGCAATAGATATTGCTTTCTCGCTTACATGCTAAACTTTTCGGAGTCAAAAGTTCTGCTCTTATCACAACCTTTTCAAAAGCATATACAAGCCTTTCTAACTGGTCAAGGCATATAATTTTAAGATAAGGTGGCGCCTCAGTTCTCAAGCATGCATTCAAGAACCACTTAATATCTTTGATACCAATATGAACATCCTATCGACCGAATCGGAAGCCTCAAACTCACTTCCAATGGTAGCATGAAAGGAGAAGATGTATTTGGGAAATCCTTCGACGGTGTCGAAAGGTTCTGAAGAGAAAGTGGTACTCGAAGATCAACGAAGGTGAGAGGGTGATAAAGGCCCCTTCCGACTTAGTCGAAAGGTCTAAAAAGGATAATGGAACTACTAGAGTGAGCAAGAATAAAAAAGTAACCTTTCGATAATATAGAAATGGGTCATAGCCTTTGACCAAGTCCAATGGCTCGAAGCAACATATAAAAGGGGTACTTTTGACCCAATCGAAAGCAAAGGCGCAGAAGGGGGCCGATCAGCATCTATAAATAACACCCAAGGGGTCTAGCTTTGGGGATGGAATTTTGAATTCATGAATTTGTTTCCTTTACACTACTTTCTTAATTACAACTACATTCTCAAGAAACCCTAAATCAAATTAGGGAAGAAGCTCTATATCTTCTAACTCATTTTGGATTATAAATAAAGAAGGAGATGGCTATTCATTAAGGATATTGACAACGAAGAAGATCATTCAGATCATTAGCCAGACTAATGATCTATTGAATATGATTTTAACTATTCCCATTATTTATTTTTGTCTATGCAATGCATAGGGTCGGCTTGGTAAATGCGATCGAAGCATATCATCATCGAAACCCATGCTTCATATTAAGAAAAACCAAAGTGATGATGGGTTATCGACCATGTTAAGCTCAAGATACTTGGGGTTACCTAGATCAATCTTATACAAGGAAAGCAAAGTGAATTGTGGGTAGTGATAAGCTAGGAATGTTTCGAAAGGAAGAAATCCCTATCGATTTGATCGAAAGGGGTGTTTCCGAGAGGAATCCTAGTTTATGATTGGCTAATAATTGAATATAGGAGAACTCATTTGAAGGGGATCAATCCTTACAGGCATCAGGGACCCATTCGAAGCAGTTCCACAGTAAGAGTAACAAACTCATAGTGTCGAAAGAAACCGTGTCATGCTTACGAAGTAAACATCCCCTTCGATGTGATCGAAAGTTCCTGAATGCTATCTTTCGACATGGTCGAAAGGAATGCAGGGCAAGGATGATCAGCAACTTTCGACTGATTCGAAAGAAAGGACTCTATTGGATGTTGCTGTCTAAATCTGAATCCCAAAGCTGACTCCTTGAAGCTTTTCAACTAAACAAATCTGGTCAAAAGGTAGGGATGACTTTATTAACCCTTTCGATTAAGTCGTATTGGTCGAAAGGTGGAGCTATTACCTTAAACCCTTTCAACTGTGTTGATCTGGTCGAAAGGCATGCTACAAAAAGAGTGGATCGTTTCAATAATTTGGTTTTTTTTAATCAATAATCTTACAAATAGCATTGGGATATCAACAGGATTTCTTATTAACATTTTTGGCGCTACAAGAAGGGCCCGAACCTCTGACCATGTCACTATATACAGACTAATTGTGGCTCATTTCTCTTGCATGGGAAAAATGAGGTTGAAACGTTGAAGTGGAATTGTGGAAGGAGCAATACACACCTCCACTTTGGAGGAAAATATAGCTCCATCTTTTAACCTAAATGGTGCCATTCCTAAACAAACTTCATCGCCAGCACAACAAGATGAAAATTCAACTAAAATCCAATGCTTGGGACAATAGCTATAGGAGATGCAGAAGCTGTTATAGATGGACTTATCTCAAAAATCTTTGAAGACTCCAACAGAAACTCAAGGAAAAGTGGTGGTCTCTCCCAGGAAGAATCAAAAAGCTGATTCCAATGAGCTCAAAGGCAAAGTGGATCTAATATCATCAAAGAAGAAGGAACATCCCAATTCAAAAGCTAATCATCAGGGAAAGTTTTTCGACAAAACAATGGACCAATCTGGGAGTTCTACATCAAAGGAATATTCCCAAATTAGAAAAACTATAGCAATGTCGAAGCTTATATGAAAGATACCGCTGAGAAGGCACTAAAGATGCTTTGAATTCCAAGAGAAATAGAACGATGGACGAAAACATCACTGATAATGAGAGGATGCCGCCTTCCACTGACGAAATCAAGGCTATAGTAATTACACCATATGTCAAAATCCCATCCATGAAATATCACGGGGACACAGACATCGATGATCATCTTATGGTTTTTAACAGTCAGATGGACTTATATAACGCATCTGGAGCTGTCAGATGCCGACTATTCCCAGTCACGCTCCAGGGAGCAGCATCCAAATGGTACAAGCAATATAGGGAAAAGACCATATACTCCTGCAAGCAATTTTATTACGATTTCTAAGCCCAATTCTGCATTTGCAAACATCCTACTATCGATTATACAGTCTTGGAAAATACCAAGAAATGGCAGGTTGAGTCTTTGGGGAACTATTTGAGAAGGATCAACGTTGGATCATTAAAGGCTAAGGATATGAATGACCAAGATAAGCTCATAGTTGTCCATTCTAGATTTATTGAGAATACCCCTATTTAGAAGCAGCTCTTCGTCTATGGCTGCAAAATCTATAGGTCTTCCACTTTCAAGCTGACAAGCTCATCTCGATGGATGAGCTTTACTGCACAGAGAAGAAAATAATTCCCAAGTAGGAAAGGGGATGATTTGGCCTCGACCATGACCATAAAATGGTAAAATGGGAAGAACCAATTGGTAACACACATGCTTTAAACAAGCCTTTGTCTTACGTATATGTTATAGCTAAGGAATGAGTCAACTTTCCAGCCTCCTTCGAATCCCAGAACAATCCTGAACAGAAAGAAGGAGGGAACTACTATGCTTATCATAAAGCTAATAGCCATAAAACTTATGAGTGTAGTCTAGCTAGAATAATCCAAAAGCTGATCCATGAAGGCCATCTAAAAAGTTTGTTCAAGACCAGCCTAAAGCCCAACGAACAGAGAATGCTCCGTAGAAGCACCTAGGCAATGTTATCGATGTGCTAGAAGGTGAGGACCCTTTAAACTTAAGCCCGCCAATCAATATGATTGATGTGATCCACGATGGGCCGCATCCACCATGAAGTAGTAAAAGGGCCCAAAGTATATACGTCAAAGAGGCCAAAGAGGTAATCTATTCTGTTCAAGAAGAACCCCTATCGAAAAACCCACACTTCAACATCCAAATGTCTAATTTAGTAGTCACTCCACAAGAGCTACGCAAAAGGGTCTATCATGCCCATAATAACCCTTTTATGATTACTACACAAATTGGGTTATCTATTATCTCCAAGATTCTAGTCAACACAAGCAGCGCAGACAATGTAATCTTAAAACATGCCTTCGATTAGTTAAACAACCATGAGCACAAGTTAGAGTCGAGCTCAGAGCCTATATTTTGGTTCAACAACAAAGGGCCAACTCCAATGTGACAGATAAAGCTACTTGTACAAATGGAAGTGCCGCCAACTTGCCGAACAGTTGAAACTATTTTTGTGATAATCGATCGACCTTCCTACCACAACGCCTTCTTTGGCAGGCCTTCCCTATATGAGATCGATGCTTTTCTCTCCCCAAAGTACCTCATGGTAAAATTCCTGATAAAGCAAGGCTGGGGAACTGTATGGGGAACATTAAGCTCTTAAAAATGTACTTTGCTACACTTGACCAATACAAAAGGGAGTATCATGCTTACTTTCATTCTTCTATTGCTTTCAGCCTTCAGATGATGGACTTTATCAACCAACTTGCGAACCAAGATTAACATTAAAAAGTCTAACAAACATACGTATCAAAGGTACATCCTTGTAGGAAGCAAGAGAAAGAGAATTGATGCCAACTCAACAGTGAAGGATCCAATAGTCACAGAGCTCGACTCTCGTGGAGAAAAAGAGAGGATAAAAACCATAGAAGATCTAGAAAAAGCTCAATAGATTCAGATGATGCTTCTAAAATAGTCAAGGTGGGAAAGGGTCTGATAGTGAGTTAAATAAAACTTAATTCAGTTCCTCATTGTCAACAAGGATATGTTTGCCTGATCACACTCCGATATGGTGGGAACTGATCCGACTGTCATGTGTCAAGCACTTAATATCAATCCAGGAGCAACCCCTATAAGGCTGAAAAAGAGACAAATCGACAAAGTGTGATTTGATGCTTTAAAGGAAGAGGTTGACAGAATCCTTGAGAATGGATTAATCCATGAGATGTATTATCCTAAATGGTTGGCCAACCCAGTTTTAGTAAAGAAGTCAAATAGGAAATGAAGCACATGCATTGATTACATGGATTGAAATAAAGCGTTTCCAAAGGATTGCTTTCTGCTACCACCGATAGATCAGTTAGTGGATGCGAAAAGCGGACACAAATTGTTATCCCTCTGGATGCTTATTCAGAGTACAACCAGATATCAATTTTCAAGGCAGATGAGCATCATAACAGCTTCATTACTGAATGGGGAATTTACTACTATATGGCAATGACATTTAGGCTAAATAATGCAAGGGCAACCTATCAAAGATTTGTTAACCAAATTTTTGAGGAATAAATCGACAGAAACATGGAAGTTTATGTTGGTGATATGTTCGTAAAGTCTAGCGAGCCTGAATCTCATCTTAGTCATCTAGAGGTAATTTTCAAAATATTGCGGAAGTATCAAATGAAATTGATCCCATAAAAGTCTTCTTTTGGAGTCCGCTCTGAAATGTTCCTATGCAACTTAGTAAGTGCTCAATGGATCGAAACAAGTACTAACCAAATTCATGCCACAAAGGACATGGCCAAACCTAAAACGAGCAAGGAAGTAATGAGATTAAATGGAAGGGTAGCTACCCTAAGTAGGTTTATGTCAAAAGCTACTAATAAGTATGTACCATTCTTCCATGTGATTAAGAAAAATATTAACTTTGAATGAGAAGAGGATTGCAGGAAAGCTTTCGTAGAATTAAATAGCCGTTTGGAAAAACCACCGATACTTTCAAGTCCAAAGGGTGGGGAAATATTGTACCTGTACGTAGAAGTATGAGAACATGTGGTCAGCTCGGTGCTCATTGGAGAAGAAAATGGGGCACAACTTCTGGTATACTACGTAAGCAAGCGATTAAAGGATGCAGAGGTTCGATATCCAGTTAAACAAAAATAGCCTATTGCTTGATTCTCACAGCTCGAAATCTTAGAGCGTACTTTCAGGAACACTCGATCAAGGTATTGACCAAATTTCCTCTAAAGAAAGTTTTTAGCAGGCCAAAACTTCTAAAAGACTGGTAAGATGAGAGATCGAACTCAGTCAATACGACAAAGAATTTCAACCACGACCTACAATAAAAGGGCAGGCATTGGCAGATTTTGTTAATGAGTGCACTAGCTTTATTGAGGGACAATCTGAAAAAGAGAAAGTTTAAAAGCCTTTGTGGCAACTATTCATTGATGCTGCATCAAATAAACAAGGGGCCGGGGTATGGTATATAGTCATAACCCTAATTGGACACCGCTTACACTCTGTCATGAAATTGGAATTTCCCACCACCAATAATGTGGTAGAGTATGAATCATTAGTAGCAGGATTAACCTTTGCTAGAACCGAATATTCCAGGAATACAGATCTTTAGCGACTCTCGGCTGATGGTGAATCAAGTAAAACAGGTGTAATAAAGGTTCCTAACTATCCTTATATGTAAGGAAGATACTGCAAATGCTTGCTTTATTTGAGGACTTTTCGATAAATCAAGTTCCAAGAGTAGAAAATTCACAGGCAGACCCCTTAGCAAAATTATTCAGCTCAAGAGGATCCACAGAGACACGAAGTATCCCAGCCAAATATCAGAAAAGTCCAAGTACTGAAAAGGAAACATCGTTGCAAGGCAAGTAATTGTTAGTTATGACGAGGTCTCAGGCCAATCCTCATGGAGGAGAGAAAGGAGAAACTGGTAAAAAATTTACAGATGAAAAAGTGGACCAATCAAGGTCAACTAGCATATATGATGATATCTGGATGTTACCTATTATTGAGTACCTAGTTAAAGGAATACTCCTATCCAATAAAGGAGAAGTAAGAAAAATCAGGAGGCAAGCTTCTACCTTCATGATGATGGATGGAATCCTCTATGAAAATGGATACGCTCTTCTCTACCTAAGATGTGTGAGAATGAATGATGGAATAAAATTAATGACCGAACCACATAAAGGGTTTTGTGGAGACCATTAAGGTGGGACAAAACTTACAAAGAAAATAAATAGACATGGATTTTATTTGCCACATATGGTAGGCCAAGCCATAGAATATGTGAGAAAATGCGAAAAGTGTCAGAAATTTTCAAAGATACCCAAATTACCCCCGAGTCAGTTAACTCCAATTACAAGTCCATGGACTTTTGATGTATGGGGAGTACATCTAATCGGCCCATTACTAATGTCAAAGGGAGGGGCGAAGTATGTTGTGGTTGCCATCGACTATTTCACTAAATGGTTGAAGCGGAGCCACTTCCTAAAATAATTTCTGGGAAGGTACTAAGATTTATTACCAAGAACATCATAACCAGGTTTGGAATTCCTTAGAAGATAATCTCTAATAATGGGATACAATTTGAGAGCGAATAATTCTCCCGCTTCTGTCATAAGAATGGGATTATTAAAAGTTTTTCATCCGTCGCACATCCAAAAGCTAACGTAGCAATTGAGGTTGCGAATAAAATGATAAAGACAATTTTG
Source organism: Allium cepa (assembly GCA_030765085.1). Taxonomy (NCBI): domain Eukaryota; kingdom Viridiplantae; phylum Streptophyta; class Magnoliopsida; order Asparagales; family Amaryllidaceae; genus Allium; species Allium cepa. The sequence goes on from CM060945.1 coordinate 511,098,802, forward strand.
AAAAAGCGACTAAAAAAGGCAAAAGGAAATTGGTTAGAAGAGTTGCCACTTTTGCTATGGGCTTACCGAATATCTGCTAAGACAGCAATGGGACATACCCCTTACTCTTTGACCTATGAGTGTGAGGCAATGCTACCAATCAACATTGAGATACCCTCGCACCGAAGGATTGCCTACGCCTTCGATAAAAATCAATAGTTGAAAAAAGAATCATCGGGCTTGATACACGAATTAGGAGATGAAGGAGTTGCAAGAACTACCGAATATCAGAGAAAAACCTTGAAGCATTACAATTCAAGAGTAATAGCTCGATCATTTCAAGAGGGGGATTTAGTATTTCGTAGAGAAATGGCCAATACAAAGAATCGTGTAAATGGACCCTTGGGACCAAACTGTGAGGGACCATTAGTCATCTGCAAAGTAATCCCCTCAGAAGCCTACATATTGTGCTGTCCAGACGATAAAATGGTTCCTAGAACATGGAATGCTGAGCATTTAAGGCCATATTTTCTGAAGATGAATCAATAAAGAGCTACTTTTTTTAAAGAGAAAATCTACATGGTTGGTGAGAGAAATGCTCCTTATATTTCGATACTACCTAGATGGTAGCTTACCTAAGATGGTAGAAAAATATCTATCCGTGTCGAGATGGCCAAGGCAGATCACCTCCTGAATGAAGGGGGGTAAGCCTTTAGCCGCGCCATGAGATAGCCAGGTTAAAGCACAAGATAAGACCTTGGCTGCACCTTTGGTCAGGGTAAGGCAACATTTAGTGGAAGGACGATGAAAGCCTTCATCCACGCCATAAGATGGTAGGGTAAAGCAACAAACAAGCACACATCTGCACCGTAAAAGGGCCAGGGCAGGCACCTCGTAGTGGGAGTTCGGGTAAGTCCTTGGCTCCAGTCTCTATGACGAGCTAACAAAGTGCATCGGACGACAATGGAGTAAGACGTCCAAGCCCAAGAAGATGCTCAATCACAATGGATTAACATGTCCAAGCCCTAGAAGAGGATCAATTACAATGGACAAAGATGTCTAAGCCCAAAGAGAGTCTCATCCAACAATGGACTTCTACCAACATGAATTCTAGCGGGTCCGGATTTTTCAAAAAAGTGCTAGAGTCCAAGCCCACTGAAGCCTGAGTTAGGTTTTTGGTATCCTGAAAATAGGCAAAGACAAATATATCTGAGCTCAGATAAATATCTTATAGTGGAACTGACTAAAATATAATAGTAAGTGAGTAATCATCAAAATAATAACACTTTCTAAAAAAGTGTCTCAAAGCTGGAAAGTCTCTTCCATCTGCCTAACTTGTACGATGTTATGAGGAGGTCATCGGAAATAAAGTTCTGGTGAATGAATAAATCATGTACTTTTAAGTTTAATTCAACATATACCGTTTTACTTCAATATTCTGTTATATTTGGTTTATTGGGTTTAAAATACTCTCGCCCCTATGCTTGAATCGTACCCATCTACTCCCTCGTAGATCAAAACCTAATAACTAATACATATAGGTAGCTATATGCCTAATGACTGCATCGGCCGTAGGTAGCACCCATAATACATTCTGTATCCTTCTCATAAAGGACTCCATCATCTTGCTCCTATAGCATTCTGTGACTACATATGTAAAGAACTGCCTCGTAAGGCCTACAATACAACTGTTTAGTTGTCTACTATGAAAACGTAAAACTGGGTCCGCATTAGCATGTACTAATGCTCGGACATCCACAATGCACCACCCAGTGCGTACCTTGAGGACTATACATAATCTTTTATCTACTCCATGAATCCCGCTTAACAACGCCTACCTTGTATGGAACTCAGTCAGATTTTCTATTTCCGTAAAGGACTGCCGTATTAGGCCTACAATATGGATATTTTATTTGGTCTGTCTCTTTTCTTATCGTAGCTATGGCCCTATGCAGCCACCCTTCAACTAATCGAAAGACCTCTAAATGGCTAAGTGGTTGTGCCCTACTACAAATAATCTAAACATCCAATTGGTTGTGTCCCTCATCCAAGTCTTGAGAGTGAAAGTTTCATTGGACTATTGGTTTGACTCCAGAATTTCCCAAACATGCTTCTTGGTTTTGATGCTAGCCATCTATCCACATGCGACTATCCTTTTTAGTCCTGGCCACTAAAATTTAATTGCAGGTAATGAGACATATGAATATCCTACTCCAAACATCAGCCCCTTTTGACGGCCACCAATGGTCCTGCAATGCAAAAAGCAGTCAAGGCATGCTCTTTTGATGGGACACCTACAGACCTGCCTCTGGAGGACTGCTTCACTATGCCTGCTGTAGAGGGACATCATAAAGTAACCTCACGTCTCGTTGAAGTCTCGTACTTCCTCTAGCTCAAAATATCTAAGTTGGACGTGCTCCTTCTATGCTGAAATCTGTGAAGAACTGCTTCATTAGGATCTTCATCCTTTAAGCTGCTACAAACGCATCTTACTCTTTTGTCAGACCTTATGTCTAATCTTTTAATTTGCATTAAGTTACTTTTCTTATTCTATTAGCTACTTATTTACCCTAATTAGCATAATCTTGTCTCGACCTCACCTAACTATTATGAGACCATTAGTTCTAGACTAAAAGGTGAATGCTGTTGGAATGGGCCACTTCTATAATCTTGCTTATTAACTTAATCCAAGATCTAAGTTTATTAAAATAAGCCTCTTCTGTTATTTCTGCTCTATTTTCTAATTAACCTAATTTAAGTATTAAAATAAGCCTTTTCTATTCATTCTGCTCAATTATAGCCTATGTTACAATTTTAATCGCATTTGTCACTACTATATTCTTTTATAATCTATATATTATAAATATAATTACAAGCATCTCTTTTCTATTATAATCTGTCTTCTTTTAGTATGATATTGAATTCTCTTTAATTCTGTTATTATATGACAATCTTGGCTTGGGACTACGTCCGACGGTCGCAATTCTACTTGTCATAATAACTGCTCCATATTTGGTCTATTATCTGTTTAGTAATTGCATATCAAGGTATATTTCTTTTAGTTGCTTCTAGTCTTGTTTAATAATTAACTTGATTTCTTCTTTATTTCCTGTAATTCTTCACTTTATTTTCTAATATTCTAGGATGTAGTTCTATTCTATTTTGTTGGTTACAAAATTTATGCTAAAATTCCATTTCCATTTTTAATGTTAAACATGCTATAAACATTATTCCGTAACTGCAAGATATTTCTTTTTTTTTATTTCTTTTACTTTTTGGATAGTGCAAAATACGATAGTTTCTCTATGTTACACTAATTCCCTTTTTCTTTCTTTTATTATTGCAATAATTATCATTGTCTTTTAAATATTAAACTGTGGAAATGTGTTCTCTTTTCTGAACCAACCAATTAATCTCTCACTTACTTCAAAACCAAGTTTTTATATTTTCCCTTTTAATTTATTTTTCCTCGTTTTGGCATATTTTACTGCAAAATTCTAATTTTCTCTTTTTACTTCATCTTTTCTTATTTTACACTAATTTCTGTAAATCTAATGTTCTTTTATTCTAGTCCATATTTTGCGAATCCTTCTCTTTACTATTTTACTCTCGTAAAAAGGAATAAAATGAAGACAACATTTACTGGCTAAATTTCAACTTTAAAATAGGTGTAAATAACTGTAAAATTCTTACATTTAGGCTTATCGTTCTCTTACTTCTCAAGCCTAATATTAATTAAATATAAGCTCTCTTGTACAATTTACAATCTCGGCATAACTAATTAATAGAATTAATTATTGAAATAAATACTGAATAAAATTATTCAACAGGAATCTAACGATAATATATCATAAACGTAAATGATTTACAATTAAATCTACTCACTTTTCGTCCTTACCTTTAAATCTCTGTCTTCTAAAATTAGTATGCCATTCTACGACTTCTCCCCTTTAATTTGTTGCAATTTCTCTATTTTGTTCACGTATATTTTATTTGGGTTTATTTGGTGAAGGTTTTTGAGAAATTGGAGAAAAGAATGAAGAAAGAAGCCATTGTTTACTGTATTAGAGGGATGAAGAAAGTGACGACTGACGGAACAAATTACATTACGTTCTCTATAATATTGATGCAGCCCACCAATTATCTAATTAATCCTCTACTTAATTGATCCTTCAATTAATTTTTATGTGCAGCAATATACTTCCTATATGTACACATTCAAATCTAGGTCAACTATTTGTTCTTTTCCTTATAAATTGACATTTTCTACTGATTATGTTACAATCCTAATTAATGTCCTCATTAATAGATTAACATGTCACCTCTATTAGTTAATTTCCCTAACTAATATTTACAAATTGTAACATTTCATTAATTGGCGTGTCAATTAGTTCCACCATTCAATTAACATATATATTTAATATGCATATATTTTTTATCCAGATTTGAATTTGAAGATTTATTTGATACATTTATATGTCAATCTCTTTAAACTGAAGGATCTGATATATATACATATATATACAAACACACACACATGTTATATATTAATCTGCAATATTAATTCACATATTAATTAACTACATTTTTAGCTGATTCTGTTTGCAAAGTTAATTATCCTCTTATTTTTTTCCTCTTACTTCTAATTCTCCTAATAACTTACATTCATTACAAACATAATAAATTTGTTACTGCTTTTATAAATATCCTATGAATTACTTGCAAATGTTTATAATGATAAAATTTACATATTTGCATATGTAATTGTTTCTAACGCTAAACTTCAAACGGCTATAACTTTTCTGTTTGAAGTCCATTCAGAAAGCATTATATATGAAAGTTGATCAGAAAATTGCCACGACCACAATGGTATAAGTTTCGTGGTCAAATTCTAGCGTTAGCAAAAATTCATTTTTCTCTGTTTTCATAGTTATCGGTTAAATTTATTTTAATTTAACTGTTAATAAAATGCGGGGTGTTACATTCTCTCACCCTTTAGGAAATTTCATCCTCGAAATTCGACAAGGGTAAAATTATGAATTTTCTTGCATTAATCACATCCATTTTATGTACATGCAATTTTGCGACAATTCGTGTTCTTGTGCAAAAGTGTTATTCGGTACAATGTATATGCATATACATGAATTTTTAAGATGAGCCTCCTACATGAATGCTTTTCTTCTTTAAAAATTTACTTAAAATATGTTGCACACACTCTGAACGTACGTGCAATTTTTATATGAATGCAATCTTTTGAAAACTCAAAACTTTTTTTATCCAATTTTTCTCACACTCCTACTGAATAGGGTGTAGTTCAACGAATTTTTCATCCAAATCCTACCACACAACTTTTAATATTCAAATTTGAGAAAAATCTAATTTTTCGAACTCGATTTCTTATGTCAGAAAGAAGGTAGAAAATGGAATTTGGGTTACTATTATATAAAAATCCCAATTTGCTTTCCCAAGAATAGTTTACATAAGAAAGATTTTGCTTTTCAAACTTTTTCCCGAGCATGATTTATGGGAAAGATGTATTTTTCTTTTTTCTTGACTTTAAAAAAAACATCCTCGCATATTTTCAAAATATCTTCTTTTCATAGATTTTCCAGTTTACTAAACTAGAGTAGATATGAAAAATTATATTATCATAAATCTCTTAACGTTTATTACTCTTCCAATTACTTATCCTTGGAAGAGTTTTTAACTTACTACACTTAATGGTTTTATACCTTAATGTATTGGAATTACTCTCTCTTATGATAAACTATTAACGCTAAAACTTTCTATGAATCATTTAAAGGAGGTTTTAATGTTTATGTGTAATTATAAGGAATTTATTTTATATTTTATCGAAATAGGCTATACAAAATACGGTGTTTTCCCTATCTTGGACATCTCTTTCACGTATTCCTTATAACTTGCGCAAAACATCTTTATTTGTGACTCAAAGAAAATTATATCATTATTCTTTTAATTCCAATAGATTAAAGTATGTTTGCCCTATATTTACTTACATAAGATATTTCCTACTAAATTCATTAATTTAACGTGCATTATTTTTCAAAAGAACTCATATTTCAAAACTTCTTTAATATTTTCATAACTAGAAAATACTCTCATATATTTATTTAAATGATAAGTGTACAAACAAACTACTTTAGAAATTATCTTCAAAACTCATTTTGGTTAAAACAGATATGGCGCAAAACACAATTACTACAAACCAAAAAATACTTATTTATGGATTCAATTATAATAAATATTAATAAATCCCATATACTATGCAAAAACATTTCCTTTGAGAGTCAACTAATATAACAATAGTGTCATAGTCTATGTTTCCTTTACTTTTACCAAAAGCATCTATTACAATAATAAATGTTGTAACCAACGTTTTCGATACTTAACACACACTAGGTTTTTATATTTAAAATCTTTGTTTACCTACAAATAAACTAGCGAGCTATACGCGGTCAATAATTCTTCAAAAAGAATTTCACTTTTAACAAAATTTACATTATATAAATACCAATATAAATTTCATACCACTTGTTTTTATTAATATATACTTCCTCAAATATATTGAAATCATATTTTTCAAATTTTCAATTCCAAAAGTTTCATTTTATTTGGCTAGACATAAAGTGGATTTTCATCTTACTAAAACCTCTTATTCCTTCCAAAATAAAAACACTCTCCCTACTTTCCCTAAGGAACTTCTGCACTTTATATAAAATATGGATACCAATCTTCTCCCAAAACATGGCATATTGTAAACTATAAATCGGAAATAACATAGGGCTCAACATATTTGGGTCATCCTAGACCCAACTAGCAAACTATGCACAAATATGCTTCTAAAAACTTTCCATATGTTAAATCTATAATTGAGGATTATTCGGATTTTAGTACATATTAAATTTATATTTTATTCAAAAATACAAATACGTTCACTTGCTATCTACCTAGGAATCCTAAACCTAGGCCCTGATGCCAAATGTAACAACCAGAATTCCAATGGGTCTAGATTTTTCGCAAAAATACAAGAATCCAAGCCCATTCAAGCCTGAGTTGGGTTTTTGGTATCCTGCAAATAGGCAAAGACAAATGTATCGAAGCTCGAATAAATATCTCACAATGGAACTGACTAAAATATAACAGTAAGTAAATACTCACCAAAATAATAACACTTTCTAAATAGTATCACAAAGCTGGAAAGTCTCTGCCATCAACCTAACCTGTACGATGTTATGAGGAGGGGATCAGAACTAATGTCTTGGTGAATGGATAAATCATATACTTTTAATTTTAATTCCACATACACCGTTTTACTTCATTCTTTTAAATTTGGTTTATTGTGTTTATATACTGTGGCCCCTATGCATGAATCATACTGTTAACCCTATCTCGGTTACGACTCAGCAGGTCTAGTGCGTGGAGATGGCGCCGACCCAAGAGATGCCGACCTAACTGAGTAAGAATTGTGCAGGGTCTGCCGATCTAAAGGACATACCGACCTAACTGCTTAAGGCTTAAAAAGCAGGCCGACCTAACCATTCGCATGACTTGCCGACCCAATGCCCTCACATAGATGCCGACCTAGTGCTTCAGAAGGAACTGGCCTAACGACTCAAGAAATGACAAGGGATCCGACTTAACATGACGCCGACCTAACTGCCTAATGAAGCTGCCGACCTAATTCGATCCGACTTAAGGACTTAACATGCTTACCGACCTAACTGAGTGGAACAAGTTCGCGACTTACACTTGTATCGTGACCGACCCATGGTCTGTGCTAGGACGAGCGCGACCTGGGCAAGTGAAGGGGAGTTAGTTCACGTTTAGCTCGTCAATTCTTTAAATCGGTAACGACCTATTTAAACATGCACTTCCCATTTAAGTCGGAGGCCATGCATCAGAGAGAGGGGGCGACCTACGACCTAGCTTGACCCGGTAACGACTTTGGACTTGTGCAAATTCAATGCAGCTTGATCATGTGAGGGCTCCTATAAGCCGGCTGCGACTTAACTGGGTCGGTGAGGAGTTAAGACCGAGCCTAAGTCCATAATCTTTACCTATAAATACCACCCTACCTTCAACATTAAAAGGACTTTTTTTGGTTGATCAATTTCAAGCGCCATTACTCTGCCGAATTCCAGACTACTTCAAAGCTTTTGAGATCTAACAAACTTCTAAAAGAACTCCATGAAGGAATCATCTACATTCACCATGGATTTTAAGATGATTGTCAACGTCAAAGCTTGAGCTACTTGTTTTACATATCCCATCACTTGAAGTGTGTTGTAATTGAGAGATTTTGTAAAGAATTGTAATCAAACTAGTGATAAAAAGATTAAAGTGGACGTAGGCTGGATTATAAGCCGAACCACTATAAATACTGTGTCTCTTACTGTTTTTCTACATACTTTCTGCTTATTTCTGATTCCCGTACGAACGGGTGGTGCTTTCACAATCACATCCTATTCACCAGGGTGTTAGTTGGTGCTTTCACTGAGAATTGAACTCAGGACATCTATCATCATTGCTTCAGAAAGATTTGTAGATAAAGTTTCTTTAAGAACCAGAAGTCTATCCGAAATCATGGCTCCTGGAAGGAAAAGTAAATCTGTGAGATCTGCAAACATTCAAGAGGGAACCTCCGCTTCCCCAACACCAAATCAAGCCACTCCAACTGTCGGGGTTACGAAAGCAGAGTTGGATGCCGCAATTTTGGGGTTGAACAGACAGATACATGCTCAAAATGTGCAAATGGAAGCCCAGAATGCCCAAAATGCCTTAATCCTGAATAAGTTGAACGATTTGCTCGGGGCAAACCGTCAATCAACAGCTAATGAAAGGAATTTCGCTGGTAATATTCATGAAACTGAAGAAAGGAATGTTTCCGAAAGGGATACTAACCCCGCTGAGCAAATACTTCCTGAGGTAGGCGGATCTAGGGCTCGTAATGATGAAGAATATCTCTCTGGAATGGTTCGCCAAATTATGAAGGAGAGCATGCAAAGAGTCGAAGATGAGAAAGAATGGGGCTTTGCTCCGAGCAAGACTCCATTTACTGAAAAAATTCTAAAGGCTGAATTCCCACGAAAATTTGCTCCTCCAACTATCCCAGCTTATAGGGGGACAAGTGATCCAAACGAATTTCTGTATAAATATGATTGGCATATGACGGGTGCCCGAGCCTCAGATGAAGTAAAATGCAGATACTTCCCCGTATATTTGGAAGGCGTAGCTCTGCTTTGGTTCACAAAGCTACCTGTCCGGTCCATCGATCAGTTTTCAGACCTAACCAGGAAATTTAAAGAGCAATTTAGGCTATATGCTTCAAAGGCAAAAGACATCATGTCGTTATCCGGTTTGGAGCAGAATTCGGGGGAAACTATCAAGTCTTTCTTAAATCGCTTCAATATAGCGTTAGCTGAGGTTGATAATGCGGAACCTCGCATGGTCTTGACCTATTTGATGAGGGCCATAGATAAATCTAGTGAGTTTGGAAGATGGTTGAATATGAAGGAACCAAGCTCTCTCGAAAAGTTCTACAAGAAAGCAGACGAGTTCATGCGTCTGGAGAGTCGCCCTGTATCGACAAAAGCAGCATTAGAAAAGGTTGAAGCTAACGCCAATGCTCCACGCAAAAATGAGTCTGTGGGACAGAAGAGGGAGAACAATAATGGAAAACAACAGAATAATCAGAAGAAGCATAGATCCTTCAAGCCTTCAGAATACACACCTTTGTCAGATACTCCAGAACGAATCTACCTGGCTACCAAAGATTCTGTCAATTATCCTAAACCCCCAGTCTTGAGAACCGGGAAAAAAGCTGTGCAAAGTGGGAGGTTCTGTCGCTTCCATAATCAGCCCGGTCATGATACTGATGACTGCCGTCAATTGAAGAATCTAATTGAAGAATTGTTAAGGGAAAATAAACTACAACAATTTGTGAAGAAAAATGATAATAATAATCCTGCTTCGTCGAACCAGGGGCAGCAAACTCCTGCTCATCAATCTGGGACTAATGGCAAAGACGCAGGTTTTGAGTCTGGAAGGCCTGTTATCAATATCATTACAGGCGGACCTCACCCAGCGGGCAAAAGCTGGGGTGAGATGGAAAGGTATTCCCGGGCCCTGAAATATGCACCGGAGGAAGAAAATGTTTTTGTTCTAGAGGACACTACGCCTTTGAAGCAACGAAAGACATTCAACGATGACATTGTATTCAAAACCAGGGATTCCATCGGTATTGAAGCCCCAACCTTGGATCCTTTGGTCATCTCGGCCGGCATTGGGCCAGCCATCGTCAGAAGGATTCTTATCGACAGCGGCGCATCCTGTAATATCCTCTTTAAGAAAACCTTCGACCAGATGAAGATTCCTATGGTTGAAGTGCAGGCATCATCGCAAAAAATTGCTGGCTTCGCCGGGGAGCCAAAGCAACCAGTAGGAACCATTGACTTGCTAGTGGAACTCGGAGAAGGAGAAAGAAAAGTAGTTCGCAAGCAGACTTTTGTGATAGTAGATGAATTTTCTGCTTATAATGCTTTCTTTGGTCGTCCTACTCTTGCAGCATTCAAAGCTGTCCTTGCCCCATGGTGTCTTACTATTAAATTCCCTACCGACAATGGAGTAGGAGTTATTAAAGGAGACCAGAATGCTGGACGAGAATGCTATATGACAGAACTGCGAGAAACAAGGAAGAGAGAAATGGGGAAAGATGCGGCAACCCCAATCCGCATCAAAACACCAACCCTATAGCAACTACAGGGCGGACCCTGCACTGGCGAGCATAGCGGGGCAAGAAAAGAGATGGATCCTAGAAAGGCCAGTGCGGGGGAGAGTAGAGTGGTACCAGCAGAAACAACGATACCGGTACCCGTTGACCTGAAGGACCCAAACAAGGTGCTAAATGTGGGTTCACAACTCAATGTGACAGTTCAGAATGCCTTGATATCTTTTTTGAAAGCAAATCTGGATGTTTTCGCTTGGACCCATGCTGATATGTGCGGAATATCCCCAGAAGTTGCGGTGCATGCTCTAAATATTGACCCAAAATTCACGCCCGTAAAGCAGAAAAGAAGAATCCAAGGTCCAGAAAGGTCAACAGCATTGAAAGAGGAAGTTGATCGGCTCATGGAGAATAACTTCATCAGAGAATCTACCTATCCAAATTGGGTGTCAAATCCAGTGCTAGTTAAGAAAGCCAACGGTAAATGGAGAGTGTGCATCGATTTTTCAGATCTAAACAAGGCCTGTCCCAAAGACTGCTTCCCATTACCCAGGATCGATCAACTGGTAGATGGAACAGCGGGTCATGAATTGTTGTCTTTTATGGATGCCTACTCCGGATATAATCAGATCATGATGCATGAGCCAGATCAGGAGGATACAAGCTTTATCACCGATGTCGGTCTCTACTGTTACAGAGTTATGCCCTTTGGGTTGAAGAATGCGGGGGCAACATACCAAAGGCTGGTCAACGCTATGTTCAAACCGCAGTTGGGAAAGACTATGGAAGTTTACGTTGATGACATGCTAGTAAAATCTAAGAAAGCAGTGGATCACATCGAACACTTAGCAGAAATGTTCGCAATCCTCCGAAGATACGGAATGAAGCTTAACCCTTTAAAATGTTCTTTCGGGGTAGAATCTGGAAAGTTCTTGGGTTTCATCGTGAGCGCTAGGGGCATTGAAGCTAGTCCAGCTCAAATCACCGCTTTAAAAGAAGTCAAAGCTCCTAAAACAAAGAGGGAATTGCAAAGTCTCAATGGAAAAATTGCCGCCTTAAGTCGGTTCATATCCAAAGCTACTGATAAATGCATTCCATTCTTCGACGCTCTAAAGAAAGGAAAGAAAAACTTTGACTGGACTCCCGAATGCCAGAAAGCTTTTGAAGAATTGATTCAACATATGGAAAAGCCTCCAATACTTTCTAGGCCCGGCGATGGCGAGGATCTTCTTATATACTTGGCAGTTTCATCTCATGCTTTAAGTGCAGCGCTGGTACGGGAAGACAAAAGGATTCAACATCCAGTTTACTATATCAGCAAAAGACTCACTGGGGCAGAAATGAATTACTCCAAGTTGGAAAAACTCGCCTATTGTCTATTGATTGCCTCAAGAAAGTTGAGGCAATATTTCCAGGCTCATCCTATCAAAGTCCTCACTGATCAACCTTTAAAGCAAGTCTTGTTTCGCCCCGAGACTTCGGGCCGCCTTTTAAAGTGGAATATTGAATTGAGCCAATATGACATCACTTATCATCCTAGAAAAGCGATCAACGGACAAGCTTTGGCAGATTTTATTGCAGAATTTACAGACAAGGGTAACAGCGAGGAAGAAACAATCGAGAACTCCCCAGTCCAATGGAAGTTATTTGTAGATGGCGCAAGAAATGATTACTGTTCAGGTGCTGGAATTGTTTTTGAAACTCCTGAAGGCCGGTCATTATGCTATGCGCTAAGATTAGAATTTCCTTCAACAAACAATGAAGCAGAATATGAAGCTCTGATTGCTGGTTTGAAAATTGCTAAAGAACTAAACATTCGAGCGTTACAGATCTTCAGTGATTCTCAGCTTATAGTATGCCAAGTCAAGAAGGAGTTTCAAACGAAAGGAGGAAATCTGCCCGCTTATGTGTCAAAGGCTTGGGAACTTTTATGTGAATTCGACCACTACACGATAAGTCATATTCCTCGAGAAGAAAACATGAAAGCAGATTCTCTCGCAAAATACTCAAGTTCTGGCGAAGCCTAATCCTTAGGGTTAGTTCCAGTGGAAGTTTTGTCAAATCCAAGCATTGATGAAATGGATATCGATTGGGTTATGAGTATGTCACAAGAGCAAGAATCATGGATGACTCCAATAACGAAGTATCTACTCAATGGCTCTTTACCAGAAAACTCTAAAGAACGACAAAAGCTACTGAGAAAAGCTTCTCGATATATAATCCAGGATGGTCAATTATACAGACGAGGATTCTCAATGCCACTACTTCGATGTGTATCCAAAGAAGAAGCCAAAATAATCCTATCAGAGGTACATGGAGGAGAATGTGGGGATCATTCAGGTGGTCAAACTTTAGCAAAGAAAATTCTCCGATATGGATATTTTTGGCCAGAAATTAATCGAGATGCTGCAGATTACTCTCGAAAATGTGACAGATGTCAAAGATTTGCCAAAATTCCTAGAGCACCTTCTACTGAACTCACACAAATGACCAGTCCGTGGCCGTTTGCAATTTGGGGAATAGATTTGATCGGACCATTACCAACCGCCAAATCTGGAATCAAATATGCCATTGTTGCTGTAGATTATTTCACTAAATGGGCTGAAGCTGAACCATTGGCAACCATCACCTCCAAAAAGATGATAAATTTTGTGACTAAGAATATCATTTGCAGATACGGTGTGCCTCAAAAGATAATTACAGATAATGGTACTCAATTTGAAAGTGAAGAATTCCAAGATTTTTGTAAACGATTCAAAATCCTGAAAAGCTTCTCAGCAGTAGCTCATCCGCAGGCAAACGGGCAAGTGGAAGCAGTAAATAAAATTATCAAATCAACCATCAAAAAGCAACTCGAAAGAGCAAAAGGTGGTTGGGTCGATAAACTACCACTTGCACTATGGGCATACAGAACTACTCACAAAACTGCAACTGGGCATACTCCTTTTTCGTTAGCATACGGATCGGAAGCAATGATCCCGGTTGAAACAGAGGTCCCTTCACACAGAAGAATCCATTTCAATCAAGCGGAAAATGAAAAGCTGCAACTTGAAGCGCTGGATCTCCTTGATGAAAAAAGAGATGAAGCTAACCTCAGAGTTGCAGCTCATCAGCAAAGGATAGCCAGACATTTCAATTCCAAAGTTCGTCAACGCAGCTTTGAAATTGGAGATCTAGTCCTGAAAAGAATTATGACCGCGACAGGTGTGTTTGGACCAAATTGGGAAGGACCGTATGTAATAGGTCAGAAGCTTCTCGACGGCACATTCAAGCTCACCACTGTTGATGGAGATCAAATTCCAAGGGCATGGAACAGCAACCACTTGCGTCCATACTTTACTTGAAAATTTTGTTGAAACATTGTAAAAAGAATTATGAATGTATGATTCTTGTAATTGAAAGCAATTGTGAAACTGATGCAAGTAAATAATGAAAGAATATAAAGTGGATGTAGGCCCAATTTCATGGCCGAACCACTATAAATCTTGTGTTCCTTATTATCATTATATGTTTGCTTTGTTTTCGATATAAAAATACATAAAATGTATTGCTGAAATGTCAATTTAAATTTTTGCAGACAATGGAAATGAAACTTGCGCATAATAAGACCGAGTGATTCTCACCATCATTCAACAAACAAATTTCAAGTCTCAAAGACCCCGAATTCAAATCCTAGATAGGAAATACTTCAATTGAACGGCTAATGATTTCGATAGAAACGAGCCCTTGCTGATAAATTGAGATTGTTTGAACAAACAAACATCCAATTAGGAAGCTAGTGCCCGTTCTCACAAACTTGCCTGGCAATGAAGTACATTTCCTTGGATTAAACAAGCCACTCGCGAGAAGAGGGGGATGAAAACCTAAAAAAAAAAAAAAAAAAAAAGGAGGGGATCGCTGAAAAGGCATAAGCAAGTGAACAAAGGAACAACCAAAGCTACCATCAGCAGCACAAGTCCTCTTCAGAGGCGCAACTCTTCGGAGGATAAAAGACCTCTAATGGGTCATACGCGACAAAAAAAAAAGAAAGTTCGCTACTCAACAAAAAAGATTGGAGGAGTCATGACCCTCCAACCATGAGAGAGTAACTTCCAGGCGATGAAAACCCTCTCTGAGGCACATTTCACCAGGAGTTGAAGTGTCATAACCGTTCTTCGGAATTTCACTTCACCAGAGTTGAAATGTAAACAAAATAAAAGCCCTCTTCGGAGGCACATTTCACCAGGAGTTGAAGTGTCATAACCGTTCTTCGGAATTTCACTTCACCAGAGTTGAAATGTAAACAAAATAAAAGCCCTCTTCGGAGGCACATTTCACCAGGAGTTGAAGTGTCATAACCGTTCTTCGGAATTTCACTTCACCAGAGTTGAAATGTAAACAAAATAAAAGCCCTCTTCGGAGGCACATTTCACCAGGAGTTGAAGTGTCATAACCGCTCTTCGGAATTTCACTTCACCAGAGTTGAAATGTAAACAAAATAAAAGCCCTCTTCGGAGGCCCATTTCGCCAGGAGTTGAAGTGTAACAACCGCTCTTCGGAATTTCACTTCACCAACGTTGAAATGCAAAAACAAAGACCTTCTTGAAAGCACACGTTTCACCGAGATTGAAATAAAACTTCCAAGTGTTGAAACGTGAAAAGGCTTTCTTCGAAGGCACAACTCTTTGGGGGTACACGTTTCACCGAGATTGAAATAAAACTTCTAAGTGTTGAAACGTGAAAAATCCCTCCTCAGAGGTACAATTTTGTATAAAAAAAAAAAAAAAAATCCTCATCAAAAGCGTACTTTAACTTTCAAAGGAAGAGTAATTTGCCCACTATGGAAAATGATTGTAAAAAAAGAAAAGAAGTTAAAGTACCCTTCAGAGGTCCGCTTTACCACATAGAGGAATTCACTTGATAAAATATGCACATAAGCAAACAAAAAAAAAGTGATTTCTTCGAACGACAAAGCGTAAAAACTTATACGAAGGGAGTTGTACTCTACCAAAATTTTCTTTAAAGAATAAAATAATTATTCTTTAACAAATAAGAGTGCAAGTCCCCTCAAAGTATAAAATATTGCAGCAAGCTTAAGGTATGGGGGCAACATGGTATAATAGTATAGTTGCATCAGTAAAGTAATACTCAAACAACATACCATAAGCCCGCTGCAATATCGTGTAAATAAACTTGTGCAAAAAATAAAATAAATAGTAAATGCATTCTCAAATTCAAACAGAAGTTTGTACAAACGAAGAATCATTTTATTCAACTATAATGCAGATACAGGTTCTCAAAATAAAAGCGGGGGCCGATGCCCGCACAACTCTCGGCCAGTTCATACAAAAGACAAAAAGCTAAAGTCTTCACTTCTTTTTACTGCCTTTGGACCCTTTACCCGACCGAATGACCAGCTTTTCAGGTCGGCCAGTGGGTATAAGGGAGGAAGGAGAGGTAGGCGCAGCTGGCCCAACTTCTGGCTCCTCTTCAGTGGCAGTGATTATCTTCCCTCTCCTCCTTGATGCTCCTTGCTTCCTTCTCCTCTTTGAGGAAGACTCACTTCCTGGAGTGACAAGTTTAGATAAAGTTATATCGTCAGAAGGAGTCCGCTCCGGAGATATGTCACCTCCCTCAAGTCCCTCATCTTTTTGCTCTTGCGAAGCAATGGGATCATCCAGGCCATGGAGAGCCTCTATTTGTTCTTCTTGTGACCCAGGTTGCGAGGCAGAAGGAGGCGCCACTTGAAGAGATGGAGGAAGGATCACCGGGGGAGAAGAAGCTTGAGTTTGACTCGGTGCTTTCTCTACAAAGGAGAAAAAACTTAAAATATCAGTATCTTTCGAAAAGAGAGGGGATGACGGCTCGTCAAAAGTTGGGAATTCATTGACATTTGAGGAATAATCAAAAGTCGGGAATTCATTGACATTTGAAAAATAATCAAGAAGATCGTCAAGTTCACAAGGAGCGAACGAGCAGTTCACCACTTGGGCTGGTCCGGTGTCAAGTTTACCTGGGGCAGTTGGATCTCTGAGGCTGATTTCATATCGCTGTGCTTCGTTGCTTTCACCACCTTCATCCCCGCCTTGTGCACTTGTAGTTTCAGTTACTGTCTTAGTTGCAGGCGGAGTAGAGGAGCTAGAACCCGTGATGTCAACCACAGGAGAAACTGGAGGTTGGACGGAGGAAGTAAGCGTTAATTCCTTTCCAGAACGTTCTTCTTCCGCCATTCCAGTTCTCATCCTGGCAAGTTGTTCTCGCCCCTTCGCAAGAGCAGCGCGAGCTCCCTCATCCAGGTAACGCGCCTCAAAATCTTCATCGCCATACCCGGCGTCTTTAAACATGTTAAGAGCAGCTTCCCACACCTCGGCCAGGGTGATTTCATACTTAGGACCAAGAAAAGAGAGGCTGCCGCGTCCCAAGACACAGTGTAAATAAAAATCGAATAAAGTCGAATTGATATCGGTTTCCATGGTCTGAGCAGTTTCTTCGGCTGCAATTTTGCCAGCCATGGCCTCATCTCGATCTTTTTCGGCCTGAGCAAGTTGGGCTTTTAGCGCTTCAATCTCCATGTCCCGGGCGCTCAGTTTATTTTGCAACTGGGTGACATCAGTGCGGTGGTTCTCTACAGCTTGTTCTAACCTCTCAGCTTTAGCTTCAGCGTCCCTCTGGCTGGCGTGCGCATCTCGCACTTGTTTTTGCAATACCTCTTCTCTTTGGGTGTAAGTATTAGTAGAAGAGGCAAGATCATCTTTGAGCTGCTTTACTTCAGCTTCGAGTTTTTCATTGTATTCGGCTATCTCCTTCATCTCAGCGTTGTGTTGATCAAGAATCTTCTGCCATTCTGATTTGTCATTTTCCATGGTCAGCATTGCTTCGATGTTAGCCCGATTAACTCTTTGAAGTTCATCAACCAACTTTTGCCATCAAGACATTCTATCGATATCAAGCTTGACAGCATCGAGATTTCTGTACATAGCTTCTTTGTCGATGGGGACCAAATCGAGGTCGAAGCGTACCCCCCTCAAACACCAATTCGGGAATCGGCTCTGCAAGGTCGGGGGGCCCCTTTCAACATGGTATGAAGGCCTGTTGAGAAGTGTTTGGATGGCACTTCCTTCAAGAGCAGGAGATTTGGAAGGGATGTCAATAGAAACTGAGGCACCAGGTCTCTCAGATGTCACGGGCACGTGCTCCTCGCCAAGTTTGGTCCGCTTTCTCGAATCCTCAATATGGCTCTTCCCCCTATCATCGTGCGTTTTACGTTTATGGGAATCATCATCCCTTGGGAAGGATTCATGTCGCGTGCCCGCTCCCTCATGACGTTCTTCATACCTTCTCCTCTCTTCAGCTTTTCGCGCAGCTCTCTGCTCATTGGTCTCTCTGGGATCGGTATAGTATTGCTTGTAATCATAGCTGCCACGCCCTCCATAGCGTCGAAAGTCTTTGTAATAAGAACCGCTGCCGCTGCGCCCCATAGAGGAATCTGAAAAGGCAAAAATAGCAAGTCTTAGAAACTTCCGGAGAAAAGAAGTTAAATGTGAACAAATGCCGAAAAATCCTAAGTGTTGTGTGATGTGCAAGCTACACGCATTAAGCTACAAACCACTCATTGGTGTAGAGGTGATGATAGCTTGGGTATGAGGAGTTGGTGTTTGTGTTGGTGTTAGTCGAAGAAGGGACGTCGCCTCAACTATAGGAGAGATAGTTTTAGACACGTCATCTCTAAAAAGCTCCTGTGAGGTCACTATTATGTCGCTCAACCCATCATAAACATCGTCACCATCATGCTCGGTGAGACTTGTTTTCTCAGTTCCTACATCAGCTAATCCCCCGAGAGGCTGTGAAGGTTCTTCTTCTTCCTCAATCGGGGCAAGTGCCGCCTTACTAGATGACCCCATAATGTCGGTAGGGGTGGAACATTTCACCAATGAAGCTTCGATGTTAGACTCTTTTGATGAGGGTTGTTCGATAGTAACGGGGGCATCCGATGCTTCAGTCGGGGAATCGGGAACTTCAGTCGGAGCTTCACAAAGCTGAGTATAGCGAGAAGGGTGGAGAAGTCCGTATTGATGTAGAAATTCGTCGCTTAGTAGAAACTTGATACTTCTCTCTTCTGCGGCTACAGCGCTCAGTCTATCAAAAGTCTGCCTATGTATCGGATCTCTAGAGGGAAGGGGAAGTGCTGAAAAAAGCAAAGAATGAGATTAGCAGTTTGGACCCCGAAAAGAGTTAAAAAAGAAAGTGGAAAGACGGAAATAAATGATCTTACTTCCTACTCTCCAAGAAGCATAAAACTCTGGGGGACTGCGGGCAAAGAAAAATTGGTTTAAAAATCCATGGACACTTTCAGTAAGATCAAGGATGAGCTTGCGGTTTCTTGCACTTCTCACAATGATAAGAGAAGGATGGTCTTTGCTCTTTGCAAACGAGCATAAGTAGCGAATTTCTTCGAAGCTCGGCAGTCGGTCAAGATTTCTTCTGAACAAAACACCCAACCCCATCAAGATAGCGTAACCATTAGGATGAAGTTGGAACGGAGAAATTGACATCCGAAGAAGAAGAATTCGAAGAAAGTCATTGAAAGGTGGGATCGCCCCACTTAAGCACATATGACGATTAACCGCGACAAAACCATAGGGAGGTCTGTCAGCAGTATCATTCGGTCCAGGAAATATGACATCATCTTCAGCAAAGCCGAATTGAGTACGCAACTGAATAAATGTTCTCGAAGATAGAATAGTCGAAGTTCTTTCCGGAGGATTCTCTATAGGAACAGCTATCGGGAAAGTTTCTTCTTCTTGACTTGCTGCTTCTTCTCCTTGATGGGAAGTCATTCTACACAAGCAATTGGATATTCAAACATGAAGGTGCACGTTTCCTAAAGTGTGTGAAGTGTTGTACAAGTATCAATCAAACAATAAGCAAAGGTAACTGGAATAAAACCTAGCAAACATTTGTTAGTTATAAAAACCAGGAATCTTTGTTTTGAGTTTGAATATGCAAATACAATGTTGATGCAAACAAATCAGTTCAAATTGTTGATACTTTGCATTAATATTCTACTTTAGCCAATTAATTTACAACATTTCATGCAATATGTTCATATCTCTTATCTTGTCTTAACTAATCTGTCATTTGATATGGGCAGTCAATGGCAGTATGTGCGCCTTGGTTTTCTTTGTTTGTATGTTATTATCAACAGGTTTACAGCTCAAAAGCGAGAATGATCTGTAAAGTAACACAATGGAATTCAAGCAAACTTGAAGCTAGGACAGTTCAAAATGTTCAAAATGTAAGCAACTTAGTCGGAAGTCCGGGTCAAAATACTTGAAGAAGGCCTATGTTTCTAAGTGTCAACACGTCCAGAGCCCAAGTGTTAGCTCGGCTACGGTTCAAAAAATTCTCATGCGAGATAAGACTAAGTCGGTAACGGGTCAGAATCTAGGTGGTTCAGCTTGGCGACTCATTTCCTCTAGTTCGCATGGGGGAGATAAGAGGGCAAGCTCCAAGTCGAAGGGCAGGAATTTCTCCAAGTCTTAACTCGGTCACGATCTAAGCTTTAATGTTTAGGTCGGCGAAATTCTCTCAAGCATTATCTCAACCACGATTTAAGGTCGTGTAAGAGCTAGATCGGTCGAAGGCTAAGCCACCTAAACCCACTAACTCGCCTTCGAGCCAACATCCCACAGCATTAAACCCGATAACCCTATAGCCATTCCTTCAACACCCACTTCTACTCATGCTGCCGAATCACCCAATTGAACAATTCGGAATCGAGCTTAAGATGATAAACCATCTTCATCGCCTCAACGACCAATCTGAAGCCAAAACTTCATAACCTAAGTTTCATCAACTATGAATACGATGGGGTTCATAATGAAGCGTCGTGCAAGGAGGCGATTCGGTGCAAGGAGGCGATTCGAGTTCGAACAAACAAGAAATGTGAATCGGCAATAAATTACAATCAGGAAAACCACTTACACGATGCGTAGCAGAGATTATTTGTGATCGATTGAATAAAGTTGCCTTTAAGATCTGAGGGTGCTTTAATGGCGGAATTGAGCAAGGGTTTGAATAAAGAAAAAGGAGGAAGGGGGCTAATTTATATCTCATGGTGAAGGAATGTTAAACAACACTAACTGGTAAGTCGTACGCGATCTACCGACCTAAGAGAAGCCGAGCTAAGATATTTCGAAGCACACGACTTAAGTCTAAGGCGTATACTTCGAGGGGCAAATGTTAACCCTATCTCGGTTACGACTCAGCAGGTCTAGTGCGTGGAGATGGCGCCGACCCAAGAGATGCCGACCTAACTGAGTAAGAATTGTGCAGGGTCTGCCGATCTAAAGGACATACCGACCTAACTGCTTAAGGCTTAAAAAGCAGGCCGACCTAACCATTCGCATGACTTGCCGACCCAATGCCCTCACATAGATGCCGACCTAGTGCTTCAGAAGGAACTGGCCTAACGACTCAAGAAATGACAAGGGATCCGACTTAACATGACGCCGACCTAACTGCCTAATGAAGCTGCCGACCTAATTCGATCCGACTTAAGGACTTAACATGCTTACCGACCTAACTGAGTGGAACAAGTTCGCGACTTACACTTGTATCGTGACCGACCCATGGTCTGTGCTAGGACGAGCGCGACCTGGGCAAGTGAAGGGGAGTTAGTTCACGTTTAGCTCGTCAATTCTTTAAATCGGTAACGACCTATTTAAACATGCACTTCCCATTTAAGTCGGAGGCCATGCATCAGAGAGAGGGGGCGACCTACGACCTAGCTTGACCCGGTAACGACTTTGGACTTGTGCAAATTCAATGCAGCTTGATCATGTGAGGGCTCCTATAAGCCGGCTGCGACTTAACTGGGTCGGTGAGGAGTTAAGACCGAGCCTAAGTCCATAATCTTTACCTATAAATACCACCCTACCTTCAACATTAAAAGGACTTTTTTTGGTTGATCAATTTCAAGCGCCATTACTCTGCCGAATTCCAGACTACTTCAAAGCTTTTGAGATCTAACAAACTTCTAAAAGAACTCCATGAAGGAATCATCTACATTCACCATGGATTTTAAGATGATTGTCAACGTCAAAGCTTGAGCTACTTGTTTTACATATCCCATCACTTGAAGTGTGTTGTAATTGAGAGATTTTGTAAAGAATTGTAATCAAACTAGTGATAAAAAGATTAAAGTGGACGTAGGCTGGATTATAAGCCGAACCACTATAAATACTGTGTCTCTTACTGTTTTTCTACATACTTTCTGCTTATTTCTGATTCCCGTACGAACGGGTGGTGCTTTCACAATCACATCCTATTCACCAGGGTGTTAGCGTTTAAATTTGAGCGTTAACACATACCCATCTACTCCCTAGTAGATCAAAACCAAATAACTAATATATATATATATATATATATATATATATATATATATATAGCTATATGCCCAATGACTGCATCGGCCCCAGTTACCACCCATAATACATTCCATATCCTCCTTACAAAGAACTTCGTCGTCTTGCTCCTATAGTGTTTTGTGACTACATCTGTAAAGGACTGTGTAGAAAGGCCTATAATACAGATGTTCCATTGTCAAGTATGAAAACGTAAAACTGCGTCTGCACTAGCCTACACTAAAGCTCGGATATCTAAAATTTACCACCTATTGCGTACCATGAGAAATTTACGTAATCATTCTGTCTACATGTGATATTCCGGAATTTCAAGAAATTTAAAATGTGATAATCTCTCTTATTAAATTAATTAAAATTGGTAAAATTGTTATTTTAAATAATATAATGTGATGATTTTAATGATAGTTATAAATATATTTTTAAATGGAATAATTATTTTTAAAAATTTAATTTGGTTATTTTATATAGTTTTTTAAATAGACTTATTATTTTCAAATTTAATAATTGTTGTTTAAATGTAAATGTATGTATATATATATATTTAAGTTATTTTTAAAAATAGAATCATTATTTTCAAATTTAATAATGTGTTTGTTTAAATTAATATATATGTTTAAGTAGACTTTAAATTGGATTTTTTAATTTGAATTTGAATTTAATATTTGGATTTAAATTTGAATTTAAAGGATAATTATTTTGAAATAGTTGGATATAAAAATATATGAATAAAGTTTTCATTAGGATATAATTTGTTTTATATTGTTTTTCCTTAAGGAATCTATTTATATAAATTATGAAAGCATTTATTTAAATAGTAAATAAATATAATGGTTTTAAATTTACATTTATAAATGGAATAAATATACCATATATGATTTTATTTGAAATATGATTGGTTTTTATTTAATTTTCTTTTAAAGGTTTTATTTATATAAATTAAGTAAGCATTTATTAATTAGGATAGGTATTTATTAATTAGGAAATTTATTATAAAGGCTTTTAAACCTTTTAAAAATTTATTATAAAAGGGATAATGACAAGTGTTAATTATGAAAGCTTAGTGTTAACATGTGTTAAGTGATTGAGTGTGGTAAATAACAAGTGTCATACCTTGTATTTTCTTTGTCTTAATTTTTATAAAATCACTATTTAATTAATATGAACATTCACCTTCCTTCTTCAATCTTTTTTCTCTCTTCATTTATAAAAAAAAGAAACTCAAAACCTTTAATCAATTCACTCAGATCAAATACAAACCAGTAACAATTCTCAAACCATTTAACAAAACCCTATAAGCATTTTTATCTCAAACCTGTAAACACTTTCCAAAATCAAAACATTGCAAACATATGTCAAGTTAAAAAAACAAAAGCCCTGTAATTGTTTTCCAAAATCAAAAGCAAAGCTTGTAACATCTTAATAATGCAACCTGAAGCAAGATAATCAAGCCAAGATTCATCTCTGTTTTTAATTCAAATCTTCTAAAGTAAAAGCCTGTAGCAAAAATCAAAGTTCAAGCAAGCAACCAGTCATCAAAGTCAAAAAAATCATGTCTGCAAATTCAGTTTTCAAAA
Organism: Allium cepa; assembly: GCA_030765085.1. Taxonomy (NCBI): domain Eukaryota; kingdom Viridiplantae; phylum Streptophyta; class Magnoliopsida; order Asparagales; family Amaryllidaceae; genus Allium; species Allium cepa. The sequence continues at coordinate 511,122,504 of CM060945.1, forward strand.
TCAAAGCGTCAGCTTTCCTGATTTCTGATCAAAGCTTATTCAAAAGAAATCAGCGCATTCAGTTTTTTTCAAGCTCTTTGCAATTTTTCAGAGGTGAGTAAACTTTTAAATTAAACTTAAGTAACATGTGAATTACTGTGTTGATGATTGCTTTTCATTTATTTATATATGTAAGCCTTTGTGTATTTATATAGTGTGCATATCTGTTGATTTTAAATATCTCTAATCTTAGTTCAAGCCTCTGCCTTTTAAACTGTGAACGTGAAACACCTTTAGATTTGATGCATGTAACATATGTTTGAAGTAAACTTGTGATGTACATTTGAAAATGTGTTTGCATGATGGTTTTAAGTTCTGAAACATGTTTATATGAATGAAGATACTATGTGAATGCCTGGATATTCATAGTAATCATCTTTGTTTTAAGTTTCAAAGGTTTAAACTTAGATTAAAATTTCAATTTTTCCTCACTCTAATCTCTTTTAGGCTTAGGTAGTTAAATAAAGTACGCTTGTTTAAAACTAAAATAAGACATAAAAATATTTTTAAGAATAATAAATAGAAATATTATTTGAAAGAATAAATAGAACAATGGAGCTTAAGTATATGTTAAAAATCAAATACAATGATCTGTTAATTTATATATATAATCTGAATTCCCTTTCCAAACTAAGATTTTTAAAACCAAAATCTTGATTTTTAATATTGAATTGGATGAGCAATTCAAAGTGACTGGGAATGGGTTTTCGAGAGCTTTCTGGTGATCAAAACGGTTTGGATGGTCAGGGTTCCTGCTGGAGTTGGCTGGATGAATGGGGTGTTTGGCACAAATGGTGGATTTGGTGATCATGGACTGTGGCGACAACGGTGTGATGATTTAGGTTTTGAACCCTAGTTTTGGTCGAACTTGGAATAATGGATGTTGCCTCATTTCTAGGGCTTCGAGTTGCATCGTACATTGGGGAATGGCAGCATGGGAAGCTAGCGGAGGCATGGCCAGGGTTGCACGTCATTTCACTACAAGAAAAGTGGATTTTTATAGCGCCAATTGATAACGCTTTATTTTATAGTGTTATTGTATATACTAATTTGTTTGATTTGAAGAACAATTTGGTGTGTAACACATTATAAGCTATCTTATTTTCGTGGCCGCCAATTCCCCAAATTATTTCCCCTCTTCTTATCCCAAACCACTAATTATTTTCGTGGCTACCGATTCCCCAGATTATCTTCTCCTCTTCTTATCCCAAACCACCGTAGCCCAAATTAAAAAACCCTAGTTTGGATATAAGTTCCTCATTGAAAGAAAATGAAAATGAAAGATTGAATGCTCACTTGTGATTGGGAAGGCGATGGAACCATGGCGATAGGAGGATGTGCGCTTAGTTGACTTATGCGCAGTGAAGAGAGCGGCGTTTGGAGGTGGCGACAATGCGGTTGGGAGCAGCGTCGGGAGGAGGCGGTTCCAGACTTTATCTCTATCAGAGGGCAGTGACTCGACGGCAGCTCTAGGTCTCTAACCTAATGGCGATTCCCACTCTAAGCAAATGAGAATTTACTTTTAGGCAGTCTAACAATTGATTCTTCTTTGTTGAAAAGGTGCTACTTTCTTATTTAGCATATTTTAGTTTTAATTTGGCATACTTAATTTCATAATTTATTAACCTGTAAGCTGCACAATTTGATTTAGCATCTTAATTTGGCATACTCAATCTTCAGCATCTTCCATGATGTAGTAGGCATATAGTATGTTCTTATTTCTTGAAAATAGTATTCGTGAAATAGTTTGGTTGTTTAATTATTTATGTTAGCAGTATTCTCCTAAAAACCATCTTTGGAAATTCATAAAATAATATCAACATGTTTACGCCTTTATGGCTCATTCATTAGCTTGCAAATTCGAGTTTCTTATTTGTAGTGGCAAGCAAGCTTGCAACTGCAGGAAATAAAAGACGGGCACTAAACACCACCAGACGAAGAAGTGCGCAATAAGCAATAAATAATTTCAAGGTTGCTCGACCTTTTGATTTGGAAAGGAAGTTTCCTTTTGTGACTAGAAGTTTTAAGAGGAGGAATTCAAGACCACTTCCTCCTGGTATCATTCAGGTATTTCCATATATTATCTTTATCATGCTACTTTGCTCCCATTAAATTGTGGCAATGATTAAAATAAATGGTTCTTATAATATCAATAATAGTTCACCAATAGTTTTATCACGTTTTATAGCAGTTTATAATGGTATGGAAACCTGTACTTTTGTTCCTCTGAGCTTTAATTTACATTTAAGCATTAACTCTGTTTGTGTGAGATCTTTTTTGAGAATGAAAAATAGAAATTGATTCTGTACCTATAATTATTAGAGATGTTTGTAACAATTTGATATTTTGAGTATATGTGTTAGTATTATAAATAGAAATAACGAGAATCCACATATTAATAATTTGACAATGTGGGGTGACATGTCGTTGGGAATTAATCATTGCATTTTAGGAAGAAAGATTCACAATTGAACATAAATATTATTATACGAAGATGCAGGAGGATGCTCTATAGATTCATTCAAGAATTTGCTTATCTGGATGATTTAGCAAAAGTGGACTTTTCTATAACTTGCATGGGTTCTTGATTTAGCAAAATCTATGTTCAGTTTATTTATTTTAAGATCTAGAGGTAAAATCCATGCATATAACAACTACTGATTACACTCGGAATTGATATTCTACCTCATTTGTATGAGGTGTTTGGCAGAAAATTGAGCAAAAAAAGTATATATCTACAAAGCAAAACCCTTTTGTCTGCATTTTCGGTCATTATAGCAGTGCTCTGCTTAACATACTTTTACAAAATGGTCTCAGGTGTTTCATGTACCACTTCTTGTCGGTTCAATGGTTATGAACCGACTTCATGAAGTTAGATAAATCTAGCTTAGGAACTAAGCTAAAAGCTTCTAGCTTTTGTAACAAGGCTATGCTGGCATTTCACCTCAGTTCTCAAATTTAATGCAACATATGCCATAAGATATCAGGCATTAACAATTCTTCCAATAATTACATGAACAGTATTATATCTAATCACTTGTTTTACGTTGAGATTTAAGTAAATACGCAAAAACCTACCAATTTGCGATATGTGAGGGGAGTTTAGGTTACAGTACCTTTACTAATGTCAATTATTTGCAAGAAATAGTTTAAAGAAACAGTACTCTGTTTTTGCTGAGTCAAAGAACTATCTTCTTCAGTCACCTCACTTGTGTGTCATCATCTACTATGTTGCATACTAGGAAGAAAGATTCACAGTTTAAATCTTCCTATAATAATAGTTCACCAACAGTATATGTGATATGAGTTGCTTTGCATTTTTACGTATTTCTTCAAATAAATGCTTTGGCGGCTGCTTCACATTTCCACGTATTTCTTTAAATAAACACATTTTTATGTATTTCTTTAAATAAACACATTTTCAGCTATTTCTATAAGTATACCTGCTAATCTGGAGTAGGATATAATAACTACGTGTCTATATATTACATAGTGTGCAAGCTTTTCAAAACTAAAATCATTTCCATCAACTGCGTGTAAAATCTAGAAATAAGCACATGCATATATACACACATAGATGCATACATGTGTGTCTATATATATATGTTCCATTGGTTTCTCCTTAGGTACTTACAGTATTAAAACTACATGACTTTGTAGGCCGCAATCTACATTTTATCTGTAGCCCTCAACCCTAATCTGTTCTTCTTCTTTTTTCCTTTCTAAACCACATCTTTTTTCAAACTAAACGCACGTGCATACAAATGTAGATGTCTGGTATCATTCACATTCTGAATTTGAGTGTTGGGTTTGTCATGTTTATGAGAATAAATACCCCAACTTGTTTGCTCCATCCTTGTTAATGAGTTTTACAAAGTTTGTATAGAATTTGGTTTCAAACTTTTGCTACAAAACTTTATACTACAGCTATGTTGAATTTGATTGCAACTTGGTATATGGAATTGCAGTACTTGTTATGTTTTGACCTGTTTCCTTCAAAAATTAATGTGTAGAGATTGCAATCATTATTAAGGCTCACTTTATATGAAAATCAAACTTGGTATTGTTTTCAACAGGATAAATTTACATTATTCTTTGTTTGGGTAGCAGTACATAATATATTTTTCGGTTGTGCACATGTATATGATATGCTTCAGTTTGCAGAACATAATATGGTAATATTTTCTTTTAAGGGATGAGCTTTCTTTGATTATGTCTGCAGAACATAAAAAAAATTAGTTTTTTGTCAACCTTTAATTTGAATTTTCACAGTACATGCATTTTGCAAATGCAAAGGGATTACAAGGCAATTGCTAAGGACCAATGGCTGAGCTTTCTTTGATTTGTTAGTATGGTCAGATTTAATCTCTTACTTTAGTGATTTTAATCAGTTTCTATCAGTTTCTATCCGCTATTATTTTCTATAATATAGCCGCTATTAATCTCTTACCTAAAAATATATTACCTATAATATAGCCGCTATTAACACGTTTTAGTGATTTAATCTTTGTCAAAGATGGTGAATTTTGGAAGAAGGTCTACTCATGAATTGCAAGGGAAGATGAGAAAATGAACTTTCGAGAAATCAAAGGCGGAGGTGAGCAAGATTATTTTAGATTGTTGGTTTGCAGTAAATTTCCTTCATGCACATCCATTCCAACATTTTCTTTAGAATAAACGGTGCATCTTTCACAATGCATATATTCTTCTGTCAATTGTTTTAGATCCTTAACTGGAGTATGAAATTGTAACTGCGTTCATTTGAATTTCCTCAAAAGTCCCAATGTTTCATGTAATCGCAGATTAGCATCTTTTGAATCGATTGATATTCGGCTATACACCAATTGTTTTGTGAATGTTGGCTGATCCCATGTTTTTTTGTTAAAATGCTTGTTGACATGATAGTTGTGACAGATGGTAGTCGTATATTGGGACCTGGAGACCTTGGAGTCCAAGGCATTGGAATCCCAATTGGGAGACTTGACATCTATGTTGCTGCTGGCATCAATCCATAAAGAGTATGTTCTACTTTAGAATATCTTTATTTGCATAAGAAACTTTACTCTGCTTCTGAATGTCTTGATCTCCAATAATCTACATACCTGCCATTTTGCAATATTTCATGTCCATAGAATATTAAACACACATTCAATTTTTTTGTGCGGTTTATTTTCATTGATTTTTTTGGCTAGTGCATTTGTCTACTACATTTTTGAATAAGATGTAAAGTCATGCTTTGATTTTGTTCCTTCTTTGAATAATTGTACTTCATATGACATCGCAATTTCTAGACTGTGCTTTATAGGAATTTGAATGCATCACCTTCCATGCAGATACCGACGGTAATGCTGGATGTTGGTACCAATAATCAAAAATTTCTAGAAGATGATTTAAAAGTCATAATACTTGTCTAATGATAATATGTATGTTTTTTTCTTACTTATTTTATGAGTTCATTATAATTGCACCTAAAGATTTACTATATTTTAACCTAAAGAGTCTTTCATTTTCTCCCAAAAACATAAAACAAATCTCCTGCACACCTCTACTCCAAAATGAGGTGTAATTTGTCTGATTTGATAAGTCATGCCTGTAAGAGTTTCTGTATGAATCTGTACATACCGTGAGAGAGGCATATGTCTGGATAATGGGTTGATGGTACACTAGTTAACGTCTATATATTATAGGTAATATATTTTTAATACATCGCTCAAACTTAAAGTGATTTTTTTTAAAACACCAGTAATAATATATTTTTAATGATGCTACTTCAATATATCGGTGACACTTGCCAATATAGCAATAATATCAGATCGATGGCATATATCGTCATTCGTAGATACATAAATATATCATATTTCAATAAACTGTAAAGAATATGCAAATTCTTTGTATATATTTATTATCAAACAAGTTAATAATTATGTAAAGTACTAACAGAGAATGGTTACATCTCTCTAAAATAACATAATTTAAATAAAAGTAGGTAACTATGAATTAAGTAATTCTTCTTATATTTCATTTTTTATAGCTAACCTGAAACCTGAGCGCTACAAAAACACAACTGGAAATATCATATGAATTTTAGTAAGCTTGAAATTTGAGCAGTTAAGAAAAATAATAATTAGTTTTTTATTTTATTTTTTATGATCTAGTAAGGGCAATTGAACATTAATCTTAAACTATGCATAAAATGTTCTATGTAAAGTAATACAAGCTAGGCAATTTGATATTAAATTTACATCTTAATGTACAAAACTGTTACTGATTTCTGGATCATGCAAACAATAATTGTGACAGTGATTCTCATACTATTTTCCTAACTGCCACTATTTTATAAAATATATTTCATATTTCTGTTACAATCATCCACGACTTCAATCATTTCAAACAACATTGTTCATATCTTAAAATATCATGTAATTTATCGTTAGTTGTTTGACTATGTATTATTATTATCACTATATATATATATGTAAAAGAAAAGAAAACAGTGAAAGTAAAATAAAAGATTTTATGGGGTAGTTTTATCTACTTACATACATAAGTGCCTGTGTTGGCATGTGGTACAATTTATGATTCATCTTTATATAGACATGAGTATGCTACATACATATGAAATAAGAAACATAGAGGTAGGAGCAAAGACACATCCCGTATGAACCCATATGCACCTGCACGTGCATAATCATTTCATTTCCATGTTTTTATATGTATGTATACATCGATGTACAAATTGATTAGCATTAGGCATAAATGATAGGATTTTAATTTTTCTAACTAATCAAAAAAATTAAACTCGTTCATATATTTTCATCTGATTTGGTTATTGTGGTCCTAATTAATACAACGAAATGAAACCAACCATGTGGTTTGGACATTCATGCATGTTGCATTTAATTGTTTCGTCCCATTAATAAATTATATGTGTGTGTGTATCATACATTTTCTATTTTGTTATACTGTTATTTGATGTAAAGTTTTACTGAAACCATACAATGATGTGTAAAAGCTCCTTATTCCAGTGATATAAATATACACATTACTTGCAAAATAATAATTCAATGAATTAGAATGTTATTAGAGTCTTCAGTGCACACCTGCCAAATTTACCTGGGCACATGGAGGGGTCTTGTTCTTTATATTTGGACAAATTATTAATTATGTTTTACTTTTAACAATAATTTAAAATATATATTGAATTTTTTCAAGGCCTATAATTAATCAACGTATGACTAATTGTATATGTGCCTGTGGACGTTCTACACATAACTGGTTTGCTTGATAAAATATTAACATGTAAGTTTAAGAATTTTATTAATTTGCTAATGCGAATCTAAATGTCAACTGAATATGATTGGGAATATAGGATTATATGCTAATCAATTATTCCGTTTTAATATATTTAATAGTTGTGTCGTGAGTTCCTCAAAAGATACAAAACATTGTATCGTGTTACTAATAGTATATTCATCCTATTATACGGTAAATTTTAATGCTTTTGCATATATATTATTTAACAGTTTGCTTTCTAGATCACATATGAACATATGTCATTTACAACTTTTATCAGATTAAGTTAACCCGCTATTGCTAACATATTATTTATCCATGATGATTGGAGCTGATTAGCAAGATGTGTTGCATACTTTAAAGTCTGGATTTGGTCATAGGGATATGTTAAAAAATAAAACAAAATCTTTTTTGAAATATAAAGCAGATAGTCAAAGTCTTCTTCAATTGCTGGAATAGTGGTCATATATATTCGTGTGCAGATAATTTTACTAGAGCCTGCACTTAATGAATGTTAAAATCTTCTTCAATTGTAGGGGTAACACCAAAACTATTTCTTCACTTTATGAATGTTAAAGGACTTTCCATTTCTCATGTTTAAAGTCATCTTCAGGTAAAAAAAATATAAAACTGTTTGTTTTTTTATATATTTTTAACTATATGTTTTCCTCATGTAAAAATTTCTCATGTTAAAAATGTCATCAGATGCACAGAAGCATGAGATACATATAGGCAGGAAAGGTACTAAAGTTTTCTATTTTGCTAGTACATATTTCTAAATGTTGATAACCCTATATTCTTTCATTTATTTTGCAATATCCGGTTTGTTCTTTTTGTTAGGCATATAATATTGTTTGATGTGATTTTTTGTTTGATGATAACAAAATATATATCAATATATATATGTGTTTGCAGTTTAGACTATATACAGAAAGGAAGAAATATTCATATTGAATAATTATACTATTGCACAGAATTTATATAATTCAACCAATATTTTTTATTCAATATAATATTTTATTACAACACTTAAACAATACAAAGTTTTCATCTCTCTCTATATATACATACACCTGTTCATACATTTTACATTTCTCACTACAACACTCAACACTCAGTTTTTCACTCTGTCTGCACATCTGCATCTATGTGCATTGTCTAGCTCCACTTCTTGTCCTGTCTCCTGTGTACCTGTATAATTTGCAACTACAACAGTAATCTGAAAACAAACAAATTTGAATTTGCAAAAATAGAAATTTGTTTTATGTCTCAGATACATGGGTTATTATCATCATCTTTGATTGTGTAATATCTGTGCATATCAGTGTTCTTACAGGTAATCGTGAGTGGCTGCAATACACACGTGTACATTTATACACGTGTGCACTGCCTCGCCAACTCGTGTGCGCTATCAACAAAAGCAATCATGCACAATATAGACTCGGCTGGATATGCAATCTGACTGTATTCAAAGTCACGACCAAAATCAGTGACTCAATGCAAATACAACAACAAAGCACAATGCACAGAAATCACAAACAAGGTCAAACCCAAGACAGGTTCAACTCAAGGCAACTTGAAGCATACGAGGTCAGACAAATCACTGCAACAACAAACTCAGTGAAGCCAAAGTGCAGTGCAACTACAAAGAAGTCAGTGGCAAGCTACAAACACCAAGTGCAACAGCAAACACAATGCAGACACAAGTCAGCTGCAACATAAAACAAGACACAGTGCAGAGCAGTGTGCAACTCGAAAAGTGGTGTGAAGACAACTCAAATAAACACAATGCACATGCCAACAACAAGTCATGAAGCAATCAACATGAATATCACAAGTGTCACAGCAAAAATGAAGACTGCAAGCTCAAGTGATAAAACATGTGTCCAGACAACAACACAATGAACAAGCGTAGCATCTGTGTCAAAGCATAGCAAATGTCAACATGAAGTGTATGCAATTCGAAGTGATATATCAGCAAATACCAGCATCATCAGGTCAGAACAATGTATGGAGTGTGCACGTGAACATGGCAGCAGACCAGTGTCAATAACCAAGTGAAGAACATGGATGTACAAGGCAATGCACCAATGCAAGTGACTAATGCAACATGAAGTGAATCAAGTGACACAGCAGTCTTTGAACAAGAAAACCAGTGACATGAATGCAGTGTACATGAATGCATCAATAAACCAAACTGCAAGACCTCAAGTGACATGGTGAAGCAGTATAAAACCAAAGTTACAAGCATACAAAATACTCAATGCATGCAACAATGTGCACAGGCCAGAGACGAAGCTCACAAGGGCCAGAAGATCAACGACCAGTTAAAAAAAAAAATCAAAAGACACAGTGAGCTCAACAGTTATGCAAAAATGTCCAAAGTCAAAAAAAAATGGGGTTGAATTTAAAAATAAACATCGGGTTTTAATTAAGTCAAATAAATCTAATTTGGAAAGAATTCTCTGCATCAAATTTCTCGACCACATATATGGTCAGTATTAATTCAAATAGGGGCCGAGACAACAAATATAGGAAGAAATCTTCGAATTAATTAATTCGAAAACAAATATGGACACCAATAATTCGAAATTAACTCAAGAAAGGAATACTCCAAATCCAGAACAAATTCAGGAAAAATAATCAACGACGTGTAGAAATCAAATCTGACAGTGGTTATTAGGGTTTCAACCCTATAAATAAACCCCAAGAAATCATCATAGAACAAACAACAATCGAGTCAAGCAAGCAATTAAAACAAGCAACGAAAGAGAATACATACAAATCTATCAAACTCGATTAAAGGAGTAGCTGCGAAACAAAGCGCAAGTAGAATCGATCATCAGTGAGCGAGCGCGAGCACCAAAAATCAGTCAAAGCCCCAATTTGGATCGCAAGGGAAAGAATCCCTAATTCAGATCGAATAAAGAATACAACAGAGGGCCGCCATTTTTTTTCCTTCACAAACAAAAGACAAAGGATCGGGTGAAATAAGACCAGAGGGAAGTGGCCGCATATTTCTTTTGTTTTGGGTTTGGGTGTTTTTTATTTAAGGGCAAGATAATATAAATTTTTTTTAAATTTAGTGCTTGCTCTTATAATTTGTTTTATTTGTCTGTTCGTTTCAAAACAAATCGTGGTAAATCACCACCTAGGGTTTAGGTGTTGTCAGATTGTCTAGTTAGAGTTAGTCCAGTTAGCAGGGTGATGCAGCTAAGGCCAGAGAAGAAGTTGTGCAAACTTTAATTTCTGAAAACATGAGTTTGTGGTGTAGTGTGTTGAGTCGTCCACGACTCAGTGAAGGTTTGGGTCATTTCCGAGCTAAGAAAGGAGGTCCACGATCTAACAAGCCATGGGAGAAGTTAAGCCGAGATAACAAGGCAACGGAATTGAGTCGTCCATGACTCAATAAAGGCATGAGTCGTTTCCGACTTAAGGAGTTACAAGGGGGAGGAATTGAGTCGTCCACGACTCAACGTATAAGTCGTCAGCGACTTAAGATGAAGAAGGGGAAAGCTAACTGCATGACTATGAGTCGTCCACGACTCATCAGGAGACACAGAGGGGTTCTAGTAATTGAAAGCCATAAGGCGGGGATGGGTTACGACCTAGATGAGTCGTTCGGTGTTGACTTGGTTGGAAGGGATGTGCCGCAGGGAAGCTTGAGTCGGAGGAAGTTGAGTCGTGAGTAGTTGCAACTTGTATGTATGAGTCGAGAATCGTCATATTTTCTTGAGTCGGAGGAGTTGTATTGGTACTGGGCTTGTTAAGTCGTATGTAGTGTTGAGTCGTGTACTGTTCGCATGTAGTGTATTTTCTTGAGTCGTTTGCACCGTGTGTTTTGTGTCGTGAGTCGTAGGTCGTTGCCGACCCAGGATGAGTCGTAAGTCGTATGCGACTCAAGGGGGGGTCAGTTGTACATGCTATAAATAGCCGTGTGTGTCATTTTGTAAAGGTTGTTGATTTTTTGAATAAAATTCTCTTTTGTTAGCTTTGTGCTTTCATACAAATTGGTAGTTGAGTGTGATCTCCTATCTCCTCTTTCGGTTAATCGAGTGCGCTCGATTCAACGATCGTAGAAGCCGATTCACGGAATCTAGTGCGCTAGATCAACGTGCGAAGAATCGTAGATCTTTGTTTCTCGGTATCGTGCGCGATCAACGAGACGAAGATAGCTAGAATCCGGTATCTTTGGATCAACGGATTTGGGCCATACGGTATCCTCAACTCACCGATTGCTACATTTCATCGATTGAAGTTTGTTTCGAATTATCCGCTGCGTCAGTTTTGGTATCAGAGACATACTTAGCCAATCATAGCTAAGTTGATTCTTGGAGCCAAGTATTTGAAGTTTGAAGTTGTTCATCGTGTTTATCTTGAAGTTGCAACAAAAGGAGAACTTTTGATCCATTGTTTTTTTGGATCAAAGTGAGCAAAGGAGTTTGAAATTGGAGTTTGTTGAAGTGTTGAAGGCCGTGTATACTTGTGGGAAGTAGCCGAGCCTTGTGAAAGGTTTGAACCGTGCCTTGTGCTTGAGTGGAGGCCGAGTCAAGTTCTTACCGAGACAAGTTGAGCCATATAAAGCCAGCCGAGTCATTGTTGAGCCGTGATTTGTTGTTTTGTTGGAATTTTGAAGTCTTGTGTTCGAATTATTGAAGTTGTGTGAAGTTCTCAATCATGCCACCAAGGAGAGCAATCGTCATCAAAACGTTGAAGCTTTGTATCGAAGAGAAGAAGCCGAGCTTATGGAACAACGTATTAATGAAAAGTTTGATGAAGGCATTGGAAAATTGGAGAAATTGATGAATGATTTGAATCAAAGGAGGAGATCACCAAACTCGAACCATGGAGGAAACCGAGTTTCGCCATCGGTTACGGAAGCGAGGAGGGTATCGCCACATTCTTGTAGAGATAGAAGAGAAACGTCAATTTCATCACGAAGAGATCATCATGACTATGCACATGAAGAGAGAAGAAGTCAACGTGAATTTGACAATGAAGCATATAGGGATGAAGAGAGACATAGTCAAAGAAGCATGCATGAGCGAAGGAATGATAATGGTCGAGATCGATGTAGGCGTACTTTTGATTTTGTTGAAGAAGGTGATAGAGCTAGTATTCATTATCAAGATCGAGACCAAGTTCGAAATTCCTACCGGGATATTGAAGATGATCGACGTTGGGAATCGGGAATGAAAATGGAGATTCCAGAATTTAAAGGAGGGATGGTTGCTGAGGAGTTCTTAGATTGGCTGTCTAATGTGGAGGAAATCTTTGATTTCAAGGAGGTTCCTGAGCATAGAAGAGTGAAGTTAGTTGCTACTAGGTTGAGGGGGAGAGCTTTGGCGTGGTGGCAGCAAACTAAACTTACCAGGGAGAGAATGGGGAAGTCAAAGATAGAATCGTGGGATAAGATGAAAAAGTTGATGAGATCTACTTTCTTACCTTACAACTATCAGTCACTTATGTACCAAAGGTTGCAGAATCTGAGGCAAGGGACGAAGTCTGTTAGTGATTATGCTGATGAATTTTATCAACTCATTGCCAGGAATGATATTATGGAAACGGAAGAACAACTAACTGCTAGATTCATTGGGGGACTGAGAATGCAGATCCATGATATGGTTAATATGTTCGATCCTAGATCAGTTGCAGAGGCACATCAGAAAGCGTTAGCTTGGGAGAAACAAGGAAAGCGTGGAGGTGGTGTGTTTACTAATTCCAATAATCAAGCAAGGGGTGTTGGTGGAAGTTCTAATGTTCCTAAACCTGTTTCAAAGCCAGTGGTGAAGGAGGCTGAGAAGGCGAAGGTTAGCAGTGTTTTCAAGTGTTATAATTGTCAGGAGTTGGGTCACAAAAGCAATGAATGTCCGAAGCCGAAGAAGAGAACCATGGTTGCAGAAGTTGAGGAAGATGATGGTGAGGAGGCAGGATGTTCAAATACACCTTATGTTGAGGAGGAAGAAGAATTGTTTGGAGATGAAGGTTGTAATCTTATGATGAGGAGGTCATGTCTTACACCAAAGCAAGAGGAGGATTGTAATTGGTTGAGAAGCAATATTTTTCAGTCGACATGCACTATTCTGGGAAAAGTTTGCAAGTTCGTCATAGATGCTGGGAGTTGTGATAATATTATTTCTACAGAGGCTCTGAGGAAACTGAACTTGAAAACTGAGAAGCATCCTAAACCGTACAAGTTAGCATGGTTAAGGAAGGGTAGTGAAGTGAAGGTGTGTCGAATGGCTTGTGTTAATTTTTCTATTGGGAAGAAGAACAAAGATGAAATTTGGTGTGATGTTGTAGATATGGATGTTCGTCATCTGTTGTTGGGCAGACCGTGGCAGTTTGATAGAGCAGTTCAACATGATGGTCGTGCCAATAGTTACAGTTTCATGTTCGAGGGGACGAAAATCACTTTGGTTCCCAAGAAACAGCAACAGAAGGAAAGCAAGCTAGAAGAGATTGAAGAGTTGAAAACTTTATTGTCTTTGAAGGAGTTTGTGAAAGAAGTTGAAGAGGAGCCTGAAGTATTTTTGTTGATTGGGAGAGAGAGTAGTGAAGAAGTTGAGATTCCAGAAGAAGCAAAGCCAATTTTGAAAGAATTTGAAGATTTCTTTCCAGAGGAATTGCCTAAGGAGTTACCGCCACTTAGAGACATTCAACATCAAATTGATCTTGTTCCGGGAGCAGTTTTACCACATAGACCGCATTACCGAATGAGTCCGAAGGAACATGAGGAGTTACGAAGGCAAGTGGAAGAGTTGTTAGAACAGGGACGTGTTCAGGAAAGCTTGAGTCCTTGTGCCGTGCCAGCATTGTTAGTACCGAAGAAGGACGGAACATGGAGGATGTGCACAGACAGTAGAGCATTGAATAAGATCACTGTTCGTTATAGATTTCCTATGCCAAGGTTGGATGATTTGCTAGATCAGTTGAGTGGGGCAACTATATTTTCGAAGATTGACTTGAAGAGTGGTTATCATCAAATTCGAATCAGACCTGGTGATGAATGGAAGACAACTTTCAAGACAAGAGAGGGGTTATACGAATGGTTGGTTATGCCATTTGGTTTGTCAAATGCACCTAGTACATTCATGCGGGTGATGAATCAAATCTTTAGACCATTCATTGGGAAGTTCGTCGTAGTTTATTTCGATGATATTCTGATTTATAGCAGGAGTATGGAGGAGCATGTTCTACATTTGAGGGAAGTATTGATTATTCTTCATGAGGAACAATTTTATGCTGCTACGAAGAAATGTGTGTTTATGACGCACAGTGTTTTATTTCTGGGTTATGTTGTTTCAGGAAAGGGTATTCAAGTTGACCAGAATAAAGTTGAAGCAGTCAGAAATTGGCCACAGCCAAAGACAATTACGGAAGTGAGAAGTTTTCACGGACTAGCGTCATTCTACCGAAGATTCATTCCACACTTCAGTAGCATGATGGCTCCAGTTACTGATTGCATGAAAGGGAAACAGTTTGCATGGTCAGAGGAAGCGGGAGTTGCTTTTGAGAAGATCAAGGAACTATTGACTACAGCGCCAATTCTTGTTTTACCGAATTTTCAGTTATTATTTGAACTGCATACTGATGCTTCGAAGGTTGGTATTGGAGGAGTTCTGAGTCAGAATGGGAAGCCAGTTGCTTATTTCAGTGAAAAGTTGTCAGGGGCAAAGATGAGATATAGTACATATGACGTTGAATTCTATGCTGTTGTACAAGCTGTTAAGCATTGGAGACACTACCTATTTCAGAAGGAATTTGTTCTTTACACTGATCATGAAGCATTGAAGCATTTACAGGGGCAGGACAAGATTTCAGCGAGACATGCATCGTGGATAGCATATTTACAGCAGTTTACTTTTGTTGTTAAACACAAATCTGGGGTGACGAATCGGGTAGCTGATGCTTTGAGTAGGAGGAGTCATTTGTTAACAACATTGAAAGTTGAAGTGACGGGGTTTGAATTACTGCCAGAGATGATTGAAGAAGATCCTTACTTTGTGAAATATGTTGAAAAGGTTAAGGATGGGAGTACCGATGAATTTATGATGGTTGATGGATTCTTGTTTAAAGGAAATCAGTTATGTATTCCAGAGGGCAGTTTGAGAATGAAAATTATCAAGGAGTTGCATGAAGAAGGCCATGTGGGTAGAGATCGTACATTGCGGTTGATTTCTCAATCTTACTTTTGGCCGTCGATGAGGAAAGAGGTTGAAAGATTTGTGGAGCGATGTCATATTTGCCAAGTGTCAAAGGGAACAGCGACGAATGCAGGAATGTATATGCCGTTACCTGTACCGTCTAAGCCATGGATTGATATTAGCATGGATTTCGTTTTGGGTTTGCCTAGAACTCAAAGGGGAAATGATTCGATATTTTTTGTAGTGGACAGGTTTTCGAAGATGGCACATTTTGTTGCTTGCAAAAAGACGGCGGATGCTGTTCGTGTTGCTCAGTTATTTTTCAAGGAGATCTATCGACTTCATGGATTGCCAGAGACTATTGTGTCGGATAGAGATACTCGTTTTCTGAGTCACTTTTGGTTAAGTTTGTGGAAGATGGTGGGAACAAAGCTAAAATTTAGTAGTGCTTATCATCCGCAAACTGATGGACAAACAGAAGTTGTTAACAGGTCATTGGGAAATTTGTTGCGATGCCTTGTACAGGATAATTTGAGAAGTTGGGACATGAAGTTATGCCAAGCTGAATTTGCACATAATCATGCAGTGAATCATAGCACGGGATTCAGTCCGTTTCAGATTGTTTATTCAAATTTACCCAGGGGACCGTTGGATTTGGCAGTAGTACCACAGTCGAAGGGAACAGTTAAACGAGCTGTTGATTTTGTTGATGAGCTGACTGAATGTCATAAAATCGTTCAGGAACGATTGGAGAAATCGAATGAGAAATATAAGAAGTCTGCAGATTTGAAACGTCGAAATGTTGCATTTAAGGAAGGTGATTTGGTTTATGCTGTATTGACGAAGGATCGTTTTCCGGTGGGTTCTTATAATAAGTTGAAGGCACGAAAAATTGGTCCTAATTGAAATTGTGAAGAAAATTAATGAAAACGCTTATAAGTTGAAGCTGCCAGAAGATGTTTACACGTCTGACGTGTTCAATGTTAAACATCTTGTTCCATATTACAGAGATGAACAATCAGATGAAGAAAAATGCACAAATTCGAGGACGAATTTTTCTCAACCAGGGGAGGATGATGCAGCTAATGCCAGAGAAGAAGTTGTGCAAACTTTAATTTCTGAAAACATGAGTTTGTGGTGTAGTGTGTTGAGTCGTCCACAACTCAGTGAAGGTTTGGGTCATTTCCGAGCTAAGAAAGGAGGTCCACGATCTAACAAGCCATGGGAGAAGTTAAGCCGAGATAACAAGGCAACGGAATTGAGTCGTCCACGACTCAATAAAGGCATGAGTCGTTTTCGACTTAAGGAGTTACAAGGGGGAGGAATTGAGTCGTCCACGACTCAACGTATAAGTCGTCAGCGACTTAAGATGAAGAAGGGGAAAGCTAACTGCATGACTATGAGTCGTCCACGACTCATCAGGAGACACAGAGGGGTTCCAGTAATTGAAAGCCATAAGGCGGGGACGGGTTACGACCTAGATGAGTCGTTCGGTGTTGACTCGGTTGGAAGGGATGTGCCGCAGGGAAGCTTGAGTCGGAGGAAGTTGAGTCGTGAGTAGTTGCAACTTGTATGTATGAGTCGAGAATCGTCATATTTTCTTGAGTCGGAGGAGTTGTATTGGTACTGGGCTTGTTAAGTCGTATGTAGTGTTGAGTCGTGTACTGTTGGCATGTAGTGTATTTTCTTGAGTCGTTTGCACCGTGTGTTTTGTGTCGTGAGTCGTAGGTCGTTGCCGACCCAGGATGAGTCGTAAGTCGTATGCGACTCAAGGGGGGGTCAGTTGTACATGCTATAAATAGCCGTGTGTGTCATTTTGTAAAGGTTGTTGATTTTTTGAATAAAATTATCTTTTGTTAGCTTTGTGCTTTCATACAAATTTGTAGTTGAGTGTGATCTCCTATCTCCTCTTTCGGTTAATCGAGTGCGCTCGATTCAACGATCGTAGAAGCCGATTCACGGAATCTAGTGCGCTAGATCAACGTGCGAAGAATCGTAGATCTTTGTTTCTCGGTATCGTGCGCGATCAACGAGACGAAGATAGCTAGAATCCGGTATCTTTGGATCAACGGATTTGGGCCATACGGTATCCTCAACTCACCGATTGCTACATTTCATCGATTGAAGTTTGTTTCGAATTATCCGCTGCGTCACAGGGTTTGCGAGTTTGCAAAACTCTATAGGCGGTAGCAGGGTCTGCAAGTCTGTTAGAGTGTTTGTAAGCGGGAAACTGTTCAATTCTAATTGAAATCTGGGAATGCAGCAGTAGGCAGGGGTTGCCGAAGCTGGGTAAATTTTGTGTGTGATTTACTTTTCAGCATATTTAGTTCTGCAGTTTGTTTCTGTGTTTAATTCGGAAAAATTTGCTATAACTCTATTCACCCCCCCCCCTCTAGGGTTAATCTAGATCCTATAAGTGGTATCAGAGCTAGGTATTTTACTTTAACTCTAGAGTCATGAATCCACCAAATAATGATTTTTTTGAGGGGCAATCTATTGCTAGGCCACCCATGTTTAATGGGAATGATTATGCTTATTGGAAAGTTTGGATGAGTATTTATCTTAGTTCTGTCGATTATGATGTTTAGGATATTATTGAAACTGGCTATAAATCTCCCACTATAGTTGTTGGTGATACTGAGATTCCTAAACCTAAGGATAGGTGGGATGCTAACGATAAGAAATTAAAAACTACAAATGCCAAAGCAATGGACGCTTTGATCTGTGCTCTTGATAAAAATGAGTTTAATAGAATTTCTCATTGTACAACAGCACAGGAAATTTGGCACACTTTGGAGGTGACACACGAAGGAACTTCTCAAGTCAATGAGTCACGTCTAGCTCTATTTAGCAATGAATACGAAAACTTTGTGATGGAAACGGACGAGAGCATAAAAGATATGTTTGGACGTTTTTCAACTTTGGTGTACAATGCTAGAGCGCTTGGGAAGGTCTTCACTGAAGTAGAGCTTGTGCGGAAAATACTGCGAGTCTTACCAATGAACTTTGAGGCAAAAGTAACGGCAATACAAGAATCGAAAGATCTGAGTAAACTAAGCATGGAGGAGTTGATCGGAAACTTGATGACATATGAGCTTGAGCTAAAGGCAAAGGAGGAACGTAACAACTCCGAATCAAAAAAGAAGACGATTGCCTTAAAGAGCAAAGAAGAAAGCGATGAAGAAAAAGAAGATCCAATTGAAGAGCTTGCGATGGCTGTCAATAATCTTAGAAAATGGTCAAAATTCAGGCCACGCAAGAAGAAAACAAGTGGTAATAGGTCAAAAGATTCTGACGATTCCGATAATGAATTGACATGCTGTAACTGCAAAAAGCCTGGCCACTTCAAACAAAAATGCCCACTTCTCAAAAACAACAAAGGAATGAAAAAGAAGAAGAAGGCCTTTGCAGCGACTTGGGATGATGAAGAAGGAGAAGAAGTTTCGGATAATAGCTCATAAGAGGCTAACTTGTGCCTTATGGCAAAATCAGATTCAGAAACAAGTTCAGAGGAATCCAGTGAGGTACGTGACTATTCTTATAAAGAACTTGTTTTAATGTGTTATGATCTTACTAATACAATTGATACTCTTGAAACTAAAATTGAAAAATTGAAGTCTGACAGGAGAGAACTTGTTCATGAGAATACTAGGTTAGAAACTGAACAAGAAAATATTCAAAACCTAGACTGTAAAAAATGTAAAATTTTAGATTCAGAAATATCAAGACTTAAGAATAGCTTCGATAATCTTGAAAAAGAAAACTCGAGTCTTAAGGAAACCATTGACACTAGGAAAAAGGATTTTATAAATAGATGCACCACACTTGTAACTGAAAACACAACACTAGAAACAAAAGTCCAAAATCTTGAGAAATCTCTGAATAACTTTTCAAGAGGAGAAAAATCATTTAACATGTTATTGGGAAATCAACTCTTTGCTAACAACAGAAAAGGACTAGGTTTTGGGAAAACACAGGTTGATGATCATGTAAAAGGTAAGAGTGTCTTTGTTAGAAGTGAAATTGGACATCGTGTTGAAAATTGTAGTCATAGGAACAAGAACACAAAATTTATACAAGTTTGGGTTCCTAAGAATTCTACAAACAAATTTCATGTCTATAGGAACAAAAATAAAAGGACAAAACAAGTTTGGATTCCAAAGGGATTGTTTGTTCACAATGCTTCAGTTACTAATATCATTGGACCTAAGAGTTTCTCTAGGTCATCCTCCTCTCTCTTTATGTAGGTCTGTTGGCAGGCTAAGGAGCAACAAGAATGGTTTCTAGATTCAGGTTGTTCTAGACATATGACAGGTGATAAATCTAAGTTCCTTAGACTAGAGAATTTTAGAGGTGGAAATGTGATCATGGGAGACAATAGCAAGTGTAAGATTATTGGGAAAGGTGAAGTAAGTAACGGTACTTTTTCCTTGACTAATGTTTTATACGTTGATAATTTGCATCACAATCTCATTTCTATTAGCCAACTATGTGACAAAGGTATGAATGTGGTTTTTGATAGTGATACTTGCAAAATCATTGATAAAAATTCTAATAACATTGTTTTTATGGGCAAAAGAAAAGGAAATGTTTACTCGCTTTCGTTTGACAATCTAAATCTTTCCAGATGTTTGGTAGCCACTGACGAAGAGGCATCTTTATGGCATAGGAGACTTGGACATGCAAGCATGAGTCTCTTAAAAAATCTTGAAACGAAAGAATTAGTCAGAGGGTTACCACATCAGAAATTTAAAGATAACAAAGTGTGTAAAGCATGTTCCTTGGGCAAGCTTAGTCGATCATCATTTCGCCCTAAAAACATTGTTAGCACATCAAGGGTCCTCGAATTAATTCATATGGACTTATTTGGACCAAATGAAATTGCAAGCTTGAATGGAAAACGTTATTGTTATGTATTGGTTGACGATTATTCTAGATTTACATGGGTTTATTTCTTAGCCAAAAAGTCTGAATCTTTTGATTATTTTTCAAAATTTGCTAAACTTGTTCAAAATGAAAAAGGAGTTTCAATTAAAACTTTGAGAAGTGATCATGGAGGCGAATTTGAAAATTCGGAATTTGAAAACTTTTGTGAAGAAAATGGTTTAAAACATGAATTTTCTGCTCCACGAACACCTCAACAAAATGGGGTGGTTGAAAGGAAAAATCGTACATTGCAAGAATTGGCTAGATCCATGTTGAGTGAGTATAAACTACCTCTAACTTTTTGGGCAGAGGCGGTGAATACTTCGTGCTACGTAATGAATAGAGTAATGATTAGACCAATACATGGCAAAACGGCTTATGAAGTGTGGCATGAAAGGAAACCTAACATCTCTTATTTTCGTGTTTTTGGATGCCCTTGTTTCATTCTTAACATAGGTGATCAACTTGGAAAATTTGAATCAAAGGCTGATGAGGGAATTTTCATGGGCTATTCAACAAGGAGCAAGGCTTACAGGATATACAACAAACGAACAAAGACAATTGTTGAATCAATCAATGTGAAATTTGATGAATCTGATCTGGAAAGGACGACTGAAAAAACGGTTGATGATGGGGTAGATCATGAAGGCATTAAAGAAGGGACATCTAGTGAGAAAGATGGAAGTAGGATTGTTGATGCTGATAGATTGAAGTTCAAATCCAATCATCCTCCTGAATTGGTTATAGGAGATCCTACGGAAGGTATACGCACTCGCTCTTCATTTGATAAAAATTTGTGTGCGTTTTGTTGTCATAGTGGTTTTATTTCTGAAATTGAACCTGATTCTGTTGAAATGGCTCTTAATGATGAAAGTTGGTTTTTAGCAATGCAAGATGAACTTAATCAATTTGAGAGAAATAAAGTTTGGAAATTAGTTCCTAGGCCAAATGACTATCCAATTGTAGGAACTAAATGGGTGTTCAAAAACAAACTTGATGAATCAGGAAATGTAATAAGAAACAAAGCTAGGTTGGTCGCAAAAGGATATAACCAAATAGAAGGCATAGATATTGATGAAACATTTGCTCCAGTTGCTAGGTTAGAAGCCATTAGGATTTTGCTAAGCTTTGCTTGTTATAAAGGTTTCAAACTTAAACAAATGGATGTAAAAAGTGCATTTCTAAATGGTGATTTGAAAGAAGAGGTTTTTGTTGAACAACCCCCCGGTTTTGAAAATCATGATTTTCCAAATCATGTGTATAAACTTGAAAAAGCATTATATGGTCTTAAGCAAGCTCCTAGAGCTTGGTATGACTGCCTTTGTACATATCTTTTGGAAAATGGCTTTAAAAAGGGGAGTGCTGACACGACACTGTTTCTATTACATAAAGGAAGTGATTTTTTGATTGTTCAGATATATGTGGATGATATCATTTATGGTGCTACTAATGAACTCTTGTGCGAGAAATTTGAACAAGTCATGCAGGCTAAATTCGAGATGAGCTTGGTTGGAGAATTGAAATATTTTCTTGGATTTCAAATCAAGCAAAGCAGTGATGGCATTTTCATTTCACAATCCAAGTATGTGTTGGAACTGTTGAAGAAATTTGGAGTTGAGAACTCCACACCATTGAGAACTCCTATGAGCCCATCAACAAAGTTGGACAAAGACGAGAAAGGAAGTGTTGTTGATCAGAAAAAATATCGAGGGATAATTGGTTCACTTCTCTATCTTACTGCTTCTAGACCAAATATTATGTTTTCTATGTGTTTGTGTGCACGTTTTCAATCTAATCCTAAAGAATCTCATTTGAAAGCCACTAAACGAATTTTGAGATATCTTTCACACACAAACAAATTTGGGTTATGGTATCCTTCTTGTGAAAATTTTGATTTAGTTGGCTATTCTGATGCTGATTATGCCGGTTCATTAGTTGACAGGAAAAGCACTAGTGGAACATGCTTTATGCTAGGACACTCATTAGTTTCGTGGTCAAGTCGAAAACAGAACTGTGTTGCATTATCCACCACTGAAGCAGAATATATTGCTTTAGGAAGTTGTTGTGCTCAAATTTTATGGGTGATGCAAACTCTTTCTGATTTTGGCTTAGTTTATAAACAATTTCCATTAAAATGTGACAGTAAAAGTGCAATAGACTTATCAAATAATCCTGTTCATCATTCACGCACAAAACACATTGATGTGAGACACCACTTTCTTAGAGATCACATTGCTAAGGAAGACATTTGCATTGAATATATTTCAACTGAGACTCAACTTGCTGATATTTTCACAAAACCCCTCCCCGAAGAAAGATTTTCCAGATTACGTTTGGATTTGGGGATTATAGAAATTGTCTAATCACTTTTCATTTTTTGTTTGAAATATTCTTGGATATTCATTTTCAACTTCAATTTCTAGGATTCAAACCAGTTTAGGATATTATTCAAAGATTGATTTAAATATGGTATTCAGTAGTGGAAATATGTTCATTTTATTTTCTTCAAACAATTAACAAAAAAAAAATCTCTCATGCATCCATCCTCATTTAAAAGTCCTTATGGTTATGCATGGATGGAGCATGCGAGTGAATTATTGTACCATCATCACTCCATTCTCATTTAAAAGTCCTTATGGTTATGCATGAATGGAGCATGGTAGCTAAGTATCCTTCTGGTCTACCTTAACAGTCCGGATGCTTAGACTAATAAGTAACTGCTAATCCCATTTAAAAGTCCTTATGGTTATGCGTGGTTAGTAAGTGCTTATTTTTGTGCTTAAATGTCAATTAAAAAAATAAAAAAATAAAAAAAATAAAAAAAAATAATAAATAAATATTTGAATACATTTCCCTACTGCTCCATTTTTTTTTCTGTCTTTTGATAATGACAAAAGGGGGAGAAAAGAACTAGATTTTGATAAGGAAGTAAATATTTTTTGGAATACTTCAACAATATTTGTCTAATGTTGTTAGATAATTTTCCTTAGTTCTTTTATTCGTCAGTAATTTTTGTTATCTTCTAAATACGGAGTGGTCTTGGTTGTAGGGGGAGCATTCAAATAGGGGGAGCTAAACATTTCATGCTCAAACACATGTATTAGCATTTCAAAATCTTTAATATATATGTTTGTCATCATCAAAAGGGGGAGATTGTTTGATGTGATTTTTTGTTTGATGATAACAAAATATATATCAATATATATATATGTGTTTGCAGTTTGGACTATATACAGAAAGGAAGAAATATACATATTGAATAATTATACTATTGCACAGAATTTATATAATTCAACCAGTATTTTTTATTCAATATAATATTTTATTACAACACTTAAACAATACATAGTTTTCAGCTCTCTCTATATATACATACACCATTTCATACATTTTACATTTCTCACTACAACACTCAACACTCAGTTTTTCACTCTGTCTGCACATCAGCATCTATCTGCATTGTCCAGCTCCACTTCTTGTCCTGTCTCCTGTGTACCTGTATAATTTGCAACTACAACAGTAATCTGAAAAAAAACAAATTTGAATTTGCAAAAATAGAAATTTGTTTTGTGTCTCAGATACATGGGTTATTGTCATCATCTTTGATTGTGTAATATCTGTGCATATCAGTGTTCTTACAGGTAATCGTGAGTGGCTGCAATACACATGTGTACATTTATACACGTGTGCACTGCCTCGCCAACTCGTGTGCGCTATCAACAAAAGCAATCATGCACAATATAGACTCGGCTGGATATGCAATCTGACTGTATTCAAAGTCTCGACCAAAATCAGTGACTCAATGCAAATACAACAACAAAGCACAATGCACAGAAATCACAAACAAGGTCAAACCCAAGATAGGTTTAACTCAAGGCAACTTGAAGCATACGAGGTCAGACAAATCACTGCAACAACAAACTCAGTGAAGCCAAAGTGCAGTGCAACTACAAAGAAGTCAGTGGCAAGCTACAAACACCAAGTGCAACAGCAAACACAATGCAGACACAAGTCAGCTGCAACATAAAACAAGACACAGTGCAGAGCAGTGTGCAACTCGAAAAGTGGTGTGAAGACAACTCAAATAAACACAATGCACATGCCAACAACAAGTCATGAAGCAATCAACATGAATATCACAAGTGTCACAGCAAAAATGAAGACTGCAAGCTCAAGTGATAAAACATGTGTCCAGACAACAACACAATGAACAAGCGTAGCATCTGTGTCAAAGCATAGCAAATGTCAACATGAAGTGTATGCAATTCGAAGTGATATATCAGCAAATACCAGCATCATCAGGTCAGAACAATGTATGGAGTGTGCACGTGAACATGGCAGCAGACCAGTGTCAATAACCAAGTGAAGAACATGGATGTACAAGGCAATGCACCAATGCAAGTGACTAATGCAACATGAAGTGAATCAAGTGACACAGCAGTCTTTGAACAAGAAAACCAGTGACATGAATGCAGTGTACATGAATGCATCAATAAACCAAACTGCAAGACCTCAAGTGACATGGTGAAGCAGTATAAAACCAAAGTTACAAGCATACAAAATACTCAATGCATGCAACAATGTGCACAGGCCAGAGACGAAGCTCACAAGGGCCAGAAGATCAACGACCAGTTAAAAAAAAAAATCAAAAGACACAGTGAGCTCAACAGTTATGCAAAAATGTCCAAAGTCAAAAAAAAATGGGGTTGAATTTAAAAATAAACATCGGGTTTTAATTAAGTCAAATAAATCTAATTTGGAAAGAATTCTCTGCATCAAATTTCTCGACCACATATATGGTCAGTATTAATTCAAATAGGGGCCGAGACAACAAATATAGGAAGAAATCTTCGAATTAATTAATTCGAAAACAAATATGGACAGCAATAATTCGAAATTAAATCAAGAAAGGAATACTCCAAATCCAGAACAAATTCAGGAAAAATAATCAACGACGTGTAGAAATCAAATCCGACAGTGGTTATTAGGGTTTCAACCCTATAAATAAACCCCAAGAAATCATCATAGAACACACAACAATCGAGTCAAGCAAGCAATTAAAACAAGCAATGAAAGAGAATACATATAAATCTATCAAACTCGATTAAAGGAGTAGCTGCGAAACAAAGCGCAAGTAGAATCGATCATCAGTGAGCGAGCGCGAGCACGAGCATCAAAAATCAGTCAAAGCCCCAATTTGGATCGCAAGGGAAAGAATCCCTAATTCAGATCGAATAAAGAATACAACAGAGGGCCGCCATTTTTTTCCTTCACAAACAAAAGACAAAGGATCGGGCGAAATAAGGCCAGAGGGAAGTGGCCGCATATTTCTTTTGTTTTGGGTTTGGGTGTTTTTTTATTTAAGGGCAAGATAATTTAAATTGTTTTTAAATTTAGTGCTTGCTCTTATAATTTGTTTTATTTGTCTGTTCTTTTCAAAACAAATCGTGGTAAATCACCACCTAGGGTTTAGGTGTTGTCAGATTGTCTAGTTAGAGTTAGTCCAGTTAGCAGGGTTTGCGAGTTTGCAAAACTCTATAGGCGGTAGCAGGGTTTGCAAGTCTGTTAGAGTGTTTGTAAGCGGGAAACTGTTCAATTCTAATAGAAATCTGGGAATGCAGCAGTAGGCAGGGGTTGCCGAAGCTGGGTAAATTTTGTGTGTGATTTACTTTTCAGCATATTTAGTTCTGCAGTTTGTTTCTGTGTTTAATTCGGAAAAATTTGCTATAACCCTATTCACCCCCCCTCTAGGGTTAATCTAGATCCTACAAATATATGGTGCAATCTTAGCAATAAATGCTTGTTTTCTGTTGCTGGATTTAAAATCTTTCAAAATTTGTGCCATTTCTCACAATTTTTTGTCTGACAGTTCTATGGATATCATTTTTTCTATAGTATGGGAGAAGTTGCATGATGGATGATCGTTAGGGTTGTGGATTTGGGTTCATTTTGGTGTTTGTTTATTTTTTTCCTTTTGGTGTGGTGAGGTTGTTGTTTTGGGATTTTGGATTGGAGTTTGGTGAGTTAGTGAGGTGTTTGGGATGTTTGGAGAGGGTGGTGCTGAAGTGGGTTGTTGAGGCAGTGATGAGAATGAAGCGCAGGTTGAATGTATTGATGAAGTATAGGTTGCAGGCAGTTAACAGTTGGAAGGTTTGTTTGGTCGATTGGCTGTGGGCGGTTTCTGGTGGTGATGTGCTGATGGTATAAGAGGTGAATGGTGAAGGAGAGTGGTGCTAGCTAGTTGGAGGTAGTGGAGTAAGTGGTGAATTGATTTGGATGGAATGTTCAGGGTGGTTTGAAAGTAGGGAGGAACAGTGGTGGTTTGTTGCGTGATGAAATATGCACGGTTTGAAGGTAGAAAGGAGTTTTATATGCAATATGCAGGGGCAGGAAGAAGGTGTTGTTGCTAGGTTGAATCTGTGCAGTTTTGGTTGTTGTGAGGTGGTGTGTCTGGGGAGTAGAGAAAGTGTGTATAGGAGATGGTAGAGGAGGTGATTCAGGGGGATGTGAATGAAGCTGGAGATTGATTTTCAGGTCATGGTTTGCTCTTGGCAAAGTTTGATGAGGATAGTGATTGAGTTGTATTCAGGTGGCTATGATGGGTTGTTGTTGGTAGAGGTGTAGTGATCTGGTGGTTGGAGATGCAGTGTGATGGAGTTGCAGTTGAACAGTGGTATATATGCTACTGGAGTTAACGTTGATGATGTGGGAAGGAGAAGTAAAACAAGGTCCTTTATTTTTTTTCTTTATTATCTGCTTATTACTGCTTTGCTACATGGCATGATTAAATATTGGTTTTGTTTACTCTGTTCCTGAAAAAAGTACCAAGCCTGCATAATACTGCAGGCGTGAGTTTCACCAGTTATTTTACAGTGTATTTGATGATCCTATTACAGCAATGGTTTCTATTATCAAAGGGAAAGAAGCCTTTGCCTTTCAGGTATCATCTCTTCTTCTATAATGTGTTCAGTGTGCTCGGTCATAAATTTTTTATGATGTTTTTGTTATCTTTCCTAACTAATTTGCTACTATATTGGTTTTGATGTAGATTCAAATGGATAGTAACATGTACGAATATAAAATGAGACATGCAATAATATGCAATAATTTAGTTTTTTGTTACATGTAAAAACATCTATCATTAATTATGTATCGTTCTTAATGTAATTATTTATCTTATTTGCAGGTGTGTGAAAGAAGAAGATGCTAAAGCTGTGATCTTCATTTTAATGCAAACAATCAAATATGTACTTGTTTTTTTTTTGTTAAACTATGCTACCATTTTTTGGCGTGTGCTTAAAATATTTGCTACTTCGTTTTGATGTGTATGAATATTTGGTATGTTTAATGTAATGTGTTACATCACTATATTTATTATCTTTTATGATTATTATTGTGCTTTTTGATATTGGTATTTAATACTGCAGTTTATTAGTAGGATGTAGAAAAGCGCTATGGTATTACAAAAAGCGCTATAAATAATGATGAATGATAGATCAGCAAGCGCTATAAAATAAGATATTATAGCAGAGTACAAGCGCTATTGTAGCTGACTTTTTATAGCGGCATATTGGAGTTGTGATAAGTTACCGTCTACAATAACCTGTTCAAATACAGCGCCAATAATCCGCTATTAACACTTTCTATAGCGCAATATTAGTGCTATCTTAGAAAAAACAAAAAGTATTTTGTGCCTAATAACGAATTTCATAGCAGGCTAATAGCGCTGTGTATTAATTAATAACGCCTATTTTGCCGCTATAAAAATAAATAACATAGCGCAATATTTGCGCTATGAAAGTAACAATTTTTATAGCGCTTTTTTTGTGCTATCTAATGTTGGTTGTTTTTAATCACATGTCGTTATACAGCGTTTATCGAACCGCTATAATATCCTTTAATAGCGTTTTTCGGGCGCTATATTAGGGTCATTTTGTTGTAGTGTTTGGTGGTTGGAGGCGCGAGTTCGAGGGTGTTTTTGGCCATGGTGTTTAGTTCCAGTTTCAACTGTACTGTTCGATTTTGATTGATGGCTTATAAGAGTGTTTTGATGATCAGAGTGGGTTGCTGTACAGATGGACGATGTGTTGGAGGGATCATCGAAGGCTGGAGGTGATTCTCGCGATGGCGCATATGCACAGGCGAGGTGGTCAGTGGGTTGTGTGGTAGTTTGGGAAGAGGGTTTAATCTCGGGTTAAAGCTCGAGTCTGTGGAATATTTGCTCGAGTTTAAACTCGAGTATTTTGTGACGTTTAAACTTATTAACAGTTCTAGTTGTTGCAGGTTTTTAAATTTAAAATTAAAACTAAGTTTTTGTAATCGAAGAAGAAAAGAAGAGGAACTTGGGATGTTTCTCGGGTAATGATCGGGTTAGACCCGAAGTAAGATTAGAATAGTTTTCAAAAAGTTTTAAAAGTTTTTATAGAACAAGATTTTAAATTAAATAAAGTAAGTTTTAAAATTTTGAAAATCTTGTTTTTAAATTCAATTCTTTATAAAAAATAAATGTTTTTAAGAAGTTAAATTGAGAAAGTTATGTAAGTGTTTAACTTGAGATTGTTAAGTTAATTTTTAACTTATTTTAAATCTTAATTTAAAAGATTTAAATTAAGGACGATAATTTTTAAAAAGATAAATAATTATTTATTTAAAACTTAATTAATGATTCAATTAAGTAAATTAATTTTAATGATAAAATGTTTAAAAATATTTTAATGTTAATTATGTCATTTATTAAGATAATGGTTTGTCTTAAGAGAACTAAAGTTTTATTTATTTGAGATTAACTAAATTAAATAAGAAATTAATTAAGGAGTAATTAATTAATTTAATTAACTAATGATTACGATTGATTAATTAAAGATTAGAGGTTAATTAATTTTTAATTAGAAATTACATAATCAAGTAATTAGAGGTTAATTAAATGTTAATTAATAAATACTTAATTAAGTTTTATTAATTAATAATTAAGTTTTATTAATTAATAATTAGGAGATAATTAATCTATAATTAAAGATTAATTAAGGGTTAATTAACTGTAATTAAAGATTGATTATCTGGTTATTAAGAAGTACTTAATTTGTAATTAAGTGGTATTAATTGATAATTAAAGTTTATTAATTTATAATTAAAGAATTAATTAATATGCTATTAAAGATTTAATTAATTTGTTTCAAGGGTAATTAAGGGATGCATTACCCAATTGTAATTAATTTGTTAATTAATTAAAAGGTAATCTCTTGGTGACTAATTAAGTATGAATAATTAATGAGATTAATAAGTGTAATTACTTAGAGTAAGTAATTAATGTATAATTACCGGATGTAATTAATTAAAGAGAATTACTTAATGAGAAGTAATTAAAGGATAATTACTTAGTATAAGTAATTAAGGATTAATTACTTGGTGTAATTAATTATGGAGTTAATTAATTAAGGAGTTATTTAATTAAGGTAAGTGATTACAAGATGGTAATTACTGTTTAAGATTAATTACTGTTGATTAATGGAAGTGACTAATTAAATATAATTAATTAATGTAATTAATTAAGGATCAATGTAATTAATTATAGTTAATTAATTAATGGAAGTAATTAACTAGAGGATCATTAATTAATAATTAATTAATGAAAGTAATTAAAGGTTAATTACTAAGGATAATTAATTGGTGTAATTAAAGGCTAATTGCTTATGTAATTAAAGTATAATTAATCTAGGATGATTAATTAAGATGGATATTTAAAGAACGATTAATTAATTAAAGGTTTGTAATTAATTAATGGTTGATTAAGCAAAGTTAGGTGATTAATGCTTAAGTAATTAACTTAATTTAAGTTAATAAAATTAATTATGATATGGATTAATAATTCTTGCTTGTGGATGATTGTTTGAGTTGAATGTCTGGACTGGTTGATATCTATTGGATGATATGTTGTGATATTCTGTGATAAGATATTGGATACATCATTAATAAATGTGTCAAATTTATCTGTGTTAATGCTGTGTGAATCCAAGTATTGAATTGAATTGAATTGTTTAAACCATTGACCAACTTGCCTTTAAGATACGTTTGGATTTCGATGAGACCAGGAACGGATATCAAATTTGATTATCCGACCACATCTATCCATGTTAAACGTTAGGTCGTGACATGTCAAAGCGAAGATCGAGATGGAGTTTTAAGGTGCAAGGGTTATTGTCGTTAATTCCGAGGGTGATTCGAAAGTGAATGTAATGACATAATGCCTTCGGTTTCGTTTGAACTGAAACGAACTTGTATGGATTGAGTGCTTTCAGAATATCGTCAGGTGGATGATGAGCATTCTAAGATAGATGTGTTCTATAATGGTAATCGTAGCCTCAAGCCTCATCAACTGGGAATGGCTAAAACAAGGGAGATGCAGCAAGGCTAAGTGGGTAGCACCCAAGTAGGACAAGATTTTCCCCTGTCTAGAGGTCCCTTTTTTCGGCTGTGTGGGCGGTTGTGAGCTCCAACTGTCGGGGTTGTCTTGTTCGGGATTATCCGTTAAGGGGTTGTTCTGGCCTTGTGTTGCAGGGGATTGGGAGTAATCCTCTATACGTTGATTTAGGCCACGTACTGTGAAGGGGCGGTACCCCAGTAGCCCTGCCATTATATGGAAATCCAATCTCCAATAAGTGCCCTCGGATTTATTGTATACCTATGTATGTTGGAATTTAATAAATGTAACAATTTCGGCTATGTGAATATTTATTTGAAAGCCCTAGACTCTATTATAGTATCACAGAATTTCCTATCAAAGTTTTGGCTAACGTAAGGTAAAAACTTACCTATGTTTATGTGTGGGGAGTCTTACGTGATACCTTTTTTTTCAAAGGTTTTCAACGTTAAGCAACTTTAACCCGTTTACTCACACCAGACCCATGTCTTACTCGGAGTTTATTTCTATTTTATTTAACTCTTGGGTACTCAAATTTTTACGAGTAGCCAAGGGATTCAGGTTAGCTTTGACGAATTTTGGAAGAGATATGGAGCAGGAGGCTTCGGCGTTTGTAGATATATAGTGGTTCCGCTATGTTGATCTCTGTGTTGATGTCTGTATTGTATATTGAGTTGTATGATAGACGGATCTTTAAAAGTGTCTAGTATGTGATGTATAAGCTGTGTAACTCTGATAGATGTTGTATACTATGTAATATTTATGTGATTAATTCAATTTATCCGTTCCGCTGTGAGATTCTGATGTTGTTTAGTTCTTTCTTCTCTATCTTTTCTCTTTTATATCCCTTTCATAATAATGATGCGTCTTATTGTGGAGAATAAGGCGGGTCATTACAATTGGTATTAGAGCGCTAGGTTGAGCGAATACCTAAGCTCTGTAGTGGTGTCTATCTTGAGAGCGCATACTTGTAATTTTGATATACACACACACACACACACACATATATATACCAACACATATATATATATACACACACATATATATATACACACACACACATATATATACACACATATATATATACATATATATACATATATATATATATACATATATATACATATATACATACATATATATATATATATATATTTCTACCTAATTGTTGGGTTACTTGTTTGGGTTTTCCGATATGAGTTCTAGAGGTAGGAAGGGTAATGGTGTGTGTAGCATGACTATCGATGGAAGAAGTCCGAGTGTTGAGGTTGCAAGAGTATCTATCGAGACTGTAAACCCAATACCGTCTTGAGTGAGCTTTGTAGCATGGTGTAAGGATTTCACAAATCTCTGAAGGAAACCTGTTAAGGTTCGGAGTCCATCATTGAAGTACAAGCTTGATCGCGCTCGTGTGAGCGCATTTTCGAGAGGTTGGATCTGTCGGATGAGTAGAAGCGAGTGATGGTATCTTGGCAACTTCAGGAAGTAGCAACTACATGGTGAGACGCAGTGACTATGGATATTCCCAAAGATGTTTTCTTTTGGAACAAGTTTGAGGAAGTATGTCTGCATCGGTGGTGAGACAGGGTTTCAGTATGATGTTTGCATTTGGTTTGAGGCCGAGTTTCTTGAGGAGATGTCTGCCCATTTCAAGGCTTTTTGTATTGGTTGATATAGTTTTGAGGATCGAGTAGCTTATGGATAAGGAAGTCTTTGGCATCAGTGTCAGCGTTGCAGCTCGAAGTGTTTTGTGTGCCTGTAGGAATATCTTTTGGCTTTACCGTTTCCCAGAGGTGGAGTTCTAAAGTAGCAGAGTGGACCCGTTTCTTCGATAGATTGGTCAAGCACTAACCTGTTTTGATTGGTAAAGAAAGAACAGTATCTGTGGATATTGAACTGGATAGGATCGCAAAAGTGACTTGCGATAGTTGAGTGCTCACTTGGGTAATCTTTTGCATGGGATTGAGACTTCTATAGAGGATGTAGTAGTTATAGAATTGTCAGAGATTTCCCGGATGTCTTCTGGGAAGTCTGAGGTTCATCCGTAATGGAGATTGAGTTCCATATCAACTTGGTTCATGGAGCTACCGGTGATTTAGCTAGGTAGAAGGATGTCTCTTAGGATGGGTTTTTGGTGAAGCAGCTCATGGTGCTTCTATGTTTTCTTTTTATGGATCTGTTGAACCATATTTCTGGGATGTATAAGAGTAGTCTGTGCTCGAGTTCATCGACGGCATTCTTATCTACTCTAGATCAGAGTTACGTAGTGGAAGCAAGGTGGTAGCTATTTAGAGTGGTAGCAACCGGAAGTTACAGTGTTTTGGAATAAAGGGTTTCTGTAACAACCCTGACATGACCTTCGAAACTCAACACTGAATACTTCACCCGTATTCAAATGTCGCAGATTCAAATGCCGAATCTGGCTCGCCGGAGCTTATAACACATTAAGTACAACACAACGGAAGAAAATAATGAATATTATATAACTCCAATGAATACAATATCCAATGATATATAACAATTTGATAAAAATAATATTAGAGATACATAAATAACAGCGGAAATAAAACACAGCTGGATGGTCTAGGCTTTGCAACCATCGACAACGGAAAGATAGCTCCATAAAAATCTCCCAAGGAATCCAACTCCTTAATGCAATTACAACTCCATCTCCAAACTAAAGATAGCTCGAACCATCATCACGATACGATAAGAAAACTAGATAACTCCAGAATAAAGCAAATGTGATTGCCAAGATCCAAAGGCTTCAAAGATGTCGAATCTACATCTATTATCTGACTATCTGAAAAACCCAACTCTAGACTGCCCGTGTGAAAATTTGTGGGCGCCCAGAGTTTAGGAAGGGGAAAATAAAATCCGGGTCAGTCATGGGACTGGTATGAGAAAATAAAAACAGATATCTTTAAAAACAAACAACAAAAGAATTTAAAACATTGAAATCCGCAATGTTTTTTGGAAAATGAAACTACCATAAGGCCTCCCACCACACACAACATGCAAATGCAGAATTGGAGGAGATTTCTCCGTATGATAGTCAAAAATGCTTGATACGCGAAAACCATTTTGATATTATTATTTGTGCATAGTGGGAAAACATTTTGAAAGTACAATATTAATCTTAGCGAGCATACACCATTTCGTCCTAAGCCTACTATAGCTACATTCAATAGCAGGTTACCGCCACATTCCATGGCAGATTATAAAACTAAAACCGTACAGGGCGCGTATTGTTTTTTTGGATTTTCCAACAAATGGTCAGGCCAAGGAACTTCCCATTGCCACATGGGAACGCCTCTGGAGGGACGCCCCGAGAACTTACCCATCTCTCTGCCAACAAAGGCTGGATCACTCCCTTCCCGGGAGTAACACCTAAGATATGCCACCCTTGGTCGTTTGCGACAATTATCTGAGGTACCTCTACACCAATAACATCACACAGTAATAAATATACAGTGTCCACATGAGTAAGTATCTGAGCTCCATACCATGACACCACCCTTTTCCAGAAGGAATGGACATACCCTAGGGGAGCGACCCCTGAAACCTTACCGCATCTTCCCTGTTTCGACCATTACCGGGTTGTGATGCTCGATGAGGTCTCGTCCACAAAGCTACACTTTTTCACAAAGTCATGCTTTGATCAACAAACGATCAACAACATTGTGTATGCCACATTACCAAATTAGGAATGTATCACTAGTAACCATCAACTACATAACCTCTGAGCTTGTATGTCTCAAAGAAGGGTGTTAAGCTAAGAGAATAAATCTCCGCCACCAAACAGAAATGTATTTTATAGAAACCAGCCTTACATCTCAAAGTGTAATGTCAGACACATATCCATACAAGTCTGTTCCGGTCTCGAACAGAACCGAAGGCACTTCCATAGAAGCCGTTGCAAATCTGAATAATTCCTAATCACGTCCGGACTTCCCATCACATATGGAGTCTCTATACCGAGGCCATTCAGTGAAGAGACATTTGTCAAGTTATCCTTTCGCTTTTGAAAATATCTGGTCTTCACCACCGGTCTTCAAATGTGTTAACCCTAACTCGTTCACAAGTTAACAGGTCCACGAGTTAAGGCATGTACGACTCAAGGCATGTACGACTCAAGGCATGTACGAGTTAAAGGATACATGAGTCAGCAACTTCCTACAACTTAAAGACCTCTACGAGTTAGCAAGCTTACGAGATAAGCAGCCTACGAGTTAAGGAGTACCCGAGTTAAGCTACTTGCGAGATAAGCCTTTACGAGTTATCATATCTACAAATTAGCAAGTGTACGAGTTAAGATCTTCCACAAGTTAATCCTCCACGAGTTAAGCCTCTACGAGTTAATCCTCTGCGAGTTAAGATCTTCTACGAGTTAGCAGGCATACGAGTTAAGAAAAGCTAACGACTTAAGGTCTTTACGACTTAAGGAAATTGATGGCCTACGACTTAATGATAA
Organism: Allium cepa; assembly: GCA_030765085.1. NCBI lineage: Eukaryota > Viridiplantae > Streptophyta > Magnoliopsida > Asparagales > Amaryllidaceae > Allium > Allium cepa. The sequence continues at coordinate 511,157,800 of CM060945.1, forward strand.
CTGCAGTTTGTACGACTTAAGACCCTTACGACTTAAAGAAGTTATACGACTTAAGGAGGATACGACCTAAAGACACACCTCTTAACTCGTCTACGAGTTAAGACTTGCTTTAAACCAGTTGCAATTAGTTAAGTCGACTACGACTTACGACATAAAAAGAGTCGTATACGACTTAAGAAAGGAAATTAGCAATTGCAGCCAGATAACTCGCACACGACTTAGAACTTAGGGATGGGTTCAAAAAAGGGGAATTGCCATAGACTCGGCTCAGTGACCCGGGGACGACTTACCTTAAGTCGAACACGACTTATCTTAAGTCGGCCACGAGTTAGGACTTAGCACTTTTTCCGCCCAGAACTCTCTATAAATATGAAACCATCTCCAACATGCAAAGGACTTTTTGGCTCATTCTCTTCAAGCGCCATTACTCTGCCGAATTCCAGACTACTTCAAAGCTTTTTAGATCCAACAAACTTCTAAAGGAACTCCATGAAGGAATCATCCACATTCGCCATGGATTTGAAGATGATTGTCAACATCAAAGCTTGAGCTACTTGTTTCACATATCCTATCACTTGAAGTGTGTTGTAATTGAAAGATCTTGTAAAGAATTGTAATCAAACTAGTGATAAAAAGATTAAAGTGGACGTAGGCTGGATTATAAGCCGAACCACTATAAATACTGTGTCTCTTACTGTTTTTCTGCATACTTTCTGCTTATTTCTGTTTCCCGTACGAACGGGTGGTGCTTTCACAATCACATCTTATACACCAGGGTGTTAGCGTTTAAATTTGAGCGTTAACATTTTGGTGCTTTCACTGAGAATTGAACTCAGGACATCTATCATCATTGCTTCAGAAAGATTTGTAGATAAAGTTTCTTTAAGAACCAGAAGTCTATCCGAAATCATGGCTCCTGGAAGGAAAAGTAAATCTGTGAGATCTGCAAACGTTCAAGAGGGAACCTCCGCTTCCCCAACACCAAATCAAGCTACTCCAACTGTTGGGGTTACGAAAGCAGAGTTGGATGCCGCAATTTTGGGGTTGAACAGACAGATACATGCTCAAAATGTGCAAATGGAAGCCCAGAATGCCCAAAACGCCTTAATCCTGAATAAGTTGAACGATTTGCTCGGGGCAAACCGTCAATCAACAGCTAATGAAAGGAATTTTGCTGGTAATATTCATGAAACTGAAGAAAGGAATGTTTCCGAAAGGGACACTAACCCCGCTGAGCAAATACTTCCTGAGGCTGGCAGATCTAGGGCTCGCAATGATGAAGAATATCTCTCTGGAATGGTTCGCCAAATTATGAAGGAGAGCATGCAAAGAGTCGAAGATGAGAAAGAATGGGGCTTTGCTCCAAGCAAGACTCCATTTACTGAAAAAATTCTAAAGGCTGAATTCCCACGAAAATTTGCTCCTCCAACTATCCCAGCTTATAGGGGGACAAGTGATCCAAACGAATTTCTGTATAAGTATGATTGGCATATGACGGGTGCCCGAGCCTCAGATGAAGTAAAATGCAGATATTTCCCCGTATATTTGGAAGGCGTAGCTCTGCTTTGGTTCACAAAACTACCTGTCCGGTCCATCGATCAGTTTTCAGACCTAACCAGGAAATTTAAAGAGCAATTTAGGCTATATGCTTCAAAGGCAAAAGACATCATGTCGTTATCCGGTTTGGAACAGAATCCGGGGGAAACTATCAAGTCTTTTTTAAATCGCTTTAATATAGCGTTAGCTGAGGTGGATAATGCAGAACCCCGCATGGTCTTGACCTATTTGATGAGGGCCATAGATAAATCTAGTGAGTTTGGAAGATGGTTGAATATGAAGGAACCAAGCTCTCTCGAAAAGTTCTACAAGAAAGCAGACGAGTTCATGCGTCTGGAGAGCCGCCCTGTATCGACAAAAGCAGCATTGGAAAAGGTTGAAGCTAACACCAATGCTCCACGCAAAAATGAGTCCGTGGGACAGAAGAGGGAGAACAACAATGGAAAACAACAGAATAATCAGAAGAAGCATAGATCCTTCAAGCCATCAGAATACACACCTTTGTCAGAAACTCCAGAACGAATCTACCTGGCTACCAAAGATTCTGTCAATTATCCTAAACCCCCAGTCTTGAGAACCGGGAAAAAAGCTGTGCAAAGTGGGAGGTTCTGTCGCTTCCATAATCAGCCCGGTCATGATACTGATGACTGCCGTCAATTGAAGAATCTAATTGAAGAATTGTTAAGGGAAAATAAACTACAACAATTTGTGAAGAAGAATGATAATAATAATCCTGCTTCGTCGAACCAAGGACAGCAAACTCCTGCTCGTCAATCTGGGACTAATGGCAAAGATGCAGGTTTTGAGTCTGGAAGGCCTGTTATCAATATCATTACAGGCGGACCTCACCCAGCGGGCAGAAGCTGGGGTGAGATGGAAAGGTATTCCCGGGCCCTGAAATATGCACCGGAGGAAGAAAATGTTTTTGTTCTAGAAGACACTACGCCTTTGAAGCAACGAAAGACATTCAATGATGACATTGTATTCAAAACCAGGGATTCCATTGGCATTGAAGCCCCAACCTTGGATCCTTTGGTCATCTCGGCTGGCATTGGGCCAGCCATCGTCAGAAGAATTCTTATCGACAGCGGCGCATCCTGTAATATCCTCTTTAAGAAAACCTTCGACCAGATGAAGATTCCTATGGTTGAAGTGCAGGCATCATTGCAAAAAATTGCTGGCTTCGCAGGGGAGCCAAAGCAACCAGTAGGAACCATTGACTTGCTTGTGGAACTCGGAGAAGGAGAAAGAAAAGTAGTTCGCAAGCAAACTTTTGTGATAGTAGATGAATTTTCTGCTTATAATGCTTTCTTTGGTCGACCTATTCTTGCTGCATTCAAAGCTGTCCTTGCCCCATGGTGTCTTACTATTAAATTCCCTACAGACAATGGGGTAGGAGTTATTAAAGGAGACCAGAACGCTGGGCGAGAATGTTATATGACAGAGCTGCGAGAAACAAGGAAGAGAGAAATGGGAAAAGATGCGGCAACCCCAATCCGCATCAAAACACCAACCCTATAGCAACTACAGGGCGGACCCTGCACTGGCGAGCATAGCGGGGCACGAAAAGTGATGGATCCTAGAAAGGCCAGTGCGGGGGAGAGTAGGGTGGTACCAGCAGAAACAACGATACCGGTGCCCGTTGATCTGAAGGACCCAAACAAGGTGCTGAATGTGGGTTCACAACTTAATGTGTCAGTTCAGAATGCCTTGATATCTTTTTTGAAAGCAAACCTGGATGTTTTCGCTTGGACCCATGCCGATATGTGCGGAATATCCCCAGAAGTTGCAGTACATGCTCTGAATATTGACCCAAAGTTCACGCCAGTAAAGCAGAAAAGAAGAATCCAAGGTCTAGAAAGGTCGACAGCATTGAAAGAGGAAGTTGACCGGCTCATGGAGAATAATTTCATCAGAGAATCTACCTATCCAAATTGGGTTTCAAATCCAGTGCTGGTTAAGAAAGCCAATGGTAAATGGAGAGTGTGCATCGACTTTTCAGATCTAAACAAGGCCTGTCCCAAAGACTGCTTCCCATTACCCAGGATCGATCAACTGGTAGATGGAACAGCGGGTCATGAATTGTTGTCTTTTATGGATGCCTACTCCGGATATAATCAGATCATGATGCATGAGCCAGATCAGGAGGACACAAGCTTTATCACCGATGTCGGTCTTTACTGTTACAGAGTTATGCCCTTTGGGTTGAAGAATGCGGGGGCAACATACCAAAGACTGGTCAATGCTATGTTCAAACCGCAGTTGGGAAAGACTATGGAAGTTTACGTTGATGACATGCTAGTAAAATCTAAGAAAGCAGTGGATCACATCGAACACTTAGCAGAAATGTTCGCAATTCTCCGAAGATACGGAATGAAGCTTAACCCTTTAAAATGTTCTTTCGGGGTAGAATCTGGGAAGTTCTTGGGTTTCATCGTGAGCGCTAGGGGCATTGAAGCTAGTCCAGCTCAAATCACTGCTCTAAAAGAAGTCAAAGCTCCTAAAACAAAGAGGGAATTGCAAAGTCTCAATGGAAAAATTGCCGCCTTAAGTCGGTTCATATCCAAAGCTACTGATAAATGCATTCCATTCTTCGACGCTCTAAAGAAAGGAAAGAAAAACTTTGACTGGACTCCCGAATGCCAGAAAGCTTTTGAAGAATTGATTCAACATATGGAAACGCCTCCAATACTTTCTAGGCCCGGCGATGGCGAGGATCTCCTTATATACTTGGCAGTTTCATCTCATGCTTTAAGTGCAGCGCTGGTACGGGAAGACAAAAGGATTCAACATCCAGTTTACTATATCAGCAAAAGACTCACTGGGGCAGAAATGAATTACTCCAAGTTGGAAAAACTCGCCTATTGTCTATTGATTGCCTCAAGAAAGTTGAGGCAATATTTCCAAGCTCATCCTATCAAAGTCCTCACTGATCAACCTTTAAAGCAAGTCTTGTTTCGCCCCGAGACTTCGGGCCGCCTTTTAAAGTGGAATATTGAATTGAGCCAATATGACATCACTTATCATCCTAGAAAAGCGATCAACGGACAAGCTTTGGCAGATTTTATTGCAGAATTTACAGACAAGGGTAACAGCGAGGAAAAAACAATCGAGAACCCCCCAATCCAATGGAAGTTATTTGTAGATGGCGCAAGAAATGATTACTGTTCAGGTGCTGGAATTGTTCTTGAAACTCCTGAAGGCCGGTCATTATGCTATGCGCTAAGGTTAGAATTTCCTTCAACAAACAATGAAGCAGAATATGAAGCTCTGATTGCTGGTTTGAAAATTGCTAAAGAACTAAACATTCGAGCGTTACAGATCTTCAGCGATTCTCAGCTTATAGTATGCCAAGTCAAGAAGGAGTTTCAAACGAAAGGAGGAAATCTGCCCGCTTATGTGTCAAAGGCTTGGGAACTTTTATGTGAATTCGACCATTACACGATAAGTCATATTCCTCGAGAAGAAAACATGAAAGCAGATTCTCTCGCAAAATACTCAAGTTCTGGCGAAGCCCAATCCTTAGGGTTAGTTCCAGTGGAAGTTTTGTCAAATCCAAGCATTGATGAAATGGATATCGATTGGGTTATGAGTATGTCGCAAGAGCAAGAATCATGGATGACTCCAATAACAAAGTATCTACTCAATGGCTCTTTACCAGAAAACTCTAAAGAACGACAAAAGCTACTGAGAAAAGCTTCTCGATATATAATCCAGGATGATCAATTATACAGACGAGGATTCTCAATGCCACTACTTCGATGTGTATCCAAAGAAGAAGCCAAAATAATCCTATCAGAGGTACATGGAGGAGAATGTGGGGATCATTCAGGTGGTCAAACTTTAGCAAAGAAAATTCTCCGATATGGATATTTTTGGCCAGAAATTAATCGAGATGCTGCAGATTACTCTCGAAAATGTGACAGATGTCAAAGATTTGCCAAAATTCCTAGAGCACCTTCTACTGAGCTCACACAAATGACCAGTCCGTGGCCGTTTGCGATTTGGGGAATAGATTTGATCGGACCTTTACCAACCGCCAAATCTGGAATCAAATATGCCATTGTTGCTGTAGATTATTTCACTAAATGGGCTGAAGCTGAACCATTGGCAACTATCACCTCCAAAAAGATGATAAATTTTGTGACTAAGAATATCATTTGCAGATACGGTGTGCCTCAGAAAATAATCACAGACAATGGTACTCAGTTTGAAAGCGAGGAATTCCAGGATTTTTGCAAGCGATTCAAAATCCAGAAAAGCTTTTCGGCAGTAGCTCATCCGCAGGCAAACGGGCAAGTGGAAGCAGTGAACAAGATCATCAAATCAACCATCAAAAAGCAACTCGAAAGAGCAAAAGGTGGTTGGGTCGATAAACTACCACTTGCACTATGGGCATACAGAACTACTCACAAAACTGCAACTGGGCATACTCCTTTTTCGTTAGCATACGGATCGGAAGCAATGATCCCGGTTGAAACAGAGGTCCCTTCACACAGAAGAATCCATTTCAATCAAGCAGAAAATGAAAAGCTGCAACTTGAAGCGCTGGATCTCCTTGATGAAAAAAGAGATGAAGCTAACCTCAGAGTTGCAGCTCATCAGCAAAGGATAGCCAGACATTTCAATTCCAAAGTTCGTCAACGCAGCTTTGAAATTGGAGATCTAGTCCTAAAAAGAATTATGACTGCGACAGGTGTGTTTGGGCCAAATTGGGAAGGACCGTATGTAATAGGTCAGAAACTTCTTGACGGCACATTCAAGCTCACCACAGTTGATGGAGATCAAATTCCAAGGGCATGGAACAGCAATCACTTGCGTCCATACTTTACTTGAAAATTTTGTTGAAACATTGTAAAAAGAATTATGAATGTATGATTCCTGTAATTGAAAGCAATTGTGAAACTGATGCAAGTAAATAATGAAAGAATATAAAGTGGATGTAGGCCCAATTTCATGGCCGAACCACTATAAATCTTGTGTTCCTTATTATCATTATATGTTTGCTTTGTTTTCGATATAAAAATACATAAAATGTATTGCTGAAATATCGATTTAAATTTTTGCAGACAGTGGAGATAAAACTTGCGCATAATAAGACCGAGCGATTCTCACCATCATTCAACAAACAAATTTCAAGTCACAAAGACCCCGAATTCAAATCCTAGATAGGAAATACTTCAATTGAACGGCTAATGATTTCGATAGGAACGAGCCCTTGCTGATAAATTGAGATTGTTTAAACAAACAAACATCCAATTAGGAAGCTAGTGCCCGTTCTCACGAACTTGCCTGGCAATGAAGTGCACTTCCTTGGATTAAACAAGCCACTTGTGAGAAAAAGGGGGATGAAAACTTGAAAAGAAAAAAAAAAAAAAAAAAAAAGGATCGCTGAAAAGGCATAAGCAAGTGAACAGAGGAACAACCAAAGCTACCATCAGCGCCACAAGTCCTCTTCGGAGGCGCAACTCTTCGGATAATAAAAGACCTCTAATGGGTCATATGCCACAAAAAAGAAAGTTCTATACTCAACAAAACAAGATTGGAGGAGTCATGACCCTCCAACCATGAGAGAGTAACTTCCAGGCGATGAAAACCCTCTCTGAGGCACATTTCACCAGGAGTTGAAGTGTTATAACCGCTCTTCGGAATTTCACTTCACCAGAGTTGAAATGTAAACAAAATAAAGCCCTCTTCGGAGGCCCATTTCACCAGGAGTTGAAGTGTAATAACCGCTCTTCGGAATTTCACTTCACCAGAGTTGAAATGTAAACAAAATAAAGCCCTCTTCGGAGGCCCATTTCACCAGGAGTTGAAGTGTAATAACCGCTCTTCGGAATTTCACTTCACCAGAGTTGAAATGTAAACAAAATAAAGCCCTCTTCGGAGGCCCATTTCACCAGGAGTTGAAGTGTTATAACCGCTCTTCGGAATTTCACTTCACCAGAGTTGAAATGTAAACAAAATAAAGCCCTCTTCGGAGGCCCATTTCACCAGGAGTTGAAGTGTAATAACCGCTCTTCGGAATTTCACTTCACCAGAGTTGAAATGTAAACAAAATAAAGCCCTCTTCGGAGGCACATTTCGCCAGGAGTTGAAGTGTAGCAACCGCTCTTCGGAATTTCACTTCACCAAAGTTGAAATGCAAAAACAAAGACCTTCTTGAAAGCCCACGTTTCACCGAGATTGAAATAAAACTTCCAAGTGTTGAAACGTGAAAAGGCTTTCTTCGAAGGCACAACTCTTTGGGGGTACACGTTTCACCGAGATTGAAATAAAACTTCCAAGTGTTGAAACGTGAAAAATCCCTCCTCAGAGGTACAATTTTGTATAAAAAAAAAAGAATCCTCATCAAAAGCGTACTTTAACTTTCAAATGGAAAATGATCGTAAAAAGAAAAGAAGTTAAAGTACCCTTCAGAGGTCCGCTTTGCTACATAAAAGAAATCACTCGGTAAAAAAGAAAATGTACTTAAGCAAAAAAGAAAGAAGTGATTTCTTCAAAGGACAAAGCGCGTAGAAACTCATATGAAGGGGGTTGCACTCTACAAGAATTCTTTTTAAAATAAAAATAAAATAATTATTCTTTAGCAAATAAGAGTGCAAGTCCCCTCGAGGTATAGAATATTGCAGCATACTTATGGAATGGGGGCAATATAGTATAATTACACACAATATGGTATAACTAAACCAGCAAAAGGTAACGCTCAAGTAACATACCATAAGCTCGCTGCAATATCAAATAAACTCATGCCAAAACGAATAACAAATGTATTCTTTAATTCAAACAAAAGTTTGTACAAACGAGGAATCATTTTATTCAATTACAATGCAGGTACAGGTTTCAAAATAAAGAAAAGCGGGGGCCGGTACCCGCACAATTCTCGGCCAGTACATGCAAAACACAAAAAACTAGAAACTGAAGATCTTCACTTCTTTTTGCTGCCTTTAGACCCTTTACCCGGCCGAATGATCAGCTTACCAGGGCGGTCGGTGGGCACAAGGGAAGTGGGAGAGGAAGGCGCAACCGGTCCAGCTTTCAGCTCCTCTTCAGTGGTGGTGACTATCTTCCCCCTCCTCTTTGGTGTCCCACGCTTCTTCTTTCTTCTTTTTGAGGAAGACTCACTCCCGGGAGTGACAAGTTTAGATAGAACAATCTCGTCAGAGGGAGTTCGCTCTGAAGATGTGTCACCTCCCTCAGGCCTTTCATCTTTCTGCTCTTGTGAAGCAATGGGATCGTCCAAGCCGTGAAGAGCATCTATTTGTTCTTCTTGTGACCCAGGTTGCGAGGCAGAAGGAGGCGCCACTTGAGGAGATGGAGGAAGGATCACCGGGGGAGAAGAAGCTTGAGTTTGGCTCGGTGCTTTCTCTACAAAGGAGAAAAAACTTAAAATATCAGTATCTTTCGAAAAGAGAGGGGATGACGGCTCGTCAAAAGTCGGGAATTCATTGACATTTGAGGAATAATCAAAAGTCGGGAATTCATTGACATTTGAAAAATAATCAAGAAGATCGTCAAGATCACAAGGAGCGAACGAGCAGTTCACCACTTGGGCTGGTCCGGTGTCAAGTTTACCTGGGGCAGTTGGATCTCTGAGGCTGATTTCATATCGCTGTGCTTCGTTGCTTTCACCACCTTCATCCCCGCCTTGTGCACTTGTAGTTTCAGTTACTGTCTTAGTTGCAGGCGGAGTATAGGAGCTAGAACCCGTGATGTCAACCACAGGAGGAACTGGAGGTTGGACAGAGGAAGTAAGCGTTAATTCCTTTCCAGAACATTCCTCTTCCACCATTCCAGTTCTCATCCTGGCAAGTTGTTCTCGCCCCTTCGCAAGAGCAGCGCGAGCTCCCTCATCCAGGTAACGCGCCTCAAAATCTTCATCGCCATACCCGGCGTCTTTAAACATGTTAAGAGCAGCTTCCCACACCTCGGCCAGGGTGATTTCATACTTAGGACCAAGAAAAGAGAGGCTGCCGCGTCCCAAGACACAGTGTAAATAAAAATCGAATAAAGTCGAATTGATATCGGTTTCCATGGTCTGAGCAGTTTCTTCGGCTGCAATTTTGCCAGCCATGGCCTCATCTCGATCTTTTTCGGTCTGAGCAAGTTGGGCTTTTAGCGCTTCAATCTCCATGTCCCGGGCGCTCAGTTTGTTCTGCAACTGGGTGACATCAGTGCGGTGGTTCTCTACAGCTTGTTCTAACCTCTCAGCTTTAGCTTCAGCGTCCCTCTGGCTGGCGTGCGCATCTCGCACTTGTTTTTGCAATACCTCTTCTCTTTGGGTGTAAGTATTAGTAGAAGAGGCAAGATCATCTTTGAGCTGCTTTACTTCAGCTTCGAGCTTTTCATTGTATTCGGCTATCTCCTTCATCTCAGCGTTGTGTTGATCAAGAATCTTCTGCCATTCTGATTTGTCATTTTCCATGGTCAGCATTGCTTCGATGTTAGCCCGATTAACTCTTTGAAGTTCATCAACCAGCTTTTGCCATCCAGACATTCTATCAATATCAAGCTTGACAGCATCGAGATTTCTGTACATAGCTTCTTTGTCAATGGGGACCAAATCAAGGTCGAAGCGTACCCCCCTCAAACACCAGTTCGGGAATCGGCTCTGCAAAGTCGGGGGGCCCCTTTCAACATGGTATGAAGGCCTGTTGAGAAGTGTTTGGATGGCACTTCCTTCAAGAGCAGGAGATTTGGAAGGGATGTCAATAGAAACTGAGGCGCCAGGTCTCTCAGATGTCACGGGCACGTGCTCCTCGCCAAGTTTGGTCCGCTTTCTCGAATCCTCAATATGGCTCTTCCCCCTATCATCGTGCGTTTTACGTTTATGGGAGTCATCATCCCTTGGGAAGGATTCATGTCGCGTGCCCGCTCCCTCATGACGTTCTTCATACCTTCTCCTCTCTTCAGCTTTTCGCGCAGCTCTCTGCTCATTGGTTTCTCTGGGATCGGCATAGTATTGCTTGTAGTCATAGCTGCCACGCCCTCCATAGCGTCGAAAGTCCTTGTAATAAGAACCGCTGCCGCTGCGCCCCATAGAGGAATCTGAAAAGGCAAAAATAGCAAGTCTTAGAAACTTCCGGAGAAAAGAAGTTAAATATGAACAAATGCCAAAAAATCCTAAGTGTTGTGTGATGTGCAAGCTACGCGCATTAAGCTACAAACCACTCATTGGTGTAGAGGTGATGATAGCTTGGGTATGAGGAGTTGGTGTTTGTGTTGGTGTTAGTCGAAGAAGGGACGTCGCCTCAATTATAGGAGAGATAGTTTTAGACACGTCATCTCTAAAAAGCTCCTGTGAGGTCACTATTATGTCGCTCAACCCATCATAAACATCGTCACCATCATGCTCGGTGAGACTTGTTTTCTCAGTTCCTACATCAGCTAATCCCCCGAGAGGCTGTGAAGGTTCTTCTTCTTCCTCAATCGGGGCAAGTGCCGTCTTACTAGATGACCCCATAATGTCGGTAGGGGTGGAACATTTCACCAATGAAGCTTCGATGTTAGACTCTTTTGATGAAGGTTGTTCGATAGTAACGGGGGCATCCGATGCTTCAGTCGGGGAATCGGGAACTTCAGTCGGGGCTTCATGAGGCTGAGTATAGCGAGAAGAGTGAAGAAGCCCGTATTGATGTAAAAAGTCATCTCTCAGCAAAAACTTTATACTCCTCTCTTCTACTGGCACAGCATTCAATCTTTCAAAAATTTGCTTATAGCCTGGGTCTCTAGAAGGAGGTGGAAGCGCTGAAAAGTAAAAAGGGAAATTAACATCTAACTACTCAGGCTATGAAAAGATTTTATAAGGAAAACATGTGTCAGGAATAAAGCTGAACGCCCTTACTTCCAACTCTCCACACACCATAAAACCCCGGAGGGCAACGAACATAGAAGAATTGGGTTAAAAACCCGTGAGCAGTATCAGGGAGGCCAACAATCAGTTTGCGGTTTCGGGCGCTCCTCACAACAGTAATGGAAGGATGATCCTTAGTCCGAGTAAAAGAGCATAGATAACAAACTTCACCAAAGCTTGGAAGTCGATCAAGTGTTCTCCTAAAAAGCACACACAACCCCATTAGAATGGCATAGCCATTGGGGTGTAGCTGGGATGGAGCAATGGCCAGTTGATGGAGAAGTTGTTGGAAAAAGTCGTTGAAAGGAGGAATGCCTCCACTTAGGCACATTTGCCGGTTAATTGTCACAAAGCCAGAAGGAGCTATATCGGCAGTGTTATTTCTTTCGGGAAGAATGGCATCTGATTCAACGATACCAAACTGAGCACACAACTGGCGAAAAACTTTGTATGATAGTGAAGTAGGAGCTCTTTCGGGAGGATTAACCAGTGGAGCCGGAAGAACAGTTACCTCTCCAGTCCGAACTGTTGCATCACCTTCCTGAGAAGTCATTCTACACAAACAACTGGATATTCAAATATGAAGGTGCACGTTTCCTAAAAAAGTGTGAAGTGTTGTGCAAAAAACTAATAAAAAAAAATAACAAGTAAATATAACTGAAATAAGACTAGTCGACGATTGATCGATTACAAAAATTTCAGAACTTGTTAGTCTTTAGTTCAAGTATAATATTAATGCGAGCTGGTCAATTTTAATTGACTATTTCAGTATTGCTTTAGTATTTTACTTGAAGTTAATAAGTTGAGCACTTCATTCACACAATCTGTTTAAGTTTAATGACTGTTATTAGCTAATCTGTCATTCGAAGAGGGCGATCAATGGCAGTATATTCGCCCCGGTTTTTCTGTAAATGTTGTATTGGACAGGTTGTTAACTTGCGAGTCAAAGTAATTTGTAAAAGAAGGCATCAAAGTTCAACAGTTCAACATCACTGCAACAATTCAAGGTTTAAGCAGATCCTAAAAAAAACACAAGTGCTAAGTCGTATCGAACACAAGTGCTAAGTCGTATCGAACACAAGTGCTAAGTCGTATCGAACACAAGTGCTAAGTCGTATCGGACTCAAGTGCTAAGTCAAAACCGACTCAAGTACTAAGTCGCAACCGACTCAAGGGATGAGTCGTTCCTATCCTCAGCCATCAAACACATCAAGCTGCTTATCTTCTAAGTCCTAAGTCGTAACTCGGGGAACAGGAGAAAGGCTCTGATCCAAAACAACTAGAAATCCTCCAAGTCTTAACCCGGCTACGGCTCATGGAAATCGCTAAGTCACATGGAAGAAGCCGAGTCATATATGAGACGATCCCTTGTTATTTTCAATCAACCTATTCGACCAACTCGCCTCCCTTTCAAATCTCTTAACCTGTTCATCCTCGGCTTCTTCAGCAGCGACAACCTTAACCCGTTACACTATGAATCGCCCCAAAGCGCGAATCACCATAGGCCAAATCAGATGAATTTTAGTTCATCGGTAATCAATTCGAATAGAATTCGCAGGGTTTGAATGGGGCAAACCAAAGATGATGAACTGAATACATAAAGTAACAATGGTTAACGGTCGAAGTTTGAAGCAAGATCTCTTACGATTGTTTGATGCTAGAAAGAATCAGAGATGAATCGGGTCGAAATCGCCTCGGAGAGCTTGAAGATGCGTTAATGGCAGAAAGCAGTTTAAAAGGTTAAGTGATGAGAAGAAGGACGACTCAGGCTTTTATATCTGGAAAGGTTGGGATTTGAAACGACATGACCGAGTTATGATAAGTCGAAGCACACGACTTACGATTTAAGCGTGTGCTTCGAGGGGCAAATGTTAACCCTAACTCGTTCACAAGTTAACAGGTCCACGAGTTAAGGCATGTACGACTCAAGGCATGTACGACTCAAGGCATGTACGAGTTAAAGGATACATGAGTCAGCAACTTCCTACAACTTAAAGACCTCTACGAGTTAGCAAGCTTACGAGATAAGCAGCCTACGAGTTAAGGAGTACCCGAGTTAAGCTACTTGCGAGATAAGCCTTTACGAGTTAGCATATCTACAAATTAGCAAGTGTACGAGTTAAGATCTTCCACAAGTTAATCCTCCACGAGTTAAGCCTCTACGAGTTAATCCTCTGCGAGTTACGATCTTCTACGAGTTAGCAGGCATACGAGTTAAGAAAAGCTAACGACTTAAGGTCTTTACGACTTAAGGAAATTGATGGCCTACGACTTAATGATAACTGCAGTTTGTACGACTTAAGACCCTTACGACTTAAAGAAGTTATACGACTTAAGGAGGATACGACCTAAAGACACACCTCTTAACTCGTCTACGAGTTAAGACTTGCTTTAAACCAGTTGCAATTAGTTAAGTCGACTACGACTTACGACATAAAAAGAGTCGTATACGACTTAAGAAAGGAAATTAGCAATTGCAGCCAGATAACTCGCACACGACTTAGAACTTAGGGATGGGTTCAAAAAAGGGGAATTGCCATAGACTCGGCTCAGTGACCCGGGGACGACTTACCTTAAGTCGAACACGACTTATCTTAAGTCGGCCACGAGTTAGGACTTAGCACTTTTTCCGCCCAGAACTCTCTATAAATATGAAACCATCTCCAACATGCAAAGGACTTTTTGGCTCATTCTCTTCAAGCGCCATTACTCTGCCGAATTCCAGACTACTTCAAAGCTTTTTAGATCCAACAAACTTCTAAAGGAACTCCATGAAGGAATCATCCACATTCGCCATGGATTTGAAGATGATTGTCAACATCAAAGCTTGAGCTACTTGTTTCACATATCCTATCACTTGAAGTGTGTTGTAATTGAAAGATCTTGTAAAGAATTGTAATCAAACTAGTGATAAAAAGATTAAAGTGGACGTAGGCTGGATTATAAGCCGAACCACTATAAATACTGTGTCTCTTACTGTTTTTCTGCATACTTTCTGCTTATTTCTGTTTCCCGTACGAACGGGTGGTGCTTTCACAATCACATCTTATACACCAGGGTGTTAGCGTTTAAATTTGAGCGTTAACAAAATGTTATCCATAACATCGTATCATTATTCAAATTGGGTTATATGACACAAGGTCCTCTCCCGGCTAAATCGAATAATGAGCGCAATATTTAGTAACATGTGGATAATGGGATTTCAGTTAAGCCACAACTTTAAAACCCAAACTTTCCTTTCAAATGGTTTAAGCAAATTACCATTTCCAAATCTTTGAACAAAAATGATTTACTTCACAAAGTTCATCCATTTTTCACAAAGATCCATTCACATTCTTTCAAAACAATTTCCTTTTTCAAATTGAATTAACTCATCCAATTATTAAATCAAAAAACTCAATTTATAGCTTTCAAACCCATTTCCAAAGATTCATTCACAATTCCCATTTAAAATCTTTTATGCAAAAGATACTCCTATTAAAAGCCTCTTTAATTTCAAAACAAGGTCCAACCATCTTTCACAAAGATTTATTCAGAGTTTTCAAATTGTTTCAATTTCATTTCAAATTGAAATCTTCCAACGCAAATTGGAAGGCCTTTCTTTATATGAAAGCTATTATTAATTGAAAACCAATAGTTTTCGTTTTGGGAAAAACTGATTAAATTTACATAAGTTAAAGCCATTCAAGTATAACTTGGGTTTAGATTTAAATTCCCAAAACAAAACTTTTTAAATGGTTTAAAACCCATATAAACACTTTTATAACTTGTATAGCATTTTAAACCATAGTTTCTAAATCATAGAATTCAATTTCAAATATTAAATTCAAATTCAAATAAAATTATTTAAATTTCAAAACTCAATCAAGTTATTTAAAATAACTTTTATTTTTGAAACTCATTTTCAAAAGCTTTCGATTCCAATTCCAAAACTATTTTAGATTCAAAAATTCAATCTTTAAAATCATTAAAAATCCGTGAATTAACCGATTTCCTCATGCAATCTATATTGTGTGTGTAAGGTGTAATCCAGGGGTTTTACACAATAGTGCAACATCATCAATCATCACAGGTTCAAACACACAGCAATATCAATAAGCGGTATAATCCTATAACGCTTATCTTCATTTATAGATCATAGATGAATAATGTAAGTTCATCGCAGATAATAAATTACATCGTAGATAAATAGAACGCAAAGCATCATATATCGAGGATATCAAACAATTAAATCATCCAATCCAAACATCCATAAGTAATATCAATTAATTATCTGATTAATTTAAATCAGATTAGTCATTAATCTTGGCTAATTAATGTTAATTAATTACAAACCATTTAATTAATTATTCTTAATAAATTACAATAATTAATTAACCCATAATTAATGATCATCCCTTAATCACCTTCATTTATTAATTAACCTTTAATTAATTTATCACATTAGTTAATTAACCTTAATTAATTATAATAAGTAATTATTCTTGATCACATAATCATCGTTAACCACAAATTAACTAGCAGATAATTTACCATAATTAATTACCTTAATAAATTAGAAATTAATCCACCTTTGATTATTAATTTATTAATTAACCTTTAAATTAACTTCTTTAATTAATTAACCTTTAATTAACTAATTATTCTCAAATTAATTACCTTAATTAATTAATCACCTTAATTAATTATTCTTTAAATTAATTAACCTTTAAACACTTGATTAATCAATCTTTAATCATAAATTATCCATCCTTAATTACTTTCATTAAGTAATTATTTTTAATTAATTAATTATCCTTAAATTAATTATTCATTACTTACTTGATTAATCAAAATTAAATTATTAGTTTATTACTTTTAATTAAGTAATTATATTTAAGTAATTAATTATTTTTAGTTACTCTTTAATTTAATCACAAAAATAAATTTGCCTTTAAATAATTTCACAAAGTAATTTACTTTAATTCAATTACACAAAGTAATTATTCATTAATTAACTTTAAAAACATTATAACCTTAAATCTTAAATCATTGAGAACAAAATTAACATTAATCCATAAATTAACATAAAACTTTAAAGTCAAACAACAATTCAAAACATTATACTTTTTTAATTAATTATTTAATTTCATTTCTGATATAAGTTTTAACTAACTTCCCAATTTATCTTAACAAAATTTAAGTTAAACAAATTACATAACTTCTTAATCCAATGTTAAAGAAAACATTTATAATATATAAAAGAAATTTATGTAAGAGAAATATTTAAACTAGATTTTTTTTAAATTTAAAAATTGCTTTTATAAAAATATTGAAAACTTCCTAAACCCAGCCAATGTTCGAAACCCCCGAGCCATATTCAAAACTCCAGAGCAAATCCTTGTTCTACTCGAGCATTACTTCGAGTTCCATTTCTCACCTCATCTTCGAGTCACACACGCTTCTCCCCGAACAAAAACCCATGAATATCTTCGTCTTCTCAATATCACAGCCTCACCAAACCCAAACGTGCACTGTGCACGTGCACCAATGACCAGACCACTTCCGATCAACCTCGCATCCACCAGCACACCAACAACGGCCATCTCCACCCAATCTGCTACCCAGATCGATAATTCGATCAAGAAAATAAAATCGAGCTACCCAATACCACTGGAACCCAATTCCGATCATCCAAAAGTGCCTCGCCAGACCACCTCTGGCCAACAGAATTCACAGGGCTTCGACCAGAGATGACCTACGCACTAACGCCTCTCCTCCCCCAGGTATGATCGCTTGAATCATCCTGACGGCGACGCAGTTCATCTGAGAACAATGTTTGATAAAAATGAGTTTTAAACCCTAAAATGCTCTCGCCTAAGCACCTCGTTCTTCTGGAAAATCTACGAGTATTTTTCCAATGCTTAATCCACCTTCTGACCAAAATTTGAAGAACATAATCTCGTCATTCGACAGAATTCGAAGAATACACATTTTATGATCATCTAATGATTCCTCATTACCCACGCACTTAAAATTTCTAAAATCTATATTAATAATTATGATTTGCCAACATGAATTCAAATATACAATCAAAAATTGAATTTATTTTCATTGATTTTTCTGTTTAAAAGAGATTTTCAATGTAATATTAAATTTTGGATATGTTTTCTAAATCATTCTACTTGAAACACTCCATAAAAGTGGATTTTTATTGTTATAAACAAATTCCATTTAGAAATCATACCCTAAATTTGTTTGGATATAGAGATATGTGTTTTTCTTTGATTGTTCTTATGTCTTGAAGTACAACAGAGTATGTACATACAGACATACATAGTTCCATTCACACACAACGTTTATATACATACAGAAATATCTACATTCATCCATATCATCATCACAGAAATAAGATTCAAAAGAAATGGGTTTAAAAGTTCAAAGTTTGCACACCATATTTTGGAAGCAGAGGACAAAGAACAGAGGCCTGGAATTGATTTTAAAACTGAAATTTTTTTTGATCCTGAAGCTTGCATGTTGAGTTGAAGCTTCAATCTTTGCTTGAGGTTGCATTTGTTGTTGTGCTTTGATTGCTTTAACTTCAAGTTGCTTCAGATTTGAATTTCCAATTTGAACTTGAATGTATTATTCTTTGATTCCTGGTTTTGAAAATCCTTTGAAAACTGTTTGTTTTGCTTCTGATTTGATCAACACTTGAAACTGGAGCTCGGATTGATCCTGATCTTGCTTTGTATAAAGTTTGATTCTGATGATGTTGCTTAGGCTGAAATTTTTTTCAGTTAGAATTTGTTCAAACATTAGGTTGCAGATTTGAAAACTGCATAGGGTTTATAGCTTCCAGATTTTTGATTTTTGATTGTTTTGATCCGAACTTGAAGTTGAGATGATCTGTTGATGTTTGCTTTTGTTTGATTTGTTTCAGGTTTTAGAGTTTGAGATTTTTATTCTCTGGTTTGAAAAACTGAAAATAGCCAAGCTTATTTTCTTTTAATACATGTATTATGTATTTCACTTTCAAAAGAAGAATTGAATTTTTCCACTTGTATTTACTTGTTTACACTTGTATTTGCATTGCTAAATCTTTTTACACTTGTAAATTTTATTATGTAAAAGGTTTACATATGTTAACTAATATGATGTTCTTCTCACACTTGTTAAAATATGTTAAAATATATTTTACAAATGTCAATATGTACATATTTGTGTTTATACCCTTTGTTAAATTTTGTTTTTATAATTTATGTTAAGCCCTTAAGTACTTATTTTTAACATATGCATTATATCTTGTTTACACTTGTTAAAACAAATGTTCTTAAAATTTCTATTATCCAATAAATGCATTCTCTTTTATAAAACTTAGCTTTTAAACAGTTGTTTTGAAAATCATTTGTATTTAATTCAAAATATAACTTTATAAATATATTACATATGTCTCTTAATATTAGAAAACAAATTTCTATAAAATTATATAGTTTTTCAAATCCAAATTTTTATTTATAAGATATTTAATTTAGAATTTCAAATTCACAATTAAATTTATAATAAATATCCAATATATTATTTTATATATATTATATACAAATAACTTTTATTCATGTTACATTTTATAAAAGATTAAATCTTTTTATCAAATCCTATTTTTAGTTAAACAATTATACCTTATAAAATATTCATTTGAATTTCAAACTCATAATTCAATTACAATCTATTTATATAATATTTATTTAAATTTAAAAAAATACCAAATTAATTCACAAATTAAATTTCAAAAATTAAATTACTTACCAATTTAAATTTGATTTAAAACAGGAATGTTACAGATTCCACCCTTAAGAAAATTTCGTCCTCGAAATTTGCAAGGGAGACAACAAAGGATGGATATAGAAAGATAGAGAATCGACTCACTAATTAAACCGATTATCTATTCTGCATTTGGCTTACCAAATCAGAATATCAATAATAGATACAAGAACGAATCTATTTAACTCTTTACAAGATACACAGGGTCATCCAGATCTACGAAATATACAGGGGCATTGGTTAGTTCGAAAGATAACCAACCGCTCGTAGAATATATCCAGACCCAAAAGAGTAGACAGATATGTGGATATAAATCCAAAACTTTTTAGTATAGAAACCAAAGTATATCTATCAACCATAGCAACCAAGGCAAACAATTCACCCTAACAAACAATTCTGACCCATCTGGAGTTTGTGTCCCATGCAAATATATCAAAGCTTCATTATGGAGCTGCCAGGAATCATTAAAGAATTGAAAAGACGAATCAAAGGAGATTGATAGAGAAAGTTTATTTCCGTTGTCGTTACAGGGCATTGACCATTTGTAGTGGTATTTCCCTGTCTCCTATCTCATCCTTTTCTTGTACTCATACTTACTATCAGTGGATAGCAAGAGAATTTAATGAGGCACACGGACGTATATCTTAGGGATATACTCATTCTAGGGTATACTTCACCCTATCTCTAATGAGTTACCTAATGTGTTATACTCCTGAGCTAAAGTTTCAACCTTTAGCTCTGATACCAATTGTAACGACCCTGACTCGACCTTCAAAAATTGGCACCGAATACTTCACCAGTATTCAAATGCTGCAGATTCAAACATCGAACCTGGCTCGCCGGAGCTTATAACACATTAAGTACAACACAGCGGAAGAAAATAATGAATATCATATAACTCCAATGAATACAATATCCAATGATATATAACAATTTGATACAAATGATATCAGAGATACAAAAATAACAGCGGAAATAAAACACAACCGGATGGTCTAGGCTTTGCAACCATCGACAGCAGAACGATAGCTCCAAAAAAATCTCCCAAAAAATCCAACTCCATAATGCAACTGCAACTGCAACTCCATCTCTAAACTAAAGATAGCTCGAACCATATTCATGATACGATAAGCAAACTAGATAACTCCAGAAAGAAGCAAATGTGATCGCCAAGATCTAAAGGCTTAAAAGATGTCGAATCTACATCTACTATCTGACTATCTGAGAAACCCAACTCTAGACTGCTCGTGTGAAAAATTATGGGAACCCAGAGTTTAGGAAGGGAACAATAAACTCCGGGTCAGCCATGGGACTAGTATGAGCAAACAAAAACAGTTCATCTTTAAAAACAAACAACAAAAGAATTTAAAACATTGAAATCCGTAATGTTTTCTGGAAAATGAAACTACCATAAGGCATCCCGCCACACACACCATGCAAACGCAGAATTGAGGAGATTTCTCCTTATGATAGTAAAAAATGCTTGATACCGAAAAACATTTTGATATTATTATTAGTGCATAGTGGGAAAACATTTTGAAAGTATAATATTAATCTTAGCCAGCATACAACATTTCGTCGTATGCCTACTATAGCTACCATGTTCAACAGCAGGTTACCGCCACATTCCATGGCGGGTTATACAACTAAAACCGTATAGGGCGCGTATTATTTTTTTGGATTTTCCAACAAATGGTCAGGCCAAGGAACTTCCCATTGCCACATTGGAACGCCTCTGGAGGGACGCCTCGAGAACTTACCCATCTCTCTGCCAACACAAGGCCGGTGCACTCCCTTTTGGGAGTAACACCTAAGATATGCCACCCCTGGTCGTTTGCGACAATTATCTGAGGTACCTCTACACCAACAACATCACACAGTAATAAATATATAGTGTCTGCATGATTAAGTATCTGGGCTCCATACCATGATACCACCCTTTTTCAGAAGGAATGGACATATCCTAGGGGTGCGACCCCTGAAACCTTGCCACGTCTTTCCTGTTTCGACCATTACCGGGTTGTGAGGCTCGATGAGGTCTCGTCCACAAAGCTACACTTTTTCACAATCATGCTTTGATCAACAAATGATCAACAGCACTTCGTATGCCACATTACCAAATTGGGAATGTATCACTAGTAACCATCAACTACATAACCTCTGAGCTCGTACGTCTCAGAGAATGTTGTTAAGCTGAGAGAATAAATCTCCGCCACCAAACAGAAATGTATTTGATAGAAACTAGCTTTGCATCTCAAAGTATAATGTCAGACACACATCCATACAAGTCTGTTCCGGGCTTGAACAGAACCGAAGGCACTTCCGAAGAAGCCCTTGCAAATCCGGATAATTCTGAATCACGTCCGAACTTCCCATCACATATGGAGTCTCTATACCGAGGCCATTCAGTGAAGAGACATTCGTTAAGTTATCCTTTCGCTTTTGAAAATATCTGGTCTTCACCACCGATCTTCAAATGTTATCCATAACATCGTATCATTATTCAAATTGGGTTATATGACACAAGTTCATCCATTTTTCACAAAGATCCATTCACATTCTTTCAACAATTTCCTTTTTCAAATTGAATTAACTCATCCAATTATTAAATCAAAAAACTCAATTTATAGCTTTCAAACCCATTTCCAAAGATTCATTCACAATTCCCATTTAAAATATTTTATGCAAAAGATACTCCTATTAAAAGCCTCTTTAATTCAAAAAAAGGTCCAACCATCTTTCACAAAGATTTATTCATAGCTTTCAAACTATTTCAATTTCATTTTAACTTGAAATCTTCCAATACAAATTGGAAACCCTTTCTTTATATGAAAGCTATTATTAATTGAAAACAAATAGTTTTGTTTTGGGAAAAACTGATTACATTTACATAAGTTAAAGCCATTCAAGTATAAACTTGGGTTCAAATTTAAATTCCCAAAACAATACTTTTTAAATGGTTTAAACCCATATAAACACCTTTATAACTTGTACAGCCTTTTAAACCATAGTTTCCAAATCATAGAATTCAATTTCAAATATTGAATCCGAATTTAAATCAAATTATTCAAATTTCAAAACTCAATTAAGTTATTCAAAATAACTTTTATTTTTGAAACTCATTTTCAAAAGCTTTCAATTCCAATTCCAAAACTATTTTGGATTCAAAAATTCAATCTTGAAAATCATTAAAAATCTGCGACTTAACCGATTTCCTCGTGCAATCCGTATTGTGTGTGTAAGGTGTAGTCCAAGGGTTTTACACAATAGTGCAACATCATCAATCATCACAGGTTCAAACACACAGCAATATCGATAAGCAGTATAATCCTATTACGCTTATCTTCATTTACAGATCATAGATGAATAATGTAAGTTCATCGCAGATAATAAATTACATCATAGATAAATAGAACGCAAAGCATCATATATCGAGGATATCAAACAATTAAATCATCCAATCCAAACATCCATAAGTAATATCAATTAATTATCTGATTAATTTAAATCAGATTAGTCACTAATCTTGGTTAATTAATGTTAATTAATTACAAACCATTTAATTAATTATTCTTAATTAATTACAATAATTAATTAACCGATAATTAATGACAATCCCTTAATCACCTTCATTTATTAATTAACCTTTAATTAATTTATCACATTAATTAATTACCCTTAATTAATTATAATAAATGATTATTCTTAATCACTTAGTCATCGTTTACCATAAATTAACTAGCAATTAATTTACCTTAATTAATTACCTTAATAAATTATTCTTTAAATTAATTAACCTTTAAACACTTGATTAATTAATTTTTAATCATAAATTATCTATCCTTAATTACTTTCATCAAGTAATTATTTTTAGGTAATTAATTATCCTTAAATTTGCTATTCTTTAATTAATTGATTAATCAATTATTAATCATAAATTATCCATCCTTAATTACTTTCATTAAGTAATTATTTTTAAGTAATTAATTATCCTTAAATTAATTACTCATTAATTACATGATTAATCAAAGTTAAGTTATTAATTTATTACTTTTAATTAAGTAATTATCTTTAAGTAATTAATTATCTTTAATTACTCTTTAATTTAATAACAAAAACAAATTTTCCTTTAAATAATTTAACAAAGTAATTTACTTTAATTCAATTACACGAAGTAATTATTCATTAATTAACTTTAAAAACATTATATCCTTAAATCTTAAATCTTTGAGAACAAAATTAACATTAATCCATAAATTAACTTAAGACTTTAAAGTCAGATAACAATTCAAAACATTATACTTTTTAAATTAATTATTTAATTTCATTTCCGATTTAAGATTTATGACAACTTGCCAATTTATCTTAGCAAAATTTAAGTTAAAAAAATTACACAACTTCTTAATCCGATGTTAAAGAAAACATTTATAATTATAAAAGAAATTAATGTAAGAGAAATATTTAAACAAGATTTATTTAAATTTAAAACTTGCTTTTATAAAACTATTAAAAACCTCCCAGACTCGGCCAATGTTCGAAACCCCCGAGCCAAATTCAAAAACTCCCGAGCAAATCCTTGTTCTACTCGAGCATTACTTCGAGTTCCATTTCCCACCTTGTCTTCGAGTCACTCACGCTTCTCCCCGAACAAAAACCCTCGAATATCTTCGTTTTCTCAATATCACAGCCTCACCAAACCCAAATGTGCACCGTGCATGTGCACCAATGACCAGACCACTTTCGATCAACCTCGCATCCACCAGCACACCGACAACAACCACCTCCACCCAATCTGCTACCCAGATCGACAATTAGATCAAGAAAA
Source organism: Allium cepa (assembly GCA_030765085.1). NCBI lineage: Eukaryota > Viridiplantae > Streptophyta > Magnoliopsida > Asparagales > Amaryllidaceae > Allium > Allium cepa. The sequence continues at coordinate 511,181,835 of CM060945.1, forward strand.
CAAAATCGAGCTACCTAATACCACTGGAACCCAATTCCGATCATCTAAAAGTGCCTCGCCAGACCACCTCTGGCCACTAGATTCACACGGCTTCGACCAGAGCAGCCCCACACACTAACGCCTCTTCTCCCCCAGGTCTGATCGCTTGAATCATCCTGATGGCAACACAGTTCATCTGTGAACAATGTTTGATAAAAACGAGTTTTAAACCCTAAAATGCTCTCGCCCAATCACCTCGTTCTTCTGGAAAATCTACGAGTATTTTTCTGATGATCAACGATGCTTAATCAACCTTCTGACCAAAATTCGAAGAACATAATCTCGCCATTTGACAGAATTCGAAGAGTACACATTATAGGATCTAGATTAACCCTAGAGGGGGGGGGTGAATAGGGTTATAGCAAATTTTCTCAATTTAAACACAGAAATAAACTGCAGAAATAAATATGCTGAAAAGTAAATCACACACAAAATTTACCCAGCTTTGGCAACCCCTGCCTACTGCTGCATTCACAGATTTCTATTAGAATTAAACAGTATCACGCTTACAACAACTCTACTAGACTCGCAGACCCTTTTGCTCCCGCTCACAAACACTCTACTAGACTCGCAGACCCTTTGCTCCCGCTCACAAACACTCTACTAGACTCGCACACCCTGCTCCCGCCTATAGAGTTTCGTTTACTCGCAAACTCTGCTCCCGCCTACAATAGAGTTTCGCTTACTCGCAAACACTGCTCCCGCCTATAGAGTTTTGCAAACTCGCACCCCTGCTCACTGAACTAATTCTAAATAGACAATCTGACACTACCTAAACTCTAGGTGGTGATTTACAAAATCTTTGACTCGAAAAGAAAAACAACTTCAAGAATACACGCAGGAGCAAAAATTAAAATACGAATGTGAATGCGTAATTTTTGCTCAATTATAAAAACTAAAAATAACCCCTTTTATAAAATTAAAAGCTAATCCCTCTTTAATAATAAGGCCGGCCCACTATTCTTTCAACCCGTTCCTTCTTTTGCTTAGTGAAGAATGTCGGCCTCTCTTTTTCGATTTAGGGCTTCGGCTTCTTTCGAATTAGGGCTTCGTTCTGATGCTCGATTCTCTGATTTTCGATTGCTGCCCTTGCTCACTGCTTCGCTTATGATTGTTTGCTCCTCTGTTGATCGATTGTGAAATTAGGGCTTCGGCTTGCTCGTTCTCTGATGATCGAGTTTGTAGTTGATGAATTCGGTATGTACTATCTCCTTTTGCTTTTCTAAATTGATACTTGAACTTGATAGCCTATGATGATGAATTGGGATTGTATTTATATGAATTCGAATCAATTGATTCGTTCGTATTCACTTGCGACTTCATCACTTTCCTGATTTGTTGCAACTTTGATACGCACGGCTTCTATTCTGTAGCGTTTGATTGCCTTGAGTCACACGGCTTTAACTTTTACACGTTCGATTCTTCTTGTATAAAAAAACAGAAACTTTCCTCTTTTTAACATCTCTGACCATTTCAAAAAAATAGTGATACGAATTTTATATTCATTGAATTCTGACTTCGGCTTGTATTTTACTTCGATCATCACCATTGCTTTTATATTTTCTCTGCTGCATACCACTGCATTTCACTGCACTGTTGAAATATGTGTCTGCATTTGTTATTTCTGGAACTCGATTTGCACTTGCTTACTGCTTGATGGTCTTGTGACTCTTGCTATGCCATTGTATTTTGTTCTGTATGCTTCATCGCTTTGAGTTTCACTGCCTACTTATCTGCACTTGATATATGTACTTGTGATAATATGCATTTATCCTTCTGTACATGTATTATGGTTCTTCATGTAGCTTGGTACTGGCTACATCCTGATTTCTCTGATATTCCTCTGCCTTGTTGAATTCCTGTGTTTGGTCACTACTGCATTCATGTTCAAAGACTGCTACTTGTTTTTGTACCCTTTGTTGTTCAACTGTATTGTTGCCTTGTTGACTGTTGCATACATGAACTGTTTTGTTCTTTGTGCTTCGACTCTGCCATTTTCTTTTATGTTCACTGGCCTGTACATTTGCATTGTATATATTCTTGAATTTGGATTTGAACTGCTTCATTGTTGTTGCTTCACCACTGAACATTTGTCACTTCACTGTTGTGCTTTGAGTCAGTTTCATTGTTGTTGTACTGATCCTATGTTCATGCACTTTTGCACTTTGACTGTACTGTTGCAGTCGAGTTGTACTTGTGGCTTGAACTTGATTCACTTCATGTTGTTGTTTGGACATTTGCATTTGTACACTCCATACTTGGTCGTGCTGGAGTCTTCAATGTACTGGTGACATGTGCATTGCTTCATGTTGCCTATGTATCATAGCAGTTTCACATTGCTGCTTGTAGCACTTGTATACTTGGTCGAGTCCATTTGCATTCTGCAGGCTTGTACTGTCCACTGCCATCTGTTGCACTGTTGTTTCATTATCACTGCTCTGTGTTGTCACTTGATCTTGTATTACTGCCCTTGTGTCTGCACTTGTGAACTTTGTTGCATTCATGTCTTCGACTGTTTGGTTCACTGTGTCACTTATGTGTACTTCATGTTAGATCGAATTGCACTTATTTGCTTGTGTTCTTTATTCATATGTTATTCAAATCAGTGGTGCACTGTGCCATTTGGAATTGGTCTGTTGTGATTTGTCGAAGCTTTGAACTGTTTGCAACTTGACACTGTTGTACACTTGCTCTTGTTGGCTGCGCACATGAGTTGGCGAGGCAGTGCACACGTGTATGAATGTACACGTGTGTATTGCAGCCACTTATGGCTACCTGTCCCTGATAAAATGCTGATATGCACTACTTTGTGATGAAAGCAAGTGTGAATTATGACGAACAACCCAAATAACTGAGGCAAACAATGTTTTCAAAATCATCGTTTCTTTCAAATTTCAAAAATATTTCTCTTTCAATTTTACTGTGTTTGAGAATATTTTTGCAGATCACTCAGATGCTGGATTCAAACCGAAATGCAGTTGAAGACAAAGTACGAGTGTGAGTGATATGTAGTGAGGTTAACTGTAAAAATATTTGTGATGTAATCAAAAATGTATATGTATAGTGAGAGCTTGAAATTGTACTATTCAAGATTGTAATAAATATTTGTTTGAATAAAATTTCTTTTTGAATTCAAAAACTGTGTAACTTGTTCTGTTTGAATTCAAATTCAAATTCTATGTAATTAATTTTATTCAACAAATATTTTTTTAATCTATGAAAAACAAAATAGTACATTACCAAATACATTTAAATGAATATATATGTTTATTATCATCAAACAAAAACATATAAGCGCATATTCAACAATCTCCCCCTTTTGATGATAACAAACATATATTTAAGATTTTGACCGTGTTAAATGTATTTGATCAATGATATACTTTTATTGCTCCCCCTATTTAAATGCTTCCTCTCTACATGATTCTCCCACTACATATATGCATACAAATAGAAATATATTCATATGAGCCTAGATGCATATGGAAAAATTATTTGACCTTTGCTTGATTCTATTTGACAAAATCTTAACTTTTCTCTCCCCCTTTTGTTATCAGCAAAAGAATAATAGTATGAGAGAAAAATAGAGATAAAGTGATCGATATTAATCCAACATTAATCTCAAATTGAATATAAATATTAAACTTCAATAAGAATCAAACAAAAAACCTTAACTACCCTTGTTAGGCGCATATTCCACTTTTAGAAATGATGGATATGATGTTCATATAAAATCATACAGTTGTATCTACTTGTGGTACATTTCTATCAGGAATTTGAATATCTACTAATCATGCATAACCGTTAGGACTTTTAAATGAGATTAGTAGTATTCGAATTTAATTTTAAAAAATGAAATCAAGCATCTTCTAACCACGCATGACCGTGAGGACTTTTAAATGGGATTAGAATCAACTTGTCTATTTAAGCAATTTATTTTTGATATGCGTTCCATACATGCATAACCATAAGGACTTTTAAATGAGCATGGAAGCACATAATAAAAAAAATCAAGTAATTCACCCATGCATAACCGTGAGGACTTTTAAATGAGAGTGAATACTTTGGATATTTATTTATTTATTTAAAAATGTGACATGAAAAACAAATGATTCCTGATTATAGTACCACATATCGACAAACTATATTGAATATTTGATAAACCATGGTCGATAGAAATAATGATAGATATAGAAATGGTCATGGAATCTTTACCCAACAAAAAGTTTTATAATTCTTGTTTTAATTCCTAAAGAAATTTTCCAATTATACTCTCTTGAGTAATGTATGTTAAATATCAACACTTATCACTTTTTCAATCACTATTTATCTTTTTGATAATTAGTATGGAGTCGGATCAGTCAAAATTTGTCATTTAAAATCAAATATATGACTGATCTGAAAATATGATCAAACAATTATTTTCTCGAAGGGGTTATATAAGAAAATAATTTCTGCTATTTGAAAATTATTTAAAGTGAACAATATGCAGAAATTTTCTTTGAAAAATGATGCAGCAATTGAATGTTTCACAATAAATCACGTTCAACTCGTAAGTTTTCTGTCAACTAGATTACTAGTATGAATTGCATCTGAATTTCTTTTTCAATCCAAAATATCACTAACTGGATTTGGTAAACCAGTCATGAAGTGTACATAAAAATTTCAAACCCAATTTTTAGCAACAATTTTAAATGACATTCTTTGGATTTTGAATTGAAGCCATGTTCACACTCACACAACTATCATGGTGTTAATTTCAGAAAACCATAGGATAAACAATTATATTCATGAGTAATCAACAGTCAATCAACATCATAATTATTTCAAAACCAATTTCTTGAAGTTTCAACAATTTCTTAAAATCCTTTTTCACATGAGTTTGAAATCGTGCAAATTTACAAGCAGTGATCAAAATGTCAAAATATATTTACGTGTAGCATGAGTAGACAGTAATCAATCAACATCATAATTTAAACAGATTAAGTTCAATGATGGAAGGATGGTTGGTCAACTTTTAAGCACAAATCAAAGTAAAAACAAGTCAAAGGAAAAATCATATCAATAAGTCAGAATTAAAGACATCACATCATTATCACAATTTTGGCTGGTTTAATTCAGAATATGGTGCAGATTATCACATTTAATATACCTTCACCTGTTTTACCTTTACGATAATTTCTCGTGATTGCCCATTGTGATTCTGTCACCTTTATACTAGGCTAAGGAACTTTGCTTTGTTGCCCGTTGTGTTTCTGGAACAGCCAAAATCCAGAGAACACCGTTGTTGTTCCTTAGCCTGCCACCATACCTACACGATGAAAGATTTTTGTGACCTATTTCTAGGTCCATGATTGTTAGTGGCAGAAGCATTATGAATAAACAAACCCTTTGGAACCCAAACTTGTTTAGTCCTTTTATTCTTGTTCCAATAAACATGAAATTTGTTTGTAGAATTCTTAGGAACCCAAACTTGTATAAATTTTGTGTTCTTGTTCCTATGATTACACTTTTCAATATGATGTCCAAATATTTCACATCTATCAAAGACACTCTTCCCTTTTGCATTATCCTCAACTTGTGTTTTCCCAAAACCTAGTCCTTTTCTGTTGTTAGCACAAATTTGATTTCCCAATAGCATGTTGAAAGATTTTTCGCCTCTTGAAAAGTTATTCAAAGATTTCTCAAGATTTTGGACTTTGGTTTTTAGTGTTGTGTTTTCAGTGACAAGTGAGGTGCATCGATTTATAAAATCCTTTTTCCTAGTGTCAATGATTTCCTTAAGACTCAAGTTTTCTTTTTCAAGATTCTCAGAGTTATTCTTAAGTCTTGTCAATTCTGAATCTAAAACTTTACATTTTTTACATTCTAGGTTTTGAATATTTTCAATTTCAGTTTTTAACCTAAAATTTTCACGAGCAAGTTCTCTCCTATCAGATTTCAGTTTTTCAAGTTTAGATTCAAGTGCATCAACTACTTTAGTAAGATCAAGACACATAAAAACAAGATCTCTATAGGAATACTCACCTACCTCACTAGATTCCTCAGAGCTTGAATCTGAATCTGATTTCGCCATAAGACACAAGTTAGCCTCCTCTGAGCTGCTATCCGAAGCTTCTTCTCCTTCTTCATCATCCCAAGTTGCTGCAAATACCTTCTTTGCCTTTTTCTTTCCTTTGTTGTTTTTGAGAAGTGGGCATTTTTGTATGAAGTGTCCGGGCTTCTTGCAGTTAAAGCACGTCGGTTCATTATCGGAATTGTCAGAATCTTTTGGCCTATTACGACTTGTATTCTTCTTGCGTGGCTTGAATCTTGACCATTTTCTAAGATTATTGACAGCCATTGCAAGCTCTTCAATTGGATCTCCTTCTTCTTCATCGCTTTCTTCTTTGCTCTTTAAGGCAATCGTCTTCTTCTTTGGTTCGGAGTTGTTGCGTTCTTCCTTTGCTTTTAGCTCAAGCTCATATGTCATCAAGTTGCCAATCAACTCCTCCATGCTTAGCTTACTCAGATCTTTCGATTCTTGGATTGCCGTGACTTTTGCCTCAAAGTTCATTGGTAAAACTCGTAGTATCTTCCGCACAAGCTCTACTTCAGTGAAGACCTTCCCAAGCGCTCTAGCGTTGTATACCAAGGTTGAAAAGCGTCCAAACATGTCCTTTATGCTCTCGCCTTTGTCCATCACAAAGTTCTCGTATTCATTGCTGAATAGGGCTAGACGAGACTCCTTGACTTGAGAAGTTCCTTCGTGTGTCACCTCCAAAGTGTGCCAGATTTCCTGTGCTGTTGTACAATGAGAAATTCTATTAAATTCATTTTTATCAAGAGCACATATCAAAGCATTCATGGCTTTAGCATTTGTCATTTTCAATCTCTTATCGTTAGCATCCCACCTATCTTTAGGTTTAGGAATCTCAGTATCACCAACGATTATAGTGGGAGGTTTATAGCCAGTTTCAATAATATCCCAAACATCATAATCAACAGAACTAAGGTAAATACTCATCCTAACTTTCCAGTAAGCATAATCATTTCCGTTAAACATGGGTGGCCTAACAATAGATTGCCCCTCAGAAAAAGCATTATTTGACGGATTCATGACTCTAGAGTTAAAGAAAAATACCAGTCTCTGATACCACTTGTAGGATCTAGATTAACCCTATGGGGGGGGGGGGTGAATAGGGTTATAGCAAATTTTCTCAATTTAAACACAGAAATAAACTGCAGAAATAAATATACTGAAAAGTAAATCACACACAAAATTTACCCAGCTTCGGCAACCCCTGCCTACTGCTGCATTCACAGATTTCTATTAGAATTAAACAGTATCACGCTTACAACAACTCTACTAGACTCGCAGACCCTTTTTCTCCCGCTCACAAACACTCTACTAGACTCGCAGACCCTTTGCTCCCGCTCACAAACACTCTACTAGACTCGCACACCCTGCTCCCGCCTATAGAGTTTCGTTTACTCGCAAACTCTGCTCCCGCCTACAATAGAGTTTCGCTTACTCGCAAACACTGCTCCCGCCTATAGAGTTTTGCAAACTCGCACCCCTGCTCACTGAACTAATTCTAAATAGACAATTTGACACTACCTAAACTCTAGGTGGTGATTTACAAAATCTTTGACTCGAAAAGAAAAACAACTTCAAGAATACACGCAGGAGCAAAAATTAAAATACGAATGTGAATGGGTAATTTTTGCTCAATTATAAAAACTAAAAATAACCCCTTTTATAAAATTAAAAGCTAATCCCTCTTTAATAATAAGGCCGGCCCACTATTCTTTCAACCCGTTCCTTCTTTTGCTTAGTGAAGAATGTCGGCCTCTCTTTTTCGATTTAGGGCTTCGGCTTCTTTCGAATTAGGGCTTCGTTCTGATGCTCGATTCTCTGATTTTCGATTGCTGCCCTTGCTCACTGCTTCGCTTATGATTGTTTGCTCCTCTGTTGATCGATTGTGAAATTAGGGCTTCGGCTTGCTCGTTCTCTGATGATCGAGTTTGTAGTTGATGAATTCGGTATGTATTATCTCCTTTTGCTTTTCTAAATTGATACTTGAACTTGATAGCCTATGATGATGAATTGGGATTGTATTTATATGAATTCGAATCAATTGATTCGTTCGTATTCACTTGCGACTTCATCACTTTCCTGATTTGTTGCAACTTTGATACGCACGGCTTCTATTCTGTAGCGTTTGATTGCCTTGAGTCACACGGCTTTAACTTTTACACGTTCGATTCTTCTTGTATAAAAAAACAGAAACTTTCCTCTTTTTAACATCTCCGACCATTTCAAAAAAATAGTGATACGAATTTTATATTCATTGAATTCTGACTTCGGCTTGTATTTTACTTCGATCATCACCATTGCTTTTATATTTTCTCTGCTGCATACCACTGCATTTCACTGCACTGTTGAAATATGTGTCTGCATTTGTTATTTCTGGAACTCGATTTGCACTTGCTTACTGCTTGATGGTCTTGTGACTCTTGCTATGCCATTGTATTTTGTTCTGTATGCTTCATCGCTTTGAGTTTCACTGCCTACTTATCTGCACTTGATATATGTACTTGTGATAATATGCATTTATCCTTCTGTACATGTATTATGGTTCTTCATGTAGCTTGGTACTGGCTGCATCCTGATTTCTCTGATATTCCTCTGCCTTGTTGAATTCCTGTGTTTGGTCACTACTGCATTCATGTTCAAAGACTGCTACTTGTTTTTGTACCCATTGTTGTTCAACTGTATTGTTGCCTTGTTGACTGTTGCATACATGAACTGTTTTGTTCTTTGTGCTTCGACTCTGCCATTTTCTTTTATGTTCACTGGCCTGTACATTTGCATTGTATATATTCTTGAATTTGGATTTGAACTGCTTCATTGTTGTTGCTTCACCACTGAACATTTGTCACTTCACTGTTGTGCTTTGAGTCAGTTTCATTGTTGTTGTACTGATCCTATGTTCATGCACTTTTGCACTTTGACTGTACTGTTGCAGTCGAGTTGTACTTGTGGCTTGAACTTGATTCACTTCATGTTGTTGTTTGGACATTTGCATTTGTACACTCCATACTTGGTCGTGCTGGAGTCTTCAATGTACTGGTGACATGTGCATTGCTTCATATTGCCTATGTATCACAGCAGTTTCACATTGCTGCTTGTAGCACTTGTATACTTGGTCGAGTCCATTTGCATTCTGCAGGCTTGTACTGTCCACTGCCATCTGTTGCACTGTTGTTTCATTATCACTGCTCTGTGTTGTCACTTGATCTTGTATTACTGCCCTTGTGTCTGCACTTGTGAACTTTGTTGCATTCATGTCTTCGACTGTTTGGTTCACTGTGTCACTTATGTGTACTTCATGTTAGATCGAATTGCACTTATTTGCTTGTGTTCTTTATTCATATGTTCTTCAAATCAGTGGTGCACTGTGCCATTTGGAATTGGTCTGTTGTGATTTGTCGAAGCTTTGAACTGTTTGCAACTTGACACTGTTGTACACTTGCTCTTGTTGGCTGCGCACATGAGTTGGCGAGGCAGTGCACACGTGTATGAATGTACACGTGTGTATTGCAGCCACTTATGGCTACCTGTCCCTGATAAAATGCTGATATGCACTACTTTGTGATGAAAGCAAGTGTGAATTATGACGAACAACCCAAATAACTGAGGCAAACAATGTTTTCAAAATCATCGTTTCTTTCATATTTCAAAAATATTTCTCTTTCAATTTTACTGTGTTTGAGAATATTTTTGCAGATCACTCAGATGCTGGATTCAAACCGAAATGCAGTTGAAGACAAAGTACGAGTGTGAGTGATATGTAGTGAGGTTAACTGTAAAAATATTTGTGATGTAATCGTGATGTAATCAAAAATGTATACGTATAGTGAGAGCTTGAAATTGTACTATTCAAGATTGTAATAAATATTTGTTTGAATAAAATTTCTTTTTGAATTCAAAAACTGTGTAACTTGTTCTGTTTGAATTCAAATTCAAATTCTATGTAATTTATTTTATTCAACAAATATTTTTTTAATCTATGAAAAACAAAATAGTACATTACCAAATACATTTAAATGAATATATATGTTTATTATCATCAAACAAAAACATATAAGCGCATATTCAACACACATTTTCTGATCATCCAACGATTCCTCATTACCCACGCACTTAAAAATTGTAAAATCTGTATTAAAAATCATGATTTGCCAACATGAATTCAAATATACAATCAAAACTTGAATTTGTTTTCATTGATTTTTCTGTTTAAAAGAGATTTTCACTGTAATATTAAATTTTCGATATATTTTCTAAATCATTCTACATGAAACAAACCTTAAAAGTGGATTTATATTGTTATAAACAAATTCCGTTTAGAAACCATTCCCTAAATTTGTTTGGACAAAGAGATATGTGTTTTTCTTTGATTGTTCTTATGTCTGGAAGTACAACAGAGTATGTACATACAGACATACATAGTTCCATTCACACACAACATGTGTATACATACAGAAATATCTACATTCATCCATATCATCATCACTGAAATAATATTCAAAAGAAATGGGTTTAAAAGTTCAAAGTTTGCTAACCTTATTTTGGAAGCAGAGGACAAAGAACAGAGGCATGGAATTGATTTTAAAACTGATTTTTTTTTATCCCGAAGCTTGCATGTTGGGTTGAAGCTTCAATCTTTGCTTCATGTTGCATTTATTGCTGTGGTTTGATTGCTTCAACTTCAAGTTGCTTCAGATTTGAATTTCCAGTTTGAACTTGAATGTATTATTCATTGATTCCAGGTTTTTAAAATCCTTTGAAAACCTTTTGTTTTGCTTCTGATTTGATCAACACTTGAAAATGAAGCTCGTATTGATCCTGATCTTGCTTTGTATAAAGTTTGATTACGATGATGTTGCTTAGGCTGAAAGCTTTTTTAGTTCGAATTTTTTCAAACATTAGGTTACAGATTTGAAAACTACACAGGGCTTATAGCTTCCAGATTTTTGATTTTTGATTGTTTTGATCCGAACTTGAAGTTGAGATGACCTGTTGATGTTTGATTTTGTTTGGTTTATTTCAGGTTTTAGTGTTTGAGATTTTTATTCCCTGGTTTGAAAAACTGAAAATAGCCTAGCTTATTTTCTTTTAATACATGTTTTATGTATTTAACTTTCAAAAGAAGAATTGAATTTTGCCACTTGTATTTACTTGTTTACACTTGTATTTGCATGGCTAAATATTTTTACACTTGTAAATTTTATTATGTAAAAGGTTTACATCTGTTAACTAATGTGATGTTCTTCTCACACTTGTTAAATTATGTTAAAATCTATTTTACAAATTTCAATAGGTACATATTTGTATTTATACCCTTTGTTAAAAAAATTTTAATTTATGTTAAGCCCTTAAGTACTTATTTTTAACATATGCATTATATTTTGTTTACACTTGTTAAAATAAATGTTCTTAAAATTTCTATTATCCAATAAATGCATTCTCTTTTATACAACTTAGCTTTTAAACAATTGTTTTGAAAGTCATTTGTATTTAATTCAAAATATAACTTTACAAATATATTACATATGTCTCTTAAAATTAGAAAACAAATTTCTATAAAATTATATAATTTTTCAAATCCAGATTTCTATTTATAAGATATTTAATTTAGAATTTCAAATTCGCAATAAAATTTAAAATCAATATCCAATATATTATTTTATATATTATATACAAATCACTTTTATTCATGTTACATTATACAAAAGATTAAATCTTTTGATCAAATCCTATTTTAAGTTAAACTATTATACCTTATAAAATATTCATTTGAATTTCAAACTCATAATTCAATTACAATCTATTTATATAATATTTATTTAAATTTAAAAAATACCAAATTAATTCACAAATTTAATTTCAAACATTAAATTACTTACCAATTTAAATTAGATTTAAAATAGGAATGTTACAGTTTCTTCGGGAAGTTTTTTAGGATTGGAGGCCAGATTGGCAAGTATACCTGTTTTGTCTTTTCCGGTTAGGAGAAGTAAGTTTGAAGTATACTGATGATTGTGGAGTAGAGCTTATGTTCTTGATTTTGGTAGATCTTGAGAAGATCATTTTGTTGGGTTGTTTTTGACCCAGTTTGTTTCAAGAAGTATCGGTGAAGGTTGAGCTGATCAAGGAAGGATGTAGGCAGCCCAGGATTGTCAGAAGAGTTTTGTGGATAAGAGAAAAAGGAATTTGGAATTTAAAGTTGGAGACTTTGATTTGGTTATGGTTTTCTCCGGTAAAGAAGAGCTATAGGATTAAGTAAGATTGGAAAGATAGCTCAGAAACGTATTGGATCTTTCTGTATTCTTGTAAGGATAAGTGTTGGCCTACAAGGGTTGAATTGCCAGTTTGGAAGACAGGAATTCAATGTATTTCACGTATCTTTGAGGGAGTTCGTGTATGATCCATCACTGGTTGCGAAACCCGCAGTCCAGATGGATTTGGTTGTTGAGTCGGACTTGTCTATAGTCTGATCTTGTGTAGATTATTGATCTAGATGAGTAGGAGCTCAGTAGCTTAGTTTTGTAGCGTGTTTGGATTCAGTAGATGAGTACTCCAGTATTTGTACCTAGGAAACACTAGATAGTTTTAGAAAGCTTATTCGGATCTGTGTCCGGGTAGCTAGAAATGTTTGATTGTATGAAATTTTTTGTTTGGTTTTTTGTGTATGGCTGATATATATGCTTGGATTGTTGAAATAAAATAAAAACTTTGGGATTATCTTTTGTTTTAAATTTCGGGGACGAAATTCTTTTAGTAGGGAGGAATGTGATATCTCGAAATTTCAAGAAATTTAAAATGTGATAATCTCTCTTATTAAATTAATTAAAATTGGTAAAGTTGTTATTCTAAAAAATATAATGTGATGATTTTAATGATAGTTATAAATAGATTTTTAAATGGAATAGTTATTTTTACAAATTTAATTTGGTTACTTTATAAATAGATCTTTAAACAGACTTATTATTTTCAAATTTAATAAGTGTTGTTTAAATGTATATGTATATACATTTATTTAAGTTAATTTTAAAAATAGAATTATTATTTTCAAATTTAATTATGTGTTTGTTTAAATTAATATATATATATATATAGACATATATATGTTTAAGTTGATTTTAAATTGGATGTTTAAATTTGAGTTTGAATTTAATATTTGGATTTAAATTTGAATTTAAAGGATAATATTTTGAAATAGTTGGATATAAAAATATATGAATAAAGTTTTCATTGGGATTTAATTTGTTTTATATTGTTTTTCCTTAAGGAATCTATTTATATAAATTATGAAAGTATTTATTTAAATAGTAAATAAATACAAAGGTTTTTTATTTACACTCATAAATGGATTAAATATACCATATATGATTTTATTTGAAATATGATTGGTTTTTATTTAATTTTCTTTTAAAGGTTTATTTTTATAAATTAAGATAAGCATTTATTAATTAGGATAGGTATTTATTGATTAGGAAATTTATTATAAATGCTTTTAAACCTTTTAAAAATTAATTATAAAAGGGATAATGACAAGTGTTAATTATGAAAGCTTAGTGTTAACTTGTGTTAAGTGATTGAGTCTGGTAAATAACAAGTGTCATCCCTTGTATTTTTCTTTTTCTTAATTTTTATAAAATCACAATTTAATCAATATAACATTCACCTTCCTTCTTCAATCTTTTTTCTATCTTCATTTCTAAAACAAAGAAACTCAAAACATGTAAACAATTCACTCAAATCAAATAAAAACCTGTAACAATTCTCAAACCATTTAACAAAACCCTGTAACCATTTTGTCTCAAACCTGTAAACACTTTCCAAAATCAAAACACTACAAACATCTCTCAAGTTCAAAAACCAAAATCCTGTAATCATTTTCCAAAATCAAAAGCAAAGTCTGTAACATCTTAATAATGCAACCTGAAGCAAGATAATCAAGCCAAGATTCATTCTATTTTTAATTCAAATCTTGTCAAGTACAAGCCTGTCGTAGAAATCAAAGTCTAAGCAAGAAACCAGTAACCAAAGTCGTAAAAATTATCTATGCAAATTCAGTTTTCAAAATCAAAGCATCAGCTTTCCTATTTTCTGATCAAAGCTTGTTCAAAATATATTAGCAAATTCAGTATTTTTCAAGCTCTCTACAATTTTTCAAAGGTGACTAAACTTTTAATTAAACTTAAGTAACATGTGAATTACTGTGTTGATGATTTCTTTGCATGTATGTATATATATAAGCCTTTGTGTATTTATAAAGTATGCATATCTGTTGATTTTAAATATATCTAATCTTAGTTCAAGCCTCTGCCTTTGAAACTGTGAACATGAAACACCTTTTGATTTGATGCATGTAACATATGTTTGAAGTAAGCTTGTGATGTATGTTTGAAAATGTGTTTGCATGATGGTTTTAAGTTTTGAAACATATTTATATGAATGAAGAAACTGTGTGAATGTTTGGATATTCATAGTAATCATCTCTGTTTTACGTTTCAGAGATTTAAACTTAGATTTAAATTTGAATTCTTCTCACACTAATCTTGTAACATCCTGATATTTTCAATCATTTTCATCCACACATGCCGGATTTGAATTGATCACAACACCAGATTGTGAATTTATATTTGGCAAAACTCAGCATATACAGTAAATAAATAAATCACAGATCATTGACATAGAGTAATAGACAACATGCCGCGGAAACAAAAGAATAATAGTTCATGAAGCTACTATATATATATAACGGAGTTAAATAAGTTACAACAGAAGTCTCGAATACACAGAAGTCTCGATACACTACTCAAATAATAAATCTGAATTCATCACTGGAATCAACTAAATATCTAAACGCTGAGTCGATAGTTGGATCTCCAAAATGAAGCTCCAACTCCAAAGGTGAGTCTAAACGTTGTGACACTCAGTCTGACCCGAGCGTAAAGCAAAACAAAAAACACTCAAGTCAGGATTAATATTCTTATACCAATAAATCCAACTCAAGTGAAATTTCAACTGAAATGCAAGTAACATAAATACAGGTAATTCAAAGGATGTTTGGGATACCCATCCTTTAAGGATCTGTGGAACTATCTATTTTGTAGTAATATAAGCTATCAACAACTAAACGTTATTAAAACACCGTGGTAATTTTAAAATAATTTATAATTCAAACCAAAATATCATATCCATTTCAAAACTATATCTAAACAATATCATTCTTCACTTCAAATTTATATATTGCCAAATCAATAACACTTTCAAAGTTATAACACTTTCGACAATTTAAACTTAGAATTTATAATACTTTAGAAATCATAACACTTTAAAATATAACTTCATATAATAAAACAATTTCCTCAAATTCCACAAATCGATTTTAAATCAACTCAAATTCCAAAATTCAAATTTTATTCAAACCTCAATTTATCAATTTAATTCAATTCAGTTCCTAAATAAACCAATTCAAATTATGTCGATTTCAAACACGGATTGAACCACGAGATAAACCACTTAAATTTCAGTATATTTCAAAACTTTAATATTCAAAATTTAAAACTAAATTTGAAAATTATATATATCTTAGTCCACCTTACTATTATTTAGTGTTGAAATATTTACTTAATAAATCTACCATTGTTTAAATAAAACCTCAAATTTCAAATAACTGAATATTTTCCTTAAATTTATTTAAACTCAAAATATTCATTTAAATCATCTTAAACCAAAATCCAGTTATAAAATCGTGTCCTTTAAATCCTCAAATTAAATAAGTTTTACAATGATTTAATTTAATAAATTTCTCAATTAAATACCATTTCAAATCAATTTCAAATCTATCTTCCCAACCGTAATCTATTAAAATCATTATAAACTCTATATTAAAATATAATTCAAATACTTAACCATATTATATTTAATAAAATCAAACTTTCTTATTAACTTAATTTATATTAAAACACATTTGTACATAGCTTAAAATTAATAATTGAACTATATACAAAATAACATTTACACAATATCTAAAATCATTATTCATATAAAACCATATATTTCTTTCCAAAACCATAGAATTTCTTTTCAAAATATTTATATATAGACCAATGGTGTCTGTATATAATTTTCCGTCCTATGGTCAAGTGATGCAGATATTTATCATTTCAATCCGTAATTTAAATATATATGGGTATATATATCATTTCAACCCGCAATCCCTAATTCAATCAGATGGAAATCGCTTGGGTCTATCATTTCAACCCATAACGATTTTCTCCTATTCTACAAATCGTTCAGGTATGTATCATCTCAACCCATAGTGAATTCTATACTAATAGGGAACTTGCAGAGTGATAACAGAAATGGTAATAATATAACATGCATATATCATCAATATAAACAATAGATAATGGTGTCAGATGTCACAGGTGAACAGATACAGATAATGGCATATAAATAACAGCATATTTCAATTATCGTTTCAATTGAAATCAAATTTAATAAATATGAGAATGTAATCATGAGTGATTGCTCACCTTTCGAGGCTAGATAGATTTAACAAGAAATGAGCAACATATTCCAAAGCAACCCTAGATGGACACGATTTCGATGAGTGAGGCTGATAGTTTGAATTGATGAGAACGAATCAAAATCTGCTTGATATACACTGAAACGAAATATATATTATACTAAAACTTTCATTAAACCAAATATTAAATTTTAAATATACATATACATTTGATATCAATCTTAAATTTAAACATATATATATATATATATATATATATATATATATATTGAAATCAAGATCTATATATACCTCAAAATCAATGTTTATTATGAAAGCCAACATAACTAACAGGTTATAATTTATAAAAGTACATATACTTTATATTAAAACGTATGTATATTATAATTAAGTCAATATCAAATTTGAAAAGCAAATATATGACAGTATGTAAATTTATTTTGAAATCTATATATATAAACTCATATTATCACATACATACAGACAATTAAAATCCACAACTGAAAACCATATAATGTGTGTGTGTCTATATATATATATATATATATATATAAGTACACAGACCGAACAAATATACGTATGTATAAATACTTTTGTAAACTACAGATTATATATATTTTAAACTAACATAACATATAAAATTGAGCACACATATAATTAAATGCACGTCACTGTATGTACTCACACATAGATGCGTACACTATATACACAGGTATAAGCAAATGTATACATGTGAACCAATATCAAACAAATCCTTATAAACCCAAAATTTTGATATAGATGATAAAATATATAAACATAAAGTCTATATATATTGTGCTACAAAACCATTCAAATACATACATTTTTAAATCAAGCCAGTATATAGATTACATATAATCCTAATATATAATACTGTACTATAATATAAATCATCAGACCGCATAAATGACTAACATGCTATATATATAGTTCCAAATCAATATAAGTTCTAAAGATCATTACAAGGTCTACTTCAAAATCATAAAATAAAATAAAATGAATAACCAGGTTATATATACATATGGTTCAAAAATCTCGGCAAAAGTAGGATGGTTGATATAAACATTCATATATATATATATACGACATGTTGTATATGTATATATAAACCTATAAATATAAGACTAAACAGAACATCTGTATACAGACTAATATATGCACACAACTCAACATAATATATATAACAAGTACAAACATATATATAGTCAAATAGATTTTATTCCAATAGATGATTACATATCTATATATAATGTAAATAAATTACAACTATAAATATAAATCAATTTATACATAGGGAGTGTGTTGTTATGAGTTTGGTCGTAAGTCGTATATCGTGATAGTGTGTTGTAATATGTTTGTACTTTCTTTAAGTCGTATGTCGTTTGCTTCTTAAGTCACGTGAGTAGTTAGGTCGTATACGACCTAAGTGTTGCAAATATGCGTTGGGTGTAACTGTTTGAGTCGTTGTTGTTAAGTCGCGCACGACTTAAGTTAGGTCGTGAGTCGGGGGTGTTAAGTCGGAAACGACTTAATGAGCCGGTTGTGAAATGCTATAAATAGGGAATGTGTTGTACATTTTGGGTGGTTGATTTTTGAATAAAATTCTTGTTTGATTGTTGTGTGCTATCATCTAAATTGGTAGTTGAGTGTAATCTCCTATCTCCACTTTTCGGTATTCGAGTGCGCTCGAATCAACGATTGTTGAAGCCGATTCGCGGAATCAAGTGCGCTTGATCAACGCTTGAAGAATTAAAGATCTTCTTTTATGGTATCGTGCTCGATCAACGTGACGAGGATAGCTAGAATTCGGTATCTTCGGATCAACGAATTTAGGCATTTCAGTATTCATTAATCCATCGATTGCTACTTTCATCGATCTATATCGTTTTGTTATTATCCGCTGCGTCAGTTTTGGTATCAGAGCTAGATTTAGCCAATCATAGCTAAGCCGAGACTTGGAGCCGAGTTTGAACTTTGAAGTTTGGTGTTCATCGTGTTCATCTTGAAGTTGCAACAAGTTAGAAGCTTTTGATCCATCTCATTTTGGATCTAGAGTTGGATAAGTGTTTGTATTTTGCGCGGGAGTGGTTTGCGCTCCAAAACGAGGAAGTTTGAATTGTGGTACGAGCTAAGGCGTTAAGTCGCCTTGTTTCGTGCTAAGTTTGGAAGCCGAGATAAAGTAAGACCGTTTGGAGTTTGTTGCCGAGATAGTGATAAGTCATTGCACGGTGCGACTTAAGTGTTGGTCGAATTTTGTATCGAAATTTTTGAAGTTTTTGGAGTTGTATTTTTGAATTTGTTGAAGATTGTGTTGTTTGAACCATGCCGCCGAGAAGAGAAAATCGTCATCAAAATGTTGAAGCGTTGTATAGAAGAGAAGAAGCCGGGCTAATGGAACAACGCATTAATGAGAAATTTGATGAAGTCATTGGAAAGTTAGAGAAGTTGATGAATGATTTGAATCAAACTCAAAGGAGGAGATCACCAGTCTCGAACCATGGAGGAAACCGAATTTCGCCATCAGTTACGGAAGCGAGAAGGGTATCACCGCAATCTTTTAGAGAAAGAAGAGAAACATCAATTTCATCAAGGAGAGATCAGCATGAGTATAGACATGAAGAGAGAAGGACTCCGCGAGAATTTGAGAATGAGCCATATAGAGATGAAGAGAGACATAGTAGAAGAAACATGCATGATCGAAGGGATGTTGAGGGTCGAGATCGATATAGACGTACTTTTGATTTTGATGAAGAGGGTGATAGAGCTAGCATTCATTATCGAGATCGAGACCAAGTTCGGAATTCATATCGGGATGTAGAGGAGGATCGTCGATGGGAATCGGGTATGAAGATGGAAATTCCTGAATTTAAAGGTGGGATGGTAGCTGAAGAGTTCTTAGATTGGTTGTCAAATGTTGAAGAGATCTTTGATTTCAAGGACGTTCCGGAGAATCGTCGAGTGAAGTAGGTTGCTGCTAGGTTGATGGGGAGAGCTTTGGCGTGGTGGCAGCAAACTAAACTTACGAGAGAGAGAATGGGGAAGTCAAAGGTTGAGTCTTGGGATAAGATGAAGAAGTTGATGAGAGCTACATTTTTACCATACAACTATCAATCACTTATGTACCAGAGATTGCAGAATCTAAGGCAGGGGACGAAATCAGTTAATGATTATGCAGATGAATTTTACCAACTCATTGCTAGAAATGATATTATGGAGACCGAAGAACAACTGACTGCCAGATTTGTTGGAGGGTTGCGAATGCAGATCCGGATATGGTTAATATGTTTGATCCAAGATCTGTGGCGGAAGCACACCAAAAGGCGTTGGCTTGGGAAAAGCAGGGAAGGCGTGGAGGTGGTGTGTTTACTAATTCTAACAATCAAGTGAAGGGTGTTAGTGGAAGTTCTAATGTTCCTAAATATGTCAGTAAGCCCGTGGTGAAGGAGGGTGAGAAGGCGAAGGTTAACAATGGTTTCAAATGCTACAATTGCCAGGAGATGGGTCATAAAAGCAATGAGTGTCCAAAGCCGAAGTAGAGAGAAATGATAGTAGAAGCTGAGAATGAGGATGAAGAGGCAGAATGTACTAATTCATTACCAGTTGAGGAGGAAGACTTATTGTCGGGAGGTGAAGGTTACTCATTGATGATGAGAAGAAGTTGCTTGACACCGAAGCAAGAGGAGGAAACTAACTGGTTGAGGAATAACATCTTTCGATCTACCTGTACTATTCTGGGAAGAGTCTGCAAATTTGTTAATGACGCTGGAAGTTGTGATAATATTATTTCTACAGAGGCTGTGAAGAAGTTGGCATTAAAGACTGAGAAACATCCGAAACCTTACAAGTTAGCTTGGTTGAGGAAGGGTGGTGAAGTGAAGGTGTGTCAAAGGGCTTGTGTGAATTTTTCAATTGGGAAGAAATACAAAGATGAAATTTGGAGTGACGTTGTGGACATGGATGTGTGTCATCTGTTGTTGGGCAGACCATGGCAATTTGATAGAGCAGTGCAACATGATGGTCGTGCTAATAGCTATAGTTTCATGTTTGAAGGTACTAAAATCACTTTAGTTCCCAAGAAGCAACAACAGAAGGAAAGCAAGTTGGAGGAAATTGAAGAGCTGAAAACTTTGCTATCATTAAAGGAATTTGTCAAGGAAGTTGAAGAGGAGCTTGAAGTGTTTTTGTTGGTTGGGCGAGAGTGTAATGAAGTGGTTGAAGTTCCTGAAGAAGTAAAGCCAGTACTAGAAGAGTTTGAAGATGTATTTCCGGAAGAACTGTCGAAAGAGTTACCACCGTTGAGAGACATACAACATCAAATTGATCTAGTGCCAGGTGTTGTTTTACCGCATAGGCCACATTACCGAATGAGTCCAGAGGAACATGAGGAACTGAGAAGGCGGGTAGAGGAGTTGTTAGAACAGGGACGTGTTCAGGAGAGCCTGAGTCCTTGTGCAGTACCAGCTCTATTGGTGCCAAAGAAGGATGGAACATGGAGGACGTGTACCGATAGTCGAGCATTGAACAAGATTACTGTTCGCTATAGATTTCTTATGCCTAGACTGGATGACTTGGTAGATCAGTTGAGTGGAGCTGTTATATTTTCAAAGATTGATCTTAAGAGTGGTTATCATCAGATTCGAATTAGACCGAGAGACGAATGGAAGACCGCATTCAAAACAAGGGAAGGTTTATATGAATGGCTGGTTATGCCGTTTGGTCTATCGAATGCACCGAGTACATTTATGAGGGTGATGAATCAAATTTTCAGGCCGTACATTGGGAAGTTTGTGGTAGTTTATTTTGATGATATTCTGATCTATAGTGCTAGTACAGAGGAGCATATTCAGCATTTGCGGAAGGTGTTAATTATTCTTCGTGAAGAGCAGTTTTATGCAGCAACAAAGAAGTGTGTGTTTATGGCAAGGAGTATTTTACTTCTGGGATATGTTGTGTCAGGAGAAGGTATCTAGGTGGACCAGAGTAAAGTTGAAGCTATTAGAAATTGGCCACAGCCGAGGACTATCACCGAAGTTAGAAGTTTTCATGGGTTGGCATCATTCTACCGAAGATTCATTCCACACTTTAGTAGCGTGATGGCACCAGTTACTGATTGTATGAAGGAGAAGAAGTTTTCGTGGTCAGAGGAAGCAGGAATTGCTTTTGAGAAGATCAAGACACTATTGGCGTCAGCGCCAATTCTAGTTTTACCGGATTTTCAGTTGTTGTTTGAGCTACATACTGATGCATCTAAAGTTGGGATTGGTGGAGTATTGAGTCAGTGTAGAAGACTAGTTGCCTATTTCAGTGAGAAGTTGTCTGGAGCCAAGTTGAGATATAGTACTTACGATGTTGAGTTTTACGCAATTGTACAAGCTGTCAAGCACTGGAGGCATTATCTATTTCAGAAAGAGTTTGTTCTTTACACTGATCACGAGGCTTTGAAGCATTTACAAGGGTAGGACAAGGTTTCATCAAGGCATGCATCGTAGATTGCCTATTTGCAGCAGTTTACTTTTGTCGTGAAACATAAGTCAGGGGTGACGAATCGTGTGGCTGATGCTTTGAGCAGGAGGAATCACTTGTTGACAACGTTGAACGTTGAAATGACAGGATTCGAATTATTGCCAGAGTTGTTTGAGGAGGATCCTTACTTTGCAAAGTTCGTTGAGAAAGTTAAGGATGGAGATACTGATGAATTTGTATTGGTTGATGGATTCTTATTCAAGGGGAATCGATTATGTATACCAGATAGCAGTTTGAGAATGAAGATTATCAAGGAGTTGCACGAGGAAGGACATGTGGGCCGTGATCGTACATTGCATTTGATTTCTCAATCTTACTTTTGGCCGTCAATGAGAAAAGAGGTTGAAAGGTTTGTGGAGAGATGTCATATCTGTCAGGTTTCGAAGGGAACTGCGACCAATGCAGGATTGTACATGCCGCTACCAGTTCCGTCTAAACCACGGGTTGATGTGAGTATGGATTTTGTTTTGGGTTTGCCTAGAACTCAAAGGGGGAATGATTCTATATTTGTTGTGGTGGACAGATTTTCGAAAATGGCACATTTTATTGCTTGTAAGAAGACGGCGGATGCTGTTCATGTCGCTAAGTTGTTCTTTAAAGAAATCTATAGACTTCATGGGTTACCAGAATCTATTGTTTCGGATAGGGATACCAGATTTTTAAGTCATTTTTGGCTAAGTTTGTGGAAGATGGTCGGTACGAAGCTGAAATTTAGTAGCGCTTATCATCCGCAGACAGATGGACAGACCGAAGTTGTTAATAGATCGTTGGGAAATTTGTTGTGATGTCTTGTGAAGGACGATCTAAAGAGTTGGGACATGAAGTTATGCCAGACAGAGTTTTCTCATAATCATGTAGTGAATCGTAGTACGGGATTCAGTCCATTTCAGATTGTATATTCAAATTTACCAAGGGGACAGTTGGACCTAACGGTAGTACCACAACCGAAGGGGACGGTTAAACGAGCTGTAGACTTTGTTGATGGGTTGACTAAATGCCATAAAATCATTTAGGAGCGATTGGAGAAAGCAAATGAGAAGTATGAAAGATCCGCAGATCTGAAGCGAAGAAATGTTGAGTTTAAGGAAGGAGATATGATGTTTGCTGTGTTAACGAAGGATCGTTTTCCAGTAGGCACTTATAACAAGTTGAAAGCCAGAAAAATTGGTACTGTAGAAGTTGTGAAACGGATTAATGAAAATGCTTATAAGTTGAAGCTGCCGGAGGATGTGTACACTTCTGACGTGTTCAATGTTAAGCATCTTGTACCATATTATGGAAATGAACAAGGCGATGTGGAAGAATTTACAAATTCGAGGACGAATTTTTCTCAACCTGGGGAGGATAATGCAGCTCAGACCAGGTTCGAAGAATTGCAAGCTATCATTTTCCATGCCTTAAGTCATTCACGACCTAAGGAAGGAATTTTGGGTCGTCCACGACCTAACAGATCAGGTGGGAAGGGGCTACGACTTAGCAAAGGCTTAAGCCGTTCGTTTTCTTTAAGTAGTATACGGCCTATAGCTACAGGAGCTAACCACCAAGAGGCGGCACGAGTAAACAAAGCCTTAGGTCACTCACGACCTAATTTGTAACGATCCTGAATTCTGAACAATTTAAAAATGAAGAAATTTAATTAATTTTAAATATTTGAATAATGATTTAAATTGAATTCTCAATATAACTAGGATATTGGCGATTAAATTTTTGAATTTAATCTATTTAAAGTTGAATAGAATTTGAATTTAACTTTGGAGTTGAAAATTGAATATTGAAATTGTATTTTAAATTCAAACAAATGACTTAGAAAAAAATAGTTTGGATTTACGAATTATATTTATGTAAATTTATAAATAGATGTTGATAGTTGAACTTCAAAACGTTTTTATGTTTATTAAAGAAAACAATTTACAAAACAAAATTGAATTCAAAATAAAAATAAAAATATAAATATATATATATATAATAAAATAAATAAAGAAATACGCATAGTTAAAAATTCAAACAACATATTTATAAATTTTGTTAAATATAATGTAACTACATTGGAAAAAATTTAACAACATAATTTTAACAAAACAAAAACAAAGCAAAGAAATAACAAAAACTAATTGAATTTAAATTGAAAAAAAAAGAAGAGAAAAATAAAATAAAATAATAAGTATACTGCCTTACCCTAACCAGCTACAAACACGCCGTTTTTCACGCCTTCCTCCATGCCTAAATCACGATCCCTTCTCCTTAAAACACGAAGCCCCAATTCATTCGAACCCTAGTTCTAAAACAAATCAAAACATACGAAAAAAAAGAGAAAATAATGGCGGCTGGAAATCGTCGTCCCTTTCCCTTCAGAAATTAGGGTTTGCTTCATCTTCATTCGATTGCGTTGCTTCGGCTTGCTTCGTTCGCGTGCTCGCGTGCTCCTCTACAGAGCGAAGGTGAGTAATTAACGTTACTCGCATCTAATTCAAAGTGGTTTCGATTTCGTCTGTTTATTTGTTTTGATGTTTCTGCTCGATTTGATTTTTTTGTTCGATTTTGATATTTTATGCCGTGAGCACTTTTAACTCACATCTAGTTCAAATTCAAGATTCCTGATTTCGTTCGTTTTTTTTATATTTATTGATGATTTTGTTGCTGGATTTCGTGGCTACCACGTATTTATTTTCAACTGTGATTTCGGTCACTTTGATCCTGCAGATTTGCCTTGTTTTGATTTTGATTTTTCTGGAAATTTTGATTCCATGAATTATTATTGGCTTCGGCCTCCTTTTGACTTTGTTTTGACGATTTCTATTGTGACTTCGGCATACCTTAATTTGAACTGAAATTATCTTGGTTCAAAACTGATAATTGCTCCTGTTCATAATCTTAAACAAATGATTTATGATTCAGTGATGGATTCAATTCGTTCTTTATGTCTACTTGATTGCTTGGGTGTATTCGGCACCGCTGGGTTTTCGAGGCCACTTCGGCTCCATTTGACTGCGGTAATAGGATTTTGAGTATTCCTCATGAATTGTAAACTCGATTTCTGACTTGAGTCAGTTGACATTTTTTGGCATTTAGGCCCACTGTCGGCTCCTCATTTATGTTGACACCGCCTCGTATATTCTGTTAATTTCTACCACAGTACGAATTTGTTGCAATGCAAATTATTGTGACTTCGGCTGGTACCTTAATTTACTTGTAGCCATTAACTGTCGACCTCGGCTTTGACTTTAATATGAGAAACTGCTTCTGACTTTTGTAGTTCCATATTTCTACGATTTTGTGCCTGCATGTATAGGGTCTTGTATCACTTGTTGGTCTTTGGTACAACATGCTACTTGGTTACTGAGACATATAAGTTGAACTGATACCACTGTAAATTAGCTTCTTTGAGTTTGTGACATTGTGTTCCACTGATGCCATATCTGTATATGTGATACAATGTAGTTGTTTGAATAATGAGTATAGTACCCTTGCTGTTTTTACAATAAAAAGTAGAATATACTTTTGTTTATAGTAAATCATACTTTGATTTAAACAGTAATGATTACGATTATCATAAACCAATTTAGATTGGATGTTAATGGCTTGGAAGCCTATGCTGTTTGGATTCATGTCATTGAATGCTTGAGTTTGATGACTGTGTTGCTTTTATTGATTGATGAAAGAGTATTAGTATCTGTTTGAAATATAAAAACATGATAAAAGATAGATGGATAATTTTCATATAAACTATGATAGTAAGGAAATGAAAATTGTTTATAAAATAAATTAATTGAAAGTATAAAAGCTGTGTTTATATATGTGCAAATGGAATTAATATGGTTTATTATTTTAAATTTGCACAGTTCTGTAGCTTTGTTAGTTGCCTTCTTTGCTTTTGCCTTATACCCTTTGTCACTTCTTATGCATGGAAATAACTTAACAATGTTTTCTTATTTTTTATATAAAAAGTGTTAGTTACTAATATATTTATAAAGAGCCAAGCAAATTAACACGATCGGTACTATATGTTTAAAAAAAAAGGTGTCAGGTTGTGATCTTGAAATAGGATACATTTCGCAACTTATATTTTAAATATTTAGTAAAGTTATATTATAACCCAGTTGCCTTTGTTAACCATGCTACATGCTGCTGCCTATATTTGCATTTGAAGTCTGGTTTTGTTTCCACTCTAAGTCTGGTCTGGTTCCTGTTTGTTCATGTGAATGTTTGTTGAATCTTCATGGGTCTGCATTGATTTAGAGAACTTGTTGCAGTCTTCCCCTTGAAATGTTTGTGTTGGTCTAGACTTGAAGTCTTGATAGCATTGTTTGCTTTACAGTTGCCTTGTATACTTGTGGTGACTGAAATTTTATTTGTATTGCACAGAGTCAAATTCTTATGTGCTTTGATGCTATTTTTATTTGTTGAAGTTTTGCATCTGAGTTTTCTTTTGATGCAGTCTTGTGTACTTGTGTTGACTGCATTCTTGTTGCAGTTTGCCCCTGATCGCTACATTTGCGTTGAGTCATGATAGCTGTGACTTGACCTTTGCGTTTTGTGATTAATGATAACATGTATATGCATACATGTTGCCAGTTGCCTTTGATTGGTACTGATGTTTTGTGACCTAAATATTGTGTGTTGTGGTGCCATATTTTGGTGCCCACACCTCATTTTGCTGTTTCCATGTAATTTGTACCCCTGTCTTTGCGCATTGGGTCATTCGAGCCTTCGTGCTTTGTGTACTTGTGGTGGCTGCAAATTTTTGATTGCAGATTCTCCCTTGTATTCATTAGTGACTGCAGTTCATTTTTATGAAAATTTGCACCTGTTGAAATGTGCAATAATAAGTTGTTTGGAAACTTGTTTTATTTCACAAGTTGTTGTGGCGAGGCAGCGCACGCGTGCGTGCACTGCAGCCACGTAGTATCGACACTTTGAATCGATATTTGAACCTTCATTGATTTTGGTTAGTTGATTTTTTG
Organism: Allium cepa; assembly: GCA_030765085.1. NCBI lineage: Eukaryota > Viridiplantae > Streptophyta > Magnoliopsida > Asparagales > Amaryllidaceae > Allium > Allium cepa. The sequence continues at coordinate 511,208,971 of CM060945.1, forward strand.
AGTATATCATCACGATAGTGGCAAGGCAGTGCACGCAAGCGTGAACTGCAGCCACACGATATTGATTTTTATTGATATCCTATTTTGTTTTGATTTATGATCTTTTGCATATTTCATTACGGTAGTGGCGAGGCAGTGCTCGCAAGCATGAACTGCAGCCACGGAGTTGACATTTTAAAATGTGGCGAGGCCGTACGCGATTGCGTGTACTGCAGCCCTACCAAATTCAATGTTTTAAATTGATGTTTTCTTTTTGATGAAAATTATTTTATGTTGCCAATTCAATATATTTTGAATCGATTTTGATGATTTTGTTGTTAATTGCCGTTTAGGCAAATTTTGATTGTTTTCTAAATTATCTTCATCAATAATCCCTTCATCTATCTCATTGATAATCTGAATCTACTGAATTGATGTTTAACACTGTTAAGCGTTATATTTACCGTTATCCGATTACTTGTTAAAGGATCGGATAGGTAAATTATATTTGACTGTCATCTAATTGTTGATTATTATTGCCTCTATGCACTAATAACTGAGTTTGAATTAGACTGACCTGTGTATTATTTTCTTTTGAATATAATACTCGGGTCAGACCGAGTATTTTTACAGCTTGAAGATTTTCAGGCCGCGAAGTTAGAGAGAGAGGGGAAAGCACTCCACTAAAGTTTTTCAAGAAAATTTTTCTTGTACTTAATGAAAATAAATTGTTCCGCTGTATAAAAATTAATGCATTGTACAAACTCTGATATATACGTATGTAAGAAAAAAATTCTTTATGAATAATATTATGATTATTCTGTGATTCTGTGGCTGATTCTGTTTAAACTCTATAAACTGACTAACAATCCGTCATTTTGAACGTTTCTAGTTGGTTTAATTACCGACTGGGGGCGGTCAGAGCGGCGGGTCGTTACAAAAGTGGTATCAGAGCTTTGGTTTACTCAAAGCTCAGTTTATGATGTTTAATATGAATAGTTACTAGGATCACTTTAAAAGAAAGTGTTTTCAAATTTAAAGAAGTATAAAATTGTTTACTTTAAAACAAAAAGTATTTTGGAAATTAGAATTATTTTTGAAATTTCCCCTCTCTAAATTTAAGTGCGATAGTTTATATTCGGTGAGGTCTCCTTAGATTTGAGTTTCGATCGTTCGGAAACTCCTTATCGAATTTTTGAGATTTATTAAAAATGAAATATGAGTTAAGTAAACTAATGAATTAATGAATTGGTTTAAATCGAATATTTTGAATATTTCGAGTAATAATTGTGAAATAAAATGACATGTTAATTTGGTTATAACCAAGTGGATTATTGAACTATAACTTGGGAATTTGATTCCGAATTCTTTAGAAATTAATTTCAAATGTTGTGAAGAACGAATTAGTAAATAAATGAATTATAAGTATTTAACTTATAATATGAACTTTTGGTATATAACTGAGTTATATAAATTGAATTGAATTGAATAAATAAAAGATTTATAAATCGAAGTTTTATAAATAGAAATGGAATTTGTAAAGATTGTTTATAAATTCGAAACCAATTGAATTGATAAGTAAATTGTTGTAGCTTATTAAAGGAGTTATATCCACGATTTTGGACAGTGGATAACCCTTTAAAAATAAAAATAAGTTGTAGAAATGATGAAATTGGTTGACAAAACATATTCACGATTTTGGACAGTGAATATATTATTGAATAAACGGATATGTTTTAGGGAGAATGATTGAATAATCCAACTTTTGCTAATAAGGATTGCAAATTTTGATAGGAAATTTAATTGTTGATTTAACTGTATAAATCAAACTGAGTTTGATGTAAAGTTTATATTTCAAGTTTAAAACTATTGCCTAAAATAGTTAATGTGGAAATATGAATTTAATGGAACTAAATCGAAGAATAATTTACTAAAGAACTAGTTGATTATTTTTGAAATAGGAAAGTAAATGCAAAGTTCAAATAGAATTTAAATTTCAAATTTGAAGTTGTCAACATGATAATCCATTATAGGTTTAATAGATTCAGTGATGAATTTGAATTTAAATGTGCGGAAAATTAAATTAAGTGAAAAACTTAATATTGAAAAGTTTGAAATCGGTTTAAAACTGATATTGTGAAATGTATGAGGAATTCAAACTTTGAATTAAAGTTGAAGTTGAAAAAGTTAATAGTTTTAAAGATGTTTTAAAATGCATTAACTATCGAATACATAGATTTCAACATTCAATTGTTGAAATAGACGTTTTCGAGAAAATTAAGGAAATGGTAGACTATAACACTATTGTTATAGTAAATGGTTTCCGGAAGGAAATGTTGTTTATAGTATTGGGATTTATATATCTATCTTAAATTCGAATCCCTATACTAGTGATCTTGAGTTGTCGTAACGATGTTTTACGTAACATTCGTTTTAACTCAAATAAATGTGTTTAAAAGAATGATTTCCTTGAAGAGTGAAATATATACTTAATTTTGATTCAAGTATATTGAATATTTTCAAAGTGTTGAAAATAAAAGAATTTGTGAATTACTTATTATTGAATAAGTATGGAAATGTTTTCCAATATGAAATGAAAGGTTTGAAATTTTATCTTTTAAAGATAAATTGAGAAATGAATATTTGAAATTAGTTTCAAATGACTAAGTGTGAAAATTTTATATCTTGTAAAGAAATTATTTTGAGAAATTTGAACAATTAGTTCAACTTGGAAATTTTTCAAAAAGATTGAATCTTGAGTTAAATTGAGTTTAACTTTGACACCAAAAACAATATAAGTTCAACTTTGAATTTTGGATAGTCGATTCGGATTGTATGTCTAACATTGTGAATTGACGACATAGCAATTGATCTCTATTAAAAATATATCTGTGGTGGCGGAGAATTTATTCTTTTAGCTTAACACCCTTCTCTGAGATGTACGAGCTTAGAGGTTATATATCGATAGACATCAATTATGTGTTGAGAATTGACGATGTAACGTGAAATCCAAATCGAATGTGAAGTCGATAATGAATTGGATTGTGAATGTGAATTAGGTTTGAGATAACCTTAAATTTTCAAATCGATTTAGAGGAAAATTTTAAACGTGATGGAAAATTTGGAATCCTCTATTTGTTGTGAATGTGAATTGAGTTTTCGTAACTTATATATGTGAATATAATCGAAAACTATCAGTTTGGAAAGTCATTATTATGAAAATCCTGTGTAGGTTTACATAGGTATGATATGTACGAAATGTGAAATGAAGTAGTACATGTATATGACATATGTTTTCTAAAAACTGAGGATATTGAAATGTACCTTCCATTTATTATGTGTGAAGGTGATTGGAACTCGGTGGAGTGTCCATTGAAAATCGTAGCTACGTAGAATTCCATTAGTGGAATGTCCATTGGGACTGATATGATATCCCCCACGATGGATCATCGTGTTTGGGATTATGTGATTGATCTGGCGTAATTCGTGGGGCGTGATGCCTATAGTTACAAGCGATTCCACTGAGATAGTGGCGGAACCGCCGAGTAAACTGCGATCTGGAAACCGAAGCGAAATTCGAGGGGCGTGATGCCTAAGGCTACGAGCGATTCTACTGAGATAGTAGCGTAACCGCCATGTGGACCGCGATCTAAGGCGACAACCATGGCGAAATTCAGGAGTGATGAGAAATCTGAGATTACAAGCGATTCTACTGAGATAGTAGCGTAACCGCCGGGTAAACTGTGATCCATGGGGGAACGGGCTTTCCATATCCATTTTTAAAATAATTTTTAAAAAGTATTTTCACTGGGAGTTGAAGCAAGTATGTTTAGTACTTGGAGATTTTTAGTCTTGCGCCTGGCCAGCATATGCCTAAAGTCTGTGAGAACGACGATGGACTTGTTAAACTTCGAGTTATCAAGTATTTTCAAAACATTGAATAGAAAATCAATAATCTAAAATTAGAATTACATAATTCTAACTTAATGAATTAAGGAAGAAGATCTTTAAAATATCTTGAAAGCACACAGCTTTGGAAAAGATGTAATATGCAAATATTTAGCATGAAAAATTTCAAGTTTAAAAATCTAAGTTTTTGTAAGTCAAAAAAATTAGAAAAAGACTTATGTGTCTTGATTATTGAAATCGATGAACAAAACTAGTGAAATGAAATCAATGGAATGAATCCTATATTAATTTGCGAGTTTGAAACTGGGTAAAATTGTGTAGGATATAAATATCGGTGAGATTTTAGCAAACGATTTTCCTAACTTATAATTTCGGGACGAAATTCTTTTAAGTAGGGGAGATTGTAACGATCCTGAATTTTGAACAATTTAAAAATGAAGATATTTAATTAATTTTAAATATTTGAATAATGATTTAAATTGAATTCTCAATATAACTAGGATATTGGCGATTAAATTTTTGAATTTAATCTATTTAAAGTTGAATAGAATTTGAATTTAACTTTGGAGTTGAAAATTGAATATTGAAATTGTATTTTAAATTCAAACAAATGACTTAGAAAAAAATAGTTTGGATTTACGAATTATATTTATGTAAATTTATAAATAGATGTTGATAGTTGAACTTCAAAACGTTTCTATGTTTATTAAAGAAAACAATTTACAAAACAAAATTGAATTCAAAATAAAAATAAAAATAAAAATATATATATAATAAAATAAATAAAGAAATACGCATAGTTAAAAATTCAAACAACATATTTATAAATTTTGTTAAATATAATGTAACTACATTGGAAAATTTTTAACAACATAATTTTAACAAAACAAAAACAAAGCAAAGAAATAAAAAAAACTAATTGAATTTAAATTAAAAAAAAAAGAGAAAAATAAAATAAAATAATAAGTATACTGCCTTACCCTTACCAGCTACAAACACGCCGTTTTTCACGCCTTCCTCCATGCCTAAATCACGATCCCTTCTCCTTAAAACACGAAGCCCCAATTCATTCGAACCCTAGTTCTAAAACAAATCAAAACATACGGAAAAAAAAGAGAAAATAATGGCGGCTTGAAATCGTCGTCCCTTTCCCTTCAGAAATTAGGGTTTGCTTCATCTTCATTCGATTGCGTTGCTTCGGCTTGCTTCGTTCGCGTGCTCGCGTGCTCCTCTTACAGAGCGAAGGTGAGTAATTAACATTACTCACATCTAATTCAAAGTGGTTTCGATTTCGTCTGTTTATTTGTTTTGATGTTTCTGCTCGATTTGATTTTTTTGTTCGATTTTGATATTTTATGCCGTGAGTACTTTTAACTCACATCTAGTTCAAATTCAAGATTCCTGATTTTGTTCGTTTTTTTTTTATTTATTGATGATTTTGTTGCTGGATTTCGTGGCTACCACGTATTTATTTTCAACTGTGATTTCGGTCACTTTGATCCTGCAGATTTGCCTTGTTTTGATTTTGATTTTTCTGGAAATTTTGATTCCATGAATTAATATTGGCTTCGGCCTCCTTTTGACTTTGTTTTGACGATTTCTATTGTGACTTCGGCATAACTTAATTTGAACTGAAATTATCTTGGTTCAAAACTGATAATTGCTCCTGTTCATAATCTTAAACAAATGATTTATGATTCAGTGATGGATTCAATTCGTTCTTTATGTCTACTTGATTGCTTGGGTGTATTCGGCACCGCTGGGTTTTCGAGGCCACTTCGGCTCCATTTGACTGCGGTAATAGGATTTTGAGTATTCCTCACGAATTGTAAACTCGATTTCTGATTTGAGTCAGTTGACATTTTGTGGCATTTAGGCCCACTGTCGGGTCCTCATTTATGTTGACACCGCCTCGTATATTCTGTTAATTTCTACCACAGTACGAATTTGTTGCAATGCAAATTATTGTGACTTCGGCTGGTACCTTAATTTACTTGTAGCCATTAACTGTCGACCTCGGCTTTGACTTTAATATGAGAAACTGCTTCTGACTTTTGTAGTTCCATATTTCTACGATTTTGTGCCTACATGTATAGGGTCTTGTATCACTTGTTGGTCTTTGGTACAACATGCTACTTGGTTACTGAGACATATAAGTTGAACTGATACCACTGTAAATTAGCTTCGTTGAGTTTGTGACATTGTGTTCCACTGATGCCATATCTGTATATGTGATACAGTGCAGTTGTTTGAATAATGAGTATAGTACCCTTGCTGTTTTTACAATAAAAAGTAGAATATACTTTTGTTTATAGTAAATCATACTTTGATTTAAACAGTAATGATTATGATTATCATAAACCAATTTAGTTTGGATGTTAATGGCTTGGTAGCCTATGCTGTTTGGATTCATGTCATTGAATGCTTGAGTTTGATGACTGTGTTGCTTTTATTGATTGATGAAAGAGTATTAGTATCTGTTTGAAATTTAAAAACATGATAAAAGATAGATGGAGAATTTTCATATAAACTATGATAGTAAGGAAATGAAAATTGTTTATAAAATAAATTAATTGAAAGTATAAAAGCTGTGTTTATATATGTGCAAATGGAATTAATATGGTTTATTATTTTAAGTTTGCACAGTTCTGTAGCTTTGTTAGTTGCCTTCTTTGCTTTTGCCTTATACCCTTTGTCACTTCTTATGCATGGAAATAACTTAACAATGTTTTCTTATTTTTTATATAAAAAGTGTTAGTTACTAATATATTTATAAAGAGCCAAGCAAATTAACACGATCGGTACTATATGTTTAAAAAAAAAGGTGTCAGGTTGTGATCTTGAAATAGGATACATTTCGCAACTTATATTTTAAATATTTAGTAAAGTTATATTATAACCCAGTTGCCTTTGTTAACCATGCTACATGCTGCTGCCTATATTTGCATTTGAAGTCTAGTTTTGTTTCCACTCTAAGTCTGGTCTGGTTCCTGTTTGTTCATGAGAATATTTGTTGAATCTTCATGGGTCTGCATTGATTTAGAGAACTTGTTGCAGTCTTCCCCTTGAAATGTTTATGTTGGTCTAGACTTGAAGTCTTGATAGCATTGTTTGCTTTACAGTTGCCTTGTATACTTGTGGTGACTGAAATTTTATTTGTATTGCACATAGTCAAATTCTTATGTGCTTTGATGCCATTTTGATTTCTTGAAGTTTTGCATCTGAGTTTTCTTTTGATGCAGTCTTGTGTACTTGTGGTGACTGCATTCTTGTTGCAGTTTGCCCCTGATCGCTGCATTTGCGTTGAGTCATGATAGTTGTGACTTGACCTTTGCGTTTTGTGATTAATGATAACATGTATATGCATACATGTTGCCAGTTGCCTTTGATTGGTACTGATGCTTTGTGACCTAAATATTGTGTGTTGTGGTGCCATATTTTGGTGCCCACACCTCATTTTACTGTTTCCATGTAATTTGTACCCCTGTCTTTGCGCATTGGGTCATTCGAGCCTTCGTGCTTTGTGTACTTGTAGTGGCTGCAAATTTTTGATTGCAGATTCGCCCATGTATTCATTAGTGACCGCAGTTCATTTTTATGAAAATTTGCACCTGTTGAAATGTGCAATAATAAGTTGTTTGGAAACTTGTTTTATTTCACAAGTTGATGTGGCGAGGCAGCGCACGCGTGCGTGCACTGCAGCCACGTAGTATCGACACTTTGAATCGATATTTGAACCTTCATTGATTTTGGTTCGTTGATTTTTTGAGTATATCATCACGATAGTGGCAAGGCAGTGCACGCAAGCGTGAACTGCGGCCACACGATATTGATTTTTATTGATATCCTATTTTGTTTTGATTTATGATCTTTTGCATATTTCATTACGGTAGTGGCGAGGCAGTGTACGCAAGCATGAACTGCAGCCACGGAGTTGACATTTTAAAATGTGGCGAGGCCGTACGCGAGTGCGTGTACTGCAGCCCTACCAAATTCAATGTTTTAAATTGATGTTTTCTTTTTGATGAAAATTATTTTATGTTGCCAATTCAATATATTTTGAATCGATTTTGATGATTTTGTTGTTAATTGCCGTTTAGGCAAATTTTGATTGTTTTCTAAATTATCTTCATCAATAATCCCTTCATCTATCTCATTGATAATCTGAATCTACTGAATTGATGTTTAACACTATTAAGTGTTATATTTACCGTTATCCGATTACTTGTTAAAGGATCGGATAGGTAAATTATATTTGACTGTCATCTAATTGTTGATTATTATTGCCTCTATGCACTAATAACTGAGTTTGAATTAGACTGACCTGTGTATTATTTTCTTTTGAATATAATACTCGGGTCAGACCGAGTATTTTTACAGCTTGAAGATTTTCAGGCCGCGAAGTTAGAGAGAGAGGGGAAAGCACTCCACTAAAGTTTTTCAAGAAAATTTTTCTTGTACTTAATGAAAATAAATTGTTCCGCTGTATAAAAATTAATGCATTGTACAAACTCTGATATATATGTATGTAAGAAAAAAATTCATTTATGAATAATATTATGATTATTCTGTGATTCTGTGGCTGATTCTGTTTAAACTCTATAAACTGACTAACAATCCGTCATTTTGAACGTTTCTAGTTGGTTTAATTACCGACTGGGGGCGGTCAGAGCGGCGGGTTGTTACATAATTCAAGCGGGTTACGACCTAAGGATGTTCTTAAGTCACTCCAACGACCTAACGGAGGTGCCTTAAGTCGCTTGTGGGCTATCGAAACAGAAGACAGGCTGATTGTTCCTAAGTCACCCGAACGACTTAATGAGCCAAGTCAACAGCTTAAGTCGTTCAAGCCAACGAGCTACGATGAAAGACTCTACGACCTATGGAGTTAGGTCGCTGCTTGGTTATGCCGGACCTTATACCGCATGCTATCAACATATGCCGCATTCCTTAAGTCGTTGCTGATTGGATCGCTAAAGTGTTGAGTCGTTTGTGGTGTTATGAGTTTGGTCGTAAGTCGTATATCGTGATAGTGTGTTGTAATATGTTTGTACTTCCTTTAAGTCGTATGTCATTTGCTTCTTAAGTCACGTGAGTAGCTAGGTCGTATACGACCTAAGTGTTGTAAATATGCGTTGGGTGTAGCCGTTTGAGTCGCTGTCGTTAAGTCGCGCACGACTTAAGTTAGGTCGTGAGTCGGGGGTGTTAAGTCGGAAAAGACTTAATGAGCCGGTTGTGAAATGCTATAAATAGGGAGTGTGTTGTACATTTTGGGTGGTTGATTTTTGAATAAAATTCTTGTTTGATTGTTGTGTGCTTTCATCTAAATTGGTAGTTGAGTGTAATCTCCTATCTCCACTTTCGGGTATTCGAGTGCGCTCGAATCAACGATTGTTGAAGCCGATTCGCGGAATCAAGTGCGCTTGATCAACGATTGAAGAATTGAAGATCTTCTTTCACGGTATCGTGCGCGATCAACGTGACGAGGATAGCTAGAATTCGGTATCTTCGGATCAACGAATTTGGGCATTTCAGTATTCATTAATCCACCGATTACTACTTTCATCGATCTATATCGTTTTGTTATTATCCCCTGCGTCAAGAGGGTATAGAAGTTGGAGTAGAAATAATAATAACAAATAGCTATTTGGTTTACGATAGACAGATGAAGGGTCATGGAAACCCAAAAGTTTAAAACGTGTACCAATACGATTAATTGTACCACAGATTTCATTGCGTACTGAATAGCGAAACACAGGGGTAAATACGCTGCGGAGATCAACATGCCGAGACGATTAAAACAGTATACAGATATCAGTGGTACGACCATCCTATCAAAAGTTGATATTCAGTACCGAAAATGCTGCAAATCTATCGGAATTAAGATAAACGGAGCAATATCAGTCAAAATTTGGAGAAACGAAATATGACATCACACTCAGTAGATGATTTATAAATTTATTGTATAAAGATATTCAAGTTAGGAAAACATTTTGTTATCATCAATTTTTAACTGATTTGAATTTAAACAAAATTTCACAATATATTAAACTCCCATATTATCTGATGAAAAATTACCATTTGCTATTTTTAAATAAACGTATTCCAAATATTAAATTTATCTTTCAAATTTTATTATTTAAAATTTCACAAAAATTCAATTAATTAATTTAACAAAACCACTAAAATTTACGGGTCATTGCAATCTCTTTTATGCTTAGGTATTTAAACAAAGTATGTTTGTTTAAAACTAAACTAAGATTTAAAAATATTTTTAAGAATAATAAATAGAAATATTATCTAGAAGAATAAAAAGAACAGAGGAGCTTAAGTGTATGTTAAAAGTCAAATACAGTGATCTACTAATTTAAATATATAATCGGAATTCCCTTTCCAAACTAAGATTTTTAAAACCAAAATCTTGATTTTTAAAATTGAATTGGATGAGAAATTCAAAGTTGACAGGGAATGGGTTTTCGAGAGTTTTCTGGTGATCAAAAGGGTTTGGATGGTCGGGGTTCCTACTGGAGTTAGCTGGATGAATGGGGTGTTTTGGAAAAATGATGGATGGGGCGATCACGGACTGTGGCAACGGCGGTGTGATGATTTAGGTTTTGAACCCTAGTTTTGGTTGAACTTGGAATAATGGATGCTGCATCGTTTCTAGTTATTCGAGTTGCATCAGACATTGGGGAATGGATGTATGAGAAGCTAGCGGAGGCATGGCCAAGGTTGCGCGTCATCTGGTGGTTGGAGGCGTGAGTTCGAGGGGGGATTTTGGCCATGGTGTTTAGTTCCAGTTTCAACTAGACTATTCGATTTTGATTGATTGCTTGTGAGGGTGTTTTGATGATCAGAGTGGCTTGCTGCATAGATGGACGATGTGTCGGAGGGATTATCGAAGGCCGGAGGTGATTCTGGCGATAATGCATATGCACAGGCGAGGTGTGTCAGTGGGTTGTGTGGTAGTTTGGGATGAGGGTTTGATCTCGGGTTAAAGCTCGGGTCTATGCAATATTTGCTCGAGTTTAAAATCGAGTAGTTTGTGATGTTTATACTTGTTAACAGTTTTAGTTGTTACAAGTTTTTAAATTTAAAATTTAAACTAAGTTTTTCCAATGGAAGGAGAAAAGAAGAGGAACTCGGGATGTTTCTCGGGTGATGATCGGGTTAGACCCGAAGTAAGATTAAAAATAGTTTTCAAAAAGTTTTAAAAGTTTTTATAAAACAAGTTTTTAAATTTAATTAAAGTAATTTAAATTTTTAAAAATCTTGTTTTTTAAATTCTATTCTTTATAAAAAATAAATGATTTTAAGAAGTTAAATTGAGAAAGTTATGTAAGTGTTTACCTTGAGATTGTTAAGTTAATTTTTAACTTATTTTAAATCTTAATTTAAAAGATTTAAATAAAGGAAGATAATTTTTAAAAAGTTAAATGATTATTTATTTAAAACTTAATTAATGATTTAATTAAGTAAAGCTGATTGTAACGTTAAAATGTTTTAAAATGTTTTAATGGTAATTATGTCATTTATTAAGATAATGGTTTATCTTAAGAGAATTTAAGTTTTATTTATTTAAGATTGATTAAATTAAATAAGGAATTAATTAAGGAGTAATAAATTAATTTAATTAATTAATGATTATGATTGATTAATTACTGATTAGAGGTTAATTAATTTGTAATTAGAAATTACTTAATCAAGTAATTAGAGGTTAACTAAATGTTAATTAAGAAATACTTAATTAAGTTTTATTAACTAATAATTAAGTTTTGTTAATTAATAATTAAGAGATAATTAATCTATAATTAAGGATTAATTAAGGGTTAATTAATTGTAATTAAGGATTGATTATCTGATAATTAAGAAGCGCTTAATTTGTAATTAAGTTGTATTAATTGGTAATTAAAGTTTATTAATTAATAATTAAAGAATTAATTAATCTGTAATTAAAGATTTAATTAATTTGTTTAATGGGTAATTAAGGGCTGAATTACCCAGTTGTAATTAATTTGTTAATTAATTAAAAGATAATCTCTTATTAATTTATTAAGTATGAATACTTAATGAGATTAATATGTGTAATTACTTAGTGTAAGTAATTGATGTATAATTACTGGATGTAATTAATTAAAGGGAAATAATTAATGAGAAGTAATTAAAGGATAATTACTTAGTAGAAGTAATAAAGGATTAATTACTTGGTGTAATTAATTGAAGGATTATATAATTTATTAAGGAGTTAATTAATTAAGGTAAGTTATTACAGGATGGTAATTACTGTTTAAGATTGATTAAGGTTGATTAATGGAAGTGATTAGTTAAAATATAATTAATTAAGGATCAATGTAATTAAGTATAGTTAATTAATTAATGGAAGTAAATAATTAGAGGATCATTAATTAGTAATTAATTCATGAAAGTAATTAAAGGTTAATTACTATGGATAACTAATTGGTCTAATCAAAGGCTAATTACTTATGTAGTTAAAGTATAATTAATCAAGGATAATTAATTAAGATGGAATTTAAAGAATGATTAATTAATTAAAGGTTTGTAATGAATTAAAGGTTTACTAAGCAAAGTTAGAAGTTTAGTTCTTAAGTAATTAACTTAATTTAAATTAATCAAATTAATTATAATATGGATTAATAATTCTTGCTCGTGGATGATTGCTTGAGTAGAATGTCTGGATTGGTTGATATCTATTGGATGATATCCTGTGATATTCTATGATATGATATTGGATATATCATTGATAAATGTGTGATATTTATCTGCGTCTGTGTGAATTCAAGTATTGAATTGAATTGAATTGTTTGAACCTTTAAACAACTTGGCCTTCAAGATATGTTTGGATTTCGATGAGACTGGGATCGGATATCAAATTTGATTATCTGAAAACCACATCGATCCAAGTTAAACGTTAGGTCATGACATCTCAAAGTGTAGATCGAGATGGTGTTATCAAGTGCAAGGGTTATTGTCGTTAACTCTGAGGGTGATTCCAAAATTAGTGTAACGAGATAAAGCCTTCGGTTTCGTTCAAACCTGGAACGAACTTGTATGGATTGAATGTTTTCAGAACATCATCAGGTGGACGATGAGCATTCGAAGATAGATGTGTTCTATAAAGGTAATCGTAGCCTCAAGCCTCATCAACCGGGAATGGCTATAACAAGGGAGGTGCAGCAAGGCTAAGTGGGTAGCACCCAAGTAGGACGAGATTTTCCCCTATCTAGAAGTCCCTTTTTTCGGTTGTGTGGGAGGTTGTGAGCTCCAACTGCCGGGGTTGTCTTGTTCGAGACTATCCAGTAAGGGATGGTCTGGTCTTGTGTTGCAGGCGATTGGGAGTAATCCTCGGTACGTTGATCTAGGCCACGTACGGTGACGGGCGGTACCCCAGTAGCCCTGCCATTGTATGGAAATCCATTCTCTAATAAGTGCACTCGGATTTGATTGTATACTATGTATGCTGGAATTTAATAAATGTAACAATTTCGGCTATGCGAATATTTATTTGGAAACCCTAGACCCTATTATAATATCATAGACTTTCCTATCAAAGTTTTGGCTAGCGTAGGGTAAAAACTTACCCATGTTTATGCGTGGGGAGTCTTTCGTGATACCTTTGTTTTCAAAGGTTTTCAAAGTTAAACAACTTTGATCCGTTTACTCACACCAGACCCATGTCTGACCCGGAGTTTATTTCTAAATTATTAAACTATTAGCTACTTAAATTTTTACGAGTAGCCAAGGGATTCAGGTTAGATTTGACGAATTATGGAGAAGATATGGAGCAGGAGGATTCGGCGTTTGTGGATATATAGTGGTTACGCTGTGTTGATCTCTGTGTTGATATCTGTATTGTATATTGAGTTATATGATATCTGTATTGTATATTTATGTGATTAATATAATTTATTCGTTCCGCTGTGAGATTCTGATGTTGCTCGGTTCTTTCTTCTCTATCTTTTCTCTTTTCTATCCCTTTCTTTCCTACTAATGATGCGTCTTATTGTGGAGAATAAGGTGGGTTGTTACACTACACCTTAAATCTGGCTTAACAAGCTCTACCTTGGACGGAACTCGGTCAGGGATTTTCTATTTCTGTAAAGGACTACCCTATTAGGCCTACAATATAGATATTCTATATGGTCTACCTCTTTTCTTATCGTGGCTATGACCCCACACAGCCACCCTCAAATAATCGAAAAACCCCCAAAGAGCTAAGTGGGCGTGCCCTACTGCAAACAATCTAAACATCCAGTTGGATGCACCCCTTATCCAATGTTTCGACAGTGAAAGGTTGGTTGGACTATTGGTTTAACTCTAGTCTTTTTCGAACTCGCTTCTTGGTTTTGATGCTAGCCTATTATCCGCATGCGACTATCCTTTTGGGTCCTGCCGAATAAAACTTAGTTGCAAGTATTGGGACATATGAATATCCTACTTTAAGCATTAATCGCTTTTGACTACCTACAATGGTCCTGCCATGCAAAAAGCAGTCAAGGCATACACCTTTGATGGAACGCCTACAGTCCCGCCTCTAGAGAACTGTTTCACTATGCTTACCCCAGATGGGCCATCCTAGAGTATACTCACATCTCGTTGAAGTCTCGTACTTCCTCTAGCTCAGACTATCTAAGTTGGACATGCTCCTTCTATGCTTAAATTGTGATGAACTGCTTCATTGGGCTCTTCAACATTTGGGCTATTTCAAACATATCTTTGTTTTTATTAGATCCTAAGTCTAATCTTTTAATTTGTGTTAAGTTTACTTTTCTTATTCTATTATCTACTAATTAAACCTAATTAGCATAATCCTCTCCTAGCCTCACCTAACTATTGTGAGGCCATCAGTTCCTTATTGGAAGGGGAAAGCTATTGGTATAGGCTACTTCTATTATCTTGCTTATTAACTTAATCCAAGATCTATGTTTATTAAAATAAGCCTCTACTATTATTTCTGCTCTATTTGCTTATTAACTCAATTTAAGACTTAAAATAAGCCTTTTTTTTATTCTTTTGCCCAATTATAACCTATGTTATAATTTTACTTGCAATTGTCACTACAATATTCTTTTATAATCTATATATTATAAATATAATTACAAACATCACTTTTCTATTCTAGTCTGTCATCTTTTATTATAATATTGAATTCTCTTTAATTCTCTTATTATATGATAATTTTGGCTTGGGACTACGTCCGACCCTTCACTATGACATTATGAATGAATGATATTCTAAAAAGTACACTATACCGACTATTACGTCTTACGATGGAACTAGGGACCCAAAATCTCATTTATACAAGTACGGTTGGTACATGGATGGAGTGATTGCTTCAAATGTTGTTTAATGTATATCTTTTCCACTCTTTCTGGAGGGAATTACTTCCATGTGATTCACCAGGCTCCCATCTAAATCCATCTCCACTTTCGCTAAATTAGCAACAGGGTTCCTTGATCAGTTTTTCACATGACACAAGAAAAAGACGTGGTGTCCTTGTCAGGACTATTCCAGGGACAAAATGAATCTTTGAAATCCTTCATAATTCCGGTTAATACCGCGGTCAGTGAAATAAGTAACCAAACGAAGATGTGGCCTTCATGGCACTGGTTTGTGCCATCCATCCCAACATTGAATTTAGAAAATGTATCAAAATTAAACAACCTACCACTAGGAAGAACTTTAATCAAAAGATGAGTCAGTACTTTAGATTGGAAGAGGCAAAGGAGCTAAAAGGAAAACTTGCTAACATACAACCAGCCAACGTTGGGAAGAATGGTATGACAGTGAACCATGACGCGAATACCTTTGGGACTGCTATAGGAAATGCAGGGAAGGATGGGAATCAAAAAGGGAAGAATTAGAATTCCTACAAGTAAATGGAAGTACCAAGTGACTTAAAAGCTTGAGGATCGAAGACTACACTAAACTCAATGGTACACAAGAGAACATCTATCTTGCGACACATGGGACGCAAGAGTATAAGAAGTCGCCTAAAAATGAAGTGACTCAACAGCAAAAGCATTTCAGAAAGTACTGCCGCTTTCATGAAATATATGGTCACAATACAAATGAGTGCTATCACTTGAAGAACCTGATTGAAGGGCTGATTCGGGAAACAAGCTTCAACAGTATGTAAGGAAAGCACAAAATCCCGACCAGCTTGTAGCACCCCAAGTTCCTAGAGAGCGGCGAAACCAAGCCGGAACTAGTGAAGAGGGATCTAGATGGATAGACCATAGACTCATCATCCGGACAATATCTAGAAAACCTTATCCCACGTAAAGGAGTTAGGGAGAAATGGAGTGACATGTAAGATCACTACGACACGCTCCTAAAGATTCCTTCTTTATGATTGAAGATGGAACTCCTGCCATGCAGTAGATACCTTGAAAGATGATATAGTATTTCAAAGTTAAGACTTCGGAGGAATAGAAGCTCCAACCCTCGACTCCATTGTCATGATCGTTGGTAATCGGACCAACCGTGGTCCGGTGAGTATTGATAGATAGTGGTGTTCTATGAATATCCTTTTCAAACACACATTTGATCAAATGAAGATTAATAAGAAGGATGTATTTACTTACCAAAAAAGATCCAAGGATTCACCGATAAACTTGAGGATCCAGTCAGAAGAATTGATTTACCTATAGAACACGAAGAAGGTGATCGAAGAGTTATTCTCATCCAAAACTTTATGATTGTAGATGAAATATACACCTACAATGCTTTCTTCAACTTGCTCGCTTGGGTAGATTTCAGGATTGCGTTAGCTCAGTGGTGTGTAACCATGAAATTTCCGACAGAAAAAAGATTTGGGATGATCAATGGAGACCAAAGTTCTGTCAGAGAATGCTACATTGTAGAACTATGCATGTCAATACGAAAGGGAAAGGGGAAGAATGTGTGGAGAACTATCTGCATTCGTGAACCTACTGAATAGCAACAACATAGCCACCCCTGGCTAGGGGTGCATAGTTGATTTAACAAGGCTTTAGACCCTCGAAAGAAGACTTTAGGGGAGGAACGGGCAGCGTCGGTAGAATTGATGGTGTTTGTCTCAATCGATATGGATGGCCCAATACGGGTCCTGAAAATTGGATCATATCTTGGAAACAAGATGTCACTAGTACTTATCAAATTTCTTCATGCCAACCTGGATGTAATCACTTGGATACATTATGATATGTGCATGGTTTCACCATATATTGCATGCCACACACTTAATATTAATCCTAAGTATACACTAGTGAAGAAGAAGAGATGCAACATAGGACCTAAATGGTCCAAAGCGCAGAGAGAAGAAGTGGATAAACTAATGGAAAATGGTTTTATCCACGTTGCAACCTACTCCGAAAGGGTATCCAACCCGGTCATAGTCAAGATGTCCAATAGAAAATGGGGAACTTGTGTCAACTACTCAAACCTAAACAAAACATGCCTAAAAGATAGCATTCCTCATCTAGAATTGACCAACTTGTAGAAGAGACAGCTGGACAAGAACTACTATCATCTATCGATGCTTACTCGGGGTATAACAAGATCATGATGCATAAATCTGACCAGGAAAATGCCAGTTTCTTTACCGACTTAGGATTATTCTGCCATAAAGTTTTGTCATTCGGCTTAAAGATTGCTGGGGAAACCTACCAACGACAGGTGAATACCTTATTCAAGCACTAGATCAGGAATCATGCATAGATGCAAATCGTTTAGACATCCTCGTTGAGGTGTTTTAAATAATTTGCAAACATGGAATGGTGATACTCAATCCACTTAAATGTCACTTTGGGGAAGCCTTCGAAAAATTCTTGGGATTCATTGTAAGCTCCAGAGCATCGAAGCAAATCCTGAAAAAATTACCGCTTCACTGGAGGTTGAGGCCCCAAGGAATAAGAAGGAGTTACGAAGCTTGATTGGAAAAGTTGCAGTGCTATGCCGATTCATATCAAAAGCAGCCGATAAATGTGTCCTCTTATTTGATGTGCTAAAGAAGGGAAAAAAGAACTTCGAATGGAATCAAGCTTGTCAAACTTCATTCGAAGAGCTCCCGCGACATACGAAAACCCCTCCAATCCTGTCAAAGCCTGTAGATGGAGAAGACTTGAACATCTACTTCGCAGTCTCGCCACATGAATTAAGTGTCCTGCTCGCACGAGAAGAGGCTAAGAACTAGCGACATGTATATCACATTAGCAACTGATTCACTAAAGCCGAGAAGAACTATTCGAAATTGGAAAACTAGCATAAATCCCTTTGATCACATCTAGAAAGTTACGATCATACTTCTAGGCATACCCAATTAAATTGCTAACAAGTCAACCCTTGAAGCAAGGGTTGTACCGCCCTGAGCCTTCTGGATTGCTTATCAAATGGAACGTTGAATTAAGTCAATATGAAATAAATTTCCAGCCTCGAAGGGAGATTAATTTGTAGGCGTTGGCAGACTTCATTACCGAGTTTACGATATGAGATAACAGATAAGAAGTTACTCTGGAATTGGAGATGTTGGAAGTTGTTCGTTTATAAAGCATGAAATTTTTTTTGCTCGAGGGTAGGAATAGTGCTCCAAACTCCCAAAGTGCGATCTATTTTTTGTGCCTTATTCTTGGAATTCCTTGTGACAAATAATGAAGTGGAATACGAAGCATTGATAGCCAAAAGTTGTGAAAGAACCCGGGATAACGTCTGTACATATCTATTGCGACTCTGAGCTAGTAGTCTGCCAGGTAAAAGGAGAATGCCAAGCACCGGGAGGGAACATCTCCCCGCATCTATCTAAAGTGCAGGAACTGCTGTTGAATGACGTTGAACATTACACCATAACTCGTATCTTGTAGGAACAATACACAAAGATGGACTACCTTGTCAAACAGGCCAGTTCCAAAGAGGCTCGGTTGTTGGGGCTAGTTCCAGCCGAAACTCTTATCGCTCCAAGCATAAGCGAGATGGAAATCGACTGGATTTTTGAAACAACCAAAGACCCTGAAATATGGATGACACCAATTAAGGACTACCTTCTCAGAGGAGCATTCCCTGAATAAAATAATCAATGGAAGAATCTCCTTCAAAAGGCACCACGGTTTGTTGATAAGATGGGATGCTCTTCCGAAGGGGATTCTCTTCCCCCTTGATCTGGTGTGTGACCAATGATGAAACCCAAAGAATCCTCAAGGAAGTTCATAAAGGCGACCGTGGAGATCAATTGGTGGGTAAACACTTGAATAGAAGGTTCTTCGATACGGGTATTTTTGGCCAACAGTAAAACATGATGCAGCAGATAATGCCAAATGGTGCGACCATTGCCAAAGATTCAGCAAGATCGAAAGAATTACTTCGACAAAGGTGACATAGATGGTCAACTATGGCCATTCGCGATCCGAGGAATTGATCTGATTGGTGTATTACCAATGGCTAAAGGAGGAGCTAAATACACTATAATTTTTGCTAACTACTTCACTAAATGCATCGATGTGGAACCGTAGGCTCCTATTACCACAAAGAAAGTAATTAAATTTTCCACTAAAATCATTATTTGTAGGTTTGGAGTGCCACAAAAAATCATCATGAATAACGGGATTCAATTCAAAAGCACTGAGTTTAAAGACTTTTCAAACGCTTCCAAATCGCGAAAAGCTTTTCCACTGTTGCACATCTATTGACAAATGGGAAAGTGGAAGTAAAGAATAAGAACATTAAGTCCACCATCAAAAAGCGGCAAACTAAAGCTAAAGGAAATTGGGTCGATGAACTTCCACTTGCGCTACGCACTTACAGGATAACTGTAACGACCCGTAATTTCACTACTTCGAAAATAAGAGATTTCGTTCGTTTTAAATTTAAAAAGGAGTTTAAATCTTAAAATAAATATGTTTTATATAATAAATAATTATCTATTCTCATAGTTAATAAATTAAAAAGTATAAATTTATATTTTAGAACAAATCGACAAAAGTTATGTTTTTTTAACAATAAATAAAGGCTTAAATAAATGAATTTAAATATTTATTTAAAACATCTAATAAAGATAATAAAAGTAAATTTATATATTTAAAAGTATGTTAATAACCGTTTTACAAAAATAACCAAAATTTGTCGCATTTTGTCAGTTTTACATACACTGTAAAAATAGAGATTTTGATATTAGTTAAATATGATTTTAAAATATAAAGATACATGTTTTTATTTATTTAAAGAAGTAAAAAGTACATTTTAAAGTTTGGTTTACTTCAATATATAGCTTAATAAAAACGTCAAATTTTGACTGTAAAATTTGTCGTCAAAAAACAACGTTTTTAACCAAAACAAGTTGTCGACAAGTTGTTGCAACTTGATACATTTTCTAACTTATAAATACAAGTTTACAAACTATTTAAACACTTTACATTTAGCACTAAAAGTCAAAAGGAGTTTACTTCTGAAAAGTTTAAATAATGTATAAAAAGTGAAAAGAATGATTTGACATATTTAAAAATAATTAAAGCTTTTATAAAACAACATCATTAGCTTACTTCTCATCTCGTTAATGAAATGTTATGCTTATGCATAGAAAAGGAGAAAATTAAAAAGTGAAAAGAAAGCTAACTTAAGAAATTAATGACACATACATCCATGCATTTAATGCAAATCAAATCAATGTAAAGTCTTCTCTTTAAAATGCAAAATTTAAGAAAGTAATCATTTCTATCTTTAACATCACTATTAATGTAACATCCTTGAAATTTTAGTTAAGATAATTTTATAATTAATTCAATTTTTGAAATTAAATTGTGAATTTAATTATGAATTAATAAAAAAAATTCTAGAATAAATAAAAATTTTGGATTTTAAATTGAAATTTTGATTTGGAATTTAAGTATAAGTATTTTATAATAATATTGGATTTGGAAGTAAATGTGTTTTATAAGTAGATTGAAAATAGATTTGAATTGGGAATTTAAGAATAAAATTTTAAAATTAAGAAATACATATATGTGGTTAATTATTAAAGTGTAATTTAGTTTCAAAACCTTTTTCTTTAAGGATGTATAAGTATTGATAGTCGAACAATGTATGTATAATGTATGAATGATGTGAAACAAGAATTAATAAAAGTTTTAAAGTTGAATACGAAAATGATAAAAGAATTAAAAACACCTTTTCTTTTAAATTGAATAAATATTGTTTTTGTGTTTTGAATTTAAAATGTGAAACATTTACACATGTAAATGTAAAGATTAAATAATTTATAAAAGTAAGGGTTTACACTATAAAATTTTAAATTAATTTGGAATAAAGGACTTAAACAAAAATTTATGGGTAATGGAAAAATGTTAAATAAGAAATAATATAGGTTAATAAGTGCAAAATAAATAAACATCAAAGAACAAGTGTTCATTCAATTTACAAGTAATTTGACAAGTGGCATTTTATTATAATTTGAATTTTAAAAAAAAAGAAAATAACCAAGTTTCAATATCCCTTCATCTTCATTTAATTCACAAACCTGAAAGAAAAGAAAAAAAATCAAAGAATTTTTTTTATCTCAATATCAAAGCAACACTAACAGCCTCTTTTTCAATCCACAAACCAGAAAAATTAAAACAGAAACTTGTTCTAAATCAAAAATCAGTTTAAGTTTTCAACCACCTCAAATTCTTCAACCTGAAATGATTCACTCAATTATTCAAGCAGTGATTAAAATCTGAAACAAAACCAGAAACTAGAAAATGAAAAAAACTCATCGAAGAGGAAAGTGAAAAGCAAGGTTTCAAAACAAAAACAGAATGCAGATCAAAGAATAGAAAAACTGCAAAATTTAAAACAAGATAAAACTTCAACCTGAAGCTCACCTAAAACAACTTAAAATTGGGAAAGGAAATCCTGAGATCAAAGCTTTCAACTTGGAAACAAAGCAAAATTCCCAAATTCCAGGCCTCTGTCTTCAGAAATGTGAGCAAACTTTCAACCTCTAATCTTTTGATGCATGTTATGTATCTGTGTGGTGATGTTGTGTATATATGTTTGTCTGGATATATTCACTTGAATGTAACTGAATCTGGATTTATATATTGAATGCATGACTGAGTGTATATATGTATATACCCTGTTGTGTTTTCCAGACCTAAGAAAAATCAAAGGAAATTCATATCTTTTTGTCTAAACTTTTTTAAGCTATGATTCCTAAAAGAAAATTGGTTGTATAGATGCTAGTTTATTTTTAAATTTGGTTTCATGTGTTTATATTAAGGAATTAACTCAAAATCAAGGAATTACAGCATAAGTAAAACAAGTTGGGAAATTTGATTATCAAATTCTTACAATTTGATTATGTAATTTGAATTGTACTCTGGAGTAACGAATTTTAAAAATAAAACCAGAATTTTTAATGTTGATTTTTGGTGGGATTTGGGTTTGAACGAAATCTCGGTTTTTCGTCAATTTCCAACGATTTACAAGAAGATGATCGTTGTGCTTGGGTCTGATTGTGGTTCAGTTGTGAGTGGTCAGAGGAAAAATGAGGGGTGAATTTATTAATCGTTGTGGCAATCCAAAAATGATAATCTTGGGTTTTAGGATAGCTTTGTTTCGTCTGAGTTTGTAAAGCAATTTCGTCGTGATGGATGAACTATCAGCGATCGGTTCGGTGGGGATAGCAACGTGTGGTCAAGACGAGGCTTCAATGAAGTTTCCATGGCCTCCGATGGCCAGAGGTGGGAGGACGATGTATTTATGGTGGTCTGGTTCTGTTACAATCTAGGTTAGGACGTTCGATCGCGATTTCGTCAACGATTGGGATACCTGAGTGCTCGTGGGGTTCAGGTGAGTTGCCAACGAGTTGATGGTCGTTGGAGCTTCGACAAACGGTAGCGATTCAGTTTGTGCATGTGCACAGTAAGTAATTGGTGTCGGTGTGGGGAAAGGTTGGGGAAGAAGTGTTCACCTCGAAGC
This sequence comes from Allium cepa, assembly GCA_030765085.1. Taxonomy (NCBI): domain Eukaryota; kingdom Viridiplantae; phylum Streptophyta; class Magnoliopsida; order Asparagales; family Amaryllidaceae; genus Allium; species Allium cepa. Next base: position 511,231,807 of record CM060945.1, read on the forward strand.
AAGTATCATGAAGGAGCCTGTGATAACTCGAGTCTGGTCTCAAGTAGAATTATTGATGCGCTGGGTTAGTACTTAAGGAAATTTTAAGTTTAAAGAAAAATTGGAGCACGGGTTGATTTTTGATATAACCCGAAGTAAACAAACAAAATGCCCGAGGGTGACTCGAAGAGGGTCTCGAGTTAATCTGTAAAACAGTTTGTACTTTAAAAAAAAAATTAAAACTTTTAAAATTTTTAAAACCCATGTTTTCAAAAGGATGTTTTGATTAAAGTTTGAATGAATCAAAGATTTAAGTAAAAAATATTTCAAAATAATTAAAATTTTAACTTATTTAAATTGGATACATTAGTTTATAAAGTTATTTATATTTAATAAATAATGTAATTAAAAAGGGTAAATAAGATAAAATGTTGTTTGAACTAAATCTCAACCTTTTAAAATAAGTAATGTGATAAAGTTGATTTATTTAATAAGGTTTAAAAGAAAAATCGAAGTAATTAAATCATCTCTCGGTTTATTAAAACAATTAATGATTTGTTAATATAATTATTTGAAAAAGGAATTACTAAATTTATTATTAAATATTAAAGATTAATTTAATAAATAATTAAAGTTAATTAATTATTAACTAATTAAGGAATAATTAATTAATAAAAGTAATTAACATTTAATTAATTACAATTAAGGGTTAATTAATTTAGATAATTAATTAAGAAATGATTTAATTAATGAAGGTAATTAAGACTTAATCAATTGCAATTAATGATAATTAACCATTGATTGAAGATTACTAATGAAAGTAATTATGTGGTTGATAAATTTAAAAATCACCCAAATTATCCATCTTAATTATTAATATTTGATTGCTATTGGATGCTATGTGATGGATTGTATATTTGATATGTGATGTGATGCTATGTGATGCTCCGTGCTGAGCTATTATATTTGTAATAAATATACTGTTGTATGAAAATGCAAAACCCCTTGACCCATAAAACGACATTTGGAATTTGATGCGACAAGGAGTCGGATTCCAGTTGGTTATCCGAAACCCACATCAAATCGTAATAGTGAATCTTTGTGATTGATAAATTTACTTTATCCGTGAATCTATGAATAAGGATAAGCGTTATAGATTTTATCGCTTATCGAGATTGATATGATTGAATCTATGAAAATTGATGTTGTTGCACTATTGTGTAAACACCCTGGACTACACCTTACACACACAAATATGGATTGCACGAGGAAATTGGTTAAGTCACAGATTTTGAAATGGTTTTAAAATTGAATTTCAAATCCAAAATAGTTTTGGAAATGGAATTGGATTTAATATGAAAAGTTTTTGAAAAGGGATTTTAAGGATAAAAGTTATTTTGAATAACTTAATAAAGATTTGAAATTTGAATAATTTGATTTAAATTGAATTCAATATATGAAATTGAATTCTATATTTGGTATTTATAACGTAAAAAGGTTATACAAGCTATAAATGTGTTTATATGGGTTTTTAAAACCGTTTTTAAAGGAATGGTTTTGAGAATTTGAATTTAACCCAAGTTTATATTTGAAAGGCCTTAACTCGTGCAATTATAATCGGGTTTTTCGAAACAGAAACAAGTGATTTCAAATAATAATAGCTTTTATATGAGGAAAGAATTTCAAAAATTATGATGAAAAGATTTCCAATTTGAAATGGAGTTGTTTTGAAAGTTATGAATGAATCTTTGTCAAAGATTGGTAAACCTTGTTTTAAATTGAAAGGGGTCTTTAAAGTGAATCTTTTGTTTAAAAGATTTAAATGTGGGAATTGTTTAAACCATTAAAGGTTTTTGAAATGAATCCTTTTGTTTAAAAGATTAGTAAATGGTAATTTGTTTAACCATTTGAAAGAAAAGTTTTGGGTAATAAGTTGTGACTTAACTGAGATTCTATATCCATATGTTTTTAAATATTGCGCTCACTATTCGGTTTAGCCGAGGGAGGACCTTTGTGTCATATAAACCATTCTGAATAGTGATACGACGTTATGGATAGCAATTGAAGACCGGTGGTGAAGACCGGATATTATTGAAAATGAAAGGGTTTCTTGTCGAATGTCTCTGCATCGGCTGATCCTCGATATAGAGATTTGAGCACCCATTGTGACGAGAAGTCCGGACATGATTGGGAATTGTCCGGATTTGCAAGGGCTTCTTTGGAAGTGCTTTCGGTTCTGTTCGAACCCGGAACAGACTTGTATGGATGCGTGTCTGACGTTACACTTTGAGATGTAAAAATAGAATCTATCAAATACATTTCTGTTTGGTGGTGGAGATTTATTCTCTTAGCTTAACACCCTTCTCTGAGACGTTCGAGCTCAGAGGCTATGTAGTTGATGGTTACTAGTGATACATTCCCAATTTGGTAACGTGGCATACGAAGTGCTACTGATCATTTGTTGACTAAAGCATGGCTTTGTGAAAAGCGTACCTTTGTGGATGAGACTTCGTCGAACTTCACAACCTGGAATGGTCGAAACAGGAAGAATGCGGCAAGGTTATTTAGGGGTAGCGCCCCCTGAGGGTATGTTCATTTCCTTCTGGATAGAGTTGGTATCATGGTATGGAGCCCAGATACTTAACCTATATGCTTGCTTCAAATTTATTACTTTTTGGTTGATGGTGAATCCCGGGATAAAGGTTGGTTACGACCGGGAAATGGCAAACTAGTGTCGGTAGTTAATTAGTTACAGAGGTAAACCAGCCTTGTGTTGGCAGAGATGCGGTTAGGTTCTCGAGGCGTCCCTCTAGAGGCGTACCCATATGGAAATGGGAAGTTCCTTGGCCTGATCATTTGTTGGAAATCCAATTACCAATACGCGCCTTGTACGGTTTTATTTGTAGAACCTGCCATCTAACATGGTAGCTATAGTTGGCATACTATAATGGTACGTATGCTGGCTAAGATTAATATTATACTTCCGAAATGTTTTCCACTATGCACTAATAATAATATCAAAATAATTTTTGCGTATTAAGCATGTTTGACTATCATAAGGAGAAATCTCCCCCATGTGTGCGATTGCATTGTGTGTATGCCGGGAGGCCTTATGGTAGTTTCATTTTCCAAAAAAGCATTGCGGATTTCAACTTAAAATTTCTTTTGCTTGTTTTTAAAGATAAATTTTTTTTGGTTGCTCATACCAGTCCCATGACTGACCTAGAGTTTATTGTTCCCTTCCTAAACTCTGGGTGCCCACTATTTTCCACACGGGCAGTCTAGAGTTGGGTTTTTCAGATAGTAGATATCAATTCAGTAGCTTTCAACTTTCTCTTCGTAATTCTTTGGAGATCTTGGATGTTGGAGTTTTTGAATTCAGACCAGTCTTGCTTATCTTGGGGAAACATAATGGTGGTTCGAGCTAGTGGTTTGGAGTTTGGCTTTGGAGCATTGGATCGGAGTTTGCAGTTTGATACTGGAGTTATCTCTTTTTCTATTCGTTTTCTGCTGTTTTTTATTGTCTCTGAAATTCTTGTATCATATATATATATATATATATCATTGTTGTATCATTCTGGATATTGTATCATTGGTTGTATATGATATTCATTTTTTTTCTTCCGCTGTGTTGTTTTATTTGATGTGTTATAAGCTCCGGTGAACCAGGTTTTACGTTTGGATGTACGGCATTCGAGTATGAGTGAAGTACGGGTGCCGATTTTCGAAGGTCGAGTCAGGGTTGCTACATTTGGTATCAGAGCTGAAGGTTGAACTTTAGCTCAGGAGTACAACACATTAAGTAACTCATTAGAGATTGGGTGAAGTATACCCAAGAATGAGTATATCCTTAAGATATACATTCGTATGCCTCAGTAAATTCTCTTACTATCCACTAATAGTGAGTATGAGTGCGAGAAGAGGACGAGATAGGGGACAGGGGCGTACCACTACAAATGGTCAGTACCCTGCAATAGCGGAAACAACTTTCTCTATCAATCTCCTTTGATTCGTTTTTTCTAATTCTTTGATGATTCCTTGCAGCTCCAGGAAGAAGCTTTGATATATTTGCATGGGACATAAACTCCAGATGGGTCAGAATTATTTGTTTGGATGAATTGTTTGCTTTGGTTGCTCTGGTTGATAGGTATATTTTGGATGTTTAAACTAAAAGTTTTGGGATTGTACCCATATATCTGTCTATCCTTTTGGGATCCAGATATATTCTACGAGTGGTTAGTTATCTTTCGAATTAACCAATGCCCATTCATATTTCGTAGATCTGGTGACTCGAGTGTCTTGTACTGAATGAGTTCGTTCTCATAATTATTAGTGATATTCTGATTAGGTGAGCCAAATGCAGAATAGATACCCAGTTTGATTTGGAAACAGTCTCTCTATCTTTGTGTATCAATTTTTTTATTATCTCCCTGCTTTCAAATTTCGAGGGCGAAATTTTCTAAGGGGGGAATCTGTAACATCCCTGAAATTTTTGTTAAGATAATTTGATAATTAATTTAATTTTTGAAATTAAACTATGAAATTAATTATGAATTAATAAAACAATTTCTAGAACAGATAAATTTGTTGGATTTTAAATATAAATTTTGATTTGAAATTTAAGTATAAGTATTTTATAATAATATTGGATTTGGAAGTAAATGTGTTTTATAAGTAGATTGAAAATAGATTTGAATTGGGAATTTAAGAATAAAATTTTAAAATTAAGAAATACATATATGTGGTTAATTATTAAAGTGTAATTTAGTTTCAAAACCTTTTTCTTTAAGGATGTATAAGTATTGATAGTTGAACAATGTATGTATATTGTATGAATGATGTGAAACAGGAATTAATAAAAGTTTTAAAGTTGAATATAAAATTGGTAAAAGAATTTAAAACACCTTTTCTTTTAAAATGAACAAATATAGTTTTTGTGTTTTTGAATTTAAAATGCGAAACATTTACATATGTAAATATAAAGATTAAATTATTTACAAAAGTAAGAGTTTACACTATAAAATTTTAAATTAATTTGGAATACTGGACTTAAACAAAAATTTATGGGTATTGGACAAATGTTTAATCAGAAATAATATAGGTTAACAAGTGTAAAATAAATAAACATCAAAGAACAAGTGTTTATTTAATTTACAAGTAATTTGACAAGTGGCATTTTATTTTAATTTGAATTTAAAAAATAACAACCAAGTTTTAATATCCCTTCATCTTCATTTAATTCACTAACCTGAAAGAAAAGAAAAAAAAATCAAAGAAATTTTTTATCTCAATATCAAAGCAAAACTAACAGCCTCTTTTTCAATCCACAAACCAGAAAATTTAAAACAGAAACTTGTTCTAATTCAAAAACTAGTTCAAGTTTTTAACCACCTCAAATTCTTCAACTTGAAATGATTCACTCAAGTATTCAACCAGGGATTAAAATCTGAAACAAAACCGGAAACTAGAAAATGAATAAAAACTGATCAAAGAGGAAAGTGAAAAGCAAGGTTTCAAAACAAAAACAGAATGAAGATCAAAGAAAAGAAAAACTGCAGAATTTAAAACAAGATAAAACTTCAACCTGAAGCTCATCTAAAACAACTTAAAACTGGGAAAGGAAATCCTGAGATCAAAGCTTTCAACCTAGAAACAAAGCAAAATTCCCAAATTCCAGTCCTTTGTCTTCAGAAATGTGAGCAAACTTTCAAACTCTAATCTTTTGATGCATGTTATGTATCTGTGTGGTGATGTTGTGTATATATGTTTGTCTGGATGTATTCACTTGAATGTTACTGAATCAGGATTTATATATTGAATGCATGACTGGGTGTATATGTGTATATATCCTGTTGTGTTTTCCAGACCCAAGAAAAATCAAAGAAAATTCATATCTTTTTGTCTAAACTTTTTTAAGCTATGATTCCTAAAAGAAAATTGGTTGTATAGATGCTTGTTCATTTTTAAATTTGGTTTCATGTGTTTATATTATGGAATTAACTCAAAATCAAGGAATTACAGCAAAAGTAAAACAAGTTGGGAAATTTGATTATCAAATTCTTACAATTTGATTATGTAATTTGAATTGTACTCTGGAGTAACGAATTTTAAAAATAAAACAAGAATTTTTAGTGTTGATTTTTGGTGGGATTTGGGTTTGAACGAAATCTCGGTTTTTGGCCAATTTCCAACGATTTACAAGAAAATGATCGTTGTGCTTGGGTCTGATGGTGGTTCAGGTGTGAGTGGTCGGATGAAAAATGAGGGGTGAATTTATTAATCGTTGTGGCGATCGAAAAATGATAATCTAGGGTTTTAGGATAGCTTTGTTTTGTCTGAGTTCGTAAAGTAATTTCGTCATGATGGATGAACTATCGGCGATCGGTATGGTGGGGATAGCAACGTGTGGTCAAGACGAGGCTTCAGTGAAGTTTGCATGGCCTCCAATGGCCAAAGGTGGGAGGACGATGTATTTATGGTGGTCTGGTTCTGTTACAATCTGGGTTGGGACGTTCGATCGCGAGTTAGTCAATGATTGGCTGAGTGCTCGTGGGGTTCAGGTGAGTTGCCGACGACTTGACGGTGGTTGGAGCTTCGACAAACGGCAACGATTCTGTTTTTGCATGTACACAGTAAGTAATTGGTGTTAGTGGGGGAAAGGTTGGGGAAGAAGAGTTCACCTCAAAGCAAGTATCGTGAAGGAGCCTGTGATAACTCGAGTTTGGTCTCGAGTAGAATTGTTGATGCGCTGGGTTAGTACTTAAGGAAATTTTAAGTTTGAAGAAAAATTGGAGCACGGGTTGACTTTTGATATAACCCGAAATAAACAAACAAAATGGCCGGGGGTGACTCGAAGAGGGTCTCAAGTTAATCTGTAAAACAGTTTGTACTTTTAAAAAAAATTAACTTTTAAACTTTTTAAAACCCATGTTTTCAAAAGGACGTTTTGATTAAAGTTTGAATGAATCAAAGATTTAAGTAAAAAATATTTCAAAATAATTAAATTTTTAATTTATTAAAATTGGATACATTGTTTTATAAAGTTATTTATATTTAATAAATAATGTAATTAAAAAGGGGTAAATAAGATAAAATGTTGTTTAGACTAAATCTCAACCTTTTAAAATAAGTAATGTGATAAAGTTGATTTATTTAATAAGGTTTAAAAGAAAAATCAAAGTAATTAAATCATCCTCGGTTTATAAAAACAATTAATTATTTCTTAATATAATTATTTTAAAAAGGAATTACTAAATTGATCATTAAATATTAAAGATTAATTTAATAAATAATTAAAGTCAATTAATTATTAACTAATTAAGGAATAATTAATTAATAAAAGTAATTAAGATTTAATTAATTACAATTAAGGGTTAATTAATTTAGATAATTAATTAAGAAATGATTTAATTAATGAAGGCAGACTTAATCAATTGCAATTAATGATAATTAATCATTGATTGAAGATTACTAATGAAAGTAATTATGTGGTTGATAAATTTAAAAATCACCCAAATTATCCATCTTAATTATAAATGTTTGATTGCTATTGGATGCTGTTAACGCTAAAAATGTATGCTAACACCCGGTGTAAGTTGTAGTATAGTGAAAGCACCACCCGTTGGTACGGGAACTGAAAATAAGCAGAAAATAGCAGAGATATAGTAAAGACACAACAGTTTTTATTGTGGTTCGGCTTAAAGTCAAGCCTACGTCCACTTAATCTCTTTTATTGCCGATTTGATTACAACTTTTTCAATGATACTTCAATTACAACACGATTAAGAAAAGTAGCTAGAACTTCGATGTAGAAAATCTCCTTGAATTCACGTTGAATTAGTTAGATCTTTCCCAAAGTTCGTTGAAGCGTCTTCGGTGTTTGAAGTATTGAAGGAGTCGAGAAAACAACAAAGTATTGGCCCTCCAGAAATGATCCAAAAGTCCTTTTCATGGTGGAGTAGGCAGGGTATTTATAGTGAAAATCTTGAAGTAGGTCGTAGGTCGTGGGCGACCTAAGGCTAGGTCGTAGGTCGTGAGCGACCTAAGGGACATGATATGGCTTAAAATGGTTGTGCTTGATCAACTGCTTCCGCTGGTAGGTCGTCGCCACCTATGAGAGTGGAAGGCGACTTATATGGAGCGACTTATAAGAGGTAGCGACTTAAGGTTGGGAGCGACCTATATGCAAGCGGCTTTACTCTATTTTAACTCAGTAGGTCGTTGGACCTTTAGGGCGTTAGGTCGCAGGACCTTTTAGGTCGATAGGTCGCTGAGTCTTCTATCTCGTTAGGTCGCTGGACCTTTTAACTCGCTAGGTCGCTTGCTTCTTATGTTGTTAACTCGTTAGGTCGCTGGATCATCTAATCCATTAGGTCGCTGGACCATCTAACCCGTTAGGTCGCCGGCCTTCTAGGTCGTTAGGTCGCCTGGCCTTCTAGGTCGTTAGGTCGCCGGGCCTTCTAGGTCGTTAGGTCGTCGGGCCTTCTAGGTCGTTAGGTCGCCGGGCCTTCTAGTTCGTTAGGTCGCCGAGTCTTCTAGGCCGTTAGGTCGTGAAAAATATGAGTTAACACTTGCCCCTCGAAGTATACGCCTAGGGACTAGGTCGTGTGCTTCGATCTAACTCTGTTAGGTCGTGAGCGACTCAAGTAGCTTGTTAACTCGTGCGCCTATTCGTCTTCTCCTCTTTCCCCTATGTAAGTTGTTAAACCGCTTCGTCCTCTTTACTTTATTGCTTATACTTTGCCACAATTGTTGCATTTGAGCTCAGAAGTTAACACGAAATCCTCTCCTTTTGCATCTCCAATCGTTGATTTCAAGAGCAAATTTTGGTAATTCCGATCATCTATCCTTCATATTTACCATCGATTCCTCCATAATCAGCTCCATACAATTTTCGTTATCATGTTATAAGACTATATTCTGATTCGCCCCCCGATTTTCGTCGAATCGTTGGCAATCGCTTTAAAAATGAATCGGCTTAGGGTTTCACAGAGTCATTTGGTGAGTGTTCGAATTTATGGAGTTAACGATGATTCATGGAATTTTGAAGGAGATGATGAGGCTTTAGGTGCTTGGAGGAGACGAAGGGATGTTTGGTTAATGGGTTAGAGGATTTTAGGTTAAGCCGTGGTGCTACTGGTGATGCAAGGGCGGTGGACGCGTGGCAACGTGTGAGTGGAGAGCAGGCCTTAGGGTTTTTTGATGGGCGAAAGTTTGGTATTTCCAAGCTATTTCAAAAACAACCTGATGAATCGAACGACCTAAAATCCTTGCGACTTAAAGGAAGCTGAACGACCTTAGAGCCTTGCAACTTAAAGGAAGCTGAACGACCTTCGAACTTGCGACATAAGGGAAGCTAAACGATCTTCGAACTTGCGACTTAACTTGCATAGCATACTTCTTTGGACGGGATAACCCTCTTAACGACCTATTATGGGGTCGCACTGCGATCTGGGCGACTTAACTTCTTGCGTCATAACCTTTAAGTCGTTGGTGTATTCAAACGAGCTAACACTTAAACAAATATGCTTTGTCTTGACTTAAAGTCTTGTTCCATAGCCCGTAGCATAACTTTAACTCGCAGGAGCATGAATAATGAACTCCATAACTTGCACTGAGCGACTTAAGGAAGCTTGACCTATGCCAAGCCGTTTGGACTTGATCACTTGTAAAATTTGAAAGCACTTAATTGAATTTTCAACTTGAACTGCCAGGATAAACTGCTTGAACATGTTGCATTCTTCCACAGATTGAATTAACTTTTAAGCTAACAACCTGTCAAACACAACATTTGCACAAAGAATAGGAGGGATATACTCATCATCGACTGCCCACATCGAGTGATGGATTAGAACAAAGAGACAACATTTTACTTAAGTAAAATAATATGAACTTGATTAAAGATGAAGTGCTGTGAATCAACTGTTTTAAATGAAGTATCAACACAAAAATTCACACAGTTATAACTGCTTATTGCTAAATATTATCTGCATTGATACTACACTTAGTTTTAACTCAATAACAAGCCTCGAATCTTCCTGAATTGACATGTGCCAACCAGTATTATTTCAAGTTTTACTTTACTTACTTGATATTTCAGTAGCTTTGCACAACACTTCACACGCTTTTAGGAAACGTGCACCTTCATATTTGAATATCCAGTTCCTTGTGTAGAATGACTTCTCAACAAGCATAAGAAGAGATGGTAGGGCGAGACGAAGGGGTTTTCCCAATAGCCAACCCCTTGGAGAGTCCCTTGGAAAGAGCTTCAACCACTCTGAATCTACGGGTTTTCAGTCAGTTATGCATTCAGTTCGGCATTGCTGAAGCGGACGCCCCGCTCCCTAGGGTAAATGACACTGCTGACAGGCCACCTCTTGGTTTTATTGCAGTTAATCGTCAAATGTGCCTGAGCGGAGCTACTCCCCCTTTCAATGATTTTCTTCAAATGCTCCTTCTTCGATTAACTATCTTTCCTTTCAAGTTACACCCTAATGGCTACGCCATTTTGATGGGATTGTGCATACTGTTCAAGAGGACGCTCGACCGTCTTCCGAGCTTTGAAGAGATTTTCTATTTGTGAACATTTGAGAAGAACAAAGAGCATCCTTCTATTATACTTGTGAGGGGCGCAAGAAACCGTAAACTGATTACCGATCTTCCTGACAGTGCCCATGGGTTTTTGAATCAGTTCTTCTTTGTTCGCTACCCCCTGGGATTCTACGGCATCTGGAGAGTAGGAAGTAAGACTACTTATCTCTGTTTACTTGATTTCTAGGCTTTTCAAAACTCGAGTCACCAAGTGTTAACTTCATTCTTTACTTTTGCAGCAATTCCTCCTCCATCAGGAGATTCTAGCCATAAACCGTCTTCTGATAGATTGAGTGATGTAGCTGCTGAGGAGAGAAGTATTAAATTCCTACCGAGGGATGAGTTTTTGCACCAATTCGTACTTTTGCACCCTTCTCGATCTATTCAGCCCCGTGATGACCCTAGTTCTCAGGCAGAAGTGTCACATGCCCCAGCCTCCGTGAAGGAATCCGCATCGAAGGAATCTATTGTTGAGGCTTCATTAGTGAAATGCTCAAGTTCCGTTGATGATGCGGGATTATCTAGTAAATCTAAACTTCTTCCAGTCATTGAAGAGGATGAACTTCCTCAACGTTCTGTGAAGGCCACTGGAGAGATCGACGAGGGAGTTGGGAAAGAGAGTTCTGTTGGGCATAATGGTGATGATGTCTTCGGGGGATTGAGTGACCTTATGGTGACTTCCCAGGAGCTTTTTAAAGATGACAAGCTAACTTCTCCATCAATCGAAGCGATGTCTGTTTTGTGGTCAACTGTATCAATCCAAGAATTATCTCCTAAGCCGAAGAGTGGTTTGTAGCTTGATGCGCGTAGTTCACACGTCACACACACTTAGGATTTTGGCAATTATGTGCACTTAACTTCTTTACTTCGAAGATTTCTAAACTTGTCTCTTCTTCACTTTCAGGTTCTCCAATGGGACGCATTGGTTCGTACCACGACGACATTAAATGCTATGGGAGGCGCGATTCTTACGACCCCAAGCGTTATTTTCCTGCCTCCAGGGAAACCGATGAGGAAAGAGCTGCCAGAAAAGCTCGCGAGAGGCAGGCTTATGAGGAGCGGTATGGTAGAAGAGATGACCGCCATGACTCTCACCAAAGGGATGATGACTCTCATAAAAGAAAGTCTCACGACGACAAAGGGAAGAGTTATGAGACTGGAGAGTCCAGCAAGCGGGCCAAGCCCAGCGAAAGAACTTCAGCTGAAATCTCTAAAGTGCCCGCTACTTCTATTTCTTTGGACATCTCTTCTAGCTCCCCTGCCCTCAAAAGAGCTGAGATTCAAACAATCATCAATAGGCCTACGTAACAAGTTGAGAATGCTCCCCATGCACTCCAAAGCCGGTTTCCAAACTGGTGTTTAAAAGGAGTACGCTTTGATTTGGACCTGGTCCCCATTGACAAACAGGCTATGTTAAGAAATCTTGATGCTGTTAGACTTGACATTGAAAGAATGTCCGGGTGGCAAAAGCTAGTTGATGAGCTTCAACGAGTAAACCGTCTAAATCTCGAAGCTATGCTAACCATGGAGAGTGACAAATCTGAATGGCAAAAAGTTCTTCATCAGCACGACACGGAGATAAAGAACATCACCGCATATAATGAGAAACTCGAGGCTGAAGTCAAGCAACTTAAAGATGACGTTGCTACCTCTTCCACTTCTTATACTCAAAAGGAAGAGGTGCTTCAGAAGCAAGTAAGAGATGCCCATGCTAGTCAACGAGATACCGAGGCTAGACTTGAAGCACAACAGAGAATTATGGAAAGCTACCGCACTGATGTTGCTCAGTTGCGGAAAAGACTAGCTCCTAGGACATGGAGATTGAAATGTTAAGAGCTCAGCTTTCTAAAGTTGAAAAAGAGCGCGACGTGGCCATTGCTGGAAAATCAGCAGGTGAGCAGTCTCATGAGGAGACGAAGGCCAACGTCAGTTCTACTCTGTTTGAGTTTTACATTCACAGCGTCTTAGGGCATGGCAGTCTCTCATTTTTGGGGCCAAAGTATGAAATTACCATGGCAGAAGTGTAAGAGGCAGCGGTTGAAATGCTTAAAGGTGCCGGCTACGCTGAGGAGGGTCTTGAGGCTCATTTTTTGGACGATGAAGGTCAAGCCGCCCTTGCCAGAGGGAAGGAACAACTTGCCAAAGAACGAGCTGAAGAGGCGGAAGGGGAGCGTTTAGGGAAGGCAACTTTGACCAACCCGACTCATCCTTTGGCTTCGGTTGACGTCGACATTATTGGCTCTAGTTCTCATTCTCCACCTCCTGCCAAAGCCAAGACCGGAATTACAACTGCCCACACCGAGTCCTAGGAAGACATCGAAGCCTACGATTTTGAAATCGATGCGGTAAAGCCAACTTCTCTAAGTAACTTCAACACTGATCTCGCTCAAGTGGACTACTCGTTTGCTTCACATGAGTTGAATGAACTTCTTGCTTATTACTTAAATCTCGATGTGCCACTATCTCCTCTCTTTGTGAGAAACGCTGATGTTTAACTTTTCTTCTTCTATAGTGAAAACAACAAGTACTGCACAAGCTTCGCCTCCTCCATCTGTTGCTCCTCCATCTCTTCAAGTTACTGCTTCTCTTGCTTCTCAACCGGGGTCACAAGAGGAACAGATAGAAGCTCTTCAAGGCTTGGACGGCCCGGCCGCTTCACAAGAGCAGAAAACTGAAGAGCTTGAGGAAGGTGAGAGTGCTCCGGAGGAATTCACTGCCGATGATACAAAGTTGATTGATCTTATTGCTTTGGGCAGCGAATCTTCTTCAAAGAAGAGGGGCATGCGCCGAGTTTCGAAGAAAAGGAAGGAGACTTTTGCTGGTGATGAGAAAGTAGAAGAGGACCCAATTGTGCCTCTTTCTCCTCTTTCCCCGACCCGTTCAAGCCGACTTAAGAAGTTAATCATTAGGCCGGGCAAAGGGTCCAATGGCGGAGGGAAGAAGAAGTGATAGGTCCGGCTTTATCCTTCTTGTTTTGCTTTTTGCTTGTATTGACCGAAGATTGTGCAGGTACCGGCCCCCGCTTTTTGAAACCTGCACATGTAAACATATTTTTTATAGTATGGAATAAAATGATTCTTTTTACTTGTACAATCTTTTGACTATATTTGTGAGTGCATTTATTCCTTATTTTCACACAAGTTTCTTTATTTTCTTTGTGTGATATTGCAGTGAGCTCGTGGTGGGTTGCTTGAGCATTGCTTTTACTAATGCAGCTATATTATATTGCCCCCATACCACAGCTTATTGCAATCTTCTCCATTTTGAGAAAACCTGTACTCTTACTTCGGAGAATAATTCTTCCACTTTAAGAAGACTAGTACTCCTACTTTGGAAAATACTTCTCCCATTTTGTGGAAATATTATTCTACTCTAGTAGAGTGTGCTTTGAATTGGAGGAGTTTTCTTTCTCTTTTGTTTGAAAAAGTTTTTACACTTCATTTTCGAATATGGTCACTTTTATTTTTGACAAGTGGATTCTCCTACTCGGTGAAGTGGGCTTCCAAAGAAGGTTTTGATTTTTTTGTGCCTCTGGCGAGGGCTTTTTTGTTTGTGCCTCTAGAGAGGGCTTTTTGTTTGTGTTTGTGCCTCTGGCGAAGGCTTTTTGTTTGTGTTTGTGCTTCTGGCGAGGGCTTTTTGTTTGTGCCTCCGGAGAGAGGGATTTTTTGTTTGTGCCCCAGAAAAGAGTGCTTTCTTGTTTGTGCCTCTAGAGAGAGTGATTTTTTGTTTGTTCCCTACACGTGGGGAAGCGTGCCTCCGAAGAGGGCTTTTTGTTTTTTCCCTGTACGCAAGGAGGCGTGCCTCCGAAGAGGGCTTTTGCACTCCAGCTTGGTGAAGTGTGCCTCCGAAGAGGGCTTTTGCCTCCGAAGAGGGATTAGGCACTCCAGCTTGGTGAAGTGTGCCTCCGGAGAGGGCTTTTGCCTCCGAGGAGGGATTTTGGCACTCCTCCCTTGTGAGGAGAAGAGGGCCTTCGAAGAGGGTTTTTGGCTCTTCCCCCTTGTGAGGAGAAGAGGGCGTCCGAAGAGGGCTTTTGGCTCTTCCCCCTTGTGAGGGGAAGAGGGCCTCCGAAGAGGCCTTTTGGCTCTTCCCTCTTGTGAGGAGAAGAGGGCCTCCGAAGAGGGCTTTTGGTATGTGCCTTTGGAGAGGGCTTTTTTGTTTGTTCCTCTGGGAAGAGGGCTTTTTTGTTCTCCTGGAAGGTTGCATCTCACGGTTGAGTGGATCCACGGGGCAGACGCAAGCTACCTAACTGGATGTTTGTTTGCATAAATGATCGCAATTAACTAGCAAGGGCCTGGAATCTTCATTTTGGGAAGGTGCCCCTCCGGTGGTTCCACCAACTTGGTTGAGAGAGAAGATTTCATTTTGAATGCTCTTTGTCTGCTTGCCCATGTCTTTCCACCATCTACCTCTCAGCGATTCCTTGTTATCGTATCCAAGCACATGTTTCCTTCGTTTGCAAGTTGTTTGCTTTTTTCCAGAGAAGTGCATTTCATTGATAAGTGAATCCACGGGGCAGACGCAAGCTACTTGATCGGATGTCTGTTTGCACAAACGATCGCAATCAGTTAGCAAGGGCCTGGAACCTTCACGTTGGGAAGGTGCCCATCCGGTGGAATCACCAACTATTTGTGAGAAGCATTTTGATGTAGGAATTGAATGTGGAATTTTTGTGGCTTGACATTTGCTTGTTGAGTAATTTGTAGGAATCGCTTGGCCTTATGATGTATTGAATAGGTAAGCTTCGCTTTGATAGCCTTCATTATTAAATCGACATTTTAGCAATATATTTTAGATACATGCACATCGAAATGAGACAGGCGTTTCATAGTAGTAGAGAACACAAGATTTATAGTAAAATCAGTGTGAATCAATACAAGAATGATACATCCATAATCATTTTACAAATTTAAGCAATGCTTCTAAGTAAAATATGGGCAAGTGATTGCTGTTCCAGGCTTTCAGAACTGAATCTCATCAGTACTTGGAACTGAAAAGACTTTCACAGGGACCAATCCAATAATTGAGCTTTTCCAGAGCTTGGATACTTTGCGAGAGAATCTCCCTTCATGTTTTCTTCCCGGGGTATATGGATTATTGTATAATGATCACAATCATCAAGAAGCTCCCAGGCCTTTGACAAGTAAGCAGGAAGATTTCCTCCTTTAGTCTGAAACTCTTTCTTGACTTGGCATAGAACAAGCCGGGGCATATCTCAAAGCGTGAGCATATCTTTCCATCTCATCCCAACTTCTACCCGCTGGGTGAGGACCTCTTGCGATAACATTAATGATAGGCCTCTCAAACTCCTGCGTTGCAGCCCTCTCATCTGAGCAGGATTGATAAGCAGGAACTTGATGCCCCTGAGTAGATAAGGTTGGGACGTTTCTGTTTCTCTTCACATATTGTTGAATTTATTCTGTCTCAACAACTCCTCAATCAAACTCTTTAAATGGCGACATTCATTAGTGTCATGGCCGGGTTTATTGTGGAATCGACAAAATCGTCCATTGTGCGCAACATTTTTCCCAAGCCTCAACTTAGGTAGTTTAGGGTATTCAACAACATCTTTGGTTGCGAAAAAGATATTCTCTAGAGTATCAATTGAGGGAGTAAAATATGAAGGTCTAAAGCAGTGAGTTTTCTTCGCATCTTTTTGCTTTTTTGCACTGTCACTTTCCCTCTTCTGACCACTAGATTCCTTTTTGTTAGAAGCAACGTTGTTATTCTCGACTTCGTTCATGGCTACTTTTACCGGCACAGGAAGGCTCTCTAAGTGCATAAATTCATCGGCCTTCTTATAGAATTTCTCAAGTGAATTTAGCTCTTTCATCTTTACCCATTTCTCGAATTCACTAGATTTGTCGATAGCTCGCATCAAGTAAGTGAGAATCATCCTACGCTCTGCATTATCCACTTCAGCCAAGGCTATATTGAAGCGATTTAAGAAAGACTTGAGAGGCTCTCCGGGGTTTTATTCGAGACTGGATAGTGACATTATGTCTTTGGCCTACGAAGCATATAACCTGAACTAATATTTGAATTTCCAAGTTAGGTCGGAAAACTGATTCACAGAACGAACTGGCAGCTTCGTGAACCAAAGCAGGGCCACTCCTTCCTAATACACCGGAAAGTATCTGCACTTGATTTCATCCGATGCACTGGCACCAGTCATATGCCAGTCATACTTGTACAAGAACTGGTTAGGGTCACTTGCTCCCCGATAAGCTGGAATAGTAGGAGGAACAAACTTCTTTGGAAATTTAGCTTTCAAGATTCTATCAGTAAAAGGAGTCTTGCTTGGAGCAAACCCACAGTCGTTTTCATCTTCTTTCCTTTGCATGCTTTCTTTCATAATTTGTCGAATCATTCCCGAGAGTTATTCCTTATCGTTTAGAGGCCCCACGGGACAAACATCAACTACTATTTCGGAAGTTTGCTTGGACAAACATTCGCGAAGGGTTAGCTGCGACCTTGAACCTCCGGCTTGGGGAGGTGCCCCTTCGGCGGTGCCAGCTGCCCTTTGAGGAATATCGTTTCCTTGAGAATCATGAACATCTTCGGCAAAGGTTTGTTCATTGTTTTCTGGTTGACGGTTAACTCCAAGCGAAGTATTCATTCTATCCAACATCAAAGTGTTCTAGGCTTCCATTTGTTGATACAAGCCAGACACTACCGCATCCAACTCCGCCCTTGTGACTCCAACACTAGGAGCCGCTTGATTCGATGCGGGAGAAGTAGCGGTATTATAATAAGCACTTCCAGATCTAGCAGATCTACCTTTTCTTCCTGGAGCCATAATCTCGGATAGACTTTTGGTCCTTAGAGAGAGTCTTTCAACAATTTTTTGCGGAGCAATGATGAGAGCACCCTGAGTTCAACTCTCAATGAAAGCACCAAAATTGTTAACGCTAAAAATGTACGCTAACACCCCGGTCTAAGTTGTAGTATAGTGAAAGCACTACCTGTTGGTACAGAAACTGAAAATAAGAAGAAAATAGCAGAGAAATAGTAAAGAGACAACAATTTTTATAGTGGTTCAGCATAAAGTCAAGCCAACGTCCACTTAATCTCTTTTATTGCTGATTCGATTACAACTTTTTCAATGATACTTCAATTACAACACGATTAAGACAAGTAGCTAGAACTTCGATGTAGAAAAGCTCCTTGAATTCATGTTGAATTAGTTAGATCTTTCCCAAAGTTCATTGAAGCGTCTTCGGTGTTTGAAGTGTTGAAGGAGTCGAGAAACCAGCAAAGTATTGGCCCTCCAGAAATGATCCAAAATTCCTTTTCATGGTGTAGTAGGCAGGGTATTTGTAGTGAAAATCTGGAAGTAGGTCGTAGGTCGTGGGCGAACTAGGGTCGTGAACGACCTAAGGGACAGGCAATGGCTTAAAATGGTTATGCTTGATCAACTGCTTCTGCTGGTACGTCGTCGCGACCTATGGGAGTGGAAGGCGACTTATATGGAGCGACTTAGAAGAGATAGTGACTTAAGGTTGGGAGCGACCTATATGCAAGCGGCTTTACTCTATTTTAACTTGCTAGGTCGTTGGACCTTTAGGTCGTTAGGTCGCTGGACCTTTTAGGTTGGTAGGTCGCTGAGTCTTCTATCTCGTTAGGTCGCTGGACCTTTTAACTCGCTAGGTCGTTTGCTTCTTAGGTTGTTAACTCGTTAGGTCACTGGATCATCTAATCCATTAGGTCGCTGGACCATCAAACCCGTTAGGTCGCTGGGCCTTATAGGTCGTTAGGTCGCTGGGCCTTCTAGGTCGTTAGGTCACTGGACCTTCTAGGTCGTTAGGTCGCTGGACCTTCTAGGCCGTTAGGCCGCCGAGTCTTCTAGGTCATTAGGTCGCCGAGTCTTCTAGGTCGTTAGGTCATGAAAAATATGAGTTAACAGATGCTATGTGATGGATTGATATATTTGATATGTGATGTGATGCTATGTGATGCTCTGTGTTGAGCTATTATATTTGTAATAAATATATTGTTGTATGAAAATGCAAAACCCCTTGACCCATAAAACGACATTTGGAATTCGATGCGACAGGGAGTTTGATTCCAGTTGGTTATCCGAAACCCACATCGAATCGTAGTAGTGAATCTTTGTGATTGGTAAATTTACTTTATCCGTGAATCTTTGAATAAGGATAAGCGTTATAGATTTTATCGCTTATCGAGATTGATATGATTGAATCTGTGATCATTGATGTTGTTGCACTATTGTGTAAAACCCCTGGACTACACCTTACACACACAAATATGGATTGCACGAGGAAATTGGTTAAGTCACAGATTTTGAAATGGTTTTAAAATTGAATTTTAAATCCAAAATAGTTTTGGAAATGGAATTGGATTTAATATGAAAAGTTTTTGAAAAGGGGTTTTTAAGGATAAAAGTTATTTTGAATAACTTAATAAAGATTTGAAATTTCAATAATTTGATTTAAATTGAATTCAATATCTGAAATTGAATTCTATATTTGGTATTTATGATGTAAAAAGGTTATACAAGCTATAAATGTGTTTATATAGGTTTTTAAAACCGTTTTTAAAGGAATGGTTTTGAGAATTTGAATTTAACCCAAGTTTATATTTGAAAGGCCTTAACTCGTGCAATTATAATCGGTTTTTCCGAAACGAAAACAAGTTGTTAACGCTTAAATTTGAACGCTAACACCCCGGTGTGTGAAGTGCAGTTGTGAAAGCACCACCCGATAGATCGGGAAAGAATTATAAGCAAGTAATAGCAGAAAAGCAGTAAACAACAACAATTTTATAGTGGTTCGGCTTATGGGAATAGCCTACGTCCACTTTAAGTACTTTTATTGATGATCACGTTACAAGTTGATACAAATCTTCTCCAGTACAACACACTTTGAATTATAAAAGACTTAGAACAAGTGGCTCAAACTTCGATGCGAGAGAATTCTTCGAATTCATGGTGGATGTAGATGATTTCTTCATGAAGTTCTTTTAGACGTTCTTTGAATCTCAAAAGCTTTAAGTGTTGAAGTAGTCTGGAATTCAGCAGAGTAATGGTGCTTGAAATTGATTGACCAAAAGTCCTTTGAATGTTGGTGATGGTCGTGTATTTATAGGGGCTTTCGGTGTTTGGTCGGAGGTAGTGGCCGAGATGGGTTAAGTCATAGGTCGGCTCCGGGTCAGGCTGGGTTATATGTCGCCCCCCTTCTCTCAGGCACGGTCTCCGGTCTAAGTGAAAGACGCGCGCTTCTCTAGCTCCAAACCTTAAGTGTTGGGTCGCCGCCGAGTTAGTGTGCCAGGTGCTAAACTATTTCGCCACTTCATCCTTCATACCCTTAGACCGGTTACGACTTACCATAACCCATAAGTCGGTCACGACTCATGGGTGGGTGAGTTTGTGCTTAACAGTTAGGTCGGCATCCATGCTGAGGCATTAGGTCGGCATATCAGTTAAGTCGGCATACTTCTTAACCAGTTAGGTCGGCATACTTCTTAACCAGTTAGGTCGGCATACTTCCCCGCATCCTTTAGGTCGGCAACACTCTTTGAGATGCTAAGTCGGCCCGCCTTTATCCATTGGGTCGGCAAGTAATGCGAATGGTTAGGTCGGCCTTCCTTCCAAGCTTTAGACCGGTGAGCCATAACCGAGATAGGGTTAACATTTGCCCCTCGAAGTACATGCCTTAAGATTAAGTCGTGTGCTTCGACACCTCCTAGCTCGGCTCCTCCTAGGTCGGTAGGTCGCGCACGACCTATCAGTTAGCGCCGTTTCGCATCTCTTTACCGTGGGATATAAACTGGCTCTCTTCCTTCTTCTTCTTCACTTAATTTCCTGCTCAATTCCGCCATTAAAACACTCTCAGATCCATAAAGGCGATTTCCTCCCAATCGATCATTGATAATCCTTGCTGTTTGTCACGTAAGTGAATCTACCCTCGATTCTTCGTTGTCATTGATTCACGAATTCCATTCGAGCCTAACTCACCCCTTTGAGCATTGCATTATTACGAATCTCACTTCACCTGTGTTTGATGAAGCTTGAGTTGCTCGGTTTTTAGCTTTAAATGAACAACGAAGCGACGAAGATGGTTTATTGCTTTAAGATAGTCGGTTGGGATTGCGAGGTGTTAGATTCGTAATAGTTTCGAATTGGTTTAGTGGATGATCCAGTAGCATGAAGTATCATGAATGGGATAGGGGTTTTTGTGGGTGGAGTGGTTATTGGGCTGACGGGTTGAGCGAGATACCAGCTTGGACGTGATTTTAGGTGACCTAACTTATGGCCGACTTGATTGGGTGCGACATGAATCTTGAGTCGGTACCGAGCCAATACTTGGGGAAACTTACCGACCTAACCTTTGAGGCCTGAACCGCGACCGGGTTAATACTTGGAGAAACTTTTTTCATTTTGAATCAAGGCCTGCTTCCCCACCTCTCTCTTGCGACCTAGGGAACTGCCGAGTTAAAGGAGTAGGAACCCTACATTAATGTGTGGGAGATTCTTAAGGCATAACCGAGTTAACACTTAAGCATTTAACCAAGCTTGCTGAATCGAATTGCTATGATTTTGGCCAACTTCAGACTTAGCCATTCTCTTTTTTTTTTTAGGTTGTAGCCGAGATACGACTTAGGCCTTGGACATGCTGACACTTGAGAGTGTTAACTAACTTTAATCAGTTTGACTTGGACTGCCAAATTAAGTGGAATAAACTTTGAATTATGATCAAACTTTGAACAGGGATTAAACTTTGAACTGCCCCAACTTTAAATTTGTTTAAACACATTATGTCACTTCACAGATCATCCTCACTTTTAAGCTACCAACCTGTTGAGAATAACAAACAAACAAAGGAAAACAAGGCGCACATACTTCCATTGACAGCCCATATCAAATGGCAGATTAGTCAAGACAAGATAAGCATCATAAATATAATGCATGAAATGTTGTGAATTAATCGACTAAAGTAGAATATTAATGCAAAGTACCAACAATTTGAACTGATTTGTTTGCATCAACATTATATTTGCATATTCAAACTTAAAACAAAGATTCCTGGTCTTTATAACTAACAAATGTTTGTTAGGTTTTATTCCAGTTGCCTTTGCTTATTGTTTGATTGATACTTGTACGACACTTCACACACTTTAGGAAACGTGCACCTTCATGTTTGAATACCCAGTTGTTTATGTAGAATGACTTCCCTCCAACAAGAAGAAATGGTAGCTCAAGAGGAAGAGACTTTCCCGGTGGCTGTTCCCATAGAGAATCCTCCGGAGAGAACTTCAACCATTCTAACCCCAAGAATGTTTATTCAGATACGCACTCAATTCGGCTTTGCTGAAAGTGATGTCTTATTGCCCGGGCCAAGCGACACTGCCGATAATCCTCCTTACGGTTTTGTTGCAGCCAATCGCCAAATGTGCTTAAGTGGGGCAATTCCCCCTTTCAATAACTTCCTTCGAACTCTTCTTCTCCGGTTGACGATCTCTCCATTTCAACTTCATCCCAATGGTTATGCCATCTTGATGGGGTTATGTGTTTTGTTTAGAAGAACCCTTGATCGCCTACCGAGTTTTGAAGAAATTCGTTATCTGTGCTCGTTTACAAAGAGTAAAGATCATCCTTCACTCATTATTGTGAGAAGTGCCAGGAACCGCAAGTTCCTTTCCGATCTCACTGAAAGTGTTCATGGATTTTTGAACCAGTTTTTCTTTGCTCGCTGCCCTCCAGGGTTTTATGCCATCTGGAGAATAGGAAGTAAGACTAGTGTTTCCATTTTTTCATTTTTGAAACTTTTTCCGAGATCCGAACTTTCAGTTGCTAACTTCATTCTTTGCTCTTTTCAGCACTTCCTCTCCCTTCTAGAGATCCGATTCATAAACAAGTTTTCAAGAGGTTGAGTGCCGTGGCTGCGGAAGAAAGGAGCATAAAATTTCTGCTGAAGGATGAATTTTTACACCAATACGGGCTTCTACACGCTTCTCGTTCTACGCATGCTCATGAAGTTCCAACAGAAGTTCCCGATTCTCCGACGAAAACTCCTGACGCCCCGGTTACTGTCGAACAACTCGCATCAAAAGAGTCTAATATTGAAGCTTCATTGGTGAAGTGTTCCACTTCTACCGACATTATGGGGTCATCCAGTAAGACGGTGCTTGCCCCGATCGAGGAAGAAGAAGAACCTTCACGGCCTCTCGGGGGATTAGCTGATGTAGGAATTGAGAAAACAAGTCCCACCAAGCATGATGGTGACGATGTTTACGAGGGGTTGAGCGACATAATAGTGACTTCGCAGGAGCTTTTTAGAGATGACGTATCTAAAACTATCTCTCCTGTAATTGAGGCGACGTCTCTTCTTCGACAAACACCAACACAAACATCAACTCCTCATACCCAAGCTTTCATCACCTCTGCACCAAAGAGTGGTTTGTAGCTTAATGCGTGTAGCTTGCACATCACACAACACTTAGGATTTTCCAGCACATTTATGCACTTATCTCCTTGTACTTTAAAGACTTCTAAAGCTTATCTTTTCTTATTTCAGATTCTTCAATGACACGCGGCAGATCATATTATCAAGATTTCCAACGCTATGGGGGGCGTGGTCAATATGATTATCGGCGTTACTTTCCCTCCTATAGAGAGTCTGACGAAGAGAGGGCTGCTCGAAAGGCTCGTGAAAGGAGGGATGCAGAAGAGCGTCATGACAGAAGGGATAGGGATGAGCACCATGATTCTCTGCAGAGGAGTGATGACTCGTACAAAAGGAAATCTCACGACGACCGAGGAAAAGGTCATGTAGCTGAAGATTCAGGCAAACGAGCCCGACATGGTGAGAGACATGTTTCCACTATTCCCGAAAAGCCTACTGCCCCTGCCCCTCTTGACATTACTTCTGACTCTCCTGCTCTTGGGAAGGAGGACATCCAGACAATAATAAGCAGGCCTAAATTTCAAGTGGGACCCGGCCCGGCCACTTTACAAAGTCGTTTTCCACAATGGTGCTTAAAGGGCGTGAGATTTGACCTAGACTTGGTCCCCATTGACAAGTCTGCTATGTTGCGCAATCTTGATGCAGTCAAGCTCGATATCGAGAGGATGTCAAACTGGCAGAAGCTTGTTGATGAGCTTCAAAGAGTTAACCGTGCCAACTTAGAGGCCATGCTCACCATGGAAAATGATAAGGCTGAGTGGCAAAAGGTCCTTGAGCAGCACGACACTGAAATGAGGAGCATTACTTCCTACAACGAGGAGCTCGAAGCAAAGGTTGAGAAGTTGGAAGATGAGCTTGCTGCTTCCTCTACTTCATACTCTCAAAAAGAAGAAGTGCTTCTCAGAAAAGTTAGAGATGCTCATGCCAGTCAGAGGGATGCCGAAGATAGGCTCGAGGCACAAAAAAGAATCAGTGAAGGCTATGTCTCTGATATTGCTGGGCTTCGAAAGAAAAACAACTCCCAGGAGGCGGAGATACAAATGCTTAAGCTTCAGCTTGCCAGAACTGAAAGGGAGCGCGATGAGGCTGTCGCCGGCAAAATCGCAGCCGAAGAATCTCATGAGGCGACCAAAAACAGCTTCGGCTCAACATTATTCGACTTCTACTTGCATAGCGTCTTGGGGCGTGGAAGCCTCGCCTTTCTTGGTCCCAAGTATGAGATCACTTTAGCTGAAGTGTGGGAGGCCGCCCTCGATATGCTTGGTGCTGAAGGTGCTGGTTATGACGAGTCAGCCCTGGAAAGGCATTATTTTGATGAAGACGCTCGCGCTGCTCTCGCCAGGGGAAAGGAACAACTTGCCAAACTAAGAACCGAAGTGACGGAAGGGGATCAGCTGGGGAAAACCACTTCAACTACTCTAGTCCAGCCACCTTCTTCGTCTGAAGTCGACATTATTGGTTCCAGTTCCCATCTCGCTTCTCCCACCAAAGTTACCGCTGATATTACAAGCACACAAGGTGGAGACGAGGGTGAAGAGAGCGCTGATACGCAAGCTTATGAAGTCGATATCAGGAAATCAGCTTCTCCAGGTAACTTCACTGTTAATCTCGCTACTGTCAATTCTGCTCAAGCTGGTTACTCGTTTATTTCACATGAGTTTCACGAGCTCCTTGGCTATTTTCTCAACCTTGACGAGCCTTCATCTCCTCTCTTTACTGACTTCATTGGTGAACCCTCATCTCCTCTTTTTACTGACTTTAACCTTTTTTCTTCTGTAGAGAAAGTACCAAGCACTGCTCAAACTTCTACTCCTCCGGTCATCCTTCCTTCATCTCTTCAGGTGGTGCCTCCTTCTGCCTCGCAACCTGGATCACAGGAGGAACAAATAGAGGCTCTTCACGGCTTGGATGATCCCATCGCTTCGCAAGAGCAGAAAGATGAGAGACCTGAGGGAGGTGACATTTCCCCGGAACGGACTCCTTCTGACGACATTGTTCTATCAAAACTTGTCACTCCGGGGAGTGAGTCTTCCTCACAGAGGAGAGAGAAGCGTGGGACATCAAAGAGGAGGGGGAAGAAAATCACCGCCACTGAAGAGGAGCCGGAAGTTGGACCGGTTACACCTGCCTCTCCCACTTCCCTTATACCCACTGGCCGACCTGAAAAGCTGGTTATTCGACCGAGTAAAGGGTCCAAAGGAGGGAAGAAGAAGTGAAGATTTTAGCTTTTTGCCTTTTGTATGAACTGGCCGAGAGTTGTGCGGGTACCGGCCCCCGCTTTTATTTTGAAACCTGTATCTGCATTATAGTTGAATAAAATGATTCTTCGTTTGTACAAACTTCTGTTTGAATTTGAGAATGCATTTACTATTTATTTTTGCACAAGTTTGTTTATATAGTATTGCAGCGGGCTTATGGTATGTTGCTTGAGTATTACTTCACTGAGGCAGCTATACTACTATACCATGTTGCCCCCATACCTTATGCTTGTTGCGATATTTTATACTTCGAGGGGACTTGCACTCTTATTTGTTAAAGAATAATTATTTTATTCTTTAAAGAAAATTTTTATTGAGTACAACTCCCTTCGTATAAGTTTTTACGCTTTGTCGTTCGAAGAAATCACTTTTCTCTTTTGCTTATGTGCATATTTTACCAAGTGAATTCCTCTATGTGGTAAAGCGGACCTCTGAAGGGTACTTTAACTTCCTTTCTTTTTACGATCATTTTCCATTTGAAAGTTAAAGTACGCTTTTGATGAGGATTTTTTTTTATACAAAATTGTACCTCTGAGGAGGGATTTTTCACGTTTCAACACTTGGAAGTTTTATTTCAATCTCGGTGAAACGTGTACCCCCAAAGAGTTGTGCCTTCGAAGAAAGCCTTTTCACGTTTCAACACTTGGAAGTTTTATTTCAATCTCGGTGAAACGTGTGCTTCCAAAGAGGTCTTTTTTCTTGATTGTGTCCCCTGGAGGGGGTCGTACCTCTAAGGAGGGATTTTTTACGTTTCAACACTTGGAAGTTTTATTTCAATCTCGGTGAAACGTGTACCCCCAAAGAGTTGTGCCTTCGAAGAAAGCCTTTTCACGCTTCAACACTTGGAAGTTTTATTTCAATCTTGGTGGAACGTGGGCTTTCAAGAAGGTCTTTGTTTTTGCATTTCAACTTTGGTGAAGTGAAATTCCGAAGAGCGGTTGCTACACTTCAACTCCTGGCGAAATGTGCCTCCGAAGAGGGCTTTTATTTTGTTTACATTTCAACTCTGGTGAAGTGAAATTCCGAAGAGCGGTTATAACACTTCAACTCCTGGTGAAATGGGCCTCCGAAGAGGGCTTTTATTTTGTTTACATTTCAACTCTGGTGAAGTGAAATTCCGAAGAGCGGTTGCTACACTTCAACTCCTGGTGAAATGTGCCTCAAAGAGGGTTTTCATCGCCTGGAAGTTACTCTCTCATGGTTGGAGGGTCATGACTCCTCCAATCTTTTTTGTTGAGTAGAGAACTTTCTTTTTTGTGGCGTATGACCCATTAGAGGTCTTTTATCCTCCGAAGAGTTGCGCCTCCGAAGAGGACTTGTGTCGTTGATGGTAGCTTTGGTTGTTCCTCTGTTCACTTGCTTATGCCTTTTCAGCGATCCTTTTTTCTTTTTTTTTTTCTTTTCAAGTTTTCATTCCCCTTTCTCTCACAAGTGGCTTGTTTAATCCAAGGAAGTGTACTTCATTGCCAGGCAAGTTCGTGAGAACGGGCACTAGCTTCCTAATTGGATGTTTGTTTGTTCAAACAATCTCAATTTATCAGCAAGGGCTCGTTTCTATCGAAATCATTAGCCGTTCAATTGAAGTATTTCCTATCTAGCATTTGAATTCGGGGTCTTTGTGACTTGAAATTTGTTTGTTGAATGATGGTGAGAATCGCTCGGTCTTATTATGCGCAAGTTTTATTTCCATTGTCTGCAAAAATTTAAATTGACATTTTAGCAATACATTTTATGTATTTTTATATCGAAAACAAAGCAAACATATAATGATAATAAGGAACACAAGATTTATAGTGGTTCGGCCATGAAATTGGGCCTACATCCACTTTATATTCTTTCATTATTTACTTGCATCAGTTTCACAATTGCTTTCAATTACAAGAATCATACATTCATAATTCTTTTTACAATTTTTCAACAAAATTTTCAAGTAAAGTATGGACGCAAGTGGTTGCTGTTCCATGCCCTTGGAATTTGATCTCCATCAACAATGGTGAGCTTGAATGTGCCGTCAAGAAGCTTCTGACCTATTACATATGGTCCTTCCCAATTTGGCCCAAACACACCTGTCGCGGTCATAATTCTTTTCAGGACTAGATCTCCAATTTCAAAGCTGCGTTGCCGAACTTTGGAATTGAAATGTCTAGCTATCCTTTGCTGATGAGCTGCAACTCTGAGGTTAGCTTCATTTCTTTTTTCATCAAGGAGATCCAGCGCTTCAAGTTGCAGCTTTTCATTTTCTGCTTGATTGAAATGGATTCTTCTGTGTGAAGGGACCTCTGCTTCAACCGGGATCATTGCTTCCGATCCGTATGCTAACGCAAAAGGAGTATGCCCAGTTGCAGTTTTGTGAGTAGTTCTGTATGCCCATAGTGCAAGTGGTAGTTTATCGACCCAACCACCTTTTGCTCTTTCGAGTTGCTTTTTGACGGTTGATTTGATGATCTTGTTCACTGCTTCCACTTGCCCGTTTGCCTGCGGATGAGCTACTGCCGAAAAGCTTTTATGGATTTTGAATCGCTTGCAAAAATCCTGGAATTCCTCGCTTTCAAACTGAGTTCCATTGTCTGTGATTATTTTCTGAGGCACACCGTATCTGCAAATGATATTCTTGGTCACAAAGCTTATCATTTTCTTTGAAGTGATCGTAGCCAATGGTTCAGCTTCAGCCCACTTAGTAAAATAATCAACTGCAACAATAGCATATTTAATCCCTGATTTAGCAGTTGGTAGCGGCCCAATGAGATCCATTCCCCAAATTGCAAATGGCCATGGACTGACCATCTGTGTGAGTTCGGTAGAAGGTGCTCTAGGAATTTTGGCATATCTTTGGCACTTGTCACATTTTCGGGAGTAATCTGCGGCATCCCGATTAATTTCTGGCCAAAAATATCCGTATCGGAGAATTTTCTTTGCTAGTGTTTGACCACCTGAATGATCACCGCATTCTCCTCCATGCACTTCAGCTAGGATTGTTTTGGACTCTTCCCGGGATACACATCGAAGCAATGGCATTGAGAATCCCCGTCTGTATAATCGGCCATCCTGAATTACATAGCGAGAGGCCTTTCTTAGAAGCTTTCGTCTTTCTATCGAGTTTTCTGGCAGAGAACCCCTGAGTAGGTAATCCAGTATTGGAGTCATACATGACTATTGTTCTTGAGATACATTCACAATCCAGTCTATATCCATCTCGTCTATACTTGGCGCTGAAAGGACTTCTACAGGGACCAATCCCAATAGTTGAGCTTCACCAGAACTTGAATACTTTGCGAGGGAATCTGCCTTCATATTCTCTTCCCGAGGAATGTGGCTTATTGAATAATGATCGAGTTCATATAGGAGTTCCCAAGCCTTTGACAAGTAGGAAGGCAGGTTTCCACCTTTCGCTTGAAATTCCTTCTTGACTTGGCATACAATAAGCTGAGAATCACTGAAAATTTGTAATGCTCGAATGTTTAGCTCTTTAGCGATTTTCAGACCTGCAATAAGAGCTTCATATTCTGCTTCATTGTTTGTTGAAGGGAATTCCAGTCTTAGTGCATAACATAATGATCGACCTTCAGGAGTTTCAAGTACCACTCCGGCTCCAGAACAGTAGTCATTTCTTGCGCCATCAACATACATCTTCCACTGGATTGGAGAATCATTGATCGCTTTTTCCTCACCATTATCTTTCTCTGTGAATTCTGCAATGAAATCAGCTAAAGCTTGACCGTTGATTGCTTTTCGGGGGTGATAGGTGATGTCATATTGACTAAGTTCAATGTTCCATTTTAGAAGACGACCCGAAGTTTCAGGGCGAAACAGGACTTGCTTCAGAGGTTGATCAGTGAGTACTTTGATAGGATGAGCTTGGAAATATTGCCTCAGTTCCTCGATGCAACTAGTAGGCAATAGGCGAGTTTTTCCAACTTGGAGTAATTCAGCTCTGCCCCAGTGAGTCTTTTGCTGATATAGTAAACTGGATGTTGAATCCTTTTGTCTTCCCGTATCAGCGCTGCACTTAGAGCATGAGATGATACTGCCAAGTATATAAGAAGATCCTCACCATTGTCTGGCCTAGAAAGTATCGGAGGCGTTTCCATATGACGGATCAACTCTTCAAAGGCTTTTTGGCATTCGGGAGTCCATTCAAAGTTCTTCTTTCCTTTTTTCAGGGCATCGAAGAATGGGATGCATTTATCAGTAGCTTTGGAAATGAACCGACTCAGGGCGGCGATCTTTCCGTTGAGACTCTGCAATTCCTTCTTTGTTCTAGGAGCTTTGACTTCTTTCAAGGCAGTAATTTGAGCTGGACTAGCCTCTATGCCCCTAGCACTGACAATAAAACCTAAGAACTTTCCGGATTCGACCCCAAATGCACATTTCAGGGGGTTAAGCTTCATTTTGTATTTACGGAGGACTGCGAACATTTCTGCTAAGTGTTCAATGTGATCCGCTGCTTTCCTGGACTTTACTAACATGTCGTCGACATAGACTTCCATAGTTTTGCCCAATTGCGGTTTGAACATAGCATTAACAAGTCTTTGGTAGGTTGCCCCTGCGTTTTTTAATCCGAAGGGCATAACTCTGTAGCAATAAAGCCCAACATCTGTAATAAAGCTTGTATCCTCCTGATCCGGCTCATGCATCATGATTTGGTTATAACCGGAATAGGCATCCATGAAGGATAACAATTCATGTCCCGCAGTTCCGTCTACCAGTTGATCGATCCTGGGTAATGGGAAGCAATCTTTGGGGCAAGCCTTGTTTAGATCAGAAAAATCGATGCACACTCTCCATTTCCCATTAGCTTTCTTGACCAACACAGGATTTGAAACCCAATTCGGATATGTAGATTCTTTGATGAAGTTATTTTCCATGAGTCGATCAACTTCTTCTTTTAATGCTGCTGACCTTTCTGGACCCTGGGTTCTTCTTTTCTGTTTAACTGGCGTAAACTTTGGGTCAATATTCAGAGCGTGTACCGCAACTTCCGGGGATATTCCACACATATCGGCATGAGTCCAAGCAAAGACATCCAAATTCGCCTTCAGGAAAGATATCAAGATATTCTGAATCGAAACATTAAGCTGCGAACCCACATTCAACACCTTATTTGGGTCCTTTGGGTCAACAGGTACCGGAACTGTTGTTTCCACCGGTACTACTCTATTCTCCCTTGTACTGGCTTTTCTGGGATCCATTTCTTTCCGTGCCCCGCTGTGCTCGCCAGTGCAGGGTCCGCTCTGTAATTGCTACAAAGCTGGTTCCTTGATGCGGACTGGAGTTGCCGCATCCTTTCCCATTTCCCTTTTTCTTGACTCTCGCAGCTCTGTCCAATAGCATTCTCGTGCAGCATTTTGATCCCCTTTTATAACTCCTACTCCATTGTCAGTAGGAAATTTAATAGTGAGGCACCACGGGGCTAGGATAGCTTTGAATGCTGCGAGTGTTGGACGGCCAAGAAAAGCATTATAAGCAGAATACTCGTCGACGATCACAAAGGTTTGCTTTCGGACCACTTTCCTTTCTCCTTCCCCAAGTTCTACAAACAGATCGATGGTTCCTACTGGTTGCTTTGGCTCTCCAGTGAAGCCAACGATTTTCTGTGATGAGGCTTGCACATCAATCATAGGGATTTTCATCTGGTCAAATGTCTTCTTGAAGAGAATATTACATGATGCTCCGCAGTCAATGAGGACTCTTCTGACAATGGCTGGTCCAATACCAGCCGAGATGACCAAGGGATCTAAAGTAGGAGCTTCAATACCTGTGGAATCCCTGGCTCTGAAAATAATGTCGTCGCTGAAAGTTTTCTGTTGTTTAAGGGGCGTAGTGTCTTCTAGAACAAAGACGTTTTCTTCGGCTGGAGCATATTTCAAAGCCCTGGAATATCTCTCCATCTCACCCCAACTTTTGCCAGCTGGGTGAGGTCCTCCTGAAATGACATTGATAACGGGCCTTCCAGATTCATGCCCCGTAGCTTTCTCTCCTGCCCCAGGCTGATGAACAGGAGCCCGCTGCCCCTGACTCGACGATGCAAGATTGTTGCTATTCTTTTTCACGAATTGCTGCAACTTGTTTTCTCTTAGCAACTCTTCAATCAGATTTTTCAGCTGGCGGCATTCATCAGTTTCATGACCTGGTTGATTGTGGAAGCGGCAGAATTTCCCACTTTGTATGGCTTTTCTCCCAGTTCTCAAAGGGATAGGTTTAGGGAAATCGACGGAATCTTTAGTGGCCAGGTAGATGTGCTCCGGTGTATGTGATAGTGGAGTATATTCTGATGGCTTGAAGGATCGGGGCTTCTTCAGATTACCCTGTTTCTTCCCATTACTATTCTCCATTTTTTGCCCCACCGATTCATTCTTGCGTGGAGCGACAGTGTTGTCTTCCGCCTTTTCCACCACTGTCTTTACTGGTAAAGGACGGCTTTCCAAGCGAATGAATTCATCTGCTTTTTTGTAGAACTTTTCGAGAGAGGTTGGCTCCTTCATATTTAACCATTTCCCAAATTCGCTTGACTTATCGATAGCCCTCATCAGATAAGTCAATATCATTCGTGGTTCAGCATTGTCCACCTCAGCCAGTGCTATATTGAAGCGGTTCAAGAAGGATCTGATAGACTCACCAGGATTCTGCTCTAAACTCGATAGTGACATAATATCCTTGGCCTTCGAAGCATATAGTCTAAACTGCTCCTTGAATTTTCTGGTCAAGTCTGAAAACTGATCGATAGATCGGACTGGTAACTTGGTGAACCACAGTAAAGCCACGCCTTCCAGGTATACGGGGAAATATCGGCACTTTATTTCATCGGAGGCCCTGGCGCCCGTCATGTGCCAATCATACTTATACAAGAACTCATTCGGATCACTTGTCCCTTTGTAAGCTGGAATAGTCGGAGGGACAAACTTCCTTGGAAATTCCGCCTTCAAGATTTTTTCAGTAAACGGAGTTTTACTTGGGGTGAAACCCCATTCCTTCTCATCTTCAACTCTTTGCATACTTTCTTTCATGATCTGCCGGACCATTCCAGAAAGATATTCCTCATCATGCCGAGTTCTAGATCCACCGGCGTCAGGTACTGCCTGCTCAAAGGGACTAGTAGGCCTTTCAGGAGCATTCCTTTCATTAACATCATGAATGTTGCCAGCATAGTCCCTTTCATTACCAGCCGGTTGATTGTTTGCCCCAAGTAAGTCGTTCAACTTATTCAGAATCAGAGCATTCTGGGCACTTTGAGCCTCTAGTTGTGCATTTTGGGCGTTTATCTGCTGGTTTAGCCCTAGAATCACAGCATCCAATTCCGCTTTCGTAACTCCAACAGATGGAGTGGGTAGATTAGGTACAGGGGAAGCGGAGGTTCCCTCTTGAATGTTCCCAGATCTGATAGATCTACTTTTCCTTCCAGGAGCCATAATCTCAGATATACTTCTGGTTTTTAAGGAAATTCTTTCTTCAAATCTCTGCGAAGCAATGATGACAGCTGTCCTGAGTTCAATTCTCAGTGAAAGCACCAAAAATGTTAACGCTTAAATTTGAACGCTAACACCCCGGTGTGTGAAGTGCAGTTGTGAAAGCACCACCCGATAGATCGGGAAAGAATTATAAGCAAGTAATAGCAGAAAAGCAGTAAACAACAACAATTTTATAGTGGTTCGGCTTATGGGAATAGCCTACGTCCACTTTAAGTACTTTTATTGATGATCACGTTACAAGTTGATACAAATCTTCTCCAGTACAACACACTTTGAATTATAAAAGACTTAGAACAAGTGGCTCAAACTTCGATGCGAGAGAATTCTTCGAATTCATGGTGGATGTAGATGATTTCTTCATGAAGTTCTTTTAGACGTTCTTTGAATCTCAAAAGCTTTAAGTGTTGAAGTAATCTGGAATTCAGCAGAGTAATGGTGCTTGAAATTGATTGACCAAAAGTCCTTTGAATGTTGGTGATGGTCATGTATTTATAGGGGCTTTCGGTGTTTGGTCGGAGGTAGTGGCCGAGATGGGTTAAGTCATAGGTCGGCTCCGGGTCAGGCTGGGTTATATGTCGCCCCCCTTCTCTCAGGCACGGTCTCCGGTCTAAGTGAAAGACGCGCGCTTCTCTAGCTCCAAACCTTAAGTGTTGGGTCGCCGCCGAGTTAGTGTGCCAGGTGCTAAACTATTTCGCCACTTCATCCTTCATACCCTTAGACCGGTTACGACTTACCATAACCCATAAGTCGGTCACGACTCATGGGTGGGTGAGTTTGTGCTTAACAGTTAGGTCGGCATCCATGCTGAGGCATTAGGTCGGCATATCAGTTAAGTCGGCATACTTCTTAACCAGTTAGGTCGGCATACTTCTTAACCAGTTAGGTCGGCATACTTCCCCGCATCCTTTAGGTCGGCAACACTCTTTGAGATGCTAGGTCGGCCCGCCTTTATCCATTGGGTCGGCAAGTAATGCGAATGGTTAGGTCGGCCTTCCTTCCAAGCTTTAGACCGGTGAGCCATAACCGAGATAGGGTTAACACAAGTGATTTCAAGTAATAATAGCTTTTATATAAGGAAAGAATTTCAAAAATTAAGATGAAAAGATTTCCAATTTGAAATGGAGTTGTTTTGAAAGTTATGAATGAATCTTTGTCAAAGATCGGTAAACCTTGTTTTAAATTGAAAGGTGTCTTTAAAGTGAATCTTTTGTTTAAAAGATTTAAACGTGGGAATTGTTTAAACCATTAAAGGTTTTAGAAATGAATCCTTTTGTTTAAAAGATTTGTAAATGGTAATTTGTTTAACCATTTGAAAGAAAAGTTTTGGGTAATAAGTTGTGACTTAACTGAGATCCCATATCCATATGTTTTTAAATATTGCGCTCACTATTCGGTTTAGCCGGGAGTGGACCTTTGTGTCATATAACCCATTCCGAATAGTGATACGACGTTATGGATAGCAATTGAAGACCGGTGGTTAAGACTGGATATTTTCGAAAACGAAAGGGTTTCTTATCGAATGTCTCTACATCGGTTGATCCCCGGTATTGAGATTTGGGCACCCATTGTGATGGGAAGTCCAAACGTGATTAAAAATTATCCGGATTTGCAAGGGCTTCTTCAGAAGTGCTTTCGGTTCTGTTCGAACCCGGAACAGACTTGTATGGATGTGTGTCTGACTTTATACTTTGGGATGTAAAATTGCAATCTATCAAATACATTTCTGTTTGGTGGCGGAGATTTATTCTCTTAGCTTAACACCCTTCTCTGAGACGTACGAGCTTAGAGGTTATGTAGTTGATGGTTACTAGTGATACATTCCCAATTTGGTAATGTGGCATACGAAGTGTTGCTGATCATTTGCTGATCAAAGCATGACTTTGTGAAAAGCGTAGCTTTATGGAAGAGACTTCGTCGAACTTCACAACCCGGAATGGTCGAAACAGGAAGAATGCGGCAAGGTTATTTGGGGGTAGCGCCCGGAGGGTATGTTCATTTCCTTCTGGATAGAGGTGGTATCATGGTATGGAGCCCAGATACTTAACCTATGTGGTTGCTATAAATTTATTACTTTGTGGTTGTTGGTGAATCCCGAGATAAAGGTTGGTTATGATCGAGGGATGGCACACTCGTGTCAGTAGTTACCTAGTTACAGTGGTAACCCGTCCTTGTGTTGGCAGAGATCCGGTTAGGTTCTCGGAGCGTCCCTCCAGAGGCGTACCCATGTGGCAATGGGAAGTTCCATGGCCTGACCATTTGTTGGAAATCCAATTACCAATACGTGCCTTGTACGGTTTTAATTATAGAACCTGCCATCTAACATTGTAGCTATAGTAGGCATACTATAATGGTACATATGCTGGATAAGATCAATATTATACTTTCGAAATGTTTTCCACTATGCACTAATAATAATATCAAAATGATTTTTGCGTATTAAGCATGTTTGACTATCATAAGGAGAAATCTCCCCCATGTGTGTGATTGGATTGTGTGTGTGTGCCGGGAGGCCTTACGGTAGTTTCATTTTCCAAAAAAGCATTGCGGATTTCAACTTAAAATTTCTTTGTTTGTTTTTAAAGATAAATTGTTTTCGGTTGCTCATACTAGTCCCATGACTGACCTGGAGTTTATTGTTCCCTTCCTAAACTGTGGGTGCCTACTATTTTCCACACGGGCAGTCTAGAGTTGGGTTTTTCAAATAGTAGATATCAATTCAGTGGCTTTCAGCTTTCTCTTTGTAATTCTTTGGAGATCTTTGATATT
Organism: Allium cepa; assembly: GCA_030765085.1. NCBI lineage: Eukaryota > Viridiplantae > Streptophyta > Magnoliopsida > Asparagales > Amaryllidaceae > Allium > Allium cepa. The sequence continues at coordinate 511,267,288 of CM060945.1, forward strand.
GGAGTCTTTGGATTCAGACCAGTCTTGCTTATCTTGGGGAAACATGATGGGGGTTCGAGCTAGTGGTTTGGAGTTTGGCTTTGGAGCATTGGATCGGAGTTTGCAGTTTGATATTGGAGTTATCTCTTTTGCTATTCGTTTTCCGCTATTGTTTATTGTCTCTGATATTCTTGTATCATATATATATATATGTATATCATTGTTGTATCATTCTGGATATTGTATCATTGGTTGTATATGATATTCATTTTTTTCTTCCGCTATGTTGTTTTACATGATGTGTTATAAGCTCCGGTGAACAAGGTTTGACGTTTGGATCTACGGCATTCGAGTACGAGTGAAGTACGGGTGCCGATTTTCGAAGGTCGAGTCAGGGTCGCTATAATTAATGCTTAAGTCACATCACTTATGAAAAAGGAGCAAATGTTATTTTAACATTTTAAAGTGTAAGAAAAAGAGGTAAACATCATTTCTTAAGTACAAATTCAAGTCAAACCATTTCTTCTCCATTAAGAAAAGGTCAAATCAAGGGTAGAAAGGTAGATTAAAAAGTCAAAAAATAGAGAAGGGTACTTTAGTCATTTGCTATCCAAAGCTCAAGTATAAATATGCATCCATTCCTTTTCATTTTTCACATTTCATTCTCTACCTTCTTCTTCACTTTCTCCTTCCTCTTCACCTCCATTTCCACGGCTTCCCTCCTCCATTTTCCTTTTACCTCTAAGCCATTCACCTTCTACCACTTATACTCCTCCTCCAAAATACCAAAACCCTCTCCACCCTCGGCCAAAATCACCCTACACAGCAAAATCGAGCCTAGCTTCCACCTACCCGCCCCCCACACCCCAAGGCCGAGCCCACACACCACAAACCCGAGCCACCCTAACCAAGCTGAGCCTCTACACTCCAAACCCGAGCAACACACACAAAAAACCCGACCCATACACTCCTACACCTCCTACACGCCATACCTAAGGCCACACCCTCCTCCACACCAAGGCCGTACTCCCTCTTTTCCATATAAAAAAGAAAAGAAAAAGAAAAGAGAAGAAAAAGGAAAGAAAAGGAAAAACCAAGCGTTCGTAAAGGAAACGGCAAAAGGCGAGATGTTGGAAATAGCACGTTAGCGAGAGACGAAAATTTTACGTTAAAGTTTGACGGAGTGGATATGAAGATGAGAAATTCTCGCCGCTTTTTAAATTATATTGTTTATCATGCTTAATTGTTATATTAGATGATCACTATTTGATGATATGGATGTTTGATTGATTGTTTGAATATGTTGGATAAATCGTAGTAATGTTATGACATTTACCATATTGATTATTCTAGTATTATGTGATTGTTGTATGGTTGTGATGATAATTTGGACATCAAATTCCTATTAATTAAGTAATCCCTTTATTTAAAATGATCATATTTTAGAAATATGAGATATTGTGGAAAAATAAGTCTCTTTTCATTTATAAGTGAAATTAAAGTTAAAATGAAAGAGAATTTGAAATTTGAAGTGAAACTGATTTGAAAAGGATAGTTAGATAGGAATTGAAATTGAGATGAATAGTGAAATTAAAATTAATATCGATTTTGAAAAAGTGAAGTTTAGTTTGAGGTTGAATTGAAGTTTAAATTGAAATTGGATTTGAAATCTAAGTTTTAAATTAGTTTAATTCGAGATTAGAATTGAAATTGAGTTGAAATTGGAATTTAAAATTTAATATTAGAATAATGGGAATATAATAATGTTATAATATGGTAATAGTGAAAATATATTTAAAATACTTTAAAAAGTGAAAATATTGATTTAAAATGATTTGTAATTATTTTATAAGTGTTGAAATCCAATTTGAATAAATTATTTTAAGTATTGGAAAATAAGTTAAAACTAGACGCGTCGCGCAACAGTAATTCACGATTTAGCGCCGAAAAGTTCAAATGAATGTGTTGAGTGGAATATGGCTCGGAATTCTTCATGATAAGAAAATTCAAGACTATTATATCCATATTTTCTAAACGAAGAAAGAAAATCAAAGTTTCGATAAGCAGATTTTGAATTAAGACCAAATCAATTTTCTAGAAAAATCGCGCTAGTGCGATTTAGTGACCATAACAAGAAATTTGCTTAAATGAACGATCTTAATTACGAAAAAATATGGAATGAATTTGATAAATCTATTTAAATAATTTAAAAGAGATTTGGATCGAAAAATATGAATTTTCAAATATTTAAAAGTTGTTTAAATTCAAATAAGCTTATATGGCGCTTTCCTTGGCACTTTTCTACTGCGAATTCTATAACTTTTGGAATATGAGTTTAAATGTAATGACATTTCCCAGAATAAATTGTGAATGTTTTAAAAAGGATAATTAAGCATTCTGAAAGATAATTTGGGATATTTATAAGAAATTTCAATAAAAAGTTGAAAATCTGAGTATGCGAAAACGACTAGTATATTTGTCCCGCCTGTGAGATCTGAGAAGATAAAATAAGGTGTTTAACTAAGGTTAGGGATGGAGCAACCCGTGCCTTGAACTTACCTGGCCTATGTTTTCTTTTCTTGGCCGAGGGTTGCAACAGATCGAAAGAAAAGCCCGGATGCTCTTAAATAAAAAAGATTCTGTTAAGTTTTCCAAAGTAAAAGAGGATTGGTATTATCCAAAAGTTAAGCAATCTCCAAAAATAAATGATTTCTATGGTCCTATTTACTTCAAAATATTTGTTAAGATTGATTTAGGTTTTATCGTAAACGATGTCTTAAATAACATTGTTTTTGACCTGCCTAAAAGTTAAAGAATTTGATCAAGAATTGAGTAAGGAAATTTGAGATATTTTCCAAAGAAAAAGAATGAATTTATTGGAAATTATCCTAAGTCAAAAGAAAGATATTTTAAATCATCCGAAAAGAATTAAAGTGAAAAGAGACTTAATAAATCCTGCATTCTCATATTCACTTTCTATCGATATTGGATTTCGAAGGAAACAGGGTCAGATTGGGGTAATTCCTATCCGAAACCTATGCATACATTCGAATGTGAAGACATTGAAGATGATTGAAGACCGTGGATCTTTATAGCATGAAGACTGCTTGTTGAACATGCTTTGGGTAGCTCCCAATTATAGAGTTATTTATAGCAGTGGTCTCCTCATGATGGAGATTTTTCGGATTGCAAGGACTACTCGCTACTAGTGGTAATACGAGAGTGCCTTCGGTTTGTCATGTTTCTAGACAACTTGTATGGACGTTTGTCTGACATTGCATTTCTAACTATTACGTACATTGGTTTTTTCAAACGTACATCAGTGGTGGCGGAGAAGGCAACTTCTCCTAGCTTAACACCCTCCTTGAGACATACGAGCTTAAGGGTTGTATTTTTGTGGAAGGCAATTAGTAGTTAAACAGAAATGGATGGCATTCAAAGATGTGATATGTGCTGTGAGAAAAGGTAATTGTTTGCCTCAAGCCTCATCAAACCGGCAATGACCGAAACAAGATTAGATGTAGCAAGGCTAAGTGGGTTATTCCAATTAGGATACGGTCATCCTCTTCTAGATATATTTCTTCCCGCTATGACGTTGGGGTGTAAATTAACGTGGTGTATGCTAGAGGGCCCTCGATAAAGGTCTGTAACGACCGGAGGATGTCATATTCGGTTCCATCTAGTTATATAGGTGGGTCGGTCTTGTATTGGCAGAGGATCCTTTGTGATGGTCCTCAGGACATCCATCTAGAGGTGTTCCCCTTCAGAAGGTAGAACCTACGCCTGGTCATTTGTATGGAAATCCATTCTCCAATAAGAACCTACGGACTTGATTTTAAACCTATTATGCTGGAATTTAATCAATGTAACAATTTCGGCTAAGATTAATAAGTTTATTTGCAAATGTTTTCAAAGAATGTCATTAGAAATAATATCAAACGTTTTGATATAAAAGTATTTTAGTTATCATAAGGTAAAAACCCGTCGGTGTTTATGTGTGGGCGTGGTCTTATGAGATACTCTTTGTTTACAAATGATTTTATTCAAAGGCTGATATATGACACTGTCATTAATTATTGAGTTTTTCTCACGTTGGTTTATCAAGCCTGATCCGGGTATTTTTAATACTCGGGTCAGATAAGAGTAGTTTCAAGATAGTCGAAGACGGTTGGAGTTTCTAGAGGAAAGCTGGAGATATTCATTGACGTATGAACATATTCTATTATCCGCAGTAGTTAGTGTATTTTTTTTATGTTTGTCAGCATTTGTAAGGGTAGGTTTTATAACTGTCCAAGCTGAATTAGCTTAGACTCTGATATAGTTTTTTAAAAGTTTTCCGCTGTAAAAATATTTGTTCAATATTATATGTTATCCCATTCAAGTGAAATTCTGTTCTGTCTATTTTTGTGTATTACCCTTAAAGATCCGCCTTTTTGTGCAATTTGAGTTGGACATGTGAGGTTTATTGTCAATTCAAAGAGTACGGGAAACCAGTCTTTACATTTGGTATCAGAGCGGAAGGTTAAGCGAGAACCTTGGCTCTGCTATGGATAAAGTCTCATCAGAGATAGGATTAGTAATATCTTAGGATGAGTAACTCACTAGAGATAGGGTTAGCAATACTCTAGAATGAGTTATGAGAGTATTATATATATGAGAGCGTAGTTGTTAATTTTATAAAATTATTTTGTTTTAAATAAATTGGTAGATGAAATATTTTTACCTTGGGTTTATATTATAAATATCAAAGGGGATATTATTATTTTTGGGTTAGAAATTTATGATTGTTTGTAATTTAGCTTAGTAAAACTTAAATATGAATATCTTATGATTAGAATTGCATAATTTTACTATAAGATATTCCATATAGAATCAACATGTTGAAAGCTAGAATTTATAATTTTGATCATATATCCATAGACCTTTGGTTATTGAGAAATAATAATGATTAAGTGATTATCATAATGGAGAATTTAAAAGCTAAGCACAAATATCTTGTGAAGTAAAATTCACAAATTGATTATAAGATATTTGATGATAATACTGAAGAAAGAAGTGTAATTGGAGAAAGTAAAGAAAAAATGCGCACTTAGAAAAAAAAATTTCTTATCAATAAGATAGAAAAAGATAAACCTAAATTGAGACTTTCTTCTAAATATAATATAAAAAGATAAGTTGTATAACTCATAAAGGAGTTAAGTTAATTTTAAATTTAGACACTTTGATTAGGTTAAAAGTCAAAGTAAAATTTAGGAATAAGAGGTATAAGAAAAATCATCCTAATAAAAAAAACTTTGAATTAGCGATACATTTAGGGTAACATTTGTAATTCAAAATGAAGTAAGAGTAGAAGTGGATATTTTTGAATAATATGGTTAGTAGTTTGATTGTTGGATGAAAATGTTTAAGTAACAAATACCATGTGAATTAAGTCTCACAATTTGACAATAAAGTATTTGATGGATTTAAGGTTAAGAAATTTGATTTAGAAAATGGATAGGTAAATAAGTTAAGTAGTTAATCATAGAATCGGTGAGAAAAAGGTGTACACTTAGTAAAGTTGTCTTATTAATATATGGATTGGATATATAATATTTGCTAAATGAAAACCTTAGGTAAAGAAAACTTAGGGTTGAGTTTTATAACTTATTAATTTGAGATAATAGTAGAGTTTCATATTAGTTAAACACCTTAGTTGAAGTAATAACAATTTAAAGTTTGGGGATATGTATATATACTATAAGGAAGTAAAGATATATTATACAAGTTTAAGTCATACTTGTATGCTTAAGTAATAATATATTTAGAAGAAAGCAATGGTTGTGAAATAAACTTGGATTAATAGAAATTTTGAAGAAATGTATTAGGTAAAGATGAATGTGAATAAGTACATAAGTTAAATGTAGATCATTTTGGCACATAAATTTTGATCTAAGTTTTGAGTACAGAACATTGAGGTGTTTACACCAATCCGAAAAAGGATTTATCACTCGATTCTTGACAGCGAGCATTGATGGGAGTTTATGATTATGTACACGAGTTTCTATCATAGTTGAGAGCTATGCAAGAAAAGCAAGGGTTTGTGATCAAGAAGTTTGATCAAAGTACGCACTAGAAAATCGAGGGATCGATACTAGTTCAAAAGAAAAGTTGTGGATTCGAATAATAGATTGAATCAAATATCACATATAGTATGATGTGTTGGGTCTGTCTACTTAGTAGTTGGATAGTTATCTCAAATAGTAGGCACTAAGATATAGTGGTTGGACTGATGTTGTGGTATGTATATAAAGACGTCAGGTACAGTACATGCTCAGGTCAGATAACGAGTTATGTGGTGGTATTCGTTTATCTTGATATAGTATCAGTGTGGTTGTTTTGGATGCATAGTCTTGTTTGGTTGTTGTATATATTATCATAAGTGTACATTATGCACTAGGATGGGTAGGATAGAAGTTCGAGTTGATGTATGTATATATAACTGTAAGTTCGTGATAGATACTCAGGTAAATGTAGGGAACCTTTATATGTATGTTTGACATCATTTATTTTAGTGTTGTTATGATATCGACCTTCTTCTTTTCTATCATCAATAGAAATAAGTCAAATTATTTGTGGATATGAGTATGAGATGGATTCCTTTATCTAACTTTTATTTCGAGGACCAAATGCTTTTAAGTAGGGGAGAATGTAACGACCCGTAATTTCGCTACTTCGAAAATAAGAGATTTCGTTCATTTTAAATTTAAAAAGGAGTTTAAATCTTAAAATAAATATGTTATATATAATAAATAATTATCTATTTAATAAATTAAAAAGTATAAATTTGGATTTTAGAACAAATCGACAAAAGTTAAATTTTGTTAATAATAAATAAAGGCTTAAATAAATGAATTTAAATATTTATTTAAAAAGTAAAATCTTATTTAAAACATCTAACAAAGATAATAAAACTAAAATTATATATTTAAAACTATGTTAATAATCGTTTTACAAAAATAACCAAAAAAATTCGCATTTTGTCAGTTTTACATACACTGTAAAAATAGAGATTTTGATATTAATTAAATATGATTTTAAAATATAAAGAGACATGTTTTTATTTATTTAAAGAAGTAAAAAGTTCATTTTAAAGTTTGGTTTACTTCAATATATAGCTTGTAAAATTTATCGTCAAAAAACATCGTTTTTAACCAAAACAATTTGTCGACAAGTTGTTGCAACTTGACACATTTTCTAACTTATAAATACAAGTTTACAAACTATTTAAACACTTTACATTTAGCACTAAAAGTCAAAAGGAGTTTACTTTTGAAAAGTTTAAATAAATGTATAAAAAGTGAAAAGTATGATTTGACCTATTTAAAAATAATTAAAGCTTTTATAAAACAACATCATTACCTTACTTCACATCTCATTAATGAGATGTAATGCTTATGCATAGAAAAGGAGCAAATGGAAAAGTGAAAAGAAAGCTAACTTAAGGAATTAATGATACATACATCGATGCATTTAATGCAAATCAAATCAATATAAAGTCTTCTCTTTAAAATGCAAAATTTAAGAAAGTAATCATTTATATCTTTAACATCACCATTAATGCTTAAGTCGCATCACTTATGGAAAAGGAGCAAATGTTATTTTAACATTTTAGAGTGTAAGAAAAATAGGTAAACATCATTTCTTAAGTACAAATTCAAATCAAACCATTTCTTCTCCATTAAGCAAAGGTCAAATCAAGGGTAGAAAGGTAGATTAAAAAGTCAAAAAGTAGAGAAGGGTATTTTAGTCATTTGCTATCCAAAGCTCAAGTATAAATATGCATCCATACCTTTCATTTTTCACACTTCATTCTCTACCTTTTTCTTCACTTTCTCCTTCCTCTTCACCTCCATTTCCATGCCTTCCCACCTCTATTTTCCTTCTACCTCTAAGCCATTCACCTTCTATCACTTACACTCCTCCTCCAAAATACCAAAACCCTCTCCACCCTTGGCCAAAATCACCCTACACACCAAAATCAAGCCTAGCTTCCACCTACCCACCCCCTACACCCTAAGGCCGAGCCCGTACACCACAAACCCGAGCCACCCTAGCCAAGCCGAGCCCCTACACTCCAAACCCGAGCACCACACATAGAAAACACGACCCATACACTCCTACACCTCCTACACGCCATACCCAAGGCCACACCCTCCTCCACACCAAGGCCATACTCCCTCTCTTCCATATAAAAAAAGAAAAGAAAAAGAAAGGAGAAGAAAAAGGAAAGAAAAGGAAAACAAAAGCGTTCGTAAAGGAAACGGCAAAAGGCGAGACGTTGGAAATAGCACGTTAGCGAGAGACGGAAATCTTACGTTAAAGTTTGACGGAGCGTATATGAAGATGAGAAATTCTCACTGCTTTTTAAATTATATTGATTATCATGATTAATTGTTATGTTAGATAATCACTATTTGATGATATGGATGTTTGATTGATTGTTTGAATATGTTAGATAATCCGTAGCAATGTTATGACATTTACCGTATTGAATATTCTAATATTATGATTGTTGTATGGTTGTGATGATAATTTGGACGTCAAATTCCCATTAATTAAGTAATACCTTTATTTAAAAAGACCATATTTTAGTAATATGAGATATTGTGAAAAAATAAGTCTCTTTTCATTTAGAAGTGAAATTAAAGTTAAAATGAAAGAGAATTTGAAATTTGAAGTGACATGGATTTGAAAAGAATAGTTAGATAGAAATTGAAATTTAGATGAATAGTGAAATTAAAATTGAAATTGATTTTGAAAAAGTGAAGTTTAGTTTGAGGTTGAATTGAAGTTTAAATTGAAATTGGATTTGAAATCTAAGTTTTAAATTAGTTTAATTTGAGATTAGAATTGAAATAGAGTTGAAATTGGAATTTAAAATTTAGTATTAAAATAATGGGAATATAATAATATTATAAAATGGTAATAGTGAAAATTTATTTTAAATACTTTAAAAAGTGAAAATATTGATTTACAATGATTTGTAATGACTTTATAAGTGTTGAAATTCAATTTGAATAAATTATTTTAAGTATTGAAAAATAAGGTAAAACTAGACGCGTAGCGCAACGGTAGTTCGCGATTTCGCGCTAAAAAGTTCAAATGAATGTGTAGAGTGGAATGTGGCTCGGAATTCTTCGAGATAAGAGAATTCCAGACTATTATATCCATATCTTCTAAACGAAGAAAGAAAATCAAAGTTTTAATAAGTAGATTTTGAATTAATACCAAATCAATTTTCTAGAAAAATCGCGCTAGTGTAGTTTAGTGACCATAACAAGAAATTTGTTTAAATCAATGATTTTAATTACGGAAAAATATGGAATAAATTTGATAAATCTATTTAAATAATTTAAAAGAGATTTGGATCGAAAAATTTGAATTTTCAAATATTTAAAAGTTGTTTAAATTCAAACAAGCTTATATGGCACTTTCCGCAGCACTTTTCTGCTGCGATTTCTATAACATTTGGAATATGAGTTTAAATGTAACGAATTTTCCCAGAATAAATTTTGAATGTTTTAAAAAGGATAATTAAGCATTTTGAAAGATAATTTGGGAAATTTATAAGCAATTCCAAAATAAAGTTGAAAATTTGAGTATGCGGAAACGACTAGTGCATTTGTCCCGCTTGCGAGATCTGGAAAGATAAAACAAGGTGTTTAACTAAGGTTAGGGACGGAGCAACCAGTGCCCTAAACTTACCTGGCCTATGTTTTCTTTTCTTAGGCGAAGGGTGGAACAGATCGAAAGGAATGCTCGGATTCTCTTAAATAAAAAAGATTCTGTAAAGTTTTCCAAAATAAAAGAAGATTGGTATTATCCAAAATTTAAGAAATCTCCAAAAATGAATGATTTCAATGATCCTATTTACTTCAAAATGTTTGTTAAGATTGATTTAGGGTTTATCGTAAACGATGTCTTAAATAACATTATTTTTGACCCGCCTAAAGTTAAAGAATTTGATCAAGAATTGAGTAAGGAAATTTGAGATATTTTCCCAAGAAAAAGAATGAATTTATTAGAAATTATCCTAGGTCAAAAGAAAGAGATTTCAAAATCGTCCGAAAAGAATTAAAGTGAAAAGAGATTTAATAAATCATGTATACTCATATTCACTTTCTATCGATATTGGATTCGAAGGAAACGGGGTCAGATTTGGGTAATTCCTATCCGAAAACCACTTCGAACCAATGCATATGTTCGAACGTGAAGACATATTGAAGATGACTGAAGACCGTGGATCTTTATAGCTTGAAGGCTGCTTGTTGAACATGCTCTGGGTAGCTCCCAATTATAGAGTTATTTATAGCAGTGGTCTCCTCGTGATGGAGATTTTTCGAATTGCAAGGACCACTCGCTACTAGTGGTAGTAGGAGAGTGCCTTCGGTTTGTCATGTTCCTGGACAACTTGTATGGACGTTTTTCTGACATTGCATTTCTAAGGATTATGTACATTGGTTTTTACAAACATACATGAGTGGTAGCGGAGAAGGCATCTTCTCTTAGCTTAACACCCTCCTTGAGACATATGAGCTCAAGGGTTGTATTTTTGTGGAAGGAAATTAGTAGTTAAACGGAAATGGCAATGCGGCATTCAAAGATGTGATATGTTTTGTGAGAAAAGGTAATCGTTTGCCTCAAGCCTCATCAAACCAGAAATGACCGAAACGGGATTAGATGCAACAAGGCCAAGTGGGTCATTCCCAATTAGGATATGGTCATCCTCTTCTAGATATATTTCTTCTCGCTATGACGTAGGGTTGTAAATTAATGTGGTGTATGCTAGAGGGCCCTCGATAAAGGTCTGTAATGACCAGAGGATGTCAAATTCGGTACCATCTAGTTATAGAGGTGGGTCGGTCTTGTGTTGGTAGAGGATCCTTTGTGATGGTCCTCGGGACATCCATCTAGAGGTGTTCCCCTTCGGAAGGTAGATCCTGTGCCTGGTCATTTGTATGGAAATCCAACTCCAATAAGAACCTACGGACTTGATTGTAAACCTATTATGTTGTAATTTAATCGATGTAACAATTTTGGCTAAGATTAATACGTTTATTTGCAAATGTTTTCAAAGAATGTCATTAGAAATAATATCAAACGCTTTGATATAAAAGTGTTTTACTTATCATAAGGTAAAAACCCGTCCGTGTTTATGTGTGGGCGTGGTCTTATGAGATACTCTTTGTTTTCAAAGGATTTTATTCAAAGGTTGATATACGAAACTGTCATTAATTATTTAGTTTTTCTCATGCTAGTTTATCAAGCTTGATCCGGGTATTTTCAATACTCGGGTCAGTTCCGAGTAGTTTCAGGATAGTCGAAGACGATTGGAGATTCAGAGGACGGTTGGAGATATTCATCGACGTATGAACATATTCTATTATCCACTGTACTTAGTGTATTTTGTTTGATATTTGTCAGCATTTTTAAGGGCAGGTTTTATAACTGACCAAGTTAAATTTAGTTTAGACTCAAATATATGTATTTAAAAGTTTTCCGCTGTAAAAATTTTTGTTCAATATTATATGTTATCCCATTCGAGTGAGATTCTGTTCTGTCTATTTTTCTTTATTACCCTTAAAGACCCGTCTTTTCGTGCAATTTGAGTTGGACATGTGCGGTTTGTTGTCAATTCGAAGAATACGGGAAACCGTTCTTTACAACAACGCATAAAACTGCAACATGGCACTACCCGTTCGTCCTGGAATATAATTAAGAAGCAACGAACCCAATTGAGCTATATGTCCCCTCTCATCAAAGGAAAAACTTCAATCAATGGCAGAATGAGAAGCCTCTCCTCGACTCGCTCGATATGGTTGATGAGAAGAGGGAAGAAGCCGGGCAAAGGAGTACTGCTAGCCAAAAATGGGTCGCACGATATTTTAATTCTAATGTCCATAATCGTACTTTCTAAGTGGGAGACATTGTCCTCAAATGGGTCTACCTTGTACCAGAAACACTTAGAACAAATTGGGAATGGTCGTATGTGATCGGCCAGAAGCTAGGGAATGGCACATTCAAGCTAACAACCATTGATGGAACCTAACTTCCGCGAGCTTGGAATAGCGAATCACTACGTCATTACTTTATCTAAGACTGTCTTATATATTTCCTGTTTCCCACAAATAATCCATCCAGAATATCGAAGGCATTGTAAATAGGCAGATCCTTCCCAACTTTTATTAATAAAATTGCTTTGCGTTTTGAATTAATAAAACTATGTTCACAAAAGTAACATGCTGTGTCGATGGGGTCAAATCGATTCAAAACCATCTAATCGCTGCTTGAGATAGTGAAACCACGCTCAAGTAAGCCCCAACTACCCATCGAATCGATGAAAGCAAATCTACTCAAAACATTGTATAGACGGAACTCGATCCTTGCCTTCTAAGAATCGGTGTTGCTCTTGTAACACCGGAAAGGCCCAAATCAAAGCCGGTCATTTCATGTGCCAAGCAAGGCCCAAATCAAAGCCGGTCATTTGATAAGCCAAGCACCAGTAGTTGGGTTGTTCAATCATTCCCAAGCAAATATAATTACTTAACTGTGCACTCCCATAAGCCACACATCACTTCTTGAGCCATGGAACCATGCTCTCAAAGCACCAACTCCTTATGTTATCCGAGGATTGGCAAGTCAAGAAGTTGTAAACCATTCCGGATTGATGGATCATATCGATGCAATAAACCACCCATTTCATAAGCCATGCACCGCTTCTTGGGTTGTGGAATCAAGCCCAAGCAAGTATTATTACATAAGCCACGCATTACATAAGCCGCACATTCCATAAGCGGTGCACATTAAAAAGCCATTCATTCGAAAAGCCATGTATACTCTTAAAGGTCGTGCATTTCGTAAGCCGTGCATGCTATTAAAAGCCACGCATTTCATCAGCTATGCACACCACACGAGCACTACTCGACGTTGCTTGGCCCCATCAACAAATCATTAACATCTTGTAAGTATCGGTATTGTCCTAACAACATCGGGAAACTCATCTATTGTAGGACTAAGAATCCACAACTAGAAATGGATAAAGAAGTTTGATCATTTACCGAAGGAATCTCTGGAATCGAGACACTTGGGTTACAAGTTCCCTAATATTGGAATCACAAAGTAGATTCGATTATAGATATCTGAGGAATCAGTTGAATCAATCCATCATTTGTCAACTGTTCGGAGAAAAAAATCACTGTAAGTAGGGGCGCACACATATCAACATTTAATTGAAAGGAAAACTACTCTGCATGCCCGCTTCTCCAAACATAGAATTTTGGTAATCACAACGGATCTAGTTACAAAGTTAAAAATGCATATATAATGAGTAAAATCATGGAAATATGTCATATACCCTGAAAAACGCACGGCAATGTGAAGTACGGAAATTGCATAACAAGAAATTGTGCTATGTGCAGACATAAGTAGTAAAAAACAAGCTAAGTACGTGATAAATAAGGAAGAACACAAAAGTGATGATAGTCGAAACCTTAATCTTTTCATTCGTTATAACTTTTTCTGTACAAAGTCAAAATGTAGGGCCTGTATCCACATAATATTGGCCAACAAAGGAAAAGTACAAATGGTACAACAACAAAAGTAATATGTGCAGTCTCTGAAATTGTACACAATACATGTCAAACAAATCAGAATGTCCCAATATCTGGCTCTACCGTCACTCGAGCCTGTCAATGTTTCTTTCCACTACTTCCCATCCTACCTTTGTTCGGAAGTTTCTACTTCTGCTCAGAATCCTCACCAGGTGTTGTGTCGCTGCTTGAAATATCAATTATCAACTTTTTCCCCAAGTCTCGTCCTTGTTTTTGGAACCCCTTAGAAGACTCCCCCTTGGTCTTGCACTTTCGGGACTTGGGAGAGATCCTTAAAAACTTATTCTCCTCAATCATTTTCCACTTAAGTGCCACCATCTCCTATTCGGTTCTATTTAACTGGCTAGCCTAGTCTGTCTGCGTCAAGCTTCATCGGCTATTAAATCACGCTCCAAATATATGGAAGGGTTGTCCAGGCTATGCAACGTAGCAATCTTCTTTTATTCTGGCCCAGGTTATGAGCCAGACACAGGCACGGTGATCTGCGCAGCTAAATAAAAAAGCATCGAAGCAGTCGAAAAGGCAACAGGCCCCGGGACTAAAGAAATTGGAAATTTAGTAGCCAAAGAAGATGGACTGATAAGATCAAAAATAAAAGCATTCAGTTCGTTTTGTTCTTGCGGCGCGAGCTAGAAATTCTCAATCTAGGCGAAAACAAGAAGGTTGCCTGCATAAGAAGTATGCCCGAGAATTTAAACCTTATACTCCCTACCATCTCCTTCATTTAATGGCTGCATGATCTTTGGTAATGTTTCAGGACCAGCCACGGTTTTTGAAACAACTACTGAAGGGCGAAAAATAAAGCAGTGCTAGTTGAACTCGAAATAGTTCTTGGCTGATCATGAGGCTGCTTAGATTATTTTACATGCCAGGTCTGGAGTTGAAAGGCTCTTATAGCGCTTTTGCATTTGCAGTTCCAGTAGCATTAGGAGCCTCCAGCTCCCTCTCAATTCGAATTATCTATCGACCCTCTGCCAAAGCCTTTTTGACTCTTCGTTAAGATAGATGTCCTCCAACTCTTGCTTGGTGTATACATCACCTTTTCTCGAAAATGGGCCAGTACTTTTTTCCAAACCACGACAAGAGTATATGGGAATTTGGGGCCAAGATAGCTGAGGCTACCTTGCGGGAACAAGGACTTAATGTAGAATTCAAGATAGTGTCATCCATCTTCTCCATCTTCTTTTCGAAAGTATCCTACAACTCTAAGTAGTCTGCCATCACGACATCCTCCTCAACTTCAACTTAGGTCTTTTCAACGTTGAGCTATGTGACTCTTTCCTGAAGCAAAGCAACCATTTAAGCCTGGTCAGAAATGGTCTTATCATGGGATTCCCCTGTTCCTGCATAATTAGCAATTGTCTTTTCATGAGCTTTGTTGGCTTCGTCATTACTAGCAATATTTCTCTTCTGAGCTTCGATGATCTCCTCTCGAATTTATAGCTCTTATTTTGGTTAACCATATTAGTATAAGCCTTTTTTATTTTGTCACGGAATATGATAACAATTTTTGTGTGGGCCTCTTTCAATTCCTTTGGTAAACTAGATTTTCCCTTACTATTTCAAAGTGTAGTATTCCTCTCCTTTGTCGATTGCGTGATTCTAGCATCATGTTCTATTAATATCCTCTCATAATCATCCATTTTCAACTCGAAGGAGAGGATCGCTTGGTAGTTTTCATAGATCGTGTCCACCGGTTTCTTACATATCTTCTCCCACCTTCAACTTAATCCAAATTGCTCTGAATCACCTAGAAATGGGGCATATAAGAATCTTTATGGATCGAGCATAGGTTTTGATCAAATTTAAGTCCCTTCAGAAATGATCTGGGAAGCGTGGCTTCAAGCCTAGGTGGATCAAATGGGAGAATATAAGTTGGCCCCCTATAGGGACATGAAGAAAAAGAAGCAGGTACTATGTGAGTTGACGGAGCTTAGGTTGATGGAGAAACTTGAACAGTAGAAGTCAAAACATCAACTAAAAAGAGAACTGTGTTGCCCGAAAGGATAAGAACCACGATCTACCTTTGATTTCTTGAATGGTTCTTCCCGATCGTCGGGAGTTTTCCTCTTTTCATAACCACTCCTATCAACTCTTCCCCGGTCCCTGTCATCCCAATGATGAAATTCGACTTCCAAATCTTTCCTCCTTCTCTATACTTCCTCAATTTCTCAAGGTTGATGGCAACTTGAAGTCCGTTTTGACAAGCCTTGTGCAATAATAAATTGATCAAGGTCCTCATAAAGCCCACGACCTCCCATAGCACCTGATAAAAAACAAATGAATGAGGAACTTTAGTGATAAAAAATGAACTCAAATATGCATATGTATGTGTAAATAACCCTAGTGAAATATGTAACATGTCGTAGGCAGCCTAAAAGGATTTCACAAACCAGGTCGGGAAGCGACTACTGTGGGACTCAGGCTAACTCTGGACACAGCATGACCGAGGCGAGAAGACAATCCTTCATTCTCGAAATCATCTTCCATGAGTTCATCGATGTCTACATAAATGTTGCTCGAGTCTCTATTGTAAACATTAGTTTCCTTAGGAGAAGAATAATTAAGTCATTCAGCTGTTGGGGAGCATATATAGCAATATTCTCTTGAGAAAGCGAATTCGGTGGAATAGGACTCATTCCCAGAGTTTCGTCGCATGATTCCAAGTTTCCTTCACTGAAACTTGGGTCAAATCCCTCATCATTAGTGGAGGAATAATAACTACTACTATTCTCAAATTCACCCATCTCCTTTCGCATGATCAAAGCAGGCTTTCCCTCATGCTGCTTAAACTCCTCTTCCTCCTCCTTTGGGATTGGGGGCATCCTAATTGGGAAATCGGCTCCAGTCATAATGCCTTTTCCTTCATAAGTTTCATCAGTCGATCCACCGTATGGACCTTCTCCTTCTGGTAGACTGTCCTCTTCGAAGTCGTGTGATGAAGAAGTGAAGTGTGTTCGAATCCTATAACGAGTACGAGATGGAACTTCAACGGCAATAGCACATCTCCCGAGAAGCAACAACCTATACCAAAGCAAACTCTCGTTTGTTAATAAAAACTTGACCAATCTCTCTTCAGCGTCTACGAACTTCAGAGTGTGGAAGATGGGATCAAGTAATGGATCTTTGTTTAGCCTTGGAATAACTGCAAGGAGTATTTAGTCTATTAAAAATACTGCATCATCAAATTAAATCTCAACGAGTAAAAGAGAAGATATACCCCATATCATCCAAAGATGATTAAATCACTCAGGACACCTAATGGAAATATATTGGGCCTTGGATTTGGACAGGTTACTTTGAAGCTGCATCATGATTTTGCGGTTTCTTTGAGCGTCAATGATCACAAAGGACAGACATTCTTCTCTCGTCTTCAATGAGAGGAAGTCTCTCAAGTCATCAAAGCTTGGGACACAATTGAATGTTCACATAAATAAAACGGGAAGACAAGTCAAAATCGTGCATTCATTGGGATGAATCTAAAGTCGAGCAATTCCCAAGCTCCGAAGAGTCTCTCAAGAAGTGATTGAAAGGGAGAATTGCTCCGTTAAAGCATATGTACCGATGGCAGATAGTGTAGCCTAAAGGTGGCATATATAAAAACTCATTTTTTAATGGAAGGAGTACATCATCATCCAGAATGCCATGTTGTAAACAAATGTTATGCCAAACTTTAGCAGAGATTACGGAGGAAGCTCTCTTCAGAGGGTTTAATAAAACACCAGAGTTTGAAGGAGTTCGATCTACAACCAAACCAACTGGAACCAATTGACCATATTCGGCCGGTGGTGTCGAAGAGGTAGGCGCTACTAAAACCATTTGTGAAGGCATAACTGATGTTGATTCGACTTCTGAGAATGCCAGACTGCCTCCACTGGATTTACAACGGAATGACAGATGCTTCATTCTATTTAATAGGACTTGTATCTAACGCAGTCATACAATTCTATTTGTAACTAAAAGTCCCCCGATGCTTAACTTGATAGAGGCAAATGCAATGTGTTATCTATATGGAATGGGCTCGGTATCCTGAACACTACAAACATTCTATCCTATGTTGATAGTTCACTCGCAGTGAAAGGAAAAAGCTTTTTGTATCATTTATTAAATTATTTCTCTTACACTTACCCATTACCGATCAACGATCGATAACGGATCTGCTGTCTAAAGCGACACGGCTAGCTTTTCGTATTCTAGGTACATGGATTGTGCAATGATAGGAGCAATCAAAAGTGAGCAACTATAGATCAATGGTCCAAACCGAGTAGAGAATTCTCAGCATAGGTCGATTTCAATTCTTTGGAAAATGATAACAACATGAGTTGCATACGAGATGCTATCCGAAGCTAGTATCACCTTCTAGAAAAATCAAAATCAATCCACAAGACGCCCTTCCGCATTAACAGTGTAACTCGATGCAAGTTAATTTGACTCTGTGGATGAACATAGCAAAATATGCCAATCACTAGGGCAAAACTAGGGCTTCATTCCGTAAAGAATTCAAGACTCGATTTACTATCTTCTTCCACTAAGTCGCAATCACCTCGTACTCTCCATTGCTTCCATCACCAACACAATCATCACCAAATCACAAAATAAATGCCAAAATCCACATCATTGGCCTCATGTTAGAAGGAGAATTCGGCTAGTCACAAGTTTTTGGCGATCCATGGCGTGCAAGGTTGGCGACGATCCAGGTAGGTTATGTTTCAAGCACTAAGGACTGGCTTGAGATGATGGCGAAGTCAAGTGGGGCCAGTGGCAAGAAGTTTCGACAGTGGAGATCGACGATGGCAATGGTGGGAGCGAGTTTATGGTTTGGAGGCGATTGGACCAGGTTGTAAGGAAAATGGCATGGTTTGCAAATGAAAATATGGAATGGTGGAAGGTCCGATCGAACGAAGTTAAGTAGGAGATTGCATGAAAAAATACAACTAATCCTTGGATCACCACGGATCCATGGACTACGGAGTGCTAGCGGTCCATCAAGTTGTGGTCAGTTTTCTCCAAACTCCCCAAATATCATCTAAGTGTTGTTCACAAGCATCCGAAAAGTGGTGGAATTGAAATTGATTTTTCAATACACGACAGTTTACAATGGAAACTCAATAGATGACTGATTAGCCAAAGCCAAATTCCCTTGATAGCCTCAAAGCGATCAATTAAACTTCACGAATTGGGAACTCAAAAGAAGTCACATCTAGAGCACACCTTGTTTCCAATGAAGGCATAATCCGAAGTGCAAATGTTAACCAGCTTTTTAAACCAACATAATTCAATAGGAACTCGAACATCCACATCAAGTCAAAACTACTTAAGAATCAACCAAAAGGACCAGAAGAAGGAGCTAAGAAGGACCCAAAAGGAAAGAAGCATAAACAGGCTAAGGGGATGGACCGCTAGCAATCCATAGGAACTGCATATGGATCCTCTAAACCTATTACATCGTGAACCAACATCTTTTCTAAGGATATCTTCCAAGTTTCATGATGTTCCATGCAAGCTTGTTTTAGAACTGTGCATTCATCTGATTCCAGGTATTCTTTAATGTAACATGTACATGAATCACCACTAAAATAAGGCAACTCGTTATTAAATTCCATGGAGAGCATCCACATAAGGCAAGGAGCACAATCCAAGTGAAATGATCTAATAATATTCTAACAACATGGATAGCTAGCGATCCATGCCCAATAGATTGCTAGCGATCCATCAATTCAAGTCTGATTGCTATAAATTTTTACAGCGCCTTCGTTCATTAAGTTTAGGTCTCCAAAAAAGTGGCCTAACCCAATAGCTCTCTAATCCATATAAATACGCGTCTACCTACAACATAAAGGGGATCTTCTGGACTGGCTACTAGAACTCTATAGAGATTATTTGTAACGATCCCGATTTAAAGACGAATTTAATTTTGTAATTAAATTTAATTTTGGGTTAAATTGTAGATTTGTTTGAAATTTTTTTTTTCAAAAATTATAAGATGTATTTACTTATTTACTTTATAAGTAAGATTTAAAAACTTAAAAGTAATTGAATTGGATTAGAAATAAAATAACAGTAGGTAATTAAATATTGATAGTTTAAGTTAAAATAAAAGAGAGATAAGATGAGCAATTATGTTAGAATGAAACTAAAAAAAAAACTTAAGCTAAAAGTTTATAACTAGAGTAACTTTATAATATACATGAAGTAAGAAAATGCAAAGGCTAGAATTAGTAAAATATTGTGTAGAATTTGAAAATAAACAAAACTGGTAAAAAGATCTTGTAAATAAAATGTGTAGGTAAGTAAACTAAGTAAAGTAGGCAAGTGAAAGTAAGATAATAAAACAAAAGAAGTTGACAATGGCATTCAATGGTAGAAAAAAAAAGCAACACTATTTTTAGTACATAAGAATACATGATATCAGCCACCAAACATAAAAACATCAGCCGAGATAAAATCAGATTAGTCAAACAAACCCATGCTCAAATAGAAAACAAATAAACATGTATAAGTGTGCTTGTAAAAGAAGATAGCAAATATATAATTAAGTAGAGATATAAAGTACTTGGCATTAAATGGTAGAAATATTGTGGTCATTCGAAATATATAAAATGTTATCAGGCCTCTATTCCTCTAATCTATGTTGTACAAAACATTATAATACCCTTTACACTTTCCTATATATCAGCCACTATACAAGGAAGAAAAGTATCACTTAATTGTACATAGCAATACAATCACCTGTACAAAATAATGTATGCTCTGTAACTTCTCTTCTATATATCATTATCTCAGTTTCGACCATCAAAACCGAGTAATACCTGAAATACATACCATCTCATACTTAAACAAAATAACAATTTAAATCAACTCAAACAAGAGGATTAAAGATCAAGAGATTCCAGTTTGCAAATTTCAAAGTTGTATCAACATGAAAAAGCAAGCTCTACTTAGTACTAAAACTTATCAAGGTGAGTAACATCATTTTTTAAACTTAAGCATTTGAAACTGTTTGTAGGATTGTGATTTAAATTAAGTATGCTGGTATATATGAATCTGTTGTATATATGCTTGTGTGTATATATCTATATATATATATATATTGAATCTTCTGCCTATGCTTGTAGAATGTTGTGGTGTGTGGAGGCTCTTACATGTATTCCCTGTTTTGAATTCTAAACAAACTTTCAAAAAAGAATCATTCCTACCAAATCTACTTGCTATTTGGAACTAGAATTAAAGCAGATTTTGTTTGTTTGACTTTGAACTGAATTCTAAAAATATGTTTAAACTAAAATAACTTAGTAGCATCTCTGGAAAGCCAGATGCTTGAGCACAACTCTAGATAAGTCAAAATTCGAACCTTTTAATTTTCAATTCCAGGTATATGAATGAAATCTATATACCAAAACGTGATTTTTAAAACAAGATTCGTGATTTTTAGTGGAGAGAGTGAGGTGCAGTTCGAGTTCGACTGTATTTGGCATTTTGAGTCGCCGCGGGCGATCGTGTTGACCGGGGAGGTCGGGATGTGGTCTGGAGGTGGAGGAGTGATCAGGGAGTAGGGAAAAAATGTAGTGATGGTCGGCCGATGACCATGGTGGCGGCAGGAGGTTGTTTTTGCCTGTAACCCTAGTTTTGGGTGCTTTGGAGTTTTCGATCGATGCAACTTTTCTGGAGCATCGAGAGTTATGAGCTTTTGGGAATTCATAGAGGGATGGTAGGCGAAGCCGGGGCCGGTGGCGGTGGTTCTTTGGTGGTCGGAGGAGCAGGGGCGAAGCGTTGACATGTTCGAGCATTGTATGCTTTCGAGTTGCCAGGTTTTGCTTTGCGAGCTCGAATTCGATTTCGAGTTGCGGGCGAGGTTCTGGTGGTAGGGGAGAGGAGTATCGATGATCGTTGACGTGTTCGACAATGTAGCACGGCCCGGAGATGGTCGGCGACCATGTGCACGTGCACGTGCACGGAGGGATTTTAGGAAATGATTTGGGTTTGCTTGAATATAAATTTGGTTGCAGGGTTTAGATAAAACCTGTCAGTGTTTTAATTTTTCTTAAATCAAGTTGAATTCAAAAGTTGTCACAATGGATTTAAACAAGTTTAAATCCAGTTTTAAGTTTAGTTTCAAATAAACTTTGAATTTAATTTTTTTTAAAGAAATTTGATTTGAAATCAAAGTTGTAAATATTATAAGGTGGATT
Source organism: Allium cepa (assembly GCA_030765085.1). Taxonomy (NCBI): domain Eukaryota; kingdom Viridiplantae; phylum Streptophyta; class Magnoliopsida; order Asparagales; family Amaryllidaceae; genus Allium; species Allium cepa. Next base: position 511,289,108 of record CM060945.1, read on the forward strand.
TTCATATTTTAAACCTTTTTAAAATTTAAATTAAAATCTGAAAACAAGACTTAAATATGGCTTCAAATTTAAAATCTGGAATTTGAATCAATTTTCAAATTATATGTGTTTTAAAATAAGTATAAATCAAATAGTTTTTAAAAGTAAATTTGTTTTCAAACCAATAACTTAACTTGATTTTTGATAATTTGAATCTGTAAGTTAAATAGTGGCGTATTTTAAAGGCTTAATTTTTAAATAAAATTAAGTAAATTGGTTTAAAGGCTTACATAAGTTCATATGTAAATAACAAATGTTCTTTACATTTATTTTAAGATTATAAGTGGATATTTAAATTTGGTTAATATTTAGATATGTAAGCATTTTGAATCATAAATTCAAATGAAATTTGATTCTAAATTCAAAAGTGAAATGTTTTACACTTAAACTATTGATGAAGTCATTAATAAGGTAATTAAAGAATGATTTATTTAAATTAGAAACAAGTAATTTAGATTAATTAATTAGAAATAATTAATAAAGATTTAATCTAAGAAATTTTCTTAATAAGGTAATTAAAGAAATATTATTAGTTAATAAAGATAATTAACTAAAGATTATCAAGTATTGATTAAAATGATAAATATAATAATTAAATGGATTAATTAATTTATAAAATCAATTATAAGTTATTAATTATAATTACTTAATGAAAGTAATTAAGGACTAATCACTTATTGTAATTAATTTTAGATATTTTGTTTAACTAAAATATTTGATAAATAAATTTATATCAAATGATTTGTAATTAATTAAATAATCAAGATTGGATAATTAATTCATAAGTAATTGATTAAATTGGAAATGAATTGAATTAATCAAGATTAAACGATTAATTTATCCTTCTTATAAATGATTATTAAATGCTTGACCTTACTTATGAATGATTGTATTGTACGAGATGCCTTGAATTGATTGCCTTATCCAATTTGTGGTATTTTGTTCTATGGATTGAGCTGTGAATGATTTATTTATTTATTTACATTTATATATTATCTGTGAATCTGTGAATAGACAATAAGCATTACAGTCTATATCGCTTATCAACTATATTTCTGTGTTTTAATCTGTGATGATGATGTTGCACTATTATGTTAAACCCCTAGACCACACCATACACAAAAGAATATGGATTTCACGTGGAAATCGGTTAAGTCACAGACTTTTAAATAAGTTTTGAATTTGAATTTTTAAATTCGAATGTTTGGAAATGGAATCGGAATAAAAGTGAGAAGCTTTTGAAATGGGATTTCAAAGATGAAATTTATTTTGAATAACTTGATTAAGTTTTGGAATTTAAATATTTTAATTTGAATTTGAATTCAATACTTGAAATTGAATTCTATCATTTGAAACTAGGGATTAACGATATTATACTAGTTATATATGATTCAAACCATTTTTAAAGTATTGCTCTTTTGGAAATTCGAATTAAACCAAAGATTGTAACTTGTATAAATGAAATCGGGTTTTTCCAAAATAAAACTATTGTTTCTAAATGATAAAAAGCTTTCGTTTCAAATTTTATTGAAGGGATTTCAAGTTTAAACTAAAATAGTTTTCCAAGTTATAGATAAATATTCGGAAACGAATTTTGAAAATGAATATTTGGGAACGATTTGAAAACTATAAGACAAATCTTTGATAAAGATTTAATGAATTAATCCTTTTGAAACAAAATTGTTTTGAAATCCGAGAATGAATATTTGTGAAACTAGGTAAACTTTATGAAATAAATCTTTTGTTTAAAAGATTTAAAATGGTACTTGGTTTAAACCATTTGAAAGAAAGTTTTGAATTATTAAGTTGTGACTTAATTGAAATCCCATATCCATATGTTTTAAATGTTGCACTCACTATTCGGTTTAGCCGGGAGAAGCCTTTGTCACATATAACCCATTCCGAATAATGATACGTCGTTATGGATAGCATCTGAAGACTGGTGGTGAAGACCGGGTATTTTCGAGAACGAAAGGATAACTCGTTCATTGTCTCTGCACCGAGTCGCGCCGGTATAGAGATTCCCTTAGTGATGGGAAGTTCGATTGGGATTGTGAATACCTGGATTGCGAGGACTTCTTTGGAAGTGCCTTCGGTTCTGTTCGAACCCAGAACAGACTTGTATGGATTATATGCCTGACATTACAATTTGAGATATAAAGCAGATTTCTTTCAAATACATTTATGTTGGTGGTGGAGAATCTATTCTCTTAGCTTAACACCCTTCTCTGAGACATACGAGCTCAGAGGTTATGTAGTTGAAGGTTGTCAGTGATATATTCCCAACTTGGTAATATGGCATGCTGAGTGATGCTGATCATTTGTGATCAAAGCGTGGATTTTGTAAAAAGCGTAGCTTTGTGGATGAGACTTGCTTGTCTTAGTGAAATGTGATAGGGGGTTCTCGCTTTGCGATACGTGGCAAACAGGAGACTCTTACCCCTATACGTCCTCTTTACGGGGATGGTTAGGCGTAACGCATGACAGTCGAAAGGCTGGCCGTAAAAGCAAGTTTCGGGTACCAGTTTATAGCCATGGTGGGTCTGGGATGGTTGCAAAGCCTACCGGTCGCTGCTACCTCACACCCCGAAATGGTCGAAACAGGAAAGATGCAGCAAGGTTATTGGGGGTAGCGCCCCTTAGGGTATGTACATCTCCTTCAGGATAGAAGTGGTATCATGGCATGGAGCCCAAATACTTAACTTATGTGGATATCGCAAATACATACATACATACATACATACATACATACATACATACATACATACATACATATATATATATACATACATATATATATATATATACATATATATATATCTTACTTTGTGATTGTTGTTGGGGTCCCGAAAAAAGGTTGGTTACGACCGGGGGATGGCATACTCGTGTCAGTAGTTACCCAGTTTGAAGGGTAACCCGGCCTTGTGTTGGCAGAGATCCGGTTAGGTTCTCGAGGATGTCCTTCCAGAGGCATTCTCATGTTGCAATGGGAAGTTCCTTGGCCAGACCATTTGTTGAAAATCCAAAGAAACAATACGAGACTTGTACGGTTTTAGTTGTTGAACCTGTCATTTACTTATGGTGGCGCCCCACTTTTAGATGGTAGCTATAGTAGGCATACGATAATGGTCGTATGTTGGATAAGATTTATATTCTACTATCGAAATGTTTTTCCTGCACTTTGCATTTATAGTAATAATATCAAACAATCTACATATCAAGCATGTTTAACTATCATAAGAAGAAATCTCCTCCAATTCTGCATTTGCATTGTGTGTGTGGCGGGAGGTCTTATGGTAGTTTCATTTTCTAAAAGAATTGCAAATTGATTTTAAAATCTTTTGTTGGTTGTTTTAAAAGATAAACTGTTTTTGTTGCTCACACAAGTCTCATGGCTAATCCGTAATTTATTGTTTCTTTCCTAAACTTTGGATGCTCAAAAAAATTTCTCTACACGAGCAGTCTAGAGTTGGGTTTTTCAGATAGTAAGGTTCAGTAGATTATCTGGAGCTAGTTCATTCTTTGGATATGGACGGCACTTGCTTAGCTTAGTGCATCGTCATTAGGAGTTCGAGCTATTTCTGGATTGGTGCTTTGAAGATAGAGATTATCCGCTGCTGGTGTTATCTATTTTTCTTTTCCACTGCTATTTTATTGTATCATATCTCTGATGTATATTGATATCTATTGGATCATCTGTTGTATCAGATATTGTATCAAAGCTGCATATCAATGTATTATTCTTTTATTCCGTTGTGTTATTTACTTAATGTTGTTATAAGCTCCGGCGAATCGAATTTGAACGGTCGATTCCACGGCATTCGAATACGATATGAAGTATGGATGTCGATTTTCGAGCGCGAAAAATCCGACTCGTTACATTGTTCTTCACTCTTCTCCTCCTAAACAATAGTCATCTAGAGGTTTACTATGGTTCTCTAGTGAACTCTTGCACTTGTGACTTAATTTAACTTAGAAGATTGAATCATGTTGTAATCTGATTGTACTTGTAATAGCAGTCGGTTAATAGAAAGTTATAAAGTGGATGTAGGCATCATTAACAGCCGAACCATTGTAAAAATCTTCTTGCCTTTTTATTATTGGTACTCTTTTTGCATTTATTTTCTATATTATTGCCATATAAGAAGAAACCTGGTGCTTTCACACTCAATCTAGGGTGTTGATCTATTTTTTGGTTAAAATACCATCATTTCCCTAGGTGGCAATTTGTTGTCTTAATGCTTTGCTTTGCGAAACAAAACTATTATCTAACCATCTTCATGATTATTAGAATTTGGACTTGGAAATGATTCTATTGACCAATTATTTTTATGCCTTTCCCTATTCGTGGGACTAGCTATTTCGAATGCTTGTATCGAGCATTTGTGACAGATGGAGAGGTTTGAGGCTAATGATTTAATTGCCCACAGTCTAGCTTTCAATCTTGTTCAGAGATTGAGAAATTCTGATGACTTAACTCTTGATTTTTCATGTTTTTCCTACTTTTCCTTTCCCATACGTGCCTTGCTCTACTGCTAACATCATCACAGAAGTCATGTTCATTTATCAGTTCATATATCTGAAACTAGTGATTTTGCTTCTTGGTTCTAAGAAACTTTTTCTTGAGGCTGCCTATCTTTGTGCTATGTCAAAAATCATTCTAAGTTGAATACTAGAAATAAATTTGTGCACAAATTTACTATTACATAAGAGAATCGATCCAAGGATTTTTCTTAGACTGCCTTATTTCTAGGCAGCGGCCGATTCCTATAATGAATGGCCCAACCACTCGATTGGCGGATGAATGGTAATGTCTTCCTATTGTCAGCTGTCTTTGGGAAACAGTAGTTTTTGAAGACAAGTGTAGAAACTCAGTTGAGTACTGACTACTTTCCCCAAAAGCTAGTTATTGATGGTTTACTGTTGTGAGTGTTTATCTTCGGCCTTACCGATCGAAGTTTTCCTAGTATTTTCGGGGCAACATTGGTACTTAGAAATTAGATTTAGCACTGCTAAGGCAACATTGGTACTTAGAAAGTAGAATGTTTGAAGACATTGTTGAGGAAAAATCGATGCTTAGAAAATAGGGGAGTTTCTCGGCATTGCCTGGACAACACCAATACTTATGAGGTTGGGATTGATTTTCGGCATCGATCCGATGGTTTTTCGGCCTTTCGGATATTGCCAAAGCAATGCTAGTGTTTAGAAGGTAAGATCAATTTTTTTGTCGATCCAGCGGTTTGAGTCAATTTTCCCTTTGACCATAATATTCCAGTTGGGTAGTAGTTTCAATCTCCTTAGTGCTGCCAGTATTCGGGTAACATTAAAGTCCCGCAAGTTAGGATCGAATATTTCGTCTGATCCTGTATTGTTGAGTAGGTCCCTTTTAACCCAACGTGGAAGCTTTCTTTATATTGCCTTACTCTAGGTTACGCCACAATCTAAAAGAATGAAAGTCTTCGATGTTTCCATTACTTAGCTTTGTTCATAACCATCAATCTCTCTCTCTAGCAATTTTGAGCTATTGTTCAACCAATTCGATGGTTATTCTTATTTGCATAGGGTCATATTTTCTATGATCGATTTTTTTTGCAATCCGACTTCCATCGTTGGAAGCCATTATTACTAAGTGCATAAATCCACGCACTTATTGAAATTTATACACCTCGAAGCGAGTTATTACACTACTCTTGGTATGACTGTGCTCATTCCATCCTAACCATGAACCGGTAGAGTTTAGTAGTGCTTGTCCTGAATCTATGGCAATTACTCTTACCTGTTTCAAGCCATATGCATTTTGCTGGGCCAACAACATTATTGTGGAAATCTTCCTTATTTTTCGGTTTTAATCTTAAAGAATTCACAGCTTAGTTGCTTGATTCCAAGCATTATCTCCTTACTATTGTCTATCTTTAGACAATAGTTAGTTTTTCACAAGCAGAAGTTGAAGTACCTTATCAATCTATGCACGACTGATTACTCAAAGAGAGGTTAATTTCCAAGCCGCGACAATTTTATGATAGTTGAAGGCTATCTTTCCTGACGTTGCCTGTCTCCGAGCGGCATCAAATTCCTGAAAAACAAGTTATTCCCTCTAGTCATTCCCAATCTTCGAGTTATGCTGGATTCTTTTAGGTTAGAGTTCGAGAAATTAGTATAGCACCTGCTTCTATCTTTAGAAAATGCTGCATCGACGATTTGATTCTTGAAATCCCATCATCGTCGTGCATCCCTATGAATTCATAAGTTCTTCCTCGTAAGACCTATAATTGGGTGATAGTGAGCTCAAAGAAGTTCGATTCTCTGGTCAATAAGATGGTCTGGAATTCTCGATGTCGTTGGGCCAATATCGGTGCCTAGGAGGCTGGACTAACTTTTCTTCCAAATTTGTAACTAAAAGATCTCTTGGCATACTACATTGCCTAGCTCTATTGTAATGGCTAAAATTCTCCATTCATCATATGAGAAACAAGTCTGAGTCGTGCGGTAGGCTCCTGTCTTTGGGAATCTATAGTCTTGATGCTCGATTTCGAGCATTTTCATTCCTTGACTGCCTTTGGTAACTCTTGAATAGCTTAAGTACTCGGAATTTTATCCAAATGATATTTGCTTTCATATCGCCTCTCTCTTGGGGATGTTGCGCCTTGTCAGTTAGTAGTGGATTCCTCAATCGACTTATTATTTGCCATTCCCAACATTGTCGCGGTGAGGCTAGCACTTGATTGTATAGAGCATGCACACTGCGCTTGTGAGAACACGATTCCTGATGCAGCAAGGCATATAGGAATTCAGAAGTTAAACCATATTAAATCGTGCACGAGTCAAGGAGCTTTGGATTTAACTCGTGAGTCGTACACAAGCTTAAAACGTGCATGCTTGATAAGTCGTTACCGAGATGGAGGACGCATGAGTCGGTTCCGGTTTAACAAAGCCTGGAGGAGTTCGAGTTGGATGAGTCGTTACCGACTTAAGAGATTACAAGGGGGAGATAGCATAGGTCGAATGGAGGCAACTTTAGAAGTAAGTCGTCCACGACTTAACTTGAGTCGTCTACGACTCAACATGAGTCGTCCGCGACTTAACAATCCAAGAGGAAAAAGACTGCGACCTAATGAGGCTGAAGGAAAAATGACCGACCTAAGGAAGCCGGAGTGGGAAAGGGGCGAGCTGGTGAAGAGGGCTGAGTCGGAACCGAGCTAATGGGCTACGACCTAAGATGAGTCGGCAAGGAGATAAGCTGTGGATCTTGAGTCGGTCGTGTTGAGTTGAGTCATGTATATATGAGTCGGTATTGTATGAATCGTGAGTTGTCTTGTTCTTGAGTCGGAGGAGTTGTATTGGCAGGGTTGTTAAGTCGCTGGATTTGATGAGTCGGTTACCTTTGAGTCGGACCTGTATGTAATGTGTTGAGTCGTATTAACTGCTGTGTCTATAAGTCGTGCCTTGTTGAGTCGGCAGCGACTTATGTTGAGTCGGCCGAGATGAGTCGTGTTTGTTGAGTCGGTGCCGACCTAGGAGTTGAGTGTTGTATGTTGTGTTGAGTTGTAATGCCTATAAATAGCGGGTGTGTTGTAAATTTTTGGGTTGTTGATTTTTGAATAAAACTCTCTTTTGTTAGCTTTGTGCTTTCATACCAATTGGTAGTTGAGTGTAATCTCCTATCTCCACTTACGTCATTCGAGTGCGCTCGAATCCACGTTTGTTGAAGCCGATTCACGGAATCTAGTGCGCTAGATCAACGTGCGAAGAATCGTAGATCTTTGAACACGGTATAGTGCGCTATCAACGTGTTTGAGATAGCTAGAGTTCGGTATCTTTGGATCAACGAACTTGGGCATTTTGGTATCTTCAACTCACCGATTGCTACATTTCATCGATTGAAGTTTTGTTTGATTAATCCGCTGCGTCATTTTTGGTATCAGAGCCATACTTAGCCAATCATAGCTAAGTTTGATTCTTGGAGCCAAGTTTTTGAAGTTTTTGAAGTTGGAAGGAGTTCATCGTGTTCATATTGAAGTTGCATCAAGTTTGGAGAGTTTGATCCATTTCATTTTGGATCGAGGAGTTGGATTTTGTTTGGATTTTGAATTGGTGATTTGCGCGCCAAAGTTTTGAAGGTTTTGGAGTGAGCCGAGGCAAGTCTTGACCGAGCCAAGCAAAGTTGTGAAGAGTCAAGGCCGAGACAAGCATTGCCGAGACAGTTGAGCCTAGATTGCCTTATCGTGTGAAATTTTGAAGTATTGTGTTCAATTTGTTGAAGTTTGTGAAAATTTTAACCATGCCACCAAGGAGAGCTAATCGTCATCAAAACGTTGAAGCTTTGTATCGTAGAGAAGAAGCCGAGCTTATGGAACAACGTATTAATGAGAAATTTGATGAAGGCATTGGTAAATTGGAGAGATTGATGAATGATTTGAATCAAAGGAGGAGATCACCAAACTCGAACCATGGAGGAAACCGAGTTTCGCCATTGGTTACGGAAGCGAGGAGGGTATCACCACATTCTTGTAGAGATAGAAGAGAAACATCAATTTCATCACGAAGAGATCATCATGACTATGCACATGAAGAAAGAAGAAGTCATCGAGAATTTGACCATGAAGTATATAGAGATGAAGAGAGACATAGTCAAAGAAGCATGCATGAGAGAAGGGATGATGTTAGTCGAGATCGATGTAGGCGTACCTTTGATTTTGTTGAAGAGGGTGATAGAGCAAGTATTCCTTATAGAGATCGAGACCAAATTCGAAATTCTTACCGTGATGTGGAGGATGATCGTCGTTGGGAGTCGGGTATGAAAATGGAAATTCCAGAATTTAAAGGCGGAATGGTTGCTGAGGAGTTTTTAGATTGGTTGTCTAATGTGGAGGAAATCTTTGATTTCAAGGAGGTGCCGGAGAATAGAAGGGTGAAGTTAGTTGCTACAAGGCTGAGGGGAAGAGCATTGGCATGGTGGCAACAAACTAAACTTACTCGAGAACGAATGGGGAAGTCAAAGATAGAATCTTGGGAGAAGATGAAAAAGTTGATGAGATCTACTTTCTTACCTTACAACTACCAGTCACTTATGTACCAAAGGTTGCAGAATCTGAGGCAGGGGACGAAGTCTGTTAGTGATTATGCTGATGAATTTTACCAACTCATTGCTAGAAACGATATTATGGAGACAGAAGAACAGCTGACAGCTAGATTCGTTGGGGGTTTGAGAATGCAGATCCAGGATATGGTTAATATGTTTGATCCTAGATCCGTTGTAGAGGCACATCAGAAAGCGTTAGTAGGGAGAAACAAGGAAGGCGTGGAGGTGGTGTGTTTACTAACTCTAATAATCAAGCAAGGGGTGCTGGTGGAAGTTCTAATGTTCCTAAACCAGTTACAAAACCAGTGGTGAAGGAGGTTGAGAAGGCGAAGGCTAGTAGTATTTTCAAATGTTATAATTGTCAGGAGTTGGGTCACAGAAGCAACGAATGTCCGAAGCCGAAGAAGAGAACCATGGTTGCAGAGGTTGAAGCAGATGATGGTGAGGAGGCAGAGTATTCAAATGTACCTTATGTTGAGGAGGAAGAAAAAGTGTCGGGTGATGAAGGTTGTAATCTTATGATGAGGAGAAGTTGTTTGACACCTAAGCAAGAGGAGGATTGTAGTTGGCTGAGAAGCAATATTTTTCAATCGACATGTACTATTCTGGGGAAAGTTTGCAAGTTCGTTATTGATGCGGGGAGTTGTGATAATATTATTTCTACAGAGGCAGTTAGGAAGTTGAATTTGAAGACCGAGAAGCATCCTAAACCATATAAGCTAGCATGGTTAAGGAAGGGAGGTGAAGTAAAAGTGTGTCGAAGGGCTTGTGTTAATTTTTCGATTGGGAAGAAGTACAAAGATGAAATCTGGTGTGATGTCGTAGATATGGATGTTTGTCACTTATTGTTGGGCAGACCATGGCAGTTTGATAGAGCAGTTCAGCATGACGGTCGTGCCAACAGTTACAGTTTCATGTTCGAGGGTACTAAAATCACTTTAGTTCCTAAGAGACAGCAGCAGAAGGAGAGCAAGCTAGAAGAGATTGAAGAATTGAAAACTCTGTTGACTTTGAAGGAGTTTGTTAAAGAAGTGGAGGAAGAACCGGAAGTGTTTTTGTTGATTGGGAGAGAGAGTAGTGAAGAAGTTGAGATTCCCGAAGAAGCAAAGCCAGTTTTGGAAGAGTTTGAAGATGTCTTTCCAGAGGAGTTGCCAAAGGAGTTACCACCACTTAGAGACATTCAACATCAGATTGATCTTGTTCCCGGAGCAGTGTTACCACACCGACCACATTACAGAATGAGTCCGAAGGAACATGAGGAGTTACGAAGGCAGGTGGAAGAATTACTTGAACAGGGTCGTATTCAGGAAAGTTTGAGTCCGTGTGCTGTACCTGCATTGTTAGTACCAAAGAAGGACGGAACTTGGAGAATGTGCACTGATAGTAGAGCTTTGAATAAGATCACTGTTCGTTACAGATTTCCTATGCCGAGGTTGGATGATTTGTTGGATCAGTTGAGTGGGGCAACTATATTCTCGAAAATTGATTTGAAGAGTGGTTATCATCAAATTCGTATCAGACCTGGAGACGAATGGAAGACAGCTTTCAAAACTAGAGAGGGGTTGTACGAATGGTTGGTTATGCCATTTGGTTTGTCTAATGCACCTAGTACATTCATGCGGGTGATGAATCAAATTTTTAGACCATTCATTGGAAAGTTCGTCGTGGTGTATTTCGATGATATTTTGATTTATAGCAGGAGTACGGAGGAGCATGTTCTACATCTGAGGGAAGTGTTGCTTATTCTTCGTGAAGAACAATTTTATGCTGCTACAAAGAAATGTGTGTTTATGACACCTAGTGTTTTATTCCTGGGTTATGTTGTTTCAGGGAAAGGTATTCAAGTTGACCAGAGTAAAGTTGAAGCAGTCAAGAATTGGCCACAGCCAAAGACAATTACAGAAGTGAGAAGTTTTCATGGGCTAGCGTCATTCTACCGAAGGTTCATACCACACTTCAGTAGCGTGATGGCTCCAGCTACTGATTTTGTTGATGAGCTGACTGAATGTCATAGAACCGTTCAGGAACGATTGGAGAAATCGAATGAGAAATATAAGAAGTTTGCAGATTTGAAACGTCGAAATGTTGAATTTAAGGAAGGTGATTTGGTTTATGCCGTATTGACAAAGGATCGTTTTCCGGTGGGTGCTTATAACAAGTTGAAGGCGCGAAAAATTGGTCCAGTTGAAGTGTTGAAGAAAATCAATGAGAATGCTTATCGATTAAAGTTACCAGATGATGTTTATACTTCTGATGTTTTTAACGTCAAACATTTAATTCCATATCATGGGGGTGAGATTGTTGAGGAAGAATTTACAAATTCGAGGTCGAATTTTTCTCAACCAGGGGAGGATGATGCAGCAAGGCATATAGGAATTCAGAAGTTAAACCATATTAAATCGTGCACGAGTCAAGGAGCTTTGGATTTAACTCGTGAGTCGTACACAAGCTTAAAACGTGCATGCTTGATAAGTCGTTACCGAGATGGAGGACGCATGAGTCGGTTCCGGTTTAACAAAGCCTGGAGGAGTTCGAGTTGGATGAGTCGTTACCGACTTAAGAGATTACAAGGGGGAGATAGCATAGGTCGAATGGAGGCAACTTTAGAAGTAAGTCGTCCACGACTTAACTTGAGTCGTCTACGACTCAACATGAGTCGTCCGCGACTTAACAATCCAAGAGGAAAAAGACTGCGACCTAATGAGGCTGAAGGAAAAATGACCGACCTAAGGAAGCCGGAGTGGGAAAGGGGCGAGCTGGTGAAGAGGGCTGAGTCGGAACCGAGCTAATGGGCTACGACCTAAGATGAGTCGGCAAGGAGATAAGCTGTGGATCTTGAGTCGGTCGTGTTGAGTTGAGTCATGTATATATGAGTCGGTATTGTATGAATCGTGAGTCGTCTTGTTCTTGAGTCGGAGGAGTTGTATTGGCAGGGTTGTTAAGTCGCTGGATTTGATGAGTCGGTTACCTTTGAGTCGGACCTGTATGTAATGTGTTGAGTCGTATTAACTGCTGTGTCTATAAGTCGTGCCTTGTTGAGTCGGCAGCGACTTATGTTGAGTCGGCCGAGATGAGTCGTGTTTGTTGAGTCGGTGCCGACCTAGGAGTTGAGTGTTGTATGTTGTGTTGAGTTGTAATGCCTATAAATAGCGGGTGTGTTGTAAATTTTTGGGTTGTTGATTTTTGAATAAAACTCTCTTTTGTTAGCTTTGTGCTTTCATACCAATTGGTAGTTGAGTGTAATCTCCTATCTCCACTTACGTCATTCGAGTGCGCTCGAATCCACGTTTGTTGAAGCCGATTCACGGAATCTAGTGCGCTAGATCAACGTGCGAAGAATCGTAGATCTTTGAACACGGTATAGTGCGCTATCAACGTGTTTGAGATAGCTAGAGTTCGGTATCTTTGGATCAACGAACTTGGGCATTTTGGTATCTTCAACTCACCGATTGCTACATTTCATCGATTGAAGTTTTGTTTGATTAATCCGCTGCGTCAATTCCATAGGTTTAAGAAGCAGTGTGCAAAATGCAGTGTATGAAAATATTACATACTTGAGCATGATTCCATCGATTCAAGGTGCGAAGGAATGGATCGTACTTGAACATAATTCGATTCATGCAAGCAGCAAAGAAATGGAGGGTACTTGAACATAGTTCCATTGGTTAAAGCAGCAAGGGAATGGAGCACACTTGAACACGGTTACATCGGTTGAAGAAATTAATGAATGGAGCATACTTTGAATAAGTTTCCATGAGGGGTAGCCACCAAATCAATCACAGATTCATAATATGGTATCATAGAAATGTGCCTGATAGGAGGAGCGACCTAGCTTAGCCCAGTATAGCTCTTTTTTTTAGCCACATCAAGATGACTCATGGGAGTCAGGGCTATGTAAATACCTCATACAGTATCGTTCGCTAAACCATCCTACTTCATTCTAGAATCTCTGACACATACACAGTTGTTAAAGTGGCTTTTCGGTATTTGCAGAGAGTATGACAATATTCGATTCCGGTCTCGTTAACAGCTAAATGCTTATTTCACACCAGATGGTTCTTTTACATTTCAAGAGTCAATTCATAATTGATATCAAAATATCATATTCACTTCAAACATATCACTTTCAAAATCGTATTCACATTCGAAATCATATCAACAAAATTGGTTAAATCTCATTTCAAAATCATCGTATTTAATCAAATATTTCATTTCACTAGAAAGTATCATTTAAATCCGAAATTAGGTAATAACATTGTTTAACCATATTCGCTTTAAATCAAGGATACAAATATAGTAGTCCAACTTTGCACCGTTTTATTTTTAGAAAATAGTTTTGATAGTTTTAAAATAGTTCAAATAGTTCTAATATTTAAAATAGTTTAAAATAAAATAAAATAGTTTGGGTGGATTTAAGATAGTTTAAGTAGATTTAAATTAGATTTAATAGATTTAAAATAATTTAAAAATATTCAATATAATTTAAATAGATTTAAAATAAGTTATATAGATTTAAAATAGATTAAATAGATTTAAAATAAATTAAACATATTTAAAATAAACTAAAATGGGTTAATTAGCTTAAAAAGGTTAAAATAAATTAAGATAAATAAAAATAGTTTAAATTGAATAAAATTGTTTAAATTAGTTGAAAATAGATTAAATTAGTTTAATAGTTGGAAAATCTTAAAATCAGGTTTTTTAAAATATTAAATCTTTGAAAAGCATATACTAAAATAACTATGTTTGAAATTGTATCAAAATAAACGATTTCTTTCATTTCAACACATCTGGACCATATCTGGATTCAACAAACTAAATTTTATTTAAATTCAAATTTCCATAAAAATCACTTTATTTACATCGATTTCCAACTCGTGTTTGATCTAAAAATTTTAAAGAATTTAATTTTCATATGTTTCATATTCATTCCAATAACTCCATTTTGATGAATTTCAGTTATATTCATCAATTCAACTTTGTAATTTCCGCTTTTATTCTTTTAAATAATTCATTAAACCAACTCCGATTTCAACAATTAAACTTGGAATTTCGATAATAATTCAGTTTATATAAACTAATTTTTTTCAAAATATCATTTATCTCAATTCAAAATCTAAGGATTTAAAATCATTTAATTTAACCAATACAGTGTCCGTATTTAATTATCTACCCTATGGCCAAGTGATACGGATATACATCAACTCAATTCGTAAATATTTTTATATTTACAGTTATATATCATTTCAACCCCAATCCCAAATTTAACTTCAAATCCATGAAATCACTTGAGTTTATCATTTCAACACGAAACGATTTCCCCATAATCTATCAGATCGTTCGGGTATGTATCATTTCAACCCATAGGAACTTGAATTGTTATAACAATATATATATATATACATAATAACATAACATCCATTTATCCAATATCAACAATTAAACATCCATCACAATAATCATTGAAATCAATCAATCGATAGCAGTAATTAACTGATCATCGATGACAAGTATTTGATTGACAATTAATATCCAATATTAAATTAAATAGTGATCCAATTCAATAAAAGTTGTATTCAACTGGAATGTCCATTCAAATATACCAAACATCAACCAATCAATTTCTAATCACATCTTAAATTCAATTTAACTAACATAAGATAATTTAGTAGTTGTGGGTGGGTTAAAACACTCACATTTGATTTCAAATCGAATTGAAATCCGAAATATGGCCTAAATTTCAAAAGTCTTACAATTCGACCAAACAAGTGCCAAAATGTCTGCAATTTTGACACGATCCCAGCGAAACAAACTGCGCATGAATCCGAGCTCGTAAGAGAAATATAAACAAGTTAGAACATTATATGATTAAAATAAAAATAAAATAAACTAAAACTAAAAAAATTACCCTATTCTCACACATAGGCAACGTATGCACGTTCTCTCACCAGCCTTACTATTCAAAACCCTAACCTCGACTTCATACAGAACTGTGTCGCTACCCATCTATTGCCTCCACACACTGCCACTAGCCATCGCGGCCACCCAGACCTCACCGCCGACCCCCTCCTAAGGCCATGACCCCCTTACGACCACAATTGCCTCTATCGATGCCCAAAACAAACAGTCGTCGCCTTGAATCTTTTAACCCTATTCCAATTTAGCCACCGGTTCAGCCATTACACGACTAAACATACTACCCAAATGCGATCCACTCGTCACTCTCCAAAACCCTGCACCCTCAAATCGATGATCCACCGACAATGATCAAACCTTAACACTGCAGCAGGTTACGCTCATCGAGAGCTTTCCAACGATATATATAATATGTCATAGTTTGGTGGTGTTTGAATTTGTCGATTTGATTTTGATTTCTAATTGAAATGGGATTTAGCGTTTCATCTTCTATAGTTTGAGAAGGAGGTACTGATAGAAGCAATAGTACATACAGAAATAAGAAATGAAAAACAGTTAGGGTTTAGAATAGCCTTTATATAGGCAGAGCTGAAATAGAAAGTATGGACCAGAACGATTTGGATTGACATGATAACAACGACCCAAAAAGCCCATTTTGTTCCCGAAACCAAATGAGCCATACAATATATTGAAATGGATGTTTACAATATTTTTAAACTCAATGGAACATGTTTCAAGTCCTAGTTCCATCGTATGAAGAAGTTAGCTTTTAAATTCAGCTTATTTCAAATTGATTTCATTAAATTGAGTTTTACGTGTTTCAAGCCCGTACGATCAAACGACAACTCCGATCGCTACGAAACTTGAAATCTTACTATAATTCAACTTTATGAATTCGATTAAACTGGTTGCTTCAAAATCCAAGATAGTAGCCAAAATGGCTATTTTCACGTTAATTAAATAAATCATTATTAAATTAATTACATCATTTTTCCAATTCAAAATTTATAATTAACAAATCTTATCATTTTGAACACACAGAAATTAACAATCTTTACAAGATCCATTTCCCATGTCAAATTCAATGTAATTTTTTTAAATAATTACAGTGTTTAATTTCAATTGCAATAAGCCCATTAATTATAATTTAAATTCAAATTTTTTTTTGATTTCAATCTTATTATTCAACCAATCATTACTTTATGGAGATACTTAACATTTGTTTACATCTTATTACACTAATATTCTACGATTATCATCTTCATTCATATTATCATAATATTTAATTACATTCAATTGCAATTGATTACCAATTTAATTCAACAGATTTAAAAATTGGAAACAAATAATAATTTTCACCTTTTCTTAATTTAATTATGTTTATAAGTTTATTATCTACAAACAAATGTTATTACTACTTACACAACACTGATTTTCCAATCACAGTTAATTCATATTATCTCAACAGTTAATGTAACATTTGGTTTATTACTTTATTTACAATTTATAACCAAATTTAACATTACAATCATTTTAATCAATTGAAATTGCATTAAAATAGTTATCAATTGCCTTAAATTAACATTACCAACATACATTCCAGTTATTTCTCTCATTATAAAATTTTTAATTTTTCACAACATCAAATTCCAAAACTTATTTAAATAAGTAAATTTAATTATCGAATATTACGAGTTACATGGTAGCTTTTAAAAAAAAAGCTGTAGCTTACTTTAAGAAAGGTTTGTTTAATAAATTTTCCGCTTTCATTTCTACAAAAGAGACCTCATCCTCTCTTTTTTCACTTTATTTCATTTCCATATTTTGCTTTCTTTCGTAATTTTCTTTTTCTTTGCCTTTCTCCTTGCTCCATTTTCAAAATTAAGTCAAATCTCGTTGTTTTCTTCGAAAATTTCTTTGATAACCTTAGATCTACATAGGAAACACCATTACCATTTCAACGATCCAAACTTTAGCACGCAAAAACCCAATATAGACTTGGACCATGAGTAATTAGGAGGAAGTGGAGGGCTTTAGACATGAACGTAGGATGAAAGGCAGGAACTTGTGTGGTTTCTAGGTCGTGGGTGGTAATTGTAGAATTTTCTTTGAGTTTAGCTTGAATTAAAGTGAGATTTTTATCTTTGAAGTTGGTTTTAAAACTGATAAAATATTGTAACAATTTAGTGCTTTACAGTATTGTCTTTATCTATTTGTGATATGCATATAATTTTTGGTATTGTTTGATTCCCACTAGAAAGCGGATGATATAAATAACCATTTTGGTGTAGAAGATAAAAGCAAAGTGAATGGAAGTCGAAATGACTTCGTAGCGAATAGGCCGCTACAGAAGCACTTCGAAGAATAAAAATGTTACAAAGGGTTCATAAACGATTCCTCACCTTACTGATTATTATTTACATATAATATTGGATACGTAAATGTTTTTGTATGTGAATGTAAATGTTACTTAGTCATAGTTAAGCTACATATTGTTGATTTTATTAAAACGTTGAAATCTTGTGCTCGCTTTTTGGAAATTTACTACTAGTTTTCTAATATGTTTTGAAATGTTTTCTGAACATGAATTTTTTATCCAAACCTTTAGCAAAGGTACTAAAGTGGTTTAAGTATAGAAAGAAATGTGGTTTAAAAGTTATTTGATTTACAAAAACAAGTTTTAAAATTTACGGCCCATATGGCGATAGTCGCTATGAATGTTTTTTTTGTAAATCTTTGATTTTTGTAAAGTAAAACGAGTTATGATAATTTGAAAAGTATTTTCAAATTTTTTTATAAGTACTAAAACAGTTTTTAAAGATTTAAATATATTTTTAAGAATTTATTAAGTTATTGAACAAGTGGTTTATAATTTACTCCTCTATTTTAAAGTCAAATTTTGTTAAAAGCAACTATCTTTAATGGGATGTTTTAGCACAAGCTTCAAACTTGCCTTAAAGAGTTTTTAAAGAAAATTTAAAAAGAAGAAGGAAGCATGGATTTCAACACAATTGTTGTTTATAAATATTTCCAAGAAAAGAAAAGAGATTATGAACTATAACATCTTTGTTATTGTAAATTTTTCAAGAAATTGGAAAGAATGTTTGGTTTTAACACTTTGTTGTTATTAAACAAGTTGTTTGCTTTTATGAGAGGAAAGATGTTTTAAAATGGTTTGGAATACATCGATTAAAAATGCAGTTATTTTTATAATGGAAAGAGATTTCCTTTTAAATCAAACTTTAGATTAAATAAGTGATTTTTGAAAAAATATTTGATGACAAGTGTATTGGAACTCTTAGAATCTATTTTCCTGAATTTGAGGTATGGAAACTTGTTTCTATTTTGAAGTGAGAATGAATTTCGAGTCAAGGTTTTAGTGGTAATAATACACCAACTTGAACGGTTTTATTTCTATTCAATGAATAGTACTAGTCTGAAATCAAAGACGAGAAATAAGTTTGCGGAGTTGATTTTCAGAATTATTTTAAAAAGACCATATTTTATGGAAGGGATTTCTTTGTCAGTGTCATTAAGTAGCTCAAAATATATATGGTACATAATGCTAAAATGTTGACATGCTTTTGGAATGCAAGTCATCTTATATTTAGCACTAAAATCTGATGAGTAGACTTTGCTTTATCTGTGAGATCAAGAATCAAAGTGTTTGAATAACGTAAGATGAGGAGCGACCAATGATCTGACTAAATAGACTTCATTTCCTGTTGAGGGGTAGAGAAGTAGAAAAGTTGGAAATGTTATAAGTATAAGGGCGTTAATTTCAATAAATGTGTCATAATTAATTAAGTATATGGAAAATACTTCATTGTATATTTAATACCAAATTCCATGGTATGGAAGCTCATCTCTAACTTGTGAATTAAGAATGTATGTCAAGGTAATAATAGTTTTGTAACTTGTCTAATTTCATTGTTAATAAGAGGATAGTATTATTTGAATTCGGAAAGTGATAAATATAAGATGTACAATTTCCACATGCAATTTATATACTTACCCAAGATAGTTGTTTGTCCATTAGCCATAACTTGACCTATTTTGAATTTGAACGTATATAAAAGCTTCGCGATTTCATATCATTTAAGGTTCCCTTCAAAGAACTCATTTCGATGGATGTCTCTCACTTTAAGGGTTATAGTAGAAATCCTCTTGGAATCCTATAAAGTCCTCTTACTTCTGAAAGAACTAGGATTAAGTCAACCAAAAATCTATCGATTATTGGTTCGGAGTGATTGGGATCGGATAAGCATAGTTCAATCGAAAACCACTCTGACCAGGCATATGTGCTCGAATTGAAGAAATCTTGAAGATGATAGAAATCGAAGACCGAGATCTTTAAAGTGCAAGGCCTACTTGCTAATAATCCTAAGGATGTAGTAGAAGTAGTGCATTTTGTATGTTCATATCATGAACAACTTACATGGATGAATGCTAGCACTGCATTATTGCATGGAGGGCAATGTTAGCATTCCAAGGTGGATTTCCTAAAATGGTAATCGTTACCTCGAGCCTCATAACCAAGAATGACTAAAATAGGGGAGATTTTGTAGGGTTGTGTGGGTCGCACCCATTAGGGTATGGTAATCACCTTTCTAGATCATTATCAATGAATTTAAATATGATGTGAACTCACCAAAAGAATGGAACGCATCCAATGTGATGACATATTCTGTACTATCCAGTAAGGGGTAGGTCGGTCCTAATTTGCAGGGGTCACAAGGTTTGCGACCTCGGTACATTTTATCTAATGGTGTACCGTGACAGATGGTACTCCGATGCCTTTTTATTATATGAAATCCATTTTGCACTATGTGCTATATGGAATTAGTTGTATACAAATATGCTAGAACATGAGATGCAAGCATTTCTGCTATGTATATAGTTATTTTAAATTTTAGACATTTTTATAATACCATTGGATCTTCTATTTGAAATGATTCGGTTATTTTAAGGTAAAAACCCGTTGGTGTTTATATATGGCATGGTCTTTTAAGATACCTTTATTTTTGAATTTCTTTATAAAAACAACTATCCATATGTGTAATGATCGGCCTTTCTGGATGGTTTAAATCAACAATAAACCACATACGTCAGACTCAAACCATTCAAAAGGGTAGATTGTTTTAGGGTAAATAAGAAATAGCTGAGAAAAAATACAGAATCTCATGCGGAATGACAAAATATGATAAGCAAATAACAATTCATGAAGCTATTTTATATACACATTTGATTATTCTTTTACAACACAAAACCAGAGTTACACAAAACATGAATAAATAAATAAATGTAGTAGAACAATATGCTGCAATGGAATAAAATAAATATATAAATAGTAACAGTACAAATTCTTCGTCTTCATCCTCCAGAAAGCAGTCTTCGATAAACTGAAAAGCTCAAACTGATCTAAGATAATTGAAAAGACAAAACACTCGAGACAGCACTAAAAGATCTTATGTAAGTTAAATCAACGGTAAATATGAGTGTGATCGCATCAGAGATATTTACGGAGTTTAACATCGCCTATCCAGTGTCAAACGTGAGTTCAATAGCTTAAGAGATGTTCGAGATTTCCATCTCCTACGGATCCGTTAAACAATCTACTATATAGTACAATATGCTATTATAATTGGGTCTACAATAAAGTAAAGTATTAAAATAAGTTTAAGGCATTACCGATATCCCCCTTCATACATTTTTATATATTTCCATAGTCTATACAGTATCATAATTCCTCCGTAAACTGGAGGGCTATCAAAGGGCATTCCATAGGTATGGTACAAATCAAACTCGTAGAAGGCGCTTAAGGGCATTGCAGCACGACACTCGAGGCAATGCCAGGGTAGATTTACCAATTGCAGAACCGGACTGGTGGTAATGTATAATAGCTACTACCGCCCACGTTGAAACACATTCCTAAATAAAAAATCAAGGGGTGGCCACCAAATCATCACAAAGTCATAATATGGTATCGAAGAAGCATGTCCGATTGGAGGAATGACCTCACTTGGCCTAGGTATAGCTCTTGTTTTAGTCACATCTAAGCTGACTTACGGGAGTCAGGGTCACGCCAATACCTCATAGAGAAATCGTTCATCAAACTATCCTACTTCATTTCTGGAATCTCCACCATGTACGCAGTTGTTAAAGTGGTTTTCGATTTGGCAAAGAGTATGACTCGTCTCTGATATTCCAAATCAACTATTCCCCACTCAATTGTGAATCCTGGTAAGTTAGAGCACTGGTTGCATCAAAGCCTTGCCTAGACACTTCATTCTTGAATATCACAAATAGATAAGTCAACCTCGTTGGCTTTTGATTTTAAGTATAGTATTAATGATTTCCATAAACAAGAAGAAATCAAAAAGATTAACACATTTTCAACATTTTCAGACTTACTATTCCTTTGTTAAGAGGGAAGCCCGATAGTTTGGAGCTCTATTGCACTATCCCTACTTGACATAAATCTTGACCCTCACAAATAGGAAGGCCTTAATTCGTCGGCTATTAGTGTTAAGCATAGTTAATTACTTTTCAAACAAGTCATTATACAATCAACCATTTGGCCATTTAACAATTATAACCCCTTTTCTAAACCTTTTATTTAAAATTTAAAAATTCCTAAAAATGCCTATAGCATGTTTAAAACATTTATCCAAAATATTACTTGAAAATAACAAATTTACAACATCCTCCAAAACTTGAAAACGACATGTTTTATTACCTAACCCTATTCTTTAAAAATTCACAACAAATTCCTGAAAATTTCACAAAAGTTTCAAACCACTTTTGAAATACTCTAATATTAGATAGTAAAAACTTGTAAAGATAATGAAATAAATAAATAAATCTATACATTTTTTCAAAACTTTTAGTCCAAAAATCAAGTCTAAAGGGGGCAGTTTTACACTTGTGATATTTTGGCTAGTTTTCAAGATGTTACTTGACTTTTGACAATTCATGATTTTAGTAGAAAAAAGCATACATATAAAATTCTTTAAATATGGAGAGAAACCACTAAGGATTTCTCAAAAAGTTCCATAAACATTGCCAAAAACAAGGTAATTTACAAGTGCATCTATAGCGATCTATAGCGACTATCGCTATGAGAGCACTTTCAAATTTGGGTAAAATCTAAATCAGAGTCCATCTATAACCTATATGCTTTATTTAAGGTCTTTTCTTATGTCATACAAGTCCATACAATTTCATTCCAAGTTCATTCAAGTTCATATACATGGATCACATATGTCACTTACTTTTAAATTAAGAATTCCAACCAATTTTTTGACATAAGTTAACAATAATTCAAATAGCATAAACACAATCAAACAAAAACATATAGGTATTATATATTCATCCACAGTTTGGTATTAAGTACCCTTTGACCCAACAACATCCAGGATTCAAGAAACAAATTCCAAACCTAAGTTAGCAACCTCCTTTCCCTTCCACTTTCCTTTGCTTTTCACCTTGCCATTTCCCACTTCCCCTTATAATTGTTCATGGACTTCTCTCCTAGGGTGGGATGTGCTTAGTTTCTTCATCTTCTATCTTAATAGAAGGTGTTCTAATGTTTTCCAAGACTTATGGGAAATTTTAATGTATTTTGGAGTTGATTTGCAAGAATTTTCTTTAGAACATAGGAGATGAAGAAGTTGAAGAAGCCGTTGTTTTTTCAACTCAAAGCTTTGTGAATTTGTGCATGAATACTAAGGGCATGCCCCTCCTTATGTAGGTAGAAGAATGATTTTTCCCAAGCTTGCACTCAAACCCCCTACTGTGCCATAAAAGCTTCACCTCCCATCACTTCTCCTTTATGCTAATTACCATTATACCCTTCTCATAATGTCTCTTTCCATATAGAAGCTTCTTTAACGTTCCAATCTTTATAAAAAGGTGTATGTCTTAATTAGTTAATTTGTTGATAATGTATTCATTTAATCATTAGACAATTGACAAAGAGTTTAGACAATTTATATCGATCGTAAAGCTGTTTACCAATAAACCGATTTTCGGTCACATCATCAATTTTTCATCAAAGAATATATTTTTGTAAACAAATTTAAACAACAAATTTTGTATCATTAGTCACTAATTAAATAATTTCTAACAAGGCTGCAAAATAAAATTTACAACACTTAATTATATTTTAAATGTTTCAGTATTCGAAGATGAAGTATGCGAATTTTCGGATCGTTGCATTTCTTAACTATACCAATTCCTTTTTAATTGCATTCATTTATACAAATTGTATATCATTTAATGCTATAATCGTTTATGAATCATTTTACAAAAGATTGATTTGAAGTTTATAAACATTTTATAACATAATTTCATACTCGTATACTACTCAACTACATCCTAAGAGCATGTACAAATTGTCATTTTGTTTTACTTTAACGGGTATGGCCAACAATTTGAACTTGTTTTAACTTACCACCTTTTTTAAATTCAAGTGTTATATGTACTCAACTTTATATACTTAAAATACTTAACTATAAGAGTTCTATAAGGATACAGAAGTTTCCATCTATACAAAACTACTGAAATTTTTTGTTTCATTTTAGCAAATGAAAACTATCAACCAACATATCATACATGACATACAAACTAAACTATTCTAATGCATATGATACATGTGCTCGTAAAATAACTGAACACAATTTCAATAACTTATTAAACACAATTTACCCAAAAAAGGAAAACATAAAAAGTTCCAACATTTATTTTGGGCTATGCCATTACCACTTGGGTACCTTACATAGCATACACATAAAAATTTTCTATTTAAAAAGTTCATACGAAACTTCTTCCAAAGAAAAAACTTTAGATATAAACATTTGGATTTTATTTTAAATTAATTGAAATAATAATATATACATATATCCTTTGTATAACAAATCATACTTTCATGATTAAATCAAAATCCATTTTACCAAGACAACTCTATAGCATCCCCTACTTAGAAATTCAAAAATGAACATTGATGATGGTGAAGTCATCATTCAAATTAATTTCAAGCAATAGAAGTGAGTTCGGTACATCGAATCCATACTTTTGGTACTTGACCAAAATCATTTCAAAGCGATATCAAATACTTCATATAATTTGTAACGATCCCAGTTTAAAGACGAGTTTAAAGAATTAAATTAAATTTTTGGGTTAAATTATGAATTTGTTTGAATTTTTCAAATTTAATAAGGTATATGTACTTATTTGCTTTTGAATTTGGAATTGAAACTCAAAATAAATGTTTTCAATTGAATTGAATTTAAATATTATACTTTGGAAAAAAAATACTATATATTGATTGCCATATAGACACTAAGGTTTAAAATAAAATTTGTCTTATCAATAATTAATGTAAGTATACAAATATGAGGATGTAAATTAATGTTCGAAAGTTAAGCTTTAAAAAGAAATAAAAATTTAAGAATTTATGTTAATAATAAAAGTATGAAATCAAACTATAAAGTAATAACAAGTAAAATACATATTATAACAATTTTTTTTATATGAAGCACACATATATTTATGTGAATTGTGTAATGTATGAATAAGCAAGATAAGAAGATAGATAAAAATCTGTATACAAAACAAATGCAAGAGAAAAAGAAAAAGAAAATGTGTATGTAATAAAAGATTTAAAATGCTTTTGTCATGAAAATAAATATATTTAAAAGTTGATTTTAAAATCAAGTTTATTTGGAAATTTAATAATAAATATTTTTGTAAAATTAATTGGATTTAATTTAAAGGTTTAAAAACATGTTTCATAAATTTAAATCAATAAAAAAAACTTGTTTCATCAATTTTCAATAAAGTAAGATTTAAAATATGCACTCCAAATAAATCTAAGTTAAGGGTTTAAAACATAAATGTATTGAAAGTAAAAAATTTATTTACTAACTTATAAATATTTATAAGTAATATATAATTTAATTTCAAACCATTTTACTTCAATTTGTATAAGTATAAATAATACATAATAAAATAAAATAGATAAATATGTTTTATAAATTAAGATTATGCAAGGTTTAAAACACAATTTGTAAATTAATTTTTAGCAAAGGATTTAAGCATAAAATGTTTATAATATAAACAAGTGTAAATATTTTTCTCTATACAATTAACAAGTGTAATAAATTTAACAAGTGGCAACATCCTCTTTTCTTTGGAATTAAATTATACGAATACGAATTAAAAAAGAAAAACAAATTTTTTCTCAATAATTTTTTTTTCTTAAAACCTAAAACTTGAATACTTCCTCAAGCAAGCTGATCAAAACTAAAACCTGAAATTGGATTCAAGTAAGCAAGTTTAAAATCTGAAGCACGTTGAAAACCTGGAAACAAACAATCAACCTGGAAATGAGGATTTGAATTAGAGCTCAAACTCAAACCCTGATTAGAGAAAATGAAAATTTTAGTTCTTAGATTTAAAAACAAATCTTCTGGAAATCAAACTTCAAACCTGGAAGAATAAGATCAAGCAAAACAAGTTTAAGTTTGAATCAAAATTTCAAAACCTGAGTCTCTGCTCTGTGCATACCCAGGTGAGCAATTTAGCATTGAATTTGTTCTCGGTCGTTAAATCATATAGGTGAGTAAACATACCTTTTGAAAATTCAAAAGTTGTGTATTGATTCATGAAGAACTTTGTGCTTGGTTGTGTGCTTTTAAACAATTAGTTCTGGATTTGTATATGTTGTTCTGTGAAATTTTGAAGAGTTTGTTCTTCTGGTTTCTAGTTAGAGTATGATCATAAAAAGAGAAAAAAATCGAATAAATTTTCATATAAACATTTTTACTTAGGATTTTAAACAAATCATGTTGTTTAAACATAAAAATCACAATCTAGAAATTGCTTGAAGTTTGACAGTATAACTTAGACTCTGCACATTCAAATTTACTGTAAATTTTTTTTATGAAAAACTCAAATACTTTAATTTGTTGAATTGATTTTATAACTTGAATGAACATAAAAAAAAAGATTTTTGAAATAAAAATAGTGATTTTTAGTTAAGTGTTCTTGGCACAGTTCCTAGTGGAACTGAATATACTTTTTTATCGATTCCGAGTGATAAATCAGATGTTGGGTGTTGAAAATTTGTTAGAAGCTTGCTTGGTCTTGTAGAATTCAGGAAAAATGTTTAAAAAAAATTCTATTGAATGGGATGTTAGAACAAGGTAAAAGTAGGGTTTAGTGCTTGGGTTTCGTCGTGGTCAGTGACGAAGTTATTTTATCACCTCGGCTTGATCGAGTTTGTGACGCCCCACCACTATGCTCACAATAACAAAGAGTATTAAAAGAAATACTGTCCGTTATTAAGAAGAATAAGGCTGGATAGGAGCGGTCATCCGTAGTTAGGCCTTACACTTGTATTGGTTATCTCGATAGGAGTGGTATATATTTATAATTTTTCATCTCTTATTTATTTACTCCCATCAACATACCCAATTCCAGTATAAAACGAACTACGATGGTTCATAATAGTTTAGGACAATAAATATAATAATAACACAGACAAGCTAAGTGCGGAACATAGATAATAAAAAGTCTCATATATATAACCGAAGTCTGTTGATATACAAGTGATACAATACATATGATACAACTACAACTGTCGACTCTGGAAGTTACATATACAAGTACATTATCGTGAATAATATACATGAATATACAACATCCTATACTATGACCACATCTACTCCAAAAGATATGAAAAGACTTCATAGCTCTAGTAGCAATCCAAAGCAAGATATCCACAACCTGTAATAACTCGGTCTGACCAGAGTATTACATTCAAAAGAAAATAATACACTGGTCAGTCTAATTTAACTCAGTTATAAATGCGCAAAAGCAATAATGATAAAACAATGAATAGACGACAGTCACCAAAAATCCCGTCTATCCAACCCTTCAAGAAGAGAATCGGATAACGGTAGATATAACACGTAGTAATGTTAAACAACAAATCAACAAATTCAAATTATCAACTGGGATAAATGAAAAGATTATTAATGAAGGTAATTTAGATAAACAACAGAATTGCCTAAATGGCAATTAACGACAAAATCTAATTATTAAATAAATAATTAGAAACTCATAATCTAATTATCAAATAGATAATTAGACAACAACAAAATGATCAAATCAAACCAAAACACAATACGATTCAAAATATTGAATTGGACACCCGAAACAATTCAAACAATTAAAATATCAATTAAAATGTCAACTCGGGTAGGGCTGCAGTACACGCACGCGTGTACTGCCTCGCCACTACAACATGCATTACACAAAAGCTCAACGCATCAAAAGCAAATGAAATACCAATAAAATCAATACCGTGTGGCTGCAGTTCACGCTTGCGTGCACTGCCTTGCCACTACAGTGATGATGTACACAAAAGATCAACGAACCAAAATCAATAAAGATTCAATTATCAATGCCACAGCCTCAATGGTCAAAGTAGACAGACATGGACAATGTGCACGTATGTACACAATGAAAATTCACAAATGAACACAAGGTCAAACCCGAAATACCGGATTCAACTCAAATGTAATAAAATAATGTCGCAACTTTCAGCACAAGGTCAAATCCGAACTACAAGCTGGATTCACACAAGTGAATTCGAGAAACAAATCCAAACACAATCAAGTGGTCATGACAGCTACATACAGTCCTAAGTGCAAAGTCACTGTGAAGACTGTATGCTGGCCAAGTGCACAAATACTAAACAGGAAAATCATGTACAAGGTAAAACTGAAACACAAGGTTCGACAAAAGTCATATACAAGCAAAAGTGGAACCATAGCATGCATAAGCACAATGGTGAATACAACAAGGAAGTACAACATATACAGTTCAGCAAAAAGAATGGCTAAGGCAAAACTATCATCAACTTGAAGTTTGTCTTATCCATTAAATAGGGTACGTATGCAAAAATTGGAGAATGGATAACAACCAACTGTACACGCATGTAATACTTAAAGAGGGGATACACTGAACGTTAAGTTTATCTCAAGCAACATCAGGTACAGCATATATGCATGCAGTGTACAGGTACACTAAACTGGTTCAGGCTAAAGAAGAAAGCATATCGAGGCAAGTAACCTGAACAATATGGTAACACACACATATATACATCCATGAATGTATGTACACAGGTGATGTTATACCACAGAGATGACTCTGCCACTACTTAACAAATACTAGATCAACTGAATACAAGTGGGACAGCAAGCACATGAATGTGCAAACTACGACAGCTAGTGAATCTTCAATTTCAGTTTCAAACAACACAATATGACCAGTGCATGTACCATAATGAAAACTAGAATGTAGCCCAAAGTCAGTTCTCAAAGAAAGTGCAACCAATATATGATGCTATGCACAGCAAAGATTTCTTGTGCAACAGCCTCAATACTGAAATAACCATTTTCGAAACCCAATATAGGGAATAAAGCATCAATGACCAAAATCATTAAACAAATACAGAGGTCAAGTCACTGTTATTAGTACTCAACACAACTGCAAGGCCGAACCATCAAGAATTTACACAACAATGCAGGCTCAGGAGTACAAATTATAAAGAAACGAGACTCAACATGAATGCCCATGCAATACTCATATAACCATCAGGTTAAAGCATGCAAGTGAATCATGAACAAAGTGCACAAAAGATACAACATATATGCAATTGTAAAATTGGACAGTGCAAGTGATACAACAGTAAGTCAAAATGACCGAGGTAAACACAATCAGTGTCAAGGCTGAAGCAAGCCAAAATTCATGAAATCAGAGAGAGTGGAGTCAAAAATCATAAAATGCAGATCAATTGAACTAGACAAGGCATAGTTCCAGTCAAGTGAAGTTACTGCAGTTCAAAACCAATGCCATGAAATCAAGTAATCAGATATACACAAATGGGAACAAGTCAGAAACAAGTTCCACCACGGAGGCCAAAGTTAGGCCCTTGGTAGACAGTGAATCAGCAAATACACAAAGCAAAAAAAAAAGATTATTATTGTCAACAAGCACAAGTGCAACACCATTACGGCAGTGAGACAGAGTCGTGCAAGTTCCAAAATCATGGCACGACTGTTTCAACTCAAGATAGTGTAAACCCAAATATTTTCATAAAATCAACATAATCAATTCAAGTGACCACAGTCAACAAAAATCAAGATCGTAGTGGTTACGAACGATGTTAATATCGTCAAACCAAGATCGAAATAGGGATGACCAAGTAAAGCGACCAATTCAAAATCAACATCGAAACGAAATCAAACTGCCGAAACGAAGTCAAACAACAACAAGACGAACATAATTTAAAAATTCGAAAGTTATAAAAGCAGCAGTTTAATTTAGATATGAGTGAAAGTCAAATTCACTCACCTTGTTCGAAGTGAGGACGAACTTAGCCAAGCAGCTGCACGCGTCTCAAGAGACGATCATCCACTCGAGCAAGAGAATCAAGTTGAATCGAGCCTTTGAAGTCGCAACTTCTAGATTCACGAAACCCTAAATTTCAGAACGACGAGGAAGAGGCTGCCATTTACTTTCTTTCGTATATTTTGTTTTAGGGTTTTCGAATGAAAATCAAAGAAGGGGATCGGGTTTGCTTTTGATAGTTATCACGGCAAAACAAACAAACGAAAACGTGGGCTACAAAATTAAATTTTTAAAGCCCGCATAACTGTAAACCAATATTCAAAAGAATTTTCACTGATTAAATCTTCCAATAGCAATTAGCCAACAATTTTAACCATCTAACGACGATTATTAATTTTCACAAAATCCCGGAATGTTACAGACTCCCCTCCTTATAAAAATTGCGTCCCCGCAATTTTCATAATTAAGGTCGTCAATAACAATTATTATTTTTTAACATAAACTGGTTAAGCTAGATAAATAAAGGTCAAGAACACAAACGTCAAAGAAATCTTTTTAATTTCATAAGAGAAATTTCACAATTTCTCAACAAAATTTAATTATCAATAGATAATTCAAAAAATAGCAAAACTGAATAAATACGATTATCAGCAATATTCAATTATCAATAAGATAATTTGAATACAAAAATCACAAAACAACAATATCTAGTTACTGATACGATAATTAGCAAACAGCAAAATCTAATTATCAACAAAGATAATTAGAAAACATAAACCACAATTCGCAAAACTGCAATCATCTAGTTATTAATCAGATAATCAGAAGAAGAAAAAAACGCGAACTCCATAATCAGCAAACTCTAACTATCAACAGAGATAGATAGAAAACAAAAAATATTCGATTATCATAAACGATAATCAAATCTCAAATCAACAAATATTCGATTATCAAAAACGATAATCAAATCTCAAATCAACAAATATTCAATTATCAAAAACGATAATCAAATCTCAAATCAGTAAATATTCGATTATCAAAAACGATAATCAAATCTCAAATCAACAAATATTCGATTATCAAAAACGATAATCAAATCTCAAATCAACAAATATTCGATTATCAAAAACGATAATCATATCGCAAATCAATAAATATTCGATTATCAAAAACGATAATTAAATCTCAAATCAACAAATATTCGATTATCAAAAACGATAATCAAATCCCAAATCAACAAATATTTGATTATCAAAAACGATAATCAAATCCCAAATCAACATATATTCAATTATCAAAAACGATAATCAAATCTCAAATCAACAAATATTCAATTATCACAAGCGATAATCAAATCTCAAATCAACAAATATTTAATTATCACAAGCGATAATCAAATCAACAAATATCCGATTATTAAAAACGATAATCAGAAACAATAAATATCCGATTATCAAAAACGATAATCAGAAACAACAAATATCTGATTGTCAAAAACGATAATCAGAACTCATATCAACAAATATTCGATTATCAAAAACGATAATCAAATCTCAAATCAACAAATATTCGATTATCAAAAATGATAATCAAATCCCAAATCAACAAATATTCAATTATCAAAAACGATAGTCAAATCTCAAATCAACAAATATTCAATTATCACAAGTGATAATCAAATCTCAAATCAAAAAATATTTAATTATCACAAGTGATAATCAAATCAACAAATATCCGATTATTAAAAACGATAATCAGAAACAACAAATATCCGATTATCAAAAACGATAATCAGAAACAACAAATATCCGATTGTCAAAAACGATAATCAGAACTCATATCAACAAATGTCCAATTACTTGCAGATAATTGGAAATAACAAATATCTAGAATCAATTAAGATAACTAGAAAATCAACATAGAAGATTGGATCGATCCCATCAGATGGCGAGTTTTAGCTACGCCGTGCGTGCATCAACAAATGGCCGAAGCCTACCAAGTACCCAACATAATTTTGACGCCCAACGAATGACCCGGAGGCCCACAAATGACCCGAAGGTCTGGTACTGGTATTGACCCGAAGGTCCAACATAGTGGCTCGAAAGCACACGAAAATCATCAAAAATTTCAATTAACGAGTCCGGAATTAACCAAAATAGCAAACGCACATGTCCCATACCACGTGTTTTACTAAATCGTTTAAATCTCTTCATCTTTTCCTTGAAAGTACAAAATTGTGTATTCCAAAAATAACATTTCTCATTCTCAAACGGACAAGTCCGGAATTAAGCGAATCAATAAAAGAAAGGGGTCATAATCCTCGATTTTGCTGAAACGTTTAAATCACTTCCTCGTTCTTTTGAAAGTGCAAACTGCAAAACTTCTGAAAACAATTTCATTTATAAAATTGCAATTTACATTCTCAAACGGACAAGTCCGGAATTAAGCAAATCAGTAAAAGAAAGGGGTCATAGTCCTCGATTTTGCTGAAATGTTTAAATCGCTTCCTCATTCTTTTGAAAGCGCAAACTGTAAACTTCTGGAAAACAATTTTATTTTTAAAATGATTTGTAAATCCGTGATAAAAACAGCAACGTTAGTGACAATTTCGACAAGAAAATTGCACTTCTCAAAACACCGTAGAAACGGATCTCAAAATCAGCATTGCGGATAACCGCTTGAAAATCCACTTTAAAATGTGACGGTCACTAAAGTCAAAGCCACGGTAATTTTTAAACGTCAAAATCTCATCAAAATAATTCACATTAAAATATAATACCAGTGAATTTTCATTCATTAAAATGTCAACAAAACACCGTGCTTCAAAAATTTAGCACCGGTGTAAAAATTCCGTTATAAAAATAACGGCAACAAAATACGTTTAAACCAAACATCGGTTCAACGTAAATTTAATGCAGTAACATGAAACTTAAATTTGAACGTATACTTACAAAATGAACAAAGAAATCAGTCGAATATATCTTCAATGAAGATAATTCAAAACAGCAGAAATCTCAACAAATTCACATAACTTCAATCGCTTCGTATCCTCAAATCGGATTCGAAATTTTCAAAGAAAACAAATTAAACACAGTTATGTAAACAACAAATGAAATTTATTTCAATTTCATATTTTTATTTTTAAATCAAAAAAGGATATCAGATGTACTCAGCGAAGACAGTCTAACTGTTTTCGCTACGCACTTTGATAAACAAAACACGAATCAACCAATCATCAAAACACAGTTTCACTTTTTATTTTTAAATAAAGATATTTAAAAATTTCATCATAATTTCAAACTTTATTTTTGACTCAAAGCACAATTAAAAACATCGACAAATAGTTGTAACACATGTTCCGTCTAAGTTATGTTTTATATTATGTCCATAAACCCCAAGCTCTGTTACAATTGTGACGCCCCACCTCTATGCTCACAACAACAAAGAGCATTAAAAGAAATACTGTCCGTTATTACGAAGAATAAGGCTGGATAGGAGCGGTCATCCGTAGTTAGGCCTTACACTTGTATTGGTTATCTCGATAGGAGTGTTATATATTTATAATTTTTCATCTCTTATTTATTTACTCCCATCGACATACCCAATTCCAGTACAAAACGAACTACGATGGTTCATAATAGTTTAGGACAATAAATATAATAATAACACAGAAAAGCTAAGTGCGGAACATAGATAATAAAAGTCTCATATATATAACTGAAGTCAGTTGATATACATGTGATACAATACATATGATACAACTACAACTGTCGACTTTGGAAGTTACATATACAAGTACATTATCGTGAATAATATACATGAATATACAACATCCTATACTATGACCACATCTACTCCAAAAGATATGAAAAGACTTCATAGCTCTAGCAGCAATCCAAAGCAAGATATCCACAACCTGTAATAACTCGGTCTGACCCGAGTATTACATTCAAAAGAAAAAATACACGGGTCAGTCTAATTCAACTGAGTTATAAATGCACAGAAGAAATAATAATTAAATAATGAATAGACGACAGTCACCAAAAATCCCGTCTATCCAACCCTTCAAGAAGAGAATCAGATAACGGTAGATATAACACGTAATAGTGTTAAACAAAAAATCAACAAATTCAAATTATCGACTGGGATAAATGAAAAGATTATTAATGAAGGTAATTTAGAAAAACAACAGAATTGCCTAAACGGCAATTAACAACAAAATCTA
This sequence comes from Allium cepa, assembly GCA_030765085.1. NCBI lineage: Eukaryota > Viridiplantae > Streptophyta > Magnoliopsida > Asparagales > Amaryllidaceae > Allium > Allium cepa. The sequence continues at coordinate 511,322,788 of CM060945.1, forward strand.
ATTATTAAATAAATAATTAGAAACTCATAATCTAATTATCAAATAGATAATTAGACAAAAACAAAATGATCAAATCAAACCAAAACACAATACGATTCAAAATATTGAATTGGACACACGAAACAATTCAAACAATTAAAATGTCAACTCGGGTAGGGCTGCAGTACACGCACGTGTGTATTGCCTCGCCGCTACAACATGCATTACACAAAAGATCAACGCATCAAAAGCAAAAGAAATACCAATAAAATCAATACCGTGCGGCTGCAGTTCACGCTTGCGTGCACTGCCTTACCACTACAGTGATGATGTACACAAAAGATCAACGAACCAAAATCAATGAAAATTGAAATATCAATGCCACAGCCTCAATGGTCAAAGTAGACGGACATGGACAATGTGCACGTATGTACACAATGAAAATTCACAAACGAACACAGGGTCAAACCCGAAATACCGGATTCAACTCGAGTGTAATAAAATAATGTCGCAACTTTCAGCACAAGGTCAAATCCGAACTACAAGCTGGATTCAACACAAGTGAATTCGAGAAACAAATCCAATTACAATCAAGTGGTCATGACAGCTACATACAGTCCCAAGTGCAAGGTCACTGTGAAGACTGTATGCCAGCCAAGTGCACAAATACTAAACTGGAAAATCATGCACAAGGTAAAACTGAAACACAAGGTTCGACAAAAGACATATACAAGCAAAAGTGGAACCATAGCATGCATAAGCACAAAGGTGAATACAACAAGGAAGTACAACATATAAAGTTCAGCAAAAAGAATGGCTAAGGCAAAACTAACATCAACTTGAAGTTTGTCTTATCCATTAAATAGGGTACGCATGCAACAATTGGAGAATGAAAAACAACCAACTGTACACGCATGTAATACTTAGAGAGGGGATACACTGAACGTGAAGTTTATCTCAAGCAACATCAGGTACAAAAAATATGCACGCAGTGCACAGGTACACTAAACTGGTTTAGGCTAAAGAAGAAAGCATATCGAGGCATGCAACCTGAACAATATGGTAACATTCACATATATACATCCACGAATGTATGTACACAGGTGATGTAATACCACAGAGATGACACTGCAAGTACTTAACAAACACTAGATCAACCGAATACAAGTGGGACAGCAAGCACATAAATATGCAAACTACAATAGCTAGTGAATCTTCAATTTCAGTTTCAAACAACACAGTATGACCAGAGCATGTACCATAGTGAAAACTGGAATGTAGCCCAAAGTCAGTTCTCAAAGCAAGTGCAACCAATATATGATGCTATGCACAGCAAAGATTTCTTGTGCAACAGCCTCAATACTGAAATAACCATTTTCGAAACCCAATACAGGGAATAAAGCATCAATGACCAAAATCATTAACCAAATACAGAGGTCAAGTCACTGTTATTAGTACTCAACACAACTGCAAGGCCAAACCATCAAGAAATTACACAACAATGCAGGCTCAGGAGTACCAATTATTAAGAAACGAGACTCAACATGAATGGTCATGCAGTACTAATATAACCATCAGGTTAAAGCATGCAAGTGAATCATGAACCAAGTACGCAAAAGATACAACATATATGCAACTGTAAAATTGGACAGTGCAAGTGATACAACAGTAAGTCAAAATGACTGAGGTAAACACGATCAGTGTCAAGGCCGAAGCAAGCCAAAATTCATGAAATCAGAGAGAGTGGAGTCAAAAATCATAAAATGCAGATCAACTGAACTAGACAAGGCATAGTTCCAGTCAAGTGAAGTTACTGCAGTTCAAAACCAATGCCATGAAATCAAGCAATCAGATATACACAAATGGGAACAAGTCAGAAACAAGTTCCACCATGGAGGACGAAGTTAGACCCTTGGTAGACAATGAATCAGCAAATACACAGAGCAAAAAAAAAAAAACATTATTACTGTCAAAAAGCACAAATGCAACACCAACACGGCAGTGAGACAGAGTCGTGCAAGTTCCAAAATCATGGTACGACTGTTTCAACTCAAGATAGTGTCAAACCCAAATATTTTCATAAAATTAACATAATCAATTCAAGCGACCACAGTCAACAAAAATCGATATCGTGGTGGTTACGAACGATGTTAATATCGTCAAACCAAGATTGAAACAGGGATGACAAAGAAAAACGACCAATTCAAAATCAACATCGAAACGAAATCAAACTGCCGAAACGAAGTCAAACAACAATCAGACGAACATAATTTAAAAATTCGAAAGTTATAAAAGCAGCAGTTTAATTTAGATGTGAGTGAAAGTCAAATTCACTCACCTTGTTCAAAGTGAGGACGAACTCAGTCAAGCAGTTGCACGCGTCTCAAGAGACGATCATCCACTCGAGCAAGAGAATCAAGTTGAATCGAGCCTTTGAAGTCGCAACTTCGAGATTCACGAAACCCTAAATTTCAGAACGACGAGGAAGAGGCCGTCATTTACTTTCTTTCCTATATTTTGTTTTAGGGTTTTCGAATGAAAATCAAAGATGGGTGTCGGGTTTGCCTTTGATAGTTATCACGGCAAAACAAACAAACGAAAAAGTGGGCTACAAAATTAAATTTTTAAAGCCCGCATAACCGTAGACCAATATTCAATAGAATTTTCACCGATTAAATCTTCCAATGGCAATTAGCCAACTATTTAAACCGTCTAACGACGATTATTAATTTTCACAAAATCCCAGGTTGTTACAGAGTTGTACAGAATTAAGGGGGATGGAAGAACTAGGGGTTAGCGTGGTGAGGCCGAAGTTATGGCGATTCCGATGGTTGGGGAGACTGTGGCGAAGCAATTTTTGGGTTGTGCTCGAGTTCCAGGATTCAACGAAATGCTGAATTTTCGAATTCGATTTTCTGTTGGCATTTGAGCTTTGATTTTCGAGTCGTGGGTGAATTCGCGACTTGCCGATGATCTTGATAGATCATTAGAGCCTCGCGCGCCGCCGTGCACATGTATGGCGTGGAGGTTGAATACTGCATCGTGTCGGTGGGTATTCTCGAGTCATTCTCTAGTTAAAATGGTGTTAGCTTCGGTGTTTGATCGAGTGCGTGAGTTAAACCTGATGCTAATTAACTTAGTTAAATCTTAAAATTTATGGAACAAATAAATGAAGAAAAAAAAGAAAGAAGAAGGCGTTGTGTACGGGGAAGACTCGGGAAAGTTGAGTGAATAACTCGAAGTGTTACTCGAGTTTTGTTAGGGAAAGCCTTGGGTTATTTTGTCGAACTGCAATATGTATTTTAAAGTAAAGATAAGTGAACAGTTTTCAACAAACTTTAAGCACCGTAAATCTGAAAAATGTTTAACAGTTTTAAGTTAAAAACTAAATACAAGTTTTAATTTTCTTAGTTACTACTTTAAAATGTTTTAAGTTCTTAATTATTATTCTAATTAAGTAATTAATATAAGATAAGTATAAAACTTATTAACATATAAGTTTCAAAAGATAAAGAAGATCCCTTTTAAAATATTAATTAAGTTGTATGGTTAATATTAATTGATTATTTTCAGAAGTAATTAATAATAATTACTTTTTAATTGTAATTAGTGATGGATTAATTGATGATTAAGTAATAAATGAAGTTGTAACTAACTACTTAAGTTAATTAATGAATGATTAACAGTTAATTAATTAAGTAAATTAATTAAGAATTAGTAAATGATTAATTAAGTAATTAGCAGTTAATAAATGGATAATTAAGTATTATTAATTAATAATTAAAGTTATTAATTAATGATTAAGGGTAATCAATTAAGTAATTAAAGTTAAATAACTTGATTAAGAAGTAATCAATTAAATAGTGTGAATAAATAATTAAGTAATTAAGTGATTAAGACTTAATAATTGATTAAGACTTAATAATTGATTAAGACTTAATAATTGATTAAGAAATGATTTATTAATCAAATAATTTAAAATGGAATAAGTAATTGAGTGATAATAAATTAATGATTAATTAAACAGGGTTAAGTAATTAATTCTCATGTAATTGATTAATTTTGAATTAATTACAATAAGAATTTAAGATTATTGCTTATGGATAATGGCGTATATAGAATCTCTAATTTGTGATAATTACTTGGTGATATTCTGTGATGTTCCTATGATATTGCTCTTGATATATATATATATATATATATATATATATATATATATATGATGATTGTGTAAGATTTATCTGCGATAAAAGTTATTTGGATTCAAAGTGTTGAATTAAACTGTTTAAATTTATTTGACAACTTGGCCTTTAAAATGGCGTTTGGATTTCGATGCGACAGGGAGTCGGATTCCGGTTAGTTATCCGAAACCTACATCGAATCGTAATGAAGAATCTTTGTGATTGATAGATTTATTTTGTCTATGAATCTGTGAATAAAGATAAGCGTTATAGTTCATACCGCTTATCGATATTGATATACCTTTGATGATTGATGTTGTGTACTATTGTGTAAAACCCCCTGGACTACACTTATACACACACAAATATGGATTGCACGTGGAAATCGGTTATGTCACAGATTTTTAAATAGTTTTGAATTTGAATTTTTAATTCAAATAGTTTTGGAAATGGAATTGAATTAAATATAAAAAGCTTTCGAAAAGGAATTCCAAAAATAGAAGTTATTCTCAATAACTTAATAAAGATTTGAAATTCGAATAATTTGATTCAACTTAGAATTCAATATTTGAAATTGAATTTTATATTTGGTATTTATGATTTAAAAAGGATTATACAAGTTTATATGGGTTTTAAACCATTTTTAAAGTATTGTTGTGGGAATTTGAATTAACCCAAAGATTTTAGCTTGTATAAATAAAATCTGATTTCTCTGAAATAAAAACGGTTTGTTTCCAAACAATAAAAGCTTTCATATGATTAATGAACTATCAATTTGTATTAAAGGAATTCCAAGTTTGAATTGAAATAGTTTTCCAAATTATGGATGAATCTGTGGAAACGAGTTTTGAAAGCTATAAGTTAAATCTTGACTTAAAGATTTAAATAAATTAATCCAATTGAAATTGTTTTGAAATCCGTAAATGGATCTTTGTGAACTGGGTGAACTTTGTGAAATAAATCTTTTTGTTTAAGTGATTTGAAATGGTAATGGGTTTAAACCATTTGAAAGAAAGTTTGGAATCATTAAGTTGTCACTTAATTGAAATCCCATATCCATATGTTTTAAATATTGCGCTCATTATTCGTTTTAGCCGGGAGAGGACTTTTGTGTCATATAACCCATTCCAAATAATGATACGTCATTATGGATAACATTTGAAGACCGGTGGTGAATATCAGATATTTACGAGAATGATAGGATGACCTATCGATTGTCTCTACACTGAGTAGCTATGGTATAGAGATTTCCTAAGTGATGGGAGGTCTGATCGGGATTGTGAATACCCGAATTGCAACGGCTTCTTCGGAAGTGCCTTCGGTTCAGTTCGAACCCGGGACAGACTTGTATGGTCGTATGTCTGACACTACACTTTGAGATATAAAGCAGATTTCTTTCAAAAACATATCTGTTGGTGGCGGAGAATTTATTCTCTTAGCTTAACACCCTTCTCTGAGACGTACGAGCTCAGAGGTTATGTAGTTGAAGGTTATCAGCGATATACTCCCAATTTGGTAGTGTGGCATGCTAAGTGCTGCTGTGTGTTGATGATCATTGGTTGATCATTAATGATCAAAGCATGGATTTCATTTAAAGCGTGGCTTTATGGACGAAACCTCGTCGAGCCTCACAAACTGGTAATGGTCGAAACAGGAATGATGCGGCAAGCTTTCAGGGGTAGCTCCTCTAGGGTGTGATCATTCCTTCTGGAAAAGGGTAGTATCATGGTATGGAGCCCAGATACTTACTCATGTGGGCACTGTAGTATATTTATTACCATGTGATGTTGTTGGTGTTGAGAGCTCTAGGATAAAGGTCCAAAAGGACCGGAGGTGGCATATCTGTAGGTATTACTCCCGGGCAGGGAGGAACCCGACCTTGTATTGGCAGAGAGCTGGGTAGGTTCTCGGGGCGTCCCGCTAGAGGCGTTCCCATGTGGCAGTAGGAAACTCCTTAGCCTGACCATTTGTTGGAAATCCATTCACCCAATACGAGCTTTGTACGGTTTTAGTTGTATTACCTGCCATCTACTTATGGTGGCGCCCCACTGTTTGGATGGTAGCTATAGTAGGCATAGTTTGAAATGTCTATGCTAGCTAAGATTAATATTATACTTTCGAAAAGTTTTCCACTATGCACTAATAATAATAATATGAAAATGGTTTTTACGTATCAAGCATGTTTGACTATCATAAGGAGAAATATCCTCCAATTCTGCGTTTGCATGGTGTGTGTGGCGGGAGGCCTTATGGTAGTTTCATTTTCTAAAAGCATTGCGGATTTCAAATTAAAATCTTTTGATTGCTTAAAAGACCAAATATTATTGTTTGCTCACACAAGTCCCATGATTGACTCGGAGTTTATTGTTCCCTTCCTAAACTCTGGGTGCCCACAATTTTCCACACGGGCAGTCTAGAGTGTGGTTTTTCGGATAGTCAGGGTTAGTAGATTATTTGGAGCTAGTTCAGTCCGTGGACGACTGACCTTGCTTATCTTGGTGCAATCTTGATGGTGGATCGAGCTTGAAGTTTTGGAGCTTTTGGATCAGAGTTGCAATATTGGATTCTGTGAAGACTTATCTCATATTGTATCGTGTTCCACTGTATTCTGTGTTGTATATTCTCTGATGTTGATGTCTATCATTGTATCAAATTGATGTATCGGATATTGTATTCATGTTGTATCAGTGATATCATCTTTTATTCCGCTGTGTTATTTATCATCTAATGGGTGTTGCAAGCTTCCCTGATAGAATTTGATGTTGTTTGTCGGACATCGAGTTCGGGTCGTGACATTTTGGTATCAGAGCTAAAGGTCAAGTAAGAACTTTAGCTACGAAGTGTAACACATTAGATGGCTCATTAGAGACAGGGTGAAGTATACCCTAGAATGAGTACAACCAGTGGAACCAAAATCCAAATTTCTCAATCTGTTCTCTTTACCTGTTGTTATTCTTTAAGATATTTCGTCCGAATCCCTAAATCGGTCTTCTTACTATTACATATAGCAAGAATGAGTGGAAGAAGAGGACGAGATAGGGGATAGAAAAATACCACTTCAGCTGGTCAAAGCCTTACAATGACAGATATTCCTATTCAATCTCAACCAAATTTGGCTGATTTATATCGAAGCTTTTATAGACTTGGTGGGAAACCATTCACATGCAAAGAATCTGTTATCGAAGCACATGCCTAGATTCGATCGTGTGAAAGGATTTTCAAGGGATTAAAATTAGAAGATGATCAGATGCGATTGATAGCTTCTTGGCAACTCCAGGAAGAGGCTTTAATATGGTGGGAAACAGTTACATTGGATGAGCCAGCGGATGAATTTACTTGGAGTCATTTCAAGGAAGTGTTCAAGCAACGATATATGTCGTCTACTGGTATCTCTAGAATGTACTAGGAGTTTATGGATTTGAAGCAAGGAAACTTATCATTTGAAGATTATTTAAACAAATTTAATGTATTATCTCGATTTGGTCCAGAATTGGTGAATACACCGTTAAAGAAGAATGAAAAGTTTATTTGGGGAATGAACCAGGAGTTTCAGGAAAGGATGACTACTCACATTAAGGAATCTTTTTCTGAAAAAATTGATATGGGTTATAGATACGATACTCTGGATAAGCAAAAAGATCCAGAGGAAAATGGAGATACAACTAATCTGAATTGGAGGAAAAAGAAATTTGGTGTAAAGAAATCGAGGAAGGATAAAGGAAAGAAGAATATACAGAAGAAAAAGGTGAAAGAGGTTACTTGTTTCAACTTCTTGGAGAAAGGCCATTACTTGAACATTTGTAAGAATCCTAGGAAACAAGTAAAAAGAGAGCCATTTATGAAGCCAGAAGAGGAATGTAGGGAATGTTATTACCGCCACAACCCGGGACATAGGATCATGAATTGCCCAACACTGAAGCAAGTTCAAGCAGCGAGGGCCTGTGAAATCAAAGGTGATTTTTCAACCTTAAAAGTTAGTTAAGGAAATGAAATTTTATAAGGTAACTATCTCGTTTATGATTAAATTGTTCGAATTTTGTTCGACATGTGAACTACCCTTAGTTTTATTTCTCTGTGAATTGTAAATGAGTTAAATCTTGAATTCGAGATTGTAATCGAATCTATTTCTGCCTGTTTCATTGGGTTTCGATATAATCTACAAATGATTAGTTATTCCTTCAAACTAACCAATACCCCTGTATACTTCATAGATTAGATAACCCAATTGTTTCGTAATTGATTGAGTTTATTTTCATATCTATTGTTGATATTCAGATTTGTTAAGCCAAATGCAGAATTGAAATTCGATTTGGTTTGGAAATATATTTCTCTATCTACCATCTATCTTTATTATCTCCTTGGCAAATTTCGGGGACGAAATTTCTTAAGAATGGGAATCTGTAACGATTCTAATTTAAAGACGAGTTTAAATTTGGAATTAAATTAAATTTTTGGGTTAAATTATGGATTTGTTTGAATTTTTCAAATTTAAAAGGGTATATGTACTTATTTGCTTTAGAATTTGGAATTGAAACTCGAAATAAATGTTTTCAATTGAATTGAATTTAAGTATTATACTTTGGAAAAAATATATTATATATTGAATGCAATATAGACACTAAGGTTTAAAATAAAATTTGTCTTATCAATAATTAATATAAGTATACAAATATGAGGATATAAATTAATGTTTGAAAGTTAAGCTTTAAAAAGAAATAAAAATTTAAGAATTTATGTTAATAATAAAAGTATAAAATCAAACTATAAAATAATAACAAATGAAATACATATTATAACAATTGTTTTATATGAAGCACATATATATATATTTATGTGAGTTGTGTAATATATGAATAAGCAAGAAAAGAAGATAGATCAAAATCTGTGTACAGAACAAATGCAAGAGAAAAAGAAAATATCTATGTAATAAAAGATTTAAAATGCTTTTGTTTTATATACTTGAAAATAAATGTATTTAAAAGTGGATTTTAAAATCAAGTTTATTTGGAAATTTAATAATAAATATTTTTGTAAAATTAATTGGATTTAATTTTAAAGGTTTAAAAACATGTTTCATAAATTTAAATCAATAAAAAAACTTGTTTCATCAATTTTAAATAAAGCACGATTTAAAATATGCACTCCAAATATATCTAAGTTAAGGGTTTAAAACATAAATGTATTGAAAATAAAAATTTTATTTACCAACTTATAAATATTTATAAGTAATATATAATTTAATTTCAAACTATTTTACTTTAATTTGTATAAGTATAAATAATACACAACAAAATAAAATAGATAAATATGTTTTATAAATTAAGATTATGCAAGGTTTAAAACACAATTTGTAAATTAATTTTTAGCAAAGGATTTAAGCATAAAATTTTATAATATAAACAAGTGTAAAGATTTTTCTCTATACAATTAACAAGTGTAATAAATTTAACAAGTGGCAACATCCTCTTTTATTAGGAATTAAATTATATGAATATGAATTAAAAAAGAAAAACAAAATTATTCTCAGTAAATTTTTTTTTCTTAAAACCTGAAACTTGAATACTTCCTCAAGCAAGCTGATCAAAACAAAAACCTGAAAATTGATTCAAGTAAGCAAGTTTAAAATCTGAAGCATGTTGAAAACCTAGAAACAAACAATCAACCTGGAAATGAGGATTTGAATCAGAGTTCAAACTCAATCCCTGATTATAGCAAATGCAAATTTCAGTTCTTAGATTTAAAAACAAATCTTCTGGAAATCAAACTTCAAACCTGGAAGAATAAGATCAAGCAAAACAAGTTTCAGTTTGAATCAAAATTTCGAAACCTGATTCTCTGCTCTGTGCACACCCAGGAGAGCAATTTAGCCTTGAATTTGTTCTCTGTCTTTCAATCATATAGGTGAGTAAACATACCTTTTGAAAATTCAAAAGCTTTGTATTTATTTATGAAGAACTTTGTGCTTGGTTGTGTGCTTTTAAAAAATTAGTTATGCATTTGTATATGTTATTCTGTGAAATTTTGAAGAGTTCGTTCTTCTGGTTTCTAGTTACAGTATGATCATAAACAGAGAAAGAAATCTAATAAATTTTCATATAAATTTTCATATAAACTTTTTTACTTAGGATTTTAAACAAATCATGTTGTTTAAACTTCAAAATCACAATCTAGAAATTGCTTGAAGTTTGACAGTATAACTTAGACTCTTCACATTAAAATTTACTGTAAAAAGAAATTTTATAAAAAACTCAAATACTTTAATTTGTTGAATTGATTTTATAACTTGAATGAACATAAAAAAATAAGATTTTTGATATAAAAATAGTGATTTTTAGTTAAGTGTTCTAGGCACAGTTCCCAGTGGAAGTGAATATACTTTTTGATCGATTCCGAGTGATAAATTAGATGTTGGGTGTTGAAACTTTGTTCGAAGCTTGCTTGATCTTCGTTGAATTGAGGAAAAATGTCTAAAAAAATTCTATTGCATGGGATGTTAGAACAAGGTAAGAGTAGGGTTTACCGCTTGGGTTTTGTCATGGTCAATGACGAAGTGATTTTATCACCTCGGCTTGATCGAGTTGTACAGAATTAAGGGGGATGGAAGAACAAGGGGTTAGCGTGGTGAGGCCGAAGTTATGGCGATTCCGGTGGTAGGGGCGACTGTGGCGAAGCAATTTTTGGCTTATGGTCGAGTTCCAGGATTGAACGAAATGCTAAATTTTCAAATTCGATTTTCTGTTGGCATTTGAGCTTTAATTTCGAGTCGTGGGTGAATTCGCGACTTGCCGATGATCTTTGAAGATCATCAGAGCCTCGCGCGCCGCAGTGCACGTGTACGGTGTGGAGGTTGAAGACTGTGTCGTGTCGGTGGGTATTCTCGAGTCATTCTCGGGTTAAAATGGTGTTAGCTTCGGTGTTTGATCGAGTGTGTGAGTTAAACCTGATGCTAATTAACTTAGTTAAAACCTAAAATTTCTGGAACAAATAAATGAAGAAAAAGAGAGAGAGAGAGAAGAAGGCGTTGTGTACGGGGAAGACTCAGGGAAGATGAGTGAATAACTCGAAGTGTTACTCGAGTTTTGTTAGGGAAAGCCTCGGGTTTTTTGTCAAACTGCAATATTGTATTTTAAAGCAAAGATAAGTCAACAGTTTTCAACAAACTTTAAACACTGTAAATATGAAAAATGTTTAACAGTTTTTAGTTAAAAATTAAATACAAGTTTTAATTTTGTTAGTTAATACTTTGAAATGTTTTAAGTTCTTAATTATAATTCTAATTAAGTAATTAATATAAGATAAGTATAAAACTTATTAACATATAAGTTTCAAAAGTTAAAGAAGATCCCTTTTTAAATATTAATTAAGTTGACTGGTTAACATTAATTGATTATTTTCAGAAGTAATTAAGAATAATTACTTTTTAATTGTAATTAGTGGTGGATTAATTGATGATTAAGTAATAAATGAAATTGTAATTAACTACTTAAGTTAATTAATGAATGATTAACAGTTAATTAATTAAATAAATTACTTAAGAATTAATAAATGATTAATTAAGTAATTAGCAGTTAATAAATGGATAATTAAGTATTACTAATTAATAATTAAAGTTATTAATTAATGATTAAGGGTAATCAATTAAGTAATTAAAGTTAAATAACTTGATTAAGAAGTAATTAATTAAATAGTGTGAATAAAATAATTAAGTAATTAAGTGATTAAGACTTAATAATTGATTAAGAAATGATTTATTAATAAAATAATTTAAAATGGAATAAGTAATTGAGTGAAAATAAATTAATGATTAATTAAACAGGGTTAAGTAACTAATTCTCAAGTAATTGATTAAATTTGAATTATTTAGAATAAGAATTTAAGATGATTGCTTATGGATAATGGCGTATATAGAATCTCTAATTTGTGATAATTACTTGGTGATATTCTATGATGTTCCTATGATATTGCTCTTGATATATATATATATATATATATATATATATATATATATATATGTATATATATATATATGTATATATATGATGATTGTGTATGATTTATCTGTGATAAATGTTATTTGGATTCAAAGTGTTGAATTAAACTGTTTAAATTTATTTGACAACTTGGCCTTTAAAATGGCGTTTGGATTTCGATGTGACAGGGAGTCGGATTACAGTTAGTTATTCGAAAACCACATCGAATCGTAATGATGAATCTTTATGATAGATAGATTTATTTTATCCATGAATCTGTGAATAAAGATAAGCGTTATAGTTCATACCGCTTATCGATATTGATATATCTATGATGATTGATGCGGTGCACTATTGTGTAAAACCCCCTGGACTACACTTATACACACACAAATATAGATTGCACGTGGAAATCGGTAAAGTCATAGATTTTTTAAATAGTTTTGAATTTGAATTTTTAATTCAAATGGTTTTGGAAATGGAATTGAATTAAATATAAAAAGCTTTTGAAAAGGAATTCCAAAAATAGAAGTTATTCTCAATAACTTAATAAAGATTTGAAATTTGAATAATTTGATTCAAATTAGAATTCAATTTTTGAAATTGAATTTTATATTTGATATTTATGATTTAAAAAGGATTATACAAGTTCATATGGGTTTTAAACCATTTTTAAAGTATTGTTGTGGGAATTTGAATTAACCCAAAGATTTTAGTTGTAAAAATAAAATCGGATTTCTCTGAAATAAAAACAGTTTGTTTTCAAACAATAAAAGCTTTCACATGAGTAATGAACTATCAATTTGTATTAAAGGAATTCCAAGTTTGAATTGAAATAGTTTTCCAAATTATGGATGAATTTGTGGAAACGAGTTTTGAAAGCTATAAGTTAAATTTGGACTTAAAGATTTAAATGAATTAATCCAATTGAAATTGTTTTGAAATCCGTAAATGGATCTTTGTGAATTGGGTTAACTTTGTGAAATAAATCTTTTTGTTTAAAAGATTTGAAATGGTAATGGGTTTAAACCATTTGAAAGAAAGTTTGGGATCATTAAGTTGCGACTTAATTGAAATCCCATATCCATATGTTTTAAATATTGCGCTCATTATTCTATTTAGCCGGGAGAGGACCTTTTTTGTCATATAACCCATTCTGATAATGATACGTCGTTATGGATAGCATTTGAAGACCGATGGTGAAGGCCGGATATTTACGAGAACGATAGGATGACCTATCGATTGTCTCTGCACCGAGTAGCTACGGTATAGAGATTTCCTAGGTGATGGGAAGTCCAATCGTGATTATGAATACCCGGATTGCAAGGGCTTCTTCGGAAGTGCCTTCGGTTCAGTTCGAACCCTGGACAGACTTGTATGGTTGTATGTCCGACACTACACTTTGAGATATAAAGCAAATTTCTTTCAAAAACATACTGTTGGTGGCGGAGAATTTATTCTCTTAGCTTAACACCCTTCTCTAAGATGTACGAGCGTAGAGGTTATGTAGTTGAAGGTTATCATGGATATACCCCCAATTTGGTAGTGTGGCATGCTAAGTGCTGTTGTGTGTTGATGATCATTGGTTGATCATTTGTAATCAAAGCATGGCTTTCGTGTAAAGCGTAGCTTTGTTGACGAAATGTCGTCGAGCCTCACAAACTGGTAATGGTCGAAACAAGAATTATGAGGCAAGGTTTCATGGGTATCTCCGCTAGGGTGTGACCATTCCTTCTGGAAAAGGGTAGTATCTTGGTATGGAGCCCAGATACTTACTCATGTGGGCACTGTAGTATACTTATTACCGTGTGATGTTGTTGGTGTTGAGAGATCTCGGATTACAAATAGTTACCTTCAAAATACAAATATTATTTTCTTCGAAATCTTTAAGGACATTTTCAAAGACACCGGGATTTAAGTTCAAATTCTCTATTTAAATCTTTTTCATGTATAAACCACATTTATATAAAATCAATTTCTTATAGATATATATCTTTTCAGCAATATTTATTTCCAAATATTCTATATTTCCTTTAGATGTAGGACCAACTTGAATTTTTGAGTCAACTGTTTCAACCTATTTTCCTACCCTGCCTGGTAAGTAGCTAAGAAGAGTAGGATGCATTTATCCAAGCTCACTCTTAGAGTCTACTTTTCCTTACATATTCCTAAGGTAAAGATTTCTATTAGTTGGCTCAGTAACAACAAATGATTTACTTAACAAAAATGCTTCACCAATTTAAAACTTATCTTTCATAAACCACTTTATATAATGCAAAATAAATATCCATTACTAGCATTCATAACATGTACTAAGGGTTTACATAATACAAATACAATACTTACCTACAAGATAAGGTACTAAGGTACAATACTAATCTATAAGATAAAACACTAAGATACAAAAAACACTGCTAGTAAACACACCTCAATACTCTCACAAAGGGCTCTCCTCATCAGGCTCCTCAACTGAAGGTACCTCCAAATCCATGGACCTTACATCATCATCAGATACCCAACCTCCAACATGCTCAACCCCTTAGGGATCTACCTCTTTATCAGATATCGAACCTCCTAGATGCTCAATCCCTTTGGGATCTGCCTCATCATCAACCCACATCCACCAATCAACGAGATCCGCCTCTAGTTCTTCCTTATCCTTTGCTAGGTGCCCCTTTATTGGTCCTTCCATCTCCCATATAATGTCTTTTCATCTTCGTGTTAAAGCTCCTCTACTAGATCCTTCACTCCTCGGATACAAGATCCTCCTAATCCTCGGATATCGAAAGATTAAGAACCTCCATACACCCACCTAGCCATGGCTTGCGTGAATAATTCCCTAGCCCTCAACTGACTCTCTCGCTCTCTACACAGGACACCATATCCTAAAACCAAAACAACAAAAACCTATAGAATCACATACTAAGCTTTCAAATTTTCCCTATATTTTGGACTTAATTGTTTTAATTCACAAAGTACTTTTTACCTAATCTAACCAAAACTACCTTAGGAAACTAAAGGATAGAGTTACTAAAAAGAAGGAGTTACTAAGAAGGAGTTGTTTCTAAGGAATAACTTCAAAGTCAAGTTATCAAAATACAAATCCCTCTCATATATATTGTTTGCGCCAAAATTGGTCACAAACCGCAAATATCATGAAAGCACCAGTCTATGAACACAGATCAATAATGTATGCTCACAAATCACAGATCTAGGCAATGTAGCGAATGATAAATGAGGAATAACAAACTTCAAATAGCCAAAAATAGACAGGTGCGCAAGATTAATAGTGGTTCGACTATCTGTAGCCTATGTGCACTCCAAAAGTTAATCTTTTATTCACTTTCTTCGCTGATTACAATTGGTTACAACAGATTTCAATGCAAAATTTCGAGTACAGTAGTAGCTTAATAGTGCAAAAGTGTTTCCGGCAGAGTTTGGACAACGGGTAGCCAAAAGATCCTTTTTCTATACGCCCGGGGGCTCTATTTATAGGCGGAGGAGGCTGATATCTCACTCAATCTTTGGGAGAACCCTTCTGGCACGTGAATGGGTCCATGCGATCGATCGGCGAAGTTTCGGCTCAATCCGTAATCGATATGAACGTAATTCTTATCGATCAAGATTTTGTCCAACGGAGTCGAAACTTGGCGTGAACATTCTTTAGCTTGTCTGTAAGCTCCTGTGAAAATTTCATAGTATTTAGACTTGTGGATTAGGAGATATGATCGATACGAATTGGGGTTTTTGGTTGGCTGTTTCGTTCGACTTGATATGTTCGTATCGTTCGCTTCGACTTGATCTCGAGCACGTGAGCTCAAGGTAATGTGGCGCGAATATCCTAGATCGATCCACTTTTTGCCCCGAGTTGACCAAGCCTTATTCGTACCCAAGATTGGATATTTTCTCGCATCGATGTTAGTGGATCATTTGCATCGGTCGCGTTTTGTGTCATCCGTATCGATCAACTGTGTCTGTCCGTTCATGTCGATTGGTTGTTTCGTGTTGTGCTTCGTATCGCTCTTTTGATCGGTACAAAAGGCTTAAAGTTTGATCGATACGAAGTGCATTTATTAGGGGGCGATCGACATGAATTGATCGTCTAGGATGAATACGAAGAAGACTTCACTGGAGCGATACGACACGATGGATGCGGAGTGATGTCACTTACATAGGGTCGAACTCGATGGATTCGAACAATGCGACCATGGATCGGTTCGAACACGATCGATTCAAAATTAGACATTCCCTGATGGATACGAACAACGTGTCTTCCCCGGCATGCATCGATCATATCTCAATCATACGAACTTTGATTGACTTGAAAATTGAAACTTTGGCTTTTACGGCTTTGCTTGTCATGTCTTGTTAATTGTAGCTCGATCCAGACTGGGACAAAATTCAACAATATCCATCACAAATTTGTGATGTATAATCGATATTGGTGATGAGTAATCATTGATTTTCGGTTAATTTCTTGATATCTCCGCCTTGCTAAAAGGTGGGATAACACTTTGCCCCCCAAAACATGCCTTTTGCCAAAAGGTGTGTTTTGAATAGCTTCAAATCAAATGTCGTGAGTTCATATTTATCCATAGCTATAGTATTGTAAATCAAGTTTGTGGTTGTTCAAAGCCGAATCAGTGTCCACTTCCACCTGTGGAAGTCAAGAATTAAACTCTATAGCCTCTCCGGACTATTGATGGTCATTACGGACCCTTGCCAGGTCCATTCCAGACTTAACGATCGAATAGAAAGATCCTATTGTGCTCTGGCGTTGCTTTCTATACCTTGCACTCCGGCCCCAGCAAGGCCATATAGCGGTGCCTTGGTCATTCTGGACCGATCATAGCCTCTTCGGGCTCTTGTTGGCTCCCATCATGTCACTCTCCGGTGAAGGCGAAGCAACGTCGAGTGAGCCGATCCTGTCGCTCTCCACAGAAGCAGCAACACCCCCTACACTCCGGTTCTGTGTCTCTGAGAATTTAGCGTTGTCATGGCCTAAATCCTTGGCCGATCATAGCCACTCTAGGCTCTTATTGAACCCCGGTCCAATCACTCTCCGGTGAATGGGGAACGAGGTTAAGTGAGTTGATCCTATCGCTCTCCGACAAAGCAACTCACTTCATGCACTCCGGACCCCACCTCTCTGGGTAAGGCCATAAAGCGATCATTTTCAGGTTGGCTTTCAATATTCATCCTTTAACTCTCCGGTCAAAGGTATATTTCATGAAATTCAAGTATACCCATTAAATTCAAAATCCGAGTGTTCAATCACAAACAAAGAAAAACGCTAGATGCTGCCTCTCCGGGCAGAGCGGTCCATTACCATCTCAGAGCATGCCTGGGGATCTCTTCGGTTCCCATACATGTGTAAGTGAAATAGCTATTTTATTTTGAAATCAAATCTAAGGATTTTAATCAATCAAAGTTCAAATCCTGAACTTGACCCTTGTCATCATGATAATTTGATGACGAGTTGTGATCCCGATCAAGGATTAGTTCGGTTAGGTGGAGGCGGTGGTTGTTCAGGTCCTACGGCCGTTGTCTGATCTCTGGTATATTATGGCAATCTACCACTTCTAGCATGCTCTTCCACCTCATTCTTCAGTGGTGGCAATCATCGGTTGTATGCCCTTCTAGCTCATGGAATAGGCAGTACTTCCCACTTCTATGCTCCCGCTCCGTGGGATCTCTCTTGGGTGGTTTTTGATAGGGGAGCTGCCCCTGAGTATCCGTGCAAATATGTTCCGGGCTTGCCGTCAAGTCTGTGTACTGTCTGAACCTGGGTTCTTGGGATTTCTTCTGTTTGTCATGACCATCGTATATGTCGTCCTGCTTTCGCTTCCCCTTATCTGCTTCAGACTGTTCTTTGGAGGTTCCTTCGCCTTGCACAGCGTTCGTTTCTCGCCTCTCGGCACGTTAATCTTCTAGCCGAATGAACCTTTCAGCTTTATGGTATAATTTTCCAAGGTCTTGTGGTGGAACTCTTACCAAAGAATCCTTAAACTCCGTGCCTTCCGCAACTCCTGCCACCGTCGCCATTAAAATTATCGATGGATCCGAGCGATCTGCTGAAGCCACTATTGCATTTAATCGCAATAGAAAATCTTTTATGGACTCTCCGGTCCTCTGCTTTATCGATGCTATGGTCATCACACTTTTGGGTCGCGTCACGTGGACCCTAAACTGCCTCATGGAGTATTCCACCAGCTCGCCCCATGTTTCAATTGATCCATTCTCCAACTTCCTGAACCAGAGCGCAGCCAAATCTGATAAATATAGAGGGAAACATCGTGCCATCGCTTCCTCGAATGCCCCCAGCACTTCCATATGCCTGATGTATTTGGTAATATGCATGGTCGGGTCTGCCTTCTTGTTGATTGCCATGTCATTGTCAAATTCTTCAAGATTTCAAATCAATATCTAAGCGGTAGAATCCCTGAACTAGATTTCTCAATGAAAGCACCAAAGTGTTTGCGCCAAATTTGGTCACAAACCCCAAATATCATGAAAGCACCAGTGTATGAACACAGATCAATAATATATGCTCAAAAATCATAGATCTAGGTAATGTAGCGAATGATAAATGAGGTATGACAAACTTTAAATAGTTAAGAAATAGACAGATACGCAAGATTTATAGTGGTTTGGCTCTCTCCGGCCTACGTCCACTCCGAAAGTTAATCTTTCATTCACATTCTTCGTTGATTACAATTGGTTACAGCAGATTACGATACAGAAATTCGAGTACAACAGTAGCTTAATAAAGCAATAGTGTTTTCGGTAGAGTCTTGAAGTCGGGTAGCCAGAAGAACCATTTTCTATAGGCCCTACATCTCTATTTATAGGCGGAGGAGGCTGATATCTCGCTCAAAATTCGGTAGACCCCTTCTGGCATGTGAGTGGGCCCACGCAATCGATCCCGCGAAGTTTCGGCTCAATCTGTGATCAACACGAACGTAATTCGTATTGATCAAGATTTTGTCCAATGGAGTCCAAATTTGGCGTGAACATTGTTTAGCTTATATGTAAACAACAAATGAAATTTATTTCAATTTCATATTTTTATTTTTAAATCAAAAAAGGATATCAGATGTACTCAGCGAAGACAGTCTAACTGTTTTCGCTACGCACTTTGATAAACAAAACACGAATCAACCAATCATCAAAACACAGTTTCACTTTTTATTTTTAAATAAAGATATTTAAAAATTTCATCATAATTTCAAACTTTATTTTTGACTCAAAGCACAATTAAAAACATCGACAAATAGTTGTAACACATGTTCCGTCTAAGTTATGTTTTATATTATGTCCATAAACCCCAAGCTCTGTTACAATTGTGACGCCCCACCTCTATGCTCACAACAACAAAGAGCATTAAAAGAAATACTGTCCGTTATTACGAAGAATAAGGCTGGATAGGAGCGGTCATCCGTAGTTAGGCCTTACACTTGTATTGGTTATCTCGATAGGAGTGTTATATATTTATAATTTTTCATCTCTTATTTATTTACTCCCATCGACATACCCAATTCCAGTACAAAACGAACTACGATGGTTCATAATAGTTTAGGACAATAAATATAATAATAACACAGAAAAGCTAAGTGCGGAACATAGATAATAAAAGTCTCATATATATAACTGAAGTCAGTTGATATACATGTGATACAATACATATGATACAACTACAACTGTCGACTTTGGAAGTTACATATACAAGTACATTATCGTGAATAATATACATGAATATACAACATCCTATACTATGACCACATCTACTCCAAAAGATATGAAAAGACTTCATAGCTCTAGCAGCAATCCAAAGCAAGATATCCACAACCTGTAATAACTCGGTCTGACCCGAGTATTACATTCAAAAGAAAAAATACACGGGTCAGTCTAATTCAACTGAGTTATAAATGCACAGAAGAAATAATAATTAAATAATGAATAGACGACAGTCACCAAAAATCCCGTCTATCCAACCCTTCAAGAAGAGAATCAGATAACGGTAGATATAACACGTAATAGTGTTAAACAAAAAATCAACAAATTCAAATTATCGACTGGGATAAATGAAAAGATTATTAATGAAGGTAATTTAGAAAAACAACAGAATTGCCTAAACGGCAATTAACAACAAAATCTAATTATTAAATAAATAATTAGAAACTCATAATCTAATTATCAAATAGATAATTAGACAAAAACAAAATGATCAAATCAAACCAAAACACAATACGATTCAAAATATTGAATTGGACACACGAAACAATTCAAACAATTAAAATGTCAACTCGGGTAGGGCTGCAGTACACGCACGTGTGTATTGCCTCGCCGCTACAACATGCATTACACAAAAGATCAACGCATCAAAAGCAAAAGAAATACCAATAAAATCAATACCGTGCGGCTGCAGTTCACGCTTGCGTGCACTGCCTTACCACTACAGTGATGATGTACACAAAAGATCAACGAACCAAAATCAATGAAAATTGAAATATCAATGCCACAGCCTCAATGGTCAAAGTAGACGGACATGGACAATGTGCACGTATGTACACAATGAAAATTCACAAACGAACACAGGGTCAAACCCGAAATACCGGATTCAACTCGAGTGTAATAAAATAATGTCGCAACTTTCAGCACAAGGTCAAATCCGAACTACAAGCTGGATTCAACACAAGTGAATTCGAGAAACAAATCCAATTACAATCAAGTGGTCATGACAGCTACATACAGTCCCAAGTGCAAGGTCACTGTGAAGACTGTATGCCAGCCAAGTGCACAAATACTAAACTGGAAAATCATGCACAAGGTAAAACTGAAACACAAGGTTCGACAAAAGACATATACAAGCAAAAGTGGAACCATAGCATGCATAAGCACAAAGGTGAATACAACAAGGAAGTACAACATATAAAGTTCAGCAAAAAGAATGGCTAAGGCAAAACTAACATCAACTTGAAGTTTGTCTTATCCATTAAATAGGGTACGCATGCAACAATTGGAGAATGAAAAACAACCAACTGTACACGCATGTAATACTTAGAGAGGGGATACACTGAACGTGAAGTTTATCTCAAGCAACATCAGGTACAAAAAATATGCACGCAGTGCACAGGTACACTAAACTGGTTTAGGCTAAAGAAGAAAGCATATCGAGGCATGCAACCTGAACAATATGGTAACATTCACATATATACATCCACGAATGTATGTACACAGGTGATGTAATACCACAGAGATGACACTGCAAGTACTTAACAAACACTAGATCAACCGAATACAAGTGGGACAGCAAGCACATAAATATGCAAACTACAATAGCTAGTGAATCTTCAATTTCAGTTTCAAACAACACAGTATGACCAGAGCATGTACCATAGTGAAAACTGGAATGTAGCCCAAAGTCAGTTCTCAAAGCAAGTGCAACCAATATATGATGCTATGCACAGCAAAGATTTCTTGTGCAACAGCCTCAATACTGAAATAACCATTTTCGAAACCCAATACAGGGAATAAAGCATCAATGACCAAAATCATTAACCAAATACAGAGGTCAAGTCACTGTTATTAGTACTCAACACAACTGCAAGGCCAAACCATCAAGAAATTACACAACAATGCAGGCTCAGGAGTACCAATTATTAAGAAACGAGACTCAACATGAATGGTCATGCAGTACTAATATAACCATCAGGTTAAAGCATGCAAGTGAATCATGAACCAAGTACGCAAAAGATACAACATATATGCAACTGTAAAATTGGACAGTGCAAGTGATACAACAGTAAGTCAAAATGACTGAGGTAAACACGATCAGTGTCAAGGCCGAAGCAAGCCAAAATTCATGAAATCAGAGAGAGTGGAGTCAAAAATCATAAAATGCAGATCAACTGAACTAGACAAGGCATAGTTCCAGTCAAGTGAAGTTACTGCAGTTCAAAACCAATGCCATGAAATCAAGCAATCAGATATACACAAATGGGAACAAGTCAGAAACAAGTTCCACCATGGAGGACGAAGTTAGACCCTTGGTAGACAATGAATCAGCAAATACACAGAGCAAAAAAAAAAAAACATTATTACTGTCAAAAAGCACAAATGCAACACCAACACGGCAGTGAGACAGAGTCGTGCAAGTTCCAAAATCATGGTACGACTGTTTCAACTCAAGATAGTGTCAAACCCAAATATTTTCATAAAATTAACATAATCAATTCAAGCGACCACAGTCAACAAAAATCGATATCGTGGTGGTTACGAACGATGTTAATATCGTCAAACCAAGATTGAAACAGGGATGACAAAGAAAAACGACCAATTCAAAATCAACATCGAAACGAAATCAAACTGCCGAAACGAAGTCAAACAACAATCAGACGAACATAATTTAAAAATTCGAAAGTTATAAAAGCAGCAGTTTAATTTAGATGTGAGTGAAAGTCAAATTCACTCACCTTGTTCAAAGTGAGGACGAACTCAGTCAAGCAGTTGCACGCGTCTCAAGAGACGATCATCCACTCGAGCAAGAGAATCAAGTTGAATCGAGCCTTTGAAGTCGCAACTTCGAGATTCACGAAACCCTAAATTTCAGAACGACGAGGAAGAGGCCGTCATTTACTTTCTTTCCTATATTTTGTTTTAGGGTTTTCGAATGAAAATCAAAGATGGGTGTCGGGTTTGCCTTTGATAGTTATCACGGCAAAACAAACAAACGAAAAAGTGGGCTACAAAATTAAATTTTTAAAGCCCGCATAACCGTAGACCAATATTCAATAGAATTTTCACCGATTAAATCTTCCAATGGCAATTAGCCAACTATTTAAACCGTCTAACGACGATTATTAATTTTCACAAAATCCCAGGTTGTTACAGAGTTGTACAGAATTAAGGGGGATGGAAGAACTAGGGGTTAGCGTGGTGAGGCCGAAGTTATGGCGATTCCGATGGTTGGGGAGACTGTGGCGAAGCAATTTTTGGGTTGTGCTCGAGTTCCAGGATTCAACGAAATGCTGAATTTTCGAATTCGATTTTCTGTTGGCATTTGAGCTTTGATTTTCGAGTCGTGGGTGAATTCGCGACTTGCCGATGATCTTGATAGATCATTAGAGCCTCGCGCGCCGCCGTGCACATGTATGGCGTGGAGGTTGAATACTGCATCGTGTCGGTGGGTATTCTCGAGTCATTCTCTAGTTAAAATGGTGTTAGCTTCGGTGTTTGATCGAGTGCGTGAGTTAAACCTGATGCTAATTAACTTAGTTAAATCTTAAAATTTATGGAACAAATAAATGAAGAAAAAAAAGAAAGAAGAAGGCGTTGTGTACGGGGAAGACTCGGGAAAGTTGAGTGAATAACTCGAAGTGTTACTCGAGTTTTGTTAGGGAAAGCCTTGGGTTATTTTGTCGAACTGCAATATGTATTTTAAAGTAAAGATAAGTGAACAGTTTTCAACAAACTTTAAGCACCGTAAATCTGAAAAATGTTTAACAGTTTTAAGTTAAAAACTAAATACAAGTTTTAATTTTCTTAGTTACTACTTTAAAATGTTTTAAGTTCTTAATTATTATTCTAATTAAGTAATTAATATAAGATAAGTATAAAACTTATTAACATATAAGTTTCAAAAGATAAAGAAGATCCCTTTTAAAATATTAATTAAGTTGTATGGTTAATATTAATTGATTATTTTCAGAAGTAATTAATAATAATTACTTTTTAATTGTAATTAGTGATGGATTAATTGATGATTAAGTAATAAATGAAGTTGTAACTAACTACTTAAGTTAATTAATGAATGATTAACAGTTAATTAATTAAGTAAATTAATTAAGAATTAGTAAATGATTAATTAAGTAATTAGCAGTTAATAAATGGATAATTAAGTATTATTAATTAATAATTAAAGTTATTAATTAATGATTAAGGGTAATCAATTAAGTAATTAAAGTTAAATAACTTGATTAAGAAGTAATCAATTAAATAGTGTGAATAAATAATTAAGTAATTAAGTGATTAAGACTTAATAATTGATTAAGACTTAATAATTGATTAAGACTTAATAATTGATTAAGAAATGATTTATTAATCAAATAATTTAAAATGGAATAAGTAATTGAGTGATAATAAATTAATGATTAATTAAACAGGGTTAAGTAATTAATTCTCATGTAATTGATTAATTTTGAATTAATTACAATAAGAATTTAAGATTATTGCTTATGGATAATGGCGTATATAGAATCTCTAATTTGTGATAATTACTTGGTGATATTCTGTGATGTTCCTATGATATTGCTCTTGATATATATATATATATATATATATATATATATATATATATGATGATTGTGTAAGATTTATCTGCGATAAAAGTTATTTGGATTCAAAGTGTTGAATTAAACTGTTTAAATTTATTTGACAACTTGGCCTTTAAAATGGCGTTTGGATTTCGATGCGACAGGGAGTCGGATTCCGGTTAGTTATCCGAAACCTACATCGAATCGTAATGAAGAATCTTTGTGATTGATAGATTTATTTTGTCTATGAATCTGTGAATAAAGATAAGCGTTATAGTTCATACCGCTTATCGATATTGATATACCTTTGATGATTGATGTTGTGTACTATTGTGTAAAACCCCCTGGACTACACTTATACACACACAAATATGGATTGCACGTGGAAATCGGTTATGTCACAGATTTTTAAATAGTTTTGAATTTGAATTTTTAATTCAAATAGTTTTGGAAATGGAATTGAATTAAATATAAAAAGCTTTCGAAAAGGAATTCCAAAAATAGAAGTTATTCTCAATAACTTAATAAAGATTTGAAATTCGAATAATTTGATTCAACTTAGAATTCAATATTTGAAATTGAATTTTATATTTGGTATTTATGATTTAAAAAGGATTATACAAGTTTATATGGGTTTTAAACCATTTTTAAAGTATTGTTGTGGGAATTTGAATTAACCCAAAGATTTTAGCTTGTATAAATAAAATCTGATTTCTCTGAAATAAAAACGGTTTGTTTCCAAACAATAAAAGCTTTCATATGATTAATGAACTATCAATTTGTATTAAAGGAATTCCAAGTTTGAATTGAAATAGTTTTCCAAATTATGGATGAATCTGTGGAAACGAGTTTTGAAAGCTATAAGTTAAATCTTGACTTAAAGATTTAAATAAATTAATCCAATTGAAATTGTTTTGAAATCCGTAAATGGATCTTTGTGAACTGGGTGAACTTTGTGAAATAAATCTTTTTGTTTAAGTGATTTGAAATGGTAATGGGTTTAAACCATTTGAAAGAAAGTTTGGAATCATTAAGTTGTCACTTAATTGAAATCCCATATCCATATGTTTTAAATATTGCGCTCATTATTCGTTTTAGCCGGGAGAGGACTTTTGTGTCATATAACCCATTCCAAATAATGATACGTCATTATGGATAACATTTGAAGACCGGTGGTGAATATCAGATATTTACGAGAATGATAGGATGACCTATCGATTGTCTCTACACTGAGTAGCTATGGTATAGAGATTTCCTAAGTGATGGGAGGTCTGATCGGGATTGTGAATACCCGAATTGCAACGGCTTCTTCGGAAGTGCCTTCGGTTCAGTTCGAACCCGGGACAGACTTGTATGGTCGTATGTCTGACACTACACTTTGAGATATAAAGCAGATTTCTTTCAAAAACATATCTGTTGGTGGCGGAGAATTTATTCTCTTAGCTTAACACCCTTCTCTGAGACGTACGAGCTCAGAGGTTATGTAGTTGAAGGTTATCAGCGATATACTCCCAATTTGGTAGTGTGGCATGCTAAGTGCTGCTGTGTGTTGATGATCATTGGTTGATCATTAATGATCAAAGCATGGATTTCATTTAAAGCGTGGCTTTATGGACGAAACCTCGTCGAGCCTCACAAACTGGTAATGGTCGAAACAGGAATGATGCGGCAAGCTTTCAGGGGTAGCTCCTCTAGGGTGTGATCATTCCTTCTGGAAAAGGGTAGTATCATGGTATGGAGCCCAGATACTTACTCATGTGGGCACTGTAGTATATTTATTACCATGTGATGTTGTTGGTGTTGAGAGCTCTAGGATAAAGGTCCAAAAGGACCGGAGGTGGCATATCTGTAGGTATTACTCCCGGGCAGGGAGGAACCCGACCTTGTATTGGCAGAGAGCTGGGTAGGTTCTCGGGGCGTCCCGCTAGAGGCGTTCCCATGTGGCAGTAGGAAACTCCTTAGCCTGACCATTTGTTGGAAATCCATTCACCCAATACGAGCTTTGTACGGTTTTAGTTGTATTACCTGCCATCTACTTATGGTGGCGCCCCACTGTTTGGATGGTAGCTATAGTAGGCATAGTTTGAAATGTCTATGCTAGCTAAGATTAATATTATACTTTCGAAAAGTTTTCCACTATGCACTAATAATAATAATATGAAAATGGTTTTTACGTATCAAGCATGTTTGACTATCATAAGGAGAAATATCCTCCAATTCTGCGTTTGCATGGTGTGTGTGGCGGGAGGCCTTATGGTAGTTTCATTTTCTAAAAGCATTGCGGATTTCAAATTAAAATCTTTTGATTGCTTAAAAGACCAAATATTATTGTTTGCTCACACAAGTCCCATGATTGACTCGGAGTTTATTGTTCCCTTCCTAAACTCTGGGTGCCCACAATTTTCCACACGGGCAGTCTAGAGTGTGGTTTTTCGGATAGTCAGGGTTAGTAGATTATTTGGAGCTAGTTCAGTCCGTGGACGACTGACCTTGCTTATCTTGGTGCAATCTTGATGGTGGATCGAGCTTGAAGTTTTGGAGCTTTTGGATCAGAGTTGCAATATTGGATTCTGTGAAGACTTATCTCATATTGTATCGTGTTCCACTGTATTCTGTGTTGTATATTCTCTGATGTTGATGTCTATCATTGTATCAAATTGATGTATCGGATATTGTATTCATGTTGTATCAGTGATATCATCTTTTATTCCGCTGTGTTATTTATCATCTAATGGGTGTTGCAAGCTTCCCTGATAGAATTTGATGTTGTTTGTCGGACATCGAGTTCGGGTCGTGACATTTTGGTATCAGAGCTAAAGGTCAAGTAAGAACTTTAGCTACGAAGTGTAACACATTAGATGGCTCATTAGAGACAGGGTGAAGTATACCCTAGAATGAGTACAACCAGTGGAACCAAAATCCAAATTTCTCAATCTGTTCTCTTTACCTGTTGTTATTCTTTAAGATATTTCGTCCGAATCCCTAAATCGGTCTTCTTACTATTACATATAGCAAGAATGAGTGGAAGAAGAGGACGAGATAGGGGATAGAAAAATACCACTTCAGCTGGTCAAAGCCTTACAATGACAGATATTCCTATTCAATCTCAACCAAATTTGGCTGATTTATATCGAAGCTTTTATAGACTTGGTGGGAAACCATTCACATGCAAAGAATCTGTTATCGAAGCACATGCCTAGATTCGATCGTGTGAAAGGATTTTCAAGGGATTAAAATTAGAAGATGATCAGATGCGATTGATAGCTTCTTGGCAACTCCAGGAAGAGGCTTTAATATGGTGGGAAACAGTTACATTGGATGAGCCAGCGGATGAATTTACTTGGAGTCATTTCAAGGAAGTGTTCAAGCAACGATATATGTCGTCTACTGGTATCTCTAGAATGTACTAGGAGTTTATGGATTTGAAGCAAGGAAACTTATCATTTGAAGATTATTTAAACAAATTTAATGTATTATCTCGATTTGGTCCAGAATTGGTGAATACACCGTTAAAGAAGAATGAAAAGTTTATTTGGGGAATGAACCAGGAGTTTCAGGAAAGGATGACTACTCACATTAAGGAATCTTTTTCTGAAAAAATTGATATGGGTTATAGATACGATACTCTGGATAAGCAAAAAGATCCAGAGGAAAATGGAGATACAACTAATCTGAATTGGAGGAAAAAGAAATTTGGTGTAAAGAAATCGAGGAAGGATAAAGGAAAGAAGAATATACAGAAGAAAAAGGTGAAAGAGGTTACTTGTTTCAACTTCTTGGAGAAAGGCCATTACTTGAACATTTGTAAGAATCCTAGGAAACAAGTAAAAAGAGAGCCATTTATGAAGCCAGAAGAGGAATGTAGGGAATGTTATTACCGCCACAACCCGGGACATAGGATCATGAATTGCCCAACACTGAAGCAAGTTCAAGCAGCGAGGGCCTGTGAAATCAAAGGTGATTTTTCAACCTTAAAAGTTAGTTAAGGAAATGAAATTTTATAAGGTAACTATCTCGTTTATGATTAAATTGTTCGAATTTTGTTCGACATGTGAACTACCCTTAGTTTTATTTCTCTGTGAATTGTAAATGAGTTAAATCTTGAATTCGAGATTGTAATCGAATCTATTTCTGCCTGTTTCATTGGGTTTCGATATAATCTACAAATGATTAGTTATTCCTTCAAACTAACCAATACCCCTGTATACTTCATAGATTAGATAACCCAATTGTTTCGTAATTGATTGAGTTTATTTTCATATCTATTGTTGATATTCAGATTTGTTAAGCCAAATGCAGAATTGAAATTCGATTTGGTTTGGAAATATATTTCTCTATCTACCATCTATCTTTATTATCTCCTTGGCAAATTTCGGGGACGAAATTTCTTAAGAATGGGAATCTGTAACGATTCTAATTTAAAGACGAGTTTAAATTTGGAATTAAATTAAATTTTTGGGTTAAATTATGGATTTGTTTGAATTTTTCAAATTTAAAAGGGTATATGTACTTATTTGCTTTAGAATTTGGAATTGAAACTCGAAATAAATGTTTTCAATTGAATTGAATTTAAGTATTATACTTTGGAAAAAATATATTATATATTGAATGCAATATAGACACTAAGGTTTAAAATAAAATTTGTCTTATCAATAATTAATATAAGTATACAAATATGAGGATATAAATTAATGTTTGAAAGTTAAGCTTTAAAAAGAAATAAAAATTTAAGAATTTATGTTAATAATAAAAGTATAAAATCAAACTATAAAATAATAACAAATGAAATACATATTATAACAATTGTTTTATATGAAGCACATATATATATATTTATGTGAGTTGTGTAATATATGAATAAGCAAGAAAAGAAGATAGATCAAAATCTGTGTACAGAACAAATGCAAGAGAAAAAGAAAATATCTATGTAATAAAAGATTTAAAATGCTTTTGTTTTATATACTTGAAAATAAATGTATTTAAAAGTGGATTTTAAAA
Source organism: Allium cepa (assembly GCA_030765085.1). Classification (NCBI taxonomy): domain Eukaryota; kingdom Viridiplantae; phylum Streptophyta; class Magnoliopsida; order Asparagales; family Amaryllidaceae; genus Allium; species Allium cepa. The sequence goes on from CM060945.1 coordinate 511,352,230, forward strand.
TCAAGTTTATTTGGAAATTTAATAATAAATATTTTTGTAAAATTAATTGGATTTAATTTTAAAGGTTTAAAAACATGTTTCATAAATTTAAATCAATAAAAAAACTTGTTTCATCAATTTTAAATAAAGCACGATTTAAAATATGCACTCCAAATATATCTAAGTTAAGGGTTTAAAACATAAATGTATTGAAAATAAAAATTTTATTTACCAACTTATAAATATTTATAAGTAATATATAATTTAATTTCAAACTATTTTACTTTAATTTGTATAAGTATAAATAATACACAACAAAATAAAATAGATAAATATGTTTTATAAATTAAGATTATGCAAGGTTTAAAACACAATTTGTAAATTAATTTTTAGCAAAGGATTTAAGCATAAAATTTTATAATATAAACAAGTGTAAAGATTTTTCTCTATACAATTAACAAGTGTAATAAATTTAACAAGTGGCAACATCCTCTTTTATTAGGAATTAAATTATATGAATATGAATTAAAAAAGAAAAACAAAATTATTCTCAGTAAATTTTTTTTTCTTAAAACCTGAAACTTGAATACTTCCTCAAGCAAGCTGATCAAAACAAAAACCTGAAAATTGATTCAAGTAAGCAAGTTTAAAATCTGAAGCATGTTGAAAACCTAGAAACAAACAATCAACCTGGAAATGAGGATTTGAATCAGAGTTCAAACTCAATCCCTGATTATAGCAAATGCAAATTTCAGTTCTTAGATTTAAAAACAAATCTTCTGGAAATCAAACTTCAAACCTGGAAGAATAAGATCAAGCAAAACAAGTTTCAGTTTGAATCAAAATTTCGAAACCTGATTCTCTGCTCTGTGCACACCCAGGAGAGCAATTTAGCCTTGAATTTGTTCTCTGTCTTTCAATCATATAGGTGAGTAAACATACCTTTTGAAAATTCAAAAGCTTTGTATTTATTTATGAAGAACTTTGTGCTTGGTTGTGTGCTTTTAAAAAATTAGTTATGCATTTGTATATGTTATTCTGTGAAATTTTGAAGAGTTCGTTCTTCTGGTTTCTAGTTACAGTATGATCATAAACAGAGAAAGAAATCTAATAAATTTTCATATAAATTTTCATATAAACTTTTTTACTTAGGATTTTAAACAAATCATGTTGTTTAAACTTCAAAATCACAATCTAGAAATTGCTTGAAGTTTGACAGTATAACTTAGACTCTTCACATTAAAATTTACTGTAAAAAGAAATTTTATAAAAAACTCAAATACTTTAATTTGTTGAATTGATTTTATAACTTGAATGAACATAAAAAAATAAGATTTTTGATATAAAAATAGTGATTTTTAGTTAAGTGTTCTAGGCACAGTTCCCAGTGGAAGTGAATATACTTTTTGATCGATTCCGAGTGATAAATTAGATGTTGGGTGTTGAAACTTTGTTCGAAGCTTGCTTGATCTTCGTTGAATTGAGGAAAAATGTCTAAAAAAATTCTATTGCATGGGATGTTAGAACAAGGTAAGAGTAGGGTTTACCGCTTGGGTTTTGTCATGGTCAATGACGAAGTGATTTTATCACCTCGGCTTGATCGAGTTGTACAGAATTAAGGGGGATGGAAGAACAAGGGGTTAGCGTGGTGAGGCCGAAGTTATGGCGATTCCGGTGGTAGGGGCGACTGTGGCGAAGCAATTTTTGGCTTATGGTCGAGTTCCAGGATTGAACGAAATGCTAAATTTTCAAATTCGATTTTCTGTTGGCATTTGAGCTTTAATTTCGAGTCGTGGGTGAATTCGCGACTTGCCGATGATCTTTGAAGATCATCAGAGCCTCGCGCGCCGCAGTGCACGTGTACGGTGTGGAGGTTGAAGACTGTGTCGTGTCGGTGGGTATTCTCGAGTCATTCTCGGGTTAAAATGGTGTTAGCTTCGGTGTTTGATCGAGTGTGTGAGTTAAACCTGATGCTAATTAACTTAGTTAAAACCTAAAATTTCTGGAACAAATAAATGAAGAAAAAGAGAGAGAGAGAGAAGAAGGCGTTGTGTACGGGGAAGACTCAGGGAAGATGAGTGAATAACTCGAAGTGTTACTCGAGTTTTGTTAGGGAAAGCCTCGGGTTTTTTGTCAAACTGCAATATTGTATTTTAAAGCAAAGATAAGTCAACAGTTTTCAACAAACTTTAAACACTGTAAATATGAAAAATGTTTAACAGTTTTTAGTTAAAAATTAAATACAAGTTTTAATTTTGTTAGTTAATACTTTGAAATGTTTTAAGTTCTTAATTATAATTCTAATTAAGTAATTAATATAAGATAAGTATAAAACTTATTAACATATAAGTTTCAAAAGTTAAAGAAGATCCCTTTTTAAATATTAATTAAGTTGACTGGTTAACATTAATTGATTATTTTCAGAAGTAATTAAGAATAATTACTTTTTAATTGTAATTAGTGGTGGATTAATTGATGATTAAGTAATAAATGAAATTGTAATTAACTACTTAAGTTAATTAATGAATGATTAACAGTTAATTAATTAAATAAATTACTTAAGAATTAATAAATGATTAATTAAGTAATTAGCAGTTAATAAATGGATAATTAAGTATTACTAATTAATAATTAAAGTTATTAATTAATGATTAAGGGTAATCAATTAAGTAATTAAAGTTAAATAACTTGATTAAGAAGTAATTAATTAAATAGTGTGAATAAAATAATTAAGTAATTAAGTGATTAAGACTTAATAATTGATTAAGAAATGATTTATTAATAAAATAATTTAAAATGGAATAAGTAATTGAGTGAAAATAAATTAATGATTAATTAAACAGGGTTAAGTAACTAATTCTCAAGTAATTGATTAAATTTGAATTATTTAGAATAAGAATTTAAGATGATTGCTTATGGATAATGGCGTATATAGAATCTCTAATTTGTGATAATTACTTGGTGATATTCTATGATGTTCCTATGATATTGCTCTTGATATATATATATATATATATATATATATATATATATATATATGTATATATATATATATGTATATATATGATGATTGTGTATGATTTATCTGTGATAAATGTTATTTGGATTCAAAGTGTTGAATTAAACTGTTTAAATTTATTTGACAACTTGGCCTTTAAAATGGCGTTTGGATTTCGATGTGACAGGGAGTCGGATTACAGTTAGTTATTCGAAAACCACATCGAATCGTAATGATGAATCTTTATGATAGATAGATTTATTTTATCCATGAATCTGTGAATAAAGATAAGCGTTATAGTTCATACCGCTTATCGATATTGATATATCTATGATGATTGATGCGGTGCACTATTGTGTAAAACCCCCTGGACTACACTTATACACACACAAATATAGATTGCACGTGGAAATCGGTAAAGTCATAGATTTTTTAAATAGTTTTGAATTTGAATTTTTAATTCAAATGGTTTTGGAAATGGAATTGAATTAAATATAAAAAGCTTTTGAAAAGGAATTCCAAAAATAGAAGTTATTCTCAATAACTTAATAAAGATTTGAAATTTGAATAATTTGATTCAAATTAGAATTCAATTTTTGAAATTGAATTTTATATTTGATATTTATGATTTAAAAAGGATTATACAAGTTCATATGGGTTTTAAACCATTTTTAAAGTATTGTTGTGGGAATTTGAATTAACCCAAAGATTTTAGTTGTAAAAATAAAATCGGATTTCTCTGAAATAAAAACAGTTTGTTTTCAAACAATAAAAGCTTTCACATGAGTAATGAACTATCAATTTGTATTAAAGGAATTCCAAGTTTGAATTGAAATAGTTTTCCAAATTATGGATGAATTTGTGGAAACGAGTTTTGAAAGCTATAAGTTAAATTTGGACTTAAAGATTTAAATGAATTAATCCAATTGAAATTGTTTTGAAATCCGTAAATGGATCTTTGTGAATTGGGTTAACTTTGTGAAATAAATCTTTTTGTTTAAAAGATTTGAAATGGTAATGGGTTTAAACCATTTGAAAGAAAGTTTGGGATCATTAAGTTGCGACTTAATTGAAATCCCATATCCATATGTTTTAAATATTGCGCTCATTATTCTATTTAGCCGGGAGAGGACCTTTTTTGTCATATAACCCATTCTGATAATGATACGTCGTTATGGATAGCATTTGAAGACCGATGGTGAAGGCCGGATATTTACGAGAACGATAGGATGACCTATCGATTGTCTCTGCACCGAGTAGCTACGGTATAGAGATTTCCTAGGTGATGGGAAGTCCAATCGTGATTATGAATACCCGGATTGCAAGGGCTTCTTCGGAAGTGCCTTCGGTTCAGTTCGAACCCTGGACAGACTTGTATGGTTGTATGTCCGACACTACACTTTGAGATATAAAGCAAATTTCTTTCAAAAACATACTGTTGGTGGCGGAGAATTTATTCTCTTAGCTTAACACCCTTCTCTAAGATGTACGAGCGTAGAGGTTATGTAGTTGAAGGTTATCATGGATATACCCCCAATTTGGTAGTGTGGCATGCTAAGTGCTGTTGTGTGTTGATGATCATTGGTTGATCATTTGTAATCAAAGCATGGCTTTCGTGTAAAGCGTAGCTTTGTTGACGAAATGTCGTCGAGCCTCACAAACTGGTAATGGTCGAAACAAGAATTATGAGGCAAGGTTTCATGGGTATCTCCGCTAGGGTGTGACCATTCCTTCTGGAAAAGGGTAGTATCTTGGTATGGAGCCCAGATACTTACTCATGTGGGCACTGTAGTATACTTATTACCGTGTGATGTTGTTGGTGTTGAGAGATCTCGGATTACAAATAGTTACCTTCAAAATACAAATATTATTTTCTTCGAAATCTTTAAGGACATTTTCAAAGACACCGGGATTTAAGTTCAAATTCTCTATTTAAATCTTTTTCATGTATAAACCACATTTATATAAAATCAATTTCTTATAGATATATATCTTTTCAGCAATATTTATTTCCAAATATTCTATATTTCCTTTAGATGTAGGACCAACTTGAATTTTTGAGTCAACTGTTTCAACCTATTTTCCTACCCTGCCTGGTAAGTAGCTAAGAAGAGTAGGATGCATTTATCCAAGCTCACTCTTAGAGTCTACTTTTCCTTACATATTCCTAAGGTAAAGATTTCTATTAGTTGGCTCAGTAACAACAAATGATTTACTTAACAAAAATGCTTCACCAATTTAAAACTTATCTTTCATAAACCACTTTATATAATGCAAAATAAATATCCATTACTAGCATTCATAACATGTACTAAGGGTTTACATAATACAAATACAATACTTACCTACAAGATAAGGTACTAAGGTACAATACTAATCTATAAGATAAAACACTAAGATACAAAAAACACTGCTAGTAAACACACCTCAATACTCTCACAAAGGGCTCTCCTCATCAGGCTCCTCAACTGAAGGTACCTCCAAATCCATGGACCTTACATCATCATCAGATACCCAACCTCCAACATGCTCAACCCCTTAGGGATCTACCTCTTTATCAGATATCGAACCTCCTAGATGCTCAATCCCTTTGGGATCTGCCTCATCATCAACCCACATCCACCAATCAACGAGATCCGCCTCTAGTTCTTCCTTATCCTTTGCTAGGTGCCCCTTTATTGGTCCTTCCATCTCCCATATAATGTCTTTTCATCTTCGTGTTAAAGCTCCTCTACTAGATCCTTCACTCCTCGGATACAAGATCCTCCTAATCCTCGGATATCGAAAGATTAAGAACCTCCATACACCCACCTAGCCATGGCTTGCGTGAATAATTCCCTAGCCCTCAACTGACTCTCTCGCTCTCTACACAGGACACCATATCCTAAAACCAAAACAACAAAAACCTATAGAATCACATACTAAGCTTTCAAATTTTCCCTATATTTTGGACTTAATTGTTTTAATTCACAAAGTACTTTTTACCTAATCTAACCAAAACTACCTTAGGAAACTAAAGGATAGAGTTACTAAAAAGAAGGAGTTACTAAGAAGGAGTTGTTTCTAAGGAATAACTTCAAAGTCAAGTTATCAAAATACAAATCCCTCTCATATATATTGTTTGCGCCAAAATTGGTCACAAACCGCAAATATCATGAAAGCACCAGTCTATGAACACAGATCAATAATGTATGCTCACAAATCACAGATCTAGGCAATGTAGCGAATGATAAATGAGGAATAACAAACTTCAAATAGCCAAAAATAGACAGGTGCGCAAGATTAATAGTGGTTCGACTATCTGTAGCCTATGTGCACTCCAAAAGTTAATCTTTTATTCACTTTCTTCGCTGATTACAATTGGTTACAACAGATTTCAATGCAAAATTTCGAGTACAGTAGTAGCTTAATAGTGCAAAAGTGTTTCCGGCAGAGTTTGGACAACGGGTAGCCAAAAGATCCTTTTTCTATACGCCCGGGGGCTCTATTTATAGGCGGAGGAGGCTGATATCTCACTCAATCTTTGGGAGAACCCTTCTGGCACGTGAATGGGTCCATGCGATCGATCGGCGAAGTTTCGGCTCAATCCGTAATCGATATGAACGTAATTCTTATCGATCAAGATTTTGTCCAACGGAGTCGAAACTTGGCGTGAACATTCTTTAGCTTGTCTGTAAGCTCCTGTGAAAATTTCATAGTATTTAGACTTGTGGATTAGGAGATATGATCGATACGAATTGGGGTTTTTGGTTGGCTGTTTCGTTCGACTTGATATGTTCGTATCGTTCGCTTCGACTTGATCTCGAGCACGTGAGCTCAAGGTAATGTGGCGCGAATATCCTAGATCGATCCACTTTTTGCCCCGAGTTGACCAAGCCTTATTCGTACCCAAGATTGGATATTTTCTCGCATCGATGTTAGTGGATCATTTGCATCGGTCGCGTTTTGTGTCATCCGTATCGATCAACTGTGTCTGTCCGTTCATGTCGATTGGTTGTTTCGTGTTGTGCTTCGTATCGCTCTTTTGATCGGTACAAAAGGCTTAAAGTTTGATCGATACGAAGTGCATTTATTAGGGGGCGATCGACATGAATTGATCGTCTAGGATGAATACGAAGAAGACTTCACTGGAGCGATACGACACGATGGATGCGGAGTGATGTCACTTACATAGGGTCGAACTCGATGGATTCGAACAATGCGACCATGGATCGGTTCGAACACGATCGATTCAAAATTAGACATTCCCTGATGGATACGAACAACGTGTCTTCCCCGGCATGCATCGATCATATCTCAATCATACGAACTTTGATTGACTTGAAAATTGAAACTTTGGCTTTTACGGCTTTGCTTGTCATGTCTTGTTAATTGTAGCTCGATCCAGACTGGGACAAAATTCAACAATATCCATCACAAATTTGTGATGTATAATCGATATTGGTGATGAGTAATCATTGATTTTCGGTTAATTTCTTGATATCTCCGCCTTGCTAAAAGGTGGGATAACACTTTGCCCCCCAAAACATGCCTTTTGCCAAAAGGTGTGTTTTGAATAGCTTCAAATCAAATGTCGTGAGTTCATATTTATCCATAGCTATAGTATTGTAAATCAAGTTTGTGGTTGTTCAAAGCCGAATCAGTGTCCACTTCCACCTGTGGAAGTCAAGAATTAAACTCTATAGCCTCTCCGGACTATTGATGGTCATTACGGACCCTTGCCAGGTCCATTCCAGACTTAACGATCGAATAGAAAGATCCTATTGTGCTCTGGCGTTGCTTTCTATACCTTGCACTCCGGCCCCAGCAAGGCCATATAGCGGTGCCTTGGTCATTCTGGACCGATCATAGCCTCTTCGGGCTCTTGTTGGCTCCCATCATGTCACTCTCCGGTGAAGGCGAAGCAACGTCGAGTGAGCCGATCCTGTCGCTCTCCACAGAAGCAGCAACACCCCCTACACTCCGGTTCTGTGTCTCTGAGAATTTAGCGTTGTCATGGCCTAAATCCTTGGCCGATCATAGCCACTCTAGGCTCTTATTGAACCCCGGTCCAATCACTCTCCGGTGAATGGGGAACGAGGTTAAGTGAGTTGATCCTATCGCTCTCCGACAAAGCAACTCACTTCATGCACTCCGGACCCCACCTCTCTGGGTAAGGCCATAAAGCGATCATTTTCAGGTTGGCTTTCAATATTCATCCTTTAACTCTCCGGTCAAAGGTATATTTCATGAAATTCAAGTATACCCATTAAATTCAAAATCCGAGTGTTCAATCACAAACAAAGAAAAACGCTAGATGCTGCCTCTCCGGGCAGAGCGGTCCATTACCATCTCAGAGCATGCCTGGGGATCTCTTCGGTTCCCATACATGTGTAAGTGAAATAGCTATTTTATTTTGAAATCAAATCTAAGGATTTTAATCAATCAAAGTTCAAATCCTGAACTTGACCCTTGTCATCATGATAATTTGATGACGAGTTGTGATCCCGATCAAGGATTAGTTCGGTTAGGTGGAGGCGGTGGTTGTTCAGGTCCTACGGCCGTTGTCTGATCTCTGGTATATTATGGCAATCTACCACTTCTAGCATGCTCTTCCACCTCATTCTTCAGTGGTGGCAATCATCGGTTGTATGCCCTTCTAGCTCATGGAATAGGCAGTACTTCCCACTTCTATGCTCCCGCTCCGTGGGATCTCTCTTGGGTGGTTTTTGATAGGGGAGCTGCCCCTGAGTATCCGTGCAAATATGTTCCGGGCTTGCCGTCAAGTCTGTGTACTGTCTGAACCTGGGTTCTTGGGATTTCTTCTGTTTGTCATGACCATCGTATATGTCGTCCTGCTTTCGCTTCCCCTTATCTGCTTCAGACTGTTCTTTGGAGGTTCCTTCGCCTTGCACAGCGTTCGTTTCTCGCCTCTCGGCACGTTAATCTTCTAGCCGAATGAACCTTTCAGCTTTATGGTATAATTTTCCAAGGTCTTGTGGTGGAACTCTTACCAAAGAATCCTTAAACTCCGTGCCTTCCGCAACTCCTGCCACCGTCGCCATTAAAATTATCGATGGATCCGAGCGATCTGCTGAAGCCACTATTGCATTTAATCGCAATAGAAAATCTTTTATGGACTCTCCGGTCCTCTGCTTTATCGATGCTATGGTCATCACACTTTTGGGTCGCGTCACGTGGACCCTAAACTGCCTCATGGAGTATTCCACCAGCTCGCCCCATGTTTCAATTGATCCATTCTCCAACTTCCTGAACCAGAGCGCAGCCAAATCTGATAAATATAGAGGGAAACATCGTGCCATCGCTTCCTCGAATGCCCCCAGCACTTCCATATGCCTGATGTATTTGGTAATATGCATGGTCGGGTCTGCCTTCTTGTTGATTGCCATGTCATTGTCAAATTCTTCAAGATTTCAAATCAATATCTAAGCGGTAGAATCCCTGAACTAGATTTCTCAATGAAAGCACCAAAGTGTTTGCGCCAAATTTGGTCACAAACCCCAAATATCATGAAAGCACCAGTGTATGAACACAGATCAATAATATATGCTCAAAAATCATAGATCTAGGTAATGTAGCGAATGATAAATGAGGTATGACAAACTTTAAATAGTTAAGAAATAGACAGATACGCAAGATTTATAGTGGTTTGGCTCTCTCCGGCCTACGTCCACTCCGAAAGTTAATCTTTCATTCACATTCTTCGTTGATTACAATTGGTTACAGCAGATTACGATACAGAAATTCGAGTACAACAGTAGCTTAATAAAGCAATAGTGTTTTCGGTAGAGTCTTGAAGTCGGGTAGCCAGAAGAACCATTTTCTATAGGCCCTACATCTCTATTTATAGGCGGAGGAGGCTGATATCTCGCTCAAAATTCGGTAGACCCCTTCTGGCATGTGAGTGGGCCCACGCAATCGATCCCGCGAAGTTTCGGCTCAATCTGTGATCAACACGAACGTAATTCGTATTGATCAAGATTTTGTCCAATGGAGTCCAAATTTGGCGTGAACATTGTTTAGCTTATATGTAAGCTCCTCTGAAAATTTCAGAGCATTTGTACTTGAGGATTGGGAGATATGATCGATATGAATTGGGTTTTCGATTGGCTATTTCGTTCGACTTGATATGTTCATATCTTTCTCTTTTACTCGATCTCGAGCACGTGAGCGCAAGGTGACGTGACGCGAATTTCATGGATCGATCCACTTTTCGCGCCGAGTTGACCGAGTATTATTCGTACCCAAGATTGGAGTCTTGTTTGCGTCCATGTTAGTGGATCGTTTGCATCAGTCGCATTTTGTGTCATTCATATCGATCAACCGTGTCACTCCGTTCGTGTTGATGGGTTGTTTCGTGTTGTGCTTCATATCGATCTTTTGATTGATACGAAATGCTTGATGTTTAATTGATGAAAAGTGCATTTATTGGGGGGATCGATATGAATTGATCATCTAGGATGGATATGAACAAGACTTCACTGGAGCGATACGAACACGATGCACGCGGAGCGATGTCACTTCCATGGAGTCGAACTCGATGGATTCGAAATTAGACGTTCCCTAATGGATACGAACAACATGCTTTCCTCAACTTGCATCGATCATATCTTGATAATACGAACTCCGAAACTAGAAATTTGAAACATTGACTGTTACGGCTTTGCTTGTCATGTCTTGCAAATTGTAGCCTGATTCGGACCCAGACAAAATTCAACGATACACATAGCAAACCTGTGACGTATAATCGATATTTGTGATGAGTAATCATTGATTTTCAGTTAATTTCTTGATATCTCGGCCTTGCTAAAAGGTAGGATAACATATATAATACACTCAACTCATTTTAGGGTACCCTTACCGTATCTCTAATAAGCTATAACCAACCAAAGTCAAGTTGTTCGCTCAACCTTGACCGTAGATAACAAATTTAATGATTTTCCTTTTTCAGAGGTGATTATAAATGGTAATCTTGTACCTTCTTTTACGACAATCCTCTCAAGTACACATCAACCAACAAACGTAATGTGTAGGGGCAAGATACAAAGCTTCGTCATACGTTAACCAGTGTGAGAATCACTTATCACACATCACCAAGCACTAGCACGAACGATAATATATAATATTAAAAAGAACAGTATAAAGTGTTACTTCGAACACAGAAATTTCAGAGTTACAAAACCTAAGTACTATAATCGGCTTGGATAGTTATAAATTTCTGTCCTCAAAATGTTGATATATTCAATTCAATTATGCATCAGAAATAAGAATACCATGATAGGCAATCATCCGGCTTTCCTCCATAAGCTCCAAAGCATCCAGAGCAAAATTTGGAAATATAGACGAGCTGACCCAAACATTATAAGAAAAAACACCCGGATCAATCTGGTAAACCAGAGCGAGAAAATGAAGGAATATGCGCGAGTCTTCATCACATGAACTGAACACGAATCCTCAAATGGATTCCATCAGTTTATGTAGATCACGAATCGCAACATGGGTTCAGGCATCTCGAATAAATCTTGAATCTTTACATATATTCCCACATAATTCCTCTGATGAATGCTAATGTCGTCGTCTCACTTGGAATACTCCTCAAGATAGACAGTCCCATACAATAGCCTCATTTGAAACGTTAGTGCTTGCCTCTCCCTTGGACTTAACCTTAGGGTTGATAGTTAATTTCTATAAGATATCATTTTACACCCGCTTCCAAAACATAGAACTCGTATACTTGTTTTGAAATGGTATTCGATAAGTAAAACACTTACCTAACCCCGTCTCTTCAAAACAAATTGGATGAATTTTCGATTAATTCAATTTTTGTTCCCTCAAAGGAAGGCAAAAGATAGAGACGTTTCATATCAATTCTCCTCCATGTAGATTCTAGTTGTATGAAATCGTGAAGCTTTTAGATACTTCCTAATTTAATATTAGGTCAAATTTAATAATTGAATAGTCGATTATCTATTCAAAACTATTGCTTATGCAAATCAATGTTCATATACTCAACTCATTTCTGTCATTCCAACTTAACTATTCCTCGTCCAAGAGTGAATCCAAGTCAGTTAGGGCACAGGTTGCATTAAACCATTACCTAGACACTTTATTTTGGAATCTCAAAAATGGATAAGTTTACCTTGATGGCTTTTAATGTTAAGTGTCGTAACAATAATTTCCATAAACAAGTAAGTAAAAAACACGATTAATACATTTTCGACATTGACGACTTAACATATCTTCTGTCAAGAGTGAAGCTGTTAGGTTAAAGCTCTATTGCTCGTATCCCTACTTGAACATCAATCTTAACTCTCACAAATAGATAGGCCTGCTTCATCGGGGTTTAGTGTTAAGCATAATTAATTGACTTTCAAACAAGTAACTTAAATAATTAACCATTTAGCCATTCAATGATTCTTTACCCACTGTTTTTAACTTTGGCTTTCCTTTTAAAACCCTTTAGAGATGATATACATACGTATAGTAATTTATAATTATAAAACCAGATATTAAATAGGCCATTTTTAGAATATATTTATTGAATAAGATATAAAATAGTCAAAATATTTTTTAAAACTATGTGCAACAACTCAATATTTTCAGCCATTCGCATCCGCACATGCCGGATTTAAATTGTTCAAAATACCGCATTGTAAATAAATTTGGAGCAAACGAAATACAATCACAAAATCACAGACACTGAAATATCAAAATAACTCATAGCGGAAATTAAAATACCATAGTAGTTCATGAAGCTACTATAACAAACTCTCAAAACATAATACATAATATCAATCTGAAACATATATACAATAGAAATCCAAAATATATAGAAGTTTATAAATAACAGAACTGAAATAGAACAACTGATACAGAAAGGAAACAGATAACTAGACAAGCGGAATCTCTAGTCATTCCTAGCTCTAGAAAAGAAATCGAAAGTTAAGCTGTAAATACTCAGGCTGACCCGAGCGTAAAGTAAAAACACAAAACACTCAAATCAGGACATATATACTTCTATAATGTAAACCAACTTAAGTGAACTGTAATAATAATGTACTATAACTTAAAGGATGCTTGGGATCGCCCATACTCTCATCTTCGTTCTCAAACAGTGGGTACGCAGCTTTCTTTCCGTGCTGTCTCACAAGATATTCTCTGGCTATATGCCCAGCCCTCCTACAATGGTAGAAAATGGTTGATAGACTAATTGGTGTAGGAAGTGCAGGTTTCACTTTCTCCACCATCAGGCAGCGACTTGGAAAGTGACCATTCTCGCGGCATTTAAAATAGAAAATCTCGGACCGAAAGCGCTTGCCCACACTCTTGTTACCCTTATCTCTCTTCCCACACATGGCTGCATAGTGTCCCTTCTCCTGACACCGATAACAAATGACATGGTCTTAAGGACCAGGTCCTGCCCTTTCCCTCCACAGCCTTTCCCACTTCTCCATTGCTTCCTCCCGTTCCTTACGGGCTAGTGCTTTTCGAGCTCGACTAGCTGCTTTCTGCTCTTCCGATCTTGCCATAACTACAATAGCTTCCTATCAAGAAAAGAGTCTGGATCAACAAGATAGAATTTCCAAATCCAAGTAAATCCTAACCAAAGAAATTACTAACAAGGTGGATACCGAAGGAATGAAGTTTAGAAGATCTTGATTTCAAAATAAGAAGATTTTCATACCAATATAATCTTTGAAAATACTTTAAAAATCATTTGGAAATCATTTTATACTTCGAAAATACGTTCCCTCATAAAGAAAGGATTCTGAGATTGATTTCGCTCATTCTAGGGTATTTATACCCTATCTCTAATGAGTTTTTGCTCTACAGGCTAAGGTTTTCCTAAAACCTGGCTTTGATACCAACTGTAACAACTCGATATTTTCAGCCATTCGTATCCACACAGGCCGGATTGAATTGCTTAAAATTCCGCATTGTAAATAAATTTGGGGCAAATGAAATACAATCACAGAATCACTGACATAGAAATATCAGAAAAACTCGCAGCGGAAATTAAAATACCATAGTAGTTCATGAAGCTACTATAACAAACTCTCAAAACATAATACATAATATCGGTTTGAAACATATATACAATATAAATCCCAGATATATAGAAGTTTATAAATACCAGAACTGAAATACAACAACTGATACGGAAAGGGAACAGTTAACTAGACAAGGAGAATCTCCGGTGATACCTAGCTCCAGAAAAGAAATCCAAAGCAAAGCTGTAAATACTTAGGCTGACCCGAGCGTAAAGTAAAAACACAAAACACTCGAGTCAGGACTTATATACTTATATAATGTAAACCAACTCAAGTGAACTGTAGTAGTAATGCACTATAACTTAAAGGATGCTTGGGATCGCCCATACTCTAAGGATCAGTTAAACCATAAATTAAATACATCCCGTGGTTAAAATTTCAAAATAGTAATTTATACTTCGAAATCAAATATCATTTCAAAATTCAATATCATTCAAAATCCATTTCAAAATATCGAAATATCATATTTTTCCCCAACCACATTCATTTTTATTTAAAATACCATTTCAAAACACATTTCAAAATAGTTTATATTTCAAAACAAATTACTTCATTTTAAATCATTAGAATGAAGTTATTATATTTAATAATTAGATTACTAAATTTCCAAAATTTTAATCTTTCAAATTTCATTTATTCACTTAAATTTTATCAAACAATGAAAATTCAACTTTCGCAACATTTAGAAAATGCTACGGAAAGTTACTTTTAAAACAATTCAATTTAACAAAAGACAGCATTTAAAAAAATGCCGTAATAGGGTTACTTTGGTTCAAATAAAACATTAGTTAATTTCAGCAACTACAACACTTACAAAGTGCTATAATAGCCATTAATTCAATTTAGCCATTTAGTTCATTTCTATCAACTACAACATTTACAAATGCTGTAATATCCTTTACCTTAGAAATAATAACATTTCAAAAATGCTGTTAATTAAATTCCAAATATTCAATATAACCTCATAAACAATTAAATTTTAATTTAAGTCATTTTAAACTTATAAAATCATATATTTTCATTTTTAAAACAATCATTTAAATACCCTTATATTCATGATTTTATAAAGTTAAAATTTCATTCAAAAATCAATTTAATAATAATTTACTTATAAAATTCAACATTCAATTTCAATTTTTTATAATTAATTTTTTTTAACTTAACTCTTGAGTTTAAATTTCCAAAAATAACTTATTTTTCATTTTATTTACTTAACTTAAAATTCATTTTTAAATAAAATTCACAAATTTCCTATCTAAGTTATATTTCAAAATTCAACTTAAATATTCATTTATTTAATCTTTTAACTTATCGAAAAATCGTTAACACTTTATAAAAATCATTTCAAATTCGTTTTAATTCAAAATTTAAATCTCTTTATCATATTTCCCACTTAATTTAAATTCCATTTATAACCAACTCATAATTTCCAAAATAACTTATATTTCAAATTTCTAACTTTACCATTAATTTATTTCACCTATAAATTTTTAGAAAATCAATAATACTTTACAAAAATCATTTTTAGTTAAGTTTAAATCAAAATATTATAATATTTACATTTCCAAAATACTTTAAAAAATTTAGAAAAATATATATTAACCACGGGTCTGTATATCATTTTCTAGCCTAGGTAAAGTGATACGGATAATATATCATTTCAATACATAATTTACAAAGAAAACCCGAGTTTTATCATTTCAAACCCACAATCCCAAGTAAATGGAATAAATAAAAATCATTCGGGCCTATCATTTCAGCCTATAACGATTTTTCCTTATTCTAAAGTCCGTTCGGGTATGTATCATTTCAACCCATAGTGATTCTACTCTACAGGGAACTTGGAGTGTGATAAACTGTTATAAATAACAGAATAGCATTATATATAACAGTAACATATGATATAATGGGTGTATAATCATGGGTGAACATCATATGATCATAACATAGTAGATATAACATAATGATAGGGTTTACAGATTCAATTGCGATCATTTTACTAGTCATGTAAGTATAAATCCTGTCTGGTGAGAATTACTCACTTGTATAAGCTGGAGATGATAACCAAATGCACAAACAAAGATCTTCAAAGGAATGATAACACGACTACGATTTGAGAGTGGGAGAGCCAAAGCTTATTGCCTTGTTAAATATCAAACAAAACAAATACAAACATGAATTTTCAACCAAACTATTTATATACAATGCTAGGAATAAATACACAACTCAAAGCTAAAGCTTTTGCACTTACATTCAACATCATATGCTTCAGCCGCAGGCTGGAAAAGCACTGTTATGGGATGGATTTGGATCATGTTTGTATCAGGTTCAGGTCATATAGGTCGGTCATAATAATATATAATGGAGAAGAGAGAGATATGTGTGCATGAACACACACTACAAGGCAACTACATGGATTTCAAGGCCATCAAAAGTCTCGGCCAAGGGATGATTGGAATAGATCAGATCTAATGAGTGCATGGGGTGATGTAACAGGGTCCGAGTCTCAAGAAGTGGTTGGTGGTGGTGGTGTATGGTCGGCCAAAGTGGTGGTTGGAGTGGTGGAGACAAAGGGAGTTCGGCTATGGTGATTTAGTGGAGTTTTTGTCCATTTTTTGGTGGATCTTCACATGGATGGCCATGGCTATGGAATGGCAGTGGGAAGGAGGGGATGATGGTTGTTTGTGGTGGTGGTGGAGGTGGACAGGGTGCTGGAGGTGGAGGGGCTGAACACATGAAGGTGAATGCAAGTGCAAAAATCAAATAAATCAAGTAGAAAATGTGAAAAAGACATGAAAATTTGACCAAAACTTTGCGTTAGGAAATGACCGAAATTTTTAGGGTTAAGAAGTGTATTTTCACGTGAGTAAAAAAATGAAATGGTCAGCTGAAACAAAAGTATAAGGCAGCAAATTTAATTGATGCATTGATTGGTGAAAAGGTGACAATAATATGAAAAGGCAAAGTACACAAAAGGTCACAAACTTTTTAATTTTCCTTAATTTCTTTTAAACTTTTAAATACATGAAAAATACATATAAATACAGATAAAAACACAAAAATTTGATGAATGCACAAAAATAAATAAATGAATTTTAATTAAATATAATTAAATTGCGAAAATAGCAAAAAACTGGAAACTATGCTTTAAAATTTGAAAATAAATTCAATAAGCCCTGGAAAAATTTAAACATCACTTTAAAAATGTTTTAAAATAAAATATATACCTAACATGTCATATAACACATATTAGAACATGATTTGACAAATAAAAATATTATTTATATAAATTAAAATAAACAATATTATTGAATAAATCAATTTATACACAATATTGTCAAAAGCATAACATTCTCAATATAAATCAGATTTCGACGAAACGAAAAGTAGTATTCTTAAAATTTAATCTAATTTCATAATAAAAGAAAAAAATTCAAAAAAATCAAATATTTAAATTTTAAAATTTAAATTCAAAGTTTGATCAAATTGACCAAAAATCCACTTTTCTGGAAATATCCTTGTTATTCAGGTTTGAAATGATAATTCACACAAAAATAAAAATTTATAATTAAAATAAAAAAAATTATCCAATTTAATAAATATAATATTATTTTTTAAATCAGCATTAATTAATTTAAATAATTAAAATATACAATTAAAATAATCACAAGATACTGGGTTGTTACAGTCTCCCCCACTCAAATCTTTTCGTCCTCGTAAAGAACGAACAAGGAAAATAAGAAAAAGCAAGATAGACAAGAAATAGTACCTGGAAAAACAACTTTGGATTCGAAGCACGAATGCCCTCCTCCGTCTCCCAGGTACAACCTCGATTATCATTACTTACACGGTACTTTGACCTGACTAACAGATTTCCTTCTTAGCTGCTTCGTACCTCTGTCGACAATACGAAGTGGCTTCCTCTCGACGGTCAGATTAGGCTAAATATCCAAACCATCAAGAGTAGAAGGCTAAACAAAAAGAGATGGATCATGATGATACCAGCAAACATGTGAGACGTGGAATACATCATGCACTCAAGAAAGCTTCTTGGGCAAATCCAAATGATAAGCCAAAGAACCAACTCTTTCTACAATGCGGAAAGGACCTTCGAACAGGGAAAAAATAGGAATAGCTAGAAGAAAAAATAGGTTGAAAGACAAGGATGGACCATTATTTTAAAACCATATACATTTCAATTTAAAATATTTATTTACAACATTTTAAACAATTTATAATAGGATAAATAGTCATTTGATTCAAATTTGTTAGTTCGAACTAAACAATATTTAAAACATTTTATATTATCTAGAAAAAAATAAATGATCAAAATATCCTTTATATAAGACTTCATCAAAATACTTTTATAACTCGATGTCTTAACAAGTTTACTTTCGTTCCTGCAGACTGTGGTTATGCGTTGATCAGGCGCAAAGCTAGAATTCTCCAGGTACTTAGCAGACTTGTTTCAACACCCAGTGAAAATACAGGAAAACCTTTTAAAAAAACAGATATGGAAAGTAAAATCCTAAAAAATCAACCAAACCAAACATTTGTCTAACCATGTATCGCAGATACACAATGGTTACGCCTGGATCCACCAGGGAACATCCGTACCCGTAAGCTATCTCAGCCTGCGAATTATGCAATGAAGACTTGTAGACCACAGATACACAATGGTTACGCTTGGATACCCCAGGAAACATCCGTACCCTTAAGATATCTCAGCCAACGGATTTCGCCACTACTACGACCTACATAGATCGTATGATACACAATGGCTACGCCTGCATCCCGCAGGAAATATGTGGACCCCTAGGCCATCTTAACCAGGCGAATTACGCTATGCAGTCACAAACATAAGACCATGGAGATCGCCGTGGAATTTGATGGACACTCGAGTATAATATTCGAAAAACCCAAATCAGAGAGAATAATATCGATAGAATGAATCCACAGTGTGGCCACAAAGCGGATATCAGCAGAAGGAACTTTCCATATCTTTACTTCGAAAATATGTATCATATAGAACCTTTCAAATCACTTTCAATTATCATACTTATGTAAAGTCCATTATATAAGATTTCATTTCAAATCGAATACTTCCCAAAATCAATAGTATATCAAGTCACACTTATATAGACTTGGATTATATAAGATTTCAATTTACAAGTTGAGTACCTTTACAAATCAATAGTTTCAAATCACTTCATACTTACGCGAATCAATTTTATATAAGTTCAATAATTCCCAAATCAAAGTATTTAAATAAACAAGGTTCTCAATTTCAAACCATTTCAATATCAATTCAGTTTCAAAATCATATATGATTTTGCCAAATCATTTCTTCCTAATTACATATATTCAGTTTCAAAGTTTCTTAAAACAATAGATTTAGAAAATAATCCAAATTTCCAAATCAACAAAATTTAGGTCAAACAAATTCATTTCCATTTCAAACATATATTCACTTTAAAAAATCATAACACTTTCAAAGTTATAAATCTTTCAAACCCAAAATACATGAAATCATTACACTTTGAAAATCATAACCTTTCGAAATCATACATTTGAAATCATAAAACATTCCTTTAATTCTTTACATTTCACAAATTTATTCAATTAAACCCAAATCTAAAATTTCTAATTTTAATTCAATTCAAACCATCAGTTTCAATCCAATTTAGTTTTCCAACAAAACCATTCCAAATATTATCAAATTTCAAATAACGATTTGATCCATAAAATAAACTATTCAATCTTTAATATATTTCAAAGCTTAAATATACCATATTCCAAAACTAAATTTCATAATTTCATATATCTCAAATTTTTCTTCATTATTACTTAGTTTTGAAATATTTATTTCATAAATCCATCATTTTTATATAAACTCACATTACAAGTAAATCAAATATCCTTTCATACAAATATAAACTTTAAATATTCATTTATCAAAATCAATTATCATTTCAAATTCACATTCGTTATCAAAATAAAGATTCAATCATGTCCAAACCATTCCAATCATCCAAATATAAAAATGGTTACAAAGTTTAAAACCATCTCTTTTTAAAACCTTCAAACTATTTATTAAAAAATAATCCAATTTACCATTGGAAAGATTATTATTCTATATATATACTTTATTCAAAACATTTCAAATCTATATTTCATACCTGTATAATTCAAAATAGTCTTATTTATTTCAATTAACAAATAGTTTCAAACTTATATAAATCATAGTACTATATACTTTAATCATACCAAACTAAACTTATATTCTTTATCAAATACCCTGTGTCTTTCAAAATTTCATAGCTTTGAAAAGTTAACCTTGATTTGGAAGTGCTCGAACCTTCAAAATAGTCGAAGAAATCATATTTTCAATCCAAGAGTTGAAAATCACCAACAAATCAGTAAACCAATTCCAAAAGATAGGGTTATACCAAAACAAATCTGAATCTCGAGGACTGAACACCGGCTTACTTTAAATCATTTCAAATATATATATACATATATCTTTCGAATATCAAACCATACTTCGAAATCTAAAATCAAAATTGATTTCACAAAATCACTCGCATGGCAAAGCTACTAGAGTGGCCTCTCCCTACTCAGAAACTCGAAAATCAATGTCGATGATGCATGCATTCATCACGAAAATTTATTTTCCAACAACATAAGTGTGTTTAGGACTTTTATTTTCTTGAAACTTCTTTGAAATCACTTCGAAATCATTATGATTAGTTCGAATACATTTGAAACATTTCTTATTCAGAAAACAACTTTAAATCATATTATTATTATATATTTTCCAAAATCTTAATACCGACACCGTAGTTCGATTCCTCGAAATTCAAATTCAAAACCCTTCAGGTATAAATCATTTTTATTTAAATCAAATTTCTTAAAAATTTTCAAATTTTCAAATCCTTTCAAAACTTCAAATTTTCATTTTAAAAGATATAAAATCATTATTGAAAACATTTCACTTTTATATATAAAATGTGGTCATCCATATCAAAATAATAATTTCGATGCATGTATAAATTTAAAATAAATCAAACAGGATGGATTTCAAAACAAACACAAGGGATTATTCAAGGTTAGATTTCAAACAAACAGAGATTCAAATTTCATATCATACGAAAACAGGAACATAAATATCTTAGTTTGAGAACTTCTGCTAAGCAAAAAATACAATAAAGTTCACCGAATGCAGCCTAACAACTTCTGAAAACAAACGGATCCACAGAATACCACCCTACATAAACAAAGCATCGGTATTAATTCTACCGGGTGGTACTTCGACTTGTCCAGAACACTCCCCCTCAATATGCCCCCAACTCGTACACTTCAGGCATAAATGCACCACACTCCCATCTTCCTTCTCGAACAGTGGGTATGCAGCTTTCTTTCCGTGCTGTCTCACAGGATAATCTCTGGCTATATGCCCAGCCCTCCTACAATGGTAGCAAATGGTTGATAGACTAATTGATGTAGGAAGTGCAGGTTTCACTTTATTCACCATCAGGCAGCGACTTGGAAAGTGACCATTCTCACGGCATTTAAAATAGAAAATCTCGGATCGAAAGCGCTTGCCCACACTCTTCTTACCCTTATCTCTCTTCCCACACATGGCTGCATAGTGTCCCTTCTCCTGACACCGATAACAAATGACATGGTCATAAGGACCAGGTCCCGCCCTTTCCCTCCGCAGCCTTTCCCACTTCTCCATTGCTTCCTACCGTTCCTTACAGGCTAGTGCTTTTCGAGCTCGACGAGCTGCTTTCTGCTCTTCCGATCTTGCCATAACTACAATAGCTTCCTATCAAGAAAAGAGTCTGGATCAAAAAGATAGAATTTCCAAATCCAAGTAAATCCTAACCAAAGAAATTACTAATAAGGTGGGTACCGAAGGAATGAAGTTTAGAAGATCTTGATTTCAAAATAAGAAGATTTTCATAAAAATATAATGTTTTAAAATACTTTAAAAATCATTTGGAAAGCATTTTATACTTCGAAAATACGTTCTCTCATAAAGAAAGGATTCTGAGATTGATTTCACTCATTCTAGGGTATTTATACCCTATCTCTAATGAGTTTTTGCTCTACAGGCTAAGGTTTTCCTAAAACCTGGCTTTGATACCAACTGTAACAACTCGATATTTTCATCCATTCGTATCCACACATGCCGGATTGAATTGCTTAAAATTCCGCATTGTAAATAAATTTGGGGCAAATGAAATACATTCATAGAATCACTGACATAGAAATATCAGAAAAAATCGCAGCGGAAATTAAAATACCATAGTAGTTCATGAAGCTACTATAACAAACTCTCAAAACATAATACATAATATCTGTTTGAAACATATATACAATATAAATCCTAGATATATAGAAATTTATAAATACCTGAACTGAAATACAACAACTGATATGGAAAGGGAACAGTTAACTAGACAAGGAGAATCTCCGGTGATTCCTAGCTCCAGAAAAGAAATCCAAAGCTAAGCTGTAAATACTTAAGCTGACCCGAGCGTAAAGTAAAAACACAAAACACTCGAGTCAGGACTTATATACTTATATAATGTAAACCAACTCAAGTGAGCTGTAGTAGTAATGCACTATAACTTAAAGATGCTCGGGATCGCCCATCCTCTAAGGATCAGTTAAACCATAAATTAAATACATCCCATGGTTAAAATTTCAAAATAGTAATTTATACTTCGAAATCAAATATCATTCAAAATTCAGTATAATTCAAAATCCATTTCAAAATATCAAAATATCATATTTTTCCCGAACCACATTCATTTTTATTCAAAATACCATTTCAAAACACATTTCAAAATAGTTTATATTTAAAAACAAATTACTTTATTTTAAATCATTAGAATGAAGTTGTTATATGTAATAATTAAATTATTAAATTTCCAAAATTTTAATCTTTCAAAGTTCATTTATTCACTTAAATTTTATAAAACAATAAAAATTCAACTTTCGCAGCATTTAGAAAATGCTACAGAAAGTTACTTTTAAAACAATTCAATTTAACAAAAGACAACATTTAAAAAAATGTTATAATAGGGTTACTTTAGTACAAATAAAACCTCAGTTTATTTCAGCAACTACAGCACTTACAAAGTGCTATAATAGCCCTTAATTCAATTTAGCCATTTAGTTCATTTCTATCAACTACCGCATTTACAAATGTTGTAATATCCTTTACATTAGAAATAATAACATTTCAAAACTGTTGTTAATAAATCCCAAATATTCAATATAACTTCACAAACAATTAAATTTTAATTTAAGTCATTTTAAACTTATAAAATCATATATTTTCACTTTTAAAACAATCATTTAAGTACACTTATATTCATGATTTTATAAAGTTAAATTTTTATTCAAAAATCAATTTAATGATAATTTACTTACAAAATTTAACATTCAATTTCAATTCTTTATAGCTAATTTTTTTAACTTAACATTTATGTTTAAATTTCCAAATATAACTTATTTTTCATTATATTTACTTAACTTAAAATTAATTTTTAAACAAAATTCACAAATCTCCAATCTAAGTTATATTTCAAAATTCAACTTAAATATTCATTTATTTAACCTTTTAACTTATTCAAAAATCATTAAAACTTTATAAAAATTATTTTAACTTCATTTTAATTCAAATTTTAAATCTATTTATCATATTTCTCACTTAATTTAAATTCCATTTATAACCATATCATAATTTCCAAAATAACTTATATTTCAAATTTCTAACTTTACCATTAATTTATTTCACTTATAAATTTTTGGAAAATCGATAATACTTTACAAAAATCATTTTTAATTAAGTTTAAATCAAAATATTATAATATTTACATTTCTAAAATATTTTAAAAAATTTAGAAAAATATATATTAACCACGGGTCTGTATATCATTTTCTAGCCTAGGTAAAGTGATACGGATAATATAACACTTCAATCTGTAATTTACAAAGAAAACCTGGGTTTTATCATTTCAAACCCGCAATCCCAAGTAAATGGAATAAATAAGATTCGTTCAGGCCTATCATTTTAGCCCATAACGATTTTTCCTTATTCTAAAGCCGGTTTAGGTATGTATCATTTCAACCCAGAGTGATTCTACTCTACAGGGAACTTGCAGTGTGATCAACTGATATAAATAACAGAATAGAATTATATAACAGTAACATATGATATAACAAGTGTATAAGCATGGGTGAACATCATATGATCATAGTATAGCAGATATAACATAATGATAGGGTTAACAGATTCAATTGCGATCAGTTTACTAGTCATATAAATATAAATCCTGTCTGGTAAGAATTACTCACTCGTATAAGCTGGAGTGACAACCAAATGCACAAACAAAGATCTTCAAAGGCACAATAACACGACTACAATTTGAGAGTGGGAGAGCCACAACTAATTGCCTTCTAAAATATCAAACAAAACAAATACAAACATGAATTTTCAACCAAACTATTTATAAACAATGCTGGGAATAAATACACAACTCAAAGCTAAAGCTTCTGCACTCACATTCAACATCATATGCTTCAGCCATAGGCTAGAAAAGCACTGTTATTGGGTGGATTTGGATCAGGTTCAGGTCATATAGGTCGGCCATAACAATATATAAAAGATAACAGAGGGATATGTGTGCTTGAACACACACTACAAGGCAACGACATGGATTTCAAGGCCATCAAAGGTCTCGGCCAATGGATGATTGGACCAGGTCTGATACGGGGAGTGCATGCGGTGATGTGGCAGGGTCCTAGGAAGTGTATTTTAGGGTTGAGAAGTGTATTTTCACGTGAGAAAAAAAATGAAATGGACGGTTGAAAGAAAAGTATGAGGCAGCAAATTTGAATGATGCATTGATTGGTGAAAAGGTGACTATAATATGAAAAGACAAAGTACACAAAAGGTCACAAACTTTTCAAATTTCCTTAATTTTTTTGAAATTTTAAATACATAAAAAATACATATAAATACAGATAAAAACACAAAAATATGATGAATGCACAAAAATAAATAAATAAATTTTAATTAAATATAATTAAATTGAGAAAATGGCTAAAAATTGGAAACTAGGCTTTAAAATTTGAAAATAAATTCAAAAAACTTTGGAAAAATTTAAACATCAATTTAAAAATGTTTTAAAATAAAATATATACCTAAAATGTCATATAACACATATTAGAACATGATTTGACAAATAAAAATTTTATTTATATAAATTAAAATAAACAATATTATTGAATAAATCAATTTATACACAACATTGTCAAAAGCAAAACTTTCTCAATATAAATCAGATTTCAATGAAACGAAAAGTAGTATTCTTGAAATTTAATCTAATTTTATAATAAAAAATTCAAAAAATTCAAATATTTGAATTTTAAATTTAAAAGTCAAAGTTTGATCAGATTGACCAAAAATCTACTTTTCGGGACATATCCTATTTATTCAGGTTTGAAATTATAATTCACACAAAAATAAAAATTTATAATTAAAATAACAAATCTTATCTAATTTAATAAATATAATAAAGTTTTTTAAATCAGGAGTAATTAATTTAAATAATTAAAATATACAATTAAAATAATCACAAAATACTGGGTTGTTACACTATATATGCTTGAAAATGCTTTCAAAATACTTTATAATGCTTATAACAGGTTTCTAAACATTATACAAAATATTACTTTAAAATAACAACTTTATAATTTACTTAAAACTTGGAATAACTTGTTTTCACTATAAAAACCTCTTCTTTAAAAATTCACAACTAATTCTTAAAAATTCATAATAATCAACAATCAATTTTAAAATATTCTCATATGAATTAGCTAGCACATATAAAAGGAACGAAATAAAATGCTAAAATTATATATCTTTTCGTACCTTTAAAGTCCAAAAATCAAGGCTAAACAAGGTTGTTTTGCACAAGTGAAGTTTTGACCATTTTTCAAAATTTTACTTAAAATCTCACAATCCAATCTTTTTATGGAAGAAATCATACATAAAACACATCATAGAAATATCAAGAAACCCTTAAGGATCTCTATATATAGTTCCATAGAAATTGCCAAAAATAAAGTGATTCCTAAGTGCATCCACAGCAAATATCGCTATAAGTGCACTTTCAAATCCAAATCCAATCTAAATGAAAGTGTAACGACCCTAATTTTGATTAACATTATTTAGGATATTTAATTAGCTAAATTAATGGAATAATGTAAAGGGTTTAGAGATTGAGAATTGTATATTTCAAAGAGTAGTCATGCCTAGTTAACCAATGAACTAAATGAAATAAAAAAGAAATAGTAAGGAAATTAGACATGGGAAAAATAGGAATAAGTCATATTCTTATCTCCTAAACCGTCATGCACATTCACTTAACACGTTCGTAAACAAAATCAAAACATAAGAAAGGCCAGCCACCCTTAGGGGAAAACATGAAGAAGATAAAGCTAGAATCAAAAGAAGGATGCCTAAACAACTTGATCCAAGATCAAATCTCAACACTTAATCACGAGCTAAAGCTGAATAATATGTTACATCTCATATTTTAATTTTTTTGGTTTTAGTTAAGCCGAAATTATTTCGCAAATGATTTTCCATGTTTGATTATTTAAACGGATATATGCATATATATGCTTGTTGATGATATATGCTTTTTCATTTTGATTTTATGGTAAGGTTCAACTTGAAAAACCAATTAAAGGACATCCAAATGCCTTACGATTTTGAGATATGGTTAGAAATAATATTTTACAGATGGGTATCAAATTTCATAATTTTCTAAATTAATGTGGATTTCTTATGAATTTTCTAGTGAAGAAAATAGTTAATTGGGTTTAAAATTAATTACGGCTATCTTATGTTGGTATTGGGTTAGAAATTTATATATGTTATAAAACATATTAAAATTGATTTATGGAATTTTTTGTAGAATTTTCTTAACTGTTTCAGTAAGTATATAAAATTATGTAAGGTATGGGTGTTAACGTAAAAGTCAGACGCTAACACCCCGATGCAAAATGAGATTAAATGAAAGCACCACCCGTTAACATGGGAAACAGAAAAAGCAGTAATTCGCTGAAAAGGCAGTAAGAGACACAGAGTTTAAAGTGGTTCGGCTTATGATCAAGCCTACGTCCACTTCAATCCTTCTTTATTGCTAGTATGATTACAATCTTTTACAATCTCCTTCAATTACAATTCACTTGATTTATACAAGTAGCTAGAAAAACTTTGATGCAAAAGAATTCTCAGAATCCATGGTTGAATGTGTTGAATCCCTATTTGAAGTTGATTGAAGCTTCTTGTGAGTTTCAAGTGTTGGAGTAAGGATTGGTTTGAAGATGGCAGAGTCTCGATGCTTTGAAGAAAATGATCCAAAAGTCCCCTTCATGTTGGAGCATAGGGTGTATTTATAGAGAATCTCGGATGGGGCTTAGGCCGTGAGCGACCTAAGGAAGGCCGTAAGTCGCTTGCGAGTTAAGGGGGAACGAGCTACGACCTATCTGGTCCGCACATGGCCTTCTGCACTAACTGGTAGGTCGTAACGACCTAGGGGAAGGCGGCATAGTTTTATCACAAGTACTTGGTCGTGAATGACCTAAGGAAAGTTGTAGGTCAGAGGTGGCGACTAAAGATAGGTCGTGGATTACATATGAGCGACCTAACGGATGGGAACTTCGGGCCTTCCTGATAGCACTGGCTTCTTCCGAATGATGTACTAAGTCGTGGATGACCTAGGGAAAGTCTTCGCGACTTAAGGGAAAGCGATATAACTTTTATTACCAAGCATTAGGTTGTGAGTGACCCAAGGAAGGTCGTAGGTCGAGGAGCGACTTAGTGGTTGTGGGATCCTGGTTTTAGCTTGCAAAAAATGCTAGATCGCTTGAGTATTAGGTCGCTAAGTCGCATCTTTCCATAGGTCGTTAACTCGCTGTTGATCCATTAGCTCGTTAGGTCGCTAACACTCTTAGGTCGTGGAATAGTTAAGTCGTTAAGTCGCTGAGGTGCTAGTGAGGTTAGGTCGCTGGTTCCTTTGCCTTGCTAACTCGTAGGTCGCTTTGTTCTATAAGTCGTTGGGTCGGCAGTCTTTTGATTCGCTGAGTAGTGGCTTCCTTAAGTTGCTAGGTCGGCAATCTCCTGAGTCGTTTGCCTATTGAGTCGCTGGCCACCTTAAGTCGTCTTCCTATTAAGCCGCTGAGCATAGGAGTTAACATTTGCCCCTCGAAGTATACGCCTAGGTCGTAGGTCGTGTGCTTCGATCAAACTTAACTAAGTCGCGGGCGACGTAAGAGATGGCTTAATCTACACATCAATTTGCTTCTGCCCTATATAAGCGTTAGCTCGCTTCTTCCTCCTCATCAACTACTCCCATATCCTTTTCTGCCATTAGAGACTTTTCGAGTTCCCAAAGGCGAATCCAAGTTAATCGACCAACCATCCATCTTACTATTACCTTACGTAAGTGAATTTGGTCCCTTATTCAATCGCAACTATTGCTGAAACATGAACTTTCACCTTCTGACCCCAAATCACCTTCGCACCTTGCCTAGCTCTCGAGTTAAGTTGCGATTGATTTCAATCGCTATTGGCTATGTCGTCATTGCGATCCATAGGATTATAGCATCGTGCTAGGTTTATGGTAGCTCTGTGGTGATTTGGATCAGTTTTTGGGTTTTTCTTGAGAAGATGGTGGATTCTGTTGTTAATGGAAGATAACGGGTTATCGGGTTGGAGAGGAGTTAGTGGATTAAGGAGATGACCTGAAATCGCTAAATAACGCCAGAGACGACCTAAGGGTTCTGAAAGTGGACAACCTAAAAATTCTTGCAACCCAACAGGTGCTGAACGACCTTCGGATTCACGACCTAAATTCCTACAGCACCACTCTTGCGACTTAACTTTTAGGTCGCGTGAGCGACCTAGCCTTTAGGTCCTTAACACGGCTTTTCTTTTAGATCGTGAACGACTTAAGCTTTAGGTCGTGGACGACTTAGCACTTGGACAATTTTTTACTGCCGAATTGTTTCCTTCAGCCTAAGCCAATTTCATCTTATCCTGTTAGGTCGTGAACGACTTAGGACTTAGAGAACTTTTGGGACTTGTGACTAAATGGCTTGAACAAAATTTGAAAACTTCAAGATGTTGTTAGAACTTGATTGTACTTCCAATTTGAATTACCAGAAAAAACTGCTTGAACTTTGTTGCATTCCTTTACAGATTACACTAACTTTAATGCTAACAACCTGTTAAGCACAACACTTACAGAAAAATGGGACAAATATACTTGTCATTGATCGCCCACATCAAATGACGGATTAGTCGATAAAAAGGTTAATCAACTTAAAGAAATTGTATGAAATGCTGCGAACCAACGAATTCAAGTGAAGTAGTAAAGCGATATTAATCAACTAGAGCTGATTTTTGCTTCAATACTGCACTTGCATTCTGACAAGTCCTGAAATTTTCCATGTTTATAAATTCAATTTTAGTCATGTTTGCTTGTCACTCTACTAGTTTTGCACAACACTTCACACATTTAGGAAACGTGCACCTCTATGTTTGAATATCCAGTTGTTTATGTAGAATGGCTTCTCATCAAGAAGAAGTGGTAGCTCAAGCTGGAGAGGACTTTCCGATAGCTATTCCCGTAGCGAATCCTCTAGAAAGAAGTCCGACTACTTTAACCCATAGAGCATTTAACCAGTTACGCGTTCAATTTGGCCTTGCTGAGAGTGATGCTCTACTTCCCGGGCCGAATGATACTACCGATAATCCACCTTACGGTTTTGTCGCAGTCAATCGCCAGATGTGCCTAAGTGGAGCATTTCCTCCTTTTAACGATTTTCTTCGAACTCTTCTCCTTGGGTTGACCATCTCTCCATTTCAACTACATCCCAATGGCTATGCTATGTTGATGGGGTTATGTGTTTTATTTAGGAGAACTCTTGATCGTCTGCCGAGTTTCGAAGAAATTTGCTACTTATGCTCATTTGCTAAGAATAAAGATCATCCCTCCATTACTGTTGTAAGAAGCGCTAGGAATCGCAAACTCATTACCGATCTTTCCGAAAGCGCACATGGCTTCTTGAATCAGTTTTTCTTTGTTCGCTGCCCCCCAGGGTTTTATGCTATTTGCAGAGTAGGAAGTAAGATTACATGCCTCTATTTTTTCCATTCCTGAGTTTTTCGAGATCTGAGTTGCTAAGTGCTAATTTTACTCCTTCCTTTTTCAGCACTTCCTCCTCCCTCTAGAGATCCAAGCCACAAGCAAATTTTTGAAAGACTGAATGTCGTGGCTGTTGAGGAGAGGAGTATAAAATTTCTGTTGAAGGATGAGTTTCTACATCAGTTTGGACTTCTACATCCTTCCCACTCTACACAACTTCTCGAAGTTCCTGATTCTCCGACCGAGGCACTGGATGCCCCAGTTTCTGTTGAGGAGCCTACACTGAAAGTTCCTGCTCCTGAGGCTTCTCTAGTGAAGTGCTCAACCTCTACTGATGCTGCAGGGTCATCTGGCAGGCTTGTGCTTCCCCCAGTTATTCAAGAAGAAGAGCCTTTAGAAACTCCCCAACATTCAGGGAAGTCCGGTGACGGAGGAGTTGGGAGAACGAGTCCTGCCAAGCAGAGCGGGGATGACACTTTTGAAGGGCTGAGCGACCTGTTTGTCACCTTACAGGAGCTCTTTAAAGATGATCCTGTTACTACCAGAGTTTCCTCCTCGGTGGTTGAAGCAACTTCCATTTTGCAGCAGACCCCGTTGACTCAAGAGTTGACGTTAACGACTACACCCATCATTTCCCCGCAACTAAGGAGTGGTTTGTAGTTTGACGCGCGTAGTTTGCAAGTTACACACACTCGGATTTTACAGCCCTTATATGTACTCTCATGTACTTTACTTCCAGGATTTTCAAGTTATGCCTTTTCTTCATTTTCAGGTTCTCCAATGGGGCGTAGCGGTTCTTATTATGACGATTTTTAACAGTATGGGAGGCGTGGTCTATAGACACTATCTCCCTGCCCGCAGAGAAACCGATGAAGAGAGAGCTGCTCGAAAAGCTCAAGAAAGAAGAGAGTATGGAGAAAGGTACGAGAGAAGGGATGAGCAACATGACTCTTCTCGCAGAGGCGATGACTCCCATAAAAGAAAGACTTATGATGATAGAGGAAAGAGTCATGACATTGGAGACCAAGCAAGCAGGCCAGGCTTGAAGAAAAGACCACATCCTCAACTTTAGAAAAGGCCGCTGCTCTCACTTCTCTTGAGATTCCTTCAAAGTCTCATGCCCTTGAAGGAGCCAATATTCAGACACTTCTCAGTAGACCCCCGTACAAAGTTGAGAGAGGTCTGCCAACCCTTCAAAGTCGGTTCCCGCATTGGTGCTTAAAGAGAGTCCGCTTCGATCTTGACTTGGTTCCCATCGACAAAGAGGCCATGCTACGAAACCTTGACACCGTTAGACTCGATATTGAGAGGATGTCAGGGTGGCAAAAGCTTGTCGATGAGCTTCAGAGGGTGAACCAGGCCAACCTTGAAGCTATGCTGACTATGGAGAACGACAAGTCGGAGTGGCAGAAAATTCTCGATCAGCACAACACGGAAATGAAAAACATTGCTGATTACAACGAGAAACTTGAGGAGGAGGTCGAGAAACTTAAGCACGAGCTTGCTACTTCTTCCACCTCTTATACTCAAAAGGAAGAAGTGCTTCAGAAGCAAGTTCGAGATGCTCATGCCGCTCAACGGCATGTTGAAACCCGTCTTGAAGCTACACAGAAGACTGTGGAGAAATACCGTACTGACTTTGCAGAGCTGCAAGGGAAAGCTAACTCTCAGGACTTAGAAATTATAAGGCTGAAAGCTCAATTATCAAAGACCGAGAAAGAACGTGATGAGGCCATGGCTGGAAAGAAAGCCGCTGAACAATCTCATGAAGAAACAAAAGCCAACATCAGTTCTACTTTGTTTGATTTTTACGTCCAAAGCGTCTTGGGGCACGGCAGCCTTGCATTTTTGGGGCCTAAATACGAAATCACTTTGGCCGAAGTGTGGGAAGCTGCAATGGATATCCTCGGAGGCGTCGGTTATTCCGAAGATGAGCTTGAGGAGCATTATTTCGATGACGGGACTCGTGCTGCTCTTGCCAGAGGAAAGGAGCAGCTTGCAAAAGTACGAGCCGAAATGGTGGGAGGGAAGCATCCAGAGAAAGGAGCACCCTTAATTGCCTCTATCCCTCCTTCGACTTCGGCTGATATTAATATTACAGGCTCCAGTTCCAATTCTCCGCCCACGGCTAAAATCATAACTGAGATTGCAGGCGCACAAGGTGGAGATGAAGGCGAAGAAAGCACTGAAGTACACGCCAATGAAATTGACGTTAGAAAGCCGACTTCTCCAGGTAACTCTACTGTTAATCTCGCTCAAGTGGACTGCTTGTTTGCCTCGAACGAGTTTAATGAGCTTCTCGATTATTTTCTAAATCTCAACGAGCCTTTATCTCCTCTCTTTACTGATTATAACCTCTTTTCTTCTGTAGAGAAAGTGCCAAGCATCGTTCAGACTTCCCCTCCTCCAGTTATTCATCCTCCTTCTCTCCAAGTCACTCCTCCTTCCGTTTCTCAACCAGGGTCGCAAGAGGAGCAAATAGAAGCTCTTCGAGACTTGGATGATCCTAATGCTTCCCAAGAACATAGGGGAGGAGAACTTGAAGAAGATGAGAAGACCTCGGAACCAACTGGTTCTGATGATATGCCATTATCCACATTTATCTCTCCAGGAGGTGGGTCTTCTTCTAAGAAGAGGGGGAAAAGTGGAGTTTCGAAGAGGAGGAAGGAAGCTTTAGCTGACGAAGGAAAAGCAGAGGAGAGTCCGATTGTGCCCCTTTCTCCTTCTTCCCCTACACTTATAAGTCGGCCCCAGAAGTTGGTCATCCGGCCAGGCGCAAGCTCTAAAGGTGGAAAGAAGAAGAAGTGATAGCTTTGGTCCTGTGCTTTTATCTCGCTTTTTGCTTTTATATAGACCTGTGTTGACCGGAGATTGTGCGGGCACCGGTCCCCACCTTCTTTTGTTTCGAAATCTGCACGTGTATATATAAAAAAAAACTTTATATTATGGAATAAAATGATTCTTTTACTTGTACAAAACTCCTGTCTGTATTTGAGAATGCATTTATTCTTTTCTCTCCTTTTCTTTTTATATACAAGTTTCTTTATTTCCTCTGTGTGAAGTTGCAGTGAACCTATGGTATGTTGTTTGAGCATTGTTTTCATTTTTGCACTTATAATGTGCTGCCCCCATACCATGGTTTATTGCAATCTCTTTCACATTGGCAAAGTTTTTTAGAGAACGACCCCTCTATTTCGAGAAGACTTGTACTCTTTCTTTAGAGAACAGTTTTTCTGTTTGAAGGAGGCTTGCATCTGTACTTTATAAGATAATATTTTCATTTCAAGAAAATATTTTTCGTATTTAGTATGATGCGCCTCGCTTTGGAGGAGCTTGTTTTTTATTGCGAAGTTTTTACACTTTACTTTTTTGGAGAAAATCACTTTTGTTTTGGCGAGTGAATTTCCTTTA
Organism: Allium cepa; assembly: GCA_030765085.1. Classification (NCBI taxonomy): domain Eukaryota; kingdom Viridiplantae; phylum Streptophyta; class Magnoliopsida; order Asparagales; family Amaryllidaceae; genus Allium; species Allium cepa. The sequence goes on from CM060945.1 coordinate 511,385,910, forward strand.
GTGGTAAAGTGGGCTTTGACTTGCTTGTGCCTCTGGTAAGAGGGCTTTTTGTTTGATTGTGCCTCTGGGAAGAGGGCTTTTGTTTGATTGTACCTCTGGGAAGAGGCCTTTTGTGTTTCTGCCTCTGGGGAGAGGTTTTTATTTTTCCCTATTCGCTAGGAAGCGGGCCTCCGAAGAGGGCTTTTCACATTTTGACTCGTGTGAAGTTTTATTTCAGATCACGGTGAAATGTGTGCCTCTGAGTAGGGCTTTTGCCTGGAAGTTTGGAGCTTCTTTCTCTTAGTTGGATGGATTCACGGGGCTGTGCCACCGATCAGTCCGCAACTTTATGTCGAGAAAGAACTCTCTTTTTCTGGCGAGGCCCACTCGAGGTCTTTTAGCATTTCAACTATGGTGAAATAGGCCTCCGAAGAGGGCTTTTCACATTCCAGCACTTGTGAAGTTTTATTTCAGATTTCGGGGGAATGCGTGCCTCCGAGTCTAACTGGAAGTTTCTTCCTCATGGTTGGCCGGATTCACGGGGCGGACACAAGTTACTTGGACGATTATTTGCATAGATTGTCTCAACTAGTGAACAAGCGCCTTGCCTTCCACTTGGGAAGGTGCCTCCGATCATCGTATGGATTCACGGGGCGGACGCAAGTTACTTGGACGCTTGTCTGTGCAAACTGTCTCAGCTAGTAAACAAGTGCCTTGCCTTCCAGTTGGGAAGCTGCTCCCGGTCATTCCATACCAATCTTTTTGTTGAGAAAGTCTTCTGGCATGCCCCGTTTGAGGTCTTTATCCTCCGAAGAGTTGTGCCTCCGAAGAGGTCTTTTGCTGTTTGATGCTTGCTCGCCCATGTCTCTTTGCCATCTACTCATGTCGACGATCCCTGTTATCTTTTCCAAATATCATCCCCTTTTAGTTGTCAACAATTTTCCTTATCCAAAGAAATATACTTCATAGTTAAGCGAGTTGGTGGTGGTAGACACAGGCTATTTAACTGGATGCTCGTTTGTACAAACATTCGCAGTTAGTTAGAAATGGTCCACTTCCAGCCACATCGCTAACTTTTGTTTGAAGCACTCCTTTCGTAGGATTTGAGTATGGAAATTTTGAATGATTTAGCCTTTGCTGGGTGATGTCGGAGATCGCTTGGTCTTGTGAAGGGTAAGCTTTGTTCTTATGGCCTGCTTTATTAAATCGTCATTTTAGTAACACAATTAACGTATTTTATGTGTCGAAATAAAACAAAGCAGTCTATAATAGTAAAGAACACAAGATTTATAGTGGTTCGGCCAAGAACTGGGCCTACATCCACTTTATAGCTCTCATTATTCACTTGCACTGACTTTACAACGGCTTTCATTACATGAATCATACATTCATCATTCTTTTACATTAATTCATTAAAGCCTTTAAGTAAAATATGGGCGCAAATGAATGCTGTTCCATGCTCTTGGAATTGGGTCTCCTTCGACAGTTACAAGCTTGATGTGCCATCAAGAAGTTTTTGGCCTATAACATATGGCCCTTCCCAGTTTGGTCCAAGCGTGCCTGCAGGTGTCATAATTCTTTTTTAGATTAGATCCCCTACTTCAAAACTACACCGGCGAACTTTGGAATTGAAGTGCCTGGCTATTCTTTGCTAGTGAGCTACAGCTCTGAGCTCAGCTTCTTCCCTTTTCTCATCAAGGAAGTCAAGGGCTTCAAGCTGCAGCTTTTCACTCTTGGCTTGACTGAAATGGATTCTTCTATGTGAAGGGACCTCTATTTCTACCGGAATCATCGCCTCTGATCCATTTGCCAATGAAAATGAAGTGTGCCCCGTTGCATTTTTATGTGTAGTTCTATATGCCCATAGTGCTAGTGGAAGTTTATCGACCCAACCAACTTTTGCTTTCTCCTGCTGTTTTTTGATGGTTGATTTGATTATTTTGTTTACTGCTTCCACTTGCCCGTTTGCCTGCGGATGAGCCACTGCTGAGAAACTTTTCTGGATCTTGAATTTTTTGCAAAAATCCTGGAACTCTTCACTTTCAAATTGGGTCCCATTGTCTGTGATTATCTTTTGAGGCACTCCATACCTGCAAATGATATTCTTAGTTACAAAGTTTATCATTTTCTTAGAGGTAATAGTAGCTAGAGGTTCAGATTCAGCCCATTTAGTATAGTAATCCACAACAACAATAACATATCTGATTTCGGATTTTGCAGTTCGCAAAGGCCCGATGAGATCCATTCCCCAAATAGCAAATGGCCACGGACTGACCATCTGTGTTATCTCGGTGGAAGGTGCTCTTGGGATTTTTGCAAATCTCTGGCATCGGTCACATTTTCGGGCATAACTTGCGGCATCACGATTAATATCCGGCCAAAAATATCCATAACGGAGAATTTTCTTTGCTAAAGTTTGACCTCCTGAATGGTCTCCACACTCTCCTCCGTGTACCTCAGTTAGAATTGTTTCAGCTTCTTCTTTGGTCACACATCGGAGTAATGGAATTGAGAATCCCGGCCTATACAATCGGCCATCCTGAATTACAAATTTGGACGCTTTCTTAACAACTTCTGCCGTTCTCTTGGGTTCTCTGGTAGAGAGCCGTCGCGCAGGTATTTCAATATCGTAGTCATCCATGATTCACACTCCTGTGATACAGTCATGATCCAGTCAATATCCATTTCATCAATGCTTGGAGTTGACAGGACTTCTACAGGAACTAATCCCAACAATTGAGCTTCACTGGTGCTTGCATATTTTGCGAGGGAATCTGCCTTCATATTCTCTTCCCCGGGAATATGGCTTATTGTGTAATGGTCGAAATCATCAAGAAGCTCCCAGGCCTTGGACAAATATGCGGGTAGGTTCCCCCCTTCGGCTTGAAACTCTTTCTTGACTTGACACACAATAAGCTGTGAATCACTAAATACCTATAATGCCTTGATGTTCAGTTCTTTAGCAATTCTTAAACCGGTAATAAGAGCTTCATACTCTGCTTCATTGTTTGTCGAAGGGAATTCCAATCTTAAAGCATAACACAGTGACCGTCCTTCAGGGGTTTCAAGTACGACCCCGGCCCCAGAACAGTAATCGTTTCTTGCGCCATCAACATACAATTTCCACCGGATTGAAGGATTATCAGTCACCACATCCTCACTATCGCCTTTGTCTGTAGATTCTGCAATGAAGTCTGCCAAAGCTTGTCCATTGATTGCTCTTCGGGGATGATAAGTGATGTCATATTGGCTGAGTTCAATATTCCATTTCAAAAGGCGACCCGAAGTCTCAGGACGGAACATGACTTGCTTCAAGGGCTGATCGGTGAGGACCTTGATGGGATGAGCTTGGAAATATGGCCTCAGTTTTCTTGATGCAATCAACAGACAATAGGCGAGCTTTTTCGACTTTGAATAGTTCAATTCTGCCCCAGTGAATCTCTTGCTGATGTAGTAGACCGGGCGCTGAATTCTCACATCCTCCCGTACCAAAGCTGCGCTGAGGGCATGAGACGAGATTGCCAAATATACAAAAAGATCTTCACCACTGTAAGGCTTGGAAAGTATAGGAGGCGTTTCCATATGACGAACCAGCTCATCGAAAGCTTTCTGGCATTCAGGAGTCCAGTCAAAGTTTTTTCTTCCTTCCTTTAGAGCATCGAAGAATGGAATGCATTTATCAATAGCTTCGGAAATGAACCGACTCAAGGCAACAACTTCTCCATTGAGATTCTACAATTCCTTCTTCGTTCTAGGAGCTTTGACTTCTCTTAAGGCAGTTATCTAAGCCGGATTAGCTTCAATGCCCCTTGCACTCACAATGAAACCCAGAAATTTTCCAGATTCTACCCCAAATGAACCCTTCAAAGGATTCAGCTTCATACCGTACTTCCGGAGGATTGAGAACATTTCTGCCAAGTGATCCATGTGGTCCGCTGCTTTCTTTGACTTTACCAGCATATCATCGACATAAACTTCCATAGCCTTTCCAATCTGTGGCTTGAACATTGCATTAACCAGTCTTTGGTAAGTTGCCCCTGCATTCTTTAGTCCGAAGGGCATGACTTTGTAATAGTACAGACCAACATCGGTTATGAAACTCGTGTCCTCTTGATCTGGCTCATGCATCATGATCTGGTTATATCCGGAGTAAGCATCCATAAAAGATAACAATTCATGCCCTGCAGTTCCATCAACTAACTGGTCAATCCTGGGAAGCGGAAAGCAGTCTTTGGGGCAAGCCTTGTTTAAATCTGAAAAGTCGATGCATACTCTCCATTTTCCGTTAGCTTTCTTAACCAGTACTAGATTCGAGACCCAATTCGGATAAATAGATTCTCTGATAAAGTCATTCTCCATGAGCCGATCCACCTCTTCCTTTAATGCTACATACCTTTCGAGACCCTGGGTTCTTCTTTTCTACCACACAGGTGTAAACTTTGGATCAATATTCAAGGTATGCACTGCAATTTCTGGAGATATTCCACACATATCGGCATGAGTCCAAGCGAATACATCCAGATTTGCTTTCAGAAATGATATCAAAACATTTTGAACCATTACATTAAGCTGCGAACCCACATTCAATACTTTGTTCGGGTCTTTAGGGTCAACAGGTACCGACACTGTCACTTCAACTGGTACCACTCTATTTTCCCCTGCACAGGCTTTTCTGGGATCCATCTCTCTTCGTGCATCACTATGTTCGCCTGTGCAGGGTCCACCCTGTAATTGCTACAAGGTTGATTCTTTGATGCGGACTGGGGCAGCCGCATCTTTTCCCATATCTCTCCTCATTGCTTCGCGCAACTCCGTAAAATAACATTCCCGTCCAGCATTCTGATCCCCTTTCACCACACCGATTCCATTATCTGTGGGGAATTTTATGGTCAGACACCATGGGGCGAGAATTGCTTTAAATGCTGTCAGAGCTGGTCGGCCTAGGAAGGCATTGTAGGCAGAAAATTCTTCAACAATAACAAAGGTCTGTTTTCGAGCCACTTTTCTCTGCCCCTCTCCAAGCTCTACGAACAAATCAATAGTCCCAATTGGCTGTTTCGGCTCACCAGTAAAACCAGCAATCTTTAATGATGAAGCTTGAACATTAGCCATAGGAATCTTCATTTGATCAAAAGTCTTCTTGAAGAGAATATTGCACGAAGCTCCACAATCAACCAGAACTCTTTTCATAGTAGCTGGCTCAATGCCAGCGGAGATGACCAAAGGATCAATGGTAGGAGCTTCTACACCCATCGAATCCCTAGTACTGAATATAATGTCATCATTGAAAGTTTTCTGCTGCTTCAGGAGTGTAGCATCTTCTAACACAAAGACACTTTCATCTGCCGGTGCATACTTCAAAGCACGGGCGTATCTTTCCATCTCACCCCAACTCCTGCCGGCTGGATGAGGGCCTCCTGTAACCACATTTATAACAGGCCTCTCTGATACATGAGCTGTCGCCTTTTCACTTGAGCTAGGACGATGAACAGGAACCTGTTGTCCTTGAGTCAACGAAGTTGGGCCATTCTTGTTCCTTTTTACATATTGTTGGAGCTTGTTTTCTTTCAATAGTTCCTCAATTACCTCCTTCAAGTGACGGCACTCATTAGCATCATGCCCGGGTTGGTTATGGAACCGGCAAAACCTTCCATTCTTCTCAGCTTTCCTATTAACTCTTTGTTTAGCGGGTACAGGGAATTCGGCCGTGTCCTTGTTTGCAAAGTAGATGTTCTCCAGGGTATCAGTCGGAGGGGTGAAGTTGAAGGGACAACCTTTCTTTTCATCATCCTGCCTCTTCCGACCATCATTCCCCCTCTTCTGATTGCCAGATTCCTTCTTATTCGGAGCATTACTATTTCCAGCCCCTGTCGATACCACCTTAGTCGGTTCTTGGAGGCTTTCCAGACGTATGAATTCATCGGCTTTTTTATAAAACTTTTCAAGTGAATTTGGTTCTTTCATTTTCAACCACTTTCCAAATTCACTTGATTTATAGATAGCCCTCAACAAGTATGTCAGAATCATGCGTGGCTCTGCATTATCTATATTAAAGCGATTCAAGAAAGCTCTAATGGATTCTCCAGGATTCTGCTCCAAGCTGGATAACGACATTATATCCTTTGCCTTTGATGCATACAATCGAAATTGTTCCTTGCACTTTCGAGTCAAATCAGAAAATTGGTCTATCGACCTGATCGACAACTTTGTGAACCAAAGTAAAGCAACTCCTTCCAGATATACCGAAAAATACCGGCATTTGATTTCATCAGAGGCTCTGGCACCCGTCATGTGCCAATCATACTTATACAGAAACTCATTAGGATCGCTCGTTCCCTTGTAAGCTGGAATAGTTGGTGGGACAAACTTCCTTGGGAATTCCGCCTTCAAGATCTTTTCAATGAATGGAGTTTTGCTCGGAGCGAAACCCCACTCTTTCTTATCTTCGTCTCTCTGCATACTTTCCTTCATAATCTGGCGAACCATGCCTGAGAAATACTCTTCATCATTCTGAGGCTCAGCGGGACAAACATCAACCATTCTCTCCGAATTCTGTCATGACAATCGTTCACGGAGGGTTGGTTGTGGCCCCGATCCTCCGGCTTGGGGAGGTGTCCTTTCCCCTGGGTCAGCTGGCCTTTGAGGGATATTCCTTCCTTCCACATTCTGCACTTCATCAGCAAGGTTTCCCTCCTTAGCTGCCGGCTGGCGGTTTGCCTCAAATAAAGCATTTAACTTCTCCATCATTAGGTTACTCTGAGCTTCCATTTGTCGATGTAGCCCAGATACCACGGCATCCAGTTCTACACGTGTAACTCCGACGGTTGGAGTTGTTTGACTTAAAGGAGGAGAAGTGGCAGTGGTCTCGCGAACGTCGTCGGATCTAACAGACTTGCGTTTTCTTCCGGGGGCCATTATTTCTGATAAACTCCTGGTTTTTAGAGAGATCCTTTCTATAACTTTCTGTGAAGCTATGATGACAGTATCCTGAGTTCAGTTCTCAGTGAAAGCACCAAAAATGTTAACGTAAAAGTCAGACGCAAACACCCCGATGCAAAATGAGATTAAATGAAAGCACCACCCGTTAACACGGGAAACAGAAAAAGCGGTAATTCACTGAAAAAGCAGTAAGGGACACAGTGTTTATAGTGGTTCGACTTATGATCAAGCCTACGTCCACTTCAGTCCTTCTTTATTGCTAGTATGATTACAATCTTTTACAATCTCCTTCAATTACAATTCACTTGATTTATACAAGTAGCAAGAAAAACTTTGATGTAAGAGAATTCTCAGAATCCATGGTTGAATGTGTTGAATCCCTATTTAAAGTTGATTGAAGCTTCTTGTGAGTTTCAAGTGTTGGAGTAAGGATTGGTTTGAAGATGGCAAAGTCTCGATGCTTTAAAGAAAATGATCCAAAAGTCCCCTTCATGTTGGAGCATAGGGTGTATTTATAGAGAATCTCGGATGGGCCTTAGGTCGTGAGCGTCCTAAGGAAGGCCCTAAGTCGCTTGCAAGTTAAGGGGGAACGAGCTATGACCTATCTGGTCCGTACATGGCCTTCTGCACTAACTGGTAGGTCGTAACGACCTAGGGGAAGGTGGCATAGTTTTATCACAAGTACTAGGTTGTGAATGACCTAAGGAAAGTTGTAGGTCAGAGGTGGCGACTTAAGATAGGTCGTGGATTACATATGGGTGACCTAACGTATGGGAACTTTGGGCCTTCCTGATAGCACTGGCTTCTTCCGAATGAAGTACTAAGTCGTGGACGACCTAGGGAAAGTCTTTGCGACTTAAGGGAAAGCGATATAACTTTTATTACCAAGCATTAGGTTGTGAGCGACCGAAGGAAGGTCGCAGGTCCAGAAGCGACTTAGTGGTTGTCGGATCCTGGTTTTAGCTTACAGAAGATGCTAGATCGCTTGAGTATTAGGTCGCTAAGTCGCATCTTTCCATAGGTCGTTAACTCGCTGTTGATCCATTAGCTCGTTAGGTCGCTGACCCTCTTAGGTCGTGGAATAGTTAAGTCGTTAAGTCGCTGAGGTGCTTATGAGGTTAGGTCGCTGGTTCCTTTGCCTTGCTAACCCGTAGGTCGCTTTGTTCTATAAGTCGTTGGGTCGGCAGTCTTTTGAGTCGCTGAGTAGTGGCTTCCTTAAGTCGCTAGGTCGGCAATCTCTTGAGTCGTTTGCCTATTGAGTCACTGGCCACCTTAAGTCGTCTTCCTATTAAGCCGCTGAGCATAGGAGTTAACAATGGGACTTAAATGTTTTATACATTTATAAATGGAGAAGGGGCAGTTTGTAAATGTTTTAAATTAATTAATTTTGAAATTCAGCAGCACCTATAGAAAGGTTTGGGAAAAGAAATCGGCAACCAATCAAATGTTGACAAACAAAGTAGGTTAGTAGAAAAGAAATTACTTTTTAAATTCAAAAATCAGTTTTTATAAGGTTTTGTTGTTCACTACTTTTGGCAGCTGCCTTTCGACTTCATAATTCTACCTCCATCCTTGTCCAAACCAATGCACATGGCATCAAAAGCCTTTGTATGTAGTGGATTGGTGATAGGCGAAAGATATAGAGTCGAAATAGAGGTTTTGAAGGGGTCGAAACCTCGTTTTGCTTTTAAAATGGAAATGCGACTTCTTTGATTTCGAAAAGAATGCTTTCGAATAAGATAGCTTTTGACTTAGCAAATGTTTTAAAGAAAGGTTTCAAAAGAGGTCATGCCTTTGTCTTACAAAGAATCTTTCAAAGGGGTCAAAACCCCTAGCTACTGTATTCAACCTTTTGAAGGAATGCTTTCGAAAGGGTTCCTTTTATTTAAAATTAGAGTCGCTTTTCCAATGATTTCAAAGGGATAGTTTTCGATACCATCCACTTCTTTACTTAGGAAATTACTTTCGAAAGTGTTGCTTTTGACTTAGTTATTTTAAGACCCTTTTGAGATTTTGTGAGCTAAACCCAAAGGTTTCAAAAGGAATGCTTATGAACGGTTTCGAAAGGTTATTCCACATGTTTTTCCTTGAACACAATTCTTTCAAAAGGTTTGATTTATTTTATGGACTTAATGCATTTGAAATGTAAATATTACAATTTGAAGGGGCGGTTCCCTAATGTTTTCGAAAGGTTTGCCTTAGTGTTTAAATGGACGGTTTCCAATGTTTTATAATGGCATGTTTAAAGTGTTTTGAAAAGAGTATGTCTAAGATTTTGTATAGCTATCGAAAGGACGCATTTAATGTTTTCGACAGGCCTATTGTAAATGGTTTTGAAAGGCATGTTTTGGGCCTTCGGCCTTAGGTTATAAAGGTAAGCGGTTTACTTGTATCGAAAGGCATACTTTCAATAGTTTTGAATGGGGTATTTATAATGGTTTCGAAAGGGGTTGTTTACAGTTTTTAAACAAGGGTTTCAAACGTGTTCATCAATAATGCTTTGTGTAAAGTATATATAAAATGGCAAAGTAATTTGAATAAAGCTTAGTGCACATTTTCCTTACTTAACTATGATTTAAAGGGTTAAATCAATTTGAAAGAAATTTTTTTTAGGAAAAACTTAATGGGATAGTTGGCCCAAAGTAAATGACTCGGATATTAGAATACTGATGGGACTGGTGTGGGGTCGCGCCCTATACTTTAGCTAGTAGCCCTTAGCTAATATAAGTCCAAAATTCCAGTGTAGGGCTTTGTCACAAGTAAGACTAAAACGACGTTACAAACATAAACGAATATGCAGACTAAAGATAGGTTATTGGTGAGCCCGCAAAACCATTAGGATCAATTGATCCTAGGAGAAGTAAGTTAGGGATAGGACGTCTAGAAGAGTATCTAACAAAAGTTAGATTATTTTTTTAATTTTTCTGGTTGGCCTGAGCTAGCCAAAGGTTAGCAGTTAGCCGGAAAAAACTATATTATTCGGATAGATAGACCATTTATTACCTGATTTGTATGCATGATATTGCTAATATTGTTTTAACCAAATTGGTTACAGGGTTTTGATTTGCAAAAGTTATGCTTTTAAAAGGATATTACGAAGGGGAAACCCGTTCCGCTAAGTGTCATGGTCTCACTTAATATCAGATAACTGAGATGTATAGTATTATTCACACTCGACCTTATATCTGACTCGAATTTTATGTCTTTAAACTCTTGGGTACTCAGAATTAATTTGAGTAGGTTGAGAGTTAAGGATTTACAGGTTCAATTAGGTGGACAAATAAAGTTTCTAGAGATGAGCAGGAGGATGATGTTAGCTATTTAGGATTTTTTATGTTTATACTTCCGTTATGATGTATTAAGATAGTTTTCGTCTATTTTGCACTCTGATCATCCAATGGGGCATCTTCATATGTCGATTTTGGTGTATTTTGTAATAAATATATTTGATCAATGCTTGGGAAGTATTTGGGATTATATATTGGAATATGAAACATGCTTTTGAAATGTAATCAATAATGCTATTGTTTTTGGAATCTTTGATTTTGTTTCATATTCATGTGCTTCCGATATTATGGAAACCATTAGCATTACTGTATTTTGTTACCAGAAGTTAATACTATTGATGATTGCCGCATCTGTATCGCTTAGATTTAGGCTTTAAGATAGTGGATGTTACAACTTGTTATCAGAGCATAGGTTTATGAAAAAATTTAAACTAAAATGATTTTTGAAAACATAGTACAAAGGAATTAGAGAATAGATCGGAGTATGGGATAACGCTATGGTAACATACTTGTATTTGTTATATGTAAGTATACATGTTATCTCTATTCACCCATCTCTAATAGGCTATTCTTCTATATCTTATGAAGACGAAATGCAAATATGGATGCTAGAAGTGGAAGAATTAACATTGGGGGTGGAGGCACAATAACAAATGGAAAAGCCATACCAAATACGAAGAGGAATCAAGGTTAGGCACAAGTAGCAAATGTGGGTGCTGGAGTCCCACAAGTTGATATGGAAGTGATGTAACAGTTCTTTGTAAACATGATGAAAATGAGAATTGCCACTGGAGTAGTTGGAGGAAATACTGTAGGAGGAAATCAGGGAGCTCCAGAGGTCAACAACTATGTTGTTTTCTGTAGAGATTATGCTCGGATAGGAAGAAAGCCTTTTATTGGTACTGAAGACCAAATCGAAGTGGAGAATTGGTTGCTTCATTATGAGAGCATTTTTGTTATATAGGGCTCGGTGATGAGAAAAAGATGAGACTCGCTTCTAGACAGGTATAAGGAGCAGTGCTATACTAGTGGAATGGTGTTACGATCAGAGTTTATAAGGAGACTATGACTTGGGCAGAGTTCAAACAGAGGTTTGTGGAGAGGTTTATGTTGGAGATTGCTAAGTCTACTCTGCATAGGAAGTTCGCTAAGTTGGAGCAGGGAAACATGACTATGCTTGAGTATGCAACGAGGTTTGAGGAGCTAGCAAGATATGGCTACGCTACGGTCGATACTATTATTAAGAGAAATGAGAATTTCATTCATGGGTTGAAGCCTGAGCCTGCTAAGGCCACATTATCGCATATTAGAAATCCATATGATGTTGTTGTTGAGATGGATTTGAGGCATGAAGAGATACTCGCTTTCATGGAAAGAAATAAGATAAAGGAAGCTCATGGAGGGCAGAATCAGAAAAGAAAGTTTTTCCATAAGAAGGGAGCTCAGAAGGGTGGAGCTGCTAAGAAGGGAAAGGCAGACTTTGTCTGCTATAAGTGTGATAAGAAATGGTGTTTCACAAATGAATATCGCTCGGGAGATGAAAAGAAGATGATTGGGAAAAAAATATTATATGCTTCAATTCTGATCAAACTGGACATTATAAGAACCAGTGCAGGGAGCTAGCCAAGGATGCAAAAGGCAAAGTGTTTGCATTGCATCCAGCTACCTCAAGGCCAACAGCAGAGGAAAAGGGAAAGCTTTGCTGGGAGGTACACTTATGATTCATGGTATGTCAGTTAGCATTCTATTTGATACTGGTGCATAACATTCTTTTATACCTTATTATTTGGTAGATAAGCTTAACCTTGAACCTGCATGCCTAGTTACTTCCTTAAGGGTTATGTAACGACCCGTATTTTACGTGTCAATAAATCGTAGAATTTGCAGGTCGATAGTGTTGTTTGTGTTGCCTCTAACTTGAGTCGTTTAGGAGTTAACCCGAGTGCAAGTGATGAGTCGTGACCGACTCATAGATAAGTCGTAGACGACTTAAGGGGATGGACCGAGTTAAGGGATAGAACGGCATAGTAGTTGCCGACTTAAGAAGAGAGGCGAGATAGGGGTCAAGTGATGAGTCGTGGCCGACTCATAGAGGGCCGACTCATAGGATAGGTCGTAGGTAGGGGTGAGCGACCTAAGGAGCTAACGGGTTAGGATGTTAATGTGTTGAGAGTTAGGTCGGTTGAGCGACCTAGGATAGAGGAACGACCTAAGAAAGTGACCGACCTAGTGGAGAGCGACCTAAGAGGGGGTAGCGACCTAAAGGTTAGGCGACTTAGAGATGGACCGACCCAGGAAAGTAGCCGACTTAGGGTTTAGAGAGGCATGCTTGAGTCGTTGGTAGATGAGTCGTTAGGTCGCTAGCGCGACCTAAAGGAAATAGGTTGAGTCGTGAGTCGGCTATGTTGTTAGGTCGTAGCATGATAGGTCGGCAACGACCTAAGTTAGGTCGGAGGCTTTTGTATTGTGTGTTTGTTAGGTCGTTGGGGACATAGGTCGGCAGGGGTTTGAGTCGGCACTGGTATTAAGTCGTAAGTCGGCATGGTGGTTAAGTCGTCATACGACTTAGGACTTGGGATATGCGGCCTGTGTTTTAGGTTATGTCTGGGTTGTGTCGTGGGTCGTTAATGTTATAAGTCGTTAGGTCGGCACGTTGGCTGAGTCGTCATACGACTTAAGACTTAGGTGTGTTAGCGGCCGTGTAGTTGAGTCGTATAGGTCGGCAGCGACCTATGTTAGGTCAGAGTCTTTTAAGTCGGCAACGACCTAATAGCGAGCTCCGAGTTAAGAGGACGGCCGAGCTAAGGGGGATTCCAGCCTATAAATAGACGACTTTGGCTCACTTTTTGGCACCGATTTTTGAAGCGACGAAGTGCTGCCATTTTGAAGACTAGACTACAACATTTCTTCATCTTCTTTTCTCCATTCCAATCAAGTGTTAGCATCCATCCAAGATCGAAGATCGGGATCGAAGATTCAAGTGTCCAAGTTGAAGATCTTCATCCGTTCGAGCTAGATTTCATCGTTTCAAGTGAGATTTCGCCGGATCAAGCCTTGATCTCCGCTGTCCAGATCTGAAGTGATAGGTTTTTGAGGTGTTTGAGTGATTTGGTGAGTGGTAGTTATCTCTCACGCGGATCCAAAGGAGTATATTGGATTGGTGGCTAGTTTATGTGTTTAAGATAGTGAATTCTCACATTTTCCTAGAGTCTGCATGTAAATCCATCATTTATGAAGATGTTTACTTATGCAAGTTACTTAACAAGTATTAGAGACAAAACCCATGTTTTATATTTGATAGATCTATGCTAAAAACCATGATTTTCACATATGTTAGACTTTTGCTCATTTATTTACGAAATTGCCATTATAGTGAATATTGCTTATTAGATCTTGCTTAAATGATTGATTGTTTGAATGTATGATTGATTTGATTGTTTCCAAGTTAGCTAGTAGTTGATTTGGAACAAGATGATTGAAGATGATTCAAAAGCTATGGAAGAAGGCTCTTGAATGGTGAAAGTTGCTTAAGGCATATGTAGCGGATGTTGAAGCTCATATGTATGATGTTGAGATGGAACTTTGCCATGATGCGATGAGGCAAACCATGTTGTTGAGTTGAGACTTTGCTTTGGTGCGATGAAGCGAAGTAAGATGTGAGTCTTGGCTTAATCCAGGCAGGGATCATTCCAAGCATGTTGATAACTTGAAGGGTAGTTCAAGTATGGTGTGAGTCTTGGCTTAATCCAGGCAGGGATCATTCCAAGCATGTTGATAACTTGAAGGGTAGTTCAAGTTGGTTGATAATGGATTGCTCAAGAGGTAGCTTGGGCAAAGTTGAGTATAGTCGTCGAGGAGGATGACTAGAAGGCTTGGATTTCATCGTTGTTGAAGGTTCTAGCAAACTTAAAGCAAGAGTACATAGGGACGCCTAAAAGACTACAGGCAGGTAGTCGAGTACTCTGGGCCAAGTAGATTAGTCCTAGGCACAAGGTAGTGTGCGGAGTTTTGTCTAGAACCGGGGTTACCATTAGCCCTTGACAGATGGCTCAGGAAGGAGTCGGTCATTCAATTAACGGTGATTTCGAAGCAAGGTTAACAGTGATAGCCAGAGTCATGGATGTTTGGTTGTATCATCATTCGGTCTCAAGAGCGGTATTTTCTGGGTGCCTATCTGATCTTGGTTTAGGCCTTGGGGGTTTGTATTCGGAAAACATCACCCTTGACTCGAGTGATTATTGCTTTACTTAAATTACCTGCTATGTTATGCTTGTTTCTCCTTAGTATGTGTCTGGGGGCTATCACTGTAGAAAGAGGTGGAGTGGGATGGTTTGGTTCCTATTCCTTTTATCCCTTATGCTCTTTTGGTATGTTTGATTGTTAATTTACTGCTCACTAAGACTTTGTCTGACTCAAGGTTTTATGTCTCCTCTTATTACCTTGGGCTGTTCATCCATGTTTGGGATGGGCAGAGTAGGTAGCAGGTGACAGGTGCTGTGCTTGGAGTTCTACGCTGTAGATGACGAAGACGAGCATGAGGCTTTGCATATTATTTCTTATGTACTGGGTATCCGCTGCTGTATTTGATGAGTGTTTTGTAGTGCGGCCTTGATGTATGGATTTCTTGAGATGATTGTATAAAACTACTGTGATGCTTATATGATGATTTTCTGTTATGAGGCTTCACTATATATTTCTCTATTGTATTTTATCCATGCGCTGTGAGTTACGACAGATATTCTGCGATTTTATTTTACCCTGACTATCGTCCATGGCTGCCTTGCACACCTTTCAGCGCACTTTTCTCTTGTTTTGGTGCCAGAGTCATGGGCGGTCGTCACATTTGGTATCAGAGCCTTGGTTAATCGATTTTAGCCAACGCTCGCTGACGTAACTACGTAAGAGAGACGTAATTGTATTTTGATGGATGATTACTATATATAATATAGTAGTTTAGATGGATTTGAATTCCTTATGCAGTTGTTTCTTAAGTTGTTCTAATCATTTCTTTTTGTAGATATTAAGGATGAGTATAGAAGAGGGACAAGCTGCTAAGGAAGGTTGTGCAGCTGAAGGAGTTGTTGATCATGCTGCTGAGTTCGAGGCTATGGTGTCTTCAATCGTGAAGAGACAGATGGCGGATTATCTGGACAATTCATTTGAAGAGCTTATGGAGAAGGCTTCCAGGCACAGGAACTTGTTTCCTAAAGAAGAACCTGCTGTTGTTTTAACCAAGGAAGGGTTTAAACCACCACAAGGCGGAAACAAGAAGAAGAGGCAGCAACAGAAGAAGGGTAAGAGTGGCCAAAAGAAGCAGAAGGGCGAGGTGACCTGCTACAATTGCCAACAGAAAGGCCACTTCTCCAGGGATTGCAAGAATCCAAAGGTGCAGGGAAAGTGTTACAACTGTGATAAGCCGGGACATATCAAGAAGAATTGTCCAGAGCCGTCAAAGGTTGAGCAGGTTGAGCAAGGCCATGTGTTGAGAGCTGTTCCTTCAACTTCACAAGCTCCTACTATGGAAGGGAAGGAGAAGAGTGTAGTGGTCTAAGGTGCTCTTTGTGGTGTTCCAGTTAGGGTATTGTCTGATACTGGAGTGTTGTATTCTCTTGTTTGTAATAATCTTGTAGACCGGTTAGGTTTGAAACCGGACATTGTTGATAGGCCATTGGTTGTGACTAATCCAGTTGGGGGTTCGTCATGTTTGTGTATGATATGCCGTGGTCTAGTTGTATCGAGTCATGATTGCTCGTTTGTTTGTGATTGCTTTGTTCTGAACTTTGCGGGATTCGGAATTATTTTGGGTATGGACTGGCTTAGGAAGTATGCGGCTAGGATTGATTGTGAGAGATTGGAGGTGACAGTCGGGAATGTGGAGGGGCGAAAGGTTGTGATACGATGTAAGCATGAAGAAGGCGTTTTCATGAGCTTCATGTATTCGCTGGTTGTTCCACGGGATGGACTGTCATCGATGCCAATCGTGAATGGATTTGAGGATGTCTTTGACGAGGTCAAAGGGTTACCGCCGCATAGGGAGATCGAGTTTCGTATCGATCTAGTTGAGGGAGCCAGACCTGTTGTGATGCCACTTAGGCGGATGGCACCGAGGGAGCAACAAGAGCTGAAGGTGCAAGTTGATGACCTTTTGCAGAAAGGATTCATTCGGAGAAGTGTGTCCGAATGGGGTGCGCCAGTTGTGTTCGCAACCAAAGCGGATGGGTCGTTGAGGTTGTGCGTGGATTATCGTGAGCTGAATAAGGTGACTAAGAAGAACAAGTATCCATTGCCGAGAATAGATGACTTGTTTGATCAGCTTCACGAGGCTAAGGTGTTTTCTCAGATGGATTTGGCAACAGGATTTCACTAGTTGAGAGTGGCGAAGGATAGTGTGCCGAAGACTGCTTTCAGGACACCATCCGGGTTTTATGAGTGGCTGGTAATGCCGTTTGGATTGACTAACACACCAGCATATTTTGTGGATCTTATGAATAGAGTGTTCAGAGATCAGTTGAATAAGTTCGTGCTTGTGTTCGTGGATGATATTCTGATTTATTCCAGAACTGAGGGAGAGCACAAGACGCACTTGAGGATTGTTTTGGGAATCTTACGGAAACATCAGCTGAAGGCTAAGTTTTCGAAGTGTCACTTCTGGAAGAATGAAGTGAGGTTCTTAGGTCATGTTATTTCTGGAAATGGAATAGCGGTTGATCCCGCTAAGGTGGCAGCGATCCAGGATTGGGTTAGGCCTAAGAATGCATCTGATGTGAGAAGTTTTCTTGGATTAGCAGGATATTATCGTCGGTTTATCAAAGACTTTTCCAAGATAGCTGCACCGTTGACAGGATTGACAAAGAAGAACCAAGTGTTCAGCTGGGATGATAAGTGTGAGCAAGCTTTCGTAATCCTGAAAGAGCGACTGACGAGTGCTCCTGTTTTGACGATTCCAAGTGGGAATGATGAGATGGTGGTTTACACCGATGCATGTGGCACTGGACTGGGAGCGGTGCTAATGCAGAAGGATAAAGTTGTTGCGTATGCTAGTCGACAACTAAAGCCGCATGAAAGGAATTATCCGACTCATAATTTGGAGTTAGCGGCGATTGTTTTTGCTTTGAAGATGTGGAGACACTATCTATTGGGAGTTCGATTCGAGTTGTTTACGGATCATAAGTCGTTGAAGTATCTGTTCTCCCAAAAGGATTTGAATCTTCGACAGCAACGGTGGTTAGAGTTTCTAGCATCTTATCATTTTGGTATAGCCTATACTCCAGGGAAAGGTAACGCAGTGGCAGATGCGTTAAGTCGAAGACATGCAGGATTGGGAGCCATGTTTTCGGAATGGAAGAGTCTTGAGTATTTGGCTGAGTTTGATTTCAGGCCTAGATGTGAATTGGAACCTGAGATGTTGGCAAACTTATCGATAAGGCCTACTCTAGTGGAAAGGATTGGCGAGAGCCAAAAGAGAGATGATAAGCTTGTCAAGATTATCCGTGATTTGGAATCCGGATTGGACCCGGAGAAGGATAAGGGATTCGAGGTCGATCGGGAGGGTTGGCTTCGAAAGCAAGGACGATTGGTTGTTCCCAATATAGATGGATTGAGAGATGAAGTTCTGAGGGAAAGCCATCACTCGAAGTTGACGATTCATCCAGGTGGAAATAAGATGTATCGGGATATGAAGAGAGCTTACTACTGGGAAGGTATGAAGAAGGATGTTGGAAATTTTATTTCCAAGTGTATGAACTGCCAGTTGGTGAAAGCTGAGCAGAAGAAGCCCAGTGGATTACTTCAGCCATTAGAGGTTCCTACATGGAAGTGGGAGCAAGTGTCGATGGATTTTATTGATGGTCTACCTAGAACCAGGGCAGGGAATGAAGGGATTTGGGTCGTTGTAGATCGTTTGACCAAGAGTGCAAGGTTCATTCCTGTTCGATCGACTAGGACTGCATCGAAGTTGGCTGAGTTGTATGTGAAGTGGATTGTTCGATTTCATGGTGTTCCGAAGAGTATAGTGAGCGATCGAGATCCATTGTTCACTAGTGGATTTTGGAAGAGCTTCCAGGAAGTTTTGGGAACTGAGTTGTGTTTGAGTACAGCTTATCACCCTCAAACAGATGGTCAGACTGAGAGAGTCAACCGAGTTTTGGAAGATCTTCTTAGAGCATGTGTTTTGGACTTCGGAGGATCATGGGAAGATCACCTTCATTTGGTGGAATTTGCATATAATAACAGTTATCAGTCGAGTATTGGTATGGCACCATATGAAGCATTATATGGAAGACCGTGTAACTCTCCGACATGTTGGTTAGAAACTGGGGAAAAGTTGATACTTGGGCCAGAAATGATTCGACAGACTTCGGATTGTATAGAGATCATTCGGCAACGAATGAAGGCAGCCCAGGATCGTCAGAAAAGTTATGCAGATAATCGTCGAAAGGATTTAGAATTCGACGTAGTTGATATGGTTTTTGTGAAGATTTCTCCATTGAAGAATGTTATTAGATTCGGGAAGAAAGGAAAATTGACTCCGAGATTTGTTGGACCATTCCCGATCATCGAGCGGATTGGAAAGCTCGCTTAAAGATTGGAGTTACCGGAAAAGATGGCGGGTGTGCACAATGTTTTTCATGTATCTTATCTACGGAAGTATGTGCACGACCCAACTACAGTGGTTTCTGCTGATAGCTGTGAAGACTTGGAGGTTGATCCAGTTGTTTCGAGACCTCGTAAGCCGCTTCGTATTGTTGAAACCGATACGAAACAGCTTAGGAGGAAGACGATTACGTTGCTCAAGGTACAATGGAGTGATGATGTTAACGACTGTACGTGGGAGGAGGAAGAGAGGATGAAGGCAGCTCATCCCGGACTCTTCGAGGAATGGCCCTAAAGTGTCGTGACATCTCATGAATTTGTAGCTTGTTCTAAGTCTTAGAATTCTGCATGCTAGGCTAGAATTGGTTGCATGGTTTGATTGATTGCTTTGGATGGTAGGCATGCGGAATATCTTTGATTGCTGTTGTTTGCTTGGAATTTCGGGGGCGAAATTCCTAAGGGGGAGAGAATGTAACGACCCGTATTTTACGTGTCAATAAATCGTAGAATTTGCAGGTCGATAGTGTTGTTTGTGTTGCCTCTAACTTGAGTCGTTTAGGAGTTAACCCGAGTGCAAGTGATGAGTCGTGACCGACTCATAGATAAGTCGTAGACGACTTAAGGGGATGGACCGAGTTAAGGGATAGAACGGCATAGTAGTTGCCGACTTAAGAAGAGAGGCGAGATAGGGGTCAAGTGATGAGTCGTGGCCGACTCATAGAGGGCCGACTCATAGGATAGGTCGTAGGTAGGGGTGAGCGACCTAAGGAGCTAACGGGTTAGGATGTTAATGTGTTGAGAGTTAGGTCGGTTGAGCGACCTAGGATAGAGGAACGACCTAAGAAAGTGACCGACCTAGTGGAGAGCGACCTAAGAGGGGGTAGCGACCTAAAGGTTAGGCGACTTAGAGATGGACCGACCCAGGAAAGTAGCCGACTTAGGGTTTAGAGAGGCATGCTTGAGTCGTTGGTAGATGAGTCGTTAGGTCGCTAGCGCGACCTAAAGGAAATAGGTTGAGTCGTGAGTCGGCTATGTTGTTAGGTCGTAGCATGATAGGTCGGCAACGACCTAAGTTAGGTCGGAGGCTTTTGTATTGTGTGTTTGTTAGGTCGTTGGGGACATAGGTCGGCAGGGGTTTGAGTCGGCACTGGTATTAAGTCGTAAGTCGGCATGGTGGTTAAGTCGTCATACGACTTAGGACTTGGGATATGCGGCCTGTGTTTTAGGTTATGTCTGGGTTGTGTCGTGGGTCGTTAATGTTATAAGTCGTTAGGTCGGCACGTTGGCTGAGTCGTCATACGACTTAAGACTTAGGTGTGTTAGCGGCCGTGTAGTTGAGTCGTATAGGTCGGCAGCGACCTATGTTAGGTCAGAGTCTTTTAAGTCGGCAACGACCTAATAGCGAGCTCCGAGTTAAGAGGACGGCCGAGCTAAGGGGGATTCCAGCCTATAAATAGACGACTTTGGCTCACTTTTTGGCACCGATTTTTGAAGCGACGAAGTGCTGCCATTTTGAAGACTAGACTACAACATTTCTTCATCTTCTTTTCTCCATTCCAATCAAGTGTTAGCATCCATCCAAGATCGAAGATCGGGATCGAAGATTCAAGTGTCCAAGTTGAAGATCTTCATCCGTTCGAGCTAGATTTCATCGTTTCAAGTGAGATTTCGCCGGATCAAGCCTTGATCTCCGCTGTCCAGATCTGAAGTGATAGGTTTTTGAGGTGTTTGAGTGATTTGGTGAGTGGTAGTTATCTCTCACGCGGATCCAAAGGAGTATATTGGATTGGTGGCTAGTTTATGTGTTTAAGATAGTGAATTCTCACATTTTCCTAGAGTCTGCATGTAAATCCATCATTTATGAAGATGTTTACTTATGCAAGTTACTTAACAAGTATTAGAGACAAAACCCATGTTTTATATTTGATAGATCTATGCTAAAAACCATGATTTTCACATATGTTAGACTTTTGCTCATTTATTTACGAAATTGCCATTATAGTGAATATTGCTTATTAGATCTTGCTTAAATGATTGATTGTTTGAATGTATGATTGATTTGATTGTTTCCAAGTTAGCTAGTAGTTGATTTGGAACAAGATGATTGAAGATGATTCAAAAGCTATGGAAGAAGGCTCTTGAATGGTGAAAGTTGCTTAAGGCATATGTAGCGGATGTTGAAGCTCATATGTATGATGTTGAGATGGAACTTTGCCATGATGCGATGAGGCAAACCATGTTGTTGAGTTGAGACTTTGCTTTGGTGCGATGAAGCGAAGTAAGATGTGAGTCTTGGCTTAATCCAGGCAGGGATCATTCCAAGCATGTTGATAACTTGAAGGGTAGTTCAAGTATGGTGTGAGTCTTGGCTTAATCCAGGCAGGGATCATTCCAAGCATGTTGATAACTTGAAGGGTAGTTCAAGTTGGTTGATAATGGATTGCTCAAGAGGTAGCTTGGGCAAAGTTGAGTATAGTCGTCGAGGAGGATGACTAGAAGGCTTGGATTTCATCGTTGTTGAAGGTTCTAGCAAACTTAAAGCAAGAGTACATAGGGACGCCTAAAAGACTACAGGCAGGTAGTCGAGTACTCTGGGCCAAGTAGATTAGTCCTAGGCACAAGGTAGTGTGCGGAGTTTTGTCTAGAACCGGGGTTACCATTAGCCCTTGACAGATGGCTCAGGAAGGAGTCGGTCATTCAATTAACGGTGATTTCGAAGCAAGGTTAACAGTGATAGCCAGAGTCATGGATGTTTGGTTGTATCATCATTCGGTCTCAAGAGCGGTATTTTCTGGGTGCCTATCTGATCTTGGTTTAGGCCTTGGGGGTTTGTATTCGGAAAACATCACCCTTGACTCGAGTGATTATTGCTTTACTTAAATTACCTGCTATGTTATGCTTGTTTCTCCTTAGTATGTGTCTGGGGGCTATCACTGTAGAAAGAGGTGGAGTGGGATGGTTTGGTTCCTATTCCTTTTATCCCTTATGCTCTTTTGGTATGTTTGATTGTTAATTTACTGCTCACTAAGACTTTGTCTGACTCAAGGTTTTATGTCTCCTCTTATTACCTTGGGCTGTTCATCCATGTTTGGGATGGGCAGAGTAGGTAGCAGGTGACAGGTGCTGTGCTTGGAGTTCTACGCTGTAGATGACGAAGACGAGCATGAGGCTTTGCATATTATTTCTTATGTACTGGGTATCCGCTGCTGTATTTGATGAGTGTTTTGTAGTGCGGCCTTGATGTATGGATTTCTTGAGATGATTGTATAAAACTACTGTGATGCTTATATGATGATTTTCTGTTATGAGGCTTCACTATATATTTCTCTATTGTATTTTATCCATGCGCTGTGAGTTACGACAGATATTCTGCGATTTTATTTTACCCTGACTATCGTCCATGGCTGCCTTGCACACCTTTCAGCGCACTTTTCTCTTGTTTTGGTGCCAGAGTCATGGGCGGTCGTCACAGGTTTCAAATCCAATAGGACTGCACGCCACCCTGGGGATGAGTGTGAACACTTAGAGTTGAATTGTTAGGTCATACCTTTATTTGCAGTTTGCATATGTTTGATTTCGTAGGGTTCGGAATTGTTTTGGGTACTGATTGGTTAAGTAAATACGATGCAAGGATATTTTGCCATGATAGAAAAATATTACTTAGACAACTTGACTATAGTGAACGGATTATATACTCCGAAGAAAACCCTAGTTTTGAGGTTAATGCTTTGTTGGTTGTTGTGGAGGCAGAATACGAGTTAAATCGAATTTTCATGGTTAGGGAATTCGTTTTTGTCTTTGAACCCATAGTAAGATTGCCATTGAAACGAGTTATTGAGTTTCGAGTAAATTTAGTGCTAGGAGCAGAACCCGTGAGTAGACTGCCAAGCAGAATGACATCTACAGAGATGAGGGAGCTAAAGGTGTAGTTGATGGATTCAGAAAGAATGAATTTAATCTGAGCAGGCAGTTAGTTTTGAAGAGCAACCGTAGTGTTTGCTAAGAAGCTAGACGGATCGTTAAGGTTATGTATCAATTATCGTAAGTTGAATGAGAAGACAAAAAAATCAATATCCATTACCTAGAATTAAAGTTTTGTTCGACCAGTTGAATGGAGCAAAAATATTTTCCCAGTTGGATTTGGCAACATAATTCCATTAGCTTTGAGTGGAAGAGGATAGTAATCCCTTGACGGCGTTTAGAACTAGATATGGATCATAAGAATGGTTAGTAATGCCATTCGGACTAACTAATGCACTAGCATTCTTCTATAGGTTTGATGAACTGAGTTTTCCGAGAGCACTTGGATAGGTTCATGTTGGTTTTCAAAGATGATATTTTGATATACTCTAAAATAGAAAGAGAGCACGAAGATCATCTTAGAGTGGTGCTTGAGATGTTGAGGCGGCATCAACTGAAAGAGAAATTTTAAAAGTGTCATTTCTAGAAGAAAGAAGCGAAGTTTCTTGGTCATGTAGTCTCAAAAAATGGCTTATCTGTTGATCCAGCAAAGATCGAAGCAGTGAATAACTAGAAGAGACCCGAGACATTGACTAAGATAAAGAATTTTCCTAGATTAACTGGGTATTATCGAAGATTCATAAAGGTTTTTTCACGGATAGCAGCACTGATGACCAAGCTAACGTGAAAGGATGTGAAGTTCATTTGGATCGATAAGTGTGAGGAAGCATTCCTGAGGTTGAAACACTTATTGACTAATGCACCTGTCTTAGTTGTTCCAAAAGGGAATCAGGATTTAGTAGTGTATACAGATGCTTGTGGAATAGGATTAGGAGCTGTGTTAGTGCAAAGAGGTAAAATGATTGCTTATGCTTCTCGATAACTTAGGCCGCATGAGGTTAGGTATCCAATGCATGATTATGAATTTGCTATGGCAATTTTTGCATTAAATGTGTGGGCACATTACCTTATGGGATGGGGATTTGAATTGCAAACGGATCATAAGTTGCTGAAGTATTTATTCCCTCAGAAGGAGTTGAATATGAGACAATAGAGGTGCTAAGAGTTTTTGGCCACTTATGACTTTGGTATTGAGTACAAACCAGGAAAAGGCAACAAATTTGCAGATGCACTTAGCAGAATACATCATAATACAGTGTTGGCAATGATAGTTGAGTGGAAAGATTTAGAAGCGTTGATGACATGAAGGATGCACTGGAGATCTGAAGCTGGATCTTGTAAGGAGCCTGCTATATTGTCATGTTCAGGAGCTCGATTGGTAATGATCGAAAAGATTGCTTCTAAGTAGAAGGATGATCCTTTATTAGCTGAACGGATCAGGAAGTTAAGAAATGGAATAGAGAACAATGACTTGATTTTTTAGTCTTGACCAGAATAGGCGGTTGAGGAAGAAAGGAAGGTTTTGTGTTTCGAATGCAGGAAGCATTGGGAATAAAGTTATTGAAGAATGACTTCGTTCGAAGTTAACTATTCATCGGGGAGGAGCTAAGATGTATCAAGACATGAAGAGAAGTTTCTCCTAGGAAGATATGAAGAGAGATGCAGGCTTAAGGGTAAAGCGGTGTCTGAACCGTCAACCGGTGAAAGCCAAACATTAGAAATTTAATGGGTTAATTCAGCCTTTAGATATTCCAGTATGGAAGTGGGATTCTTCCTCAATGGATATTATAGACAGGTTTCCAAGATCAAACAGAGGAAATGAAAGTATATTGTTCATAGTGGATAGGTTGATTAAGAATGCCCATTTCATTCCAGTTAAGTCAACCAGAAGGACACATGTTTTAGCTGAGTTATTCATGCAGAATATAGTTAGACTACATGTAATCCCTTGTAGTATAGTAAGCGATAGAGATTCCTTATTCACTAGCAAGTTCTGGAAGAGTCTATAGGATATTTTGTGCACCAAAGTCAAGATGAGCACCGCTTACCATCCCTAGACAGATGGGCAAACAGAAAGACTTAATAAATTCTTAGAAGATTTATTGCAAGCTTGTGTGCTAAATTTTGGAGGATTATGAGAAGACCATCTACACTTAGTCAAATTTTCGTATATTAACTGTTATCGGTCTACTGTAACGATGGAAACGTTTGAAGCTTTGTATGGAAGGCCATGCGAATCTCCTGTTTGTTCATTAATGACCGGGGTAAGGTTGGTTTTTGGTCCGGATATGGTTAGAAAAGCTGTAGAAAAGATTGAGTTAATCAGAGCTAGGATAAGGGAAGGTCATTCTAGGCAGAAGAGCTATGCTGCTAGAAGATGGAAGGACATAGTGTTCTCAGTAGGAGATCATGTTTTCGTCAAGGGATCACTGATGAAAGGTGTAATTTGATTCGGGAAATCAGAGAAATTGGCATCGAGATTTGTTAGACATTCCCTTTTGTAGAGAGTATCAGTAAACTCGCATATAAAGTAGAGTTACTGATCAGTTTGGCAGGAGTTCACGATGTTTTTCATGTTTCTCATCTGAGAAAGTGTATTTGAGATTCCAACACTAGTATAGAATTGATCGTTCTAAAAGACTTAGTAGCGGAACCAAATTTGACTATAGTTAGGAAGCCAGTTCGTATAGTCGCGAGAGATTAGAAGAGACTAAGGAAGAAGATAGTCGGAATAGTTAAAGTCTAGTGGAGCGACGACGAGAGAGACTTT
The DNA here is from genome assembly GCA_030765085.1 of Allium cepa. NCBI lineage: Eukaryota > Viridiplantae > Streptophyta > Magnoliopsida > Asparagales > Amaryllidaceae > Allium > Allium cepa. The sequence continues at coordinate 511,411,338 of CM060945.1, forward strand.
ACTTAGGAAACTGAGAGCAAGATCAGAGATGCTTACCTTGACTTGTTTCATGGTATGTTTTACCTTTACGATTGATTTGATGTGTAACTTGTCATAATTTCACCGACGAAATTCTTTAAGGAGAGGAGTCTGTAACGACCCTAATTTTGATTAATATTATTTAGGACATTTAATTAGCTAAATTAAATGAAACATTGTAAAGGGTTAAGGGATTGAGATTTGTATATTTTAAAAGGTAGCAATGCCTAGTTAACCAATGAACTAAATGAAATTAAAAAGAAATAGTAAAGGAAACTAGACAAGGGCAAAATAGGAATAAGCCATATCCTTATACGCTAAACCCTCATGCACATTCATTTCACACATTCATAAACAAAATCAAATAATAAGAGAGGTCAACCACCATTAGGGAAAACAAGAATAAGACATAGCTAGAATCAAAAGAAAGAGGCCTAATCAACTTAATCCAAGATCAAATCTCAACATCTTAATCACAAGCTAAAAGTGAACCATAGGTTACATCTCATATTTTTATTATTTTAGGTTTTATTGAGATACGAAATTTTTTGGCAAATGATTTTCCATGTTTGATTGTTTAGATGGATATATATGTGTGTTTGTCTATATATATATATATATATGCTTGTTGATGATATATGCCTTTTCACATAGATTTTATGATAAGATTTAGCTAGAAAAACTAATTAAATGACATCCATATGCCTTGCGATATTGTGAAATGGTCAGAAATAATATTTTAGAGACGGATTTCAAATTTCATAATTTTCTGAATTAATGTGGATTTATTATGAATTTTCTAGTGAAGAAAATGCTTAATTTGGTTTAAAATTGATTACGACCATTTCATGTTGGTTTTGGGATAGAAATTTATATGTTAGTAAACATATTAAAAGCGATTTACGAGAATTTTGGTAGAATTTTCCTTAGTGCTTTAATAAGTAAATAAAATTATTTACGGTATGGGACTAAAATGTTTTATATGTTTATAAAAGGAGAAGGGGGAATTTGTAAATATTTTAAATTAATTAATTCTGAAAATCGGTAGCACCTTTAGAAAAGATTTTGGAAAAGAAATTGGCAACCAATCATACGTTCACAAACAATGCAAGTTGATTGAAAAGAAATTGCATTTTATAGTTAAAGTTCAGTGTAACAACCCGAATTACAATGGTCTGGATTTTTCGCAAAAATGATAAAAACCAAGGCCGCTGAATCCCGAGTTGGGCATCTAGTATCCTACAAATAGGCAAAGATAAATATATCAGAGCTCAATTAATTATCTCATGGCGGAATTGACTAAAATATAATAGTAAGTAAATACTCAACAAAACAATAACACTTTCTAAGCAAGTGTCGTAAAGCTGGGAAGTCTCTGACATGTACCTAACCTGTAGGATGTTATGAAGAGGGGGTCAGAACAGAAGTTCTGGTGAATGAATAAATAATACACTTCTAGGATTAGTTCTACATATATCGTTCTATTTCCCTTTACTCTTATATTAAGTTCATCAGGTTATAATATTCTCGCGTCTGTTCATGAACCGCGTCCATCTACTCCATTGTAGATTAAAAACCTATTAACTAATATATACATTTATGTAGCTATATGCACAATGACCATATTGGTACAAGGTACTGCCTATGGTACCTCCCGTATCCTCTTCACAAAGGACTCCATCGTCTTGCTCCTACAACGTTCTGTGATTACATCTGTAAAGTACAGCTTCTTGAGGCCTACAATACAGATGTTCCATCGTCTACTATGAAAACATAAAACTTCGTCCACACTAGTCTATACTAATGCTCAGACATCTACAACATACCACCCAGTGCATACATTGAAAACTATACGTAATCATTCTGTCTACACTCTGAATCCCGCCAACAAGATCTACCTAGTATGGAACCCAGTCGGGGATTTCAATATCTGTAAAGGATAGCTTCGTTAGGCTTACAATACAGATATTCTAGTTGGTCTGTCTCATTTTCTTATCGTGGCTAAGGCCCAACATAGCCACCCCTCAACTAATCGATAGACTTCTAAAGAGTTATGTGGTCATGCCCTACTGCAAACAGTCCAACATCCAATTTGCGGTGCCTCTCCATCCAATGTATCGATAGTGAAAGAATCATTGGCCTGTTGGTTTAACTCTAGTCTTTTTTGAAATCACGCTTCGTCTTGATGTTGGTCGATATCCCCATGCGAATATCCTTCAACTTACTTGCAATCACTGGACATACAAATACCCTACTTCGAACACCAAGCACTTCTGACTACCTACAAAGGTCCGCTTCGTTAGGCCTATAATGTTGCAGTCAAGGCATACTCTCTTGATGGAACACCTACAGACCAACATCCTGGGATGCAGCTTCATTAGGCCTACCTAGAGGGCCATCCTAGAGTATCCTCATGTCCCGTTGAAGTCGCGTACTTCGCTCTAGCCGGAAAAATTCTAAGTTGGATGTGCTTCTCCATTGCTAGAATTCGTGATGCACTGCTTCGTTAGGCACTTAATCCTTTGGGCTGCTCCAAACACAATTCGATTCTTTACTAGACCCTAAGTCTAATATTTTAATTTGCATTTAGGTTGCTTTCTTACTCTATTGGCTACTTATTTAACTTAATTAGCATATTCATGCCCTCATCTCACTTCTAATAATTGTTAGATTACCATAGATCTAATAGGGATACTATTAGTATAAGCCACATTCATTGTCTTGCTTATTTAACTTAGTATATAAATCCTTAAGTTCAAAGAAATAAGTCTCTTTTGCCATTTCGGTTTTGTTTGCTAATTGACTAATATAAGTTGTTTAAATAAGCTTCGGCCATTATTCTCTACTACCATTGCTTACTAATTTGTTATAAGTCTCACGATTTTCCGTTCTTATTTCCTAATTATAACCTATGTTATATTTTACTCATAATTATTACTATTTCTTCTTCTGTGGTCCGTTATGTAATTATAAGCGTTTCTGGTCTACTTTAGTCTGCTTTCTTTTATTATGGTATAGAATTTTCTTTAAATCTCTAATATTACATAATTCACCTATCAAAATAGTGTAACGACCCGCAAATTTTGATGAATAAATTTTGTAATTAAATTTAGAAAGAAATAAAATTTTATAATTTATATCGAAATAAAAGTTTAAGAATGAATTGTAGCAACCAATTGCTGACTATTGAAGTAAAATCAATAAAAGTGAAATAGCGTAAATTGTGCACTTGTGTATAAATTTAAAAATAAGTAAATAAGCGTGAAAAGTGATGTAAATTAAAGGATTTGTATATAATTTATAGTAATTGAATGAATTCGGTGTTATGTAGGTTATTATAATAATTGGTTGAAGCTGGATAAACTTAAGTGCAACCTTGGCATTTAAACAATTACTATAAGTTACATGTTTAATTTGTGGATGGAATTGGAAATAAATTTTAGTAAAAGTAAATGATGTTACATTTATGGGGAGGTGATACAATGTTAGAAATTAGATGTAGAAATTGTAGTTAAAATTTTGACAATTTAGAATGAAATTGCAATTAATTAAAAATAATGTGAAGTGTCTTACTTGGTTATAAGTTTAATATAAGCAACAAATGGAAATGTTGAATTAGTGAATCATTAATGAAAATATTAACTAGAATGGAATTCAATTAATATAATAACGGAAAGAGTGAATGCAAATTTAAAACAGTAACGTAAATTTTATTTGGTGTTATGATAATCAGTCGAATAGAACATAATCTTAAGTGTAAATTTAAGGAATGGAAATAAGGATGTATTAATTTAATTACTTAATTACCTAATGGAATAATAATAATATAGTAACGGTAATTAAATAAAAGCAGAAGTATTTAAGAATTGTAATGGAAGGTGTTAATGTAATAATGAAATAAATGGAATTATGAATTTATTCATAGTGTAGTAATCGATATAGTGGGAGGTATGAACCCAAGGAAATGAATTGATTTAGGATGTCATCGCAATTAACGTGTATACTGGTAGAAATAATAAAATGGAAATAGAGTAGTCAAATAAAAGGAAAGATGAAAATTTGAGCGTACTATTGTAATAAAGGGTAAACAAACGTTATCTTTGTTTATTGGATAATAATTGATTTGGTAAAAAGGATTGGACTAAGGAAATTTTATTAATTGGTTTTAAAACCGTAATTAATGTGTAATAAACAAGATTTCACATTTTGAAATATAGCCATTGATAAAAATCTAAGATGTATATAGAAGTATTAGTGTAATGAAATGTAAACAAATGTTAAATATGTTTATAGGATAATGATTGTTTGAATAATAAGAATGGGAATCAACATTTATTTATTTGAATTTAAATTACGATAATATGATTTATTGCAATTAAAATGAAAATTAATATTTAAAATATTGCATAAATGGAAATTTAGATGAAATCTAAGAAAATAAAAGTAAACAATCGTGAACCAATGTAAATTGCATCCTTTTGATAACGATGAATTAAATAATAGAATGAAAAGTGAATTTAATTGAATTATTGGAAATTTTATTTATAATTTTGAATTTAATAAAACAGAGGATTTATATTGAAATTTATAAATTAATCTTCTCTGTATTGATATTTAGATTTGTTCAAATCAATGTAAATGTTTGAGAAATATAAAGGTGATAAAATTGTCAATTTTAGAATTTAAAATTTAAAATTGGATTTAATCAATTAATTATAAATTTATTTAATTAGTGAAATAATAGCCATTTTGGCCACTGACTCGGATTTCGACGAAACCGGTTTCATCAGATCTGTAACGGTGAACTATTGTAGTATTTCAACTTTCGTAGCGATCGGGCTTGTCGTTTGATCGTACGGACTCGAAACGCCTTGAAATAAACGAAATTGAAATCAATTTGAAAAATATTGATTTTAGCATAACTTCTTCATACGATGCAATTTGAATCTGAAACCTTTTCCATCACGTTTAAATATTTTAAAATATCTATTTTGATATATGGGTTGATCCAATTTCGTTCTGGAGTCGAAACGGGCTTTTTGGGCCACTTTGGCGTTAGCGCGTATATCGAACCTTATCCATCCATTCTAATTTCTGACCTACCTATATAAACCCTGTTATAAACCCTAGCAGCCTCTATTCCTCATTTCTATACGTACAGAGACTTCTGTGCTCCTCTTCCTCAATGGCTGTAAACCGTAATTTATCCAATTCAAATTTTCAATCCAAAGCTAAATTTCAAAGTCCTCAGAAGAATTGGGAAAAAATATATATTGAAGCTCTTAATGAGCGTAATTTTCTAGTACTATTTGTTTTTCGATTCGAGTTTCCATGTGTCCATAATTTAATGATTAACTGTCGTCCATTCGTTGTGTCGAAATCAAGTTCATCGAATCGTGGAATCAAAGGCAGGTCGTGAAGAGGGGAATGAGCGCTATCCATCGACCGGTCTGGTTTGCCGTTTCAACGGCTAGATGGTCGTGAATTTTGAGCTAGGATTATTAAATTTCGGTGGCGGCTGCACCTTCTTCCTCGGCATGGTCGAGCGTGAGTGTCAGCTTGCGGTGTATGCGAGACAGTCGCGTGGAGAAGGGGGCCACGCGGTGGCCAACAAGGCACGGCAGTGTCGAACTGGTGGCGGCCGGGTAGGGTTTTGAACGCGTTCTGCTCACATGCGTGCGTGCGTTATTGATTTTGCCTACGCGTGCGCTAGGGATTTGGGAGAGATGTAGTGGTGACGTGGCATTTGGTATAAGGGGGTGAGTTGTTTTTATTTTGTTTTAAATTAATGTTGATTTCAACTCGTTTAACTCGAATAACTTTCACATACAATATCTGTTTCACGCATGATTTTTTTATTAGGATCGTATTGAAATTCCGGATCTTTTGACGTAGGATTGGAAGAATTTGGAGACTGTCCAACTTTTGGGTTTAAATTGAATTTAAATTCAATTTAAATTCAAAAGGTGAGTGTTTTAATCCACTCACAACTTCTAAAATTTCTTATGTTTGTTAAATTGATATAAGATGTGATTTAAAATTTAATTATGGTCGTTTGGCATATTTTTAATCATCATCTCAGTTAATTTCATTTACTTAAATTAAATTTCTATTTAATTTATTCACTGCATTTAACTGCATTTAAACTGCCAGTTAAATTGTTAATTAATTACTGATTGCATATAAACTGCCAGTTAAATGGTTATTTAATTTATTTTTGAATGTAAACTGCTATTTAATACCTGTTGTTTATTATCCATTCAATATTGATGCTATTGATTGAATTTGATGATGATAGTGATAAATGGTTGATGGTTGATATTGGATGAATGGATGCTGTATTTTATATTGTTTTAAACTGCAAGTTATTATGCATTTTCATTTCATTCGGGATTGCGGTTTGAAATGATATATACCCGTAATTTTTATTTTAAATTACAGATTGAAATGATAAATATCTGTATCACTTGACCATAGGACAGAAAATTTTATACAAACACCGCAGTCTATATATAGAAATATTTTGAAATGATTTTCTATGGTTTTGTAAAGAAATATACATCGTTTTATGAGATATTGATTCAGATATTTGATAAAGGTTATTTTATATATGGTAAAATTCTTGTTTTAAGCTATGTATAAAATTGATTAACAAAATGTGTTTATTAATGGAGTTTAATTGTTTTATATTATATGGTTAAGTACGTACTTAAGATATTGTATATATAGAGTTGAATGACTTAAATGAAAATTAAGTTGAAAAATAAATATGATATATGTTTAAATTAAATTATTTGACAATTGTACTTATATATAATTTGATTTGAAATACAAATAAAAATTGAGATTTTAAAGGGTATGATTCTTATAACTTGATTTGGTTTAAAGTGATTTAAATAAATACAAAGTTGAGATAAATGAATATATCAAGTTAAATTAATTGAAAGAATATCCAGTTGTTTGAAGTCAAAAGTTTTACTTAAATGATATTGGATTTATTATGTAAACATTTCAAATCTAAATAATAGCAATTAAATTTGATATATATGGAATTATTAAAGAATTAGCTTTGCAATGGTGGAATATGTAAAGCTTTGAAATATATATAGATTGAAATGTTTTATTTGGATTTTTATCTATATTTGGAACAGATTTGTGAAGGTGAAGAAACTATTTTATTATATAAAGTAATTTATATTTAAACCACTTAGGTGGTCCGGTTATATTTCAAAGTTATGTAATTCAAAGTTTTATGTTTTGAAAGTCTATATTTCAAGCGTTTGGTTTAGAAATATTTTAACTATGAAAAGTTATGGTTTTAGAAAAGGATATATTTGAAAAGGATATCATATTGATTTGGTTTTAAAAGGGAAATGATATCGTAATTATATGGTTTTGAAATGAATATTATATCCTAGTTTTTAAAGTATAAAATATTTTGAAATAACCGCGGTGTTATAATAACGATTGATTGTTGAAGAGACCGGGATTGGAAGTTATCATACTCTCTGCCAACTCCGAAAACCACTTTAACAAACTTGTACGCAGTGGAGATTCCAAAATGAAGTAGGATGGCAGCGGCGATTCCATTGAGATAAATACGTGGACCCAACTCCCGTGAGTTGGAATAAGGTGGCTAAAACAAGAGCGATCGACGTGTTAATTGAGGTAGCACCTTTGATTGGACACATCCCTTCGATATTACACTTTGACTTTTGGATTGATTCGGTAGCCACTTTTGATTTTTTTTATTTGGGGGTGTGACTCGAGGTGGGCGGTAGCTGCGCGCTATGCGTTACCACCAACCCGAAAGCATAATTGGTATATCTACCCTGGCATTGCCTAGTTGTGCCGTGTCACCTACCATACCGAGCCTTTACTACGAGTTTCTATTTGTGTCGTACCTATGGAGTGTCTTCTCGTAGTCTCCAGATAAGGAGATATGCAGGCATTGTATAGACTATTGGCAATATTACGTGTTAAGGGCTATATGGGTAACCCCTTAACGCTATTTTAAAGTAAGTTTATCTTACTAATAGACATTATTATAATAGCGAAATATTACTACATAGTAAATAGTTCAACGGATCCTTGGAAGATGTGAATCCCGAGCATCTCTTAAGTTACTACACTCATATTTATTCCTGTTGATTTAACTTACATAAGATCTTTTAGTTCTGACTCGAGTGTTTTGTCTTTTCAATTCGCTCGGGTCAGTCCGAGCATTTCAGGAATCGACGACTTTATTTCTGGAGGACGAAGACGAATATTTCATTATTATTACTATTATCTACTATATTATTCCACTACACTATTGTATTCCGCAGCATTATTGATATTCTATGGTATGTATAACTCTGATATATATTGTAAGCACAATTAAATATTTTGAAAAACAGCTTCATGAACTACATATTTGATTATTATATTTTTCCTTCCACTGTAAGATTCTTTTTTGTTTTTATTTCTTTCTTGGTTTTATTATTTACCCCATAACAATCCGACCTTCTGTATGGTTTGAATTGGCACGTGTGTCGATTTAAAGCATGCGAAAAGGCAGGATGTTACAAATAGTTTCCTAGTTAAGTAGCCTGTGCAATAAATGCAGACTTAGGCTCCTTCTTTTTTTATAGCCTTAATTTCTTAAATTAATAATTTTATTGTTTCAAATCATACTTTACTTTATTGTCCGCTATTTCAGGAAGTAATTCTATTTTATTTGATTGGTTATGAAAACTATATAATCCATTTCCATATCTAAATATTGGATAATACGATAAACAATAATCTGTAACTGCATGTATCTCTTTTACTATTTTGGAGTAGTGTAAAATACAGCGGTTTCTCTATTTTACACTAATTCCCCTTTTTATTTCTTTTATTCTGGCAGTTACGTTTATCATTAACTTTTAGATATTAAGTTATGGAATTGTATCCTATTTTTTTAACCAACCAATTAATCTAATAATTACTCCTAAATTAACTCTTCCCGTTTTAATGCAATTTATTACAGTAATCCTATTCCTCAACCTTTATTATTTTACATCTAATTTCCTTCATTTCAGTTTTCTTACTTATATAATCCATATTCGTGTTTAATATATTCTAATCCATACGCGAAGAAAAAGGAGAGGGCAGAAGAAAACTGACAATTTCATAAAATCCAAAACGTAGAAAAAGGTGTAAGTAAGGCATGGAAAATAGTATATAAACACTTATACTATAAATAAACTGCAAGTTTTCTTATAGTTTAGCATAATTTGATTAATATGATTAATTACTGAATAGAATTTTCTAAACGGGAATCTAACGATAATATATCATAAACTTAAAAGATATGTAAATAAATCCACTCGCATGTCGTCCTTAGCTTCAATCTCTGTCCCTTTTAATTTGCTACGCTTTTCTCTGCTTTTCCCCCTTTTTAATTCGCTGTAAATTCCTTAATTTGTTTGCGCAATTCTCTGATTTGCCTTTATGTACATCCTTGCTTAATTTTATTCTATTTTGGGAGAAAGATTTGATTGATAGAGGAGAAATGAAGAGGGAGTAGAGTAGAGGAGTTCGCTATAAATGACCCCAGCTGATTCAGAGAAAATAGCATGGGCTAGGGTTAAGTTACATTCAATTTATAGGTGTAGTGAAAAAACTACAAACCATTCGATTAACCCTATAAACAATCTTCACCATCAATAATTGATTTCTTTACACTAGCTTATGTATAATTCTCCAATGTTATTCATTTATTCCTTTGTTATACGACCCTATTAATTCATGTTTCCATCTTAAGTCTCTCTCATGAATTACCCAATTAATTAGATCATACATATATATGTGTGTGTGTATCCAATATTAGTTGATTCTTATATGTTATAATTTCTTACCTATTTGAACATGTCAATTAATACCTCTATTAATTGATTATATATAATAGTTATACTTTTTAATTTACTCTTATTAACTTACCTTCATCATAAACTTAATTACTCTGTTTTATTTTTGCACACATTCCAATTCATTTTTTTAACTTGAAACAAATAATGCTGTAATTGGCGTTTTAATCTAGAAAATTAATTTACATTATTAGCTATTGTAGCAAGGGCATATTCATTGATTATTTGACACCCTTTTTAAAATGCTCAACTGATTGCCAACTAATTAATTGACCCGTTTTCCCATTTTGATCTGTATCCAAATTAATTCCTATGTGTCACTTAATCACACATTTATTAGTTGTATATATTTAATACGCCAATTCATAACCGAATTAGTTGACATAAAAGTTTCCCTCTTTTACTAATAAATGCTTACTTAATGTCTTTAATTAATTTCTTAATTAATTGATTGCCTTAATTATTAATTAATATATGTATGGTATCATTTAATTTATTCCCCACATATATTTCCCTTTATTAGAAGATCTCTTAATTAATCAATGTTATAAAAGTGACATATTCTCTAACTAATTGACGCCTCTATTTCTCTTAATTTATTCCTCATTTAATTGATTCATGCGTCAATTAATCACACACTCAATGCTTGCATAAATCTTCGTAACCTCTTAATTCTTAAATGCATATATTTGAAATTTATATTCTATTTTTCAATTATGTTTATTCAGTTTATTTTAGTCAATTGTATAAAAATGTAGGGTGTTACAAATAGTTTTTATGTGGTTTTGTTGTTTCGCTACTTTCGGTAGTTATCTTTCAACTTCATACTTCCGCCTCCATCCTAGTCGAAACCAATACACATGGTATCAAAATCCTTGGTACGTAGTGGACTAGAAATAAGCAAAAAATATAAAGTCGAAACATGTATTCCGAAGGGGTCCAAACCTTGTTTTTCTTTTAAAAAGGAAATGCATTTACTTTTCTTTCGAAAATAATGCCTTCGAATAAGATTGCTTTAGACTTAGTCAAATGTTTTTAAAGAAAGGTTTCAAAAGAGGTTGGGCCTTTGTTTCATAAAGAAGCTTTCGAAGGGGTCGAAAAGCCTAGCTATTGCATTCAACCTTTCGAAGCAATGCTTTCGAAAGAGTTCCTTTGTTTTGAAATTAGAGCCGCTTCTCTAATGCTTTCGAAATGTTCAATTTCAACACCATCCACTTCTTTACTTAGGAAATTACTTTTTGAACGTGCTTCTTTTGACTTAGTTCATCTAAGACCATTTTGAGATTTTGAAAGCTAAGCCCAAAGGTTTCAAATGGAATGGTTTTGAATGGTTTCGAAAGGATGTTCCACATGTTTTTACTTAAAACCAATGCTTTCTAATGGTTTGATTTATGTAAAGGAATTAATGCTTTCAAAAGGTATATTTTAAAGGTTTTGAACGGTTGGTTGATGCAGCGCAATCTATCAACTCAAGGGAATTGAGTTGTTCAAGGGCCTTAGGTCGCTCACGACCTAGTGAAAGTCGCTCACAAGGTCGCCCCGACCTGACCTTGCCGAGCTACGACCTAGTGAAGCCAGTGCGCATTTCTTTAGGTCACTTGACCTAACCTTGCCGAGCTGCGACCTAGTGGAGCCAGTGCGCGTTTCTTTAGGTCGCTCCGACCTTTCCATGCCGAGTTACGACCTAAGATAGGTCGCTCATAGTAGGCCACAGACTCCTGATGTTATGTCGCTGAAGCCTACTAGAGCTTAGGTCGCTCAAGTACTAGGTCGCGTGAAGATGCTCCTGATGCCGTGTTGAGTTAGGTCGTGTGATGCTTAGGTCCCACTCGTGTTTATTGTCGATAGGTCGTTATGATGTTGTGTTGTAAATATGATATGTCGAGAGTCATTTGTTGTAATGATGTACATATTAGGTCATGAGTTTTTAGGTTATTCACGACCTAAGTTAGGTCGTAGGTCATAGGTAAGTTTGGTCGGTTGAGTTCTGTGTTGTGTTTTGAGATACAAGTCGTGTATGTGTGTGTTGTAAATTTTATAAATAGCAGGTGAGTTGTAACATTTGGGATGGTTGATTTTGAACAAAAAATTTGTGCTTATGTGCTTTGTGACACTTTAAAATTGGTAGTTGAGTGTTATCTCCTATCTCCACTTTCGGCATTCGAGTGTGCTCGAATCAACGATTGTTGAAGCCAATTCACGAAATCAAGTGCGCTTGATCAACGTTCGAAGAATTGTAGATCTTCTCTCACGGTATCGTGCGCGATCAACATGTCGAAGATTTCTAGAATCCGGTATTTCTTGAGATCAACGGATTTGGGCCTTTGGGTATTTTCAATCCATCGATTCCAATTTTCATCGTTGTATCCATTTTTTATATATCTGCTGCGTCAGTTTGGTATCAGAGCTAGACTTAGCCAATTATAGCTAAGCCAAGCCTTTTGGGAGAAGATTTGAAGTTTTGAAGCTTTGAAGTGTGAGCCGAATTGAAATTTGGAGTTGTGCATCACTTTGTAGATCAAGGCCGAGCTATTGTTGAAGTTAGATATGAGTTTGGAAGTTTGATATCAAGGTCGAGAGTCATCTAGTTGAGATTTTGATCAAGCCGAGAGTTATTGAAGTTTGTTTGATTTGTTGAAGATTTGACAATGCCGCCGAGACGTGCTAATCGATTTCAGAATGTTGCAGATGTGTACCGTAGGCAAGAAGCTGAACAAGTGAAACAACGAATCAATGAGAAGTTTGATGAAGGTATTGGGAAGTTAGAGAAATTGATGAATATTTGAATCAAAGTCAAAGGAGAAGGTCACCAATCTCGAACCATGGAGGAAACAGAGTTTCGCCATCGGTTGTGGAAGCGAGGAGGGTGTCACCACAATCTTGTGGAGATCGAAGAGAATCATCAGTTTCATTGAGAAGAGAGCATCATGAATATCGTCATGAAGAGAGAAGAAGTCATCGTGGGTTTGAAGTTGATCCATATTGTGATGTTGAAAGACGAGAGAGAAGAGACATGCATGATCGAAGACATGTTGATGGTCGAGATCGATGTCGAAGTACATTTGATTATGATGAATATGGTGATAGAGGTAGTGTTCATTACCGAGATCGTAACCAAGTACGAAATCACTATCGGGAAGTAGAAGGTGATCGTAAATGGGAGTCAGGGATGAAAACTGAAATTCAAGAATTCAAGGGTGGTATGATTGCTGAAGAATTTTTGGATTGGTTATCTAATGTTGAAGAAATTTTTGACTTTAAGGAAGTTCTAGAGCATCGCAGAGTTAAGTTGGTTGTTACGCGGTTGAGGGGAAGAGCTTTAGCATGGTAGCAACAAACTAAGCTTACATGGGAGAGAATGGGAAAGTCAAAGATTGAGTCATGGGAGAAGATGAAGAAGTTGATGAGAGCTACTTTCTTACCATATAATTATCAGTCTCTTATGTATCAACGCTTGCAAAATTTGATACAGGGTACAAAGTCGATGAATGATTATGCGGATGAATTTTATCAATTGATTGCAAGGAATGATATCTTGGAGACAGAGGAGCAGCTGACAGCTTATTTTGTTGGAGGGTTGAGAATGCAGATTCAGGACTTGGTGAATATGTTTGATCCAAGGTCCGTTGCTGAAGCACACAAAAAAGCTCTAGCTTGGGAGAAGCAGGGTAGGAGAGGAGGTGGTGTGTTTACAAATTCCAACAATCAAGAGAATGGAGCTAGTAGCAATGCTAACATTTCAAAGGCTGTTAGTAGACCGGTTGTCAATGAAGTGGGGAAGACCAGGGTCAACAACAATTTCAAGTGTTATAATTGTCAAGAGTTTGGTCACAAGAGCAATGAATGTCCGAAGCCGAAGAAGCGAGTGATGGTTGTAGAGGTTGAAGATGAGGATGCAGAATGTTCTAATTCATTACCGGTTAAGGAGGAAGAAGAATTGAAGGGAGACGAAGGTTGTAATTTAATGATGAGGAGGTCTTGTTTGACGCCAAAGCAAGAGGATGAAGCTAGTTGGTTGAAGAGTAATATATTTCAGTCGACATGCACTATACTGGGGGAGGTTTGTAAATTTGTGATTGACGCGGGAAGTTGTGACAATATCATTTCTACCGAAGCTGTGAGAAAGTTGAAGTTGAAGATGGAGAAGCATCCAAATCCTTACAAGTTAGCGTGGTTAAGGAAAGGAGGAGAGGTGAAGGTGGATAGGCGAGTTCATGTTCCATTTTCTATTAGGAAGAAGTATAAAGGCGAGATCTGGTGTGATGTGGTGGAGATGGATGTTTGTCACTTGCTTTTGGGAAGACCATGGCAGTATGACCGAGCAGTGCAGCATGATGGACGAACCAATAGCTACAGCTTTATGTTTGAGGGTACTAAGATCATTTTAGTTCCGAAGAAGAGACAATTATAAGAGAGCAAGTCAAAAGAGATTGAGGAACTGAAAACTTTGTTGACTTTGAAGGAGTTTGTTGGAGAAGTAGAGGAGAGTCCAGAGGTGTTCTTGTTGATTGGACATGAAACTACTGAATCTATTGAAGTTCCAGAAGGAGTAAAGCTAGCATTGGAAGAATTCAGATATGTGTTTCCTGAAGAGTTGCCAAAGCAGTTACCACCGTTGAGAGATATTCAGCATCAGATTGATCTTGTGCCAGGGGCGGTATTACCTCACAGGCCACATTACAGGATGAGTCCTAAGGAGCATGAAGAACTGAGAAGGCAGGTGGAGGAGTTGTTAGAACAAGGGCGTGTTCAGGAGAGCTTGAGTCCTTGTGCAGTGCCAGCCTTATTGGTACCGAAGAAGGATGGTTCGTGGAGGATGTGTACGGATAATCGGGCTTTAAACAAGATCACTGTGAGATACAGGTTTCCAATGCCGAGGTTCGATGATTTGATTGATCAGTTGAGTGGGGCTGTTGTGTTTTCAAAGATTGACTTGAAGAGTGGATACCATCAGATTCGTATTAGACCAGGTGATGAGTGGAAGACTGCTTTTAAAACTAGGGAAGGTCTATATGAATGGCTGGTTATGCCGTTTGGCTTGTCAAATGCTCCTAGTACTTTTATGAGAGTGATGAACCAGATTTTCAGACCATTTATTGGGAAGTTCGTAGTAGTTTACTTTGACGATATTTTGATCTATAGTGGGAGTATGGAAGAGCATATCCAGCATTTGCGAGAAGTGCTACTTATTCTACGACAGGAGCAATTCTATGCAGCAGCGAAGAAGTGCGTGTTCATGTCGCACAGTGTTTTGTTTCTGGGATATGTTCTGTCAAAGGAGGGTATTCAAGTGGATGAAAGCAAAGTGGAAGCTGTCGGGAGTTGGCCACAACCCAAGACAATTACTGAAGTGAGGAGCTTTCATGGGTTGGTATCTTTTTATCGAAGATTCATTCCACATTTTAGCAGTGTGATGGCACCTGTAACCGATTGCATGAAAGGAAAGAAGTTCGTGTGGACAGAGGATGCAGAGTTAGCTTTTGAGAAGATCAAGACACTTTTGACGACAGCACCCATTCTGGGTACTGCCGGATTTTCAGTTGTTGCTTGAGTTACATACTGATGCATCGAAGGTTGGGATTGGAGGGGTGTTGAGTCAGAAGGGACGTCCTATTGGTTATTTCAGTGAGAAGTTTTCTGGGGCAAAGATGAGATATAATACATATGATGTGGAATTTTATGCTATTGTGCAAGCCGTGAAACACTGGAGACATTACTTGTTTCATAAGGAGTTCGTGTTATATACTGATCATGAGGCGTTGAAACATTTGCATGGGCAGGACAAGATTGCAGCTAGGCATGCATTGTGGATTGCATACTTGCAGCAATTTACATTTGTTGTGAAACACAAATCGGGAGTTACAAACCGTGTTGTAGATGCATTGAGCAGGAGGAATCATTTATCGACTACGATGAAGGTTGAAGTGACGGGGTTTTGATACACTTCCAGAATTGTTTCCTGAAGATCCTTACTTTGCGAAGAGGGTGGATGAAATCAATAAGGGGAAGACAAATGAGTATATGTTGGTGGATGATTTTCTATTCAAAGGGAATCAATTATGCATACCAGAGTGTAGCTTGCAAATGAAGATTATGAAAGAATTGCATGAAGAAGGACACGTGGGGCGAGATCATACATTGCAGTTGATTTCTCAATCTTATTTTTGGCCGTCAATGAGAAGAAAAGTTGAGAGATTTTTGGAGAGATGTCATGTCTGTCAAGTTTCGAAGGGAATAGCTACGAATGCGAGGTTATATATGCCATTACCTGTGCCTACTAAACCGTAGGTTGATATTAGCATGGATTTAATTTTGGGTTTGCCTAGAACTCAAAGGGGGAATGATTCTATATTTGTTGTGGTTTGGACAGGTTTTCAAAATGGTACATTTTATTGCTTGTAAGAAGTCTGCAGATGCCGTTAATATCGCTCAATTATATTTCAGAGAGATCAATCGACTTCATGGATTACCTGAATCTATTGTTTCAGACAGGGATACTCGTTTTCTGAGCCATTTTTGGACGAGTCTATGGAAGATGGTTGGGACTAAACTGAATTTTAGCAGCGCTTATCATCCACAAACAGATGGACAGACAGAAGTGGTGAATAGATCGTTGGGAAACTTGTTGAGATGTCTTGTGAAAGATAATTTGAAGAGTTGGGATATAAAGTAATGTCAGGCTGAATTTGCACATAACTATGATGTTAATCGAAGTACTGGTTTTAGTCCATTTCAGGTTGTCTATTCAATAATTCCAAAGGTACCGTTGGATTTATCGATAGTTCCATTTCAAAAAGGGGTTGTTAAACAGGCTAGTGATTTGGTGAATGATTTGCAAGAATGCCACAAAGTTGTTCAAGAACGATTGCTTGCATCCAATGAGAAGTATAAAATACTGGCGGATAAGAAGCGAAGAAGTGTAGACTTCAAGGAAGGTGATTTGGTTTACACCATTTTGAAGAAGGACCGTTTTCCAGTTGGAACTTACAACAAGTTGAAGGCTCGAAAGATTGGCTCAGTAAAAATCTTGAAGAAGATCAATGACAATGCTTATCGGTTGAAATTACCAAATGATGTCCATACTGCCGACGTTTTCAACGTTAAGCATTTGATTCCGTATCGTGGGGATGAGCTTGTTATGGAAGAGGAAGGTGCAAATTCGCGGTCGAATTCTTGTCAACCGGGGGAGGATGATGCAGCGCAATCTATCAACTCAAGGGAATTGAGTCGTTCAAGGGCCTTTGGTCGCTCACGACCGAGTGAAGGTCACTCACAAGGTCGCCGCGACCTAACCTTGCCGAGCTACGACCTAGTGAAGCCAGTGCGCATTTCTTTAGGTCACTCCGACCTAACCTTGCCGAGCTGCGACCTAGTGGAGCCAGTGCGCGTTTCTTTAGGTCGCTCCGACCTTTCCATGCCGAGTTACCTAAGATAGGTCGCTCATACTAGGTCACGGACTCCTGATGTTATGTCACTGAAGCCTACTAGAGCTTAGGTCGCTCAAGTACTAGGTCGCGTGAAGATGCTCCTGATGCCGTGTTGAGTTAGGTCGTGTGATGCTTAGGTCCCACTCGTGTTTTTTTTCGATAGGTCGTTATGATGTTGTGTTGTAAATATGATATGTCGAGAGTCATTTTTTGTAATGGTGTACATATTAGGTCGCGAGTTTTTAGGTCATTCACGACCTAAGTTAGGTTGTAGGTCGCAGGTAAGTTAGGTCGGTTGAATTGCGTGTTGTGTTTTAAGATACAAGTCGTGTATGTGTGTGTTGTAAATTCTATAAATAGCGGGTGAGTTGTAACATTTGGGATGGTTGATTTTGAATAAAAACTTTGTGTTTGTGTGCTTTGTGCCACTTTAAAATTGGTAGTTGAGTGTTATCTCCTATCTTCACTTTCGGCATTCGAGTGCGCTCGAATCAACGATTGTTGAAGCCAATTCACGGAATCAAGCGCTTGATCAATGTTCGAAGAATTGTAGATCTTCTCTCACGGAATTGTGCGCGATCAACGTGTCGAAGATTAATAGAATCCGATATCTCTTGAGATCAACGGATTTGGGCCTTTGGGTATTTTCAATCCATCAATTCCTATTTTCATCGTTGTATCCGTTTTTGATATATCCGCTGCGTCATTGGTTCACTTACATTTCGAAAGGTTTACATTAGTGTTTAAATGGAGAGTTTTTAATGTTTTATAAAGGCATGTTTAAAGTGTTTCAAAAAGAGGATTTTTATGGTTTTATTAAGCTTTCAAAAGGATGCTTTTAACGTTTTTTAAAGGTCTATTATAAATTGTTTCTAAAGGTATTTTTTGGCCCTTCGGCCTAAGGTTATAAAGGTAAGTAGTTTACTTGTATTGGAAGGGGTACTTTCAATGATTTCGTAAGGGGTACTTTCAATGGTTTCAGAAGGGGTACTTTCAATTGTTTCAAAAAGGTTTGTTTAAAGCTTTTAAACAAGGGTTTCGAATGTGTTCATCGACAATATTTTGGATAAACTATATATAACATGGCAAAGTAATTCGAATAAAGCTTAGAGTATATTTTCCTTGCATAAGTATGATTTAAAGGGTTAAATCAATTTGAAAGAAATGTTTTCAAGGAAAATTTAATAGGGTGGTTGATCCTAATTAAATGACTCAGATATTAGAATACTAGATGAGACTGGCATGGGGTCACATCCTATACTTTAGCTAGTAGCTCCTAGCTAATATAAGTCCAAAATTCCAGTGTGTAGGGCTTTGTCATAGGTAAGACTAAAATGATGTTGCACAAAGAAAGGAATATACAGGGTAAAGAGAGGTCACTAGTGAGCCCATAAAACCATTATGATCAGTTGACCCTAAAAGAAGTAAGTTTGGGATAGATCGTCCGAAGGAGTATCTAACGGAAGTTAGGTCATTTGTTTAATTTCTCTGGTAGGCCCAAGTCTGCCAAAGTTTAGTACTTAGCCAAACAAAACTATAGTGTTCGGACAAGTAATCCATTTATTATCTAATTTGTATGCATGCATGACATTGCTATTATAGTTTTAACCCGTTTTGTTCCAGGGTTTTGATTTGCAAAAGATATGATTTGAAAAGGACATGAGTGAGGTGAACCTGTTTCGCTAAGCAGCATGGTCTCAGTTAATATCAAAAAACTGAGATGTGTAGTTTATTCACACCAGTCTTTATGTTCGACTCGAAGTTTATGTTTTTTCCCTTAAAATATTAGGTGATCAAAATTAATTGAGTAGGTTGAGAGTTAAGGATATACAGGTTTTAGTAGATGGATGAATAAAGCTTCTGGAGACGAGTAGGAGGCTAATATTACCTATTTAGGAGTTGTTATATATTTATTTCCATGGTGATGTATTAAGACAGTTTTTTCTATTTAGTACTCTGGTCATCGAAGGGGGCGTCTTCATATGCCGCTCTGGGCATATTTGTAATAATTATATTTGATCATTGCTTGGAAAGCGTTTCAGATTATGTATTGGAATATGAAACATGTTTTTGAAACGTAATCAGTAAGGCTATTGTGTCTGGAATCTACGATTTTGTTTCATATTGATGTACTTATGATATTATGGATACCATTAGCATTAATGTATTTTATCACCGGAAGTTAATACTATAGATGACTGCAGCATTTGTAGTGCTTAGCTTCGGGCGTCAAGATTGGGGATGTTTCACAAAGTTCAATAACAACCAATGTGCTTTGTTTTATGGCCTCTCTATAGGTTATAAAAGTCCACTCCAAGTTCGTTCAAATCCATTCATAAGGATTACATATACCAATTGCTTTTAAAGTAAGAATCAAAACCAGTGTTTCACCATATGTCAACATCAATTCGAACAACTTAAACACAGTCAAACATAAACATATATTACCCAATATTTTCCATTCAAATGATGAGTTAACATACCTTCAACCAAATAAACAAGCAAATCCAAGCAATCCAAGTCCAACTACACCTTACAACCACCTCCTTCCTTTGCTTTCACTGGCCTTTAGACTCCACCACTCTCAATTGATCATGGCCAATCAAATTAGGAAAGTTAGGCTTCACTTCTTTAACATCTGTCTTAATGGAAGGAGTTCTAATGTTATACCAATGTTTCAGTGATTTGATTTAGATGAGTTTTGTAAATATTTTCTTTAGAACATAAGAGAAGATGAATACATGAAAGTGTGAAACTTTTGCTTTGTGAATTTGTGATATTAATAAGGTATGTCTCTCCGTATATATGCTCAAGATGGTGCTCCTTAGCTTTTCTCTCACCATCCCACTATGTCATGGAAGGCTCATCGCTACCCATGCCATTCACTTCACATGCCATTCACTTCACATGCCTATCACTTCTCCTTTACCTCACTTTTATTTAGCAAATTCCTTTAATACCCCTTACATTTTTAATATCTATTATCCATTTGGAATAGTCTAGAATGTTCCATTTTCTTTATATGTAGAAGAGTTAAGTAATTGATATTGCGTCTAATTAACCATAAGACAAGTGCAAAAGGGTGCGAACAAATTATATCGATTAAAAAGTTGTTTATTGATAAATCGATTTTCGGTCACATTATCGATTTTTCTTTAAAGAACATATTTTTTAAAGAAATTTAAAAAAAAAATTCTTATCATTATTCGTTAATCAAATAATGCTTAATAAGGTTATAAAATCATAAATAACGTTTAACTGCATTTCAAAACATTTTGATATTCAAAGATGCAGTGTTCGAATTTCCAGTTCATTACATGTACTGTCCTCGCGCAGCCTATTGAAATCTAGTCTATCAAGTTGTTAATCTATTTCTATGGATGAAATGAGGATTATTTAAGTGAAATGCTAATGTGGTGCTTTGAGACAAGATGTAAGATAAGGGCTGAACCAAAATAAAACTGATTGTGTGATCTACTTTGCTCCTTCCACTACATTAATTGTTATATTCACATTATATCCACTTGGCCATATTGGATACTTGGTCTAGCGACTAACACATTGGTCTCCTATAACAGATCCATATACTATTTTCACACCATTCATCACTTATTAACCAAGAGTAGTTAAGCATCCTAATATAGTACCCGTTAATTTCACTCTCATACGTAGCTTATAAAAATAATTTATTTCTATGTATTTCCACCTACCAAGCTCTTCCAACATCACTTACACATTTTGTTGCCCATTCACACAACAATTTGTATACATATATCAACTCCTCAGTTCTCACATCACATAATATTGCCCGTATGTTAAAAATATTAATGATGAGTGTACATGCAAATTAGCACTTTATTATCGTTCATATCTACTTGTACACATAATGTTTCACACTTCACAGACTAATGAATATCTGTAACGACTCGGAATTTCGATTCGTGTTTAAATATTTGAATCTTGTATTTAATTTTATAAAATTGGATTTGTAACTTTATTAACCCTTTTTTAATTAATAAATGATGATGGTAAACTTGTTTGTGAAATATGTTTACAATAGTATGTACTTCAAATAAATAGCGATAGTGTGATCGAAAATTAGCAACAAAAATTTATTTTAACTGCCTGGGCTAACTATTTGTGAATAGTGATAGATTAGAAAATGGTTTAAGGAAAGAGATATTTTGGTGAATAGTGTTTAGATATTTTTTTTTTAGGAAATGAGGTGTAAAGTTCGCACATGGAAATGAAAATGCATTATGAATTCCGTGAAGAATTAGAGGATTTTTTACCTCTAGGCCACTTCTACAAAAAGGCTCTTTTATGGTAATGATAACACATTTGTTAATTTTAAAGGTAGAAACATATTGGTGTTATTTCATTTCTATCTTCACTAATCTATCCTTGATCAAAACAACTCTTCTCCAAACTTCACCAAACTCAAATATAAGGCTTAATACAACATAGAAATAAGGGAAATCACCATGAATCTTGAAGAAATGGAGCAAAAACACCAAATCATGTTTGGGCCATAAGAAATAAGGGAGGAGGGAGGAGGCCGAGCATATATATCGGCTAAAGATGGAAGCTTTGGCATATTTGGGTAAGGCAGGAAATAGTCATGTGTTCCTGGTGGTTTATGCGGGTTTTAGCTTGATTATGGGTTGAGCTAACTCACTGTTGAAAAGTATATATGGCATTATATATGTTGTGTGCATGAACACAAAGTTAAAGTTAGGTATGAAATAATTGAAGCAATAACTTTGGACCATACTTTTTTTTTTGAAAATAAATGACAACTTTATGTTGTATATCATCACTTCTATTATCCTTGATAACTTTAAACATGGTCTTGACTTTTTGTTTACATGTTTTATTTGGTTGTATGTGCCATTAAAGTGTGTCTGAAAGTGGTTGAAGCGAGATTAGTCGTTATAAGTGCACTTTTGAATCTCTTTTGTTTTAACTTGTGTTAAATGGTTAAATGGTTATATGTTAATATAACATGAAAGAATTTATTTTGGTTATTATTTACATGTATTATAGTATATGGAACAGTGAGGAACATCTTGCAATTTATAGAAATGATAGGAAAAGGTTTCAAAATATAGAAGTAAAATAGTCGCTATGGATGCACATTGCAAATGCATGGTGTTTGTCGATTTTGAATATTATTTTGGATAGTATCCTTATGGGTTTCTTCGCATAGTATCAAGTAAAATAAGTAATGTAATTGCTATAAAAAAAATTGGACCTTTAATCACTTGGTAGTATGTTGCAAAAAAATCGAACATTGAAGGGTTTAAAACTATTTTTATGCCACAAATGGGAATTTGCAACAATTTGAATCTGAAACACTTCTGATATGTTTCAGAACTTTTGATAACGGTTCTGTAAATGCTTTTGTGTTCTATTTGAAGGTTTAAATGGTTTAAAATGACATTTAAACTGAAAAACTATCTAAGCGTTTTAGAATTTTTTGATAGCAGTTCTGGAAATGCTATTGTTTGTTGTTTGAAACTTTATATGATTAAAAATGACATTTAAACTAAAGCATTTTCAAGGTGTTTTTAACATTTGACAATGGTTCTGTAAATGTTGTAGCATGTTGTTTGAGACTTAAGTGGTCAAAAATGATATTTAAGTAAAATATTCCTCCACGATCTTATTAGGATGTTTAATAACATCAATTAGAGTATTTGAAAAGTAGTCTGAAGTTTAAATATATTTTTAATAATTATTCGTTAATTTTTAAAGTAAAGAGTTTTCAAATGTACATATGATTTTTATTGTTTTTTGTTAAAATTCTAATTTAATATTTTTATGTAATATTTTCCGTACATATTTAACCTATTTATAAGTATTTTCAAACAATTTATACATACATATCATTTTGGAAAAGCAAGTAAGGTAAATTTATCAAAGGGTAAAAGTGGATTTGTTATTATCTTAAATTATAATGAATAGTTTTGAGAAGTTGATTAAAAGTACATTGTCTTGCTAAATATGTGTAGATGTAATTAGATCTTTAAAAAGATTGTTTTAAAGATAATGCTAAATGTAAATAGCTTTGGGTTTATTGTCAAACAATGTTTTAGTAACACTTGTTTTTAACATTTAAAAATGCTTGTTCTTAAAAAGAATATTTTAAAGATAACTTTAATTATAAATTGGTTTTGGGTTTATAGTAACAATTTTTTAGTAACATTTGTTTTTTAACCGATTTAATTATACTTTTGAAAATGTGAAATCTCATCATGGGATTTTTGAATATCCTTGTATCTTTAAAATAAGAATATGAATATATTTCTAAGTATTGAAAAGAGTAGAAATGAATAATGAAATGGTATTATGCATGTATATATCATTTGTAATGGTTTTGTCAAATATATATAAGTTTTTTCAAGGATGTTTTAATTAATGAAAAATTAATTAATAAAATGGGGACTAGAAGTCGCTTATGTGACTTACATGTGTTTTATGTGTTTATGCATTTACGGAAAGTGTTTACTTTTGTACTTAGCACCAATGTCAACAAAGTCGACTTATTCTATATATAAAAGTTAATGTTGTTTGAGTTAGTTTAAAAGCAACAGTACTCTAACCTACCTACTTCACTCTTGACTGAGGGATAGCATAAGTTGAGAAGGATGGACATGGTGATGCGTATACGAAACTTGATTTACATATGTACTCATTTTTAGGACTGGACAGTTAATTAGTCGATTATCGAACTTGACAAAATTAGCTAAGGAAGTATATAAAAGCTTCAAGGCTTTATATGGTTTGAGATCCCTTGAGGTGAACTTGTTGGTATGAAATGTCTCTTACTTTAAAAACATATATATGCTAAGTTCCTCAAGGAGGACACCTTTATGTCATTCACTTAATTATAAAAGAACCTAGATTGAGTAAACCAGAAATACAACGACTTAATTTTTAAGAGCACAAGATCAGATAAGTGTACTACTTACTAAAAACCATTTCAAAGCTGATATTCTGGTTCTATATTTTGGAAGCAGCTAGGGGTGGATAGCTATAGAGTTGAACTGTCTATCCTAAGGTTAAGTCTATGGGAGAGGTCAGCGTTAGCTTTCATCAAACGTCGTATGCCATAATCTATAAAGAGATTCATGAATGGTTCGAGGTGTTAGGATCCATGCAGAGGTTCAAGATCTGTTCAAGTGATGAATATTCATGTGTTGAGAAGTTGAATGTAACTTCACAATTGGTTAATGACAAAAAACAGAGTAGGAACATAGTCAGTTTGGTTTAGCTAATCCAAAGAGTACATAAACTCCAAATATCTAGAGATGATCTTAGTTGATGCATGTAGGAGTTATTGGTATTCAGTACCATGTGTTCGGGCGAGGACCAGCTATGTCACTGTGGGAAAAAACACATCAAACGACGGATATGCTCCATTATTTGATTACATACCTATCTACCGTCAAATCCTGTGCCGCTTCATTTCACATCAGACCATAGATATGCGCCATCATTTGATATGTACTAACGCAACAATAAAACCATATGTTGTCTAATGTTGTAATATCATTTCTAGAGTTTCCTATTATACAACATATATATATTGGCAGATATGCATACCGATTACACTTAAATTATATTTGAAAACTGAAATAATTGAATCGCAATTTTATTAAAAAAATATTTTATTTCAAAACAAATTCAAATTCAATACAACTTTCACTGCGACACTCCGCACCTCTGGGCACCCCAAAAATCGGACATGACTAAAAGCACAGGTGGTCGTGTGAAATAAAAATCCGTAACATAGCATAGAAACTAAGGCAACAACATAAACTGATTAAAATATTAAAGTGGAAGAAAGCTTTCACTACTTATAAATTAATAGCAAAATGGCTTCATTAAAAACAACATTATCCCTAATTAATTTCTAAAACCAAAAGCACCAAGTAGTCTCCACCAAAACAAAAAGCATCACAAAATTCACAATATAGGTTCCCATATATAGAGTAAAGTACAGAAAAGAGAAAAGAAGTACATGAAATAAAAGAAACAAAAGTTGAAGATAACGATTGCTCCAATGACCTTTCAAGTGGCAAAGAACTGCAACCTAGACCCGCCCTCCCATGATTTGTGGAAAATAGGAAAAATAGGAAAAATAGGAATGGGTCAGACATAAAGTCTGATGAATGAGAAATAAAATGAAGCAGAAAGAGTAAAACAGTTTAATTCTAGGTCTTCCCCGGACATCACAGAAGGTGAATAATATATTGCAGTGAATCCTTCTTAGATACAGTTCCTAAGATGCCAAAGTTTATGATCACTCTAGGGAAGTCACCATGTAGTAATACTAAATGTAAATCAACCTATCAGACCATGTGGAGTTAATGCACTGATTTTACCCTGATATAACCGTGCTATATCTTAAAGCGGATTTCTACAGCTACGATTTTAACATATATCCCCAAATAAAGTCTTTCCGCTTTAAGCCCCGTTATTTCCGCTATATCCATTATTTCCGCTATATCCTTTATTTCCGCTATATTCCACTATTTCCGCTATATTTCTGTTAAAGAGTAAATTAAAAAATGTCATTTGTACATTATAAAGAATATGAAATTAATTTATTTAATTTTTAATATATTTTCAGAAATGCAAATACTCTAATATTCTTCTAAATTCAATTATGTTATATAAAAGTTTTACATTTGATTAGAGCATATTCGCACATGTTTTTATTTAAAATTATTTATGTATTAATTATATTTCAATTGAATGGTAACTTTTCATTTAGTTACCATTTTAGTTACCATTTATATATTTGTAAAAACATTAAGTATGAGTTTTTTATGCTATTTTAGATTCATCCGCTATATCCCGCAACATCCTCGTTGTATCTCTATCATGACTTTTTGCACCTCTACTGCATTGAATCTGCCGAGCCCTTTAGCTGCAAAGATCGGACCTACCGTCCTTACCTATCCACATGCTACAGCATGAAAGTCATGCTCTTCACATGTGCACTGTGAATAAATGCCTCCTATGTCCGACTAGCGTCGACTCAAACATCCTCGCTGGACCCCCAAGTCGCGCTCTGGCTCCATCAAACTGGACTCCTATCCTCCTATCTTATCGGTCACCAGTGCGGACTTGCCCCTATCCAAATTTTCGATCCTCTTAAAGAGTGTCCACAGTATGATTGGCTGTTCAAAATACTCTAACGATCTGCCTAAAGTAGACTATGTTGGAGCACACTTGTCCTACTCTGTCCGCTCGATCTGCCTGAAGAATTTTACGATTGTGGATGATATGTATCCTACGTACTAGCAACCTATGAAAGGTAATAAACATCTTTGAAAACTTACTTGCCCGCTCCTAGTATGTACAGCCAAAACTTTATTTTGGTCTCAACCGCATGAAACACCTATCCAGACATTTATAAGGTCTGCCTACCAAATTGTGCTTAGATTAATTAATTTTACCATTATAGTTTGCATACTGTTTATTTCCATTAATCTGCTTTAGGCCATTTTTACATCCAATTTGGTTATTTCACAATTTTCCTTTTTCTTGCATAAATGTTATTTCAATTTCACGTCCATTCATTCAATATGGTTTGTCTGTAATTTTTATGCAATTTTGTTACATATTTACACTAGCCTTTAGGGTCCATTTAATTTACATTTTATCCCACTGGAATTTACGTTCTCCTTTTATGGATTTAATTTATACAAATTTTTTATCCAGTAGCCACAAACCATTTAGTTACACAAAATTTCACTTTTACATTTCTTGGCCACATATGAAACAAATAATTACACCAATTAGACTTCCCAATTTTGTTCCAAAACCATATTCAAAATTATGTAATTATATCAATCAGAATCATAATTTTATTCAAGTAACATATTCGAAAATTTATTCAATAACCTGTTCTACCATTAGAAATTGAATAACAATTCTAGTTTAATTTAATTAAACCAATCTTATTTACACAATGGAACGTGAATAACAATTTGTTTGTTCCAAATTTCAACCCAAACATGAATTAGAATTGAGAAGTGGAAGTAGAAGAAGATACAATAATTTACATAAATTCAATCTTATTTATGCTATAAAACGTGAATAGACAATTTATATGTCCCATATTTTAAACCAAACATTTAGAACTGGAAGAAGAAGAACAAGTTGCATTAATTTGCATCTATTCTCAATTAATAACAGAAATTAATTCATATTAACTTTCGAGAATGGAACTGAAATTGTACTACTTTATTTTTCGATTTCATATTAATTCCCACTCACCTGGCATTTGAGCTTACATAAATTTGAAAAAATCTTTGCTTTAATCTTTCTCCCGTTGATTCCTCTAAATTTCCTAAATTTCTTTAATATATATAGATAATTTAATTTGGTAGAGATTTGTTTATTTAGTAGCGAAAAGGAGGAAGAATAATACAAACTAATATTACTGTAGAATTATGGCGACGGCTGAATAAGAGATTAGGTTTGACTTAGATGGTTTATTCATAGATTGTTTGAGTGAACATAATCCATTAGATTATTTTAGATTAAATTTGGTTCTTTCATACATTTAAGGGTTATTCATTCTAGCCCACACACAAAACTCAACCAATAAAATTTATCCTTCTCATCCTATTACATTACTGGAGCGAATTGGAAGCCGCCACATGTCCGAAAAAACGCTGAAATACGTAAGAAAATCACTGGAACGAACCAGCTGAAAATACATCGCTCCAGATTTTTGGCGACAATGGGAATTGATCCTAGTCACTAAGGAAGTCAACATGCGCCTTTACTACTATACCATATGAGCTTTTAATTTCTTTTTAATTATATTTTTCGTAAAATATCGAGGTATTACATTCTCTCCCTTAAAGGATTTCGTTCCCGTAATCTCCAAAGGTGGAAGAACGTAATTAACAACCAATATCAAAGAACTACATCTATCTACTCAACCATCATCCATTTTTACCATTATCCTTATATTTTACTAATTCAATTTATGATTTACATAAAGTGAAATGCGCATGAACTTACCTAATGCGAAAAGGTAATTGGTCTACTGATTTAGTTGACCTCCTGAAATGCAAGTATGTTTATGCCATGCGACCAAATGTATACAATTACCGTAGTATAATTGATAATTCTATATGTAAGTTTCAATCATTCATCCAAATGCACCATCCATATGCAACATCCATTTATATACACAGACAGATATATATAACCTTGTGCAAATGCAATAGATAATAGGCATGCATATGCAAGTGTTTGTACGTAGTTGGCCGATCATCCTAATAAATATCTGTCTAGCACATGCAATGCATCCATTTGCAAACATTGGCATCCATATGAAATCATTTTCATCCATCAAACATAACATGTCCTAATGACATATTTACAACCAAGCTACCATTTATAGGTTTCATCTAAAGATTATCGAAAAGAACCTAACTAAAATAAGATCTAAGATCACAGATAGGATATTTAAAGTGTACCTTCAAATAGAAAAGGATAAGAAGTTCGAATTCTCTCCTTAGATTCCCATGAGCACTCCTTGGGGTCATCTCCCCACTGAACCTTCACTAGACGAATTCCCTTTTTGTGTAATCTCTTGACGTCATGCTCCAATACATAGGTGAGTGTACGATACACAATTGATTCGCACTCCACCTCCACTTCCCTTAACTGATCGGGTTCTACTACTACTGTGGAATCATGTAGACACTTCCTTGGATGTGAAACATGAAAAACATCGTGAAGTCCTGCCAACTTGTCTGGAAGATCAACTCTGTGTGCCACTTTTCCTATCCGTGCGGTAACTTGGAAGGGTCCTACAAATTTTGGTGCCAACTTATTCACTGAGCCAAATCTCATAACGTCTCTCGGAGGAGTAACCTTGAAAAAACTATATCTCCAACCTTAAACTCCAAATCTTAACGTCTTCTATCGGCATAACACTTTTGTCTATCTTTTGCAGTCTTCAACCTCTTGCAAATCAAATCCAACTTCTCACAAGTTTCCCTCACCAAATCCGGTCCAAGCAAGATCCTATCGGTAGTATCCTACCAATAGGCTGGTAATATACTTGGTCGGCCTCGAACGGTGCCATCCCAATGCTTACTTGATAGCCATTATTATACGCGAACTCCACCAAAGTTAGGTGGCGTTCCCAAGAGCCTTCGAAGTATGCATCTGAGCAAATCTTCCAAAACCCTATCTACCCCCTTAGTTTGTCCATCTATCTGAAGGTGGTATGCCATGCTTAGATTTAATTCCATTCCCAAGGCCTACCGAAGACTCCTCCAAAACCCGCTGGTGTATAATGGATATCTGTTATCACAATGCTGGCGGGAACCCCATGAAACCTAACTATCTCCCTTACACAAAGAGTCTTCAAAGAAGCTGTTGTCCTATTACTCTCAATGGGTATAAAATGAGGACTCTTTGTCACTCTATCCAAAATGACCCAAATGCTCTTGTTCCCTCTCTATGACCTTGGTAATCCATTTATGAAGTCCATAGAGACGCTCTCCCATTTCCATAATGGAATATCCAATGGCTAAAACAGCCCTACGGGCTTCTTCTATTCCGCCTTTACCATTTGGCAAGTGATGCACTTCGATACATATTCCCCTACCGTCTTCTTCATTCCGGGCCAATAGAATACCCTCTTCATATCCTGGTACATCTTATCACCACCAAGGGGCACTGCCATCCAAAATGATGTGACTCGGCCAACACCACGTCTACTAAATCCTTACTACGAGGAACATGAAGTCTACCATCACTTTTAAGCCATCCCCTTGTGTCCATGGTATAGCGCCTAAGATGTGGTGATGAGTCTCCTCTATCGAGCTTATCTAAAATGTCCTTTAA
Source organism: Allium cepa (assembly GCA_030765085.1). NCBI lineage: Eukaryota > Viridiplantae > Streptophyta > Magnoliopsida > Asparagales > Amaryllidaceae > Allium > Allium cepa. The sequence goes on from CM060945.1 coordinate 511,441,567, forward strand.
CTCTTCGTCCTCAACTTTCCTTACTCCAATCTGCTCCATCGAAGTAGGCTGGACGTCGAGGGTTGCTAACAATCCCAGAACTAAATCCGATGGAGGTATAAAATCAAATGTAGAAATGTACTCCAAATGCTTCCATTTCAAAAACAGAGGACTTAAAACAACTTTGCGTTCTACTCAATGCATCTGCAGCTACATTACCCTTGCCAAGGGTATAAGAAATCTTAAAGTCATAAGAGGCTAAAAACTCCATCATTCTTTACTCTCTCAAATTCAACTCTTTTTGAGAGAATAGATACTTCAAAGACTTATTATCCATGAAAAACTCAAATCATTCCCCTAAAAGATAGTGCCTCCAAGACATGAGAGCAAAAACTATAGCTGCCAACTCAAGATCATGCATTGGTTAGTTCTTCTCATGCGTTTTCAATTATCTACTTGCATAGCACACTACACGAACCTCTTGCATTAGTACCGCCCCTAGCCCCATACCACAAGCATTCGTATAAACTAAAAAAGGTTTGGTTCCATCCGGTAATACCAATACGGGCACGGTAGTCAAAGCTTCCTTCAATCGACCAAAGGCATCCCAAACAAAAGCCGAGTTCTTCTTGGTAAGGCGGGTAAGTGGAGCTAATATCCCAGCAAAGTCCATAATGAACTTCCTATAGTAGCCCGAAAGACCAAGGAAACTCCTTATGTCCATGGCATTCTTACGAGTCTGGCAATCCTGTACTGCTGTCACTTTTGTTCGATCTATCGCAAGTCCATCCTCCAAAATGATGTGTCCCATAAAGCGAAACTCATCCCTCCAAAAGTGGCACTTGGAGAACTTAGCCTTCAAATTATGTGCTCGTAGGGTCCTAAGCACTTCTTCCAAGTGAACAGTATGCTCCTCCTTGCTTTGCGAATAAACCAAAATGTTTTCGACGAACACCACCACAAACTTGTTTAACGATTCACAAAATACTCGACTCATCAGGTTCACAAAATGAAATCCCACGGCCAAATCAAGATGCGAAAATACCTTGGCTCCTGCAAGCTGGTCGAAGAGATCGTCTATAAGTGGAAGTGGACAATGATTCTTCTTTGTCAGCTTATTAAGCTCCCTATAATCCACTTAAAGCCTGAGAGAGCCATCCGCCTTAACGGCAAAGACTTTGGGTGTGTACTACTAAGAAATGCTCCTACTAGTGAAGCCCTTCTCCAAAAGCTAACCAGACTACTTGCTTAACTCACAGCGTTCCTTGGAAGCGATATGCTTTATCGATAAACAACCGGTTGGACATTATCGACAAGATAAATCTTGAACTTGATTTCTCTTCAAGATGGAAGGCACGCAACCTCCTCGAACACATCTGGAAAGTCTCTCATAACGGGAACCTTACTGAAACTATAAGTCAAGAAATAAAGGTAGCTCAACATGACTGATCCTCTAGGATCACAAGATACTTCCAATTTGCATCCACTACAAGTGCCAAACCTCGCTATCCTCTTATCACAACCAAGAATAGCACCACATATGGATAGTCAATCCATACCAAGAATCAACCCGAACCCGAAAATGCCCAATACAACGGCTCTATAGTCAAACTCAACCCCTAAAATAAAAAATTTCAAATCACGACATAACATTCAAATCACGACATAACATGGACTAATAGGCCGATCCTCCTACGGGATTTGTACTATTGCCGGGTTGGTCACTAAACAAGCATCAAGACCAAGACCAAGACCCTCAACCAAAGTACTAGATATGAAAGAGTACGAAGCTCTAGAATCAAATAGGGTACGAACAGGAAAATCAGAGATAGATAACACACCTTCGATGATCGCTTTCTTTCCCTTGTCCATAGCCGGGCGAGTACTAGAGGAAGGAGCTGCCTCTAAAGCATAATCCTAAGTAGGCTCTGAATGTGTCTATGAACTGTCCTTAGGCTTCGACGGACAGTCCTTTTTCTTATAGCCCACTTGATCGCAAAGGTAGCTCTTCACTCTCAGTCTCCCTCCTACCTCTCCACAATCCTTTGCAACAGACCTGGTTTCCCATTAGTTTTGCACTTCCAGTCCTTCCTTGGAACTTTCATTTTTCCACCTGACCCTCCTCCTCCTCTCCTCTTTCCTTTCCACTGGTTTTTCCCATCACTCTTCTGCGCAACATTTCCTTTTATCTCAGTATCAACAAGTAAAGCCATTTCTACCAATTCCTCAAAAGTGGTCCCATCGGAATATGGCTCACCGCCAAACCCTGCAGTGGCTGACTCAAACCTTTAGCGAACTTCAGTGCCTTCTTGTGAAGAGTATTCATCGAGTCTTGTCCAAATCTGGCAGTCTCATTAAATTGATTAACATGGTCCTTAACTGTCATATCACATTGCTTTAGCTGTAAAATTTCTCTAGTTGCACTCCCTCTTCAGCCTGCGATAATAATTTCCCCTCGAATCTTGTGTGAAAATCCTCCCAAGTCAAATTATCAGCCTCAACCCCCGCAATCTCCCACCAATAGAGAGCCTCTACTTGCAACTACCATGAAGCCAACTGCCTTCGAGCGAAGTCCACTAAACCCATAAGTCCAAATATCCACTCACAGCTATGGATCCAGGCTCTCACCTCTGTATATGACTCGGTGCCAAGAGACGGCTTGCCTTCTAAGCTAGTGTAGTCGTTACATGACTTGGAAAAATCAAGAATGCCTAGCGTATGAGTTGGAGCCCCGTCCACTGAAGCAGCATCCCTAGCTGGTGGCTCAGTTCATGCAGTAGCTTGTAAATAACATCTGAACCAAGCAGGCATATTAAGGCCTGGAACTTCGTGGATATCTTGAGCTAAGACATTTTTATCTATGGATATTAAAAAGATAGGATTAGGTACTCCATAAATAGTTCAATAGATGAGGAAGAGATATGAGGGACCCATTTCTAAATATATTTTTTCCAAAATACACACATATACTTTTAAAGTATTATTTAGAATATCCTTTAAAAATTAATCGAAAACCTTTATATTTTTAAAAATATTTTTAGGATTATTGAAAGCTTTGCCCTGATACTAACTATGGCACCCTCTATCTCTAGGCACCTCGAAAATTGGACATGACTAGAAGCACGGGTGGTTGGGTGAAATAAAAATCCATAACATAGCACAGAGACTAAGGCAACAATATAAAATGATTAAAATATTACAGCGGAAGAAAACTTTCACTAATTATGAATTAATAGCAAAATAGCTTCATTAAAAATAACATTATCCTAAAATTATTTTTGAAACCAAAAATACCAAGTAGCCACCACCAAAACATAAGCGTAACAAAGTCCACAATATAGGTCACCATATACAGAGTAAATTATGGAAAAGAAAAAAGAAGTACATGAAACAAAAGAAACAAAAGCTGAAGATAACAACTGCTCCAATGACCCTTCAAGCTGCCAAGAACTACAACCTAGACCTGCACTCCTGTGATTCATGAAAAATACGAAAAATAGGAACGAGTCAGACATAAAGTCTAGTGAATGAGAAAAAAAATGAAGTAGAAAGAATAAAATAGTTTAGTTCCAGGTCCTCCTCGGATATCGTAGAAGGTGAATAATATAATGTAGTGAATCCTTTTTAGATACAGTTCCTAAGAAGGCAAAGTCTATGGTCACTCTAGGGAAGTCAACCATGCAGTATACTAAACATCAATCAACCTATCAGACCTGTTGTGCTTACCTATCCACATCCCACGACGTGAAAGTCACGCTCTTCACCCGTGCACCATGACTAAATGCCTCTTACATCTAACTAGTGCCGACTCAAACAACCTCGAAGGACCCTGAAGTTGCACTTAGGCTCTGCCAAACTAGACTCCTATCCACTTGTCTTCTCAATCACCAATATGGACTTTCCCCTATCCAAAGTGTTGGTCCTTCGATAGAGCGCCCACAACTAGGTCGGCTGCGCAAAATCCTCCAACGATCTGCATAAAGAAGGCTACGTTGGAGCACACTTGTCCTGTTCTATCCGCATTATCTGCCTGAAGAAGCTTGCGACTATCCTACGAACTAGCAACCTACGAAAGTAAAAACATCCTTGCGAACCTATTTCCCGCTCCGAGTGCATACAACCAAAACTATATATGTCTCTTAACTGCATGAAACACCTATCTAGACCTTTACAAGGTCTGCCTACCAAATCGCTTCCAGATTAAATAATTTTACCACAACAGATTACATACTGTTTATTTCCATTAATCTGCTTTAGGCCAATTTTGCACCCGATTTGGTTATTTCACAATTTTCCTTTTTCTTACAAAATGGTATTTCGATTTCATGTTTGCTCAGTCCGTATGGTTTGTCTGTAATTTTTATGCCATTTTGTTACAGATTTACACTTACCTTTAGGATCCATTTAATTTATAGTTTTTTCCTCCCGAATTTACGTTCTCCATTTAGAGATTTAATCGTCATAATTTTTTTCCAATAGCCACAAACCATTTAATTATACAAAATTCCACTTTTACATTTTTAGGCCACATATGAAACCTACAGTTATGCCAATTAGACTTCCAAATTTTGTTGCAAAATCATATTCAAAATTATGTAATTATATCATTCAAAACCATAATTTTATTCAAGCACATAATCTAAATTTATTCACCTAACATGTTCTACCATTAGAAATTAAATAACAATTCTATTTCAATTTAATTAAACCAAGAAACACGAATAATAATTTATTTGTTCCAAATTTCAACCAAAACATGAATTAGAGTTAAGAAATGGAAGAAGAAGAAGATACAATAATTTACATAAATTCTAATCTTATTTATGCCATAAAACGTGAATATGCAATTTATATGTCCCATAGTTTAAACTAAACTTGAATTAGATTTAAGAAGTGGAAGAAGAAGAAGAAGAAGTTGCAATGATTTACATTTATTATCGATTAAGAGTAGAAATTAATTGATATCAACATGCCAGGAAAGAACTGAAATTGAACTACTTTATTTTTCTATTTCATATTAATTCCCACTCACCCGACACTTGAGCTTGCATAAATTTGAAAAAAGCTTTGCTTTAATCTTTCACCGTTTGGTTTTTCTAAATTCCCCAAATGGCTTGAATATATATAGATAATTTAATTTGGTAGAGATTTGTTTATTTAGTAGAGAAAAGGAGGAAGAATAATACACATTAATTTTATTGTAGAAATAAGGCGATCGATGAATAAGAGATTAGGTTTAGGTAAGATAGTTTATATATTGATCGTTTGAGTGAATATAATCCATTAGATTATTTTTGTTTAAATCTGGTTCTTTCATACACTTAATGGTTATCCATACACAACATTCAACCAATAAAATTTAGCCGACTTATCCTATTACTTCATTAGAGCGAATGGGAAGCTGCCACATGTCAGAAACAACATTGAAATACATAAGAAAAATCGCTGGAAATGAACCAACTAAAGAAAAACCCTCCAGATATTGGCCGACAATGGGACTTGATCCCAAGTCACTAAGGAAGTCAACATGTGCCTCTACCACTGTACCAAATGCGCTTTTAATTTCTTTTTAATTATATTTCCCGTAAAATATCGGGGTATTACATTCACTATCACTCTCATATATACAACTTTTCTCTACACTCTTATATATAACCTTTTTTTACTCACTCTCATTCACACTCACTCGAGTTTTTTTTATGTGTTGATATTCATTTGCTTACTCCAGCTTGTATCCAGCCATCTCCTATACCTGTAAAATAAACAACGCGGTAAAATGGAAAAGAAACAAACCAAAATTACAAAAATAAAATTGAATAGAATATTAATATTACCTCAGTTTATGGGTTTGTTTTCTCTTCATGTTTTAGACACGACAAAATATATTAGTGCATGGAAAATTTATGATATGCATAGTGTATCATAGTGAATATCATAAGGTTGAGCATCGATTAAGTCTTATAGATTATTACAAAGTTTAAGCCCGAAGACTCAACACAGTGAAAATGTGCATAAGATCAAGTCCAAGCCTCCTCGGGCTCAACTTAGTTGCACATATCATAAAACAAGTTTCAGCAATTCATGTTCAAAATAAGTTTCAGCAATTCAAGCTCAAAAAAAGTGCACTACAATTGAAACACCAGAATACTCAAACCAGTAATACATGCAATTCAATAGTTATGTAATACGACCAGAATACTCAATCCAGGAAATGCACAGTTGCATATTCTCACATAGATACAGACATATGTATGTATGTATATACATGAAAATGCACATTCGCGCATCCAGGAAATGCAAACAAGAAAACTAGGTTAGAATTCAAGGCAAAACTGTAGTGCACATAATGTTTAGAACTACAGTGCACGTATATAAGAATTCAAGTGCAAATAAACAGGCTCAGGCAAAACTATAGTGCACATAATGTTTAGAACTACAGTGCACGTAAATAAGAGTTCAAGTGCAAATAAACAGGCTTAGGCAAAACTGTAGTGCATATAGGAGCAAGTCAAGGCAACTCAAAACAAGTTCAAATCAAAATGGTTCAGAAACTCAAAATGGTTAAGATAAAGGAAAGAATAAGGAACACCGAAAAATGCACACATGAAGCATATATAATGGTATGTGCATGACAAGCATTTCATGCTATAGGCAGCAAGCATATATCATTAAAGTGAGCACATACAAATATATGTATGTATGTATGTATGTACGTATACATATGCATATACATATGCATCAAACAATAAGTGCTCGAACAAAAAAAGAAATCACAACGCTGAAAAAAATAAATACAAGCTCTAGCGTACATAAGTATAGACAAGTGCATACAAGTGTATACGAGTATATGTACGAGGACTGAATTGGAAACAGATTTGCAATTGAAAGTGTAACAAGAAATAACAGTGCTCACAAACAAGCTCGGGCAAAACAACAAACGCTAAAGCAAGATCAAAGTGCACAAACAAGGTACTAAAGCATATGAAAAGAATTCAACAATGTCAAGGCAGTTTGCATGTACATGGACAAGGCTAACAATGCAACAATGCAATAAGGCAGTGCCACAAACAGCAAGTGCCACAAATTAAAACAATGCAGTGCCACAAATTAAAATATGGCAGTGCCACAAACGTTCAGGCAGCAAAGCAATGTACAAGTATAGATCAACTACAAACATTCACACATATATACATACATATACATATAAGTATATACGTGGATAATTTTACAATCGAAGTGGACTGCAACTAGATCAACTCAAAATGGTTCAGCTCAAATTGAGTAATAATAACAAGTCCATATCACTAACAATTTCATATCAGTTCCTTGAACAAGTGCTGAAAGTTAAGCAAGGCACAAATTAAACAAGTGCCACAGAATTGAATAAGAAACTAGCACTAACCAAAAATTCGAACCATCAACATTCACACATACATACATATGTATGCATGTATGTGTATACAAGGATGATATTGGAATCAAAGTGTATATCTTTACCTCGACCGATAGTTGGATATACTACAAAGTACTAATCCAAGTAAAACAAAATGCAGACAACAATGCAACATGTGAACAAGTATCAGTTCCAGGCTAAACCATTGAGCAAGGTTAAACCATAGAACAAGGCTGAACCATAGAACACATACATATATGTATTCATGTATATACATGGATGAACCAAGATAGCATAACTAATATACACATATACACATATGTATAATATGTACATAGTGAGAAACAGGCAGTTCAAACCATTGAATTAGTAAACAGAACACGAAGTAAAGCCACAAGCATATGAAAGTGCACATGAAAATGTATGTATGGAATCAAACAATAAGAAATCAATCGAACAGGACAACATGAGTGTAGGGATAAGAACATGAAAGTGCACAAACAAGAAAAGGCAGAAGCATATGAAAGTGCACAAGAAAATAAGTTCAAGTATAAGTATAGTTTGCAATACACATATACACATATACATAAACACACACATATGTACATGTATATATGCAACACATAATTAGTGCTGAAGTGCACTGCCTTGAATAATGTAGTTCTAGTCAACACTACCTTGGACAACAAGGTCCAACATAGCAATCAACTAACTCAAACATGAAGTCAAGAGCACATGGTTAGGCAGCATAATGAAAAACAAGGTCCAACATAGCAATCAGATTAGCAAACGGAAACCAAAGCAGAAATTCAAGAATTAGAAAATCATCAAATGCGTTCAAACATAAATCAATAGTTGAGAAAACTAATTCGATAATTTCAAATAGAATCCTATATTTGCTATATAGGAAATAAGTTCATATATAAGAAACCCAAATCATCATTGATCAAATATTATAAGTCGAGACGGGGCATAAATCATACCAATATCAATTGAAGAACACTCGATAAAAAGGAGTCGCAGCCATCAGTAGTCGGTAAATCAAAGTAAGCAATCTACAAGGAAGGATGGGAATAAGGTGATTCAAAGCTTAACTTTCAAGCAGCGGCTTTCATGAAACCATAATTTTTGAGAAAAGATGAAAGAGGCGACTCTGATTAGGAAACCCTAAGTTTATCAAAGAAATTGATGGAATGGGGAAGTCTAAGGTTGGTAATTGGCGATAACTAAGAGGAGGAATATGCGAAGGTAGTGAGGAAAATAAATGAAGGAATGAACACTATTTTTTTAGGAACGAAAAGAAGAAGGGGAAATAATTGAAAGAATGCGGCCACGAAATAATCTAGGCAACATTGAGAGGGAAACCAAAATTTTGATAAGGAGCCAAAATGAAATTATTGATTATTTCAATCAGACAACTGATAAAATGTTGTCTGAATGGCATGGATGAAATCTCAATAGAATGAATATTTCACAGGCTATGACACACAACAGATGGTTTTTCCATGTGTTGCGTGAAACAGTGGCAAATATCGAGATAATAGCAAATTTGCTTTATGTTGTATGATCGTTGTTTTCTGATTCACTTTGTGGCATAATGTTTTTACCCTTTGTGACATATTATATCTAGGGATATGCATGGTTTCGTAAGGTAGATTCTTACCATTGTAAAGAGGTGCGCTTCAGTGTACTGACGGCACTTCCAAAAGAAATTCTTATGCAAGCGTACCGTAGCATTTTTAGGTGTACTTCTAATATTCTTATGTTATGAGATGCAAGCAGCATAGCTATTTTCTGATGTATATTTATACCTTAAATGTTATCTACAATATCACCTAATTTACTTATTAGATGGTTTTGGTTCTTTAGAGGGGAAAACTGTTATGGTATTTTGGATGGTCTCAACAGTTACTATTATATGCATCCGTTTATTGGAATTTCTAACATCAGGCTTATGTAAGAATCGTGGTTTTTTCTTTCCCTTAATCCCACGAGTATGCTTTTGAGCAGTTTATGAAAGCCAGGTTTTCGATGATATTTTTTGGAGCTTTAGGAGACTAGCTGGATGCTTCCATTCGCCTATAATAGTATTAATATTTCTATTACACTACTATTATGTGTATATCAACATTTGTGAGGACATGCTGCTATAATTGTCCGGGTTGATGATAGTACTGAGGACTATAACTCTTAAACGATATGTATCTTAGTGTATTTCTTTGTATTGTCCTTCGGATATTACATATTATCATTCCGCTATGAGATTTTGATGTTGCGTTCTTTCTTTCTTGTACCGTTTCTTTTTATTTACCCCTACAATCTGTCTTTTTGACACTTGAGTGTTCAGCATATGAATACAATGGAATTATTAGTGTCAATAATTAAGGATCGAAAAGGCAGGATATTACAATATCGTTAAGCAATTCTCCCACACAAGGAACTGTCACTTGAATTACAAGAGAAATTATTGATGCTACCTATAATCAGCTTCGTCAATTGTTTCCATGCAAATCGGTCAATCAAAGCAGGATTATCATCGGACGTTTAAGTGATATTACTCAACATTAACCAATCTTCCATTGGGTCAGTTGGTTACATATAGAGTCACTTACTTGATATGGAACAGACAACTATTTTGATCAATATCCATATAAAACTCAACATATTGAATGCTCTAATCATGTCACAATTGTGGACAACAATAGAACTTGTTGATTCCATAGTTCATCATCAAAACTGGGTTAAATCATGACTCAATCTCTATTTACCAAAATATTTTTTCCATTTCATTAGTTCATTGTGGAAATCTATGTATGGGTGTTGATTTCTCATAATCAACCACAAGATCCACATTTGATCCATGATCCATATCAATCTACCATAAGTGTTGTTACTATCGAAATTCATTTCGACCTTGTCGAATCAACTTTAAGCAAAAGTAAAGAAGAAGGAGCTCCAGCAAGTCCTTTCATAAGAGTCGAACAGATGCTGTAGCTAAAGTATAGTGGTTCCACGACCTTTCAAAGGGGTCAAAAGGAAGCTACAGCCTATGTCTAGAAGATTATTAACCTTTAAAAGGAGTCGAAAGGGTCGTAAGCACCCTTCTACTTCAGTGACCACCATTCAAAGCAAATGATTCCACATACGTGAAGACCTTTCGAATGGCTTAAAGCAACACCTTCCGAAGACAAAGAAAGAAACTCTCCATATACACACCAAACCTTTTGAAGCCAATGGTTTTGCTTTTGCTCAAACCATTTAGAAACATGCATTGGCCAGAACAACCCTTCCGAAAGCCAAAACAAGCCTTTCGAACCGGTCGAAGCCATAATTATCCAGGAAGATTCCTCATCAAGTCATAGGAAGAAGTTCAGAAGCGACTAACATAGTCAAAACAATTTGTATCGCAACACCTTCGAAACCACCGGATAAAGCCTATCAATAAAGTCGAAAGCTCCTACAACTAAACATGGAGAATAAAGGTGTAACCCTCCCTTTCGACAAAGGCGAAAGAACTCTAGATACAATACGACAACCACCTTTCGACTAGGTCGATAGAAGTGGGGTCAAAAGGTGCTGACCTGCTTCTATATATAAGACCCAAGGGGTCATGTTTCAGGGATCCGAACTCAGTCATTCTAAACTTGTATTTTCTTAATTCTAAAAGTTGTAAACCCTAGTTTGTAAATTGAATTGGGGAAAATTAATCAATAAAATCTCTAAGAAAGGGAATTCTTCATATATTCTTAATTACTTAACCATTTCACAAGCTATTATCAGGTCTAATCTTGTATTACCGGTATCGATCATATCAAAAGGAATCTTTCGACAAAGTTGAAGTCCTTATATTTTCGAGTAATACCAGTTACAGATTCCATACCACCCTTTATAAGACTTCTACTTTCGACAAGGTCGAAACCTTATACTAATCCACGATAACCGTAGATACTCAATCCAAACCGAAGATAATTAAGAATACAGCTTTTGACAGGGTCGAAACCTCAATCCCAGATTCTTGACCCAAGCCATAACCACTTAACAACTTAAGCCTTCGACGGGATCAAAACCTACCAAATCAAGTTTTAATCTTGGATTCTCAAAGTCATCCTTCTATGTTCAACAACCGCTTCGAAAAGGAAGGCTTATGAAGTGATTGCCATACCATCTCAACAAGCTTAGGTTGACTAGAAAAGGAATTAATTGTTTCGACTAGGTCAATAGGTTGATCTGAACAAATTTTCACTACAGCAACTTGTTTGAAAGGGTAGCTAAAGAGAACATGCACATTCTATTCTCCTCAACTTACCTAAAGGAAACAAAAATGGATTAACATAGCCCTTTAACTCTACTTCAGGGTGCTGACAAGATTTTTTGTTAACATTTTGGCGCAAGAAGGAGGGCTCGAACCTCCAAATTTGTTGAACATCCAAAACCACTTGTCTCTATCCCAACTCAACTTCAAGCTTATCAACTTTGGTCTAACATCATCATGGGTAGAAAAATCAAAAGGTCAGAGGAAGGATCTTTCGAACAACATTTGATAGGATTCACCCCAAGGACAATCAAGGATTCCAACCAATAGGTAGAGCAAAGGCTAAGATTAGAAGCTCTAAGAATTATGAACAAGAAAAAAGCGAAATCGTATGATTCAGAGAAATGGATTTCGAACCCCTTTCAAATTGGCCCCATCTCTATTCTTTCCTTAGGAAAAAAGAAAATTAAAGTGATAATTTATTTGTTCAAATGAGGAGAACTATTCAACATTCTTCCAAAGGCACAATCTTCGAAGAAGAGATAATGGCTGACTACAATTCCTTTGCACATAAATGACAACGAACTACAACAAACTACAATAACTACACTTCCAACACAAGAACTCCAAAGGGTGTCGAAAAGAAAACCGATCGAAGAATATGAGAATACAAGGCCAAGAAATAAGAAATCGAAAAGCCATCCTCAAGAAATGAGTTTCAAGCCTAGACTTCCTAAAGAATGCGATTCAACAACATCCATAGATAATGTCTACTTGTTGACCAAGGATGAGCCAAATTATTGGCCATCACAGAAAAAGAAGACAAAATATTAAAGGAATTTAGGGGGATCCTACTGTCATTATCACATGATGAATGGACACAAAACCAACCATTGTAGAGCTCTAGAAGGGATGATAATCAACTTCTTCCGTCAAGGAAAGATTAACGAATTTGTAAAAAGTTCATGAGAAAAATCAATAATGAATTACTTTTCGAAGAAAGATCTATATAGTTGGGAGTGAAATACTCCTAGCATTTGGACATTACCAAAGACGGCAAAAAAACCTATGTCCGCACCGAGTTGGCCAGGGCAGAGTACCTGCTAAAGGGAGGTCGGTGTAAGCCTTTAACCGTGCAATGCTATAGCAAGGTTAATACACCGAACAAGCCATTGGTCGAGCCTATGGTCAGGTCAAGGCACCTCCTTATGGGAGGATGGAGTAAGCCTTTATCCACGCCACGTTGTGGCTAGGATAAAGCACCAAACAAGCCCTTATCTGTGCCACGCTATGGGCAGGGTGCCTCTTGGAAGGAAGTCGGAGTAAGCCTTTATCTACGCCATGCAATGGCTAGGTTAAAGTACTGGACAAGCCCTTGGCCGTGCCTCCAGTCAGGTCAAGGTGCCTCCTAGAGGAACGTTGGGTAATTCTTTTATTCCAGCCTCTAAGATGAGCTAACCAAGAGAACCAAACAATAATGGACTAAATCTCCAAGCCCGAGAAGACGCTCATCAAACAAAGGACTAAGATGTCCAAGCCTAAGAAGAGGTTCATCAAAAAAGGACTAAGATGTCCAAGCCTAAGAAGAGGCTCATCGAACAATGGACTAAGATGTCCGTGCCTAGGAAACATCATATCTTCAAGAGACTATGATGTCCAAGCCTAGAAAACGGTGTATCTCCAAAAAATTAAGATGCCCAAGCCTATGAAATGACATATCTCCAAAAGATTCAGATGTGCAGATCCAAGAAGCGGCATATCAGATTAAGGACCATGACGTCCAAGTCTAAGAGACAACCAATCAAATTAGAACTAAATATAAGACCTAAAGGGTTCATGCATGTCAAGGAAGACAGAATCCAAGGAGTAGAACAGAACTTCACTTGCTAACACCCAAATATGGGTTTCAGAGCTTTTTTAATCATTTACTATCTTTATCGTAACCGAATCTAGGTTTCAAGACTACTTATTGATGCCCTAATCTGGGCTTAAGATTTCTATCATGTATTTCTGATTATCCATAACTAATGCCTAACTCTAGGTCAAATGATATTCTCAAGAAGATCGTTATTATTTTCGTTAATACCCGAATCTGGGTTTTGGACTTCTAAATTTCAAAATTTCATTATTACCCGAGTACTCGTTATTGGATTTCTACTACAATATTCATATAATGATATCTGGGCTCTTCCATACTCAGCACTTTATCAACTATATCTAGAGAATGACTCTCTAATATTTATACCCCTGGTTCGAGGCAGGATTTCCCACCAACAAACTTTGGATATTCCATCAATATGGTTAGAATTTCTCCTTATGACCCTAGATGGGTTTCAGACATTTGACCAAATACAACTACTTTTCACTTATTACCATGTGATTAACGTGATGATTTGTTAATCTTCACCAATGATATGCATAGACTTATACACAAATTTCAAGCTAACAATAAGAGATTGTTTATTTCATACTTTTCAAGGAAGTCAAAACAACAAAGAAGAATGGAAGATTCCGCAAACATAGAAGTTATGGTATAAGTTATCAAAAAGATGCTCCAGAAATAACATTATAGGAGAGAATCACAAATCTGGTGACATTTACAAAATTTACATGATTTATATAACTTATGAAATTATTTCCAAATGCACAGAATAGGTATATGCATTTCAAGAATATAAATCTATCATAAATTTTGAGCCGCCTTATTCAAGCTCTCAATAATTGAAGGATCTATAATGTGATGATTTGCGATATAGAGGACCTCTATGAGTTTCGTCTCTTTCTTCCTTACCTATCTACATCGTAAGTTGCATCGATATAAGTTTTCAAAGCGCGCTTGAAAGAACTATTTGCGCCTCCATGGGTTTTATTTTCCCTTTCCAATTCGGCGATGCATTTCAAAAGGATAAAAATTTTGCGTATGATTTTCTAGGTTTTAGCAGCATATTCATTTATGCGCTATGAAAATTTTGCTTGTTGTTGTTTGTCAAAGTATTTCATCATTTATAACTTAACTTTCCTACAACACTCATCCACTGCCTTTTCATTTAATCCAGGAGGAAGATTTGTTGCAATGGGAAATTTCTGAGTAGCGGGGGAAGATTGTGCATCGATACTCAAGATATTGTATCCTATAATAAATTCCAGCAACTTGCACCGAGTTTGGTTGTCCTTCAATTTTATCTCCAAATCACTTATCTACCAGAGAATTTCTGACATTTTAAGATTGAAGTCGATTGAAGGATTAGACTTAAATTGATGCTTCAAAACAAAAATCGTTTCATTCTTATTATTAACATCAGCCTGTAAACTGGCAATTTGATCCTTAAGATTTCTGATAATTGTTTTCTAAAGTAAGAACCTTTTGTGCCATTTTAAAGCTACTGTGCTGCCATGAAAGCAAGCAAGGTATCATCAAGGAGTTTTCTCTTTTCAAGATTTGATAATAGCTTATCTTAAAGATTAATAAAGCGAGATGCTGAATATAGTGAGAGAGGAGCTATAGATAAATGTAACTCCTATTTAAATAAAAAGAAACAAAATGAAGTCAAAACCAGAATGATAAATCTCTTTATTATTGTGATAAAATATTACAACTTAAATGATAATGAAACTTAAAGAGTACAATGGAATATTTACACTACAACTAAAGTTAAGAAACATCATTTCGGACTTTATTTAATGAGTTAGCAGAAAGGATAGCGGTCGAGTTAAGCGGAATACTGACACCTTTTGGAGTAACAACCGATGGATATTAATGTAATCCCACTCTTCATTGGGGGGACTATCACGTCCACGTATTGGTTTGGACTGGAATGTCCGATCCTCTTTGAGTAATTTCTTCTTTTCTTCACTAAGGAAGTCAAAGCAGAGATGAGGGTGTTCCATGTAAAGTCTTTGTAGATCCCTAAGAAAACAATATCTTGCCAATTTTGAAGATTTTAAAGTTGGTGTCGTAAAATCTTCTCAATTTAACGTACCGACTTAGGTAATCTCTAGAGACAAGGTTGCTTGAGGAATATTCTCTCTGTGATAACATACTAAAATGCAGCTACGTATAAAAAGCAACACTAAAACAAATATTTAAAATCGATATATTATTACATGTTCACAATCATTGATCCCGTTCATACAAAATTGACTTAGTAAATTAATCTGAAACAAATTTGTCCTTACAAAACATAGAGCTTTTCAGATGGTAGTTCTTAGGGAATTGATCTGACTCAAGGCAAGTTCCAACATGCTCAAGGATGCAGGTCAGATCCGAATTCATGCGAGTACTTTTTATATAAATGCCTAAGTAAACCACTACTAAAATCACCTAAATATGAGAATTCAATGGTCGGGTGTGTATAATATGCCTTGTATAAGAAATAAACTGGAATGTCTCTCTCCAAAATCAACATCCGAAATAGGGTGATTAATTCTCGATTTTCTCCAAGAAGACCATCATAATGGAGGCACGCTCTCCTTAATCATAGGGTACTTCTTTAAGCTTAAAGGAGGCTAACACTGCCGCATTTCTATCGAGTCTATAGTATTTATCAAAAAGAATGTTGTGCTTCTTCAACTGCCTGTCTAACCCTATATATAAACTATTTATCTCCACTTGTTTTCTTTCAGGATTAGTTTTATAAGGGTGGACAAACTTCTTCCTTATCTAAATAAAAGTTTTATATTATTATTGTCTTAAAAGTGAAAAGTGTTTAACAAAGAATCCCATACCTGAGATACTGGGATTGGTGCTTGATAAGCCTGCTCCCTTACTTTTGGCTCTTCAGCATTAATAGGATCAAACTCTTCTTGTATGTCGGAAGGTACGAGGACTTAGGCGGAATCGCTTCATGAGGATATGGATATTTTTCAATAGACTTTGTATTATCATCGCCGTCTTTCTCAAAAGCTTCAGTATCGCCACCGCCATTGCCACCTGATCCTTGTCCACCGTTGAAGTTATCATCCCGTCGTCATCATTGTTATCGTCATTACCATCATCGTTATCTCCCTCCTCTTCTTCAGTGACATCATCTTTATCGCCTTCATATTCTGAGTTAGATTTGACCTCAAAGGAAGGAACCTCAAATGAAAGAATTTTGGAGGCGTCGATCTCCTCTTTTTCAACAGCTTTAATTCCCTACTTCGTTTAACTATTCTTGCCCATAACTCTATCAACAAGGGCAAATACGAGTGAAAGAAAGCTTCGCTCAGGGTATTTGTCGATGTTGTAAGCATTAATAAGCATCAGAGCATCATTGAAAGAGTCCATCATAATCTCATCAAGTGTGGTATTGAGAAACTGTGGCACCTACTGTTTTGCGTTTGAGATAGTATCGGCTACCAATTCTAGAGAAGCCTTGTTTTTTTTCAAATTTTCCTTCAAAGAGTCATTCTTCGCCGCTATTCGAACCTTCTCCTCGTTTAATTCTTTTATGGTTATTTGCATTGCCAAATTTTCATCGGCAAGGAGTTATCAGGCTTTTCTGACCTCTAAAATAGTGGATTATAACTGGGCGAGTGAAGCTCTCAATCGCTCTAGTTAAAAGGTAACTTTGTCTTTTTCTGTGGACATGGAAGAAACTTGATTCTTTAAATTAGAAAATTCCTCCTAAAACTTGGAGGATTTGGCAGAAGATTGGGATGTCTGCTCATGCAAAGATTGCCAACTCTTGGTAATCTAAAAGAAATAGCACAGCATAAGTCAGAAACTTAAGGAAAACAATAACGATAAAGCCAAGTGAAGAAAGACTTACCAAGATTTGTTGTTCCATTGGAGAACGATAGTGGCCTGCCAAGTCGGAAACTAAGGAAGGTTGGTGGATGGAGGCAAAGGAAATAAAGCTTAAATGGACTGGATTATTTCTTCAAAATTATTGGAGGATGGAGGAGATGATGACGTTGGAGGAGTGTGCTTTATAGAAGGGGTCTTCTCCAATTTTGCATCTGCTCAAATGCACCAGGAGAGCTTGAAATAGTAATGCAGGAGAGAGGATCCTTTGTAGTAGGTTTCTTCTTGGATTGGTCTTGAGGAGCTCCAACAATCGAATTCTCCAAAGCTTTATCATGAGTTAAAGACCCCTTCTCGTCAAAATTAGGAACTTCGACTACTTTAGCTACATTCAATGGTCGCACCATCACAGTTGATTTCTCCAACTTTCTCTTAACGGCCATCTTAGTCATATCAAGAGATTAAACAAAGGATGGCACACGTGAAGTCTCAATAGGAGCCATGCCATTAGCAGGTTTTTCAACTTGAAGAGTATCTAAAGAGAATCTAAAGAGAGTTCAAATAAATTATAGGTTAGCAGAATAATTTGGAAAGCAACACAGCAGCAGATAACAAGAGCAGTGTTCATATCTTATCGGAGTGGTCAAAACAAATGGGAGACAAAGGAGAGATATTGACAGGGTCTCCCAGGGAAAGGAAATGTTTGCTTTCCGACATATGTTGGATCAAGGGAGGTTGCTCTAGAATCTTTTGACCAGAGCGAAGGATAGGGTGCTTCCACAAATTTGAAGGATTCAATAGCTTCAATCGATTTTTGATTCTACCAGAATCTACAAATAAAGACTCCACCATTCTCTTATCTGCCTCATTCTGTTCTTTAGCAGGAGCACCTGATATAATATAAAGATCATAAAAGAAAATAGATATAATGA
Source organism: Allium cepa (assembly GCA_030765085.1). Lineage (NCBI taxonomy): Eukaryota > Viridiplantae > Streptophyta > Magnoliopsida > Asparagales > Amaryllidaceae > Allium > Allium cepa. The sequence continues at coordinate 511,459,848 of CM060945.1, forward strand.
AAATAATGAAATCCGAGCTTACGAGTAGTAGAGAAAGTCCCACTGATATTTTAGAAACATTTGACGAAGAAGAAGTTGTTCTTCCTGTCTCTAAATTTGTTCACTCCCTCTGATATCAACTTTTTAGGAGGGTTTGCCCTAAAGTTCTTATTGTTAAGGTTGCTGAGTTTGACCAATCGAATGAGAAGATTCAATACTTCAGCATTCAGAGAAGAGATGCTTGATTCAAGTGCCATCAGCTCTGAAGATAGAAGATAAGCATATTCGAAAATAGAAGGACCGGAATGATTACAAAAAATAAGATAAGAAGTCCGGGAATGGAAGGAACCCTCCATGCCATATACGTATAGTTGTGTAAGTGAAGAACCCTTCAGGAGGGCTGCTAATGGTCTCATTCTCTGAAAGTGGTATGGCTTACACTTCGGTGATTCCATAGTCATTGAGAATAGCATCCACTTCATATTCAGTGGATATCTGAGAACGCTTTGAAGTAGCTTCGAGTTTCTTTGGAGAATTCATTGTTCTGCTAGGTGAAAATATTTCAATTAGAATTTACAATTTGTTATCAAGTTAACATTCTTATAAGGATTAGTAAAACCTAATACAATAATATAAACATCAAACAAAACAAGAAACTTCCAATTCACAAAAGAATGTTAAAGTAAAAATGAGATATATTAAACTTTTGGAAGAGTCGAAAGGAAAGGAAAAATTAACATTTAACAAATATCACCCAACAATGTCGAAAGTCTCGATATAAACGTCTACTCAGCTTTCAAAAAGTTCGAAAGGTGGGCTGAAGGATATGTGTTATCGACATCCTTCAACAATGCTGAAAGCTCAATAGGAACTATGTTGTTAGAGGGGAATGGTCAAACCCAACTTAGAAGTTTGAACAAATTATATGCTACTAATATTCAATAAATAAGATAACAAAAACATTTGACACTGTCAAAACCTACAATTCTATGTTTTATAGGGGTTTGAGAGCCATCGAAACCCTACACCCTAATTGAGTCGAAATGTTTAAACATAAAGTAATATTGATAAAAAAAATAATAAAAGAACTTGGGGCATTCCGAACACGTTAGAAAAAGATAATGATTAAGTCCCCAAAATGTTTATTGGAGGTTTCGACTCATTACTAAGAAGAGGCTTTGACATAATCGAAAGGGCATCATGGTTTTGAAAGCATACTAAAAACAAAATTTCAATCAATACAAAAGGTTTTGACTAATATGAAACATTTGGCATGATTCATGAATTTTATGAGGTATAAGTGTGTACTGAAGGTGGCGAAACTCATGAGATGAAGTTTATGCCCTCAAATGTGTGAATTATAGCCAACCTCTTTGAAAGGTGTTTACATACGCTAACAAATAAAATTACTTTCAAGATGGTTAACTTCATGCTACTTTACTATATAACCTTTCGTCGAGGTGGATCAAATTAACGCCACATTGCCATTCGACCCCATCGAAAAAGGCTAAGAAAGCAAAATAAAAGTTGCCACCTTTGATCCCTTTCAAAGGGGTAGAAAGGCAAATATATGGCGCCAATTTATAATTTGTACAATTCAAACCTCCCATGCAAAGAAAAAAGGAAATTCTTTCTTCTCCAAAACCGATTTCAACCCGAAAACATAAAAAACCATTAAACATATGGACTTGAATGTGAATTAGTTGTTAAAATTTAAAAATCTTTGAGACAAAATTTTAAATTTTCTAAATTTCTTGAAAGCGACAATAATCATAAAATCCACGGGTTTAAAATGAAAATTAACAGAATTAAATAAATCAAATTGAACCGTGAATTTGAATCAAAAAATAATTTTAGTTAAATCATAATGTAAACAATTTTTTGTAAATGAAATCTAAAATTCGAAATCCCGATTGTGAGATTTTCGAAGTTGAAATCCAACATTAAATAAAAAGAGAGAGAGAGAGAGAGAGAAATTCCAAAAATGAAATAAACAAAACTTACTTAGATCTATATTTTTGATAAAGGAAAATGAATATTATTTGGGGGTCTAAAGGTTTTGGTTTTTCTGGAATTTTTGTAGTTTGCAGGTAAATGAGAAAAGAAAAGAGAATGACGTACTTTATATGAAAAGTCAGCAAAGGTGGCATGTTGTTATATCGAATTTAAATAAATGGCCCAGATTCACGCGGGAATGCCAAAGGTGGGAAGATTTTGGGTTTCGACATGATTGACTTGGAATGCTAAGAGCATCCCTTCGTAGAGGGGGAGGCAAATGTTACTATCAAAATTCCTTTCGACCTTATCGAAACCACTTTGAGCAGAACGTAAAGAAGAAGGAGCTCTAGCAAGTCCTTTTGAAGGAGTTGAAGGGATGCTGTAGCTAAAGTATAGAGATTCCACAACCTTTCAAAGGAGTCAAAAGGATGCTACAGCCAAAGTCCAGAAGATTCTCAACCATTCGAAGGATTCGAAAGGGTCGAAAGAACCCTTCCGCTTCAGCGACCACCTTTCGAAGCAGAAGATTCCACATACTTGAAGGCCTTTAAATAAGTTAAAGCAACACCTTTCGAAGACGAAGAAGGTTGACTCTCCATATACGTGCCAAACCTTTCGAAGCCAAAGGTTTCGCCATCGCTCAAACAACTCAAACATGAATTGGTCAGAGCGATCCTTTTGAAAGCCAAACCAAGCCTTTCGAACCGGTAGAAGCCATAATTATCCATTAAGTTCCATAACAATCCATAGGCAGAAGTTCAGAAGCGATTAACAGAGTCAAAACAATATGTACTGCAGCACCTTCAAAACAATTGGATAAAGCCTATCGATAAAGTCGAAAGCACCTACAAATAAACACAAGGAAGAAAGGCTCGACCGTCCCTTTCGACAAAGGCAAAAGCATTCGAAAGACAATATGGCAGCCACCTTTCGATCAGGGCGAGAGCATTGGAGTTGAAAGGTACTGACCTGCATTGATAAAAAAGACCTAAGGGATTAGGTTTTAGGGATCCAATCTCAATCGGTCTACAATTGTATTTTCTTAATTCTAAAAGTTGTAAACCCCAATTTGTAAATTGAATTGGGGAGATCTACATCAATAAAGCCTTCTTTGAGCTGAGAAAGGGAAGTCTTTATATATTTTAATTACTTATTCATTTCGCAAGCTGTTATCAGGTCTAATAATGTATTGCAGGTGCCGACCATAGCGAAAGGTCTCTTCCGACAAAGGCGAAGCCCTTATATTTTCAAGTAACCAGTTATTGATTCTAGGCCACGCTTAATAAGACTTCTACTTTCGACAAGGTTGAAACCATATACTAATCTACATTAACCTTTGATTATCAATCCAATCCCAAGACACTTAAGACTACAGCTTTTGACAGGGTCGAAACTTCAATCCCAGAATCCGGACCCAAGCCATAACCACTAAACTACTTAAGCCCTCGATAGGGTCGAAACCCACTAAATAAACTTTTAATCTTGGATTTTTAGGTCATCCTTCTATGTTCTGCAACCACTTCGAAAACGAAGGCTTACAAAGGGACTGCCAGACCATCTAAGCACGCTCGAAATGCTGATAGGGAAAGGAATTAATCGTTTTGAGTAGGTCGAAAGGTTGATTTAAACAAATTTGCACTACAGCAACCTGTTCGAAATGGTAGCCAAAGAGAACATACGCATTCTATTCTCCTCAACATGCCTAAAGGAAACCAAAAGGGATTAACATAGCCCTTTAACTCTACTTTCGAGGTGTTGACAAGATTTCTTGTTAACAATAGTTAATAAAACAATAGAGAAATCTCACAAGCATACGCGCAAACACCTTATTTTCAGTCAAATATTCAATATATCCAATCAAACCATCACTGTTTATATACGATTTAGATATAACATGAACAACCAGTTGTGGTTGGTTAAGTGTTTTGAGTGTGAAATTACACACCGACCTTGCCCTCTAAACCACAACCAATTAAATGATATCATTCCTAATCTGACTACTTCTAGACCATTGTCTATACCACATTATGTTGTTTTGCTAATTCCCACTTTAATCTGCTACTTTGATTGTTTTTTGTGCTTGTTAGTTTCCTCTCCCTCTTCATTTTTCTTTTATTTATTAATTTAGTTTACATTTGAATTTGAATAACTTCCATGTATCTCGATATTAAATATTGGGTTTAGCGCAACTAATTTTATTTCTCTCTCAAACCGTATAATAATTTGACTTTTTGTTCCCTATTTCTAACTGATATAGTAAGCGGTATGCCTTAGGAGAAATTATGTTCATATATCGAGCTAGAAAACCAATCATGTTCGAAATAAAAGGCGTTTTCTTTTTATTATACTTAATATATTATAATATAATTAAACAAGTAATTAATTTAGAGTATATTAAATAGAAAATCTTTAAATGACATATTATTTTATCGATCTAATTACAATTTGTTGTAATCATAAGAAACTTATCACACTAAAATGACGTATTATTTCAAACATTCCTCGTCAAGAAATTTCAAGGCAGGATACTGATATATTAAATGAGACTAAAGTTCGTACGCTCTCCAAATGTTAGGAGGTGTTTCACTCTTAAATGTCAGGAGCACATGAGTTACGTACTGACATTATTGGATAACTATGGAATGATTTACTCAAGAGGTTTTTCCTAGTAAATGTAACTACGGTCAAATAGAGAATCTCAAAATGACGATATTACATAGTTCTCTCAACTTGAGAATGCTGTGGAATTTCAATATGGACACCCCACTTTGTTTATAATTAAATTGTGGCATGATATCCACGGAATGACTAAATTTAATTTTAGTTGAAGCATTAGAAGTGAAATGCAATTCAATAGAGAACTCATCTCCTTAATTAGCTTAGGATAGTATCACGGTAGACTTTAGTCAACTAAAAGTCAAAGTCTTTGGCAATAGCAGTTCGCTTAATAATAATTGCTATTATTGAATAAATGACTTTATGTCTCTATTATACAAGTTGAATGTGGACGATGTTGGATTTTTGACCAAATCTAATTTCACTATATGCTAATGCAATATAGTCTGACGAAGCAAATTGGTTAAGTAATCGTTACTACTATGTACCGCTTAAAGTAGTAAAATTAGTTTTCATTGACAAATTCGAAACTGATAAAATTGCCAAACTATCCCACCACTAGCTAATGTGATGTATGAATTTTATTGAATAATTCATATAACTAGTTGGCCAAATTTTCACATGCAAGTCGCATAACCACATTGGTAGATTCTCTGATATTCCACATGATTTATTTGATTTATAATAGTTATAAATTTATTAAATTTATTTGATTTATAATAGTTATAATAGTTATAACAGTTATAACCACATATGTAACAGACGGATGTTTTTCGACTCTCGAAGATCCGACATCGACACTCACTTTATCGACTGCCGAATATCGAAGGCCGAAAACACGGAATGTTATGGGTTTTAAAAAGAAAAGAAAAGAAAGAAGAGAGAAAAAGAAAAATAGAGGGAAAAGAAGATAGACAATTTTTTAGAAAACAGAGAATTAGAAAAACAGAAGATAGAAAATTTTAAAAATAGAACGGACAGAAAGGAAACAACAGAACAACAACAGAATCTCACAATTCGCAGCGGAACAACATATAATAATAAATGAATAATCTTTAAACAAAGAACTATATCAGTTATTACATTACATCACATTTCATTACATCAAATCATCAGAGTGTACAACAACATACAACAACATAACAGCGGAAAAAGAAGTACTATATAAACTAGTAATACGCCATGCCAATCCAGTTTGCCTCCAGCAACTCCAGAATATCCAGAATATCCTGATAAACCTTAACTCTTGACTGCCCGTGTGGAAATTGGTGGGCACCCAGAGTTTAGGAAGGAAAACAATAAACTCCAAGTCAGTCATGTGACTGGTGTGAGAACTCAAAACAGTTTATTTATCTTTAAAATCAAAATAGTGGAATATTTTTAATCAATTCGCAATGCTTTTAAAAAATGAGACTACCATAAGGCCTCCCGCACACACACACATGCAAACGCAGAATCGGAGGAGATTTCTCCTTATGATAGTCAAAGATGCTTGATACGCATTTAAAATAACATTTGATATTATTACTAGTGCATAGTGTAGAGAAATATTTCGAAAGTAGAATATAAATCTTAGCCAACATAGACATTTCGAACTATGCCTACTATAGCTACCATCCAAACAGTGGTGACCACCATAAGTGAATGGCAGGTTCTACAACTAATACCGTACAAGTTTCGTATTGGGAATTGGATTTCCAACAAATGGTCAGGCCAAGGAACTTCCCATTGCCACTGAGAATGCCTCTGGATGGACATCCCCGAGAACCAAACCGGATCTCAACCAACACAAGGCCGGGTTACTCCTAACTGAGCAACAACTGACCGAATATGCCATCCCCCGGTCCTTTGGGACCTTTTCACCGAGCGCTCGTAATCAATTCACACAATCATAAAGTGTTTTCAACATGAGTAAGTATCTGGGCTCCATACCATGATACTACCCTTTTCCAGAAGGAAATGGACACATCCTAAAGGGTGCTACCCCTCATAACCTTGCTGCTTCTTTCCTGTTTTGACCATTCACGGGGTGTGAGGCTCGACGAAGTCACGTCCACAAAAACATACTTTATACAAAAGCCATGCTTTGGGTCAACAAATGATCAACACAATGATCACTAAGATAGACGATCAAATAAATGATCCTATCACAAATAATCAACACAATGATCATTTCAGCATCACTCAGCATGTCACATTACCAAAATGGGATATATTGCTGATAACTTCAACTATATAACCTTTGAGCTCGTACGTCTCAAAGAAGGGTGTTAAGCAAAGAATAAATTCTCCGCCACCAACAGAAATATATTTGAAAGAAATCGGCTTTATATCTCAAATTGTAATGTCAGGCATACAATCCATACAAGTCTGTTCCGGGCTCGAACAGAACCGAAGGCACTTACAAAGAAGTCCTTGCAATCCGGATATTCACAATCCTGATCGGATTCACCATCACATATGGAGAACTCAATACCGTAGCTACTCGGTGCAGAGTCAATCGATAGTTCATCCTATCACTCTCGCAAATACCGGTCTTCAACACCGATCTTCAAATGCAATTCACAACGACGTATCACATATTCGGAGTGGGTTATACGACCCCATGGTCCTTTCCCGGTTAACCCGAATAGTGAGCGCTTATTCAAAAATAAGTGTGCATTCAAATTCAATCAAATCACATCAAATACCCATTCAAAGGGAAATATTGATAGTCGGCTATCGAACTATCAATTGATATGCATACATCACCAGATTCCAAATAATTTTCCAAATTATTTATTTTCCAAAATATCTTTACAAGATATAAAATTCCAACACTTCAAAAATAAATCAATATTTATTTTTGACCAATTTCACTTTTCACATATAAATTCCATAATGAATTTATATTTCAAAATATTCGTGCATATACGATTTCAATTATTCATTTTCAATTTATCTTCAAAAAGATAAATTTTAAATATTCACTTCACATTGGAAAACATTTCCATACTTATTTATTCATAAGTAATTCACAAATCTCTTTTATTTTCAACACTTAGAAAATATTCAATATACTTAAATCGAATTAAGTATATATTTCATTCTTTAAGGAAATTATTCACTTAAACATATTTACTTGGGCCAAAACGAATGTTACGTAAAACATCGTTACGACAACCCAAAATCACTAGTATAGGGATTCGAATTTAAAATAGATATATAAATCCCAATACTATTAAAAACATTTCCTTTCGGAAATCATTTACTATAACAACAGTGTTATAGTCCACCATTTCCTTTCATTTCTCGAAAACGTCTATTTCAACAATAAATGTTGAAATCTATGGTTTCGAATCTCAACACCTTTTAAAACATCACTAGATTGTTTTAATTCTATTTAAAACATCAAATCTAAAATATTTCCTTTAACGTGTTATTCACTATTCAAAAACGTGAATATACTACGTTAACAATTTCATCCTTTTATTCATTTTAATTCAAAGGATTATTCACTATTTAAAAATGTGAATATAACTCCATTTATAAGTTATAACAATTAACTTATCAAAATAAGTCGTTTGCGAATTTATAAAACAACGTTTATAAATTCTATTTCTATTTATATATAAAAACTTCCTTTTACAAATTCCTTTATTAACCTATTCCAGTTTATAACTCAATTTTAGATTAAAAGTTCATATTATAAGTTAACTACTTATAAACGATTATTTCACAAAATCATTCCTTAGAGTTTCATAATTATAAATCTTATAACTTATAAGATTCATTTATTTAACCCAATCTATTCTTCAAATAACTTCATAAAATTTATAAATCTACTGTTTATAAATTTCGTTTACAACTTCACCATTTATAATTTTATTGATTTCATTCTTTAATGAAATTCATTTTCAATTCATTCAAACACTTATAAAATCTCATTTTATAATCCCAACGTTTTAATTTACAAATATTCATTTGTAAATCCTTTAATATAAATCAATCTATATTATTCTTTAAAACGTCTTTAATTTCCTTTAAAAAAACTTCACCATTCTGATTTATAAAATAATTAAATTTTATAAATCCTATATTTAAACTTTTATCATATACTCAAAAATCCAATCTAAATTATTTTATAAAATCATTAGTTCATATTTCTCAAAAATCGACTTTTAATCGTATTTCTAAAAATCAGCTTTTTAACTATATTTCACAAAAACCATAATTTTTATAACTTTAAAAATTATAACGTTTATTTATTTATAATGGATTAATTCCAGAAATAAAGTATATTTTCAAAAATCATTTTAAAGATCATTTAAAAATCCCAAAATTTGGGTCCAATGATGCTACACACCAAATAGTCAATCACGACTAATAACGATATCATATATCGATATGATAATCCATCAAATATCAAAATATCTGAAATCAAATAAAAACTGTTGAGGAATCCAGTTGGATCCCTCCAACCTGTTTCCTGCATCCAAAAACATTAGCACAATACCAATTTCGCTCCAGTACGAAATTATCGCGGTACATGTTTTTAATAAATATTATCCGCTTACTAACGGCGTAATAGGGTCTCATCCGCTAAACAAAAAATGCGGGAAATCAACAACTCCAATATATACATATGCCAATATATATATATTGATATTATATATAATACCAATTTCACTGTTTATGAAATATTCGCGGTATATGTTTTTATTAAATAACATCCGCTTACTAACGGCGCATAATGTCTATTTTAACAATCAATAATTTACAGTCATCATTCAAACATGCATTCAAATATTTTAAATCTAACTATTTAAAATAAAATCGAAATCTATTCGATTGAGTGAGAAATTCTCACCTTGGTTTTAATTTCCGTTTAAGCTTTTATTTCGAATAAAATTAAACGCGCGTTTAATTTTACCCGAAATTCTCACTAACTCCAAATGACTCCAAATCAACTCCATCGCGTAGTGCTCGTCCATACGATTCCAACGCAACTGAGTTTGCATTTTTTCGACCTCGTATGAAAAAGTTACGAATTTATGAAGTTCGTACACGATTTTAAACATATAATTCACAACATAAATTAACTATCTTTATACCACAGCAAATTCTGGCCGTGAGATCTGCATCCAAGGTCTCTCCTTCATCTCCCTCAACTCACGTTCTATCTCCAGGTCCAAGAATACACGGCCGAACCCATTATCCTCTTCTAGGGTTTAATTGTACATCTCCTTCACTCAACGATATTCGATCACACAACCACCATGACGAAGCTCTCGTCGCAAGCTATCACCACCTACCACCATTGGAAGTTCGGCCCCCCCCTAGCCTAGGGTTGCGTGCGCAGGTCCCCCCCTGTCGGCCCCCCTATCTCCTCCCCTGGTGCTCCATTTTACATCACAGCCGTTCACATCGAAGCTCTCATCTCCCTCTACGTCTTTCATGTTGAAACCTTAGCCTAATTGTCGACGGATTGGAAGAAATCGAGGAGGGAATGAGATTGAATTCTGGCCATCTATCTTGTTAGTGGCGGCTAGGTCAAAATTATTAGGGTTTTGTTATTTTTTTTAATTTATGAAGATGATGTTGTATTTATAGAAAAAGCTAGCGTAAACACTATTCATCCCGGGAATTCCGAACTCCGATTTAGACGCCGTAACCAGCGTACCTAGGGTTTATCCCGCGTTCCGGACACAATGGAACAGGTTTCGGAAGCTAATTCGGAAGTATGTGCGAGTTATGGCTGAAAACGCTCAATTTGAATTAAACCGATTTAAGCGATTTTCTAGGCGTTTTAATTTGTAACGGACAAACGGTAAATCCAATTGACTTGAAATTTGAAACCTTACAATAATATCACATTACGGATCCGATGAAACTGGTTTCGTCGAAATCCGAGACTTTTTGAAAAATGGCTATTTTGACTCGCCAAATTTAAATTAAAAATAATTCGATGCGTTTCGAGCTGCCACGATCAAACGATAACTCCGATTGACACGAAAATTGAAATCCGGTAATAACTAACTATTACGGATCCAATGGAACTGGTTTCGTTCAATTCTGAGACTGTTCAAAAATTGACTATTTTACAGTCGATTATAAAATATTAAAATATTCAATTTTCACAGATTTACTTTTAATTCGATTTTAAAAGTTCTAAAATATTTCTATAACTCCTGTATGATTAAATAAAATTTTACAAATCATTTTCAATCATTTTTAACTCAATTTTCAATTATTTCCATAATTTAACATATTAAATTATCGATTAAATTATTCAATTAAATCCAATAATTCAAAATAAAATTTATTTGACTTATAAATTCACTTATAAATATTTAAAATTAATTAAATATTCAATTTTTAATTAATAAAAATTCTGGGTCGTTACAATCTTCCCCACTTAAAAGAATTTCGTCCTCGAAATTACAAGTAAGAAAGGTTACAAAATCTATTAACTTTTCAAAATTCATAATTAAACTTCTTACAGTAACTTTACTAAGTTTTCAAATCATACTTAGTTATCTTTTTCAAAAACAACTATATCATTTAACTTTCAATTTCAAAATCAAAGTTAAAGTTTTCAAAATTTTTCAATTTTTCTCAAAATTTTTCTAACGCCTTAAATTTTCGGAAAAATTCGCCATGTCTCCTTTGCGCGGCTCGATCCAAAAAAAAATGACAGTATATATATCACAAATATACATCTCATCAAGTAATGAGGCATCCCGAAGGGAAAAAAGTGTAAAAGTGCCATATTTAATCCGAGATATGTACCTTATATTTTATTAGCGAGCATATACGGCTAATATAGCGCTAAAGCGAACTCCAAATGCGAAGCAAACACGATCCGCACCTACTAAACACTTAACAAACAACATGAGAATCATGTATATATGCAAATAATCTCAATATACAACATATAGCAACATAATAACTATACATGTCACATAGCAAATGCAACAATAGCAATATATATTCAACCATCATCCAATTACCATTCAACAAATTCATAACCAATATATTCATTCATATTTTCATTCATATACAATGAATTGGTTTTCACTCTAAATCATATTTGATTTATCAACATTGGATTTTATCAACATTCTTTTTCAATTCAATTAGTTTGCATTCACTAATTAAATCCAATTCACATTCAATTCTATTCAAATTCATTTACTTTCAATTTGAATTCAATTTCATAGCTTTAAATTTTACTAATTCAATTTCATTAACTCTTAATGAATTATATACAACCAATCAACAATCAAATAACAACCAAAGTTTATTAGTTACAACCAAATTCCTTTGCTTATATCCATTCTCATTCAATTTATTCAACTTCTAATAACATTAGATTTCAATGAATTAATACTTACATTCGTTATTTCATATCAATTCTATTTTCCATTCAATTGATTCACAATTTAATTCATTTATTTAATTCAATTACAAAGTTGAATTCTATTACATAACTCAAGTTCATATTCCATTTAACATTATTTTCACTTCTTATATATATAAGTTTATTCACAATTGTAATTCACATTAATTATAATTCAACTCTTATAATTCTTTTGCTTATACAATTATTCTTTAATTTAGATTATTCAAACAACTAAACAATCAACTTATATACACTTTGATAATTCTGAAAAATTATTCCTTTATATATAAAATATAATCAAGGTAAAATTATTTCATTTACCCAATTTTTAAATCAATATTGTGCCGAATTGTTCTATTCAAGTGTTTAGAAACCCCTTCGGCATAGTCTTGCGGACCACGCTGACGAAAGTTCATATGCCACTCAATAAACCAATCATCACAATATAAAACAATTTTTATATTCACTAACAAATACGCTCTCATAGCTATTATTACACTCAACTCATTCTAGAGTACTACTGACTCTATCTCTAATGAATTAATACCCAACAGAACCATGGTTGTCGCTTAACCATCAGAGCTCTGATACCAAATGTAACAGACGGATGTTTTTCGACTCTCGAAGATCCGACATCGACACTCACTTTATCGACTGCCGAATATCGAAGGCCGAAAACACGGAATGTTATGGGTTTTAAAAAGAAAAGAAAAGAAAGAAGAGAGAAAAAGAAAAATAGAGGGAAAAGAAGATAGACAATTTTTTAGAAAACAGAGAATTAGAAAAACAGAAGATAGAAAATTTTAAAAATAGAACGGACAGAAAGGAAACAACAGAACAACAACAGAATCTCACAATTCGCAGCGGAACAACATATAATAATAAATGAATAATCTTTAAACAAAGAACTATATCAGTTATTACATTACATCACATTTCATTACATCAAATCATCAGAGTGTACAACAACATACAACAACATAACAGCGGAAAAAGAAGTACTATATAAACTAGTAATACGCCATGCCAATCCAGTTTGCCTCCAGCAACTCCAGAATATCCAGAATATCCTGATAAACCTTAACTCTTGACTGCCCGTGTGGAAATTGGTGGGCACCCAGAGTTTAGGAAGGAAAACAATAAACTCCAAGTCAGTCATGTGACTGGTGTGAGAACTCAAAACAGTTTATTTATCTTTAAAATCAAAATAGTGGAATATTTTTAATCAATTCGCAATGCTTTTAAAAAATGAGACTACCATAAGGCCTCCCGCACACACACACATGCAAACGCAGAATCGGAGGAGATTTCTCCTTATGATAGTCAAAGATGCTTGATACGCATTTAAAATAACATTTGATATTATTACTAGTGCATAGTGTAGAGAAATATTTCGAAAGTAGAATATAAATCTTAGCCAACATAGACATTTCGAACTATGCCTACTATAGCTACCATCCAAACAGTGGTGACCACCATAAGTGAATGGCAGGTTCTACAACTAATACCGTACAAGTTTCGTATTGGGAATTGGATTTCCAACAAATGGTCAGGCCAAGGAACTTCCCATTGCCACTGAGAATGCCTCTGGATGGACATCCCCGAGAACCAAACCGGATCTCAACCAACACAAGGCCGGGTTACTCCTAACTGAGCAACAACTGACCGAATATGCCATCCCCCGGTCCTTTGGGACCTTTTCACCGAGCGCTCGTAATCAATTCACACAATCATAAAGTGTTTTCAACATGAGTAAGTATCTGGGCTCCATACCATGATACTACCCTTTTCCGGAAGGAAATGGACACATCCTAAAGGGTGCTACCCCTCATAACCTTGCTGCTTCTTTCCTGTTTTGACCATTCACGGGGTGTGAGGCTCGACGAAGTCACGTCCACAAAAACATACTTTATACAAAAGCCATGCTTTGGGTCAACAAATGATCAACACAATGATCACTAAGATAGACGATCAAATAAATGATCCTATCACAAATAATCAACACAATGATCATTTCAGCATCACTCAGCATATCACATTACCAAAATGGGATATATTGCTGATAACTTCAACTATATAACCTTTGAGCTCGTACGTCTCAAAGAAGGGTGTTAAGCAAAGAATAAATTCTCCGCCACCAACAGAAATATATTTGAAAGAAATCGGCTTTATATCTCAAATTGTAATGTCAGGCATACAATCCATACAAGTCTGTTCCGGGCTCGAACAGAACCGAAGGCACTTACAAAGAAGTCCTTGCAATCCGGATATTCACAATCCTGATCGGATTCACCATCACATATGGAGAACTCAATACCGTAGCTACTCGGTGCAGAGTCAATCGATAGTTCATCCTATCACTCTCGCAAATACCGGTCTTCAACACCGATCTTCAAATGCAATTCACAACGACGTATCACATATTCGGAGTGGGTTATACGACCCCATGGTCCTTTCCCGGTTAACCCGAATAGTGAGCGCTTATTCAAAAATAAGTGTGCATTCAAATTCAATCAAATCACATCAAATACCCATTCAAAGGGAAATATTGATAGTCGGCTATCGAACTATCAATTGATATGCATACATCACCAGATTCCAAATAATTTTCCAAATTATTTATTTTCCAAAATATCTTTACAAGATATAAAATTCCAACACTTCAAAAATAAATCAATATTTATTTTTGACCAATTTCACTTTTCACATATAAATTCCATAATGAATTTATATTTCAAAATATTCGTGCATATACGATTTCAATTATTCATTTTCAATTTATCTTCAAAAAGATAAATTTTAAATATTCACTTCACATTGGAAAACATTTCCATACTTATTTATTCATAAGTAATTCACAAATCTCTTTTATTTTCAACACTTAGAAAATATTCAATATACTTAAATCGAATTAAGTATATATTTCATTCTTTAAGGAAATTATTCACTTAAACATATTTACTTGGGCCAAAACGAATGTTACGTAAAACATCGTTACGACAACCCAAAATCACTAGTATAGGGATCCGAATTTAAAATAGATATATAAATCCCAATACTATTAAAAACATTTCCTTTCGGAAATCATTTACTATAACAACAGTGTTATAGTCCACCATTTCCTTTCATTTCTCGAAAACGTCTATTTCAACAATAAATGTTGAAATCTATGGTTTCGAATCTCAACACCTTTTAAAACATCACTAGATTGTTTTAATTCTATTTAAAACATCAAATCTAAAATATTTCCTTTAACGTGTTATTCACTATTCAAAAACGTGAATATACTACGTTAACAATTTCATCCTTTTATTCATTTTAATTCAAAGGATTATTCACTATTTAAAAATGTGAATATAACTCCATTTATAAGTTATAACAATTAACTTATCAAAATAAGTCGTTTGCGAATTTATAAAACAACGTTTATAAATTCTATTTCTATTTATATATAAAAACTTCCTTTTACAAATTCCTTTATTAACCTATTCCAGTTTATAACTCAATTTTAGATTAAAAGTTCATATTATAAGTTAACTACTTATAAACGATTATTTCACAAAATCATTCCTTAGAGTTTCATAATTATAAATCTTATAACTTATAAGATTCATTTATTTAACCCAATCTATTCTTCAAATAACTTCATAAAATTTATAAATCTACTGTTTATAAATTTCGTTTACAACTTCACCATTTATAATTTTATTGATTTCATTCTTTAATGAAATTCATTTTCAATTCATTCAAACACTTATAAAATCTCATTTTATAATCCCAACGTTTTAATTTACAAATATTCATTTGTAAATCCTTTAATATAAATCAATCTATATTATTCTTTAAAACGTCTTTAATTTCCTTTAAAAAAACTTCACCATTCTGATTTATAAAATAATTAAATTTTATAAATCCTATATTTAAACTTTTATCATATACTCAAAAATCCAATCTAAATTATTTTATAAAATCATTAGTTCATATTTCTCAAAAATCGACTTTTAATCGTATTTCTAAAAATCAGCTTTTTAACTATATTTCACAAAAACCATAATTTTTATAACTTTAAAAATTATAACGTTTATTTATTTATAATGGATTAATTCCAGAAATAAAGTATATTTTCAAAAATCATTTTAAAGATCATTTAAAAATCCCAAAATTTGGGTCCAATGATGCTACACACCAAATAGTCAATCACGACTAATAACGATATCATATATCGATATGATAATCCATCAAATATCAAAATATCTGAAATCAAATAAAAACTGTTGAGGAATCCAGTTGGATCCCTCCAACCTGTTTCCTGCATCCAAAAACATTAGCACAATACCAATTTCGCTCCAGTACGAAATTATCGCGGTACATGTTTTTAATAAATATTATCCGCTTACTAACGGCGTAATAGGGTCTCATCCGCTAAACAAAAAATGCGGGAAATCAACAACTCCAATATATACATATGCCAATATATATATATTGATATTATATATAATACCAATTTCACTGTTTATGAAATATTCGCGGTATATGTTTTTATTAAATAACATCCGCTTACTAACGGCGCATAATGTCTATTTTAACAATCAATAATTTACAGTCATCATTCAAACATGCATTCAAATATTTTAAATCTAACTATTTAAAATAAAATCGAAATCTATTCGATTGAGTGAGAAATTCTCACCTTGGTTTTAATTTCCGTTTAAGCTTTTATTTCGAATAAAATTAAACGCGCGTTTAATTTTACCCGAAATTCTCACTAACTCCAAATGACTCCAAATCAACTCCATCGCGTAGTGCTCGTCCATACGATTCCAACGCAACTGAGTTTGCATTTTTTCGACCTCGTATGAAAAAGTTACGAATTTATGAAGTTCGTACACGATTTTAAACATATAATTCACAACATAAATTAACTATCTTTATACCACAGCAAATTCTGGCCGTGAGATCTGCATCCAAGGTCTCTCCTTCATCTCCCTCAACTCACGTTCTATCTCCAGGTCCAAGAATACACGGCCGAACCCATTATCCTCTTCTAGGGTTTAATTATACATCTCCTTCACTCAACGATATTCGATCACACAACCACCATGACGAAGCTCTCGTCGCAAGCTATCACCACCTACCACCATTGGAAGTTCGGCCCCCCCCCTAGCCTAGGGTTGCGTGCGCAGGTCCCCCCCTGTCGGCCCCCCTATCTCCTCCCCTGGTGCTCCATTTTACATCACAGCCGTTCACATCGAAGCTCTCATCTCCCTCTACGTCTTTCATGTTGAAACCTTAGCCTAATTGTCGACGGATTGGAAGAAATCGAGGAGGGAATGAGATTGAATTCTGGCCATCTATCTTGTTAGTGGCGGCTAGGTCAAAATTATTAGGGTTTTGTTATTTTTTTTAATTTATGAAGATGATGTTGTATTTATAGAAAAAGCTAGCGTAAACACTATTCATCCCGGGAATTCCGAACTCCGATTTAGACGCCGTAACCAGCGTACCTAGGGTTTATCCCGCGTTCCGGACACAATGGAACAGGTTTCGGAAGCTAATTCGGAAGTATGTGCGAGTTATGGCTGAAAACGCTCAATTTGAATTAAACCGATTTAAGCGATTTTCTAGGCGTTTTAATTTGTAACGGACAAACGGTAAATCCAATTGACTTGAAATTTGAAACCTTACAATAATATCACATTACGGATCCGATGAAACTGGTTTCGTCGAAATCCGAGACTTTTTGAAAAATGGCTATTTTGACTCGCCAAATTTAAATTAAAAATAATTCGATGCGTTTCGAGCTGCCACGATCAAACGATAACTCCGATTGACACGAAAATTGAAATCCGGTAATAACTAACTATTACGGATCCAATGGAACTGGTTTCGTTCAATTCTGAGACTGTTCAAAAATTGACTATTTTACAGTCGATTATAAAATATTAAAATATTCAATTTTCACAGATTTACTTTTAATTCGATTTTAAAAGTTCTAAAATATTTCTATAACTCCAGTATGATTAAATAAAATTTTACAAATCATTTTCAATCATTTTTAACTCAATTTTCAATTATTTCCATAATTTAACATATTAAATTATCGATTAAATTATTCAATTAAATCCAATAATTCAAAATAAAATTTATTTGACTTATAAATTCACTTATAAATATTTAAAATTAATTAAATATTCAATTTTTAATTAATAAAAATTCTGGGTCGTTACAACATAGGTTTGTATATGTATTAATCGATATTCCGTAACGCATTTAAATTCAATTTAACTGCGATTAATTGCTATAGTTTTGGAATGATTTAAGGCCTATATACGCTTATACAAGGACGGCTGGAGATCAAAATAGGGACTAAAGATTCAAAAGTTGGATCAAGAAATGGTATAGAGATGGAGTAAACCGAGGAAAGAATATCTCCATTAAACTTTTCATAAAAGGCCACACTATCCCTTATTGTTTAGGTGATACTTTTTACTCTCCCTCTTCCCAATGATAGTCTCCATTTCCAACCCCTATAAGGTACAGAAAATATCAGATCCAAACATAAAAAAAAATTAAAAGTGTTTCTCCAAGTAATTACAAACCTAGGAGCGCGGATCAAGAACAAATGTAGTAAAGTCAACCAATCAAGGGGCAAATCTAAGGCAAAATTTTGTGGTAATGTTATCCACATTTTTGACCCAATAGGATCCAGCAGAATATAGAACAATCCCATCACATTAGAATGTCCTAGAACAAAACCCGAAAGGATAAGGCAAGGAACTGACGAGAGCCAAATCATATTACTAAAGCAACGACCAAGCTCAAATACAGTAGAAGTCAGCGTCAGTTCAGTCCATTCAACAATCAAAGCACAATCAGCCAGTAGATCATCATCAAGATGGAGTAAAGTGCAATGATACTACGCAAACAACTACAATAAAAAATATGAAAACATTTCTAATTCCAAACTCTAGAAAAATTCTAAGTTTTTGGATCATGAGCAACCCATACCTACCTTAAAACCGTCAAACAAACTAGCTAAAGAAACATACGAGAAGAAACTAAGACATTGGTTCGCAAAACGAGCCAAGTCTATGGGTCGCTAGCGGCCCATAAGCCATGGATCACCAATGACCCATAGTTCTTTCTCGTTTTGTGTGCCAAACTCTCCCTGGGTCTTTTCTTACCTACATGCGATTTGATAAGAAGACATAGCCTGGCCAAGAAGCTCTCAGACCTATATAAATACCATCCTACCTACAACATAAACTGGATCTTCTCCGGACAGATTGTTGAAGCTCTATTGGAAACATTCTTCACTCTCTGCCTCCCTCAAAACAATCTCCAAAGGAATTCACTATGATTCTCAAGTGGATTCCAACTTCGGGCATTTTATCTATTGAGAGATAATCAAAGCCTTATAATCAAACACATCTTGCAACCACAACCAGTCTTTAAGAAAAATATAAAGTTGATGTAGGTTTCATTAACAGCTGAACCACTATAAAATTTCTTTGTATTCTTTCTTTTAATGTTCTTTTCTTATATCTATGATCTTTGACATTTGTCTATCAAAACTTGGCAGGTGCTTTCAAATATAAACCAAGATGTTGATACATTTTTTATGTTAACATTTTGGTGCTTTCACTGAGTAATTTGAACATGATACGAAAATTTGAAGTTTGAATTCAAGAATCAAAGAAAATATAGAGGCCTAACACCAGATAAAACTGGAGCAAGTCAACCGGAGCTTCGGAGTAGCTAGGAAGTGTCCAGAAATACTCATCAACCCAGCTATGTGATTAGAGAGAAGATGGTAAAGATGATGAAAGAGATGCAAGAGGAACTCTTAGCTAGACAATAAGAGATAATAGACAGTTTCTTCTAGAGGATGGAGCAACAATGGATGGCTAGATCTATAGGGAATAGGAATCAAAATCCAGGGAACATTGCGGGGATCGCCGGATTTGGATTGGAGGAAGGTGGAGCCTTGCCTGCACACCCAGAGGACCCGACATATGAGCGCAGCACTGGAATCAATAAGGGAATCAATGCCAACGCCAAAGCGACTGTTGAAACACCACGGACCTGTGGCACGAGAGCAGATCCGAGTGCTAGGATGCAGCAGACGGAAGGATATGTACTAGAATTTCCACGAAGGAACGAAGGAATGAATGGAGCTAACGTTGCAAATCAAAACATAGGTATGTTGCCAGAAGTGTCCATCTCGAGATAACCCCAATGGGGCGGGGCAAAGTATTGCTTTAGGACAGAGACCTTCGTTGGATGGTGGGAACAGAGTTACTGAATTGCTATGGGGATTCATCAGAGGGGAAGCTCAGATCAAGGTTTGGAAGATGTGAATAGAAATCCATTTACTCCTAATATCCGAAACGCGTGAAATCCTCCAGATTTCAAGCTTGCGACATTTGAAATGTATAATGGGAAAGACAGACCGGATGATTCATATTATGCGACACATCTACCATATGGAGGTGATGGATGCTTTTGAGGAAGTAATGGGATGATGCTTCCCCTTATACTTAACAGATTTAGCTGCAATGTGGTTCAAACAATTGAAAAATGGGTCTATAAGCAAGTGGACCAAATTAGTGAGTAGATTCATGAGATAGTTCAGGGTTCACGTCTCACAAACCAAGGAAGGTGCTATGCTCTCAAATATAAAAAAAGGCCTAGAGAGTCCTTGATAATTTATTTAACAAGATTCAATGCAGCGGCAGCCGCGATGGACAAACCGGACCCATCGTTTATCACAATGGCAGCAGTATCTAAAGTCACGAATAAGGTTGATTTCAAAGCCGCATTGAAAAGGGACCCACTAATGGATCTTGTCGAATTCGATTATGAAGCCGAGAGGTACATGCATCATGAAGACGCTGAAGCCAAGGATAAGGATATGAATGATGAAATAAATGTTGTCGAAGAAGTGGGGCCGTCTGGAGTTGGAATTGGAAAAGACAAAGGGAAGAGGAAAGCCGATGACAACATCAAAGACCCAAAACGACAGAGAAACGATCTAAGATTCTCCTCATACACCGACCTGAATGAAACCCTGAAGAGGATATACCTGGATACGAGGTGGCAGAACCTCAACCGATGCCCACCTAGGAGCGTGCCCATTGACTAAGAGAAAAGGTTTGAAAAGTTTTGCATCTTTAATGTGTATAATGGGCATGAGACGAATGAGTGTCGACACCTTGGAGATCTGATAGAAGAACTGGTCTGAAACAACTAGCTGCCACAATATGTAAGGAAAATAACCGCGGTGGAATTGCAGGGACAACCACCATCGATAGCAAATATCAAGAAACGCCCAAGGACAAGCGCTAAGACAAATTATCCCATGATCCGGTAAACAGGGGTCGGATTAGATTCCAATACTTTGTTTTTTCATTTATTCTCCCGCTTTTTTTTTGTATGTAAACATTAATAATCAAAGGCCTCTTACACATGTACGGGATCCTGAAAGGTCCCTAGGCGCACTCTAGGTTGTATTCTTGAGAGAACTTAGGACAATAACATTTGAAGGCCGCTTACACATGTATAGGATCCCAAACGGCCCTAGAAAAGCTCTAAGTTGGATGCCTAAGATGAACATTTAGGAATCTTGCTTCATTAATTTCTAATTATTTGTTTTGATTTGAATATTTGAATTTTGATAACTGATATTGATCGCCTTAGAGTCCTATCATGGGACCATAGTGCAAGGTGCAAATCCCCTTGCCAGAGAGTAAGTGAACGGACTTTTACG
Organism: Allium cepa; assembly: GCA_030765085.1. Classification (NCBI taxonomy): domain Eukaryota; kingdom Viridiplantae; phylum Streptophyta; class Magnoliopsida; order Asparagales; family Amaryllidaceae; genus Allium; species Allium cepa. The sequence continues at coordinate 511,481,594 of CM060945.1, forward strand.
ATATTGATCGCCTTAGAGTCCCATCACGGGACCGGAGTGCAAGAGGTAAGCTCCCTCACTGGAAAGTGAGCGAATGGGCTTACTTAATCCCTTTTGACTTAAAAAATGATCCGGAAAAATTATCCACTTTAACTTAAAACATTAAACAATCCAGGGAGATCACACATTAAACTAAACATTATACGATACAGGGAGATCACAAAGTAAACTAAATATTAAACGATCCAAAGATATCATGCATTATACTAACTTATGTGGTCTATAAAGATCAAACCTTAAAATAGATTTGGTTTTGCAAAACAAAGTTTTTGAATGCCTTATAAGTAGAACAAAATGGATAAATCATGGATGAATACAGGATGACTTTGATATATGATGTGACGCAATGTGATTTTGATATCTGTGTGACATGATGTGACTTTGAGATATAATGTGATTTTGATATATGATGTGATATGATGTGATTCTGATATATGATTTGATTTTGATATATGATGTAAAAACTCTGAATGAAAAGCAAAAATTGATAATGTTATAAATCTCGAATGAATGCGGTACGATTAGAGATGTGTAATGTAATGGGAGACATGTGATGTAATAACCCCGAATGAAATCGAAATGATTGTGATGTATAGATTACACTTATGCAGAGTCTGGAGTCTTAGGATGTAGCAGGTTTGGAATGACTAGGGACTGGCAAGAGAATCCAAAGGAACAGGACAATTCACCAAGACTAAAGCCCAACAACCGAAGATTTCTTGCCATGACTTGTTCTAGTGCAAAGCACTCCTTTCATTCAAAAAACGTACTTTGAGGGGGCAAATGTTATCTAGGTTTTTGACCTAACAGGATCCAACATCATACAGAACAATCCCATCACATTAGAATGGCTAAGAACTTAACCAAAAAGGCTAAATTAAGGAGTTGAGGAGAGCCAAATCATATTACTAAAGCAACGACCATGTTCAACTTAACCAAGAAGCTAGCTTCAGTTCAGTATCATCAGCAATCAAAGCACAATCAGCCAGCAGACCATCATCAAGACGGAGTAACGTGCAACGATACAATGCAAACAACTATGATAAAAGGCTATGAAAACATCTCCAATTCCAAGCTCTAGAAAAATCCTAAGTGGTTGGATCATCAGCAATGCATGCACCTCCAGAAACCTTCAAATAATCTAGCCAAAGAAACATACAAGAAGAAACCAAGACATTGGCTCGCAAAACGAGCCAAGCCTATGGGGGCGACTTATAAGCCATGGGTCGCCAGTGACCCATTGTTCTTCCTCGTTTTGCAAGCCAAACTCTCCTTGGGTCGTTTCTTACCTACCTGTGAGCTATTGAAGACGTAATCTGGCCTTGAAGCCCTCCGACCCATATAAATACCATCCAACCTGCAATATAAAATGAATCTTCTCCAGACTGATTGCTAAACCACTGCTAGAAACTTTCTTCACTCTCTGCCTCCCCTACAACAATCTCCAAAGGAATCCACTATGATTCTCCGATGGATTCCAACTCCGAGGATTCAATCCAATGAGAGATAATCAAAGTTTTGTGATCAAACTCATCATGTAACAACAATCAGTCTATTAGGAAAATATAAAGTGGACGCAGGCTTCATTAACAACCGAACCACTATAAAAATTCTTGATCTTCTTTCTTTTCCTATTCCTTTCTTATATCTGTGATCTATGACATTGCTCTATCAAAACAGGATTGGTGCTTTCAAACTTAAACAAGAGTATTGATCCACTATTTGGGATAACAGGTAACATCCTATAATCTACAAATTATATGTCTTTATGTTAATATAGTAAACAAATGTATAGTCAAAATAATTTATACGCTTAATTATTGTCATGTTTAATTTTATTGATCAACATACGGATAAATAGGTATAAATCTGCAAATTTCATTATCTATCATAACTATTTATTTAATAAAAAATTATATAATATATATATACACATATATACACGTACTGGTAGCAAAGTTAATTTATAATTTTTTAAATGTCAAAAACTGTTATTTAAAGCTATCTTAACTACTAATACAATAAACAATCAATATATGTATCTGTATGTCCAAATTATTTTAATAAGTATCATAACACAATGTTACTGTAACATTCCTGAATTTCAGCTAAAAATAATTTGATAATTAATTTAATCTTTGGAATTAAATTATGAAATTATTGGTAATTAATTTTCAATCTTAGATTTAAAAGTTATCAATTGGAAATTTTCCAGAATAAATAATGATATGTATTTTTAAATTGAATTTGGAGTTTAAAAATTCAAGAATAAATATTTTGAGAGATAAATTGGATTCTAGAGGTAAATTGAATTTTGGGTTTGAAATTCAAATAATATTATTAATAACAATAGTAGTTTGAGATAATATGAATATTCAATAAGATATAATGGTTTAACTAAAAATAGGATTTTAAAACTATATATATTTTGTAGAAATTTGTTTTCTAAATTTTAAGTGACATATGTAATATATTTTGAAAGTTAAATTTTTTTTATGTTCATATAAATAATTTTAAAAAGATGTTTAAAAGTTAAATTTATATTTTAAAGAAATATATATTCCATATATATGTTTATTTATTTAGTATAATTTGATTTCAAAACTCATCTTCTTATAAAGTTTTAAATATAAACATATGAAAATAAATATAAAGCTTGGGTATATCTTTTGAAAGTATAAGTTTAAAAAGGCCTAACAAATGGTTAGTATGTTTATGAATTTAAAATGTAAAAACATTTATATTTGATAAGATATGAAATATAAATACTTTAAGGTTTAAAATACAAAATACAAATTAAATGGGATAGGGGTTTAAAAACAAAACGTTATAAAAATTATTTAAAACAAGGATATAAAATATAAATGCACAAAGATATAAATATGTAAAACAAAAAGTAACAAGGATTTAAAAACAAAGTTGTAAATTAATTTTTAAACAAGGTTAAAAACATAAAATACCTATATGATAACAAGTGTAAGAGATGAATTTTACAAGTGTAAATGAATAAACAAGTGGCAGACTTGATTTTTTTCTCCATTTATAAAAAATGAATAAATACATAAAAGTAAAATCAAAGCAAAGAAAAAGCAGTTAAAAACTTCTCTCATTTTCAATCTGGGAACAAAAACAAATCAGGTACATGTAAATCAAAAGCAAGTTGCATCAAACAATTTCAAGTATGAAAAATCTGGACAAGAACAGATCAAAACAAGTGAACGCAAGAATTTTTTTTTCAAATTTGAGTTCGAAGTTACAATCTGTAATGAAAAGGAACTAAGTACAATAACAATCAATCTGTTGCAGGAAAATTGAAGATCAAAAAAGCTCAAAACCATTTCTAATTTTCAAAGTGCAGCAAGAAGAAAAAATTAAAAAGGCTTCTCTGTCATATACATTCAAACTGTAAGTAATAGAATAAAATTTCTGCTATTAATGACTTGAGTAAATGAACGTGACAGAGTATAAGCAAATATTTTCATTTACACTTTACAGATCTACAACTTCAAGATGTAGAAAAAAAATGCAGGCTTGAGTTCTCTACAAATTTTTCTTCCAGGCCTCTGTTTTAAAAAAAAACCCATCAATGTGAGCAGCTACCCTTCTTCTAATATCTTTATTTTGTGTGTTAAATCCAACATGTCTGTGATTCAAATCTTGTTGTATGGATGTTATTTGATGCAGCTCTGACCCGGATTGAAGAATTGCAAACTAAGAGTTTCCAAAGCATGAGTCGTTCTCGTCTTAAGGAAGGAGAAGGCCTAGGTCGTATACGACCTAAGGAGAAAGGTATAGGTCGTTTCCGAGCTAACTTAAACAGGCAACGACCTAAGGGGATACATGAAACTGAGCTGCGACCTAATGAAGGCACTTTAGGTCGGTCACGACCTAAGGAGAGGATGTTAGGTCGTCTACGACCAAAGGATCCACGAGAAAAGAAGCTACGAGTTAATGTGGAGAAAACTTCGGAATTAAGTCGCTCGGTGAAGTTAGGTCGTTCACGACCTAGTGAAGGTTGTTCACGACCTAACATGTTAGGTCGCCCACATGTTAGGTCGCAGGATGTTGAAGATTTGCGAACGACCTTACTAAGTCGCAAGAAGATAGGTCGCTCAAAGAACATTCCGATCTAAGTTAGGACGCTGACCTGCTGCCGCATCCTTTAAGGCGCTGTTGGATGATGTTAGGTTGTTCACGACCTATAATTGAGTCTGTTTGTTTTGAGTCGCAAGTGTTAGGTCGTGGCCGACCTAAGTGTTGTAAAAATGTGTTGAATGTAGCGTTGAGTCGTTGTCGTTAGGTCGCTGCCGACCTAAGTGAGGTCGTAAGTCGCGGCCGACCTAAGAGTCTGGTGATGTTTTGTTTGTGTTGCGTTGTGAAAGCTATAAATAGCAGTGTTGTGACATTTGTATTGGTTGTTGATTTTTTTGAATAAAATTCTCTTTTGTTAGCTTTGTGCTTTCATACAAATTGGTAGTTGAGTGTGATCTCCTATCTCCTCTTTCGGTTAATCGAGTGCGCTCGATTCAACGATCATAGAAGCCGATTCACGGTATCTAGTGCGCTAGATCAACGTGCGGAGAATCGTAGATCTTCTTTATCGGCATCGTGCGCGATCAACGAGACGAAGATAGCTAGAATCCGGTATCTTTGGAACAATGAATTTGCGCCTTGCAGTATTCTCAACTCACCGATTGCTACATTCCATCGATTGAAGTTTATTTTGATTAATCCGCTGCGTCATTATTGCATGTCTGTAAGTAGGCAAAGGATATGTGTATATTTGAGTGTCTGTGATACAGGTACCTTCTCTGTTAATAACAGGAAAAGAAAGAAAAAAAATCCAAGAAAATTTATATCTTGAAATCTAATAGGAATTAGGAAATGATCTTTAAAAGAAAAGTGTTCGTATTAACCCAATTTAAATTTTAAAAAATAGATTCGTGTGATAAACATTCAGTAGACATTTAGAAGAATGATAAATACAGTGAAACTGTCAAAAATTAGAAAAATTGATGTTTGGAATTTTGTGAATTGATCCCATAATTGAGTTTACATTAGGAAATGATGATTTTAGGAAATCGTTACAAAATTTTTAAGCTTATGTTCAATGAGAAATTTTGAGTTAACTGGAGATTGCTTATTCACCGATTGTCATCGATCGGCAGAGAGAGGTGGTTCGAAATTTATGTTGAAGGTGGAGTGATGGGTATAGATCATTGGAAAAATGCTCAGGGTTTTTATTAACCACGGTAGTGAGGTTGCGGCAGTGATTTAGAGTTTTAATGCCTAGTTTGTTTGGCGTAATTCTTGGGTTCGTACACGGGCAGGGGAGGATCGAGTGCTACCGCACCTGGGGGATAGGTGCAGTGAACTTCGATGAGGGTTTGGATGCAGTGGCGAGGCGTCAAATCGACGTTGGTGGTGATGTGTGACGTTTTGGGTCGATGAGTTTCGTCTTTTCAGGTTCCATAACTTTTGATTTTGATTTATAGATTTTTTTTCGCGAGTTTGGGTGGTCGCGAGGCTCGAGAGCATCGTGGTTGACTTGTTGGTGATCACGAGAGTGATCGGAGGCGATTGTTGTCAATGTACACGTGCACACGTGGGATCGTGTACCTAGGTTGATTGAAGTTGGGGAAGAAGAAGTCATCTCAGGGTTGTCTCAAAGTAAATAAGGGTTTGGCTCGGGGGAAACTTGCTTTGGGCTCGAGTTCGATATTGAGGCGTTGTGTGAGTAAATTAGTGTATCAGCTTTTGAAGAAAAAAAAAGAGGAAGGCTCGAAGCCAATTTCGGGGAAAGTGGTACCTGGTTCGGGTAAGAACTCGAGTCACCTCAGGGTTAAAAATAAAACAAGTTTTTATCAAAATTTAATTAAATCAAGTTGAATCTTTTTCCGATCCATCCTTAAAGAAAAATAAATGTTTTGATTTAGTTTTGGGATTAAGATTGGAGTAAATTATTTTTCAAATTTAGTTAAGAAGTTAAAATAAATTTTAAAGGAAGAAAAACAAAACGATTATGCTTAAAATTGTTATCTGACTTTAAAATCTCAAGTTTTTTTATGAAAAAAATACACACACACACATATATATATATATATACTTTGTTTCAAAAATTAAAGGTTTAAGGATTAAATGTTATAAAGATTAATTGATTTTAAAATATAATCACTTTGTATAATTCAATTAAGATTAATGAATTTAAGATTAATAAAAAAATATAGTTGAATAATTCCTTAATTGATGTTTGCAAATAATAATTAATTACTTAAGGATAATTACTTAATGAAAGTAATTAAGGATTGTTACTTGATGATTATAGATTGATTTAATCAAGAATTTAAATGTTAATTAATTTTAAGAATAATTAATCTAAAGAAGAATAATTAATTAAAGAATAATTGGTTTATGTGATTAGTTAATTAAGGTGATTAATTTGAGAATAATTATTTAATTAAGGGTTAATTTATTAAAGAATTTAATTAAAGGCTAATTAATAAATTAATAATTAAAGGTGGATTTATTTCTTAGGTAATTAATTAAGGTAAATTAATTGCTAGTTAATTTATGGTTAATGATGACTAAGTGATTAAGAATAATCACTTATTTAATTAAGGGTAATTAACTAATGTGATGAATTAATTAAAGGTTGATTAATTAATGAAGGTGATTAGGGGATGATTATCAAATTTTGTAAATTCATTGAGGATATTTAAATTAAATGGTTTGTAATTGATTAAAACTAATTAACCAAGATTAGTAATTAAATCTGATTTGAATTAATCAGATAATTAATTGATATTACTTATGGATGTTTTGATTGGAAGATTTAATTGTTTCATATCCCTGATATATGATGCTTTGCGTTATGAATTATCCTGATTTGTGTTATGATCTGTGATGTAATTTATTTATCCGTGATGTAATTTATTATCTACGATGAACTTATATTATTCATCCATGATCTGCAAATAAAGATAAGCGTTATAGATTATACCGCTTATCGATATTTCTGTGTTTGAATCTGTGATGATGATGTTGTGCACTATTGTGTAAAGCCCCTGGACTACACTATACACACACAAATATGGATTGCACGAGGAGATCGGTAAAGTCACAGATTTTTAAAATAGTTTTTAATTTGAATTTTAAATCCAAATGGTTTTGGTAATGGTTTGGGTTTAAAATAAAAGACTTTTGGAAAAGGAATTTTCAAATATAAAAGTTATCTTTGAATAACTTGGTTTAGTTTTGAAATTTGATTAAAATTTGAATTCAAAATTTGAAATTGAATTCATTGTTGAAATTTATGATGTAAAAGGTTATACAAACTATAAATGTGTTTATATGGATTTTAAACCATTTTAAAAAAGTATTGCTTTGAGAAATTGAATTCGACTCAAGTTTCATACTTGAAGGGCCTTAACTCGTGAAAAAGTAATCGGATTTTTTCCAAAACAAAAACTAATTGTTTTCAATCAATAATAGCTTTCATATAAGGAAATGGTTTCCAATTTGTGTTGAAAGATTTCAAATCAAACTGTAATAGTTTTTGAAAACTGTTAACTAATCTTTGTGAAAGACAGTGAAATTTTGATTTGAAATTAAAGAACATTTTAAATGGTGTGTCTTTTATATAAAGGATTTGGAATGGAATTGTTTTGTGAAAATAATTTTGAAAGTTATAAAATGAGTCTTTAATTTAAAGACCGAATGAATTAATCCAACTTGAAATGGAATTGTTGTTGAAAGGCTATGAATGATCTTTGTTAAAGATTGGGGATCCTCGTTTTAAATTAAAGAGTGGTTTTAAAGATAAATCTTTTGGTTAAAAGATTTAAGTATGGAAATTGTTTAAACTATTGAAGGTATTTGAAATGAATCTTTTTTGTTTAAAAGATTTGAAATGGTAATTTGTTTTGACAATTTGGAAAAAAAATTTGGGGTTTAAAGTTATGACTTAACTGAGTCCCATATCCATATGTTTTTAAATATTGCGCTCACTATTCGGTTTAGCCGGGAGAGGACCTTTGTGTCGTACAACCCATTCCGAATAGTGATACGACGTTATGGATAGCAATTGAAGGCTGGTGGTGAAGACCGGATACTTTCGAAAGTGAAAGGATTTCTTGTCGAATGTCTCTGCATCGGTTGATCCCTGGTATAGAGATTTGAGCACCCATTGTGACGGGAAGTCCGGACGTGTTTAGGAATTATCCGGATTTGCAAGGGCTTCTTTGGAAGTGCCTTCGGTTCTGCTCGAATCCGGAGCAGACTTGTATGGATGTGTGTCTGACGTTACACTTTGAGATGTAAAGCTGGTTTCTATCAAATACATTTCTGTTTGGTGGCGGAGATTTGTTCTCTTAGCTTAACACCCTTCTCTACGACGTAATAGCTCAGAGGTTATGTAGTTGATGGTTACTAGTGATACATTCTCAATTTGGTAATGTGGCATACAAAGTGCTGCTGATCATTTGTTGATCAATGCAAGGCTTTTGTGAAAAGCGTAGCTTTGTGGATGAGACTTCGTCGAGCCTCACACCCCGAAATGGTCGAAACAGGAAAGACGTAGCAAGGTTTCAGGGGTTGCTCCCCTTGGATATGACCATTTCTTCTGGAAAAGGTTAGTATCATGGTATGGAGCCTAGTTGCTTACTCATGTGGGAACTGTAGTATATTATTATTACTGTGTGATGTTGTTGGTATTGAGGATCCTCGGTTAAAGGTCCCAAAGGACCGGGGGTGGCATATCGTAGGTTTTATTCCCTGGGAAGGGGGAAGCCGACCGCCTTGTGTTAGCAGAGAACTAAGGGATGGTTCTCGGGGCGTCCCTCCAGAGCCGTACCCATGTGGAAATGGGAAGTACCTTGGCCTGACCATTTGTTGGAAAACCCAAAGAAACAATACGCGCCCCGTAGGGTTTTAGTTGTATAACCTGCCATCTACTTGTGGTGGTGCCCCACTGTTTAGATGGTAGCTATAGTAGGCATAGTTCGGAATGTCTATGCTGGCTAGGATTAATGTTATACTTTCGAAATGTTTTCCACTATGCACTAATAATAATATCAAAATGGTTTTTGCGTATCAAGCACTTTTGACTACCATAAGGAGAAATCTCCTCCAATTATGCGTTTGCATGGTGTGTGTGGCGGGAGGCCTTATGGTAGTTTCATTTTCCAAAAAGCATTGCGGATTTCAAATTTTAATTCTTTTGTTTGTTTTAAAAAATAAAATGTTTTTTTTGCTTATACCAGTCCCATGACTGACCCGGAGTTTATTGTTCCCTTCCTAAACTCTAGGTGCCCACAATTTTCCACACGGGCAGTCTAGAGTTTGGTTTTCCAGATAGTAGATATAGAATCGATTCCGTAGCTTTCAGCTTTCTCTTTGGAATTTTCTGGGAATCTTGGATATTGGAGTCTTTGTATTTATGGTCAGGACTTGCTTAGCTTGGTGCAAATTGGTGGTGGTTCGAGCTAGTGGTTTGGAGTTTTTGCTTTGAGTGCTTTGGAGTTAGAGTTGCTGTTGCTGTTTGGAGTTTTTGGGTTCTGCTGCCATATCATATTGTTATTCCGCGGTAGCATTGTTATCTTGTATCTCTGATATTGATTCATATTGTATCATTGTTGTATCGAATGTTGTATGTCAATGATATTCATTTCTTTTCTTCCGCTGCGTTGTTTTACTTGATGAGTTATAAGCTCCGGCGAACCGGATTCGACGTTTGGATCTGCAGCATTTGAATATGAGTGTCGTATTCGGTGTTGATTTTCGAAGGTCGAGTCAGGATCGTTATAATTGGTATCAGAGCTGAAGGTTGAAACTTTAGCTCAGGAGTATAACACATTAAGTAACTCATTATAGATAGGGTGAAGTATACCCTAGAATGAGTATATCCCTAAGATATTTGTTCGAATGCCTCAGTAAAATTCTCTTACTATCCACTAATAGTAAGTATGAGTGCAAGAAGAGGACGAGATAGGGGACGGAGGAATACAACTACAAATGGTCAGTACCCTGCAATAGCGGAAACAACTTTATCTATCATTCTCCTTTGGTTCGTCTTTTCAATTCTTTGATGATTCCTGGCAGCTCCAGGAAGAAGCTTTGATGTCGCATGGGACACAAACTCCAGATGGGTCAGAATTGTATGTTTGGATGAATTGTTTGCTTTGCTTGCTTTGGTTGGAAGGTATATTTTGGTTGTTCAAACTAAAAGATTTGGATTGCATCCATATATCTGTTTATTCTGTTGGGTCCAGATATATTTTACGAGTGGTTAGTTATCCATTGAAGTAATGAACACCCTGTATATTCGTAGATCTGAATGACCCGAGTGTCATGATTTGTTCTTGTATTCATTATTGACATTCTGATTTGGTAAGCCAAATGCAGAATAGATATTCAATTTGATCTGGTATTCATCTATCCATCCCTCTATATTCTTTATTGTCTCCTTACTTTCCAATTTCGAGGACGAAATTTTCTAAGGGGGGAATCTGTAACATTCCTGAATTTTAGCTAAAAATAATTTGATAATTAATTTAATCTTTGGAATTAAATTATGAAATTATTGGTAATTAATTTTAAATCTAAGATTTAAAAGTATCATTTGGAAAATTTCCAGAATAAATAATGATATATATTTTCAAATTGAATTTGGAGTTTAAAAATTCAAGAATAAATATTTTGAGAGATAAATTGGATTCTAGAGGTAAATTGAATTTTTGGTTTGAAATTCAAATAATATTATTAATAACAATAGTAGTTCGAGATAATATGAATATTCAATAAGATATAATGGTTTAACTAAAAATAGGATTTTAAAACTATATATATTTTGTAGAAATTTGTTTTCTAAATTTTAAGTGAAATATGTAATATATTTTGAAAGTTAAATTTTTTTTATATTAATATAAATAATTTTAAAAAGATGTTTAAAAGTTAAATTTATATTTTAAAGACATATATATTCCATATATGTGTTTATTTATTTAGTATAATTTGATTTCAAAACTCGTCTTCTTGTAAAATTGTAAATATAAACATACGAAAAAAAAAATATATATATATATATATATATATATATATATATATATATATATAAAGCTTGGGTATATCTTTTAAAAGTATAAGTTTAAAAAGGCCTAACAAATGGTTAGTATATTTATGAATTTAAAATGTAAAAACATTTACATATGATAAGATATGAAATATAAATACTTTAAGGTTTATAGTACAAAATACAAATTAAATGAGATAAGGGTTTAAAAACAAAACTTTATAAAAGTTATTTAAAACAAGGATATAAAACATAAATGCACAAAGATATAAATATGTAAAACATAAAGTATACAAAGATTTAAAAACAAAGTTGTAAATTAATTTTTAAACAAGGTTAAAAACATAAAATACCTATATGATAACAAGTGTAAGAGATGAATTTTACAAGTGTAAATGAATAAACAAGTGGCAAACTTGATTTTTTTCTCCATTTATAAAAAATTAATAAATACGTAAAAGTAAAATCAAAACAAAGAAAAAGCAGTTAAAAACTTCTCTCATTTTCAATATGGGAAAAAAAACAAATCAAGTACAAGTAAATCAAAAGCAAGCTGCATCAAACAATTTCAAGTCTAAAAAATCTGGGCAAGAACAGATCAAAACAAGTAAAGGCAAGTAATTTTTTTCAAATTTGAGTTTGAAGTTACAATCTGTAATGAAAAGGAACTAAGTACAATAACAATCAATCTGTTGCAGGAAAATTGAAGATAAAAAAAGCTCAAAACCATTTCTAGTTTTCAAGCTGCAGCAAGAAGAAAAAATTAAAAAGGCTTCTCTGTCATATACATTCAAACTGCAAGTAATAGAATAAAACTTCTGCTATTAATGACTTGAGTAAATGAACATGACAGAGTATAAGCAAAGATTTTTAAGTACAATTTAAAGATCTACGACTTCAAGATGTAAAGAAAAGAAAAAAAATGCAGGCTTGAGTTCTCTGCAAATTTTTCTTCCAGGCCTCTGTTTCAAAAAAAACCCATCGATGTGAACAACTACCCTCCTTCTAATATCTTTATTTTGTGTGTTAAATTCAACATGCTTGTGATTCAAATCTGGTTGTATGGATGTTATTGCATGTTTGTAAGTAGGCAAAGGATCTGTGTATATTTGAGTGTCTGTAATACAGGTACCTTCTCTGTTAATAACAGGAAAAGAAAGAAAAAAAATCCAAGAAAAATTATATCTTGAAATCTAATAGAAATTGGGAAACGATCTTTAATGCCCAGTTTGTTTGGCGTAATTCTTGGGTTCGTACACGGGCAGGGGAGGATCGAGTGCTAAAGCACCTGGGGATAGGTGCAGTGAACTTCGACGAGGGTTTGGATGTAGTGGCGAGGCGTCAGATCGACGTTGGTGATGATGTGTGACGTTTTGGGTCGATGAGTTTCGCCTTGTCAGGCTCCATAACTTTTGATTTTGATTGATATATTTTTTTCGCGAGTTTGGGTGGTCGCGAGGCTCGAGAGCATCGTGGTTGACTTGCTGGTGATCACGACAGTGATCGGAGGCGATCATAGTCACTCGTGCACGCGTGGGATCGTGTACCTGGGTTGATTGAAGTTGGGGAAGAAGAAATCATCTCGGGTTTGTCGCGAAATAAATAATGGTTTGGCTCGGGGGAAACTTGTTTTGGGCTCGAGTTCGATATTGATGCGTTGTGTGAGTAAATTATTGTATCAGGTTTTGAAAAAAAAAAAAAGGAAGGCTCGAGGCCAACTTCGGGGAAAGTGGTACGTGGTTCGGGTAAGAACTCGAGTCACCTCAGGGTTAAAAATAAAACTAGTTTTTATCCAAATTTAATTAAATCAAGTTGAATCTTTTTCCGATCCATCCTTGAAGAAAAATAAATGTTTTGATTTAGTTTTGGGATTAAGATTGGAGTGAATTATTTTAAAACTAATTGAGTTCAAGTTTAGTTAAGAAGTTAAAATAAATTTTAAAGGAAGAAAAACAAAAAGATGATGCTTAAAATTGTTATCTGACTTTAAGATCTCAAGTTGTTTTATGAAAAAAATACATACATACATACATACATACATACATATATATATATAGTTTCAAAAATTAAAGGTTTAAGGATTAAATGTTATAAAGATTAATTGATTTTAAAAGATAATCACTTTGTATAATTCAATTAAGATTAATGAATTTAAGATTAATAAAAAAAATAGCTGAATAATTCCTTAATTGATGTTTGCAAATAATAATTAATTACTGAAGGATAGTTACTTAATGAAAGTAATTAAGGATTGTTACTTGATGATTAAAGAATGATTTAATCATGTATTTAGAGGTTAATTAATTTAAGAGTAATTAATCTAAAGAAGAATAATTAATTAAAGAATAATTAGTTTATGTGATTAGTTAATTAAGGTGATTAATTTGAGAATAATTATTTAATTAAGGGTTAATTAATTAAAGAATTTAATTAAAGGCTAATTAATAAATTAATAATTAAAGGTGGATTTATTTATAAGGTAATTAATTAAGGTAAATTAATTGCTAGTTAATTTATAGTTACTGATGACTAAGTGATTAAGAATAATCACTTATTTAATTAAGGGTAATTAAATAATGTGATGAATTAATTAAAGGTTAATTAATTAATGAAGGTGATTAGGGGATGATTATCAAATTTTGTAAATTCATTAAGGATATTTATATTAAATGGTTTGTAATTGATTAAAACTAATTAACCAAGATTAGTAATTAAATCTGATTTGAATTAATCAGATAATTAATTGATATTACTTATGGATGTTTTGATTGGATGATTTAATTATTCGATATCCCTGATATTTGATGCTTTGTGTTATGAATTATCCTGATTTGTATTGTGATCTATGATGTAATTTATTTATTTGTGATGTAATTTATTATCTACGATGAACCTATATTATTCATCCATGATCGGTAAATAAAGATAAGCATTATAGATTATACCGCTTATCGATATTTCTGTGTTTGAATCTGTGATGATGATGTTGTGCACTATTGTGTAAAGCCCCTGGACTACACTATACACACACAAATATGGATTGCACGAGGAGATCGGTAAAGTCACATATTTTTAAAATAGTTTTGAATTTGAATTTTAAATCCAAATGGTTTTGGTAATGGTATGGGTTAAAAATGAAAGACTTTTGGAAAAAGAATTTTCAAATATAAAAGTTATCTTTGAATAACATGATTTAGTTTTGAAATTTGATTAACATTTGAATTCAAAATTTGAAATTTAATTCTATGTTGAAATTTATGATGTAAAAGGTTATACAAACTATAAATGTGTTTATATGGATTTTAAACCATTTTAAAAAAGTATTGCTTTGAGAAATTGAATTCAACTCAAGTTTTATACTTGAAGGGCCTTAGCTCGTGCAAAAGTAATCGGATTTTTTCCGAAACGAAAACTAACTGTTTTCAATTAATAATAGCTTTCATATAAGGAAATGGTTTCCAATTTGTGTTGAAAGATTTCAAATCAAACTGAAATAGTTTTTGAAAAGTGTTAACTAATCTTTGTGAAAGACAGTCAAACTTTGATTTGAAATTATAGAACATTTTAAATGGTGTATCTTTTATATAAAAGATTTGGAATGGAATTGTTTTGTGAAAATAATTTTTAAAGTTATAAAATGAGTCTTTAATTTAAAGATCGAATGAATTAATCCAACTTGAAATGGAATTGTTGTTGAAAGGCTATTTATGATCTTTTTTAAAGATTGGTGATCCTCGTTTTAAATTAAAAAGGGGTTTTAAAGATAAATCTTTTGTTTAAAAGATTTAAGTACGGAAATTGTTTAAACCATTGAAGGTTTTTGAAATGAATCTTTTTTGTTTAAAAGATTGGAAATGATAATTTGTTTTAACCATTTGGAAGAAAAAATTTGGGCTTTAAAGTTGTGACCTAACTGAGATCCCATATCCATATGTTTTTAAATATTGTGCTCACTATTCGGTTTAGCCGGAAGAGGACCTTTGTGTCGTATAACCCATTCCGAATAGTGATACGACATTATGGATAACAATTGAAGACTGATGGTGAAGACCGAATACTTTCGAAAGCGAAAGGATTTCTTGTCGAATGTCTCTACATCGGCTGATCCCAGGTATAGAGATTTGAGCACCCATTGTGATGGGAAGTCCGGACGTGATTAGGAATTATCCGAATTTGCAAGGACTTCTTTGGAAGTGCCTTCGGTTCTGTTCGAACCCGGAACAGACTTGTATAGATGTGTGTCTGACGTTACACTTTGAGATGTAAAGCTGGTTTCTATCAAATACATTTCTGTTTGGTGGCGGAGATTTATTCTCTTAGCTTAACACCCTTCTTTGAGACGTACGAGCTCAGAGGTTATGCAGTTGATGGTTACTAGTGATACATTCCTAATTTGGTAATGTGGCATACGAAGTGCTGGTGATCATTTGTTGATTAAAGCATGGCTTTTGTGCAAAGCGTAGCTTTGTGGACGAGACTTCATCGAGCCTCACACCCCGGAATGGTCGAAACAGGAAAGATACAGCAAGATTTCAGGGGTAGCTCCACTAGGGTATGACCATTTCTTCTGGAAAAGGATAGTATCATGGTATGGAGCCCAGATACTTACTCATGTGGGCACTGTAGTATATTATTATTACTGTGTGATGTTGTTGGTATTATGGATCCTCGGTTAAAGGTCCCAAAAGATCGAGGGTGGCATATCTTAGGTTTTATTCTCCGGGAAGGGGGTAGCCAGCCTTGTGTTAGCAGAGAACTGAGGGATGGTTCTCGGGGCGTCCCTCCAGAGGCGTACCCATGTGAAAATGGAAAGTTCCTTGGCCTGACCATTTGTTGGAAAACCCAAAGAAATAATACGCGCCCTGTACGGCTTTAGTTGTATAATCTGCCATCTACTTATGGTGGTGCCCCACTGTTTAGATGGTAGCTATAGTAGGCATAGTTTGGAATGTCTATGCTGGCTAAGATTAATATTATTCTTTTGAAATGTTTTCCACTATGCACTAATAATTATATCAAAATGGTTTTTGCGTATGAAGCACTTTTGACTATCATAAGGAGAAATCTCCTCCAATTCTGCGTTTGCATGGTGTGTGTGGCGGGTGGCCTTATGGTAGCTTCATTTTCCAAAAAGCATTGCGGATTTCAAATTTTAATTCTTTTGTTTGTTTTAAAAAATAAAATGTTTTGTTTGCTCATACCAGTCCCATGACTGACACGGAGTTTACTGTTCCCTTCCTAAACTCTGGTTGCCCATAATTTTCCACACAGGCAGTCTAGAGTTCGGTTTTTCAGATAGTAGATATAGAATCGATTCCGTAGCTTTCAGCTTTCTCTTGGGAATTCTCTGGGAATCTTGGATGTTGGAGTCTTTGGATTTATGGTCTGGACTTGCTTAGCTTGGTGCAAATTTGTGGTGGTTCGAGCTAGTGGTTTGGAGTTAGAGTTGCTGTTGTTGTTTGTAGTTTTTGGGTTCCGCTGCCATATGATATTGTTATTCCAATGTAGCATTGTTATCTTGTATCTGTGATATTGATTCATATTGTATCATTGTTGCATCGAATGTTTTATATCAATGATATTCATTTCTTTTCTTCCGCTGTGTTGTTTTACTTGATGAGTTATAAGCTCCGGCGAACTAGATTCGACGTTTGGATCTGCGGCATTTGAATATGAGTGTCGTATTCGGTGCCGATTTTCGAAGGTCGAGTCAGGATCGTTATAGTTACAACAAAAAATTGAAATATAATTTTATTTTTATTTAAGAAATAAAGTTGATATAAACATATATTATATATTAATGTTTAACATAAAATGTATAAACTAGAATTATATATATGTATAGTAGTATTTTTTATTTTGTAAAATTACACTCTATTGTTTATAGAATTAAAAAAATTATATATATATATATACATAATTTTACTTTTAATTTTAGTTGTAAGGCATTTTATTCAATTTTATATATAAAATACATTTCCCTAATTTAAATCTATATTTCCATATTTTTAAACTATTTTAGTAATTAAACGAATTTGATGTTTTGAAAATGGGTTCTGAATTCCATAATTATTAACTTAACCAAAATGATTTATTTTATTTATATTTATGATATTTTTTAATTATATATGTATATATATAATTTAAATATGTAGGCCTAGGTCTATTTTTATACTATTTTGCTAAATAAAGAAATTAGATGTTTTGAATATGGGTTTTGAATTTAAAAATTATTGATATATTCAACATTAATTCTTTCATCATACAAAAATTTGTATGTATGTTTAATTATTTATAATTCAGAATTGCTTTGAATAGAAATAGGAAAATAAAGGACCAATGTGTAATGACCTAGAATTTCGAACACTTTATATTTAATGTTAACAAGGAATCTTATCAACATCCCCAAAGCTTAATGATCAACAAGGAACGTTGTTAAGACTTCAAAAGAAGATTTTTAGAAGCGACTATTCTCTTCGAAACCTCTTTCAAATGAATTGATTCGAACAAATTATTTGCGGAGGATGGTATCATGAAAATATTAATTGTAGTTAATAGGTCCAATAAACCCTATTGAAATGAAGGGTAAGGAGAAACTATTCGGACCACTTTTTGAGCGAGTCGAAAGAGGTTATTCATATCAGACATTTTTCTCTTTCGACGGGGTCGAAAGGTCTATCTTCCCTTAAGAAGGAGTATTTACTGTCGATGACATTATTTATGCTCTTTTAAAGGGAATTCTTTCGAAAGGGTTGTACGTATTGTAATGTGTGTTCACCTTTCGCTGGAATTCATCCAGCTACCATAGTTCAGTATTTTGCACATTGAATCCCTTTTGAAACATCTTTTTCGATCAGGTCGAAAGGGTATTTCTTTTTTGAAGTGGATTCAATGTACTATATTTGAACTTTATGTTCTATATGCAATGAATAACATTTTGGGCAATATAAGCTCCTTGAATTTATCAATACCAAAACACTAGCATCATCGTTGTTTAATATTTAATATCATTAAGTTTGATGAGTGCTTCGTGTACATGTTTTCCAAATTCATCTCATTGCTCGCAATAGACTTAATAGGAATTAAGAAGGTAAACAAGCATCATGTGCAAATGATCATTAGTCAGGCCGTTGATTTAAATGATCTCCCTAGTAATCATAATCTTTGTTGAATCCATGCGCTTCCACTTTTAGCATTAACCAAATTGAGTTACAAGTAAGAGAGTTTTTCCATAATTTCATTTAGGTTTACAAAGATTTGATTAGCTAAGAAACAGGAGGAATAATTTAGGATTTGAAGTCTCCCAAAATGGACCCCTACGGTCGTATTTATCGATGTAGGTTTGCACCCTTACACGCCTATCCTTTCACTTTAGTCGAAAGATCTTTCTTTAAACATCCACGCGCATCCTTTCGACATGGTCGAAAGACCTTCCTTCATCCTTTCATGTGCCTCCTTTCAAGGTAGTCGAAAGGCTTTTCTTTTGAACTTTTTCATTCATTCCTACGTCTTCATCTTTTCATTTCAGACCTTTCAACCCATCGCAAAGGCTACCTTGATAACCTATCACTGCCCTTATGGTTTGATAACCTATCAATTCCCTTTGGCTTTATTTAATCACTTTTTCAAGATAGTCTTAATAGGCTTATTCACGGCTTCAACGGCCCCATTGACCTTTGGATGCACCACAGAAGAGAAGTTTTTTATGACCCTATTCTTATAGCAAAACTGAGAAATCTACTCACTTTCAAATGGTATTCTGTTACGTGGTATAATCTTAAAGGGATTCCAAATATGGTAGTAATGTTTTTAATGACAAATCTAAGCACTTTCCCAGAAGTGATTGTACGGAGTGCTTTTACTTCGATCGACATAGTAATGTAGTATATGGCGGCTATAACATACTTTGCTCCTATTTTTGAAATTGGCAATGGCTCAATTTCGATGATTCCATATATATCGAAGGGCCATGGACTTGAAATCATAGTTAGTTGACTTGGTGCCAATCGAGGGATCTTCGAGTATTTTTGGCATCTTTTGCACCTCCTCACATATTCAATAGCTTAGCGGCCATTCGAGGCCAATAAAAACCTTGTCTTGTTATTTTCTTTGCCAACTTTTCCCCATAGGTGCGGTCTGTGCAAAATCTTTCTTGCGCTTCCACCAACAATTTTATCCCTTCTTCCTGACTCATACATCTTAAATAAGATAGTGCATACCCTTTCTTGTAAAGAATTCCATTCACTATTTTGAAATTTGGTGCCAGTCCCCTGATTTTCCTAGCTTCCATTTTGTCCAATGGCAATATCCCTTCTGAAAGACATTTGAAAATAAACGACATCCAAATGTCACTATAGCAATCATTAGTCCTTGGATGATTAATCCTCTCTTTTGGGATTTCTTCATTAATTTCCCTTTCTTCTCGCTCTTATGCCATTGCTTGGGACCTAGTTTTGACTAAAAAATTCTTTCCCTATTCAGATGTTTCCTCCTCAATACTTGGATTTTCTTGGTACCCTACTAGCATGATTCGAGTTTCTAGGGCTCCCCTTTAAACTGGCCAACTTTGCTAATGAATCTGCTTGAGAGTTTTCCTCCTCTTGGAACTTGATGTATAGAAAAGTCTTCAAATAAAACAAGCATTTTAATATCTTATTTACATATAAAGATAGTTTTGCATCATCAGTCTTATACACTTGCTTCACCTGGTTTACCATTAGTTGTGAATCACAGGCAATTTGAATTCGTAGGATTTTGAGCTTTAAATCCAGAGTCAGTCCTGCCACCGTTGATTCGTATTCGGCTACGCTATTTGTCGCGAGAAACCGGAACTTCATTGCATAGTGTAGGCGGTGTCCAACTGGTTTATTATGATATATCCCGCTATAGCTCCTTGCTCATTCGATGCGCCATCCATAAATAACTGCACATAGGTTTTTCATCCTTTTCCTTTTTCGATTGTACTTTAATGAAGTTTGTATGTTCATTAATAGAGTCTACCAATGCTTGTCCTTTGATAGCTGAGCGTGGTTGAATCTCAAATGCCGGCTAAGTTCAATTCGCCATTTTACTAGCCTACCTGAAGTTTTAGGGTTATTCAAGGCTGGCTTGAGTGGAAAGTTAGTCAATACTATGATTGGATGTGCTTGAAAGTATGCCCTAAGCTTTCATGTGGTAAGTATTAAGCAATAAGCTAGCTTTTCTATTACCGGGTAACGAACCTTTGCATCCTTTAACCGCCTGCTCACATAATAAATTGGAAGCTGAGTACCACTTTCCTCTATGATCAAAACTGGACTTACTGCATGTTGCGTGACTGCCATGTATAAGTACAAAACTTCATCATTCACGGGACTAGATAGAATTGACGATTTTTCCAAATGATTTTCCAAGTCATGAAAAGCTTTCTTACAATCTTCTCCCTATTCAAAGTTTTTCTTCTCCCTGGTTATATTAAAAAAGGGAATGCACTTGTCAGTCGTCTTGGAAATGAACATGATTTGGGCTGCCACCCTACCATTTAAACCACATTACATCTTTGCTAGTTTTAAGCTCATCCATGTCCTTGATAGCTTAAATCTGGTCTGGCCTAGCCTCAATTCTTTGAGCACTCACAATGTAGCATAAAAATTTTCTAGAATGAACCATGAAAGAGCATTTCTGAGGATTCGGTTTGATATGATATTTCCGTAATACTTTAAACATTTCTTTTTGGTCTTCAAAGGTGATTCTAAGGCTCGTATGATTTCACAAGCATATCGTCAACATAAACTTCCATATTTCGACCAATCTATTCTTTGAACATTATATTGGCTAATCTTTGACAACTATCCCCTATATTCTTTAATCCGTAAGGCATTGCTTTGTATCAAAAAATTCTCCAATCTGTAATGAAACTTGTATTCTCCTCATCTGGTTTAAACATGGGTATCCGGTATATCCTGAGTAAGCATCCACAAGAGACAAAAAACCTATGTCCACTAGTTGCATCAACCAACTGATCTATCCATGGCAACGGGTAACAGTACTTTTGACAGGCCTTATTTAAGTCGGTATAAACGATGCAAATCTTCCATTTACCTTCGACTTCTTTACCCAATATTTGGTTCGCCGGCCATTTTGGGGAGTAGATATCTCGAACGAATCCATTTTCAAGGTGCTTTTTAACTTCTTCTTTTAGGGTGTCGGACCGCACTTTATGCAATTGTCTCTTTTTCTTCCTAATGGGGGTCGCTTCTAGATTGATGTTTAGATCATGTCACATAATCGATGGATTAATCCCCACCATATTCTGAATGAGACCAAGCAAACACATCTTTATAGGATGTAAGAAACCAAATCAAGTCCTTCTTCAAGCTGCTTTCTAACTCCTTTCCCACTTTGACTACCTTGGTTAAAACATTTGGTCCTATACATGTCTCCTCAAGGTCTTCTATAGGTTTTATTCTTTCTACTTCTCCACGGCAATCAAATTTTATGATGATTTTTCTTTTCCCATAGAATTAGATTCGATCCTCATTCTCTTGCTTCCCAGGGAAATCTATCATTCATACATCAGCTTGTTAGTCTTAATAGATCTTACTATTGCTTCGAATGTTGGATGTAAAAATCCATCATCCGAAAGCTAAAAAATAGTAGAAGAATCAGAGTAAGAAAAATACTCCTTTTTGTACGGATCAAGCGTAACAAAATACATTTCTCAAGAGTTGAATTGTTCTCCACGAATGCTGCCCCTACCCCTCTTTGTGAAGAATTTTACCATCAGATATTTTGGCGAGACAAAAGTACCTACCTCATCAAATGCAGGTCTACCAAAGAAAGAATTGTTGTATGATGGTTAGTTAATTATTAAAAAAAGAGTTTCAAAAGTTCAGCAGCATGGCTGTACTCCTATTTGTACTAACAATTTCACTTATCCCACTGGGATCGATCCCTTGTTATTGAACCCAAAGATTGGCTCTAGGCTGGGCTCTAGCTAGTTTTCTAGGATGCCTATTTGACCAAAGGAATGTTTGAATGTTACATTTATTGCGCTACTACTGTCCACAAGAATCATGGACACAATAGACAGTCCAATTTAAGTCGTGATGATGAGCGTGTCGTTGTGTGGGTGATGGATTCCTTTCTTCAGCTCTTGGGGAGTGATTACAAGGTTTGGCATCAGAATGTTGAGCCGTGAATTTTTCAGCGGGGGCCCTTCTTGAATGGAGAACACTCCTTCTCTAGCCAACTTAATGTATTTGTTCCTGGCCCCCTTGCTAGTCCCTTTTGGATGTGGTCCCTCATGGATTATATCAATCCTATTCAACGGCGGACTCAAGCTCAATGGATCTTCTTCCACTAAGATATTAATAACATTGTTAGGAAACTTCTGTGGACCATCACCAGTCCATGGTGCCTTTTTTTATCTTGGATGGGTTCCTTCAGATGCCTTTCACGAATTAATTTCTAAATGATTCCGGCCAACACCCTACATTCTTTAGTTTTATGGCTGTTTACTTTGTGATAAGCACAATAATCATCCCTTTCCATTGCTCAGCATAATATTTGGCCTTAAATGAAGTTGGGAAGTTAACATTCTCTTTTTTCCTAGCATAGATATAAGACAATGGCTTGTTTAAAGCGATTGAATTAGTGCTAGGCTCCTCCCACCTTGTTCTCTTATGTCCTCGATCCAAATCAAACCTTCCACTTTCCCTTTTAGGGTTAGCTTTCTTTTTAGCGTGATATAATTCATCCATTCGAATGAATTTATCGGCTTGAAAAAAAAGGTCATGCAGATCCTTACAACCATGAACAATGATTTGCAACCGGAATGGTGTATTCTGTATTAACCTAGAGTTTACTACAATGAGCTTATCCCGGTCATTTGCTTCTTTAGCTCTTAATGCTTCCGTGTTGAACCATTTTGAGGTAATCTCCCAACAACTCTCCTTGCATCCACTTAATGATGGCTAAAATAGTGTAATCGATTGTTGGGTCCATGCATATACAGAATTAGGCAAAGAACTCATAAGAAAACCGCTTCCTTCAATAGATTGTCTTTTCATGATATTTTCGATACTATATAGCGACGGCCTCTTGAAGCGTTAATGTAAATAGTCTACATCGAACGACTCCAGATGCATTATACAGATCCATTTGGCTATCGAAAGCCATCAAGTGATCATCACGGTCTGTTGTGCCATGATAATTCAAAGTTGGAATCTTAACATAAGATGGGATGACTATTGACACGATTTCGTCTGTGAAAGGCACCACTTATTCATTATCATTTGCTCTTACATCCAAGGTCCTCTTCCCCTTAGCATTTAGCATATCCTTAACTGCCTTTTGTACAACGTCTTTCAGATAAGCTTCAGTACCATGATAATTATTTCGGTTTGGGTTGTATTCCTTTGATGTCGAACTTCCACGCTTCCTTGATGATCGAGTTTAGTTAGATGTTGCTCTTTCTTCTTTGAAGATGTCATGTCGATTTTTCTTTTATCTTCATTGGTATAAGCCTTTAAATTTCTACTTCGAGAGATCTCCTCATCTTCAGCCATTCGTTTTGCTATCTTGGAAGACTTTTGAGACAGTGCTGCTTTGAGAATCTCTTGCACTCCAGCAAATATTGTTCCTAGTGCTTTAACTACGTTGCATTGCCGTCTTGTTGAGTCGGGATTGATGGTTGCCCTTGCACAAACCCTCCAAGTAGAAAGTTGGTGCTATGTTTTCTTCTAAAGCTATGATGTGTACGGCCTCTTTGACCATTCGACTAATCCTTTGGCGTTTCATTTTCCTGCATTAAGTTAGACAATCCATATTTAGTCTATAGGGTAACCACAAGGTCGGAGCTTCGAGCCCTCCATCTAGTGCCAAAAATGTTAACATGAAATCTTCTGAACATCCCCAAAGCTCAACGATAACAAGGAATGTTGTTAACACTTCAAAAGAAGATTTTTCAAAGTGACCATTCTCTCAAAACCCCTTTCAAATTAAATGATTTGGACAAATTGTTCATGTAGGATGGTATCACGAAAATATTAGTTGTAGTTAATAGGTCCAATCAACCCTATTGAAATGAAGGTTAAGGAGAAAGCAACTCTATTCAAGCCTCTTTTTGAGTAGTTTATAGAGGTTATTCATATCGAACATTTGGCCTCTTTCGTGGCATTGAAATGTCTATCCTTCCTTGAAGAAGGAATATTTACTATAGATTACGTTATTTATGCTCTTTTAGAGTGTACTCTTTCGAAAGGGTTGTAGGTATTGTAATGTATGTTCACCTCTCGATGGAATACGTCAAACTAGCACAATTCAGTGTTTGCACATCAAATCTCACTCGAAACATCCATTTTGATCAGGTCAAATAGGATGTTTGTTCTTTCAAAGTGGATTCAATGTACTATATTTAAACTTTATGTTCTATATACAATGCAATAACATCTTGGACAATATAAGTTCCATGAATTTATCAATATCAAAACACTATCATCATCTTTGTTTAATATCATTAAGCTCGATGATGATGTGCCTCATGTACATATTATCCAAATCGATCACATTCCATCACATAATACAAAAAGGAATTAAGAAGATAAACAAGCATCATTTGCAAATGTTCATTAGTCAAGCTAATGATCGAAATGATCTCCCTCATAATCAAAATCTTTATTAAATCCGTGCGCTTCCACTTTTTGCATTAATCCAAATTGAGTTACAAGCAAGAGAGCTTTTCCCAAATTGATTTAGGGGTTACAAATATTTGATTTTCTAAGAAACATGAGATATAATTTAGGATTTCAAAGTCCATATCTCCAAACTCGGACCCCTAGGGTCGTATTTATAGTCGCAGGTTGGACCCCTTCCATGCCTATCCATTTGCTTCAGTCGAAAGGTCTTCTCCTAGTACTCTACATGCATCCTTTCAATATGGTCGAAAGGCCTTCCTTTATTTTTTCGCACGCCTCCTTTCAATGCGGTCGAAAGGCTTTTCTTTTGACCTTTTTCGTTCTTTCCAACGCCTTTACCTTTTCATTTCAGACCTTTCGACCTAGTCGCAAGGGCCACCTTGATAACCTGTCACTGCCTTTAAGGTTTGAGGGTCTCTTTTACTTTGCTTTTCACCATGCTACTTTCAAATTTGTTGATAGGGAGGTAGGAGCGCTCTTCGCCTTACATTGCTATACTGTTGCAAGTGAGAGATGAGTTTGTCTTTCGCATCTGGGTCTTAGAGAAAGTACTCCAAGCCTTTATATGCATTTGAAGGGTTTTAACTGTGTTAAAGAGCTTGTTCTTGCTTTCGAAAGGTTTGTATTGGAATCATTTCTTCAAGTAGTACATTGACAACGATGAGACCTATTACATTGAAGGAATTAGTTCTTGGTGTGTGAGTCTATCGTTTAACATCTTTGAAAGGTGTTTCAAACCTATACTAGCCCTTCTTATTTCCCTGAATCCATGAGTCGAAAGGTCTAGATGAGGTGGAAGAGTAACCTTGCATTCTTTTATACTCTTTCAAAGTTTTGTTCTACTTGGCATTTGTAATGGCACCCGGCGCTTGCGACTCCTTTGAAAGCCCCATCAATACTTTCAAAACACTCTTCTTTTAATTTTGGTGAAACCTATGTCTTCAATTCTTGTAGAGCCAATCACTTTTACAAGTCTTCTTCCATAGCCTTGTTCTTAAGTGGGTTTTTAGTGTTAACATTTAATATCTGAATTTTTTAAATATTGTAATCTTAGATTTAATGTGAATAATTGTGATTTTAAAACCTTGTTAGCCACTTTTTAATTAACAACCAATGAAGGAAAAATTGTTTTTTCCAATTTATTTACAAAAATAAATTGTTCAAAATATATCGATAATGCGACCGAAAATCAATTTATATATAAACAACTTTTTACTCCATAAAGTTGCTAAAACTCTTTGACAATTTTATAGTAAAATACGAACTCATAAATAACAAGTTAAAATGCTTTAGTTAACAACAAACTAATTTAGTTAATCAAGCTTCTAGAAGGAGAACAAAAGGAATGTTTTAAGGCATGGTTTAAGGCATAAATGGTGGAGGAATAATGGTGCATGTGCAAGCATGTGCAAAGGTAAGAAGGGGAATTTGGTTGGCCATCCAAGAGCGGTTTTGTTCCTTATTCAATAATACTACTTCTTATTGGTTCCTTAGTTCATATTCCAAAAATTTTGGGGAAAAATTAAGTTCCTAGCTCTCTTTCTACTCTTTAAATCTTCAAAACTTCTTCAAACAACCTTTACTCTCTTCCATAATTTTCCCAAAAACTTATGTCATCTAAGAACATGGTTTAGCATCCCAGAAGTTGAAGTTGATGAAGAAATGGAGGTACCTATCCTAGGCCATGAGTATCTAGTTATCTTGGAAGGCTTGGCTTTATGATCTTAAAGACAATAGAGGTAGATTTGGGCTTTGGGTGATGGTAGGAAGTTGTTGCTAGATACTTGTGCCTGATTTGGTTGCTATACTTGCTTTGAAAGTGAGTTAACATGCTATTTATTTGTATAACTATGAATATATATGTTTGATTGTTTAAAATATAATGTTATATGAAGAACAGTGCAGGTTATAACATTTGGAACCCTCCTTGCTTTGGAAAGTAAGTGACAATATTAAATGTAGTATAATCTCTTTTGCAACCCACTAAAACATGTAACATGGCCATGACTCGTTATTTATATGTTTATAATGTTGTATGTGAATTTGAAGTGTGTTATGAATGTTTAAAGTGAAATAGTCGATATAAGCACACTTTGCAATCCCTTGTATTTAACATGTGTCAAATTGTTTAAATTGTAAATATATTGTGAACATATATATTTCAATGTTATCTACGCGTTTTTTCATGTGTTTACATAAATAAATTGATATAAAAAATTATGGAAGTAATAGAAAAAAGTTGTGAAAGTAGAAGCGAAAAGATCGCTAGGAATGCACTTCGAAATCGCTCTGTGTTCGGTGACTTTTAAGTCAACTTTGAAAGACATCCTTGGGGATTTCTTTGTCATTTTAATATGTAAAATATGAATACATAATAAATTAAAAACATTAAGTTTTAGAAGGAATTTAAACTAGTTGAACGAAGTGGAATAAGTTAGTAGCGGAAACGTCGCTATATGAGCACTTCAGAAAAATACCTTATTTTTGGAATAGTTGGATCAAAAATCAATTATTAATGTATCGATAACAAGTCTCAAATTTGTTGCAAAATCATGTCAAAAACAAGCCTTGAACTTTAGATAACATTCTAGAAATGCCGTCTTTGCTTCTAAAACACATTTTTCCAGTGGAAAATTGTTTAAGTAGCATTTCCTAAAATTTTATCACTTTTAATCGAACCTTTAAGTTGTTTAATATGGCATTTTTCTTTGAAAAGTTTTAACATATTTCAGAGACTTTTATAGAATTTTGTAGCTGCTGCAATTCCTGTTTTGTTAACGTTAATTATTTTGAAACAGATTTAAACTGTCATAGAGAGTTTCTACAGTATTCTGAGAATGCTTCTTTTCTGTTTGAAAGTTTGAACTATTTAAAATCGCATTTAAATTAAATATTTTTTCCAATCTTTTCAAACTTGTTTTCTAACTTATATTAAAGTGTTTTAAAATAGGTTTCCTATTTTAACACATTCTTAGTAATTAATTAAGAATTTTTAAATTAAGAGGCATTTGATTTTAAAAAGTTTATTTTTTGTTTTTCTACTTATTTCAAATTTTTTATACTTAAATAATATTCAATATATATAATTATAATATATTTCTAAGTGGTTTAAAATTGTTTTAACATAATTATAAGTATTTTGAAAGTATTTTTATATAGATAATTTTAAAAGTATGTTAAGTATTTTATAAGAGTTGAAAAGGAAGTTTTGGATTTCATTCCTAAGTGAAATAAATGGTTTTGAGAATTTAATTAAAAGTGTATTACCATAATTACTAAGTGTGGATATGGTTTAATCTTTAAAATGAATGTTCTAAAGTTGACAAGTGTAAAAATAGTTATAGATTACAATAAACAGTGTTTTAGTAACATTTATTTTTCTACCCTTATTAATCATACTTAGGAATATAATTAGGTATTTAATAACAAATATTTTAGGGATAATTATAGGTAAATGATTTTAGATTGTAGTAAATAATGTTTTGGTAACATTTGTTTTTAACCCTTATTTGTTATACTTAGGAATATAATTACTACTTTAATAATAAATACATTAAGGATATTTATAAGTAAATGGCTTTGGGTTTGTAAAACATAATTTTAAGTAACAATTGTCTTTAACCATTGTAAGTGAAATTAAATATAAAAATCTAGTTTTAAAGAAAATGGTAAATTATGAAATAGGTTTGGGATTATAGTGAGAAATTTTTAAGTAACACTTGTCTTTAACATTTTAGAATATGCTCGGATCTTTGATAGTGGAAAATATAATAACAATTGGGAATCTTTTATAAGAAGAAAGAAAAAGTAAAATTTTAACCTATAAAAGAAAATGAGTTTATAGTAACAATGTTTAAGTAACATTTTCTTGTAAACTCTTCGATTATATATCAAAATAAGCAAATCTTGTTAATGATTTGTGAATATACTTATATCATTTGAGATAATTATATGAATTCTTTTGAAGCATAGAAAAGTGTATAAGTAAATAGTAAAATACATGGAAAGAAAGTTTGTGAATAGCAAAATACTTGAATATAAAAATACACAAATAGTAAAATATAAGTATATATATTTTATTAAGGGAAATTAAATCTATATACAAGTTTAACAAGATGATTAATTAAATAAGTGAATATTTAGTTAATAAGGACTTTAATCAAATAAGTGAAGCTTATTTAATAAAAGTTTAACTAAATAAGTTAGGTTTTAATTAATTAAAGGTGTTTAACTAAAATTATGAAGTTTTAATCAAAGAAAAAAGTTTTAATTAAAGAAAGAATTTTTTATTAAACAATGAAGTTTTAATTAAATGAATACGTTTTACTAATTAAAGAAGCTTTATTAGTTGAAGAAGTACTACTAATAAAAAGGGTTTTAAATAATAAAGGATTAATTTAATAAAAATTGGATTAAAAGTCATTTATGTGAATTTATTGTGCATTGTGTGTTACTTATGTATGGAAAATATTTAGTTTTGTGCTTCACATCAAAAGATGACAAAGTAGACTTGCTTTTGTCTCTGAGAGTTAAGAATGATGATTCAAGCAAGGTGTAGAAGCAATAGTGCTCTAACCTATCGGGATTCACTTTTAACCGAGGGATAGTAGATGTTGAAAAGCTCGGAAACAAGATAAGTACATGAGACATAGTTTCCATATGCGATCATTTCATTTTTGTTGACTTTAACCAAATTAAATTTGGAAGTATTTAGAATAAACCCAAGAATTATACGGTACAATTATTAATATTGTGGTGATATAACCTACTTATAAATCCATCTTGCTCTTTTGAGACAAGTGATAAGGAAATATGTCCAGATAGGAGACGACATCACCCTTATCATTATCTGTTTATTTATGAAAGAACCCAAGTTAAGTTTACTAGTGTTGATTCAGTCTTGAAGAGACCAGGATCGATAAGCATTTTACTCATCAAAAACCAATTCAAGGCTGAGATACGTGTTCTATCTTTTAGAAGTGGATCTGTTTGAAATGTTGGAATTCATGTTGGAATCCACTTGACGATTCGTGTTCTGTTCGTGTTGTGGCACGTGTGTTGAGAGGCTGAGCGTGGCTTCACCATTGGTATATAACTAAAAACAGTGTAGGTTGTGCAATGTGGGGGTTTAGCTAGCCCATGGGGGGTACATCAACTCCAAATCTAGACTTTCTTTCAATATATTAGCCAGCATGAGTTGATGATACATAGTTCCATGTGGTTTATGAAAATTTTCGAACGTGGCATTGTTTTGTTTACCTGGTGGTATATTTTATCTAAGAAGATATAGTGCTAGAAAAGGTAGTTTTTTAACCTTGTCATCGAGATCCACTTTAGTTTACTAGAGGCGTCTCCATGGAAAATCCATATGCATGCGCACCTTAGCGGATTTGATTGTACTTCAACATTGTTGTGTCAAGAGATGCAAGCGGCTTAGGTATTTTCCGATTTATATCCTTCTACCTAGACATTGTCTATTATATTTCAATATGTACGTATTGGATGATTTTTTGGTCCTTTTGAGGGGATAACCATTATGATGGTCTCAAAATTAATATCATATGTTGATCACATATTTCTTGAGTTTCTCACCCCAGACTTATGTTTGACCCATGGTTTCATTTTTACCTTATTTTCGTTAGTGCCTTTTCGAGCAGTCAGATAAATGCAGGTTTTTATTGATGTTCACTGGGCTCTTGGATAGGAGTTGGATGCTTTACCTACCACGGTATTTATTTCCACAGCATTGCTTTTTATGTGTATATCAGAAATTGTAAGGATAAGCTGTTATAACTGTCCAAGTTGATGATATTGCTTTGATTGGTAACTCAGAAAAGCTAACTAATTAGAGTAACACCCTATACTGTCTTTTGATATTATATATTATCATTCTACATGTGAGATTCTGATATATTTTCTCCTATTTCTTACATTTTCTTTTCTTCTTTTTCATTGCCCTAACCATGCATCTTTCTGGCACTAGGGTGTTCTGTATGTAAATACCGTGGATGTATAAGTGCCATGATTCAAGGGACAAAATGGCCGTCCTTAAAGCATGGTATCGGTGCTGAAGGTTAAGCGAGAACCTTGGCTGTGGTTGGGAATAACTTATTAATATATAGGATAAGGAATGCCCTAGCATAAGTTGAGTGTATTATATATGTGAAAGCATATATGTTATTGTTATCCATTAGTAATATATAAGTATAGCTTGATAGTGTAGGTGATTAATGTAGTGATTAAAGATGTCCATTTATCCCTCATTTATCAGCTTAATCATGCAATGCCAGTTTGTGAGCATTG
This sequence comes from Allium cepa, assembly GCA_030765085.1. Classification (NCBI taxonomy): domain Eukaryota; kingdom Viridiplantae; phylum Streptophyta; class Magnoliopsida; order Asparagales; family Amaryllidaceae; genus Allium; species Allium cepa. The sequence goes on from CM060945.1 coordinate 511,512,680, forward strand.
ATTTTTTTTCATTGTTGTTTTGTGCTTAATTACTTTACAAGTAATGTACCTTTTTAGTGCATAGGTTTGGTTGATAAGTAATCTTGGAACATTGAAATGAACACCTTCTGAATTAAGTTTCAAAGTATGACTATAAGACGTTCGATGATAGTGTTGGGTTAAAAAGTTAACTTTCATAAAAGATGTTTATTATAATATAAAAGAAAGATAAGATATTTTTCAGAATAAACATTTGTGAAATGATTTGATATAAGAAACTGAATGTAATTATGGTTTATGAAATATGGTTTGCAAAATAAAATGGAATTAAATTAAGAATTTGAGAACTTAAATTCTAGTGTTTTTGAAATTGGGTTTCCAAGATTTTGGTCTAAATAATTATAGTATTATTTGGAAGCATTTTTAAAACATAAGAATTTTAAAGATATTTTTAAGATACGTTCGAGTTTGATGTTGCTTTCATAATTAATGAGTCGATTCTGGAATAAAGTATTTTATGTTATCTAGTTCGAGTGGCTCGAAAGTGACTAAATGACGCAACGGATAATAACAAATCGATATAAATCGATGAAAGTAGCAATCGATGGATTGAAAGATACTGAAATGCCCAAATTCGTTGATCCGAAGATACCAAATTCTAGCAATCCTCGTCACGTTGATCGCGCACGATACCATGAAAGAAGATCTTCAATTCTTCGAGCGTTGATCAAGCGCACTTGATTACGCGAATCGGCTTCAACAATCGTTGATTCGAGCGCACTCGAATAACCGAAAGTGGAGATAGGAGATTACACTCAACTACCAATTTAGATGAAAGCACACAGCAATCAACAAGAAATTCTATTCAAAAATCAACCATGAAAAAGTTACAACTCGCTCGCTATTTATAGAGTTTCACACCCTGACCCTTAATACATTGTCGACTTAACTCCTCTTAAGTCGTTGCCGACCTAACTGACTCCCATAACACTACATACTCGCACTTATGTACCACATACGACTCAATTACAACCATTTGTACACAACTTACGACTTACAATACACGGCCGACCTAACTAGGTACGACCTAAAACACCACCAACTTAAGCACCTAACGAAAACAACACGACTCACGACTCACCTTGACTCGGCAGCGACTTAGTAATAATACCTCATGCATATTACAACACATATATACACATGACCGACTTAAGCACGCCGCGACTTAACAAACACTACGACTTATCAGTTACAACGGCTCAACATCATATACGACTCAAAACACGAACGACTTAAAAGTTACAAACAACTTATGTCCATAGCGGCTTACGTCCTATTTACAGAAGCGGTTTAACATTAGGTCGGTCCTTGCCTTCTTCCTTAGGTCGTTATTCTTTAGCTCGAGACCCTTTAGGTCGTAGCTCCTTTCCCTTGCATTGTTAAGTCGTAGCCGACTTAAGCCCTTAAGTCGCAACCGGCTTAAACTTTGCACATTCTCCACTCGTGGTGCTCCTCCTGTATCCCTATGTCGTAGCCGACCCAAGTCATTAGGTCGTTGCCGACTTAGAACCTTAGGTGAATCTGGTGATTGCACTGCATCATTCTCCCCCGGTTGACAGAAATTTGACCTCGAATTTCACCATCTTCTCCCACAACAATCTCGTTTCCACAATACGGACTTAAATGTTTGACGTTGAAAACATCAGAAGTATGAACATCTTCTGGTAAATTCAATTGATATGCATTCTCATTGATTTTCTTTAGAATTTCATCTAGACCAATTTTCCGCACCTTTAATTTATTATACGTTCCCACTGGAAAACGATCCTTTGTCAACACTGCATAAACCAAGTCACCTTCATTAAATTCAACATTTCGTCGCTTCAAATCTGCAGATCGCTTATACTTCTCATTTGCTTTCTCCAATCGTTCATGAATGATCCTATGACATTCCGTCAAACCTTCAACAAAATCAGCAGCTCGTTTAACTGTCCCCTTTGATTGTGGTACTACTGCCAAATCCAACGGTCCCCTTGGTAAACTTGAATATACGATCTAAAATGGGATGAATCCCGTACTACGATTCACTGCATGATTATGAGCAAACTCTGCTTGAAATAACTTCACGTCCCAACTTTTCATATTATCTTTCACTAGACATCTCAATAAATTTCCCAATGATCTGTTCACAACCTCCGTCTGTCCATCTGTTTGCGGATGGTAAGCGCTACTAAATTTCAGCTTTCTTCCAACCGTCTTCCACAAACTTAACCAAAAGTGACTCAGAAAAGGAGTATCTCTATCTGACACAATAGACTCTGGCAATCCATGAAGTCAGTAGATTTCTTTGAAAAATAACTGAGCAACATGAACAACATCCGCCGTCTTTTTACAAGCAATAAAATGTTCCATTTTTGAAAATCTGTCCACCACAACAAATATAGAATTATTCCCCCTTTGAGTTCTAGGCAAACCCAAAACGAAATCCATGCTGATATCAACCCACGATTTAGTCGGTATGGGTAACGGCATATACAATCCTGCATTGGTCGTTGTTCCCTTCGAAACCTGACAAATATGACATCTCTCCACAAATCTTTCAACCTCTTTCCTCATCGAAGGCCAAAAGTAAGATTGAGAAATCAAATGCAATGTAAGATCACGGCCCACATGTCCTTCTTCGTGCAACTCCTTGATAATCTTCATTCTCAAACTGCTCTCTGGAATACATAATCGATTTCCTTTAAACAAGAATCCATCAACCAACATAAATTCATCAGTACTCCCATCCTTAGCTTTCTCAACAAATTTCATAAAGTAAGGATCTTCATCAATCAACTCTAGCAATAATTCAAACCCTGTCACCTCAACCTTCATTGTAGTCAACAAATGACTCCTCCTACTCAAAGCATCAGCTACACGATTTGTTACCCCAGCTTTGTGCTTCACAACAAAAGTAAACTATTGCAAATAAGCAATCCACGATGCATGTCTCGCTGAAATCTTATCATGTCCTTGCAAATAATTTAACGCCTCATGATCAGTGTAAAGAACAAACTCTTTCTGAAATAGATAGTGTCTCCAGTGTTTAACAGCCTGCACAACAGCATAGAATTCTACATCATATGTACTATATCTCATCTTTGCCCCTGATAATTTCTCACTGAAATAAGCAACTGGTCTTCCACTCTGACTCAACACCCCTCCAATCCCAACCATTGATGCATCAGTATGTAGCTCAAACAACAACTGAAAATCTGGTAATACAAGAATTGGCGATGTCGTCAAAAGTTCTTTGATTCGTTCAAAAGCAACCCATGCTTCTTGTGACCAAGAAAACTGCTTCCCTTTCATACAATCAGTAACCGGTGCCATCACGCTACTGAAGTGTGGAATGAACCTTCGGTAGAATGATGCCAATCCATGAAAACTTCTAACTTCAGTTATAGTTCTCGGCGGTGGCCAATTTCTAATAGCTTCAACTTTACTTTGATCCACCTCGATACCTTCCCCAGACACAACATATCCCAAAAATAAAATACTTCGAGTCATGAGAACACATTTCTTCGTAGCTGCATAAAATTGTTCCTCACGAAGAATAATTAACACCTTTCTCAAATGCTCTACATGCTCCTCTGTGCTTGCACTAAAAATCAGAATATCATCAAAGTAAACAACAACAAACTTCCCAATGTACGGTCTGAAAATTTGATTCATCACCCTCATAAATGTACTTGGTGCATTCGATAGACCAAACAGCATAACCAACCATTCATACAATCCTTCCCTTGTCTTGAATGCGGTCTTCCATTCGTCTCCCGTTCTAATTCGAATCTGAAGATATCCGCTCTTCAAATCAATCTTTGAAAAGATAGTTGCCCCACTAAACTGATCTAGCAAGTCATCCAACCTTGGCATAGGAAATCTGTAGCGAACAGTAATCTTGTTAAAAGCTCTACTATCGGTACACATTCTCCATGTTCCATCCTTTTTCGGCACCAACAATGCTGGTACTGCACAAGGACTCAAGCTTTCCTGAACACGTCCCTTTTCTAACAACTCCTCTACTTGCCTTTGCAACTCTTCATGTTCCTTCGGACTCATTCGGTAATGTGGTCGATGTGGTAAAACTGCTCTCGGAACATGATCAATTTGATGTTGAATGTCTCTCAGTGGCGGTAACTCCCAAGGCAACTCTTCTGGAAACACATCTTCAAATTCTTCCAAAACTGGTTTCACTTCTTCTGGAACTTCAACCACTTCATTACACTCCCGCCAATCAACAAAAACACTTCAGGCTCCTCTTCGACTTCCTTGACAAACTCTTTCAAAGATAGCAAAGTTTTCAACTCTTCAATCTCCTCTAGCTTGCTTTCCTTCTGTTGTTGCTTCTTGGGAACTAAAGTGATTTTAGTACGTTCAAACATAAAACTATAGCTATTAGCACGACCATCATGTTGCACTGCTCTATCAAACTGCCATGGTCTGCCCAATAATAGATGACACACATCCATGTCTACAACGTCACACCAGATTTCGTCTTTGTATCTCTTCCCAATAGAAAAATTCACACAAGCCCTTCGACACACCTTCACTTCACCACCCTTCCTTAACCATGCTAACTTGTACGGTTTAGGATGCTTCTCAGTTTTCAAGTTCAACTTCTTTACTGCTTCTATAGAGATAATATTGTCACAACTTCCAGCATCAATAACGAACTTGCAAACTTTCCCCAGAATAGTGCATGTCGACTGGAAAATATTTCTCCTCAACCAACTAGAATCTTCCTCTTGCTTTGGTGTAAGACAAGACCTCCTCATCATAAGATTACAACCTTCATCCTCGAACAATTCTTCTTCCTCCTCAACATAAGGTATATTTGAACATTCAGCTTCTACTTCCTCATCCTCCTCAACTTCTGCAACCATGGTTCACTTCTTTGGCTTCGGACATTCATTGCTTTTATGACCCATCTCCTGGCAATTGTAACATTTGAAACCACCGTTAACCTTCGCCTTCTCTGCCTCCTTCACAACTGGTTTTGTAACAGCTTTAGGAACATTAGAACTCCCACTAACACCCTTCAATTGATGGTTAGAATTAGTAAACACACCACCTCCACGCCTTCCCTGCTTCTCCTAAGCCAACGCTTTCTGATGTGCCTCCGCCACAGATCTTGGATCAAACATATTAACCATATCCTGGATCTGCATTCTCAACCCCCCAATGAATCTAGCAGTTAGCTGTTCTTCCGTCTCCATAATATCATTCCTGGCGATGAGTTGGTAAAATTCATCGGCATAATCATTAACAGTCTTCGTCCCTTGCCTCAGATTCTGCAACCTCTGGTACATAAGTGATTGATAGTTGTAAGGTAAAAATGTAGCTCTCATCAACTTCTTCTTCTTATCCCAAGATTCAATCTTTGATTTTCCCATTCTTTCCCTTGTAAGTTTAGTTTGCTGCCACCATGCCAAAGCTCTCCCCCTCAACCTAGTAGCAACCAACTTCACTCTTCTATGCTCAGGAATCTCCTTGAAATCAAAGATCTCTTCAACATTAGACAACCAATCAAGAAATTCTTCAGCTACCATTCCACCCTTGAACTCTGGAATTTACATCTTCATACCCGACTCCCATCGACGATCATCTTCTATATCCCGATAAGAATTTCGAACTTGGTCTCGATCTCGATAATGAATGCTAGCTCTATAACCCTCTTCATCAAAATCAAATGTACGTCTATATCGATCTCGTCCTTCAACATCCCTTCTACCATGTCTCTCTTCACCTCTATATGGCTCATTCTCAAATTCTCGTGGAGTACTTCTCTCTTCATGTCTATACTCATGCTGATCTCTCCTTGATGAAATGGATGTTTCTCTCCTTTCTCTATAAGATTGCGGTGATACCCTCCTCGCTTCCGTAACCGATGGAGAAACTCGGTTTCCTCCATGGTTCGAGTTTGGTGATCTCCTTCTTTGAGTTTGATTCAAATCATTCATCGATTTCTCTAACTTTCCAATGCCTTCATCAAATTTCTCATTAATACGTTTTTCCATAAGCTCGGCTTCTTCTCTTCTATACAACGCTTCAACATTTTGATGGCGATTAGCTCTCCTTGGTGGCATGATTGAAAACTTCTCAAATACTTCAACAATTACTTCAAACTCTTCAACAAATCAAATTCCAACTTCAAAATTTCACAAATCAAAGCAAACTTTGAACAACAAGTCATGGCCTAACACTTAACTCGGCTCAATGTCACTTGTCTCGGCTTGCTTCTCTTCAACAAAGCACGCACGGCTTAAAATTCACTTGGCTCGGCCACAAACTTCAACACAAATCAATTCAAACAACTTCCACACTTTGATCCAAAAGAATATGGATCGAAACCTCCCTCTTGTTGCACTTCAAGATGAACACGATGAACTACAACTTCAAACTTCAACTTCAAAAATTGGCTCCAAGCCTCGGCTTAGCTATGATTGGCTAAGTCTAGCTTTGATACCAAACTGACGCAGCGGATAATAACAAATCGATATAAATCGATGAAAGTAGCAATTGGTGGATTGAAAGATACTGAAATGCCCAAATTCATTGATCCGAAGATACCGAATTCTAGCTATCCTCGTCACGTTGATCGCGCACGATACCGTGAAAGAAGATCTTCAATTCTTCAAGCGTTGATCAAGCGCACTTGATTCCGCGAATCGACTTCAACAATCGTTGATTCGAGCGCACTCGAATAACCGAAAGTGGAGATAGGAGATTACACTCAACTACCAATTTAGATGAAAGCACAAAGCAATCAACAAGAAATTCTATTCAAAAATCAACCATGAAAAAGTTACAACTCACTCGCTATTTATAGAGTTTCACACCCTGACCCTTAAGTCGTTGCCGACTTAACTCCTCTTAAGTCGTTGCCGACCTAACTGACTCCCATAACACTACATACCCGCACTTATGTACCACATACGACTCAATTACAACCATTTGTACACAACTTATGACTTACAGTACACGGCCGACCTAACTAGGTACGACCTAAAACAACACCGACTTAAGAACCTAACAAAAACAACACGACTCACGACTCACCTTGAGTCGGCAGCGACTTAGTAATAATACCTCACCCATATTACAACACATATATACACATGACCGACTTAAGCACGCCGCGACTTAACAAACACTACGGCTTATCAGTTACAACGACTCAACATCTTATACGACTCAAAACACGAACGACTTAAAAGTTACAAACAACTTATGTCCATAGCGGCTTACGTCCTATTTCCAAAAGCGGTTTAACATTAGGTCGGTCCTTGCCTTCTTCCTTAGGTCGTTACTCTTTAGCTCGAGACCCTTTAGGTCGTAGCTCCTTTCCCTTGCGTTGTTAAGTCGTAGCCGACTTAAGCCCTAAAGTCGCAACCGGCTTAAACTTTGCACATTCTCCACTCGTGGTGCTCCTCCTGTATCCCTATGTCGTAGCCGACCCAAGTCATTAGGTCGTTGCCGACTTAGAACCTTAGGTGAATCTGGTTATTGCACTGCATCACTAAAAATGGGCGAGAGAAGTGTTTAGATGGTAAGCAATTATCTTGATTATTACCCTTCGTATTAAAGTTGATATATCGTACTACATAGTAGAACCCAGTTCTTTGTATCATTTTGCTAATACTCGATCTATATGTATATTATCTATGGATTTAATGAAAATATTTAGGAAATTGATTTATGAAATCAGGATCTTGATACTTAATAATATTTACGAACTATTTGATACCATTTTGAAAATGATAATGGTTAAATCCTATAAGTATGATTTGATATACTAAAGATATATGTATATATGATTATTTCTAATGATTTGAATAAAATTCGGTGTTTAGTTCCAAAATTTTCTTTAATGAAATTTAATATTGGAAAAAGTTGAACTTTTATAACACTTAATTTGAAAAGGAAGCACGTCAAAACAATTTTAAAATTTATTCAACATCCTTAAAAAATAAAACAAAGATGAACGTTTTATATATACTATTAGGATGTAATAGAGTAGTAGACGAGTACGAACTTAACTCCTTAAATGTTTTCAATGAAATTATGTTTTGATGAAATGTTTTATAAATAAAGGTAAGTCTTTATAAAATGTTCATAAACTTAAGTAATATTTTATGAAATGCATCATAAATGATTTTAATATTAAACGAGAAATGACTTTTATGAAAATGAATGTGATTTATAATGTAAAATATTAGTGTAAATGGAATAAAGTACGTAAGTTATACATATATAATTTTATTCACTTGACAACTTTTGATCTAGAATTTGAGTACATGGTTTCGAGGTGGTTTACATCGGTACGAACAAGGATTTGTCACTAGATTCTTGCGGGGAAACACTTGATATGGATTCTTGATATGGTTCCAAAATTTTCCATTATAGTATATGGCTACGTATGGAAAACAGAGTTATCTAATCAAGGAAGTTGATTAAAGTCTGCACTAGAGAGGTCAAGTGCTCTATACTAATTTGGAAGTGCAATTCCTGTGATGATTGAGAAGGTGATCAAATTCGATACTTTATACAGATGGTCCATCTGCATCATGCATGCTTTGGTATAATTGTATGCCACGTTTGTTAATGATTGCGAATGTTGTTAAATTTTGATTTGTGATTGTTTAATTTTGTTTCTCGTGTTGGAGTTTCAATGATGAAATATTCTAAGTGAGGGAGAATGTAAAGACCTAAAATTTCAAACACTTTGTATTTAAATATCCGAATTATTTAAATATTTTAATCATGGATTTAATACGAATAAATGTTATTTTTTGACGTTTTTAACCCCGTTTTAATTAATAACTGTAACGAACCATTTTTTCGTATCTATTGAATCGACTGTAAACCATACATGTCCAACTCATATTGCATGAATAAGTGGACATTAAAAGTAGAAAGAAAATAAAGACATAACAGAATCTCACACCAACGGAATAACATATATTATTTAAATAATAATCTTTACAACAGAAAATTTTAAAATACAAAACCAGAGTCTAACCTAGATTTAACCGGACAGTTATAAACCTCTGTCCTTACAAATGCTGAAAACAACAAAAAAATGCAATGCATATAGGGAATAATAGAATAATTCCATACGATGGTGAAGATCTCTAGCTCTCCTCTGGAAATTCCCACCGTCTTCAACTTAACCTGAAACTACTTGGATCTGACCCGAGTAAAAAATACCCGGATCAAGCTTGATAAGCCAGCGTGAGATAATCAAAATTTTAAATGTATAGATCATGACGATGTTATCAAAACTTTGAAATGAAGGGTATCTCATAAGACTATGCATACACATAAATACGGACGGGTTTTTACCTTACGATAACCAAAACACTTTTATTACCAAAATAATTTGATATTATCTTTAATGGCTTTTAAAAACACTTTTCTAATAAACTTATTCAATGAAAGTATTAACCCGGACTAAGTCTAAGGTAATATATCTGGACTGGGTCAATGGAATATACCAAACGGAATATATGATACTAAAAGGGGTAGCTAAAATGTTTGCAAGTCATTATAGCAATTTTTGAAATATAATCAAAACCATAAAGCTCGTATTGGAATTGGATTTTTCAACATGATAGGGAACCTTGATAACCATGCATATCAACCGGAACCCTATGATTTTTCATGAAGGGACTCGCACACCACTATTCCTTATATTGCCACACTTCTTAACATTCGGTGGCTTCTCATGCAAGGACTCACACGCTACTATGTCGTATATTAAGGGTTCCATCTAGACACCTTGGTGACCTAGATCATACACCGCCAGTCACCTTGAGGGATCATATACCATCCTCGTCAGACTCAGCCTGAAATATGTAACACAGTTCCCATATCATTTCTGAGATGTGAGGCTGGGAGTGAGGTACGCTCAACTAAGACAAAGTCAAGCATTTTACACAAAGCCACGCTTTTTCATAATAGGTTCCACTTTGAATGCCACATTATCATTCCACTTCACATGACTGATATCTAGAAAAGTATAATTTCCTGATCTCATATGTCTCGGGAAAGAGTGTAATGCTAAAAGAAGTTGCCTTCTTCACCATCAACTGATATACATAGAAACCACTCAAATGTGATTTAGAATACAATATCAGACAAACATCCACAAAAGTTCATTTTGGAATTGAACGAAACCGAAGGAACTCCTCCTACAACCATAAGTAGCGAGTAGTCCTTGCAATCTGAAAATTTTCCACAACGAGGAGACCACTAGTATAAATAACTCTATAATGGGACCAACCTAGAGCTTGTCCACAAGCAGTCCTCATGCTTTGAAGATCCTTGATCTTCAATAATCATCATCTTCCACATGTCTTCTCTTTTGAATGTATACATTGGTTCGAAGTTGTTTTCGCATAGGGATCACCCAAATCTGACCCCGGTTCCGTCGAAGCCAATCATCACCTTAAAAGATGTTAAGTTCATATGTGGATATAAATCATCAACTAATTACTTCATCATTTATTTAAGTCAAATATCTTTCTTAATTATATTCTTTTCAATTTATTCCATTTTCTTTACCAGAGTATATGGAATCACTAAGCCCCAAATCATTTAATTTATTTAGACCTTTCTTAAATCCTAGAATAATTCCAAATTAGTTTCTCTTTTACTTAGGAAAACCTTTCCAAATCATTCATTAAATCATAATCAAAGATTTCTTTTTGTCTTGAAGTAATTCTAAGATAATTTATTCTTTTACTTTGGATAATATTTCAAATTTCCTTACTTAACACTCGATTCAAACTCTTTAAATTTTAGGCGGGTCAAAATTAAGATATTTTTTTTACTGTAAAACCTAAAATAAGTCTTAGCAAACATTGTTGAGTAAATAGGATCGTAGAAATCATTCTATTTTTACTCAATATCAATTTCGGTATTCAACAAGTTTTATGGATGGAATAACGATGAAATCACCTTTTAAATTCCAAGAATAGGTCGGGTTCCCTCTTTTGAATTTAATACCTAGTATAAGAAGAATATCTCTATGCAATCCAAGTTTTAATTTATTCATTTTGGAGATTGCTTAAATTTTGGATAATACTAATCTTCTTTTATTTTGAAAAAACTTTATATAATCTTCTAGAGCATCCAAGCTTTCCTTTTGATCCGTTCTACTCATCGCCTAAAAAGAGAAAACTAAGGCTAGGTAAGTTCAAGGCATTGGTTTCTCTATCCCTAAACTTAGTTAAACACCTTGTTTTACCTTCCCAGGTGTCACAAGCGGGACAAATGTACTAGTCGTTTCCGCATACTCAATTATTAGCTTTATTTTGGAATTGATTATAAGATTCCAAATTATCCTTTAAAGATTATTTTTCCTTTTAAAAACATTAATAATTGGTTCTGATAAAAATCGTTAAGTTTAAACCTTCTGTTAAAAAGTTGTAGAAATGGCAGCAGAAAAGTGCTGTGGAAAGTGCTTTATAAGCTTATCTGATTTAAACACATTTTTATTTTTGAAATTCATATTTTCCATTCCAAATATCTTTTAAACCATTTTAATAGATTTATCAAATTTATTCCATATTTGTCCATAATTAAAAACGTTCATTTAAATAGATTTCCCGTTATGGTCACTTAACTACATTAGCACGATTTTTCCACAAAGTGTTTTGTACATAAATCAAAATCTACTTGATGAAATCTTGATTTTCTTTCTTCTTTGGAGAACTATTATTATTGTGGACCAACAAATTTTTATTTTGAAGAAATACAACTTATAAATAATTCTCTACATTAATTTGAAGTTACGGGTCGAAATTTAAATACTGCCGCTACGCGACGAGGTCGATTTTGACCAATTTTGTGAATTGCTTCAGAACTTGTCCGAAACACTTAAAATTTGTTTTAAACCATACTTACACTATTTTAAATTATTTAAAACAATATTTTCATCATTTCAAACTCTTTTTTCATTTCATTTCATATTATAAAATTATAACTTTATAATATCATTCTCAATCTTTTTAGATATTTTAAAATCATTAAGAGCTAAATAATTTCCATACGCATATTTATATGGATTTAGTTTCCATTGAATTAATTATACTTACTAGCCATTTCTTTTATCATTTATCAAACCAAGTTATCTTCCATATCACAAACATATACTCAACCATAATATCAACTAAGTTTTCATTCATTAAATCAACCAACACATACCAAACCTTTCATGTAATAAACTTGAAATATTTTCAGAGATTAGTAACTTTAAAATATGAGTACTAGTGATGACCCGCCCTTCATCCCATAGAAAGACGCATCATCGATAAGAAAGAAAGAGGTAGAAATAGAATAGAAAGAAGAAAGAACTCAACAATATCAGAATCTCACAGCGGAAACGGAACTAAATATAATATAACAAATAGATATTACATAGTCATTACATCAGAGTTACATAGACACACAACATCATCACATTAGACAGTTATAAGGTTCTGTCTAATACATTACATTCCATTACAACAAACAAAGACTTTAACTCAGCACAGCGGAAATATAGATATATCTACATTTGGACTCCTGCTCAATGCTTTCCAATATTCATCAAGCCAAAACCTAATCTCTTGGCTACTCATAAAAATTTGAGTACCCAAGAGTTTAAGAAAAACAGAAATAAACTTCGGGTCAGACAAGGGTCTGGTGTGAGTAAACGGTAAAAAGGTGCTTAACTTTTGAAAACCTTTGAAATCAAAAGGTATCATGTAAGACTTCCCATAAATAAACATAGGTAAGTTTTTACCTTACGCTAACCAAAACATTTGATAGGAAATCCAGTGATATTATAATAGGGTCTATGGTTTTCAAATAAATAAGAAATAGCTGAAATTGTTACATGATTAAATTCCAGCTACTAGCCACAAAAGTGGGTAATACAATCAAAACCATAGGGGCACGTAGGAAGAATGCGTTTCCATCAATGGAAGGGCTATTGGGGTACCGCCAATCACAGTACGTAGCCTAGATCAACGTACCGAGGATCCACCCTAAATCCCCTACAACACAAGGCCAGGACCATTCCTTACTGAACACTCCCGAACAAGACAACCCTACAGTTGGCTGTAGATCCAACTTCCCACACGGCAGAATAAAAAGGGACATCTAGACAGGGGTAAATCTCGTCCTACTTGAGCGCGGCTTACTAAGCCTTGCCGCACCTCCCCTATTTTAGCCATTCCCGGTTGATGAGGCTTGAGGCTACGATTACCTTTATAGACCACATCTATCTTAGAATGCTCATCGTCCACCTGACGATGTTCTGAAAGCATTCAATCCATACAACTTCATTCCGGGTTCGAACGAAACAGAAGGCATTATCTCGTTTCACTCATTTTGGAATCACCCTCAGAGTAAACGACGATAACCCTTGCACTCTGAATCTTCTCCTTCATTTGAGATTCATGACCTATCGTAAATTTGGATAGATGTGTTTTCGGATATCCAAATCTGGAAACCCAATCCCGGTCTCATCGAAATCCAAAATGCCATGTTTTAGGTCCAAGTTGTGTTAAAGTTTAAAAAAATTCATTACAATTCAATTCAATACTAGAATTCACACATCATTTAACATAAATAAATATCATACATTTATCACTGATATATCCAACATCATAACATAGAATATCACAACATATCATCCAAAGATATAATCCAATAGATATCACCCAATAGATATCATCCAATAGATATAATCCAATAGATATCACCCAATAAATATCATCCAATAGATATCGTCCAATATATATCATCCAGTAAATATCATCCAATTAAGATATTCTACACAAACAATCATCCATAAACAAGAATTATTAATCCATATTATATTTAATTTAATCACCTTAAATTAAATTAATTACTTAAGAATTAATCTCCTAATCCTGCTCAAACAATCATTAATTAATTACAAACCTTTAATTAATTAATCACTTCTTGATTCTTTTACTACTCAATTAATTAATCTCTAATCATAGATTTATTATCCTTTAACCATCTATTATTAAACCTTAATTATTAATTAATTCCCTTCAATATAAAGTAATCAACCCTTAATTACTTTTATAATCAATTAATTAACCTTTAATTAATTGATTAATTATCCATTAACTATTAATTAATAACCTTAATTATTAATCAAAATCTCTTAATACAAATTAATTAATCCATAATTAATCTTAAAATTAATTAATTAATCATAAATTAACTAATTAATTTCCCTTAACTATTAATTAATAAAAATAAATTCTTAATTAACAATCTGTGATTACAAATCAATTAATCCTTACTCACTTAGTTGATTGCACAGTTAATCAACCCTTATTAACAGTAGATTAATCTATAATTACCTTTGGTGAATCCTAAATTACCTTTGATTAATCATCCTTTAAGTATTAATTAATAAAACCTAATTATTAATTAATAAAACTTAGTTAAAAATTAAGTACATCTTAATTATTAATTATGTAACCTATAATTACTTAATTAACAACTCTCTAATTTCTGAATTAATCAATCTTAATTACTTGACTAATTAATTCTTAATTAATCAATTACTCAATTAATTAATCTTTGATCATTAATTAACAATATTTAATTAATAATCCTTAATTATAATTAATTAACCTTTAATTAGTTAAATAATAACGCTTAATTTATTATTAATTAAACCAATTAATTACTCTTAATTAATTACCTAATTAATCCTTTATAATAAATAAATCAAATCAATTAATTATACTTAATTTCCTTTATTAACTTAGTTAATCCCAAGACATTATAACCTTAATTATTTTAAGATAAAACACTTTCTTTATAAATAATTAATTACCATCTACATTTTTAAAACATTTTATCATTATAATCAATTTTACTTAGTTAAATCATTTAATTAAGATTGAAATAAAATAACCATTTAACTTGATAATTTTATAGTTAACAAAACTCAACTTCCTTAAATAACTTAAAACATTATCAAGCAGAGGTTTCAAAACTAATTACAATTTGTATTTTAAAACTTACTTTATAAAATCTTAAACTTACATTTTAAATTAATGTTTTTAAAATCACATAAATTTAAATCAATCAAATTTTCAATACTTCATAATTAATAGTTAAAGAAAACAATTAGAAAAAGGTAAGTTTCAATAAGTAAGTTTGAACTAGATTTGAATTTAAATTTCAAAAAAGAAAACTGATTTAAAACCTTTTAAAAACTGTTCTTTACTCAACTTCTGGTCAAACTCGAAGACAATTCGGGTTAAATCCCGCGTAAACCTCTCTTCATACCCATATTTTTAAAACTTAGCCTAAATTTAAATTTTAAACTTTACAAGTCTAAACACTCACGTAACTACTCGAGTTCGAACTCGAGTTATAACCCTCAAAACCCGATGTCACCTCAAGTCCCATCCACTTCCATCATCAGAAACCAAAATGTTGTGAGAAATGCGGATTAAGGATCTTAAAGCTAGGATTAACACTAGAGGGGGGTGAATAGTGTTTTAGAGAATTGTTAAATCTTTTTGAGTTTTTGTTAATTTAAACACGAATGTATGCAATATTCAAACACATATATGATCACAGAATCAAACACAGATGCAAATATAACGTAAAAGCAATAAAGGAAAGAACACACCGGATTTTATACCGGTTCGGAGTTACCCTACATCCAGTCCCGCAAACAAGTTCGGATTTCCTTTCGAAAACAATCTTTAAAATTACACCCTCGATTTCAAGGCAACG
Source organism: Allium cepa (assembly GCA_030765085.1). Taxonomy (NCBI): domain Eukaryota; kingdom Viridiplantae; phylum Streptophyta; class Magnoliopsida; order Asparagales; family Amaryllidaceae; genus Allium; species Allium cepa. The sequence continues at coordinate 511,528,490 of CM060945.1, forward strand.
AGGTGCACCCTCCAGATTCACAATCCTTTGGGAAGAGATACTTGATTTCCTGAGAAACAATTTCACCCAATTGATTTTCAAGGCTACAATCACACCTTATCTTGCTTGATTGATTTCCAAGGCCACAATCACACCTTTTCTCGCTAAGTTGATTACAAAAAGCCTATAACTGTGAATAGCACTGAGGATATTGTTGAGATAGTGATAGAGAATCAAACCAGACATAATCTAGTTAGATTCAATGTTGATTTCGACAGAGTAATGGTAAGAATATGTATATAGAAATGTGGAAGAAGAAGAGGAGTGAAAAACCAGAAAATCTGTGTTGAAATTCGTTGAAAACATCCTCTATTTATAGAAGAACAACAGCCATGTCTATAGGATCGATTTCACCCTAGAGGGGGGCGAATAGGGTGATGGTGTTAATTATTAAAATTAATCGCGGAAGCTTATAAATTAATTTCAATTCAGATCACAGAATAGCAGCACATATATCGTAGAATATAAATAACAGAATAAAACAGAACAACAAAGAATTTACCCAGCTTCGGCAAAACCCTGCCTACGTGCTGCCCCCAAGGTTTCTACTAGAAATTAGATAGTCCCTCGCTTACACACGTAAACTCGCTATACCCGCTATTGACTAATCTAACTCTACGCTCGAAACCCTGCCACAACTCAACTACCGAGTTGCAAATTCTCAAACTACACACCGTAGTTTGTCCCCTAGTCACACGACTAGAAAATTAAACGGTTAAAAAAGAAAATACAAATTAAAAAACAATTTAAAATAAAATAGCCCTAATTTTAAAACAAAACCCTTTAATCCTATTATTATTATTTAGCCGGCCCTATTTTTCCTTTTATTTTAGCCCGGTCTTCTTCTAGCTTGTGAAAAATAAATGGCGGCCTCGTTTTTGTTTGTTCCTCTTAACCAAATTAGGGTTTTGTCCTTGCGTTCGCTCCTGTGAGATTGGCTATGTCTTTGGACTCGCGTTCGCTCCTGTGAGATATGCTAGTGCTTCGGCTTTTCGCAAATTAGGGCTTCGTTTATCGAAGAACCCGAATGATTTGTTGATCGATTGCAATTGATTTTCTGATTTGCGTCGGCAAACGATTGTCTCTTTACTTTGCTAACGGTTCCTTCGATGATCGAGTTCGATGTTGCTCTGGTATGTAATTTGTGCTTTTTGCTTCTTCTGATTTTTCGTATTTGAACTCGATGGGATAATTGCCGATGATGATTAGGCTTATATAGGATTCGAAATCCTACTTTTGCGTTCGTCTGAGTTTTGTTTGAATTTGTCTTCACTGTGCTTTGGCCGCTTGATAATGTTTTGATGCTTGAGATGATTTCGACTTGTTCAAAAAGCATATATTACCATAACTTGATGGTCACGGCTTTAACTTGGTCAATTATGACTTGTACATATGCGTATATATTTTCATTGCTTGTACATTACGGTGTTGATTAATTTCGTGGTTTTCTCTGGTTGACTTCGACTTGGATTTTGTGATGACCATTGGCTTTGACTTGGTTGTATATTTTGGTTTATCGGCTCAGTCATTGATACTTTTAGTGGTTTGTCGAAATCACAGTGGCATTTGATGTTTGATCTGTATATTTGCCTGAGTCACCCTGTTTCACTGGCACATGTATCATTGTATGTAGCTTTGAGTACATTTACTGGGCTCGCTTTTGATGTATTCTGTTGCGGCCTTTACTTGTTGATCTTCACTGCACTGCTTCATCATGTTGTATACACTCCATAATATCGTTGAATTCATTTGAGTAGTTGATATTCTCTGTTACATGTTCATGATGCATTATGCCTTTGCCTCTATTTGCTTGATGTCTACATGCATGTGGTCTTGCTGCAGTTTGGGCTCATATTCATTCTTTGATCGTGTTGGCTATTTGGTCGAGTTCATTTGAGTCAGTGGAGTTGTTTCATTATGGCATTGTATTTAGTCGAGTCTTGTTCTAGCCATTGTTTTGTTTTGAACCTGATGCATACATGACTGCTGTATGTTTCATTGGTGCACTGCATATTGTAGTGTATTGCTTGCATTCATATTCTTGCTGTTGTTTGGATATTGTGGGATGCCATCTTCATGTACTCGATATTGTGGCATGTGGTCTTTGCTGTCCACTGCAGTTTATGTTGCTGTGCACTTTTGTGCTTTGGTTTGAACTTGCAGTTAAGAACAGTTGCTTTGTCTCGACTTTATTGGTGCATTGATGCTGTAGCTTGTGGTATTTTTGCTGTTAGATGGTAATGCTGTGATGTTTTTGCTTCGACCTGTACTTGACCTTGCCACTTGACCATTTGTATTCATGTATGTGTATATATATATATATATGTATGTTGCTTCATTTGCTTAGTGCATTGCTCACTTTTCTGATCTTTGCATTTGTGAAACTGTTCATTCCTACTGTTTGTTACCGCATTCCTATGCAGTGGCTGTTGATCTTCATTGTTTATTGCATTGTTGAACAGATTTTGCTTGGTGGTCTTGTACTTGTATACTGCTGGTTTGAGGCTGTGTCATGTTTGAACATAGCATTCATGTCATGTCGCCTTGTGTTGAATCCAGTTTCAAAACTCGGATTTGACCTTGTGCTTGTGTCGTGATTTTCAATGTTATTGCACGTGAGTTGAACCCGGTTTTTCATTTGGGTTTGACCTGTGCGCACCTGTCGCTGTAAAACAATCAAGTGTATATATCGGCGTGCACGGCCTTATGGCATATACAGTAATACACTGTGTATGTCACAAGTTGTTCGTGTATGATGAATTCAAATTTCAATTATGACGAACAACCCAAATAACTGAGGCAAATCATATTTTCAAAATTATCTTTTATTTTTGAATTGCAAAAATATTTCTTTTTCAATTTTACTGCGTTAGTTTATATTTATGCAGATTTCTCAGATGCTGGATTCAAACTGGAATGCAGTTGAAGATAAAAATACGAGTGTGAGTGATATGTAGTGAGGTGCTGATGTAAATGTGAAAAATGTGATGTAATCAAAGTTGTATAGTTATAGTGAGAGCTTGAAATTGTACTATTCAAAATTGTAATAAATATTTATTTGAATAAAATATTCGTTTGAATTCAAATTCTGTGTTATTTATTTTATTCAACAAATATTTATTTAATCTGTGAAAATAAATAGTATATTATCAAATACATTTAAATGAATGTATATATGTTTATTATCATCAAACAAAAATCATATAAGCGCATATTCAACAATGTCCATTCGTTAAGAGATATGACGATTAGACACTTCTTTCGAAATTTAAATTTTGAAACCAACTGACACTATGTCGACATGGGTAGGTTGGGCATGTCGACATCCCAAAGGAATTTTTGGTTATTCATTTTTCTTTGAGATAACTTCTATCTTATATTAAAACTATTTTAAACTTTATAAATATACTTGTCTATATATAAAATACATAAGTAAATATATATAATAATATACACAAAATAGTACTATAATTGTATATTTAAATCCAAGTATAAATATTTAAATATTACAATTGAAGATAGTTAAAACCATGGATAATTTGATTTTGAAATTAAAGAATATTTTGAGGCTAAAAGTATTTGAAATAAGGATAGATGTTTTTGATGCTTTTAAAAGGAAGGTTTTGAAAACAGTTTTATACCGAGATATAAATTTGTGAAAATCATTTTGAATAAAAATTAGCGGATACAAAACAATGTTCCACTTGATTTTTCGTAGGTTCCATCCTACTTAGGGTTCCATCCCTTTAACAGGCTCGAAGTGGATTCCATTCCACGAATAAATTGGATTTTAAGATGCCAGTGCTTTTCTAGGAGTTTTAACAATATATCTAATTAAAAGATAAATTACTTGAACTCTTGATAATCTTCTTCAATCTTGATATCTTGAATCTCTATACTGTACAGTCTTCATTCTTGGTACCTGCTTGGTTAAATCATGCATATACATGTATATCTAAACTTATACTGTTAATATTTATATTTTATAATCTACTCTAAGGTTGTTATCATCAAAACCATCATCTCAAGGACTAATAATCTCCTCTTTTTTGATGATGACAACCTTTTTATAAAATATTACTTCTATCCTAATAACTCCCCCTTAATCTATGCCTAACATTCCTTCTTATATTTCTCCCCCTTTGTCATCAACAAAAACTATCTCCAAATATATAAACAAAAACTATATCACTGCCCCTAAATCTAATACTCTATGACATGTGATTATAATGATAGTGTTATCATAAATAATCAACACTTAGATCTAAAACTAGAACTTAGTCCTAAACTACTATCTATCTTAACTAAGTGTCTATGTAATAGCACATATAAGTACACAAATTATTCACTAATTATATTGTTGTATTTACATTTTCGTGGTAAATGTAAGAAAGAACATACACCCAAAGGAAAAAGGGAAAAGAAACAAATGAGTATCTTTGAAAATGGAAGATCTATGAATCAAACAGTTTGGATAGTGGAAACAGAAATTTCCTCGTTTTTCGACAAGATTTCCATCTTTGTCAAAGCACACTTCTCCAATGCAAACGACTTTTCCATCATCTTCCACGAGCACTTCTTCCATGAGGACTTCTTCTTCTTCGCTAGCCTCTTGTATTTGATCTCCTGAAGTGTCTTCGTCAATCAAGATTGGGTTAGCATCATTGTCCATTAGAAATTTTTGCAAAAATCCTAAGGATTTTGCCTTGCCTCTCTTGTTCCTTGGCCATTCGAAGTTGCATTACTTGGATTACAGTCATTAACTGAAGTACATCCTCTAGAGAATCCTCCATTTTCGTCACATGAGCGAGAGTAGTACGTTGAAATGGACCAGAAGTGGGAGAAGGAAACGAAAAGGTAGAATTTTTGTTTGATTTGGAAGAGGTGGCCATTTATTATTTGATTTCAGAGGATAGAACAGAGAAATAACAGAAAGAATGAATAAAATTTCGAAAATGAGAAGAATATATAACCAATTTTTCTGAATTTTGGTGGGAAAAATTTAAAAATAAAAAATGTTATATGTCGACATGGGTTGGGGGGGTATGTCGACATGGGCCTTTAAATTTTTTATTAATTGATTTATTTTGATTTAATTTTTAATTGTACTTTGTTATTTATATTTTATATTTCAGTTATTGAACAAATACCTAATTCTCTTCTTAATTTAGTAAATATAGATTCATTTAATGGTTTTGTTAATATATCAGCAATTTGATTCTCGGAGTTAATATAATCTAGAGCAATTACTTCCTTATTTATATTATCTCTAAGAAAATGTTGTCTTATATAAATATGTTTAGCTCGAGCATGTTGAGTAGTATTTTTGGATAAATTTATTGCACTAGTATTATAACAATAAATTGGTGATTTTGAAAATTTTAAACCATGATTTTTTAAAGTTTGTTGCATATGTACTACTTAAGAAGAGGCCAAAGCAGCAGAAATATATTCTGCTTCAGTTGTTGATAAAGAAACTGTGTTTTGCTTTTTACTAAACCAAGAAATCGGAGAATGCCCCCAAAAAATGACAAGTTCCACTTGTACTTTTTCCGTCTGATTTACAACCAGCATAATCAGCATCACAGTAAGATATTAAGTCAAAAGAATCATTTTCAGGGTAAAATAAGCCATAGTCAGAAGTGTGTTTAACATACCTTATGATACGTTTTACGGCTTTTAAGTGGGTCTCTTTAGGTTGGGATTGATATCTTGCACACAGACAAACACTATGCATGATATCAGGTCTACAAGTAGTAATATAGAGTAGTGATCCAATCATTCCTCTGTATAACTTTTGATCTACATCTTTCGAGAGATCTTCTTTACTAAGATACTCATTGGTTGCCATGGGAGTGGATTTTCCACTCGCAGTAGTCAAACCAAATTTATTAATTAGGTCTTTAGCATATTTTTCTTGACTAATAAAGATACCATTATCTAATTGTTTTATTTGCAATCCTAAAAAGAAGTTTAATCCACCCATATGACTCATCTCAAACTCTTTTGTCATTATTTCAGAAAATTCTTTATTCATTTCAAAGTCAGTTGATCCAAAAATGATATCATCTACGTAAACTTGTACTAGTTGAATATCATTTTATCTCTTTTAATAAAAAGAGTATTATCTACTTTACCGATTTCGAAATTTAATTGTAATAAGTAAGATCTTAGTCTATCATACCAAGCTCTGGGAGCTTGTTTTAGACCATATAAAGCTTTCTTAAGTTTGTAAACATGATTTGGTAATTTTTCATTTTCAAAAAGTGATGGTTGTTCAACATATACTTCCTCTTTCACAAATCCATTTAAAAGGCACTTTTAACATCCATTTGATATAGTTTAAAATTATTATGATTTGCGAAAGCAAGTAGAATCCTAATGGCTTCTAATCTTGCTACGGGAGCAAAGGTTTCATTAAAATCTATTCCTTCTTCTTGACAAAAACCTTGAGCGACTAATCGGGCTTTATTTCAAACTACCTCTCCTTGTTCATTCATTTTATTTTTATAAACCCGTTTAGTTCCAATTATAGTTTTATTCTCAGGTCTAGGAACAAGTTCCCAAACATCATTTCTAATGAATTGATTTAATTCTTCTTACATAGCCAAAATCCATGAATCATCAGCTGATGCTTCTTTTGGATTCTTGGGTTCAATAGTTGATATAAAAGCTACATTACTCATTTGACATAGTTGATTTCTAGTTTTAACAAAAAATTGCATATCTTCTAGTATATTTTCGATAGGATGATCTTTAAAAGTTTAGTCCTTTTATTAGGATGATTAATTTCATTATAAGTTTCAGTAGGCTCTTGATTTTGAGTGATTAAATCCTCTTCATCATTTGTATCTTCAAAGTTTTTGAGATTAACATCGAACGAAACATGCATAGTTTCTTCGATGTTGTTAGTTCTTAAATTAAATACTCTGTACGCTTTACTTTTATTAGAATATCCGATAAAGATACCTTTCTCGGATTTAGGATCAAATTTATCTAAGTTATCTTTGGTATTTAAAATAAAACATTTACTTCCAAAAATTCTAAAATAAGATACTTTAGTTTCTTTCTATGAAGAAGTTCATAAGATGTCTTATCAGTAAAAGGTCTAACTAAAATTCTATTTAAAATATAATAGGCGGTAGCAACTGTTTCTGGCCAAAAATACTTTGGTAATTTACTATCTGAAAGCATGGTTCTCGCACACTCTTGAATCGTCCTATTTTTACCTTCTACTACTCTGTTTTGTTTTGGAGTTCTTGGAAATGAAAAATTGTGAGTTATTCCCTTTTTATTATAGAATTCCTCAAACTTTTCATGTTCAAATTCACCACGTGATCACTACGAATGGTTATAATTTTTAGAGACAGTTGCTTTTGAATCCTTTTTGTAAAGTTCTTAAAATATTTAAAAGTATCACTTCTATGTTTCAAAAATATTGTCCATGTAAATCTAGAATAATCATCTACAGTTACAAAAACATATTTACTATGATTTATTGATAGAATTTGAGATGGACCAAATAAATCAAGGTGAAGCAATTCAAGAGGTTTTGAAGTTGAAATCATATCTTTTAGTCTAAAAGAACTTTTTATAAGTTATCCTAATTGACATGCATCACATAAACTATCTACTTTAAAATTCATTTTAGGGAGACCTCTTACTAGATCATGTTTTGACAGTCTAGATAAGATTTTGAAATTCAAATGCCCAAATCTCTTATGCCAAATCCAAGGGTCACTTGCATTTGCCAAAAGACACAAATTATCATTTGAAACTTTCATACTAAGAATATAAATATTCTTTTTCCTGATTACCTCAAATATTATGGTTGAATTATTATCTTCAATATGACACTTACCTTTTTCAAATTTAGTTTATATCCATTATTGCAGAGTTGACTTATACTTAGCATATTATGTTTTAGATTCTTAACTAGCAAAACATTAGAAATAATAGGAGTTTCAGAGTTACCGACTTTGCCGATGCCAATCACATATCCTCTTGAATTGTCTCCAAAGTTAATCAGTCCTCCGTCTTTGTATATTATATCATTCAACATTTCTAGATTGCCAGTCTTTTGTCTAGGACATCCACTATCGAGCATCCATTTGTTCTTTTTGATCTGCACATTTTGTCTGTTGTGGATTGATTCCTCAATTCCCATAAAGCATGTTTCCTGCACATCAAACAATTTTGGTAGACAACTTGAATTTGAACATTGATTATATGCTGACTCATGAGACAACGATGACCGAAATATTTCCAAACCAGTATTCACAAATATAGCCATTTTTAAAAAAAAATCAAAAATCAGATTATGAAACTTTGAAAACCTTGCTCTTATACCAAATGTGAGAAATGAGGATTAAGGATCTTAAGGCTAGGATAAACACTAAAGGGGGGTGAATAGTATTTTAGAGAATTGTTAAATCTTTTGAGTTTTTGTTAATTTAAACACAAATGTATGCAATATTCGGACACAAATATGATCACAGAATCAAATACAGATGCAAATATAAAGTAAAAGCAGTAAAGGAAAGAACACACCGGGTTTTATACTGGTTCGAAGTTACCCCACATCCAGTCCCGCACAGAAGTATAGATTTTCTTTCAGAAACAATCTTTACAATTGCACCCTCGATTTCTAGGCAACGAGGTACACCCTCCAGATTCACAATCCGTTGGGTAGAGATACTTGATTTCCCGGGCAACAAGTTCACCCAATTGATTTCCAAAGCTACAATCACACCTTATCTCTCTTGATTGATTTCCAAGGCCACAATCACACCTTTTCTCGCTAAGTTGATTACAAAAAGCCTATAACTCTGAATAGCACTGAGGATCTTGTTGAGATGTGATAAAGAATCAAACCAGAGATAATCTAGTTAGATTCAATGTTGATTTCAGTAGAGTAATGGTAAGAATATGTATAGAAATGTGGAAGAAGAAGAGAGTGAAAAACCAAAAAATCTGTATTGAAATTCGTTGAAAACATCCTCTATTCATAGAAGAATAACAGCCATGTCCATTCATGAAGAGATATGATGAATAGACACTTCTTTTGAAATTTAAATTTTGATACCAACTGACACTATGTCGACATGGGTAGGTTGGGCATGTCGACATCCCAAAGGAATTTTTGGTTATTCATTTTTTTTTTGAAAATAACTTCTATCTTATATTAAAACTATTTTAAACTTTATAAATATACTTGTCTATAGTTAAAATACAAAAGAAATATATGGAATAATATATACAAAATTTTACTATAATTTTGTATTTAAATCTAAGTATAAATATTTAAATATTATTATTAAAGATAGTAAAAACCATGGATAATTTGATTTTGAAATTAAATAATATATTGAGGCTAAAAGTATTTGAAATCAGGATTGATGTTTTTGATGCTTTTAAAAGAAAGGTTTTGAAAACATTTTGAAAACAAGATATAATTTTGTAAAAATCATTTTGAATAAAAATTAGCGGATACAAAACAATGTTCCACTAGATTTTTCATAGGTTCCATCCTACCTAGGGTTCCATACCTTTAACAGGCTCGAAGTGGATTCCATTCCACGAATAAATTGTTCACATCAAAATCGAGCGTGGAAGATGAAACAGCAACAAGAAAACACTGCCAGGAAATTTGCTCGCAACCACGACTCTGATCATCGGAGCTGCTACCCCTCGGGCTACGCCATGCCGACACCCTAAGCTACCATTACCTAAAATCCCAAGCCTCTCGATGCACCAGAGAAAATGCAGAAATCAAAACTTATAGCACGACCAAAACTCGAGTTTAAAACCAAATCCCTTCGTCGTCAATGCCACGGCGATCGAGAACCACATCTACCATTTTTCCCGGCCACACCGTACATTCCTCTACTTCTTGATGAAGCCCCCACCACCCAATATCAGCCGATCACCAGAGATCCCCCAAAAACATATTTCCAGTCATCGAAGAATTTCACCAAAAATCCTAAACTAAAGTTAAGGATTTCTACTTTAAAAATCATATTTTTCAAAGATATTTCAGGTTGTATAACTGGATTATCAAATTTTAATACTTGATTTAACATGCATTAAGAACTGCTACTGCATTTTCTTGGTTCTAGTACAAAATTCAAACCTACATTGCATTAAATAAAATTTAAACTTAAATTTATGATTAAATAATCATATAATGTTTGAATTTTAAGACTAACAAAGATCAAGGAATTAAATTTTTGATTTTTGATTAAATTCTTATGCCCTGAACCAAGAACAGAGATGATTTAAATAAAATCAGGCATGCACACTTAAAACCATTCACAACACAGATATATCTCATATATATGCACAACAAAGCATAATTTTTTTTAGACTTCATAAGAAATAGATGTTTATCTACTTAGATTTAAATTTTTAGTGTTTACTCACCAGTTTTTAAAAAATGCAGAGGCTGGAAGCTTTAAATTGCTGAGGCTTTTAAAACTGGAAAGCTTTTGAAAACTGTAATGACTCAAACACTTGAAACCACTCTAATAATGTAAGATTTGATACTCCAGGCTTTGCATTTTGAATGATTACGGACTTCAGAAGATTGCTTGCCCTTGTATTTCAGGTGGAATTCAAATCCCACTTTTGAAAGATGCTACAGACTTGGCTTTTGTAGAAAATTGTATTGCAAAATCTCAGATTTAAAATGGTTGCAAGCTTTCAGATTTTGAACTTGAGCTTATTGAGTTCAGATTGCATTTGAAAAATCTGAAGTTTTGCATTTGTTCATAGATCTGAAAAAATGTTTTCAGGCTTTTCATTTTGAAAATTTGCTTGAGAGGAAATGGTTATAGAATTTGTTTCATAGATTTTTGAAAATGGCTTCAAGCTTGAGTTGATTTGTTTCTGTTTATGGGTTGAAACTTTTGAAACTTGATTTGGTGATTGCTTGAGAAGGGTTTTATAGGTTTGAAAAGATTACAGAGCTTTGGTTTTGATTTGAGTTTGGGAAAGTTTTTAATAACAAGAGGATTTTAGTTCTGATTAAAAAATTTCTGGTCTTGGGAAGAGTTTTAGGTTTGTAAATAGATGAATATGGCTTTGAAAATTTTTTCTTTTTAGAAATGAAGATGGAAAAGAAATAAAAGAGCAGGGAAGAAAGTTTATAAATGTGAATTAGGCATTTATTTTAGAATTAAAGAAAATAAAAAATAAATTTGAGACTTGTTTACAATTGTCAACACTTGTCATTATTCATAATTACTTAACTTACATGTGTACTTAACAACTTTAATAAATCAAATCTTGTAATTATTTTATTTATATTTAATTTTAAAAGACATTGAAAGCTTTTACATTAATTTTCTAAATTAATAAATACATTCCTAATTAATAAATACCTTCGTAAATTGATAAATAAAATCTTTAAAAGAGAATAAAGTATAAACCAATTTAAATTTAAATAAAATTATATATAGTATATTAAACTCATTTTAAAATGTTAACATAAAACTTTTATATTTATTTTATAATTTTATAAATACTATCTTAATTAATAAAAATAAATTCTTTTTAAGGAAAACAAATTCTATTTTAAATAAAAACTCATTCATATATTTCTTTAAATATCAAAAATAATTTCAAGATATAAATATTCATTTAAATTCATATTTAAATCTAAATTCAAATTCAATTTGAAATCAAATTAATATCAATTCAAATTAATCTTGAACAAACGCAAATTAAATTTGAAAATAATAATTTTATTTAAAAAATCTATTTTAAAATCTATTTATAAAACAACACCAATTAAATTTGAAAATAATTATCCTATTTAAAAATCCATTGATAACTATATTAAAAATCATCATATTATCATTTATTTTGGTTATTTATATTTGAAAATAATAATTTTATTAATTTTAAATAATTTAATAAGAAGATTATAACATTTTAAATTCCTTAAAATTTCGGGATATCACATTCCCCTTAAAAGAATTTCGTCCTCGAAATTTAAAATAGAGATAATCCAAAACTTTAATTTATTTCAACAATCCAAGCATCCATATCAACCATACACTATCAACCAAACAAGCAATTTCTTCCAAACAACCAATTTATTCGAGCAAACAAATCATTCAAATCAAACAACTTTAGCTATCCGGACACAGATCCGGATAAGCCTTCCTATAACTATCCAGAGTTTCCCAAGACAAACTCTGAAATCCTAGCTCCACATAACCTAAACCAGCTAAACCACTATGATCCAGAGCTTCCTCTTACTCCGATCCATAATATCTGAACCAGATATCAGACCACACTAAAAACAAGCTCAACTACCAGATCCTTCTGAACTGCCGATTCCAACTAAGATGGATCATTCACGTATTTCCTCAGATGAGATACGTGAAAAAAAACATGAATTTCAGCCATCCAAACTAGCAATTCAATCCAGTAGACCACAACACAAATCTCCTCAAGCACTCGGAACAGGCCAACACATCTTGGTGCAAATTTCCCGTGTTTCCAAATCCGATAACTCCTTTAAATCGGGAAACTTTGACAAAGACTAAATCCTTATATCCCAAATTCCAAATATCTTTGTCCCCTGTCCACAAATCCTTCTGATGATCCTGCGCTGCTCTCAAACTCTTCTAGATAAGCTCCATCTTCACAGATGCTTCTCGGATCAAACTGGACAATAACAAGGCGATCTCTCGGCTCTACCAAATAGTTTGAGAATCTACCCAATCTTCCAAGCAAATCTCCATAGGGTGCCATCTAGATATTCGCCTGATAACTAAACGAGAATTCCATTCAATACAGATGGTCCTTCCAAGACCCATCAAATCCAAAACACAAGCTCTCAGCACAACCTCAAAAAATTTATTCAGCCATTCCGTCTGACCAACGATTTGAGAATGATAGGCTGAACTCAACTCAAACTCGAATCCATAGCTGATCACAAAATCTCCTAAAATTATGCTGGAGAAGATAGGATCACGATCGCTTACAATGCTGTATGAAACACCAAGTAGTCAGACAAACTCCTTCAAGAAAACTCAGCCAAAGATGCTGCAGTATGGGTTGCCTTGACCGGAATAAACTAGGCGTTCGTAATTAATCGGTATTCAATTACCCATACTCCATCTCCCTCTTTGGTCCTTGGCAAACCGTTGACAGAATCCAAAGAAATCACTTCCCATTTCCACTTCAGAGCTTCAAAGGCTTCAATAAACTGGCGGTCTTCTGCTGATCATCTTCACCTGCTGACAGATCGCACATCCAAAGATGAAAGCAGCAACATCCTTCTTCAAGCACATCCACTAGAAGACTTTTTCGGACCGTACTCCTTGCCTCAAATCCTTCTGATGATCTCAATGTTCCTTGACCATCAAAACACAAGACGGGAACTCTGACCAATCTTGACTCAATCCATCCACTTCTGGCACAGGCAAACATCCGTGTAGACCTTAAACTTACTCTTGCCATAAGAAATAGCTAATACAGGCACACTGGTTAGCCTTGCCTTTAAATTGGAGAAAGCCTCTTCACTCTCGAGTCCACTTAACTTTGTTCCTTCCTGAGTCAACTCAAAGAAATTTTAAAATAGACCAGATAAACTTTCTGTAGGACTCTGCCAAATCCAGAAAAACTGCGGTTGCTTCACTCCTGAATAGTAGCTACCCTGGCTGGAACTACAGAAATACCATCACTAGAAACAAAAGGCCTCCTCAAAGAAATTTTGAATCTGCTTCTCCAACTCTATCTCCTGATGAAGACAAACCTTCACTCCTTCGAAAACATCTGGACAATCTCTAACCACAATAATGGACCCTACGCCATCTGGAGATGCTACGCTTCCAAGCAATAAATGCTTCAAAAATCTCTGAATTCATCGCAAGTCCCTTTGGCGATTCTTCCCAACTCAGCCTCCAAAGAAACAATCCTTATACTATCCATCCAATCCATATCCCAAATAAGATCAAAGCCTTCGAGATCCAATACGAATGGGTCACAAGAAATCTATGGGGGAGATAAGAAATCTTAAGCATCTACAGATCTTATCTATCTCGGTTACTCCACCTATAGGATTATATACAAGGATAGGACGGTCAACCAAAAAAAGGAAGGGATGAAACTTCTCTAGAACACATGTTGGAAATCCGAACAGATACCTAACGGATTTAGATAGGTATATAATAATATAAAAATTACAAATACGCACTCTCAAGATAGACACCACTCCAGAGCCTAGATATTATCTCAACCTATGCTTTGATACACGAGTGATGACCCACCCTTCATCCCACAGAAAGACGCCTTATCGATAAGAAAGAAATAGGTAGAAATAGAATAAAAAGAAGAAAAACCTCAACAATATCTGAATCTCACATTGGAAACGGAACAAAACATAATATAACAAACAGATATTACATAGTCATTACATCAGAGTTACACAGATACACAACATCATCACATTAGACAGCTATAAGGTTCTGTCTAATACATTACATTCCATTACAACAGACAAAGCCTTTAATTCAGCACAGCAGAAATATGGATATATCTACGTATGGACTCCTGCTCCATGCTTTCCAATATTCGTCAAGCCAAAACTTGATCTCTTGGCTACTCATAAAAATTTGAGTACCCGAGAGTTTAAGAAAAACAGAAATATACTCCGGGTCAGATATTGGTCTGGTGTGAGTAAACGGTTAAAAGTTGCTTAAATTTTGAAAACCTTTGAAAACAAAAGGTATCATGTAAGAATTCCCACAAATAAACATGGGTAAGTTCTTACCTTATGCTAACCAAAACAGTTGATAGGAAATCCAGTGATATTATAATAGGGTCTAGGGTTTTCAAATAAATAAGAAATAACTGAAATTGTTACATGATTATATTCCAGCTACTAGCCACAAAAGTGGGTAATACAATCAAAACTGTAGGGGCACGTAGGAAGAATGGGTTTCCATCAATGGCAGAGCTACTAGGGTACCGCCCGTCATAGAACGTGGCTAAGATCAACGTACCGAGGATCCACCCTAAATCCCCTACAACACAAGGCCGAGACCATTCCTTACTAAACAGTCTCGAACAATACAACCCTATAGTTGGCTGCAGATCCAACTACCTATACAGTCGAATTAAAAAGGACATCTAGATAGGGGTAAATCTCGTCCTACTTGAGCGCAACTCACTTAGCCTTGCCGCACCTCCCCTGTTTTAGCCATTCCCGATTAATGAGGCTTGAGGCTACGATTACCTTTATAGAACACATCTATCTTAGAATGCTCATCGTCCACCTGACGATGTCTTGAAAACATTCAATCCATACAAGTTCGTTCTGGGTTTGAACGAAACTGAAGGCATTATCTCGTTACACTCATTTTGTAATCACCGTCAGAGTCAATGACGATAACCATTGCACTCTGAATCTTCATCTTCACTTGATATTCACGACCTATCGTTAATTTGGATCGATGTGGTTTTCGGATATCCAAATTTGGAAACTGTTTGCGTAAAAAATGGCCGCAAACACCTAAAGTCGTATGAGTTGGTTGATTTTATGTTGTTTTTAGTGATTTGGGTGATTTATGCAAATATATAAAAAGTAGGGACTAAACTGTAAAAGAACACAGATTTATAGTGGTTGGGCCAGAATGTGCCTACGTCCACTTTATATGTTATTCACCTTTTTTCTTCAGATTACAAGTACAAATCTTTGATTACATGTATCTAAAGTTGTTTGAGAGTTCCTTCCAGGCTTGAGCTCTCAAACTTGTCTCAAAACTTGTCTGCCATTGTTGTACCCCTGCCCCTCTATTTATAGAGTGAGGCTGGAGGCAGGGGTCTTGGATGTTTATAGCTGCTGGTGGGCCTGGGCTGATGCAATTTGGACTGGCAACTTTCTGGTTCGGCGAGGCTTTGGTTCGGTAATTAGTGGGAGAGAAGGATGGTTGGACCGGTGGTAGGTTGAGTGGAGCTCGTTCGGTGGTAGGAGTATGGTCCGGTGGAGCTTGGGTTCGGTAGGAGGATGGAGGATGAGATGGTTCGGTGGATTTTGGACCGGCGATGGTGGGTTTGGTCCGGTGATAGCATGGCCCGGTAGTGATAGGTAGGGGATGGTGAAGGATGGAGCTTCGGTGGTAGTTGATTCGGTGGGAAGGGGAGTGCCGAATTGCTTCTTGCCGAATGAGGTGCCGATTGCTTCTGCCGAATGAGGTGCCGAATGCTTCTGCCGAATGCTTCTTGTATTGGGAACGCCGGATGAAACAAAGCGCCTTGAATGCCGAATGAAACATTAATCCTTTGATACCGAATGGACTTCACGTTGTAGATGCCGAATGGGCTTGAATGTTGGAGATGCCGGATGAACCAAGGCATGCCGAATGAGCTCTCGTATGGCTTGCTGGCTGCTTCTTCTTGTTTCGGCCGTGGTGGGAATGCACACAACATTGATATTCCAGTTTTGACCAAAAAATGGGATAACACTTTGCCCCCCAAAATATGCCTTGCGGTAGGAAGGCGTGTTTTGTAATGCCATGAGCTGGATGTTCATATCCTGTTGACAACCTGTAAAGAGCTTGATGTTTTATATGGCCCCAAATGACGACCGTTCGGGATCGAGCTATTTGGGATGAAGCGCGGCCGTTCGTGGTCAAGCGCCTAACTTCAAATGACGACCGTTCGCGATCGAGTCATTCGAGGTGAAGTGCGACCGTTCGCGGTCAAGCGCATAAATCCGTGCATCGATCATTCGGGATCGAGCCATCTGCAGCGAAATGTGACCGCTCAAGGTCAAGCGCTTAACTTCAAATGACGACCGTTCGGGATCTAGTCAATCGATGTAAAGTGCGACAGTGCGCGGTCGAGCTTGTAAGTCCATGCGTCGATCGTTCGAGATCGAGCCATCTGTGGTGAAATGTGACCGTTCAAGGTCAAGCGCCTAACTTCAAACGACGATCGTTCGTGATCAAGTCATTTGTGGTAAGGTGCGACAGTGTGCGGTCAAGTGGTGGTCCTCAAATGACGACCTTACGCGATCAAGCCATTTGAGATAAGGTGTAACAGTCAGTGATCAGGTGGCGGACCTCAAATGACGACCGTTCGCGATCGAGCCATTTGAGGTAAGGTGAGTTGTGTCGTTCGAGGCGAGTTGTGCCGTTCGAGGCGAGTTGTGCCGTTCGAGGCGAGTTGTGATCGTTCGCGATCGGGTGCCGTTCGAGGCGAGTTGTGACTGTTCGAAGTCGGGTGCCGTTCGAGGCGAATGAGTGTGCCCTGGGGGGACTTAATATTATCAGTGTTGGAGTTATTGTTTGGGGGAGTTTTCGAATCAAAGACTTTGGCAGTTCGTTACCATGCAATAGGTGCTCGTGGACCGTTCGCGATCCAACGGGCATACAAGTAAACAATTTTTCCATAGATTTGTAAATGTTAAAGCAATAATCAAATGAACCTTACAGCAGAAATGTCCAATCTGGGAGAATTTAAACGTTCAAATCAAAATCAAAGCAAAAAGCAGAATGAAGATGTCAAAGCGTAAACTCTTACTATAATGCGGCTGGTAGTCATTCAGAGCATGCCTATGGATCGTGCGCGATCGCTCACATGTGTAAATGATTTAACCGTGCTAGCGAGAGGTTTACAACTTGTTCATCGTTATTTTAATCAAGCAATCAAGGGATAATCAAATGGTGCCCCGATCTAGGGTCACCTCTAGCCAAGGTAGACGGTGGTCGCTCTGGCTCCACTGCTGGAGTTCGCCTCCTCACATACTGAAGGAGCATACCGTTCCTGATATGCCCTTCCACCTCGTCCTTCAAATGCCTACAATCATTAGTGTTATGACCATTCAATTCATGAAATACACAAAAATTATCTGATTTTCTATCGTCAGAGGTTGTATCCCTTCGCATTGGTCTACGATACCGAACCTGCACCTTGGTATCCTGATAGATCCGTTCCAAACTCTCATTCAGCTCTGAATAGGTGGTGAATCGTGGCTCTCTTCGTAGCCACTTTGTCCTGTCATCATCATCCTCAGCCTTTCTTTTTCCTTTGCTAGTCTCCGCACCCTTTCCAGGTGGGTTTCCGCTCTTGATTGCGTAAACGTCATCTTCTTCCTCTCTTTCTGCACTAGCATCTTCCAAACGCAGGAACTTTTCAGCCTCATGATAGAACTCTACCAGATTCATAGGCGGGTCCTTGGTTAATGAATTCTTGAACTCTGTATTACCAGCTATTCCAGATACAGCTGCCATCATGACCATAGATGGATCTGGTCGATCCACTGATGCTGCCGCCGCATTAAATCGCGTTAGAAAGCTCCTCAAAGTCTCTCTAGTTTTCTGTTTCAAGGTTGCCAAAGTCATCACATTCTTGGGTCTCGCAATATGAACCCTGAATTGCGTCACGAATCTCTCAGTTAAATCTGCCCACGTTCCTATGGAGCCGCTCTCCAGTTGCCTAAACCATAACGCTGCAATGTCCGTCAAATACAGTGGAAAGCACCGGGCCATAACCTCCTCTGATGCCCCCAGCACTTCCATATGTCTCATATACTTCGTTAGATGGACCCTGGGGTCCGTTTTCCCGTCGTACATGTCCAATGATGGTAGCTTGAATTCCGGTGGGTTCCTAGCCATCCTAATCGCAAAAGAAAAAGGACTCCTATTTACATCTTCCAAGTCTCTGTTTACTAAACCGCCTCTCATAGCTCTTCTAACCATCTCTGCTAATCTGTCATTGTCTCCAAGCTGTAGTTCTCGTTCACTGCCTTCGACCTGCCCCCCAAGTCCACGGGAGTTTTCATGTGTATGCCTCCCTGGCTGAACGTTCATTCCTCTATTGCTACCAGGTGGCTCGGATGCCCCCATCTCTCGTCCCGGGTTCGGATCAACATGCTCTGCGTGAGTGCCCCCTAGCTCTGGTGCTGCGCCAGATGGCCTGCTCCATTCTGAACTCCAGTTGCTCCTTGGATTTGTGCTCCAATTTGCCCAATTTGTTGAAGTAAGTTCTGGATCATCTCTTCTTGCCTTCTCATCATGGCCTCCATCTCATCCCTAGTGATGAAGGTCGACGCTTGATTCCCTCCTGAGGAAGCCTCTTGACTTCCTTGGTGTTCACTTCTCTCTGGCCTTTGCCTTTTACTTGTTTGTCCCGTCATAACTCTTAGATCTGAACTCTTAGATTTTCAAATTCAACTTCTATCCGATGTAGCGGGAGCTGGTTCTTCTCAGTGAAAGCACCAAAATGTTTGCGTAAAAAATGGCCGCAAACACCCAAAGTCGTATGAGTTGGTTGATTTTATGTTGTTTTTAGCGATTTGGGTGATTTATGCAAATATATAAAAAGCAGGGACTAAACTGTAAAAGACACACAGATTTATAGTGGTTCGGCCAGAATGTGCCTACGTCCACTTTATATGTTATTCTCCTTTTTTCTTCAGATTACAAGTACAAAGCTTAGATTACAAGTATCTAAAGTTGTTTGAGAGTTCCTTCCAGGCTTGAGCTCTCAAACTTGTCTCAAAACTTGTCTGCCATTGTTGTACCCCTGCCCCTCTATTTATAGAGTGAGGCTGGGGGCAGGGGTCTTGGATGTTTATAGCTGCTGGTGGGCCTGGGCTGATGCAATTTGGACTGGCAACTTTCTGATTCGGCGAGGCTTTGGTTCGGTAATTAGTGGGAGAGAAGGATGGTTGGACCGGTGGTAGGTTGAGTGGAGCTCGTTCGGTGGTAGGAGTATGGTCCAGTGGAGCTTGGGTTCGGTAGGAGGATGGAGGATGAGATGGTTCGGTGGATTTTGGACCGGCGATGGTGGGTTTGGTCCGGTGATAGCATGGCCCGGTAGTGATAGGTAGGGGATGGTGAAGGATGGAGCTTCGGTGGTAGTTGATTCGGTGGGAAGGGGAGTGCCGAATTGCTTCTTGCCGAATGAGGTGCCGAATGAGGTGCCGAATGCTTCTGCCGAATGCTTCTTGTGTTGGGAACGCCGGATGAAACAAAGCGCCTTGAATGCCGAATGAAACATTAATCCTTTGATACCGAATGGAATTCACGTTGTAGATGCCGAATGGGCTTGATTGTTGGAGATGCCGGATGAACCAAGGCATGCCGAATGAGCTCTCGTATGGCTTGCTGGTTGCTTCTTCTTGTTCCGGCCGTGGTGGGAATGCCACAACATTGATATTCCAGTTTTGACCAAAAAATGGGATAACAGAAACCCGATCCCAGTCTCATTGAAATCCAAAACGCCATCATTTAGGTCCAAGTTGTTTTAAAATTTAAAACAATTCATTTCAATTCAATTCAATACTTAAATTCACACAGCATTTAACATAGATAAATATCACACATTTATCACTACTATATCCAATATCATAACACAGAATTTCACATCATATCATCCAATAGATATAATCCAATAGATATCACCCAATAGATATCATCCAATAGATATAATCCAATAGATATCACCCAATAGATATAATCATATATATATCATCCAATAGATATCATTCAATTCAAATATTCTACATAAACAATCATCCATAAACAATAATTATTGATCCATGTTATAATTAATTTAATCACCTTAAATTAAATTAATTACTTAAGAATTAATCTCCTAATCATGCTCAAACAATCATTAATTAATTACAAACCTTTAATTAATTAATCACTTCTTGATTCTTTTACTAATCAATTAATTAATCTCTAATCACAGATTTATTATCCTTTAACCATCAATTAATAAACCTTAATTATTAATTAATTCCCTTCAGTATAAAGTAATAAACCCTTAGTTACTTTTATAATCAATTAATTAACCTTTAATTAACTGATTAAATATCCATTAACTATTAATTAATAACCTTAATTATTAATCAATATCTCTTAATACAAATTAATTAATCCATAATTAATCTAAAAATTAATTAATTAATCATAAATTAACTAATTAATTTCCCTTAATTATTAATTAATAAAATTTAATTATTAATTAACGATCCTTAATTACAAATCAATTAATCCTTACTCACTTAGTTGATTGCACAGTTAATCAACCCTTATTAACATTTGATTAATCTTTAATTACCTTTGATTAATCCTTAATTACCTTTAATTAATCATCCTTTAAGTATTAATTAATAAAACCTAATTATTAATTAATAAAACCAAATTACAAATTAAGCACATCTTAATTATTAATTAGGTAACCTCTAATTACTTAATCAACAGCTCTCTAATTACAAAATTAATCACTCTTAATTACTTGATTAGTTAATTCTTAATTATTCAATTACTCAATTAATCAATCTCCGATCATTAATTAACAATCTTTAATTGATAATCCCTAATTATAATTAATTAACCTTTAATTAATTAAATAAGAACCCTTAATTTATTATTAATTAAACCAATTAATTACTCTTAATTAATTACATAATTAATCCTTTATAGTTAATAAATCAAATCAATTAATTATACTTAATTTCCTTTCTTAACTTAGTTAATCCCAAGACATTATAAACTTAATTATTTTAAGATAAAACATTTTCTTTATAAATAATTAATTACCATCTATATTTTTAAAACATTTTATCATTATAATCAATTTTACTTAATTAAATCATTTAATTAAGATTGAAATAAAACAACCATTTAACTTGATAATTTTAAGGTTCAAAAAACTTAACTTCCTTAAATAACTTAAAACATTATCAAGTAGAGGTTTCAAAACTAATTACAATTTGTATTTTGGAACTTACTTTATAAAATCTTAAACTTTCATTTTAAATTAATGTTTTTAAAATCACTTTAAATTTAAATCAATCAAATTCAAAACTTCTTAATTAATAGTTAAAGAAAACAATTAGAAAATGATAAGTTTCAATAAGTAAGTTTGAAATAGATTTGAATTTAAATTTCAAAAAAAACAAATTGATTTAAAACCTTTTAAAAACTTCACTTTATTAAACTTCGGGTCAAACCCGAAGACAACTCGGGTTAAATCCCGACTAACCCTCTCTTCCTACCCATATTTTTAAAAATTAGCCTAAATTTAAGTTTTAAAACTTAAAGTCTAAACACTCACGTAATTACTCGAGTACGAACTCGAGTTATAGCCCTCAAAACCCGATGTCACCCTCGAGTCCCATCCACTTCCATCATCAGAAATCAAAATGTCACCGTGCACCTGCACAATCATCTTCGACGACAATGAATACCGCCGTAGGACCCACCGAACATCATCCCAGCATCCATTCCCAAACATCTAAACACCATCATAGGCCTCACATCAAAATCGAGCATGGAAGATAAAACAGCAACAAGAAAACACTGCCAGGAAATTTGCTCGCAACCACGACTCCGATCATCGGAGCTGCTACCCCTCCGGCTACGCCATGCCGACACCCCAAGCTACCATTACCTAAAATCCCAATCCTCTCGATGCACTAGAGAAAATGCAGAAACCAAAACTTCCAGCATGACCAAAACTAAGGCTTAAAACCAAATCCCGTCGTTGTCGACGCCACGGCGATCGAGAACCCCATCTACCATTTTTCCCGGCAACACCGTACAACCCTCTACTTCCAGAAAAAGCCCCGACCACCCAATAACAGCCGGTCACCAGAGATCCCCCAAAAACAAACTTCCAGTCATCAAAGAATTTCGCCAAAAATCCTAAACTAAAATTCAGGATTTCTACTTTAAAAATCATATTTTCCAAAGATATTTCAGGTTGTATAACTGGATTATCAAATTTTAATACTTGATTTAACATGCACTAAGAACTGCTACTACATTTTCTTTGTTCCAGTACAAAATTCAAACCTATATTGCTTTAAATAAAATCTAAACTTAAATTTATGATTAAATAATCATATAATGTTTGAAGTTTAAGCCTAACAAAGATCAAGTAATTAGATTTTTGATTTTTGATCAATTTCTTATGCCCTGGACTAAGAACAGAGATGATTTAAATAAAATCAGGCATGCACACTTATAACCATTCACAACACAGATATATCTCATATATATGCACAACAAAGCATCATTTTTTTCAGACTTCATAAGCAACAGATGTTTATCTACTTAGAGTTTAATTTTTAAAATGTTTTTACTCACTAGTTTTTAAAAAATGCGGAGGCTGGAAGCTTAAAATTGCCGAGGCTTTTAAAACTAGAAAGCTTTTGAAAACTGTAATTATTCAAACACTTGAAACCACTTTGATAATGTAAGATTTGATACTCTAAGCTTTTCATTTTGATTGATTACATACTCGAGAAGATTGCTTGACCATGTATTTCAGGTTGCATTTCAAATCCCAGTTTTGAAAGATGCTACAGACTTGGCCTTTGTAGAAAATTGCATTCCAAAATCTCAGATTTAAAATGGTTGCAAGCTTTCAGATTTTGAACTTGAGTTTATCGAGTTCAGATTGCATTAGAAAATTTTGAAGTTTTGCATTTGTTTACAGATCTGAAAAAAATGTTTTCAGGCTTTTCATTTTGAAAATCTGCTTGAGAGGAAATGGTTACAGAATTTGTTTCATAGATTTTTGAAAATGGCTTCAGGCTTGAGTTGATTTGCACTATTTATGGGTTGAAACTTTTGAAACTTGATCTGGTGATTGCTTGAGAAGGGTTTTACAAGTTTAAAAAATTACAAAGCTTTAGTTTTGATTAGTGTTTGGGAGAGTTTTTAATTCAAGTGGATTTCGGTTTTGATTCAAAAATTTCTGGTTTTGGGAAGAGTTTTAGGTTTGTAGATAGATGAATATGGCTTTGAAATTTTTTCTTTTTAGAAACTAAGATGGAAGAGAAATAAAAGAGAAGGGAGGAGAGTTTATAAATGTTAATTAGGCTTTTATTTTAGAACTAAAGAAAATAAAAAATAAATTTGACATTTGTTTACAATTGTCAACACTAGACATTATTCATAATTACTTAACTTACATGTGTACTTAAAGCTTTAATAAATCAACACTTGTGATTATTTTATTTATATTTGTTTTTAAAAGACATTAAAAGCTTTTACGTTAATTTTCTAAATTCATAAATACATTCCTAAATTAATAAATACCTTTGTAAATTGATAAATAAAATCTTTAAAAGAGAATAAAGTATAAACCAATTAAAATTTAAATAAAATTATATATAGTATGTTAAACTCATTTTAAAATGTTAATATAAAGCTTTTACATTTATTTTATAATTTTATAAACACTATCTTAATCAATAAAAATAAATTCTTTTTAACCAAAAAAATTCTATTTTAAATAAAAACTCATTCATATAGTTCTTTAAATATCCAAAATAATTTCAAGATTTAAATATTCATTTAAATTCATATTTAAATCTAAATTCAATTTGAAATCAAATTTAATATCAATTCAAATTAAACTTGAAAAAACACAAATTAAATTTGAAAATAATAACTTTATTCAAAAAAATCTATTTTAAAATCTATTTATAAAACAACACCAATTAAATTTGAAAATAATTATCCCATTTAAAAATCTATTTATAACTATATTTAAAATCATCATATTATCATTTATTTTGGTTATTTATGTTTGAAAATAACAATTTTATCAATTTTAAATAATTTAATAAGAAGACTATCACATTTTAAATTCCTCAAAATTTCAGGATATCACAGTACTCATGAATAGTTCCACTCCATCGATCTTTTCGTAGACTTTCCTTTTGATTCTGACAGCACTTCCACCTCTTTTTCTACCTTCGAAGCTTCCGAACTTGCTTGCTTTCCTCTAAATGGGCTAGGCTTGGACTTGTGTAGGAGGGAGGTTGCTTATGGCCTTGGCTAGGGGGAGCGGAAGGCTCGGCTAGGAGTGTAGGAAGGTGGGCCGTGGGTTGTTGGTGGAAAAAGAGGTGGTTTGCACTAAATTTTGAAGCGGAATACTTTATTTTCTCTTCACTTTTATTTTCTAATATTTTTATTATTATTTTAACAAGGCACGGAAGCCATTAGAGAAGCTTTTAGAAAGCTTGAGAAAGTAAGAAGAAGATGATAAATGTATAAAAGAAGGTGGAAGGATTATAACGACCCGCTATTTTGGACTATTCGCATCCGCACACGTCGGACTTGAATAATTCAACATACCGAATTGTTAATTTAAAATTTTGGCAAAACTCAGATATACAGTAAACAAATAATCACAAAATCACAGACACAGAGTAATAATATGCAACGGAAGTAAAAGAGATAGTAGTTCATGAAGCTACTATATAAATATATAAGATACATCAGAGTTTACAACAGAAGAGAAAAATGATACATCAAGTACAAATCAGAATACATCACTGGAATCATCGAATACTGAAGCAGAATAGATGGCTGGATCTTCAGGCAAAGCTCTTACTCTAAGGTGAGCCTCGAAAGCTGGTACTCTCAGTCTGACCCGAGCGTAAAGCAAAACACAAAACACTCGAGTCAGGATTAATATTCTTATATCAATAAATCCAACTCAAGTGAAATAGCAATCGAAATACAAGTAACTCAAAGGATGTTGGAATCACCATCCTCTGAGGATCCGTTAAACTATCTACTATGTAGTAATATACGCTAAATAGATAATGTCTATCAGTAATATAAAGTATCAAAATAGTGTTAAGGCGTTACCATTATCCCCCTTAACACATTTTATATAAATGTCATAGTCTATACAGCACTGTAAACTCCACTGTAAACTAGTGGGATATCAGGGAGTACTCCATAGGTATGACACAAAATAAATTCATAGTGGTCACGTATATAGGGATACAAGTATGACAAGGCACATGAGGCAATACCCAAGGTAGTGAAACTACCGTTTGCCTGATCCGGACTGGTGAGAACGCATCGCCGCAGCGATCGCAACACCGCGAAACAACACTCCTGAAATTCCGAGGGTGCACCAATCAATCACAAGTAATGAGTAGTAGTTACGAAGAAGTGTGTTCGCTCGAGGTGGCTAACCCCATTTGGCCCGGCACGGCTCCTGTTTTAGTCATTTCAAATTTGACACAAGTGTCAAGGCTATCCATTATCGTTCTCTTTCTTCAGTTATCACGAACATCATTCCAACCACTTCATCCTGGATCATCACTCCGCGTATAGCTATTAAAGTGGTTTTCGGTTTAGATAGAGAGTATATCCATAACCGATTCCGGTTTCTTTAATAACTTTCGTAATTATTACACCGATTGGTCGTTTAATAAATTTCAAAAACCAAATCAATTCAATTTCAATTTCAATTCGTAAACCATCATTTCCTTTTTCTTTCTAAATCAATTTCCAAAATTTACGTTCAAAACTTCCAAATTACCATTTCAAAATCTTATAATTCGATTTCAACTTTTATTTAAACAATTCAATTGTGAATTCAAGTTCGTATATATAGGTTTCATTCCGAAATCATTTGAATTAATTTAATTTAACATTCAAATCAATTTAATTTCATTTATCGATTTCATTCAATATTCATTAAGTTACTTTATCACTCAAACAATTTCCATTTAATTTCCAATTCATTAAATCAATTACTTACATTCAACTTCATTATATCTAACTTCAAATTGAATTAAATTAAATTCGTCAAATCAAATTCTTAAATTCAAGTCTTACGTTAATTTCGATAAATCTCATTCATTTCAATAAATCACATTTATTTCTTGTTAAAGAAATTCAATTTTCACTTATTTATTGACTTCATTACAAATTTCAACTCAATTAATAAAGAACTAAATTTCATATATTCGAGAAGTTAAATTTCACTTATTAACTTATTTAAATTTTCCAAAGATTAATTAATAAATAAAGAAACTAAATTTTATTAACGAAGCTCAAATTCACTTATTCAAAAGTTCAATTTCTCTTATCAAAGAATTCAGTTTTTATTCAATTATCAAATAACTTATTCAATTATTAAATAATTTCAATCTTAATTATTAATAATTTCAAAATTTAATAATTACAAACTTGATTATCAATTCAAACTTAATTATTAAATCATTTCCACTTCATTATGAATTCAAACTTAATCATCAAATCATTTCAACTTAATTATAAATTCAACTTAATAATTTCAAACTTAATTATAATTCCAAACTTAATTATAATTTCAAATTTAATTATGAAATGATTTCAAACTTAATAATTTCAAAACCCGATTATTACTAATTCCAAATTATTTATTAATAATTCCAAATTTAATTATTAAATAATTAAATTTCAACAACGTTCTTTCATCAATTACTACGTTAAAATTTGTTTCAGATTTCAATCTTTACATTTTCCTTTCATAAAATTCAAATTCCAACTTCATTTCAAAACTTATCCTTTATTCGAATAAAATCATTATTTTATTTTTAAATCAAATTATTGACCAATCGGATTTTATTTAATTCTCTATCCTAGGTCAAATTCATTTGGGTATATATCATTTCAACCCGATTCCACTTTCAATTCAAGATCAAGCATAATAAAGGGAACTTGCGGTGTGATAATTGGGATGGTGTCAAAGTAAATAAACAAGTGATAACAACAATCAATAACAATCCAATAATCAATTCAATAATCCTGAAATAATCGTATTAATTCGCATTGTTATTTGTGCGAATTAATATAATTATCTCTAGAATCTACACTATCATTTCATGTAGATTAAAGATTTTTACACTATTATTTATGCGGTTCTGCACTTGACATCAATCATTCAATTTCATATTACATCAACATATACAATCATACATTCAATGGTTCAAGGTATCATTAACCAATTCTACGTTTCAATTTAATTAAACATTTAAGGGGTTCATATTATACAAATTTAACTAATCAAATTCAACACATATGTCGATTCAAATTTAACTATCCTACATCAAATTCAATTGCATAATATCTATCACTTTATACATTACAATTTAACATCCAATATAAACAATCAATCAATTATCAACCAAACTGGATTATTATTTCATACATAACGGATAACGGTGTCAGATGTCAAAGGTGAACTGATACATAAATAACAGTGCAATAAATAACAGCAACATATTTCAATTGTCATTCCAATTGAAATCAAATTTAATAAATAAAAGAATATTAATCGTGAGTGATTGCTCACCTTCCGAGGCTAGAGTGATTAACAAAGAATGAACTACGGATTCCAACGCAACGCTAGATGGATACGATTCGATGAAGAACTGACACGACGGGCAAAGCTGACAGATAAGAAATAGACTAAATCGAATCAGAAGTGGATCGATGCAAATAAAATCAAAACAAAAGTATATTATACTAATATTTTCCTTAAACCAATATTCAATTTAAATTTCATATTATATTCCAAATCATACTACATATCTAAATCACTTATTATTATATCTTTAGAAATTTAAAAGAAACCGAAATATCTATATTCAAAACCAATATTCGTGATAATCAAAATGCCCATATGCTTTAAAGTTCAATATTATTATAATATGTGTACTGTATATAGACCGACACATATACCTACATACTTTATACAACATATAACAATCTTAAAAATAGAACACTGGAACTAACATATAACACCGAAAATTTAAAGACAAATATACATATGTAACTAACGTTTTGTAAGTTGTAAAAATATATAGCACTGTAACCATGCATTCGACTTATATAACTTTATAAACTTATGATATGGAACAGTTATTACACAAATGTATACACTAACACACAACACCAACAAAATGATATCTGTCGTATATAAATTTAAGTATATGAAAAGTAATATAAACTACTAACATATTTTATATAGCTTTAAATAAATTTCGATAACTTGATATACTTTATTATTTACTGAATAACTTAAACCGGCGTATGTAATACCTTTATATAATACTGCTGTAGCTATATAAACATTTCAACTTACATACAACGGTATGTGTTATATAACCTAATATATTATTACCAAAAATCACTCTTAAATTTAAGACACCTAAAAATTTTGAAGACAAAAATATATATATTACAAAATAAATATTTAAACCAATACAAACGAAAGATATATATATATATATTCAATATATTTTTAAACAGACTGTACAATCTGAAACTTGTAACAAAACTACTATACTCAATTCTATGTTCTGTAAAACATATTTATATACTATAAAACAATAAGACAACTGATTTTAAAATTTTATACATAACACTTATACAACTATACTTATATAACCACCTATACACCCGATATCTTCACATACATATTAGTCATATATATGTACTGAATAATTAACACAATGTATAAACCTGTAAACACAGAAGACGCATGAAAGTAGGAGAGAAACCGACAGGTCCATGGCTGCTGGTGAAGCTAAAGCAAGAAGCAGATGTTGTGGCATGCACGGAGGAGGCTGTGCACGGCTGTAGGGTGATGTGGTGGGACAGCGAAATGGTGGAGCTCGGTAAACGAGGTGGAGGGGATGAGGAAGCGACTGAAGAGGGCAAAGGAGGAGGGTGGCGGCCGTTCATCGGAGAACAAAGCTATGGGTTAGGCGATTGTAGTGGCGGTGTGGTTCGAGCTCGGGGCTGCTGAGTCTTGCGTACGGAAAGAGGCGACGAAGAGTGAAGGGGTGGCACTTGCTGGCGTGGAAGTGGAGGACGAGAGGAGGTCGAGCGCGAGGAGAGGAACATGTTGCTCTTGGTGGTGCGAGTGAAAGTGAAAGGAAGAGGAGATGAAAATACGTCGGTGGTAGCATGTATTATGCTTGGAAAAGAGTGCTTGATTGGACTTGTGTAGGCTACAGGAAGAAGTGGGAATATAAGTTACAGAGGAAGAA
This sequence comes from Allium cepa, assembly GCA_030765085.1. NCBI lineage: Eukaryota > Viridiplantae > Streptophyta > Magnoliopsida > Asparagales > Amaryllidaceae > Allium > Allium cepa. The sequence continues at coordinate 511,558,356 of CM060945.1, forward strand.
AGAAATAGAGAGAGAGTTATGTTAAAGCATGAGAAAGACACAATGAAAAAGCTACAGCCTTTTATTCTCTCTGTTAACCAAGATGAAGAATAAATGAGCAGATGTGAGAAGCAAATGGTATGCCAGATTCAAAATGAGCGTGAGTGAAAATGAAGGGGCATGGTCAGAAAACTGTAAATTTCCAATGCGCACGAATTCAAGAAAAAAAAATTAAATGCTAGTGTCCATTGATTCTAAAATAATAAATGGTACATGAAAATTTCAACGTTCAAATTATTAAAGAAATTAATGTTTTATTTGGTCACCACGTTTCAAATTTGAAAACCGAAAGAAAGTGAAAACAACAAATAAATACAGAAATAAAGTATCGTTACACGGACTGTTATTAACATTTACGTCGCGAACCGAATCTCAAAACATAGAATTTAGTATACCGTAGAGATCAGCTTAACGAGGCGACCAAAACGGTATGGTTAAATTTTAAAAATTCGAATTTTGTACTACGGAAAATGCATGGAAAACTCAGAAAAGTAAGATCGACGGAGCCAAACATGTTCGAATTTGAAAAAATGACCAACTGACATCTTGCTCAGAAGATGGTTTATAATTTTTCTATGTAAAAATATTTTGATTTTGAAAACGTTTTACTTTCATCGCTTTTTAACTGATTAGATTGAAGTAAATTTACGCGCGAAATAAACTTTCATATTTTCGGACGAAACTTTACCAGTTGCTATGTTTAACTAGACGCATTCCAAATATCAAATTTATATTTCAAAATTTTACCATTAAAATTTCACAAAATTTAAATAAAATACGTACTAAAACCGGTTAAAATTTACGGGTCGTTACAAGGATGGTGGTCTATTTATAGTTGAAGCTTTCTACACAAATTACTTTATTACCCCTAGCCAAAAATACCAAAATACCCTTTAAATCAAATCAATTTTTGTCTCCCTTAACACATCTTTCAAAAAATTATTTATCTCTCCATTAATGTGGAAGAGAAGTGAAAGGATGAATGGATTTGATTTTGGGCTAAAATGTAATGATTTTGCATTTTCGTTTTTATTAACAAAATTTATAAAAATAAAATGCTCCTTTTCCATACATGATTTGACAGCCAAGTACATTAGCAATAATGTAGAAGAGACGTATGCATTGATTTGTGTGAGATTTGATTTCATTTTGCAAAAGTAAACTTACTTTGTCATTTTGTGCTTTATTTAACTTTAAATTAATACTTAAGTTAGTTAGTCCTTGATTAATATAAGAGGGATGTTTTCTTTTTTGTTAATGTGCTTATAAAATACTATTCAAGTTGCAAAACATTTGCGCGGCTTATATCGATCAAAACGTTGATTTTCAACAAAATATTACAGTCATATTTTGAATTTTCTGTTAAAATATTCATTTATGTAAACCAAACTTGAAAATAAGTTTTTTATCATATTTAATTAATTAAAAAAAATTAATTTGAGTTATAAAACCATATTTAATAATATTAAAATCTAATTGCAAAAATATAACGTTGGTTTGTCAATGTGCGAAAAAATTTGTCAATTTTTAGAAAACAAGTTTATATGTTTATAAAATCATTATAAATCAAATTTCTATTATTATCATATCATTATTTAACTATTAAAAAGTGATATTTGCCATTTACAACAAGTTCTAAAATGTATATTAAATTTTATCAAGATTCGGCTTTTGTAAATTTTGTCAATTTTGCGATAAAAGTTCCAATTCTTAATTCCCTTCTAGAAATAAGTTTGCTATTCTTATTTATCATATGAAATATGCTTATTTAAGTATAAAAATTCTATATTTGAATATTTAAAATAAATTAAGTATCCAATTTCCAAAGTGGTAAAATTACGGGTCGTTGCAATGACCAATGGAGGAAAAAAATTTAATTTGTTTTCCAAATTAAATAGTTTGAAGAAATATCGATATTGTGACCAAAAACGTTTTATCAATAAACGAACATTATTGAATAGAAGTTGCCCGGCCTCTTTATCACTGGTATAGTAACATGTGAATACATAAATAACAAGTTAAAGCCATTAAGTTAACAACAAAGTATTTAAGTAAATCAAGCTTCTTGTTAGTGTGTTAATTAAAAAATTAACATAAACAAAGGTGTTAGGAATGAGTAAGGGCAATATGGGAAATATGAAAGGCTTATACCCTAAACTCTTAGGAAATGAAACTCACATTCATTTCATTTTCACTCAAACTAAAATTATACCAAGGCCGATCACCATTATTGTTCTCAAAAGAAAATTAAGCTACTATCAAGTGAAGGAAGATAATCAACTAATTTAATATCAAATCTCACATCTTTTAATCTCAAAGCTAAGGTGAATAATTACTAATTCCCATTTTTTTGGGTTTTCTGTATCAAGACTAGATCTGAAATGCTTTTGCATGTATATGCCATGTTTGGATGATTAATATTATATATATATATATGTGTGTGTGTGTGTGTGTGTGTGTGTGTGTGTGTGTTTGTTTGTTGGTGAATTGCCAATGTTCGTGTTGGTTTTTATGATATGTTTAATATGAAATCCCTATTAAACGACATCCAAATGCCTTGAAAAATTAAATATAGATCAAAAATGATATTTTAGAGATGCGTTTCAATTTTCACAATTTTCTGAATTTATGTTGATTTTATATTAATTTTCCAGTGAATAAAATAATTTATTGAGTTATTAATTACTCACGGCTAAATAAATAATTATTTGAATTTGAAATTTTTATATGTTGGAAAACATATTAAAATAGATTTTCTGCAATTTTCCATATTTTTCCTAAGTGTTTTGATGAATATATAAAATTATTTAAGGTATGAGACTTAAATGTTTTATATATTTAATTATGGAGGAGGGGCATTTTATAAAATAAAATTATTATTTATTTTTGAAAATAGAGATAGGATTTTCTTAAAAGTATTTGTTAACCAATGAGAATTTGACAAACAAAGGCAGATTAGTTGAAAAGTTATCATTTTTAAGTTAAAAACAAAGAAATCAAACTTTTAGCACGTTTCGGCCCTTTGCGGCATCAAACCTTCAACCCAGACCTATCGACAAGGTCGAGAGGTTCATAGCTTTTGAAAAGGTCAAACCAATGCATATGGTATCAAGTTACTTGTTACGTAACGAATAGAACACTATCGAATGGTACTTAGTCGAAAGGTTGATAGCCAAAGTGGTTGGGGTATGTTTGTTTTATAAACCAAAAGCTCCCACCTTCTTGTTTTCAAAAAGGAAATTTCGACTTGGTTGCTTCTGACCAGGTCAATTACTTAAAATAATGGTTTTAAACCTTTCGACAAATTCGAAAGGTTACTACTGCTTTGTTTTGTTTTGAACCTTCCAACAAAGTCGAAAGGCTTACTTGTTGTAAAACCAGCCGCTTCTCTATGCTTTCGAAAGAAAGCTTTCGACTCGAATGATTAACCTTTGTTTTATAAACTAAAGTATAACCCAAACTTTCGAAGGATTTATTTAAAAAGGCATAGGCCTATTTTTTTAAATAATATGTTTTAAAACTTTCGAAGTAGAGCTTTTGATAAAGTCGAAAGTTGCTTCCAGTGAAGTCGAAAGGTTTTAAAAGAGGATTTTTCACATCTTTTAAATTGTACGCAGTGTGTTTTCAAAAGGTTTTTGCTTTAAAATTTTAATGCTTTTGAAAGGCTTTGTTTTGAATGATTTCAAAGGAGTTAAAAGGTAACCTTTCGAAGGGGTCGAAAGGTAGCTTTCGACAAAGTCGAAAGGTTATATTTTTGATTGATTTCGAATGATTTTTAATGGAAGGTTTTCTAAAGGATTTCTAAGGCGATGTTTTAAAGTGTTTATAAAGTGGGGTGTCTAAAGCTTCAACGGTTTTGAAAGGTTTGAGTTCAATGGTTTCGAAAGGTTTTAATTATATGGTTTTAAAAAGTTTTAGTTCAATGGTTTCCAAGGATTGAGATTAATGATTTTGAAAGGTTTGATGAATGGTTTAAAAAGGTAAGGTTTTGGCTTCTTGGCCTAGAAAATTAAAGGGTTTGACTTGGGTTAGAAAGAGGTGCTTTCAAAGGTTTAGAAAGAGGTACTTTCAAATGTTAAATATTTTCACCGACTAATGTTTGAGTAATGAATATATATATAAATATATATATATATATATATATATATATATATATATATATATTGCAATGTGGTTTTGAGAAATGCTTAAAGATTTTATATTTTGTTTGTTTAAATTTGATTTAAAGGTTTTTAATCATTTTGAAAATGTTTTCAAGGAAATTTATGGGAGGGTATCTTTAAGTGAAAATGATTCAGATATTAGAATAACAAATGAGACTAGTATAGGGTCGCGCCCTATACATTAGCTATTAGCCCCAGCTAATTGTTGTCTAAAATTCTAATGTGTAGGGCATTGCAATTGGTTAACTAAAATTTTGATTACACACCAAAAGAAATATATGTTTGCATGTATATATGTTATTGGTGAGCCCGAAAAATCATTAGGGTCTGGAAATCCTAGGTGATGAGTAAGTTAGTGACTGGTCGTCCAAAAGCAAAGTATTTAACAAGTAGTCAAGGATTGACAGTCAAGAAGTGAAGTATTTAACAGATGGTTAAGGATAGATAATTCAAAAGAGGAATAGCTAACACATGTTGGATTAATTTAGATTATATTGTCTGGTAGGCCCGAGTCAGCCAAAAGTTAAAAGTTATCCCAACAAAACTTATGTGCTTGAACAGATAGTTCATTATACCTGATATTTATGTATGTTTACATAATGATGCTTTATAGTGTTTAATCGGTTTTGATTGCAGGAAATAGGCTTTGCAAAGGCATGTTTTCAAAGGATGTCAGTGGGGAAACCCATTCCACTAAGCAGCGTGGTCTCACTAAACATATAAAACCGGGATGTATAGTATTATTCACACCAAGCTTTGTGTCCAACTCAAAGTATTTGTTTTCACCATAAACTCTCGGGTGCAGAAAATCAATTTGAGTAGGCTGAGGGGTTAAGATCTTTTTCAAGTTTAGTAAGATGATGAATAAAGCTACTGGAGGCATGGAGGAGGCAAATAGATAGCTAATTAGGAGTTGCAATTTTATGTTTTGTTGTATTTCTGCTATGTTTGTATTAAGCCTATTATGACTATTTGACTCTAATCATCCAAGGGGGCATGTTCGTATACCGCTTTTGGCGTATTTTGTGTTAAGTACATTTTATTTGTGCCTTGGAACATATTGGGACTATGTATGTTAAATATGGAACATCTGTTTTAAATGTAATGAGGTAAAAGTTGTTTTGAAATCCATGCTTTGTTTCATATTCATGTGCTTCTGATTTTGCAGATACCATTAACATAGTGAAATTTGGTCACCGAAAGCTAATACTATAGACGACTACAGCATCTGTAGCACTTAGTTTTATGCCTCTAGATAGTCGATGTTATAGCTCGGTGTCAGAGCATAGTTTATGAAATACTTTAACTTAAAATGGTTTTTGATAACATAATCCTTTATAATTAGAGTTAAGATCGAGGTATGCTATAACGTTATAAAAAACATACTTGTATTTGTTATATATAATTATACGCTATATTCTTAACTCCTATCTTAGTTAGGCTATTTATCTGCATCTCACGAGGTTTGAATACATATATAGAAGGAATAAGAGGCAGAGTTAATCTTTGAGGAGATAGCACCACCACTAATGGAAATGCCCGACCAAATGCTAGAAGAGGTCTCGGTCAGGCTTAACTAAAACGGTTGGTGCCGGGGCTCCTAAAGTAGACATGGGTGCCATGTATCAGTTCTTTGTAAACATGATGCAAGCTGGAATTGCAGTTGGAGTTGTTAGAGGAAATGTTGCTAGAGGTGGAGTACAGGAAGCTCTGATGGTCAACCAACATGCTAACTTGAGAAAAGACTATATCAAGCTTGGAGGGAAACCGTTCATTGGAACTGAAGACGCGATTGTAGTTGAAAGCTGGATGTTGCATTGCGAGAGAATTTTTGCCGACTTAGGGTTGAATGACGAGCAAAAGGAGAGACTGGCTTCAAGGCAGCTTCAGGGAGATGCCTTATTCTGGTGGAATACCTGTCGTAGGTGATGTTCATGAAGAAACCGTAACTTGGGAGAAGTCTAAGAGAAAGTTTCAAGAAAGGTTTATGTCAATAATGACGCAGTCGTCGTTGGTGAGGAAGTTGGTGGAACTATAACTAGGGGATATGTCTGTTCTTGAATATGTAAGAAAATTTGAAGAATTAGCACCGTACGGATATGCTTTAATTGATATGGTAACCTGGAGGAATGAGAAGTTTATAAGACACTTGAGGCTGAAGATGATACATGCTACTTTGCCGCACTTAAGGGATACAATTGAGGTAGTGGTGGAAATGGCGTTGAGGTAGGAAGAGGCATTTTCTTGTTTGAGGAAGAAAATGAAGGAGGTCCAGGGGGACAAGGCCAGAATAGAAAGTCTTTTCAAAAGAAGAATGTCAGAAAGGAGGAGCATATAAAAAGGGAAAAGCTGAGGTGGTTTGTTATAAATGTGATAAAAAGGGACACTATGCTTATAAGTGTCGGACCGAAAAAGGAAAAGGGAAAGGAGTAGTGGGAAAGAAGGATATCTGATGTTTTAATTGTGGTCAGATCGGAAATTATAAGAAAAAATTGCCCAGAGCCTGCCAGAGAAGGAAAGGGACAGATGTATTCACTGGAGCCTACAATTCCAAGGACAGTTGTGCAAGAGAAAGGGAAGGCTATTTTGGGAGGTTGGCTATAGATTCACGATACGTCTGTTAGCTTTCTATTTGATACTGGTGCATCACATTCTTTTATTTTGTTATGTTTGATAAGCTTAACCTAGAACCCTCATATCTAGTCACTTCCATAAGGGTTACAAAACCGATAGGAGAGTATGCGACACTTGGGTTGAGGTGTGACCATTTAGAATTTGATTTGCTAGGCCATACTTTTTATTGATGTTTGCGTGTTTGATTTAAGGAGATTTGGGATTATCCTTGGGATGGATTGGTTAAGTAAATATGATGCTAGGATATTTGGCCACGATTGAAAAATATCGCTTTATCACCCGGATTGTATCACCCGGCTTGTAGGAATCGGATAGTTTATACCATAGAGAACCTTAGTTGCAAAGTGAATGCTTTATCGTGTATTATGGAGTTGGAGGATGAGGTGCATCGAGTCTTTGTAGTTAGAGAGTTTGCTAATGTGTTTGAGACGGTAACTGGATTGCCACCAGAACGAGCCATTGAGTTTCGGATTGATTTGGTGCCTGAGCTAAATCGGTAAGTAGGCCACCAAGACGGATGACACCCACGGAGATGAAAGAGTTGAATGTGCAGTTGGTGGATTTGGAAGGCAAGAATTTTATCCAACCAAGTAGTTCACCTTAGGGAGTTGCGTTGTGTTTTCTAAGAAGCCGAGTTGATCGTTGAGGCTATGTATTGATCATCATAAGTTGAATGAAAGACGATAAAGAATCGATATCCATTGCCGAGAATCAACAATATGTTCGATCAGTTAAGTAGAGTATAGGTATTCTCTCAACTGGATTTAGCAACGGGATTTCATAAGCTTAGAGCGGTAAAGGATAGTATTCCTTTAATGGCTTTAGGACAAGATATGGATCGTACGAATGGTTAGTTATGCTGTTTGGACTAACTAATGCGCTGGCATTCTTAATCGATTTGATGAACCGAGTTTTTCGAGTGCACTTGGATAGATTTGTGTTGGTCTTCATAAATGATATTTTGATATACTCTAAGGATGAGAAGGAGCATGAAGTTCATCTTAGAGTTGTGCTTGAGACGTTGATGGAGCATCAGTTGAAGGATAAGTTTTCGAAATGTCATTTATGGGAGAAGAAAGTGAAGTTCCGTGGTCATGTAGTCTCAAAGAAAGGGTTGTCTACAGATCTGACCAAGATTGAGGCGATGAATAATTGGAAGAGACCTGAGACGGTGACCGAGATAAAGGGCTTTCTTAGATTAGTTGGATACTACCAAAGGTTTATAAAGGATTTTTTGTAGATAGCAGCACTGTTGACTACGCTTACGCGAAAAGATGTGAAGTTTGTATGGGCTGATAAGTGTGAGGAAGCATTCTAAAGCTTGAAACACATATTGACCCATGCGTCGGTGTTAGGGGTTCCAAAGGGGAATTAAGATTTGGTTGTTTATACTGAAGAGGTAAGGTGATTCCTTATGCTTCTAGACAGCTCAGACCACATGAAGTCAGGTATCCAACGCATGATTTTGAGTTAACTGTCGTTATACTTGCTCTGAAGGTTTGGAGGCATTATCTTTTAGGGGAGTGATTTGAGCTTTACATAGATCATAAGTCAATGAAGTGTTTGTTCTCTCAAAAGGAGTCGAAAATGAGACAGCAGAGGTGGTTGTAGTTTATTGCTGCTTGTGATTTAGGAATTTAGTATACACCTGGAAAAAGAAATAAGGTGGCGAACGCACTTAGGAGGAAACATCCATATGCAGTATTAGCTATAATTGTTGAGTGGAAACATTTGGAAGCATTGTCATCTTGTAAAGCGTGGAATAGATCCAAAGCAAGTTCTAGTGTAGGAATTGTTGTATTGTCTTGTTTAGAAGTTCGACCGGTAATGATTGATAAGATAGGTACTAAGCCGGAGGTGGATCCAGTTATGGTTGAACGGATTAGGAAGTTAATGGAAGGAATAGAGAGAGACGACTTAAATGATTTCAGTCTTGACCAGAAGGGGTGGTTGAGAAGGAAAGGAAGGTTGTGTGTTCCGAATGTAGGAGACATGAGGAACGACGTTTTGGATGAATGCCATCATGCGAAGTTCACAATTCGTCCAAGAGGAACGAAGATGTACCAGGATATGCAGAGAAATTTCTTCAAGGAAGGTATCAAATGTGATGTTGGTTTATGTGTTAAGCGCTGCTTGAATTGCCAACAGGAAAAGGCTGAACACCAGAAGGCAAGTGGATTGCTTCAACCGTTAGAAGCATTATAGTAGTGGGATTCTATCTTTATGGATTTTATCAATGGTTGCTAAGGTCTAGGAGAGGAAATGAAAGCATGTAGGCCATAAAGGATATACTAACCAAGAGTGCCCATTTCATTCTAGTAAAGTCAACTAGGACAACACCTATTGTGGAAAAGTTATTTATAAAGATTGTGGTTAGGTTACACGGAATTTCTAGTAGTGTCATCAGTGATAGAGATTCTTTGTTCACTAGCGAGTTTTAGAAAAATCTACAGGAAGCTTTAGGAACCAGGCTCAATATGAGTACTGCTTACCATCCACAAACAGATGGGCAAATAGAAGGAGTTAAAAAAGTCTTAGAGGATTTGTTAAGAGAGAGCTTGTGTATTGCATTCCGGGGTATCATGGGAGGACCATCTTCATTTTGCCGAGTTCTCGTATAACAATAGTTATTAGACTAGTATTGGAATGGCACCGTTTGTACCTTTATATGGGAGACAATGATAATCTCCCATATGTTGGTTGGAGATGGGGATAGCTTGGTTCTTGGTCTGAATTTGGTGAAAGATGCCACAGAGAAGATTGAGTTGATTAGAGCTAGGATGAAGGAAGCTCTGTCTAGGTAGAAAATTTATGCTGATAGAAGAAGGAAGGACATGGAATTCTTTATCTGAGACTGTATGTTTACTAAAGTTTCACCGATGAAGGATGTGATTAGATTTGGAAAGTGAAGAAAATTAGCACCTAGATTCGTTAAACCTTTTCGAATTGGATAGAGGATCGAGAAACTCGCTTATAAAGTAGAGTTACCGAGCGAATTGGAGGAGTCTATGTTGTTTTCCATATTTCTCATCTTAGAAAGTGTGTTGGAGACCCGGAGACTACCATAGCACCTACAGCGTAAGAGGATTTAGTAGTAGAACCGGATTTGACTATAGTCAGAAAGCCGGTTCAGATTGTGGCTAGAAATGAGAAGAAGTTAAGGAACAAGGCAGTCATATTAGTAAATGTCTAGTGAAGTGACGATGCTAGATATTGTACTTGGGAGGCTGAGAGCAGGATTAGGGATGCTTATCCTGATTTGTTTGATGATATGTTTTAACTTTGATTGTTTTGTTGTGTAACTTATAGTAATTTCGAGGACGAAATTATTTAAGGCGGGGAGTCTGTAACACCCCACATTTTTATAACATTATTTAGAATAATTAATTGGGTAAATTAAATAAGATGATGTGAAGATTATAATTTGGTTGTTTAATACCTAATGTTGGATTTGTAAATGATAAGTTTTATAATTAATATAAAAGGATGTTAGGATTATCCCAAAACTATATACACACACCATATTAAAATGCTTAATATGCAATATGTAAAATGGATTCCTTATGCATTAGCAATTGAAATTATCGTGCATGTTATATTGTCTACGATATAACATTTCATTTACGTATTTAATACAAAAGTAAATATCAAATCCAAATTAAGATCGTTAAACGGTAGTAAATAGTATTTTTGAGTATTTGCGAAATACTAAAGAATTGTTTGTAAGGATAATGGGGTTCTAATAAAAAGTCCTTAGACTTGAACTACATAAGTGATATCGAGTATAATATGTCAATACTAAATTCATGTTCATGCCATAGTTAAGGAGCTTTAGTTGGAATGTTTCTAACAAAAAAGTTGTGGCGGATTCTAAGAAAATGGCTAAGTACTCATGTTGAATAGCACCATAATAAAAACAATGTATATACATGTAAATACACAAATTTATAACTAAGCTAGGAGTGATTCCAAATATTGGGAATCCCATATCACTGTTGTATGATAACAACGTTATGATACAGATTACGAAAGAACCTAAAGCTCACTAGAAGTCGAGAAATATACTCCAGAAATTTCTGTATGATAAAGGCAATTTATCAACGTCGGAGAGAATTAATTGATAAAGTTACGGACTAAAATAAAATATCATACTCATTCATTAAGGGACTGGCTAGATTGCTTTACAAGAAAAAAGATCGAGGAGTTAGAATAAGATTCCATAATTGAACCAATTGTAAGTGGAAGACTAATAGAGGTAGTGGTATGCCTTAGAGGCAATTATATAATTTGGTATATATACCTAACTCGACAACCAATCTTGTGTACAAAAAAGGCATTTTCTTTCTATTATATACTTGTTATATGGTGATATAATTAATTAAGTAATTAAATTAAAGTATGTTAAATTGAAAATCCTAAAATGATTTTTTATGTGATAGTAATTGTAATGATGATAAATTTAACACCTTAAAATGATGTATTATTTGAAATATCCCTAGTCAAGATGATTCGAGATAGGATATACATACATCCATTGAGAGTATAGTACATAATGACCTCTAAATGTTAGGTTGTGCATTACTTATGATTGTTGGAGGCACCAAGTGATTTCGTACTAAAAGTTATTGGATAACTATATAATCACTCACTCGAGAGTTTTCTGTTGGTTAATATAACTAAAGTCAAACAGAGAATCTCGAAATGAGGATATTACATAGTTCTCTCGACTTGAGAATGCAGTTGAATACTAATGGGGACAATCCACTTTGTTTACAGTTAAATCATGGCACGATGTCTATTGGACGACTATAATTGGGTTTGAGTTGAAGCATTGGAAGTGAAACATTATTTAATAGATAAATTATTTCCTTGATTATATGACGTTAGTATCATAGTCACAATAGTCAAATCAATGTCAAAGTCTCTAGTTAGACCAGTTTGATTAATAATAATTGTTATTATTGAAACAAGGACTTTGTGTTTGGATTTTACAAGTTGAATGTGGAAGATATTGGTATTAACCAAAACCAGTTTCCACAAGTTCTAGTGTGATATAGTTTCGACGTAGAAAGTTTATCTAACTAATTGTTACTTCTAGGCCCTGCTTAAAATAGTCACATTGAAATGTTAATGAAAATTGTTAAGTAATAAATTAGTCCTAACTGTTCGTAAAGACCCAGAAATTCAAACACTTTATAATTAACTATTCGAAAAATTTGAATAATTGAATCTTAGATTTAATGTGATTACATAGTTTTTATAACCATGTTAACCCCCTTTTAATAAATAACAACCGAAGGTAAACTTATTTTCAACTATGTTTACAAAAATAAATATTTGAATAAATAGTGATAATATGACCGAAAATCGTTGTATCGATAAACGAATTTTTACACGATATAAGTTATTCAATCTTTTTGGGCTTGCTTGGTATAATAATGTATGATTAATTAAAAACTAACTTTTTTTACGGCTTATGGCTAACTAAATACAATTAATGACGTCGTGCATTGGTTCATGGGGAGATATTTTAGAGAGGGGCACTTTGGGAATCCTTAAGGGCTAAGTAAGCGGAGATACTTTGGATGGTAGAAGCATATGGAAGGGAGCATGCTTATGACCTTCCATCGGAGGTTTAGGGGTAGGGTTACCTGTTGAATACACTAGCAAATACACTTCATTTGTTTCATAAATAGGTTTGCAAACTTTAAACATAGAAAATATATTGCTCTTCACCCTCATCACTCTTCTCTTTAACAATTCCAAAATATGTTGTGTGCAAATATAAACTTTAACAAATATGCAAGTTATATCTTTTGGACCACTCTTTCAAGCGAATTATAACTGTATATGCAGTACTGTCACTTCTATTACCCTTTACAACATGTAATGCGGCCTTGGTTTTGTGCTTACTTGCATGTTTGGTTTGGTTGCGCATGGCATTGAAGTGTGTTTGAAAGTGTTTTTAGAGGGAAAGATTGATATAAGTGCACTAGATAATTCCCTTGTGTTTAACCTCTTTAAACTTATTATATGTGAATATATTGTGAAAGCATAAATTTTGGCTGTGTCTACAGTTATAACTGGTTATGGGACAACATGTAAATGGTTTAGAAAATTGTAGGAATGATGGAATAGTGTTGTGAATGTTAAAAGTGAAATTGTCATTATAAATGCACTTTAAATATCTTATTTTTGGGGATTTTTATACATTATTTGAAAATTATACTTAGGGGTTTCTTTGCATGATTTTTAAGTACTCTTAGTATAACTCTAATTTGGATAGAGAAACCGGCCATAAACTTTCATGCTTTTTCTAAGTCTTCTCTGTCTAGTAGCATTACAACACTTAATAACGCCATCTTCGACCTACATTAGTATTTCTACGCCTTTTTACTACACTTTTATTGTTTTGTTGTTTTAAGCTATTTTGGTGATTAAAATGAGTTTAAATGCTACTTAGATAAAGTGTTTTTCTAAAATATTTTAGACGTGTTTAATAACATGTATTAGATTGTTTTAAAAGTGGTTTTAATTTTAAATATATTTATAGTAATTATTTACAAATGTTTAAACTAAAGGGCTTTATTCTATAAAACATGGTTTTTTATTTTGTACAACTCTTATTTAATTAATTTTGAGTAATATTTTATATGGATATTTAAAATTTATTTATAAGTATTTTAAAAGTGTGCGTCTCTATATATGTGAAAGTAAGTGTGGAAAGTGAGTTAATTATTTTATAAAAGATAAGCGGGTTTTATTTATAACATTTAGTTATAATGAATGGTTTTGTGAAACTATTTAAAATTATGTTGTCTTGTTAAATATATATACTTAAATCTGTAAGATGAGTATTTTAAAGTTAATGATAAGTGTAAAATGGTTTTGGATTCATAGTAACATTGTTTACGCAACATTTGTTTTCAACCCATTTGAATATACTTTTGAATAGAAGTGGATCTTTAAAAAGAAACTTTTAAAAGATAATGATAAATGTGAATGGTTTAGGGTTTATAGTAACAATGTTTAAGAAACTTTTGTTTTTAGCCCTTTTTGTTATATTTTAAAGTGGAAAATCTTGTTAAATGATTTGTGGATATTCCAATACCTTCAAGATACTATATGAATATGTTTTGATTTATTGAAAAGAGTAGAAACGAATAGTGAACTGGTAATATACATATATATAGGTGTTTTAAACATTTGCACAAGTATTTACGAAGAAGCATTATTTGATAATACGGGGATTAGATGTCACTTATGTGACTTAATCGTGTTTTGTGTGTTTATTCGTCTAGAGAAAGTATTTACTACTACATTTAGCTCTAAAAGCTGAAAAAGTAGAATTGTTCTATCTTTGAGAAATGAGGTGTGAAGGTAGGGCTTGGTTGCAACCAATGCCCTAACCTATCTATCTTCACTCTTCATTTGAGGGATAATGTAAGTTGAGAAAGTAGGAAACAGTGATAAGTATACGACACATGATTTCCATATGCAATCGTATTATTTTTATTGAATATGATTAAAATTAACTTCGAAAGTATATAAAAGCTACCTGGCTTTATGCGGTTCGAGATCTCCCGGGGAGGACTCATTGGTATGAAACGTCTTTTTCTTTAAAAATGTATATTTGCAAGATCCCCTAGGGTGGAATCCTTTATATCGTTCGCTTATTTCTAAAAGAAACGAAAATGAGTTAATCAGAAATTCACAGATTTAGTTTTGAAGAGTCCAAGATAGGATAAGTTTCTTTTGTATTACTTATTGATAACCACTTCAAAACTAATATACGAGTTCTGTGTTTTGAAAGTAGTTATAGAGTGAAATATTTTAGAAATGAACTATCTATGCTAAGGTTAAGTTTAAGGGAAAGGTCAGTGTTAACATTTCAAACGACGCTAGAAAGGGTACTGTATATCATGAGGATGATTTCAATAGAGAGGAAAGAGTTAACATTCTTCCAACGACTTATGTTGGAATACATAGAGAGATTCACGAACTATTCAAGGGATGGAGGCTCGTGTGTTGAGATGCTTGAATCCATGGAGAGTGCTCAAGTGATGAAGACTCATGTGATGTGATGTTGAACATGACTTTGCCATCGGTAATGATAGAAAATAGAGTAAGGGCAAAGCTATTGTGTTTACCTAGCCAAAAGGTACATCAACACCAAATATCTAGAGACACTTTCAATTGAGGTTCACGGGAGTTGATGGTGCTAGTTCGAAAATCAGCTTATCGACTTGGTCGGCACCATTTTAAGAAGAAGTTAAAGAAGGACAAGTGAAGAAATTTTCAGCTAAACCTTCCAAAGGAGTCAAAGGGATGCTACCATGAAAGTTTGGAAACTTCAAAACCTTTCGAAGGCATCAGAAGATCTCTATAACAAAGGGCTGGTAAATTCTTACCTTTCGAAAGAGATAAAAGAGCCGAAAGCACCCTTCCTCCTTCAGTAGAAATCTTTCGCTGGGTCACTTCATATGTATAATGACCTTCTGATTAAGTCAAGGAAGTACCTTTCGAAGACAATGAGAACAGCTATTTTCATTGCACCAAACTTTTCGACACTAAAGGTTTTGCTTTTTTAAACTACACGAAAGAAAGCTTTGTCCAGGATAACCCCTTTGAAAGCTATGGTAAGCCTTTCGAACCAGTCAAGACCAGTGTGATCCGGGAGGGTTCCGCATCATATCAGAAAAAAGTACTCAAGCATAGCCAAGGTCATTGAAACCATTGAATAATGCCTATCAACAAAGTTAGAAGCACTTATAAGGAAACAAGAGGCACAACCAATCCTGTCGACAAAGATGGGGCACATTTGAGACATTTGATAGCCACCATTCGACCAAGTCGAAAGCATCAAGGACGAAAGGTCCTGATCTGTATCTTAAAAAAGACCCAAGGGGTCACGTTTTGGGGATCTGATTTCTCCCTTTCCAAACTTGTATTTTTTAATCAAAAGTGTTGTAACCCTAATTACAAAATTATTTTGGGGATTTGGTGCAATAAAGCCATCTTTTGCTGATGAAATGGAAGTTTCAAGTATTTTAGATTACTTATCATTTATTTAGATTTATTTTCTGTATAACTCTTATGTTTTAGGTATCGCCTTCATCAAAAGGCCACTGTCGACATAGTCGGAACCTAGCAAAATTTAAACAACTCCAAGTTCATATTACAAGTAACCTTCATTTGAGTTTTAGCTTTCAAAAATGTCGAAACCAGGATACAACTTACCTAAATCATCGATTAGTACAAGAAGCTCGAGGTTCAATCTTTCAACAAAGTCGAAACCCTTTCACCGAAACATGGTAGCTTGAGATTACTAGTTCATACCCAAGAAGGTTATCTCACTGCTTTCGACAAGGTCAGAACCCTAATGAAGATTAAGCCTTATCACCAAACATCACCTTGCCTCCGACAGGTTCGAAACCTTAGTATCAGATTCTTGGAATAAGACTTAATTGCTCAACCAACAAGGCCTTCGACAAGGTCGTATACATTAAACAAAGACTCTCTAAATTACCTCCATTGAATCGAAAGGAACGCTTTTGAAGGAAAGATCAATTCATCTCAACAAAGTCGAAATATCGTTAAGCATGAAATCCCACCCTTTCGACATAGTCGAAAGGTCGGTCTGATCAATTCATGCCTACTAAAACCTATTCAATAGGGAATTCAAAAAGAATTTATTCCTTCCATTCTATTCTACTTGCCTAAAGGATAATTCGCATTCCTTAGCATAACTTTGGGACATTGTCAAGAAATCTTGTTAACAATTTGGCACTAGAAGGAGAGCTTGAACCTCCGATTTGGTTAAACCCTCAACACTACTATTCTCTAACCTCACTCAGCCCATCTTAAGTTCATATACTTTATTTTGATCATGGCCGAAAAGATTAAAAGATGTGAACAAGGGTCATATGAACCCTACTCGAAAAGATTCTCCCCAATAATCATCATCGTTTCCAACCAAGACAAAGAGCAAAACTCATACGAGAAGCTCTAAGAATTATAAATAAAAAGAAAGCAGAATCTTATGATCCTTAGAATTAGAGTTTAAATCCTTTTCAAGTTGTCCCCAACCCCAACTTTGCATTATGAAAGAAAACAAATGGAAGTGACAATGTCTTCAATCAAATGAGAAGGACAATTCAACATTATTCCAAAGGCAACATCTTTGAGAAAGGGATAATAGATGATTACAATGCCTTTGCACATAAGTGGCAACCAACTACATCAAAAACACTTCCAACTCAAGAAATTAAAGGGTGGTAAAATGAAAAGCAATCGAAGAATGTGAAATAATAAGGCCAAGGAACAAAAAGTCAAAAGGCCATCCTTAAGAATCAAGCTTCAAATGTAGACTTCTAAAGGAATGCAACCTAACAACATCCATAGAGAATGTCTACATACTAACTAAGGATGAACTTAACTATTGGCCATCACAAAAGACAAAGCCAAAACATTGAAGTATTCTGGGAGGATTCTATTGTCAATACTATATGATAAATGGTCATGAAACTAACCATTGTAGAACCTTGGAGGGGATGATCATAAATTTCTTCCGACAAGGAAAATTTTAAAAGTTTGTAAAGAGAATTTGAGTACAAAATCAATAAAGAGCTACTTTTCATAAACAGAAAATATACATAATTAGGAGTGAAATGCTCCTTATATTTGAAAACTACCAAAGATGGTAGTCTACCGAAGAAGGTAGAAAAGCCTATGTCTACACCGAGATGGCCAGGGCAGAGCACCTCTTAGAGGGAGGGCAGGTAAGCCTTTAGCCGCTCTATGTGATGGCCAGATTAAAGAACTGGACAAGCCTTTGGTCATGCCTCTGATCAGGTCAAGGCATCCTCGGTAGGGAGGACGGAGTAAGTCTTTAGTCGTACCATAAGATGGCCAGCTTAAAGCACCGAATAAGCCTTTATCCATGCCAAGCTATGGCCAGGATAAGGCACCTCCTAGAGGGAGGATGGAGTAAGTCTTTATCAGCACCACAAGATGGCTAGGGTAAAGCGCCGAACAAGACCCTATCCACGAGGTGAAAGGGCCAGGGTAGGGCGCCTCTTAGAGGGAGGTCGGGTAAGTCCTTGGTACCAGTCTCTAAGATGAGCTAACCAAGAGCATGGACAACAAAGGACTATGATGTCCAGGCCTAAGAAGAGGCCCACAAAAAATGGACAAATGCGTCCAGACCTAAGAAGAGACCCACAAAATAATGGACTAAGATGTCCAAGCCTAAGAAAAAGCTTATTGCATAATGGACTGAGATGTCCAAGTACAAGAGGAGGCATATTCAACAATGGACTAAGGTGTCTAAGCCCGAGAAGAGGCTCATCAAATCAAGAACTAAGACGTTCAAGCCCAAGAAAAGGAATTTTCAATTGTTGACTAAAATTTTCAAGCTCAAGAGGCAACTAGATAAATTGCTTCCATACAAGACCTGAAGGGTTCACACACCAAAGGAGTAAAACAGAGTTCCACTTATAAATACCCGAATCTGGGTTTTGGGACTTCTGTTTCTAAACATCATCTACTAATACCAGAATCTGGTTTTTGGATCCTTCATATCTAAATGTCATGAGTCAATACTTGAATCTAGGTTTTGGGATATTCATTTCAGAACTTCATTTATTATTACCCAATTCAGGGTTTTGGGTCTTTATTGATCACTAATTATCTTAACATACCTAAATCTTGGTATCAAGACAGTTACTAATTTGAGCCCTAAGCTAGATATGAAATTTCAATAATGGATTTCTATTTATCTATCATAATTGCCCGAATTTGGGTCAAAAATACTCTCAAGAGAATTGTTGTTATAAGCCTCCTTTGATGCCCAAATGTGGGTTTCGGATTTTTAATTTTTCGAATTTCTCTAATGCTCGAAAATGGGTCACTGAGATTCTATTACAAGTATTCAGGCAATGATTTCTGTATTCAATTCCATATCAACTATCTAATATTTATATCGTTGTGATAAGGTGGGATTTCCTATCAAAAAATTTCAGATATTCTAGTCAAATGGTCGGAGTTAAATCCTTGATTATCTCCCATCACAATTAAAAGATGAGATTTCGATGTTTACTACAAATTACTTTTCATGCAATCAAAAAGATGATTTGTTAACCTAACAAATGATATACATTAGCTGGTATGACAATTTCAAGCTAACAGTTAGAGAAATTTTTTGCTTCATACTTTAAACGGTAATCAGCACATCAAATAGAAATGGAAGATTTAACAAACATGGAAGTAATGAATGAGCTATCGAAAAACATTTTGGAAGTGACATTATAGAAAGGAAATACAAGTCGGCTAATATTTACAAAATTTACATGATTTACATAAGTAAAGAAATAATTTACAAAACTATGAAGTTGTTCAAATCTATCGAAAATGAATTTACACATTTCAAAGATTTAAATAAATTATAAGTCTTTAGCAACCTTGTCGAGAGTCTCAGCAACTGAAGGATCCACTACATGGCGAATTGCAGCGTAGAGAACTTCTTCCTACTTCTTTTCCTTCTTCTTGACCTTGTCAGCATCATCGTCTGCATCAATATTTGTCTTCAGAGCATGGTTGAAAGCTCAGTTTGTGCGCTTAAGGTCTTGTTATCCCTCTCTAACTCTGAAACACATTCTAAAGGAAGTAACATTCATGTTTGAGCTTTTGATTCTTAGCAGCATACTCATTGATAGTCTGAGAATATTTCTCTTTTTGTTGCTCATCAAAATATCTTGGCTATTTCAAATTTAACATTTCGGCACCAATTTCCCACAACATTCTTGTCCAAGCCCGGGGGAGGGTCGATTATAGTTGGGAATTTTTGAGCCGCAAGGTGTGATGACCTTGTAAGATTAGTAGTCGAAAGAGAGATGCGAGGAACTGGTAAATCAATGCTTGAAATCTTCTCACCCATAATGAATTCAAGTGATTCACACTGCACCAGACTATCCTTCAGTTTCAAATCCAAATCATTGATTTGTTGAATAAGCCTTGACATCTTATGATCGAAGTCAATTGAGGGATTTTTCTTCACCTATCGTTTAAGTGGGGAAATTGTTTCATCCTTACTTTTAACTTCAGCCTCAAAAGAGGCAATGTGATCCTTTTGATAGCTGGGAATGGTTTTCTAAAGAAAATATCTTTTGTGCCATTTTAAAACTTCGATATTGCCACTGAAGCATTCTAATAAGATATCGTCGCTAAGCGCAATCCTTCCACTAGATTTCAACTATTTCCGTCTAAGAACTCCGACGTGTGGTGGTAAATTAAAGGAGAGAGAAACTATGGGTAGTTTTAACACCTATTTAAGCAAAAGAAATAAAACAGAGTCAAAATCAGAATGAAGAATCTCTTTATCATTACGATAAAAAATTACAATTCGAACAACAATGCGGTCAAAGAAAATACAAAAAACAATTGGTTTGCATCTAAAGTTTAGAAACTACATTTTTAGTTTTGTCTAATGAATTGCAGAAACATTATGTATAGAATCAAAAGTAATATTTAGGCCCTCCGGGGTTAACATTAGGAGACATTTGTTATAATCCCATTTCGCAACTGGAGGACTATCACGGCCGCAAATTAATTTTGCATGGAATGTCTTGATTTCACTAAGAAACGTCTCTTTCTCATCATTAGGAAAATCAAACCAAAGTCGAGGATATTTCGAGTGATGATTTTGTAAATTTCTAAGGAAGCAATACTTGCTAATTTCTAAGATTTTAAAATCAATGCCTTTTCAAGATGAAATCATCTCAATTTGACCTATAGGCTTAAAAAGTCTCTAGAAAAAGAATGACCTAATGACAATCCCTCTGGGATAATATAATAAGATGAAGCTAAGCATAAAAATAAGACTAAAACAAATATTTATAGAATAATGTAATGTTACATGTTTAGAACTAATTAACTGGTTCATACAATATAGATTTTGCAAATATTTCAAGTACAAATTTGTTCTTATAATACTTAAGCTTTTCTGGGTGGAGATCTTAGGGAATCGGTCTGACCTATGGTAAGTTCCAACAAGCTACAGGGTGCGGGTCAAGTCCGAATTCATCTAAGTTTCTCTTAAGAAAGCGTCTAAGTAAGGCCCTCTAAATTCACCTACGTATGAGAAGTCAACTATTGAGTGTCTACCATAAACTTTATATAAAAAGTTGACAAAAATGACTCACTCTTCAATTAGCATCTGAAATAAAGTAATTATCTCCCAGTTTTCCTTTAAGAAAGTGTAGTATCGTAGGCGTGCTCTCTTTAGGAAGGAAGCAGCCTTTTGATGTTTAAAAGATGTCAATACCGAGGCACTCCGGTCAAGCCTATGATACTTTTCAGAGAGTACATATGTTCCCTTATCTACTTCTCTAACTCCTGTGTAACTTGTTTATTTTAGCTTGTTTTCTCTCAAGCTTTGTTTTCTAAGGGAGGATAGACTACTTTCTCATCTAAAATGAATGATTGGCACTATTATTATTAACTTCGGAGTAAAAGATATTTGTACAGAGAATCTCATACCTGTGATATTAGGACAAAGGTTTGGGTAGCCTCCTCTTTCCCTTTAGGCTCTTCAACATTAATAGGAGCAGGCTCATCCACTTGGAAAGCAGAAGGCCCAACAGATGCAAGGCGAAGTAGTTGTATGAGGGGTTGGCTCTTTCTTTGAAGATGGTGTTGTCATCCCTATCTTTATTAGAGGATTCGTTTTGATCTCCGCCATCACCATATGTGCGCTGACCACCATCAACGTTATTATCATTATCATCATTATCGTCATTGTGGTCATCATCGTATTTATCATCGCCTTGTTCATCGGTGGCATCATCGTTGTTGCCCTCATCCTAAGAATCAGATTCAATTTCAAAGGAAGGGATGTCGAAGGAAAGAATCTTTGAAGCATCGATCTCCTCCTCATCAATAGGTTCAATCCATTTCTTCATTTTGTTGATCTTTCCCATTACCCTATCAGCCAGAGCAGAATCAAGTGAGGGAAACCCGAAATCAGGACATTTTATGAAGTTATCGACATAGACGAGCATGAGAGCTTCTTCATAAGAGTTCAACAGAAATTGCCCAAGAATCGTACTAATGAACTGAGATACTCACTACTTGGCATCGAAAATGCTATTGGAAGTGAGTTTCAATGAAGTTCTAGTTTTCTTGAAACTTTTCTTCAAAGAAACATTCTTTGCATATAAGCGAGCTTTCCCATCGTCGGAATCTTTTAAAATATGCTCTACGTCAAATTTTTTGCAGCGAGAAGTAGACAAGCCTTTCGTTCTTCCAAAAGATCAGCTTCTGCTTGGGCAAGAGAAGCCCTCGGTCATTCCAGTTATAAAGTTGCTTCATCTTTGGTAGCAAAATGTGTGGACACATGATTCTTAAGGGTAAAAATTTCCTCCTAGGACTTAGATGATTCAAGGGAAGATTTGGATTGCATGGAGAGCCAACAACCTCTTAGAAATCTAAAAGAAGAAATGTAACATAAGTTAGTGATTTAGTAAAAACCAAAGATGATAAGATCAGTTGACATGAAACTTACTAGAAGTTGTTGTTATATTAGAGAATGACAGTGCCTTGCCAAATCTGGAATGTAAGCAGGGAGGTGAATTGAAGTGAAGGACTCTGAGTGAAGGATAGACTGGGTTATCTCTTCAAAGTTGATGGCAGAAGGAGAAGAAGATGAAGGTTGCGAAGGAGTGTGCCTTGGAGTTGGGGGCATATCGAAATCCAGCGGCATTTGTGCAAGAGCAGTTAGAGATTCTGGAATAGAAATGTGTGAAAGGGGATCGATCACAATTAGGGTTTGCAATTGTCGTCTTTGGGGAGCTTCCACAATTGGGCTTTTCAAAGCTTTGACAAGCGATGAATTTTCCTCCTCCTCTATGCCTATAACTTTAGCAGCTTTCTTTGGTAGCTCTGTTTCATATGATCCCATCAACTTTCTTTTGAAAGCTTTCTTGGTTTTGGCAAAGGATTTGATAACTGTTGGCACACCAGCAATTGAAGGAAGAGGTGTAGCACCACTAACAGACTTTTCGACTTGAGAAACAGTTGAAAAGAGTTCAATCGGATTAAAATTCTGCAAAGTAGTTCAAAAAACAATAGGTATTGAAAGCAAAATATGTGCCTATGAATTTACCAAAGTGTTTTGAGCAGATAGGTGACATGGGAGGAAAGTGTTCAGCATATCCAAAGGGAAGGAAACATTTTCCTTTTGAAGTATGTTGAATCAAAGGTGGTAGTCCCAAACCCTTTGGCCAGGAAGAAGAAGAGAATGATTCCTCAAGTTCGATGGTATTAGCAACTTCAATCGACTTCCTATTTTAACAGAAGCTGCGGTTAGAGACTCCACCATTTTGCTATCAGGTTCAGTAAGATCGTTTATATTAGAACCTGATAAAAGATGAAGATTGGATCGGAGAAGTAATGGAATAGAAAGAAGATAACAAAAATTTGAACTTACGAGGAGTAGAGAAGATTCCACTGATGTTAGGGAAACATCGGACAAAGAAAAACTGGTTCTCTAGGTCTTTAAATTTGTAGATCTCATCCGATATCAATTTGTTTTGGGGGTTGGCTCTTTATATCCGATAGTTAAGGTTGCTAAGCTTGACGAGTCGGGTCAAGAAGTATAAAACTTCAGCACTTAAAGAAGGAGGTCTAGACTCAAGTGCCATCAGCTCCAGATATAGAAGAAAGGTGTAAGACAACTGGATCGAAGCAACTCCAAGGCAAAAAATGAATTTGGACAAGAATTCAGGAAAGGGCAAGAATCCACCGTGCCATATATGGACAATAGTGTAAGCAAAAAAACCCTTCTAGAGGGTTATTGGTTGTGTCTATATCGCTGGGTTGAATGGCTTCCATGCCAGTAATTCCAAAGTCCTTAAGAATGGCATCAATCTTGTCCTAGGAAGATACCAAAGAATGCATCGGGCATCAAGTTTCTTTGGAGAGCTCATAATTCTGCCGGGTGAAAATGTTTCAGTTAGATTATTCAAGTTTAACATAAACATAATATTCTTTCAAAAATCAGGCAAAAAAACCCTACTTGGATAGCCAAAACATAATCCTAATATGAAATTTTATGTTTTTGTAAAATGTTTAAGTTAAAAGTCAAGAGTGTTGGGCTTTCGACGGAGTCAAAAGGAAGAGAATATCGACATTTAACAAATACATCTCAACATTGTTGAGAGCCTAAACAAAGTATTCCTTAAGCTATAGATAAGATTGAAAGGCTAAGTCAAAATGTTTGTGTAGTTGATAATTTTTAATAGAGTCGAAAGCTCCACAGTAGTAAGTTGTTAAAAAGAAGTAGACCAAGTTAACTTAAAACTTGAACAAAAATTTATTCTTCAAACATTTCATAAACAAAATAACAAGACCCTTCGAAACTGTCGAAACCTTTGACTTAAGTTTCTAAAGAGAGATACGAATGTAGTCAAAACCTAATATACTCATCAAGTCGAAAGGTTCTAGATTAGACTCACATGCACGTATAATGTTTTGACAAAGACAGGACAAAAAGAACTAAAGAAGGTTTCGACTCATTAGATTCAAATGGTGTCGAAAGGGATCGAAGGGTTATGATGGTTCCAAAGGAAAAAGGATTACAATCGACACAAAATGTTTCGATCAAGCCGAAATGATTTCCAATTGAAAGGGTTGATATAATCCACTCAACTACATATCCTTTCGACAAGGTTGAACAAATTGGCACTACAACACATTTTGACCCCATCGAAAGAGGCGAAGGAAGCAAGACCAATGTTGCCAACTCAATCTCTTTTGAATGGGTAGAAAGGTCATTTTGTGGTGTTAGTTTTTTCATTCGTACACTTTAAACTTCCAGGCAAAGAAAACGAATACTACCATCTTCCCCAAACCCGATTGCAGATCCAGGGTTTCAAAAAATTTGTTAAATAAATAAACCAAACCTGATAAGGAGTTGGATTTCAACATCGACCATTTTCAATTTCAAAATTGTAAACGAGAAATCAGATTCTTTCGAAAAATAGCAGAAATCCTAAAAACCGAAGAATATTCAAAACAAGGAACATACCTAATCGGTGCAGGAAGCAGAATCATAAAATTTCTCAAAAATCAAGAAAGTCAAATCGAACAATCTTGAAAATCAAAGTGAATATATTTTTAGAAAGTTAAAGTTTGTATAGCTTAAAACCAAAATTTCAATTTTAAGATTGAAAAATCATAATTCAATTGGAAATGAGTAACAGATAAGTGAAATTCGTAAAACAGAAGCGAATCTATTCTTACGATCAGATTTGAGTTTTGCTTTGATTTCTAGAAGTTGAAAGAAATGTTGAAAAATTTAGAGAATTCTTTTGCTTTTACTAGAGATTTTGATTACAGTTAATTGAGGAGGAAGAAGAAACTGTGTACTTATAGGAATGGTCTTCTAAGAGCTGTTGACTGTTAAATCAGATTTAAATAAGCGGCCTAGATTCACGTGGGAAAACCAAAAGGCGAGAAACTTTTAGGTTTCGGCATTCATGACTTGGAAAGTCAAAAGCATCCCTTCGCAAGGAGGGGGCAAATGTTACTCCAAAAATCAACCTATCGACTTGGTCGACACCATTTTAAGCAGAAGTCAAAAAAGGACTAGCGAAGAAAGTTCAAGCTAAACCTTCCGAAATAGTCAATGGGATGCTACCATCAAAGTATGGGATCTTCAAAACCTGTCAAAGGCATCGAAAGAACTCTATAACCAAGGTCTGGTGAATTCATACCTTTCGAAGGTGATAAAAGAGCATTGTAAGATTACAAGTACAGAATAGGTTGCGAAAAAGTAAAGGAACAAATTTTATAGTGGTTCGGCAAATTACAGCCTACATCCACTCCGATAATCCTTTATTTATATTGTAAGATTACAAGTACAGTTGTTTTTGCCTTAGAAAATTAATGGAGGAAGAGATAAGTGATGAAGGAGAGCCACCAAAAAATTCCTTGCAACGATCCTAGTCCCTTGTATTTTTAAGTGAAGATATGAATGGATTCTGTTGAAATTTCGACAGAAGAACCTCTAGGTTCATACGACCCAATCCATAAAATTTAGGATCGATCAAACACTAAAAAATAATTTAGGCCGATCATTCCATACTAACTACAATGGCGCTACAATCGTTTTTATGGGGTCCCTAATGCCTCTAGTTATTGCTTCCAAAGTTTCACACCATTCCAACTTACCGTTTGTGATATATCGATCAATCTTCGCCATTTTGATTAGAAATTGGATCATAAGATTTCATGCCATGCTTCATCCATTTAAGCTACGATCAATTGTGGTGGTTTCTCATGATATTGGCCAATTCCACTCTAAATTTCATGAAATTTCGACGTACTATTTGTGAGATATCATGTTTTCCATAAAAATATGGAACGTTATGCTGATTTGTATGATCTTTACAATAAAGATCAACCTCTTTTCCAATATTTGGGAGTTTTAATCCATGATCCACTATGGTGGTGCTCCATGATCTAAGCTTCTTGCTCTTCAAATTTCATGCAATTCTAACATACCTCTTGTGATATATCGCATTTTCTGTTAAACTATGGATCCTTTTACTGATTTGTACGATCGAGCACTTTTCTAATATTTGGAGTTTTGAGTTGTGATCAGTCATATGGGTGCTCCAGGATGTAAGATACTCTCTTTTTAAATTTCTTTCAATTTCGACGTACCTTTTGTGAGATATCGCATTTTCCGTGAAACTATGGATCGTTATGCTGATTTGTATGATCCTTCAAATAACGATCGCCTCTTCTCCAAGATTTAGGATTTTTTAGCTATGATCGATCATTGGTCCTCCCCATGATGTAAGCTACGTGCTCTCTAAATTTCGTGCAATTCCGACATACCATTTTTGAGATATCGCATTTTCCATGAAACTATGAATCATTATGCTGATTTGTACGATCGTTCCAATAACGATCGACCTCTTATCCAAGATTTGGGAATTATAAATTGAGATTGATCATGGGGATTCTCCATGATGTGTGATAATTGCTCCTTAAATTTTATGCAATTTCGACATGCCATTTGTGAGATCTCGCTTTTTCCATGAAACTATGGATCGTTCTAGCTGATTTGTGCGATCGTTCCAATAACGATCGGCCACATTTCCATGATTTTGGGAGTTTTGCCATGCGATCATTTCTATATGCCCCACTTTCAATATATTGATGCTTTGAAAGTTTCAAGCACATTAGCGTACTAGATTTTGAAATATTGACCGATCTTCATCGATTAACGATGTTTTATGGATCGTTCTAGATCGATCCATATAAATTCTTCATTCGTCCATAGCCCGAGCATACGAACTCTGATTGCCTTGAAATTTGAAACGTGGCCTCATGACGCCTTCCTGGTTACTTCCTACTAATTGCATCTTAATTTCTGGTCCAAATCTGCCCAATTATTGTCCATAGTTCCAAATGTCATCGATTTCCAAGCCTGATAATCGTCTCTCCGGGCTTCCTGCCTTGATGATCGTAGAAGCCGTTCAGCTAAATTTTATGACATACTGCCTAGTCAACATGCGATATAACATTTTCCCTCCAAAACATGCCTTGCAGTAGGAAGGCATGTTTTGGATGGCCTCAAGTCCAATGTTCTAAACCCATTGATGACCTATGAACAAATCTGTGATCTTGGCTGATTGTTAGTACCGACCGTTCGAGATGTTTAATCAAATTTGTAGCCGTCCTAGGCTGATGATGCTCGATGCATTATGAGATCTTTCACGATCTATTGTCTGTTTGAGGCACAATGCAATTTTTCGAGAAGGAGTCCCTATTCGAGGCGAAATGTGATCTTTCGATATCGAGTGCCATTCGAGGCGAAGTGTGATCATTCAAGATCGAGTGCCGTTCGAGGCAAAATGTGATCGTTCGATATCGAGTGTCCATAGAGGCGAAATGTGATCGTTCAAGATCGAGTGTCGTTCGAGGAAAAATGTGATCATCCAAGATCGAGTGTCGTTCGAGGCAAAATGTGATTGTCCAGATAGGACTCAAAATTATTAATGTTAGATTTCACGTTAGATTTAGTTTTGTAATCAAAATCTAATAAAAATAAGTCCAAGTACAAAAAGTAGAAAAACTAAAACTAAAAACTACAATGCATGCTTCTTCGGGTGTGACGGTTCATCGTCATCATAGAGCATGCCTAGGGACCGTTCTCGATCTCGTACATGTGTAAGTGACTTAGCTGTTTTATTGTGGAGCTTATTACTGTTAGTCCTTGAGAAGGATGGTTTTGATGACAACAACCGTAAGACTTATTTTAAAATATAAATACTAATATTATAATTTAGATATATGTGTATATGCTGGTAAACGTGCTGGTACCAAGAATGCAGACTGTACAGTATAGAGATATAAGACTGATGAATTTAAAGATCGAAGATATCAAGACTGAAGACTCATGAGTGTCAAGAGTTCAAGATTTCAAAGTACAAGATAATTATTGAGTCTCGAATTATGTTAAAACTTCTTGAAAGCACTTACACCTTTATTCAAAATTTATCCGTCGAATGGAATCCACTTTGAGCCTGTTAAAGGGATGGAACCCTAGTGGGATGAAACCCACCACAATATCTAGTGGAACATATACTGGTCCTATTTTGATATCCACTAATTTTATGAAAATGCTTATCAAAAATATCTCTTATTCTAAAATGTTTTTCAAAACCTTCTTTTCAAAAAGACATCTATCCTGTTTGAAATACTATAGCCTCAAAATAATCTTCATCATTTTTAATATTTTGATTTCAAAATTTTCCTTGATTTTAAACTATCTCTTATTTTAATATTTAGCTTTTAAATATTTATATACTCATATTTTAAATCATTTTATAGATTAAGATTATATATTAAAAATTACTTTCTAAACACTTTTATATGTTTAAACTATATTCAAGTATATTTATAAAAATTTAGAAATTGTTTTGAAAAATTACGGAAACCAATTTTAGTAAGAAAATCAAAATCACCATTTTTGCTAGAGCATGTCTACAAACTCCTATCCCCCTTGTCGACATGATGCCCGTTAATATTCAAAATTCAAATTTTCAAAAGAAGTGTCTATTCGTCATATCCTTTCACGAGCAGATATGGCTGTTGATGTTCTATAAATACCAGTAATTCTAAACGAATTTACAATTAGATTTCACTTATTTTCTCTTCTCTTCGTCTTCCACATTTATTCTAAAGAATCCCAAAACCATGCTCTACCGAAATACCAAGTGACTCAAACTTAAATATCTCTTGTTTGATTCTCTACCAGTCTCTCCATAAGATCTCAGTGCTATTCAAAGTTATAGGATATTTCTAAATCAAACTGTTGAGTAAAAGGTACAGTTGAGCCTTGAAATCAATTAGGTGTGATTGCTGCACTGAAAATCGATTGAGTGATCTTGTGGCCTGGTAAATCAAGAGAGTTTGCCTCGGACTAGAATACAGGAGGGTGTACCACTTGGTCTTGAAATCGAGGGTGTAATATGGGAGATTATTTTGAATAGAAATCCGTACAATTGTGCGGAACTAGATGTAGGGTAACCCAGAACCAGTATAAAATCCTAGTGTGTTCTTTTCTTTAATACTTCTACTTATTATTTGCATCTATGTCTGATTCTATGATTATATCTGTGTCTATGTATTGCATTTGTTGGTGATTAAATTACATAAGTTTGAACAAGATTTTTTAAATCCACAAAACACTATTCACCCCCTAGTGTTATTCTAGCCTTAAGATCTGTAATCCGCATTTCTAACATTCGGTATCAGAGCAAGGTTTTCAAAGTTTTCATAACTTGAATTTTGAAAAAATTAAAAAAATATCTATTTTTGGGATTTATGTTGACCCTAGTTTAAATCTATTCAAAACATAATTGTCTCATAAGTTTGCATATAGTTATTATATAAAATCAAATTTTCTACCAAGTTTGTATTTTGTGCAAGAAGAAAAATATTATATAGCCCTTGAAAAATCAACTATCAATGGACAAATTGTACAAATCAAGAAAATAAGTGGGTACTTGATAATGGATGTTTAATACACATGACTGGTAATCCAGATATGCTTAACGATATTATCTACAAAGATGGAGGATTAGTTAATTTTGGAGACAACTCAAAAGGATATGTGATTGGCATCGACAATGTCGGTAACTCTAAAACTCCTATTATTTCTAATGTTTTATTAGTTAAAAATCTGAAACACAATCTGCTAAATATTGGTCAACTTTGCGATAAAGGATACAAAATTAAATTTGAAAAAGATAAGTGTCACATCGAAGATAATAATTCAAATATTATATTTGAAGGAATTAGGAAGAAAAATATTTATACTCTTAGTATGAAAATTTCAAATGATAATATATGTATTTTGGCTAATACAAGTGACTCTTGGATTTGGCATTTAGACTCTTATCTAAAATTTCTAAACTTGATCTTGTTAGAGGCCTCCCTAGAATGAATTTTAAAATAGATAGTATATGTGATGCTTGTCAATTAGAAAAATTTAGGAAGAGTTTTTTCAAATTAAAAGATATGATCTCGACTTCAAAACCTCTTGAGTTACTTCATTTAGATTTATTTGGTCCATCTCAAATTCAACCAATAAATAATAATAAATATGTCTTTGTAATTGTAGATTATTATTCTAGGTTTACATGGACAATTCTTATGAAACATAAAAGTGATACTTTTGATTCATTTAAATTTTTTGCACATAGACTTCAAAACCAACTTTCTTTAAAAGTTATAACTATTCGTAGTGATCACGGTGGGGAATATGAAAATGAAAATTTTGAGAGATTCTGCAATAAAAAGGGAATGACTCATAATTTCTCTTTTTCAAGAACTCCACAACAAATGGAGTGGTAGAACGAAAAAATATGACGATTCAAGCGTGTGTTAGAACAATGCTTTCAGATAGTAATTTACCAAAACATTTTAGGGCTGAAGCAGTTGCTACAGCTTGCAACATTTTGAATAGAATATTAGTTAGACCATTAACTAATAAAACACCCTATGACCTTCTTTACATGAAGAAACCAAGGGTATCTTATTTTAGAATCTTTGGAAGTAAATGTTTTATTCAAAATACAAAAGATAATTTAGACAAATTTGGTCATAAATCTGATAAAGGAATCTTTATCGGATATTCTAATAGAAGTAAAGCATACAGAGTTTTCAATTTGAAAATTAATACCATTGAAGAAACAATGCATGTTATGTTTGATCAAAATTTCAAAGATATTGGATAAATTAATGATGAAGAAGATTTTGCTACACAAAATAGTAAATCAATTGAAACAGATAATGAACTCATTCATCCAAATAAAAAGGTTAAGCTTTTAAAAGATCATCAAAATATACTAGGAAATATTGAATATATTGTTAGAACTAGAAATCAACTAAATTACATGAGTAATGCAACATTCATATCATCTATTGAACCTAAAAATCCAAAGGAAGCATCATTTGATGATTCATGGATTCTGGCTGTGCAAGAAGAACTGAATCAATTCATCAAAAGTGATGTTTGGGAACATATTCCTAGACTAGAGGATAAAACTATAATAGGAACTAAATGGGTTTATAAAAATAAAATGAATGAACTTGGTGAGGTTGTTAGATGTAAAGCTCAATTAGTCACATAAGGTTATTGTCAAGAAGAAGAATAGATTTAGATGAAACCTTTGCACCCGTAGAAAAATTAGAAGCAATTAAAATTCTACTTGCTTTCACAAATTATAATAATTTCAAATTAATTCAAATGGATGTTAAAAGTGCTTTTCTAAATGGATTTGTTAAAGAGGAAGTTTATGTTGAATAACCCTCACTCTTTGAAGATGAAAAATTTCCAAATCATGTTTTCAAACTTAAGAAAGCTCTATATGGTCTGAAATAAGCTCCTAGAGCATGGTATGACAGACTACGATCTTTTTTACTACGATCAAATTTTGAAATTGGTAAAGTAGATAGTACACTTTTCATTAAAAGAAATAAAAATGATATCCAACTAGTACAAATTTATGTAGATGATATTATTTTTGGATCAACTAATCATGAAATGAATAAATAATTTTCTAAAATAATGACAAAAGATTTTGAGATGAGTCATATGGGTGAATTTACTTTCTTCTTAGGTTTACAAATAAAACAATTAAATAACTGTATTTTTATTAGTCAAGAAAAATATGCTAGGAATCTAGTTAGAAAATTTGGTACGACTACTGCGAGTGGAAAACCCACTCCTATGGCAACCAATGAAGATTTAAATGAAGAAGATCTTTCAAAAGATGTAAATCAAAAACTATATAAGGGAATGATTGGATCACTACTATATATCATTGGGAGTAGACCTGATATCGTGCATAGTGTTTGTCTCTGTGCGAGATATCAATCTCAACCCAAAGAGAATCACTTAAAAGCTGTTAAATATATCACAAGATATGTTTAGCATCCTTTTGACTATGGTTTATTTTACCCTAAAAATGATTCATTAGATTTAATCTCTTATTGTGATGCTGACTATGCTGGTTACAAATCTGACCGAAAAAGTATAAGTGGAACTAGTCACTTTTTGGGGCATTCTCTGGTTTCATGGTTTAGTAAAAAGCAAAATATTGTTTCTTTATCAACAACTGAAGCAGAATATATCTCTGCATCTTTGGCTTGCTCTCAAGTTATTTATATGCAACAAACCTTAAAAGATTTTAGATTAACAATTTGAAAATCACCAATTTATTGTTATAATGCTGGTGCAATAAATTTATCTAAAAATCCTACTCATCATGCTAGGACTAAACATATTGATATCAGACATCATTTTCTTTGAGGTACTATAAGTAAAGAGATTATTTCTCTTGAATTTATCAACACTGAGAATCAAATTGCTGGTAATTCAACCAAACCCTTAAAGCAATCTATATTTACTAAATTAAAAAGAGAACTAGGCATTTGTTCAATAACTGAGTTATAGAATATAGACA
Source organism: Allium cepa (assembly GCA_030765085.1). Lineage (NCBI taxonomy): Eukaryota > Viridiplantae > Streptophyta > Magnoliopsida > Asparagales > Amaryllidaceae > Allium > Allium cepa. Next base: position 511,591,237 of record CM060945.1, read on the forward strand.
TACTAACACATAAATAAAGGTATAAAAGAAAAACCAAAAACTTTTCATGGGTATGTCGACATACCTCTATCATCCATGCGGACATACAACGGCAAATTTTGAAAATTTGATTTTCCCTCTAAAAATAATTTGGTAGTTATATAAACCTATGTATTTCGAATTTTTTTGTCTTCTCACTTCTCTTTCTCTGTATTAAACTTATGAAAATTAAAATTAATGGCCTTCTCCACAAAATCAAACCAAAATGACACAATTTATTTTCCTTCTCCTCATTCTGGTCCATTTCAATGCACTACACTTGCACGTGTCATAAAGATTGAGGAATCTTTGAACGATACCATACAAATGTTGACAGAACTTCAAGTTGTGCAAATAAAGATGGAAATAACAAGAAAAGCAAGGAAAAATTCTTCGGAATTTGCAAAAATTTCTAATGGATAATCATGAAAATCATATTGTGATTGAAGAAGATTCTCCCATCATTCAAATGCATAACCCTTTAGAGCACAGCGAAGAAGAAAAAGTAGAGAAAGAAGAAGATGATGAAGAAGCACCTATGGAAGAAGACGAAAAGGTGGTCGGCGTAGGCGAAATGTGTTTTGACATAGATGGAAATTTGGTTGAACAACAAGGAAACTTTTATTTTCATTATCCAAAATTTTCAATTCATAAATCTTCGATTATCAAAAACTCTCATTAGAAGTATAGTTCTATAATTTATATACTTAAATATATTTGTATGTCTATAATCCATATATATATATATATAACTTGGTATATAATAATTTCTTTTTCACTTATTATACTTCCTTATTACTATCTAGTTTAGATAGTATTAGATTAATGGGGAGTTATATATATATAAGTACAGGATTAGTTTTTTTGTTGATGACAAAAGGGAAGAATTATAAAATACAGTAGTTAGAGTAGTTAGGCTAAGATTAAGAGAGGGGATTAGTTTTAGGGTGAGTTACTAGTTTTATGGGGAGTTATAGTAAAGGTGATGTATATTTTATAAACATAGGTTGTCATCATCAAAAAAGGGGAGATTGTTAGTCATTGAGAAGAATGGTTTTGATGACAACAACCTTAAGACTTATTATAAAATATAAATACTAACATTATAGTTTAGATATATATGTATATGCATGATATAAACATGCAGGAAGTAAGAATGAAGACTGTACAATATAGAGATATAAGACTGATGAATTTAAAGATCAAAGATATCAAGACTGAAGACTCATGTGTATCAAGAGTTCAAGATTTCAAAGTACATATAAGTATTGGGTCTAAAATTATGTTAAAACTTCTTGAAAGCACTTACATCTTTATTTGAAATTTATTCGTGGAATGGAATCCACTTCAAGCCTTTTAAAGTGATGGAACCCTAGTGGGATGGAACCCACGACAATATTTAGTGGATAGTGTTCCTATTTTGATATCCTCTAATTTTATTAAAATGCTTTCTAAAAATATATCTCTTATTTTAAAATGCTTTTCCAACTTTCTATTCAAAAAGACATTTCTCCTGTTTGAAATACTTTAGCCTCAAAATTATCTTTATCATTTTTAATATTTTGATTTCAAAATTGTACTTGATTATAAACCATGTCTTGTCTTAATGCTCAGCTTTTAAATATTTATATACTCAGATTTTAAATCACTTTATAGATTATGATTATATATTAAAAATTACTTTCTAAACTTATTTATATGTTTCAACTATATTCAAGTATATTTATGAAAGTTTAGAAATTGTTTGAAAAAATTATAAAAACCAATTTTAATAAGAAAATCAAAATCACCATTTTGCCTAGAGCATGTCGACATACTCCTACCCCCTATGTCGACATGGTGCCCGTTAATATTCAAAATTCAAATTTTCAAAATAAGTGTCTATTCATCGTATCCTTTCACGAATAGATATGGCTGTTAATCTTAAATAAATACCAGTAGTTCTAAATGAATTTTCAATTAGATTTCACTTATTTTCTCTTCTCTTCATCATCCACATTTATTCTAAAGAATCACAAAACTATACTCTGCCGAAATACCAAGTGAATCAAACTTGAGTATCTCTTGTTTGATTCTCTTGCACTCTCTCCATAAGATCTTAGTGCTATTCAAAGTTATAGGATTATTTATAAATCAAAATGTTGAGTAAAATGTGCGGTTGAGCCTTGAAATCAATTGGGTCTGATTGTTGCCCCGAAAATCGATTAGGTGATCTCGTGGCCTGGTGAATCAAGAGAGTTTGCCCCGGACTCGAATACAGGAGGGTGTACCTCGTGGCTTTGAAAACGTGGGTGTAATCTGGGAGAATATTTTGAAAAGAAATCCATACAATTGTGCGGGACTGGATGTAGGGTAACTCCGTACCAGTATAAAATCCTGGTGTGTTCTTTGCTTTACCGCTTTAACTTAATGTTTGCATCTGTGTCTGAATTTGTGATTATATCTATGTCTGTGTATTGCATTTGTTGTCAATTAAATTACATAAGTTTGAAAAATATTTATTAAATCCACAAAACATTATTCACCCCACCCCCTCTAGTGTTATTCTAGCCTTAAGATCCGTAATCCGCATTTCTAACAATTACTTATTCCTTATCATCCCGCTCAATTGATGACAAGTTGGCAGCTCATTATGAGGCAGTACCCATTCGACATCGATGGTGGCTACTCCTGTTCCACCACTACTGCACGAGTTCTTACGTATTGTAATTGCCTGCATTTTCTGAGATGTTCCTCAATCTCATCCTTTAAGTGCCTGCAGTCGTTTGTCCTATGCCCATTTAACTTATGGAATAGACAGTATTTTTCTAATTTCTTCTAGAGCCAACTAGATCTGTTCCCCCAGTTCCATGGGAAGCAATGTTAGTCCATCCTCTGTGGTTGGGGTTCGCCCCTGGTTACTCCAATTGTTATCCAAATCTGCTTGTTTCTGCTCCATGTCTTGGATGTTAATTTCCCGCAAATCCAGCATCCATAGGTGGTCTCTGATCATCATTACCATCCTATCCCCTAAGTATGCGAGGGAATCCCGGATTCTCCTCTTCCAGACAAGCATACAAGTTTTGATTAACACAAAACTGCTCGGCATTGTCCAACACCCCACTTAGGATCGATCCAGCATAATCCGGGGGCATGCGCCCAAGTCTAGATCGATCGGCACCGATCATTATGTGTCGGTCGGGGACTGGCCTCGACTATACTACTCCATCCAGTTGTCTTTTAGCTTCATTTCCTCGGTCCCAGTCCTGGTTTTCCTCGGCTCCTGCTGCTCCAACTCCAGGATTCGCATTTCTTTGAACTTGAGCTACTCTAGTCCCTTGGTTCTGCATTCCAGCTTGTCCAATCTGTCAAAGTAGATTCTACATCTTCTCCTCATGTTTCTTTAGCATCCTCTCCTGCATAGCTTCCATCATCGTTTCCATCTTGTCTTTGGTGATGTAGATAAATGTCTGATTTTCTCTAGCCACAGAAGAAGCCTCCTAACTCCCTCCATAATGGCTCCTATACGTTAATGGTATGCTTGTTGATTGCCTGGCCATTGCTTCTTGATCCATGAGCCCAAACGACTTGACCCACTTAAATAATCATTTATTTATACTATAGACTGTAGAAAAAGTAAAGGAGCATGCAAGTTTTACAGTAAAAGGAATGGATTGTAGAAAAAGTAAAGGAGCACACAAGTTTTATAGTGGTTCGGGAAACTCCACCCTACGTACACCCCAATAATTATTTATTTATACTATAGATTACAAGTACAGTTGTTTTTGCCTTATAAAATTAATAAAGGAAGAGATAAGAAGTGATGAAGGAGAGCCAGCTGAAACATCACTTGTAATGAGCCAAGTCCGTTGTATTTATAAGTGAAGATGTACATGGATTCGGCAGAAATTTCGGCAAAACAACCTCTAGGCCTAAACGACCCGACCCACAAAATTGGGGATCAATCAGACGTCAAAAATAATTTAGGCCAATTGGTCCATACTAACTGCAATCGGGCTGCGATCATTTTTATGGGATCCCCCATGTCTTTAGTCCTTGACCTCAATGTTTCGTGCCATTCTAACTTACTGTTTGTGATATATCGACGATCTTCGCTGTTTCGACTTGAAATTGGATCATAGAAGACCATTCCATGATTGATCCTTTTAAGCTGCGATCGATCATGGGGGTTCCTCATGATGTTAGATGCTTGCTCCCTAAACTTCGTGCAATTACGACGTACCATTTGTGAGATATCATGTTTTTCGTAAAACTATGGATCGTTATGCTAATTTGTATGATTGTTCCAATAACAATCGGCTTCTTCTCCAAGATTAGTGAGTTTTGAGCTATGATTATTCAGGGGGTTCTCCATGATGTGAGCTAGTTTCTCTCTAAATTTCAAGCAATACCGACGTATCGTTTGTGTGATATCGCATTTTCCGTAAAATTATGGACCGTTATGCTGATTTGCGCGATCATTCCAATAATGATCGGCCGCTTTTCCAAGATTCATGAGTTTTGAGCGGCGATCAACCGTGGGGTGCTATATGAGGTAAGATACTGGATCTTCAAAATTTGTGCAATTTTGACGTACCGTTTGTGAGATACCGCATTTTCCGTGAAATCGTGGATCGCTATGCTGATTTGTACGATTGTTCCAATAAAAAACTGCCTTTTTCCACGATTTAGGATTTTTGTGCTACAATCATTCATGGGGTTTCCCATGATGTAAGCTACTTGATATCTAATTTTTATGCAATTCCGACACACCGTTTGCGAGATATAGCATTTTCCGTGAAACTATGGATCGTTATGCTTATTTGTAAGATCGTTCCAATAACGATCAACCTCATTTAAGAGAATTGGGAGTTTTGAGCTGCAATTGATCAAGGGGGTGTTACATGATGTAAGATACTTGATCTCCAAATTTTAAGCAATTCCAACATAACTTTGTGAGCTATCGCATTTTCCGTGAAACTATGGATCGTTCTGGCTGATTTGTACAGTCGTTCTGATAAAGATCAGCCACTTCTTCCAAGACTTAGGAGTTTTGTCATGCGATCGTTTTTGTGGGCTCCACTCTATACTATATTGATGCTTCGAAAGTTTCAAATGATTGGCTATGAAGATTCTGAGATATTGATCGATCTTCGTCGATTTACGCAGTTTTATTGATCGTTCATGATTGATCCATATAAATTCTTTATTTGTCCATAACTCGAGCATACGAACTCCGATTGACATGAAATTTGAAATGTGGCCTCTCAAGGTCTTCCTTATCCCTTTATAATGATTTTACCTTGATTGGGACCCGGTTCGAATCCTCCCAACTATTGGCTATGGTTCTAAATATCATCGATTTTCGAGGCTGATAACTGTCTCTCCGGGCTTCCTGCCTTGATAATAACATAAGCCATTTTGCCAACTTTTATGATACACTGCCTGGTCAAATGAAGGTGTAACTATAAGTATTTTTTAGGTGCTAATAGTACATAATTGTGTGTGTATATGAAAGTTATATATGTACGAATCAATAATCGATATCGACATGCATTTAAATTTGATTTAAATATTAATAGTTTCTATCGGGTTTGACATGATTTTAGGTCTATATAGCCTTATCTAGAGGTGGCTAAAAGGAAGCAAATGAGAGGCTAAAGATTCAAAATTTTATGTCGAGTTGGTTATAGAGACGAAGTATACCTTGGATAAAATCTCTCCTTTACACTCTCTGTGATAGCCGCCATTTCCAGCACACTTAGTCCAAAAAAATATTATATTCAAACATCAAATAAAAATCAAAAGTGGTTCTCTAAGCGGTTGTAAAGCTATGAGCTCGGATCGGAATCGAATCAAGAAAAGTCTGCTGATCAATGTGCAAATACAAGGCAATATTTTTGAGGTAACGTCCTATAATATATGATTGATATGTCATCATGTTAATATATCTAACTAATATATTTTTGAATGAATTTATATGCATAATTGTTGTCCTTTTTTATTGTATCGTTAAATATATGTAAACACAAGTATAAATTGGCAAATTTCACTATCAATTTTATTTTTTCAAATAAATAAAATTATTATATATATAGTATAATAAAAAAATTATATATAATTTTCAATAATTTTTTTATACAATAAAGCCTATTAAATTAATTTTTAACATCGTCTTAACTACAAATATAAATAAACAAATTAGTTTATGTATTTATATGTCCAAAATTATTTTATTATTTCATAAAATTATGTTGCACCAAAAAATCAAAATAAAATTTTATTTTAATATGAGTTCATATATACATATATTATATACTTATGTTTAATGTGACATGTATTAATCAGATTATATATACTGATATTTTTTATTTTATAATAGTATTCATTATTATTTACAGAATTAAAAAAGCCTATATATATTGTCATAAGGCATTTTATTTATATATATATATTACTTTATTAATTATTTTTATGTACTATTGTAAATATATATAATTATTTACGAAAATTATATGATACAAATATGTTTATGATAATCTTTACTTAATTTCATATATAGTATTTTTTATTTAAATTTATTAATCTAGATCTATTTTTAAACTATTTTACTAATTAAAAAATTTAGATAGTTTGAAAATGGATTTTGAGTTCCAAAATTATAGAGGAGTTTTTTAAATTAACTTAGTTTATTTATATTTATAATATTTTATTTTATTTATATTATAACATATGAGTGTGTATTTGTATATATTTAAGGGACAGTTTGGCTAAAGTCCCTATTAAGTTTCAAAAAACACCAAACATCCTTTCCAAAAAAAGTATGTAAATTAGGTCCCAAGAATTAAACTACTGAATAAATGCATATATTTATGCAACTATTCAGTGAATAATTGCTGACATTTATGAAATTATATCCAAAAATTATTGACATTTCCGTAATTATTTACTAAAAAATTACGAAAATTTCCACAATTATTCGTCAAAATGTTGCGCACATTTCTGTAATTTTTCAAAAAATTGCGGAAATTTCTGCAATTATTCGTTGAATAATTGCAGACATTTATGCAATTTTTGGACATAATTACATAAATGTCCGTAATTATTCACTGAATAATTGCATAAATATATTCAATTATTCAATAGCTTAAATCTAGGGACCTGATTACCAGCTTTTTTGGGGAGGAGTTTTCATGTATTAAGTTTGATTTTAAGGACCTAAGCCTAATATTCGCTATATTTAATTTAAAACTATAGACCTCAATCTATTTTTAAACTGTTTTGCTAATTAAAAAATTATATACTTTGAAAATAAATTTTGAATTTCAAAATCGTTGATTAATTCAAAATTACTTATTTGATTTGAAATAAATACAAAATTTTATTATTATATAAAAATTATTCTGTATAGCAATGTGCATATAAAGGGCCAATGTGTTCATTACGGTGTAATCTTAACACTATATACGGCCATACTAAACCATGCATACATTTATATGTTGCACATACACTTACATGTATGTGTGTATTTGATACACATATGCACTTTGTATATTACATTATATATATATATATATATATATATATATATATATATATATATATATATATATGCATGTATGTATGTATATGTATATAATTAAAATGTATATAAATTATATAAACAAAATTAAGATTTTATTTAAATTATCTAGATTTGATCTAAATCAATTAAGTCTTCATAAGCCAAATGAGATCTAAAGATGGAAAAATTTGAATTCATCCATGTAACCTATTGCATGCGGGCCAAGTTCCAACACTATTGTACTTCCTTTTCTCCCTGACCTATGCTTAATAAAAAAGAAGCTTGTTATTTTCATATTATCTCTTGCATTATTTGACCCAGTAACTTTTCAAAACCACTTTTGAAGCTCGTGTGTTTGGAGAAAACTACTATCATTTGTCAACTTTATGTTGTACTCTTTTCGATTGGTACAAAACTTCTCCTAATGTCATGTGGTAAGAGTTTTCATCAACTAATAATCACTAGATATTAAATACTAGTCAAAAACACTAAGGCATCCCTTCACTACTATCTAGTTTGAACTTACTACTATGGAAAATAAAGTTTTGCATTCTTTCTCTCTCTTCTTCATAAGAACCATACTATCCCGTCGGAAATTTCCTTCCCCTTATAACGGTAACAAGAATCCCTTCTCGGATCCCAGATAGGGATCTATGCATATATGTCTTACCTCGAGGGTGCTTTTCTTATTATCTCTTCTTTTAATTGCCAAGTTATAATACCTTGAAAATTTCTAGATATTTTAATCAAATGTTAAGAATATAATACCGTGAAAATAATTGAATTTAATATGTTAATAAAATAAACTAAAAATAAGGAGGGGAAAAATGGTTATTTGGCAACATTGGAATTTGACGATATAACAAGTGCAATTGCGACCATCTTGTTTTTTGATCTATATTGTATTTTTTTTTACCTCATTTGGAGTATGTACGAAGGAATCGTGGTTGAAACGGTGTTGAGTTTAGTCAGAAGTTGTGATGACCCAGAATTTCACTGCTTTGATTTGCGAATATTTAACAAATTTTAAATATTCAAATAATAGGTTTTATAATGAAAATGAAAAAATTAAATATTAACTATTGATGGTGGAGTAGGTTCCAAATTTTGTTTACAAAAGTATTTAGTTCGAAGAAAAACAGAAAATGTAATTGGAATTTGTTTTCTGAATTGTCGACTTTTCGTCGGCTTAAGTTGCCGAAATTATTGACACCTTTGTACACACACTCGTATGTTTACAAATATTTTGGACATGAACATGCATATGCGTGTGTATATATATATACTTAAGTATGTATAACGACCCTGACTCGACCTTCGAAAATTGGCACTGAATATATCACCTATATACAAATGTCGCAGATCCAACGTCGAATCTGGTTCGCCGGAGCTTATAACACATTAAGTATAACATCACAGTGGAAGAAAAAGAATATATCAATATACAACATTGATACAATATCTGATACAACTGAATGATACAATGAATATCAATATACATCAGAGATATGATACAAGACAATGGCAGTAGAAAGAAAATATAACACCAGCAGCGGAACAATATCTCCAATATGGAAAGTAGTCTTCAAAAAAGAACTCCAGTATCGGTAATCTCCATCTCCAAGGCACCAATCCAGAAATAGCTCGAACTTCCAATAACGATGCACTAAGCTAAGCAAGGTCAGTCGTCCAAACACTGAAAAAGATTCCAAAGATTGAAAGCTACCAAACCAAAGACTTCGAAAGCTATTGAATCTATACCTATTATTGATTATCTGAAAAACCTAACTCTAGACTGCCCGTGTGGGAAAATTGTGGGCACCCAGAGTTTAGGAAGGGAACAATAAACTCCAGGTTAGTTATGGGACTGGTATGAGCAAACAAAAACAGTTTATCTTTTAAAACAAACAACAAAAGAGTTTAAAATTCAAATCCGCAATGCTTTTAGGAAAATGAAACTACTATAAGGCCTCCCGCCACACACACAATGCAAACGCAGAATTGGAGGAGATTTCTCCTTATGATAGTCAAATATGCTTGATGCGAGAAAATTTCTTTGATATTATTACTAGTGCATAGTGTAGAAAACCTTTCGAAAGTATAATATTAATCTTAGCCAGCATACAACCATTATTGTATGCTTACTACAGCTACCATCTAAACAGTGGGGCGTCACCATAAGTAAATGGCAGGTTATACAACTAAAACCGTACAAGGCGCATGTTGAAGATTGGATTTTCAAAAAATGGTCAGGCTAAGGAACTTCCTACTGCCACATGGGTACGCCTCTGGAGGGACGTCCCGAGAACCTACCCGGCTCTCTACCAACACAAGGTCGGGTTACCTCTGAACTAGGTAACTACTACTCGAGCATGCCATCCCCCGATCGTTTGCGACCTTTATCCGAGGCGCCTCTCAACCAAAAAGAAATCACAAAGTAATAGATTTGCAGTGCTTGCATGAGTTAAGTATCTGGGCTCCATACCATGACACCACCCTTTTCAGAAGGGAATGACACGCCCTAAAGGGAGCAACCCACATAACCTTGCTGCATCGTTCCTGTTTCGACCATTTCCGGGGTGTGTGGTCCTGATGCTGTCTCGTCCACAAATCTATGCTTTATACCAAAGCCATGCTTTGATCAACAAATGATACATAGCAGCACTCAGCATGCCACACTACCAAATTGGGAGTATATCACTGATAACTATCAACTACATAACCTCTGAGCTCCTACGTCTCAGAGAAGGGTGTTAAGCTAAGAGAATAAATTCTTCGCCACCAAACAGAAATGTATTTGATAGAGATCAGTTTTATATCTCAAAGTGTAATGTCCGACATACAACCATACAAGTCTGTTCTGGGTTCGAACAGAACTGAAGGCACTTCCAAAGAAGCCCTTGTAATCCGGGCATAGACAATGCCAATCGGATTCCCATCCATATGGAGAACCCTATACCGGAGCAACTCCGTGCAGAGTCAATCGACAGGTTATCCTATCATTCTCGAAGACACCCGGTCTTCACCACCGGTCTTCAAATGTTATCGTCGTATCACTATTCGAAATGGGTTATATGACACAAGGTCCTCTTCCGGCTAAACCAAATAGTGAGCACAATATTTAAAAACATATGGACATGGGATTTCATTTAAGTCACAACTTTAAGAAAAACCCAAAATCTTTCTTTAAATGGTTTAAACAAATTACCATTTCAAATCTTTAAACAAAAAGATTCATTTCACAAAGTTCACCCAGTTTCACAAAGATCCATTCATAGATTTTCAAAATGATTTCCATTTCATTTAGGATCAACTCATCCAATCTCTAAATTAGAGATTTAACTTATAGCTTTCAAACCCATTTCCATAACTTGTAAAATCATTTTCATTTCAAACTTGAAATCCATTTAACACAAATTGGAAATTCATTTCTTATATGAAAGCTTTTATTATTTGAAGACAAATAGTTTTTATTTCGAAAAAACCCGATTTCATTTATACAAGTTAAAATCTTTGGGTTCAAATTCCCAAAACAACACTTTTAAAATGGTTTAAATCATAAATAGAATTCAATCTCAAATCTTGAATTCAAATTTAAATCAAATTTCAAACTAAATCAAGTTATTCCAAAATAACTTTTTTCTTTGAAATTTCTTTTCAAAAGTTTTCACTTTAAACCCAATCCATTTCCAAAACTATTTGAATACGAAATCCAATTAAAAAAATTATTTTCTAAAATATGTGACTTAACCCACTTCCACGTGCAATCCATATTTCTGTGTGTATTAGTGTGGTCTAGGGGTTTTACACGATAAAAGTGCAACATCATCAATCAGTACAGATTCAAATACAGCAATATATTTGATAAGCGGTATAAACTATAACGCTAATCTTTCATTCACATATCACAGATATATATATTACAGATAATAAATTACATTAAACACAGCTCAAATCAAAACAGAGCATCAAATTCAGGGATATCGAACAATTCAATCATCCTATAGAATCCAAACATTCATAAGTAAGATCAGTTAATTGTCTGATTAATTCAAATCAGATTAATTACTTATGAATTACTTATCCTGGTTAATTAACATTAATAAATTACAAATCATTTTGATTAATCATTCTTTAATCATTTATTAATTAACCATTAATAATAAATAAATTAACCTTAATTATAATTCATCAACTTTCAATTATTAAATAATTAACTTTTAATTATTTAGTTCATTATTTAATTAATCATCTTTAATTAATTAATTAACCCTTAATTAATTAATTACCATTAAATTAATTATCCTTAATTAGTTACGATAAGTGATTATCCCTAATCTTAAATTAATGTTAATCACTAGATTAATCCACCTTTAATCATTAATTAATTACTTTTAATTAAGTAAGTATCTTTAAGCAATTAATTACCTTTAATTATTTTCATTAATTAATTACATTAATTAATTAATCCTTAAATATAAATTAATTAACCTTATATTAATAATTAATTATCTTTAATTAATTACAATAAGTGGTTATCCCTAATCGCTTAATCATCTTTAACCATTAATTAATTACTTTTAATTAAGTAATTATATTTTTTTCCAGTAATTAATTAATTACCTTTGATTAATTACAATAAATTAGGAAGCCTTTAATTTAAAGTAACTGTTAACTCCTAGGCTAAGCGACATAGCGACCCAAGGAGGCAAGTGACTCAAGGCAATAGTGTAGCAACTAAAACGAAGCCCTGCATCGCGACTTAGCGACTTAAGGACAAAAGCGACCTACGAGTTAACAAGGCAAAGGAACTAGCGACTTAACACATGAGGCGAGCCGAGCGACTTAACATATGAGGCGGGCCGAGCGACTTAACTTTTGAAGTGAAGCAACGACTTAAGGAGGTTAGCGACTCAATGGGTAAGCGACTTAAGGAGAGCAGCGGCTTAACTGGTAAATGACTCACCGAGTTATCGACCTTACGACTTAAGAGACGACACGACCTAGCGACTTAAAATGTTACCGACCTGACGACCTAAAGGTTAACGACCTAATGGCATAAGTTCCCTGCGACCTAAAGGGTTAAAGCGGCAGCGACCTAATGCTTTCACTGCCTATTTTAAGTCGCTTACGACTTAGTACTTGGTGATTGAACTCTGCCGCTCTCCATAAGTCGCGAGGACCAACCACTAATTTCTGATGGCCAAGTGCGAACCGGTTACTTCATAACCCGTGTCCCATTAACTCACTGATGAATTGTGGACTGTCTTACGTCGTAACCTGCGACTTACGACCTACCTTAAGTCGTACACAACTTAAGGTCTGTGCAGAATTCCCTATAAATACGGCATGTCCTCCAACATAAAGGGGACTTTTGGATCATTTTTCTTCAAAGCATCGAGACTCTACCATCTTCAAGCCTAGCCTTACTCCAACATTCAAAACTCACAAGAAGCTTCAATCAACTTCAAACAGGGATTCAACATATTCAACCATGAATTCAGAGAACTCTCTAACATCGAAGTTTTTCTAGCTACTTGTCTTTTGAAGTGAATTGTAATTCAAGGAAATTGTAACGGATTGTAATCATATAAGCAATAAAGAAGGATTGAAGTGGACGTAGGCTTGATCATAAGCCGAACCACTATAAACTCTGTGTCTCTTACTGCTTTTTCAGTGAATTACTGTTTTTTCCTGATTCCCGTGTTAACGGGTGGTGCTTTCATCTAATATCTATTTGCATCATGGTGTTAGCGTCTGACTTTTTACGTTAACATTTTTGGTGCTTTCACCGTGAACCCAACTAAGGATACTGTCATCATAGCTTCGCAAAAGTTTGTAGAAAGGATCTCTCTAAAAACTAGAAGTTTATCAAAAATAATGGCTCCAGGAAGGAAACACAAGTCTGTTAGATCTGACGATGTTCGCGAGACTACTGCAACCTCTCCTCCTTTAAGTCAAACAGCTCCAACTGTCGGAGTTACACGAGCAGAGCTAGATGTCGTTGTATCCGGGCTACATCGGCAGATGGAAGCTCAGAATAACCTAATGTTGGAAAGGTTAAATGCTTTATTTGAGGCAAACCATCAACCGGTGTCTAAAGAGGGAAATCTTGCTAATGAAGTGCAGAATGTGGAAGGAAGAAATATCCCTCAAAGGGCGGCTGATCCAGTGGAAAGGACATCTCCCCAAGCTGGAGGATCGGGGCCGCAACCGACTCTCCATGAGCGACTGTCAAGGCAAAATTCAGAGAGAGTGGCAGATGTTGGTCCTGCTGAGCCTCAGAATGATGAAGAGTATTTCTCAGGCATGGTTCGTAAGATTATGAAGGAAAGTATGCAAAGAGACGAAGATGAGAAAGAATGGGGTTTCGCTCCGAGCAAAACTCCGTTCACTGAAAAGATCTTGAAAGCAGAATTTCTTAGGAAGTTTGTCTCCCCTACCATTCCAGCCTATAAGGGGACAAGTGACCCTAATGAGTTTCTGTACAAGTATGATAGGCACATGACGGGTGCCAGGGCTTCTGACGAGATCAAATGCCGGTATTTTCCGGTATACTTAGAAGGAGTTGCTTTACTTTGGTTCACAAAGCTGTCGGTCCGATCCATAGACCAGTTTTCTGATTTGACTCGGAAGTTAAGGAACAATTCAGACTGTATGCTTCGAAAGCAAAAGATATAATGTCACACTCTAGCCTCGAGCAAAATCCTGGAGAATCTATCAGATCATTATTGAATCGCTTTAACATAGCTTTGGCCGAGGTGGATAACGCAGAGCCGAGAATGGTTTTGACATACTTGATGAAGGCTATTGATAAGACGAGTGAGTTCGGAAAGTGGCTGAAAATGAAAGAACCAAATTCGCTTAACAAGTTCTATAAGAAGGCGGACGAATTCATGCGATTGGAAAGTCTTCAATCACCAGCCAAAGTGGTAACGACAGAAGCTGGAAATAGTAATGCTGTTCCGAATAAGAAGGAATCTAGCAATCAGAAGAGGGGAAATGATGGTCAGAAGAAGCAAGGAGATGCGAAGAGAAATCGTCCCTTCAACTTCACTCCCTTGACTGATACACCAGAGAACATCTTCTTCGCAACTAAGGACACCGTTGAATATCCCACACCGGCTAAGGTCAGAGTTAATAAGAGAGCTGAGAAGAATGGAAGGTTCTGCCGGTTCCACAACCAACCAGGGCATGATACTAATGAGTGCCGTCACTTGAAGGAAATGATTGAGGAACTGTTGAAGGAAAATAAGCTCCACCAATATGTAAAAAGGAACAGGAATGCTCCAGCTTCGTCAACTCAGGGACAACAGGTTCCTGTCCACCGTCCTAGCTCAAGTGAAAAGGCGGCAGTTCATGAATCGGAGAGACCCGTTATTAATGTGATTACAGGAGGACCTCACCCAGCTGGCAGAAGCTGGGGTGAGATGGAACGATACGCTCATGCATTGAAATATGTACCAACAGAGGAGAGCGTTTTCGTGTTAGAAGATGCTGCACCTCTGAAGCAGCAGAAAACTTTTAATGGTGACATTGTCTTTAGAGTCAGGGATTCTATGGGTGTTGAAGCCCCTACCATAGATCCCTTGGTTATTTCTGCAGGAATTGGACCGACCATCGTAAGAAGAGTACTTGTTGATTGTGGTGCGTCTTGTAATATTCTTTTCAAGAAGACCTTTGACCAGATGAAGATTCCAATGGCTGATGTTCAAGCTTCGTCACAAAAGATCGTCGGGTTTACTGGAGAACCCAGGCAGCCGATTGGAACCATTGACCTGTTCGTTGAACTCGGAGAGGGATAGCAGAAGGTGGTCCGGAAGCAGACATTTGTAATTGTTGATGAATTTTCTGCTTATAACGCCTTCTTAGGCCGACCTACTCTTGCAGCTTTTAAAGCGATTCTCGCCCCATGGTGCCTTACCATGAAATTCCCTACAGATAATGGAGTTGTTGTTGTGAAAGGAGATTAGAATGCGGGACGAGAATGCTATTTGATAGAACGGCGTGAAGCAAGAAAGAGAGAATTGGGCAAAGATGCGGTAGCTCCAGTCCGCATCAAGCAACCAACCTTGTAGAAATTATAGGGTGGACCCTGCACTGGCGAATGTAGCGAGGCACGAAGAAAAATGGATCCCAGGAAAGCTAGTGCAGGGGAGAATCGAGTGGTGCCAGTGGAAGTAACGGTACCAATTCCAGTTGATCCGAAGGACCCAAAAAAGGTGCTGAATGTGGGTTCACAACTTAATGCGACGGTTCAGAATATTTTGGTATCATTCCTGAAAGCAAATCTGGATGTATTCGCTTGGACCCATGCTAATATGTGTGGGATATCTCCAAAGGTTGCAGTACATACTTTGAATATTGATCCAAAGTTTACACCTGTGAAGCAGAAAAGAAGAACCCAAGGTCCCGAAAGGTCAGCAACATTAAAGGAAGAGGTGGATCGGCTCATGGAGAATGACTTTATCAGAGAATCTACGTATCCGAATTGGGTTTCAAATCCAGTACTGGTTAAGAAAGCTAACGGAAAATGGAGAGTATGCATCGACTTTTCAGATTTAAATTCGGCTTGCCCCAAATACTGCTTTCCGCTTCCCAGGATTGACCAGTTAGTTGACGGAACTGCGGGACATGAATTGTTATCTTTTATGGATGCTTACTCCGGATATAACCAGATCATGATGCATGAGCCAGATCAGGAGGACACGAGTTTTATAACTGATGTTGGTCTGTACTGCTACAAAGTCATGCCCTTAAGACTGAAGAATGCAGGGGCAACTTACCAGAGACTCGTTAATGCAATGTTCAAACCACAGATTGGGAAGACTATGGAAGTTTATGTTGACGATATGTTGGTTATATCAAAGAAAGCAGCGTACCATATGGATCACTTGGCAGAGATGTTCGTCATCCTCCGAAAGTATGGAATGAAACTTAATCCTTTGAAGTGTTCATTCGGGGTGGAGTCCGGAAAGTTCTTGGGTTTCATTGTGAGCGCTAGGGGAATTGAAGCTAATCCTGCTCAAATCACTGCCTTGAGAGAAGTCAAAGCCTCTAGAACTAAGAAGGAACTGCAAAGTCTTAATGGAAAAGTTGTTGCCTTAAGTCGATTCATTTCCAAAGCTACTGATAAATGCGTTCCATTCTTTGATGCTCTGAAGAAGGAAGGAAAAACTTTGATTGGGCTCCAGAATGCCAGAAAGCTTTTGATGGATTAATTCGTCATATGGAAACGCCTCCGATACTTTCTAAGCCCAACAATGGTGAAGATCTTTTTGTATACTTGGCGGTCTCATCTCATGCTCTTAGTGAGGCATTAGTACGAGAAGATGCAAAAATCCAACATCCAGTCTACTACATCAGTAAAAGGTTTACCAGGGCAGAAATGAATTATTCGAGGTTGGAGAAGCTTGCATATTGTCTACTTATTGCATCAAGAAAGTTGAGGCCGTATTTCCAAGCTCACCCTATCAAAGTCCTCACTGATCAACCTCTAAGGCAAGTCCTGTTTCGCCTTGAGACTTCGGGTCGTCTTCTGAAATGGAATATTGAACTCAGTCAATACGACATTACTTATCATCCCCGAAGAGCAATTAATGGACAGGCTTTGGCAGATTTCATCGCAGAATGTACAGACAAAGGTGACAGTGAGGAAGTGGTAATTGATAACACCCCGATTCAATGGAAATTATATGTTGATGGTGCAAGGAATGATTACTGTTCTGGAGCTGGGGTAGTTCTTGAGACCCCTGAGGGACGATCGTTGTATTATGCATTGAGATTAGAATTCCCTTCGACCAATAATGAAGCAGAGTATGAAGCTCTTATTGCTGGTCTAAAGATTGCTAAAGAACTGAACATCAAGTCATTACAAATCTTCAGTGATTCTAAGCTTATTGTATGCCAAGTTAAGAAAGAGTTTCAAGCCAAGGGGAGAAATCTGCCTGCTTACTTGTCCAAGACCTGGGAGCTTCTTGGTGATTTCGACCACTGCATAATAAGCCATATAACCCGGGAAGAGAACTGGAAGGCAGATTCTCTTGCGAAGTTTGCTAGTTCTGGCGAAGCTCAATCATTGGGATTAGTTCCTGTGGAAGTACTGTCGACCCCTAGCATTGATGAGATGGATATTGACTGGATCATGACCATATCTCAAGAGCAAGAGTCATGGTTGACTCCGATAAAGGAGTATCTTCTCAACAGTTCATTGCCAACAAATCCAAAGGAACGCCAGAAACTGTTAAGAAAGGCTTCGAGATACATAATTCAAGATGGCCAATTGTACCGACGGGGGTTTTCAATGCCATTACTCCGATGTGTAACCGAGGAAGAAGCTAAGACAATTCTAGCCGAGGTGCACGAAGGAGAGTGTGGAGATCATACAGGTGGCCAAACTTTAGCAAAGAAAATTCTCCGTTATGGATATTTTTGGCCAGATATCAATCGAGACGCTGCAGATTATTCCCGAAAATGTGACAAATGCCAGAGATTTTCCAAAATCCCTAGAGCACCTTCCACCAAGCTAACACAGATGGTCAGCCCATGGCCGTTTGCTATTTGGGGAATAGATCTTATCGCACCTTTACCAACCGCCAAATCCGGAATCAGATATGCTATTGTTGCTGTTGATTATTTCACTAAATGGGCTGAGGCTGAGCTATTAGCCACTATTACCTCTAAAAAGATGATAAGTTTTGTGAGTAAAAATATCATTTGCAGGTATGGAGTGCCTCAGAAGATAATCACAGACAATGGTACCCAATTTGAAAGTGAAGAATTCTAGAACTTTTGCAAACGATTCAAGATCTGAAAAAGCTTCTCGGCAGTGGCCCGTCCGTAGGCAAATGGGCAAGTGGAAGCAGTGAACAAAATTATCAAGTCAACCATTAAGAAACAGCTTGAGAAAGCGAAAGGTGGTTGGGTCGATAAGCTGCCACTAGCACTATGGGCATACAGAACTGCTCATAAAATTGCGACAGGGCACTCTCCATTTTCACTGGCATATGGATCAGAAGCAATGATTCCGATAGAAACATAGGTCCCTTCACATAGAAGAATCCACTTCGATTCAACTGAAAACAAAACGCTGCAACTTGAAGCCCTTGACTTTCTTGATGAGAGGAGAAAAGAGGCTGAGCTCAGAATTGCGGCTCATCAGCAGAGAATAGCCAGGCACTTCAATTCCAAAGTTCGCCAACACAGTTTTGAAGTTGGGGATCTAATCTAGAAAAGAATTATGACACCTACAGGCGTGTTTGGGCCAAACTGGGAAAGGCCGTATGTCATAGGCCAAAAGCTTCTTGATGACACATTCAAACTCATAGCTATTGAAGGAGATTCAATTCCAAGGGCTTGGAACAGCAATCACTTGCGCCCATATTATACTTGAAAGCTTTGCTGAAATATTGTAAAAGGATTATGAATGTTTGATTCTTGTATTGAAAGCCATTGTAAAAGCTAGTGCAAGTGAATAATAAGAACTATAAAGTGGATGTAGGCCCAGTTTTTGGCCGAACCACTATAAATCTTGTGTTCTTTACTATTATAAGTTGCCTGTTTTATTTTGATACGTAAAGTAATTTGAATGTATTACTAAGATGTCGATTAAACATGGCAGGTAATGAAAAATAAAGCTCACCCATCTCGAGATTAATTGATCCCTGCCATCACTCAACAAGAAAATACTAAGCCGTCCAAAATTCCAAACTCAAATTCCATAAAAGAAGTGCCTCGAACCGACGGTTGGTGATTTTACCGGAGGTGGATCATCGCTAGCTAATTGAGGTTGTTTATACAAACAAACATCCGGTTAAATAGCCGATGTCCGCCCTTGTGAGCTCACCCAACTATGAAGGTACACTTCTTTAGATAAAAGTGAATAGTCGGTCGTAGACAAGGAATGCTTAAAGTGCTTAAAGAAGATAACAGGGATCGGTGATAAGAGAAAATGGCGAAGAGACAAGGGCGAGCAAGCATCAAACAAACAAAGACCTCTTCGGAGGCACAAGCACTCTTCGGAGGCACAACTTTTCGAAGGATAAAATACCTCAAACGAGGCATGCCAGAAGATGAATTTATCTTTCTCAACATGGTATGGAATGATCGGAAGCACCTTCCCAACAGGAAGGCAAAGCGTTTGTTCACTAGTTGAGAGAGTTTGCATAGACAAGCGTCCAAGTAACTTGCGTTCGCCCCGTGAGTCCATGAGACGACCGGAGGCACCTTCCTAAGTGGAAGGCAAGGCGCTCATTTACTAGTTGAGACAGTCTACGTAAACAAACGTCCAAGTAACTTTCGTTCGCCCCGTGAATCCAACCAACCATGAGGAAGAAACTTCCAGGCATCCTCGGAGGCACATATCTCACCGAGATTTGAAATAAAACTTCACAAGTGCTGAGAGGTGAAAGCCCTCTTCGGAGGCCCATTTCACCAGGAGTTGAAGTGTAAGAGTCGCTCTTCGGAGGTCCACTTCACCAGGAGCTGAAATGATAACAAGCCCTCTTCGGAGGCACGCATTCCACCGAGATCTGAAATAAAACTTCACAAGTGCTGGAATGTGAAAAGCCCTCCTCGGAGGCCCATTTCACCAAAGTTGAAATGCTAAAAAGCCCTCTTTGGAGGCCCGCTTCCCAACGAACAGGGAAAAATAAAGGCCTCTCCCCAGAGACAGAAACAAAAAGCCCTCTTCCCAGAGGCACAATTAAACTAAAAGCCCTCTTCCCAGAGGCACAATCAAACAAAAAGCCCTCTTACCAGAGGCACAAGCAAGTCAAAGCCCACTTTACCACAAAAGAAAATTCACTCGCCAAAACAAAAGTGATTTCTTCAAAAAAGTGAAGTGTAAAAACTTCGCAACAAAAAAAAGGGAAAAGAGAAAAAACTCCTCCAAAATGAGGCGCATCCTACTAAATATGAAAAATATTTCCTTGAAGTGGGATATTATCCTATAAAGTACAGATGCAAACCTCCTTCAAACGGAAAAGTTGTTCTCTAAAGAAAGAGTACAGGTCTTCCCGAATTGTTCTCTAAAAACTTTGCCAATGTGAAAGAGATTGCAATGAACCATGGTATGGGGCAGCACATTATAGGTGCAAGAATAAAAACAATGCTCAAACAACATACCATAGGTTCATTGCAATATCACACAGAGGAAACAAAGAAACTTGTATATAAAAAAAGAGAAAAGAATAAATGCATTCTCAAATACAGACAGGAGTTTTGTACAAGTAAAAGAATCATTTTATTCCATACTGTAAAAAAAAATTATATACATATGCAGGTTTCGAAACAAAAGAAGGCGGGGACCGGTACCCGCACAATCTCCGGTCAGCACAAGTCTATATACAAGCAAAAAGCAAAAAAGCGGGATAAAAAGCACCGGACCAAAGCTATCACTTCTTCTTCTTTCCACCTTTCGAGCCTGCGCCTGGCCGGATGACCAACTTCTGGGGCTGGCTTATAAGAGTAGGGGAAGAAGGAGAAAGGGGCACAATCGGACTGCCCTCTGCTTTTCCTTCACCAGCTGAAGCTTCCTTCCTCCTCTTCGAAACTCCACTTTTCCCTCTCTTTTTAGAAGAAGACCCACCTCCTAGAGAGATAAATGTAGTTAATGGCATATCATCAGAACCAGTTGGTTTCGGGGTCTTCTCGCCTTCTTCAAGTTCTCCCTTCCTATGTTCTTGCGAAGCATTAGGATCATTCAAGTCTCGAAGAGCTTCTATTTTCTCCTCTTGCGACCCTGGTTGAGAAACATAAGGAGGAGTGACTTGGAGAGAAGGAGGAGGAATAACTGGAGGAGGGGAAGTCTGAATGATGCTCGACACTTTCTCTACAGAAGAAAAGAGGTTATAATCAGTAAAGAGAGGAGATAAAGGCTCGTTGAGATTTAAAAAATAATCGAGAAGCTCATTAAACTCGTTCGAAGCAAACAAGCAGTCCACTTGAGCGAGATTAACAGTAGAGTTACCTGGAGAAGATGGCTTTCTAACGTCAATTTCATAAGTTTGTACTTCGGTGCTTTCTTCGCCTTCATCTCCACCCTGTGCGCCTGCAATCTCAATTATGACTTTAACCGTGGGCGGAGAATGGGAACTGGAGCATGTAATATCAATATCAACCGAAGACGAAGGGGGGACAGGGGAAATTAAGGGTGCTCCTGTCTCTGGATGCTCCCCTCCCACCGTTTCGGCTCGTACTTTAGCAAGCCGCTCCCTTCCTCTGGCAAGAGCAGCACGAGTCCCGTCATCGAAGTAATGCGCCCCAAGTTCATCTTCGAAATAACCGGCGCCTTCAAGCATATCCATTGCAGCCTCCCACACTTCAGCCAAAGTGATTTCATATTTAGGCCCCAAAAATGCGAGGCTGCCACGTCCCAAGACGCTTTGGACGTAAAAATCAAACAGAGTAGAACTGATGTTGGCTTTTGCCTCTTCATGAGATTGTTCAGCGGCTTTCTTTCCAGCCATGGCCTCATCACGTTCTTACTCGATCTTTGATAATTGAGCTTTCAGCCTTATGATTTCTAAGTCCTGGGAGTTAGCTTTCTCCCACAACTCTGCAAAGTCAGTATGATATTTTTCCACCGTCTTCTGTGTAGCTTCAAGACGGGTTTCAACATGCCGTTGAGCGGCATGGGCATCTCGAACTTGCTTCTGAAGCACTTCTTCCTTTTGAGTATAAGAGGTGGAAGAAGTAGCAAGCTCGTGCTTAAGTTTCTCGACCTCCGCCTCAAGCTTCTCGTTGTACTCAGCAATGTTTTTCATTTCGGTGTTGTGTTGATTGAGAATTTTCTGCCACTCCAACTTGTCGTTCTCCATCGTCAGCATAGCTTCAAGGTTGGCCCGGTTCACCCTCTGAAGCTCATCGACGAGCTTTTGCCACGCTGACATTCTCTCAATATCAAGTCTAACAGAGTCAAGATTTTGTAGCATGGCGTCTTTGTCGATGGGAACCAAGTCAAGATCGAAGCGGACTCCCTTTAAGCACCAATGCGGGAACCGACTTTGAAGGGTTGGCGGACCTCTCTCAACTTGGTACGGGGGTCTACTGAGAAGTGTCTGAATATCGTCTCCTTCAAGGGCAGGAGACTTTGAAGGAATATCAAGAGAAGTGAGAGTAGCGGCCTTTTCTAAAGTTGAGGATGTGGTCTTTTCATCAAGCTTGGCCCGCTTGCTTGGGTCTCCGATGTCATGACTCTTTCCTCTATCATCATAAGTTTTTCTTTTATGAGATTCATCGCCTCTGCGAGAAGAGTCATGTTGCTCATCCCTTCTTCCGTACCTTTCTTCATACATTCTTCTTTCTTGAGCTTTTCGGCAGCTCTCTCTTCGTCAGTTTCCCTGTGGGCGGGAAGATAGCGTCTATAATCATACTGACCATGCCTTCCATAAGGTTGAAAGTTGTCACAATAAGAACCGCTACGCCCCATTGGAAAACCTGAAAATGAAGAAAAGGCAAAACTTGAAAATCCTGGAAGTAAAGTGCATGAGAGTAAAATCCTAAGTGTGTGTAACGTGCAAACTATGCACGTCAAACTACAAACCACTCCTTAGTTGCGGGGAAATGATGGGTGTAGTAGTTAACGTCAACTCTTGAGTCAACGGAGTCTGCTGCAAAATGGAAGTTGCTTCAACTACTGAGGTGAAAACTCTGGCAGTAACAGGGTCATCTTTAAAGAGCTCCTGTGAGGTGACAAACAGGTCGCTCAACCCTTCAAAAGTGTCATCCCCGCTCTGCTTGGCAGGACTTGCTTTCCTAGCTCCTCCATCACCGGACTTCCCGGAATGTTGGGAAGTTTCTCGGAGCTCTTCTTCTTTAATGACTGGGGGAAGCGCAAGCTTGCCAGATGACCCCGCAACATCTGTAGAAGTTGAGAACTTCACTAGAGAAGCCTCAGGAGCAGGATCTTTCAGTGTACGCCCCTCAACAGAAACTGGGGCATCCGGTGCCTCGGTCGGAGAATCAGGAACTTCATAAGGCTGAGTAGAGCGGGAAGGGTGTAAGAGTCCGAACTGATGAAGGAACTCGTCTCTTAGCAAAAATTTGATGCTTCTCTCCTCAGCCGCCACAGCGTTAAGCCTCTCAAAAGTTGACTTGTGGCTGAAGTCTCTACAAGGAGGAGGAATGACTGCAAAAGTAGAAAACGAAATTAACATTTAGCAATTCGGATCTCGCAAAGCTCAGAAAAGGAAAGAATGGGGATAAGTAAGCCTACCCCCTACTCTGCAGATAGCGTAAAATCCCTGGGGGCAACGGACAAAAAAGAACTGGCTCAGGAAACCATGAGCGCTATTAGAAAGATCGGTGATAGGCCTGCGATTTCTGGCGCTTCTCACATATATAATGGAAGGATGGTCTTTACCTATCGCAAATGTGCGTAGATAGCAGATTTCTTCGAAACTTGGGAGGCGGTTAAGTGTTTTTCTGAAGAGAACGCATAATCCCATTAAAATGGCATAGCCGTTGGGATGCAATTGAAAAGGAGAAATAGCCAATCGGCGAAAGAGTTGTTGGAGAAAATTATTGAAAGGAGGAATAGCAATATAAAGACACATTTGGCGGTTAACAGTGACGAAACTGAGAGGTGGCCTATCATTAAAATCATTTGGCCTAGGGAGAATAGCATCTGCTTCTACAATCCCAAACTGGGCACGTAACTGGTTGAACACCCGGTGACTCAGAGTAGTCGAAGTTCTTTCTGGTGGGTCGACCAGTGGATCAGCTATTGGGAAGGCCTCCCCAATTTGTTCTACTCCTTCTTCTTGATGTGAAGCCATTCTACGTAAACAACTGGATATTCAAACATAAAGGTGCACGTTTCCTAAATGTGTGAAGTGTTGTGCAAAACTAGTAGAGTGACAAGCAAACATGACTGAAATTAAATTAATAAGCATGAAAAAATTTCAAGACTTGTCCGAATACAATTGCAGTATTAATGCAAAAAATCAGCTCTAGTTGATTAATATCGCTTTACTACTTCACTTGAATTCGTTGGTTCGCAGCATTTCATACGATTTCTTTAAGTTGATTATATTTTATCAACTAATTTGTCATTTGATGTGGGCAGTAAATGGCAGTATATTCGCCCTGGTTTTCTGTAATTGTTGTTTTCAGCAGGTTGTTAGCTTATAAGTTAATGTGATCTGTGAAAAAGTGCAAAAAGTTCAAGCAATCTAGAATTTAGGAAATTTAGTCCGGCAATTCAAGTTAAGTACTCAAGATTGAAGTTATGCTTCTAAGTGTGAATTCGAGTTAAGCATCCAAGTACTAACTCGTCCAAGACTTAAAAAATTTCCTGCGAGTTAAGTTGTTGGTTCTTTAAATCATTGATCCTTTAAGTCGTGGAGCATAGTAAGGGGAAAGGCTTCAGTTCAATGTGATAAGAATTTCTCCAAGTCCTAACTCAGCCACGATTCAAGGCTTATGTCGCATCTAGTTAAGTCGGTCAAAGGATAAGTCGCGAAGGTTTATAGGTCGCCCAAAATTGCTGGGTCGTGTCCAAGCTAGTGTCTCAACTGACAAACCTCCTATCTAGCCGGTAACTCGACAAACTACAACCCAATAACCCGTTATCACCTGAGCGACGAAACCCATTGTCTATCAATACCACAAAGTCACCTAATGCCAGTCCAAATCATTATAGATCCATCACAATTCCAATACACCATTGGGCCCTCGTGAGCCATAACAACAGCTTAGTTAATCGCAATCTAAAACCGATCACAGCATAGCTCGGAAAGGAAGTGTGATATATGGATAGTGAACTGGGAGTAGAAAGTGAAAATTCATGGTTCGACGGTGATTTTGGGTTGAATGGAGATCAAATTCACTTATACAGTGCAAAAGAAAGGATGGATTGATAGCAGAATGGATCGGTTTTACCTTTGGGAGCTCGAGAGATCTTTAATGGCGGAAAGAGTTATCAAGACAATTCAGCAAAGAGGAAAGAGCGAGTCAGTGGTTTAAATAGGACAAAAAGAGGGAGTCGAATAGCCATACGAGTTACCTCTTGGGTTGCTCACGACCTAAGGAAACTGAATCGAAGCACACGACCTACGACTTAGGCGCGTACTTCGAGGGGCAAATGTTAACTCCTAGGCTAAGCGACTTAGCGACCCAAGGAGGCAAGCAACTCAAGGCAATAGTGTAGCAACTAAAACGAAGCCCTGCATCGCGACTTAGCGACTTAAGGACAAAAGCGACCTACGAGTTAACAAGGCAAAGCAACTAGCGACTTAACACATGAGGTGAGCCGAGCGACTTAACACATGAGGCGGGCCGAGCGACTTAACTTCTGAAGTGAAGCAACGACTTAAGGAGATCAGTGACTTAATGTGTAAGCGACTTAAGAAGGTCAGCGACTCAATGGGTAAGCGACTTAAGGAGAGCAGCGGCTTAACTGGTAAATGACTCACCGAATTATCGACCTTACAACTTAAGAGACGGCACGACCTAGCGACTTAAAAGGTTACCGACCTGACCACCTAAAAGTTAACGACCTAATGGCATAAGTTCCCTACGACCTAAAAGGTTAAAGCGACAGCGACCTAATGCTTTCACTACCTATTTTAAGTCGCTTACGACTTAGTACTTGGTGATTAAACTCTACCGCTCTCCATAAGTCGCGAGGACCTACCACTAATTTCTGATGGCCAAGTGCGAACTGGTTACTTCATAACCCGTGTCCTATTAACTCGCTAATGAATTGTGGACTGTCTTAAGTCATAACCCGCGACTTACGACCTACCTTAAGTCGTACACGACTTAAGGCCTGTGCAGAATTCCCTATAAATACGGCATGTCCTCCATCATAAAGGGGACTTTTGGATCATTTTTCTTCAAAGCATCGAGACTCTACCATCTTCAAGCCTAGCCTTACTCCAACATTCGAAACTCACAAGAAGCTTCAATCAACTTCAAACAGGGATTCAACATATTCAACCATGAATTCAGAGAACTCTCTAACATCGAAGTTTTTCTAGCTACTTGTCTTTTGAAGTGAATTGTAATTCAAGGAAATTGTAACGGATTGTAATCATATAAGCAATAAAGAAGGATTGAAGTGGACGTAGGCTTGATCATAAGCCGAACCACTATAAACTCTGTGTCTCTTACTGCTTTTTCAGTGAATTACTGTTTTTTCCTGATTCCCGTGTTAACGGGTGGTGCTTTCATCTAATCTCTATTTGCATCAGGGTGTTAGCGTCTGACTTTTTACGTTAACAGTAATTAACCTTTAAGAAATCACATTAATTAAACCATCAAAATAAATTATTGTTATCATATAATTCAACTTAAAACTTTTAAGTCAACTAATGATTCAAAATATTATCTAAGATAATCATTTATCTATTTAATCACTTCTTAATTAAGCTATTAAAAATTATTTCAAAATATCTTTAAGAAAACAAAACTCAATTGATCTTAAGTTGAAATAACTATATAACTTTTATCAACTAAAAATTAAATAAACTTTCATTATGTATAAAAGTAATTGTTTTTTAGAAAATTTAAAACTTGTTTTTATTCTAAATTTTAAAACTGTTGTATTTGAACCTATGACCACTTCGAGTCTCATCCCGAGCCAAAATCAATTTTTCCAGGGCCAAAATCAAAAACTTGTTTTTAATCTCAACATTCAAAACTGTTATATATTCGCGTACCCACGGTAATGCACTCGAGCCACTGTATTGTTTACTCGAGATTAAACCCGAGACCTTCTTCGATACCATCACTCCTTCTTCCTCAACCTTCTAAACCAACACAACCCAATCGTGCATACGTGTGCACGGTGCACATCGCTTATCCACATTCTGACCAACTTCGTCGCCTCCAACATGTCGACAACAATTCCAATCAACACCACGGCTATCCAGTTCCACTAATCGACCTGAAAATCGAGATTAAGCCATCCAAACACTCGAACCCAAACATGATCGCCAGAAATTCGTCATGTACCACCGCCCACGATCGATTGGGGCCTCACCGACCTCACCAGAGATGCATCACGGCATGATGCTTCGATTACACCACCTCCGAGCCATTTGGTCTACCCACGATGATGCAGTTCCCTCAATTCTGACATCGACCAAAGTGATACCTTAAACCCTAAATTCGAATCGTACCGTCGCCATGATCAACTAGAAATTATGCGAGCATTTTTCCATGAATCCCTACTCTTCACTCTACCCTCAATGTCAACCACGGCCCCCCATTGATCGTTGATCACCAGGAAACGAACGAAGTCTCTTTTCAGTTAAACTTGAAATTTCACAAAAACTACAAACTTAAAAATCTCAATTTTGTTATCAAAATTCATAAATTTCGAGCATGAATCACGCCATATAACTAAAACTTAAAATTTCGATACTTGAATTTCTGATAAAAAAATGTTTATTACTGTAATACTCACATTTTAAAATATATATTCCATAAATATTTTTGCAACTATTTTTAAAATTGGTATTATACCATTATGATCAACTTTCATTTAGAAATCATCACCTAAATCTATTTAAAATCTGAGATACGAATTTTCTTAAGTTTAGCTATCCTGTTACTAAAGACAAACCTGTCAATCTTAAACAGGCATGCATATCTGTTTCATACATATACACACATATTCCTATGCATGCCAGAGATTTTCACAATACCAACATCAAGCATTCATCACAACCTAGCAACGAAAAAAGATAGTTTGCTCACCTTGCAGTTTGAAAACAGTGGGGAAGCAAAGAAAGATTTTTAGGCCTGGAATTTGATTATTGTTGCCTTTGCATTGCCTAGTTTTGTTTTTGAACTGCTATTTGAAGTTTGTTTTTAGATCTTCCTTTGAACTATTTTTGCTTTGAATTGCTTTGATCTTGCTTTTGCTCTAGGTTGATTTCCCAGATTCTCTGATCTTTGTTTTGATATGAGATAAACTTTTGTTTTTTTTTTTCTGATTTTGCTTAATGTTTGGTTTCTCAGATTTGAGAAATTTTGAAAATGAAAACAGCCTGGTTATTTTCTTTTGATATCTATGCTTTTATTTTATTTTATTTTTATCAAACCATTTTGACACTTGTTTGTTTCATAACACAATCACTTAACAAGTGTTATTCATGCTAACATTTTGTGTACAAGTGTCACAAGTTTGTATTTTTATTTTTAAATCCCTAATGCAATTTATTTTGTAAATTTTGTTTTAAACCCACTTGTTATTATATTTACACTTATATTCATATAGTTATTACAACACATATGTTTTCATATATATGTTTCGATTATTTATACGGATTATCTATTTACATACAAACTATATTTTTAGCCCTTGTTTACTTAAATCTATTTATAACTTTACATAAGTTTATGTAGTACATTTTCTACTTAGTTTAAAATATATATTTAAAAACTATATATTATTTTTTTAAAGAAAATCTTCAAATTTAACCTTTAGAAAATTATTATATTAATTTCAAAATAAAATTTTAAAATGATCATACTATGATTAGAAAACAAATTCTACTAATTTTAAACATAGTATTTTCAAATCCCATTTATTTTTTTAAAATATTCATTCTTGAATTTCAAATTCCCAATTCAATTTGAAAAGCCATCTATATACATATACATAACATACGTCTTATTAATTTGGAAAATTCAAATAATTCATAATTTAATTCAAAAATTAAATTAATTTCCAATTTAAATTTGTTTTAAAAAATGGGATGTTACAGTTCCCTCCATTAAGAAAATTTCGTCCTCGAAATTTGCTAGGGAGATAAAAAGAATGGATACACAAAGATAAAGAAATATCTTCTGAGATCAAACTGAATATTTATTCTGCATTTAGCATACCAAATCAGAATATCAACACTAGATATGAGAACAAGCTCATACAATTATTTCACAAGATACTCGGGTCACCTAATCTACGAATATGCAGGGGCACTGGTTAGTTCGCAGGGCAACTAACCATTTATAGAACATATCGAGACCCCAAACAATAGATAAATGGATTTTATCTTCCATCTCAAACACTAGGTATGGATTCCAACTTAGGTCAGAACACCCCAAAGTATATACCAACTTGTCCCTCTTCGGACTTCAGTCTTCACAAGAAATTACAATAGATTTTCAAATTTGGTTTTAACCGATATCGTTTTATCGATTCAATTCAAATTTAGCTTCATATCTATTAACCAATTTAACTCAGTTTAAAATTTCCAATTTATTTAAAATTTTCAATTTCAAATTTCAAATTCATTAAAGTTTAAATCGAAAAACTGATAACGAGAATACGAGATAGGAACTTATCTACACGATTCGCAGGCCATCATTGCACCGAAGCTTCTTCTTGTAGCTGCTATGAAGCAATCAAAAGAATTTGAAATCGAATCAAAGGAGATTGATAGAGAAATTTGTTTTCGCTATTGTAGGGTATTGACCATTTATAGTGGTACTCCCCTGTCCCCTATCTCATCATCTTCTTGCACTCATACTTTCTATTAGTGGATAGTAAGAGAATTTACTGAGGCATTCGAACGGATATCTTAGGGATATACTCATTTTAGGGTATACTTCACCCTATCTCTAATGAGTATCCTAATTTGTTATACTCCTAAGCTAAAGTTTCAACCTTCAGCTTTGATGCCAAATATAACGACCCCGATTCGACCTTCGAAAATCGGCACCGAATATATCACCTATATTCAAATGTCGCAGATCCAACGTCGAATCTGGTTCGCCGGAGCATATAACACATTAAGTATAACATCACAGCGGAAGAAAAAGAATATATCAATATACAACATTGATACAATATCTGATACAATTGAATGATACAATGAATGTCAATATACATCAGAGATATGATACAAGACAATAACAGCGGAAAGAAAATATAACACCAGCAGCGGAACAATATCTCCAATATGGAAATTAGTCTTCAAAATAGAACTCCAGTATCGGTAATCTCCATCTCCAAAGCACCAATCAAGAAATAGCTCGAACTCCCAATAACGATGCACTAAGCTAAGCAAGGTCAGTCGTCCAAAGACTGAAGAAGACTCCAAAGATTGAAGGCTACCATACCAAAGACTTTGAAAGCTATGGAATCTACACCTATTATTGATTATCTGAAAAACACAACTCTAGACTGGCCGTGTAGAAAAATTGTGGGCACCCAGAGCTTAGGAAGGGAACAATAAACTACAGGTCAGTCATGGGACTGGTATGAGCAAACAAAAACAGTTTATCTTTTAAACCAAACAACAAAAGAGTTTAAAATTCAAATCCGTAATGCTTTTTGGAAAATGAAACTACCATAAGGCCTCCCGCCACACACAGAATGCAAACGCAGAATTGGAGGAGATTTCTCCTTATGATTGTCAAATATGCTTGATGCGAGAAAATTTCTTTGATATTATTACTAGTGCATAGTGTAGAAAACCTTTCGAAAGTACAATTGTGACGACCCAGAATTTTCAAGCATTTAAAAATCGGAATATATAATTGATTTTAAGTATTCAATAGGGCAACTTTAACTTGAATAACGAATATTACAATTTATTTGATAATTAAACTATTGTATTATTGCATTAAATAATTTGAAGTGAGTAAAATATGGAATCTGGAATTTTAAGCTTGTTAAAAATAATTTGTAGGCTTATAAAATTTATATTGATAATACTGAAGATAATAGAAGTTGTAAAATTGAAATTAATAGTGTTTTGTTCAGTTTTAAAATTTTATCGTTTAAATTGAATTTAAAAGTAGCCTTCCGAGGCGCAGTCTTGGAATTTGACGAAACCAGTTTCATTGGGTCCGTAATATTGATTTATTACCGGATTTCAAATTTCGTAGCTCTCGGAATTAACGCGTGATTGTACGAGGTATAAACGCTTAGACGATAAATATCAATCTAATTTAAAAATCTTTATCTGAAAGAAAATCTAATCAGCAGCCATCCTATATTTCCTTTAGCCGACACGCAGGAACAAGTTGCATGCTTACATCTTTTCCTATCCCTCATTCTTTCGTTAAAAACTGACGCATTCAAAAGAAATGGTAAAGCTTTAGTGAAAAGAAGTCTCGTTCAAAAGAAAATAAATTGGCCGAGCAAAACAAAATCTCAAGATAATAAATCAATGGCAGGTTTATAATCTTCGAATCGGAAAATGGAAGAGGTCTTGTGTTTGGAAATCGTGGTTCTTCCCTTCTGTTCGAATCGAATCAAACATGTCCTCCTCTGCTTGCTCGTCTCGCTTTCAATTAGGGCTTGAGCAAATCGTTTGTCGCCGTCTGATTTCAACGAATGTGGTTTCGTGTGGTGTGAGGCGTGGCTATCAGGGGACATGCGAGTGCGAGTAGGAGTTGTGGCTACTCGTTTGACGGTCGCAATAGGGGACTCGATGCCAAGATTTATTGCCGACAAGAGGGGACTGTGGGCTGATGCAAGGAGGTCACTCGGGGTTACTGTCGAGGAAATTGCATAGTATTTGATGGAGCACGCATTCGCGATAGGTAGTGGCGATTGGGACTGGAGTGGAGTTATGCGATGTTGGAGGCGGCGCTAGCAATCTTGATGGGAGCTTCGATGGTGAGTTTTTGCCGTTGATTCCTCGATGTTATTATTCATTTTAAAACTCATATATGATGTTCTGGTCAATTTCAAACATGAAGAAAATTTTATTTAAAATTTACAGTAGTCTGCAAGGATAATTGTATATATATTTACAGTTTGCTTTCAAGATTTTATTAATATATGTGGTTACAGAAATTAAAGAAAATATATGTTACAGAAAAGGGGTATTCGATATTTTTATATAAATATATATATAATACAAACACACTTTAAGTTTACTGGTCCAATTTTTTTTAAAGAAAAGTATATACTAGGAAGATTTATCTTTTAATAAAACTTATTTATTATTTGGATGCTAAAGGATATTTTTATTTAAGGAAAGTTGATTTAAATAAATAATTACCTAAGTAAATTTATCGAAAGGAAGTAATTATTTTAGATACTAAAGATTTAAAAAGGAAATTAGTTAAATCAAATTATAAGATAAAACCAAATATGTAAACGTTAATAAATTGTTTGATAATTCAAATAGTAATAGATTGTGAATTGTTTATTTAAGGTCAAACATCTGGAAATCCAAGGCAATATTGAAGTGGGTTGCAAATGAAAATTTAAGGTGAGTTAATCACACTCAGTTCAAATTAAAATTAAAATTTAAATGATTAAATCTAAATAATTGTTTGAATGATTGAATTGGTTGATGTACTATAGTGTGGTATATTTTGGAATTGGTGTATTATATTGTACTAACGTCTTTGGATGTAGGGAAAACAGGTTGGAGGGATCCAACTGGATCCCTCAACATTTATTTAAATTATTAAACACCCACAGCTGTGATTAACTGATATTCTAGGATGAATTATATCAGAATATTGAATGTTATAGTCTGCTTGAATATTTCGGTACTTTGTTTTACCCGAATATATAGAATTGGATTTTGAAAGGAAATAAAAGAAGTGAACTCTTAAGAAATAATTATAAAGAATGTATATAAATCAAAGTGAATTGGATAAGAATACTAGTGGTTTCAAAATGCTAATTAATAAAATTCTGTATTTCGAAAGGAATTTTTGAATAAACAGAAAGTTAGTGAAGACTGAAACTTTAATTATATTATTAAATAGAACAAAACATTTATTAAAAATTTAAAATTTAAATTATTGAAAGGAATAAAGAAGAAATTGAAAAACAAAGTCTGGAATTTGTATTTCATTTAAAAGGTTTAAAATCAAATGGAAAATAATAAAATTAATAATAAGTCCATAACAAATGAATTTTGAAATGAATTGAGAAATTAAGGAAACTTATTTCAAATAAAATAAATTGGAAATCAATTTGGGAAAATTGAGTTGAGTAATTGAAGTTGGAATTTTCTCTGGATGGCCAAGTACATGTTTTTAAAAGTAAATTTTTAAATATAAATTAAATGTTTTAAAGTTGTTTTTAAAGAAAGCAAGTTTTGTAAAATTTATTATTTCTAATATTTAAAGTCTAACGTAAGTATTTTCTTTTAGTCTATTTTAGCAGTAATTATTAAGAAGTAACTTAGTATTATTTTTTTTTAAAATGGAAATCTAGTTTTATATTTTATTAAGTAACTTTATTTTCAAATGTTTATATAGTATGTATTTTTAGTAAATTATTAAAGTAGTTTTAACTTAAGTATTTAAAAGTAAATTCCAAAGTAAGTATTTTTGCTTAATCTATTATCGTAATAATTACTTAAAGAATGATTTGGTATTTTGTTTAAAGTATTATCATAAATTAAGTATTAAAGTAAAAAATTTCTAAATTTAATGTTAAATATATTTTACAATAAAGTGCTTTTAAATTATTTTAAAAATCTAAAATATTGTGCTTGGTGATTCCAGTGGAAATGGAAATACTCGGAATTTATTCTAAGAAAAGTAAGATAGTTTGAAAACTGTTTTCAAAAGTATTTTAAAGTGAGAATATATCTTGTAAGGATATTTTTGAGATAAATAAATAATTTGGGAAATTATTTATTGGTTGATGGTTGTTTGTGAATATTAATTGATAGTTAAATCACCGACTATCAAGATTGGACACAAATGCGTTGATCGTTTCGAAGAGACCGGGATCGAGATTTATTTCTCGAAAACCACTTCGATCCGGTTTGTACGTTTCGTGGAAAAAGATTTAGGATTCGAAGATGGAGCAGTGAAGTGCAAGGGCTAGTCGCTACTAATCCTGAGGATATTTCCAAAATGGATGTAGTAGGAATAGTGCCTTCGGTTCCGTTCGAACCCAGGACGGACTTGTATGGATGAATGCTTACGAAACATCGTCAGGCGGACGATGGGCATTCTAAGGGATATGTTCTAAAAGGGTAACTCTTAGCCTCAAGCCTCATCAAATGGGAATGACTGAAAATCAGGGGTTATGCAGCAAGGCTAGGTGGGTAGCACCCAAACTGGGTAAGGTCATCTTTGTCTAGATGTTCCTTTTTATTTCGGCTTAGTGGGCGGTTGCTGATCCCAACCGTGGGGTGATCTCACTTGGGACTATCCAGTAAGGGGTAGTCCCGGTCTTGTGTTGCAGGGGAGCGGGCGTACTCCTTGGTATGGTGATCTAGGCCCCGTACTGTGACAGGTGGTACCCAAGTGCCTAGTCATTGGTTGGAAATCCATTTTCCCTACGAGCCTTGTACGAGTTTTGTTTGTATTACCCACTTTGTGGCTAGTAGCTGGAATTTAATAATGTAACAATTTCGGCTATTTTATAAGTATTTGTATATAGACCCTATTATGATATCAGAGGATTTCTATTAAAAGTGCTTTAGTTATCGTAAGGTAAAAACCCGACATGTTTATTTGTGGCGTGGTCTTACGAGATGCTTTTGTTTTTAAAAAGATTTTTGAACTTTAATAATTAATTGAGTGTGATTTTCTCATGCTGGTATATCCAGACTGACTCGGGTGCAATTTAACTGTAATGCTCGGGTCAGACCGAGTATTATAGGATACAGGATATGATGCTGTGGAGCTTAGGAGACGAGCTGGATGACGATACATACTCCTGTACTTGTTTATATATATATATATATATATATATATATATATATATATATATATATATATATTCCGCTGTGTTGTTTAGTTGTGTACCCAGTTGTATGTTATTGATGTTGAGCTGTGATTGATGTACTCTGATGTTGTATATATAAACTAATATATTTGATTTTTGAGTAAAGTTCATTTATTATTTATTATATTTTATTTCGCTGCGATGGTTAGATTCTATTGTTGATTTCTATTTTCTTCTTCTACCTCTTCTTCTTTTACCCAAATGGTTCGTATTTCTGTACAACTTGAGTTGTATTAGGAAGAATAGTGTTGACTCAAGGGGTATGGATTTGCGGGCTGTTACACTTTGTATTAGAGCGAGGTTGGTGATAACCTTGGCTCTGGTGGGAATTACTCAAATAGAGTCCATAGTACTCTAGAATGAGTTTGAGCGTATTAATAGATATGAGCGCGTATTTGTTAGTGAATGTAAATTGTTTTAATATTGCGTTGGTTGATTTGTTGAGTGGCATATGAACCTTCGTCGACACAGTCTGCGCAACTATATTGAAGGGGTTTCTAAACACTTGAATAGAACAATCGACACGGTATTGTTTTAAATGTGGGTAGATGAAATAATTTTACCCAAAATATATGTTGATATAAATAAAAGTTTTTGTAAACTATTTTAGCTAATATATGGTTGATTGGATGTTAGGAAAAATAATATTAAATTATTATCATCATGGGTAAAAATTTAACTAGAAACTAAAAATATAACCAAAGTTTAAGGGAATAAATTCATTATAAAATGAAATTTATAAATATCAATTCTAAATGTAATTTTGGAATTGAAATACAATCAAATGAGAATGTGTATAAGCATAAAGTGTACAAATGAATTATAGTTAAAATTTTATTTAAGCAGAATTCGGAAATTTAAAATCCCAGAGACTTTGGGAGTGGTTGTTGAAGTGTTTTGAAGATAAATAATAATATTACTGTTTTAGAGGTATTTCTGAAATAAATGGATTTTGAAAGTAATATAGCATTGAAACCACTTGGATTATTGAAAAATAATTCTGATAATGACGGCTGCATCATTAGTATTCATTTTCGAATTTCTAAGTGACGGATTGCTACCAAATTGATTTGTTCAGAAAAGCTAGTTATTTTGAAAATCTCAAAAGAAATTTGTTGGGAATAAAACCAGGATTGCTTTAACTTTTGAGAAATGTGATTTGAGATGTTGAAGATTTCAAAATAATTTGAAATAAAAACCGGGAGTTTAAAAATCCTGATGAGATAGGTTGTAAGCTTATAAATTGAGATGACTTTTAAATCAAGAAGGAAAATATAAGCTTTGAATGACGGAAATTTAAATTTAAAGTGAAAATTTAAAAATGGAATTAACTTGGATCGGGAAATAAAATTTAACTGGATTGAAATCAATTAAATAGGTTGAAAAATAATATCCAGTTGTTTTCGAATTAAGTTGAAATCGAATTGAGTTAAATAAATATGAGTTAAAGTAAAATTGAATTGGAATGAGAATTCAAATGAATTAATGAATGGAATCAAATTCTTACCTGAACAAACGGAAAATAAATTGAATAAGGATTGGAATTGAAATAAATAAATAAGAATAACGTGTAAAAGAATTATAATGCATGGAATAAAATATGCTTCGGATATAAATAAGCATAAGGCTTGAGTTAAAAATAAAAGATGAATATATTCAAGCCTAGAATGAATGGGATTGTGTAAATAATAAGTTGTGACTTATAAATTTTGAAAGTGGAATAGAAAATCCAAAATAAATATTGTTTGATGTTTTGGATAATGAAACGGAAATCCAAACTTGAATTATATAATAAAATTGAACCAAGAAAATTAAATGAAGTGATATTTGAAATTAAAAATCAAGTATTGAACTATAAATAGGAGAGAACTAATTTTATAATAAATTAGTTAATAAAATGTGTAAATGGGAACGTAATGTTGTTTAATAGAAGCTGAATTGTGAATATATGATGAAGTTTGGAAATAAGACTCAAGTTGTGAATTGAATTCGACTTGAACTGTCAGTAAAGTAAATGTAACTGAATTGTGAGTTCATGAAATTTGGAGGGTAAATTGAAAATAAATGGTGGATTCAGAATTTGAGTTATTATTTAAAATTCGACTTGAAATATTAACAAATTAAATATAGTTGGAAATGTGTCGAATAAAAGAAAATGAAATTGGATTAAAATAGTAATGGTATGAATTGCAAATAAAATCCAAATAAATGGAAATAAATTGGAGATGGCCATGTAATCAATTGAATGAGTTAAATCTGAAAAGTTAAATTTTATAATAACTAATGTGTAGATTTAAAATGAGATTTAATTGAAATAGAATCAAGTTGAATAGAAGAGAAAAAAATTTTTACTTGTAAATGAAAATGAGCTTAAGGATAAAATTTTAATAATTTGAAGTGAATTAACTTAACACTAAACAAATGGAGAAGAGTTGAATTAAATTCAACTTAAAACTAAGTGTAATGATATTAGACTGGATTTAAATCAAGTAAAAATGAATTTGAATAGAAATAGAATTCGGTGGGTTATAAATAATATTTAAAGAAATGAAAATTCCTAATGGATCGTGTGGATAAACTAATTATATTGAATAAATAAATGGATGGAATAAATAAGAATCAAATGAAGTGTGGTTTAAATAAGTTGAGAAATGGTTATGGAATGCAATAGCTTAGATTGTTTTCGAGCTAAATAAAATAGTTTGGAATAAACAAATATGGAATGAAATGCAAGTGAATGGGTTCAAATTAAAAATGCAATGAAAATGAGGATATATGGATGGTGAATAAATTTTAAAAATGGAAAAGAATTAAGTATAAATCGAGTTGAAATCAATTTAAATTGGTTATAAAACATAAATACATATTTATTCACATAGATCTCGTCAAATTGCATAGAATAAATTTTCAGTGGATGTAAATGGAAGTAATTAAAATTCTATGAATTGATAGGAGTAAAATAAATTGATTTTGAGATAATTGAATTAAATATGAGTTCGGTTTGCTTAAAAATAAATTAAATGTAGGCTTGTGAGTTGTTAACCATTCGGATTAAGTGAAACGATATGTGATTAGTTGTAAGCAATTAAAATTAATGTTGGAATATTTAAATTACTTATAAAAAGTGTTAATGGGCAATTCTTTTAGAATTCACATGTTTGAACTATTGCAAGTAAGTGAAATGTTGTTAAACTTCATATATTTGGCACTTACATGTTTAAGTTGAGTAAGTACAGGTACCTGGAAGCCATGTGGCTGGATTTGGGTTGCATTAACTACTAAATAAATAAGTTGTCTGCTTAAAAATGCTAAATAAGGTACGCCTACGCAATAAAAATAGGAAATATGAACTGTTTTTGGTTTTTTCCGACCGTGTGGGTCGATGTATATATATTTATATCTTTTGTCAAATTGCAAAAGCTCCTCCGCGCAAAGGAGACTCTGCCAAAAATTTTCAAAAATTTTAGGAGTTAGAAATTTTTTGAAAAAACAATTTTAGTTAACGACAATACGATTTCAAACTGGAAATTGAAATAAATTAGTAAATGAAACTAATTTAAAATAATGACATGAATTAGTTATAAATGAAAAAATAAAATTTAAATATTCAGAGTTAAAGATAAATTGAATTCATATGAAAATGGAAGAATCAATTTGAATAGAAATAGATATAAACTAAAGTGGTAAGATGAAAATAAATAAAGAAGCATATAAAATGCTTATACTAACTTAAGAAGGGAATGGTGAATTATTGATTGGAAATTGA
Organism: Allium cepa; assembly: GCA_030765085.1. NCBI lineage: Eukaryota > Viridiplantae > Streptophyta > Magnoliopsida > Asparagales > Amaryllidaceae > Allium > Allium cepa. Next base: position 511,630,240 of record CM060945.1, read on the forward strand.
TATTTCAAATATATTCTGAGTTAGTATTTGAATGAATGAATATTGACATTTGGAAGGAAGTCGAAAAAATGTTTTGGGAATATTGTGATTGGATATTAGTGCTAAGCAGGATATGCAGGTATTATAAAGGGAAAAGAAATTTGGATTTGATTTCAAAAGATAAATTTGATATGCTCGACAAAAAGGTATGTGTTTAAATTTCTATATGAAATTTGATTGGGATTTTGATCGAGCCACTAGGCTATTTGTTTTCTTTTGGGATTTGGGAGCCCGTAGAGGCCTTTTGTAGTTGTACCGAGCTAGCCGCGCAAAGGAGATGCTGGCGAAATTTTTCGGAAATTTAGGGAGTTAGAAATTTTTCGATAAAATTTTGATAATTCAAAATTTAGTTTTGAATTCTAATTTGAACGAATGAGCAAGTAATAACATTTGAGTAAGTAAAGTTATTTGAAGACTATGGAAGTTTTTGGAAGTTGGTTAAAGTAATAGTGGGTCTATAATAAAAAGGATATGTTATGGCAAGTTAATTAAACTGTTTGGTTTTGGGAAATAGTAAACGGGCAATGGACCATTCTTCCTAACTAGTAATTTCGGGGACGAAATTCTTTTAAGGGGGAGGAATGTGACGACCCGGAATTTTCAAACATTTGAAAATCGGAATATTTAATTGATTTTAAGTATTTAATAGGGCAACTTTAAATTCAATAATGAATATTACAATTTATTTGATAATTAAACTATTGAATTAAACAATTTGAAGCTGAGTAAAATATGGAATCTGGAATTTTAAGCTTGTTAAAAATAATTTGTAGGCTTATAAAATTTATATTGAGAATGCTAAAGATAATAGAAGTTGTAAAATTGAAATTAATAGTGTTTTGTTCAGTTTTAAAATTTTATCGTTTAAATTGAATTTAAAAATAGCCTTCCGAGGCACATTCTCGGAATTTTATGAAACCAGTTCCATTGGGTCCGTAATATTGATTTATTACCAGATTTCAAATTTCGTAGCTTTCGGAATTAACGCGTGATTGTATGAGGTATAAACGCTTAGACGATAATTATCGATCTAATTTAAAAATCTTTATCTGAAAGAAAATCTAATCAGTAGCCATCCTGTATTTCCTTTAGCCAACACGCGGGAACAAGTTGCACGCTTACATCTTTTCCTACCCCCCATTCTTTCGTTAAAAACTGACGCATTCAAAAGAAATGGTAAAGCTTTAGTGAAAAGAAGTCTCGTTCAAAAGAAAATAAATTGGCCGAGCAAAACAAAATCTCAAGATAATAAATAAATGGCCGGTTTATAATCTTCGAATCAGAAAATGGAAGAGGGCTTGTGTTTTGAAATCGCGGTTCTTCCCTTCTGTTCGAATCGAATCAAACATGTCCTCCTCTGCTTGCTCGTCTCGCTTTCAATTAGGGCTTGCGAAAATCATTTGTCGCCGTCTGATTTCAACAAACATGGTTTCGTGTGGTATGAGGCGTTGCTGTCAGGGGACACGCGAGTGCGAGTAGGAGTTGTGGCTACTCGTTTGACGGTCGCAATAGGGGACTCGATGCCAAGATTTATTGCCGACAAGAGGGGATGGAGGGCTGATGTGAGGAGTTCGCTCGGGGTTACTGTCTAGGAAATTGCATTGTATTTGATGGTGCACGCATTCGCGATAGGTAGTGGCGGTTGAGACTGGAGTGGAGTTGTGCGATGTTGGAGGCGCTAGCAATCTTGAAGGGAGCTTCGACCTTAGCTTTGATGGTGAGTTTTTGCCATTGATTCCTCGATGTTATTATTCATTTTAAAACTCATATATGATGTTTTGGTCAATTTCAAACATGAAGAAAAATTTATTTAAAATTTACAGTAAGTCTGCAAGGATAATTGTATATATATATTTACAGTTTGCTTTCAAAATTTATTTAACATATGTGGTTACAGAAATTAAAGAAAATATATGTTACAGAAAAGGGGTGTTCGATATTTTTATATAAATACATATAATACAAACACACTTTAAGTTTACTGGTCTAATTTTTTTTAAAGAAAAGTATATACTAGGAAGATTTATCTGTTAATAAAACTTATTTATTATTTGGATGCTAAAGGATGTTTTTATTTAAGGAAAGTTGTTTTGAATAAATAATTACCTAAATAAATTTATCGGAAGGAAGTAATTATTTTAGATACTAAAGATTTCAAAAGGAAATTAGTTAAATCAAATTATAAGTTAAAATCAAATATGTAAACGGTGATAAATTGTTTGATAATTCAAATAGTAATAGATTGTGAATTGTTTATTTAAGGTCAAACATCTGGAAATCCAAGGCAATATTGAAGTGGATTGCGAATGAAAATTTAAGGTGAGTTAATCTCACTCAGTTTAAATTTAAATTTAAATTTAAATGATTAAATCTAAATAATTGTTTGAACGATTGAATTGGTTGATGTAGTATAGTGTGGTATATTTTGGAATTGGTGTATTATATTATGCTAACGTCTGTGGATCAGGGAAAACAGGTTGGAAGGATCCAACTGGATCCCTCAACATTTATTTAATTTATTAAACACCCACGGCTGTGATTAATTGATATTATGTAATGAATTATATTAGAATATTGAATGTTATGTTCTGCTTGAATATTTCGGTACTTTGTTTTATCCGAATATATAGAATTGGACTTTGAAAGGAAATAAAAGAAGATAACTCTTAAGAAATAATTATAAAGAATGTACATAAATCAAAGTGAATTCGATAAGAATACTAGTGGTTTCAAAATGCTAATTAATAAAATTCTGTATTTGGAAGGGAATTTTTGAATAAACAGAAAGTTAATGAAGATTGAAACTTCAATTATATTATTTAATAGAACAAAACATTTATTTAATATTTAAAATTTAAATTATTGAAAGGAATAAAGAAGAAATTGAAAAATAAAGTCTGGAATTTGTATATTTCAGTTAAAAGGTTTAAAATCAAACGGAAAATAATAACATTAATAATAAGTCCATAACAAATGAATTTTGAAATGAATTGTGAAATTAAGGAAACTTATTTCAAATAAAATAAATTGGAAATCAATTTGGGAAAATTGAGTTGAATAATTGAAGTTGGAATTTTCTCTGGATGGCCAAGTACATGTTTTTAAAAGTAAATTTTTAAATATAAATTAAATGTTTTAAAGTTGTTTTTAAAGAAAGCAAGTTTTGTAAAATTTATTATTTCTAATATTTAAAGTCTAACGTAAGTATTTTCTTTTAATCTATTTTAGCAGAAATTATTAAGAAGTAACTTAGTATTATGTTTTTTTGAAAAAGAAATCTATTTTTTATTCTATTAAGTAACTTTATTTTCAAATGTTTATATAGTATGTATTTTTAGTAAATTATTAAAGTAGTTTTGACTTAAGTATTTAAAAGCAAATTCCAAAGTAAGTACTTTTGCTTAATCTATTATCGTAATAATTACTTAAAGAATGATTTGGTATTTTGTTTAAAGTATTATTATAAATTAAGTATTAAAGTAAAAAATTTCTAAATTGAATGTTAAATATATTTTATAATAAAGTGCTTTTAAATTATTTTAAAAATCTAAAATATTGTTCTTGGTGATTCCAGTGGAAATGGAAATACTCGGAATTTATTCTGAGAAAAGGAAGATAGTTTGAAAACTGTTTACAAAAGGATTTGAAAGTGAGAATATATCTTGTAAGGATATTTTTGAGATAAATAAATAATTTGGGAAATTATTTATTGGTTGATGGTTGTTTGTGAATATTAATTGATAGTTAAATCACCAACTATCAAGATTGGACACAAATGCGTTGATCGTTTCGAAGAGACCGGGATCAAGATTTATTTCTCAAAAACCACTTCGATCCGATTTGTACGTTTCGTGGAAAACGATTTTGGATTCGAAGATGGAGCAGTGAAGTGCAAGGGCTAGTCGCTACTAATCCTGGGGATATTTCCAAAATGGATGTAGTAGGAATAGTGCCTTCGGTTCCGTTCGAACCCGGGACGGACTTGTATGGATGAATGCTTGCGAAACATCGTCAGGTGGACGATGGGCATTCTAAGGGATATGTTCTAAAAAGGTAATGCTTAGCCTCAAGCCTCATCAAATGGGAATGACTGAAAATCAGGGGTTATGCAGCAAGGTTAGGTGGGTAGCACCCAAGCAGGGTGAGGTCATCTCCGTCTAGATGTTCCTTTTAATTTCGGCTTAGTAGGCGGTTGCTGATCCCAACCGCTGGGTGATCTCACTCGGGATTATCCAGTAAGGGGTAGTCCTGGTCTTATGTTGCAGGGGAGCGGGCGTACTCCTTGGTATGGTGATCTAGGCCCCGTACTGTGACAGGTGGTACCCCAGTGCCTAGTCATTGGTTGGAAATCCATTTTCCCTACGAACCTTATACGAGTTTTATTTGTATTACCCACTTTGTGGCTAGTAGATGGAATTTAATAATGTAACAATTTCGGCTATTTTATAAGTATTTGTATACAGACCCTATTATGATATCAGAGGATTTCTATTAAAAGTGTTTTAGCTATCGTAAGGTAAAAACCCGACATGTTTATTTGTGGCGTGGTCTTACGAGATGCTTTTGTTTTCGAAAAGATTTTTGAACTATAATAATTAATTGAGTGTGATTTTCTCACGCTGGTATATCCAGACTAACTTTGGTGTTATTTAACTGTAATGCTCGGGTCAGACCGAGTATTATAGGATAGAGGATATGATGCCGTGGAGCTCAGGAGACGAGCTGGATGACGATACGTACCCCCGTACTTGTTTATATATATATTCCGCTGTGTTCTTTAGTTGTGTACCCAGTTGTATGTTATTGATGTTGAGTTGTGATTGATGTACTCTGATGATGTACATATAAACTAATATATTTGATTTTTGAGTAAAGTTCATTTATTATTTATTATATTTTATTCCGCTGCGATGGTTAGATTCTATTGTTGATTTCTATTTTCTTCTTCTTCCTCTTCTTCTTTTACCCAAATGGTTCGTATTTCTGTACAACTTGAGTTGTATTAGAAAGAATAATGTTGACTCAAGGGGTACGGATTTGCGGGCTGTTACAATAATATTAATCTTAGCCAGCATACAACCATTATTGTATGTTTACTATAGCTACCATCTAAACAGTGGGGCGTCACCATAAGTAAGTGGTAGGTTATACAACTAAAACCATACAACGTACCTATTGAAGATTGGATTTCCAACAAATGATCAAGCTAAGGAACTTCCTACTGCCACATGGGTACCCCTCTGGAGGGACGTCCCGAGAACCTACCCAGCTCTCTGCCAACACAAGGTCGGGTTACCTTTGTAACTAGGTAACTACTAATCGAGCATGACATCCCCCGGTCGTTTGCGACCTTTATCCGAGGCGCCTCTCAACCATAAAGCAATCACAAAGTAAAAGATTTTCAGTGACCACACGAGTTAACTATCTGGGCTCCATACCATGATGCCACCCTTTTCTAGAAGGGAATGACACACCCTACAGGGAGCGACCCTCATAACCTTGTTGCATCTTTCCTGTTTCGACCATTTTCTGGGTGTGAGATCCTGATGCAGTCTCGTCCACAAAGCTATGCTTTATACCCAAGCCATGCTTTGATCAACAAATGATACACAGCAGCACTCAACATGTCACACTACCAAATTAGAAGTATATCACTGATAACTATCAACTACATTACCTCTGAGCTCATACGTCTAAGAGAAGGGTGTTAAGCTAAGTGAATAAATTTTCCGCCACCAAACAGAAATGTATTTGATAGAGATCAGTTTTATATCTCAAAGTGTAATGTCAGACATACAACCATACAAGTCTGTTCCGGGTTCGAACAGAACCGAAGGCACTTTCGAAGAAGCCCTTGCAATCCGGGCATCTGCAATTTCGATCGGACTCCCCATCACATATGGAGAACTCTATACCGGAGCAACTCAGTGCAGAGTCAATCGACAGGTTATCCTATCGTTCTCGAAGACACCCGGTCTTCACCACCGGTCTTCAAATGTTATCGTCGTATAACTATTCAGAATGGGTTATGTGACACAAGGTCCTCTCCCAACTAAACCGAATAATGAGCGCAATATTTAAAAACATATGGATATGGGATTTCAGTTAAGTCACAACTTTAAAAAAACCCAAAATCTTTGTTCAAATGGTTTAAACAAATTACCATTTCAAATCTTTAAACAAAAAGATTCATTTCACAAAGTTCACCCAGTTTCACAAAGATCCATTCATAGATTTTCAAAACGATTTCCATTTAAATTAGGATTAACTCATCCATCTTTAAATTAAAGATTTAACTTATAGCTATCAAACCCGTTTCCATAACTTGGAAAATCATTTTCATTTCAAACTTGAAATCCCTTTAACACAAATTGGAAATTCATTTCTTATATGAAAGCTTTTATTATTTGAAGACAAACAGTTTTTATTTCGGAAAAACCCAATTTCATTCATACAAGTTAAAATCTTTGGGTTAAATTCAAATTCCCAAAACAACACTTTTAAAATGGTTTAAAACCCATATAAACTTGTATAACCCTTTTTTTATTTTTAAATCATAAATAGAATTCAATTTCAAATCTTGAATTCAAATTTAAATCAAATTTCAAAACTAAATCAAGTTATTCAAAATAACTTTTATCTTTGAAATTCCTTTTCAAAAGTTTTCACTTTAAACCCAATCCATTTCCAAAACTATTTGAATACGATATCCAGTTAAAAAGGTTATTTTCGAAAATCTGTGACTTAACCCATTTCCACGTGCAATCCATATTTGTGTGTGTATAAGTGTAGTCCAGGGGTTTTACACGATAAAAGTGCAACATCATCAATTAGTATAGATTCAAATACAGCAATATATTTGATAAGAGGTATAAACTATAACGCTTATCTTTCATTCACAGATCACAGATATATATCACAGATAATAAATTACATTAAACGCAGCTCAAATCAAAACAGAGCATCACATTCAGGAATATCAAAAATTCAATCATCCTATAGAATCCAAACATTCATAAGTAAGATCCATTAATTGTCTGATTAATTCAAATCAGATTAATTACTTATGAATTACTAATCCTGGTTAATTAACATTAATAAATTACAAATCATTTTGATTAATTGTTCTTTAATCATTTATTAATTAACCATTAATAATAAATTAATTAACCTTAATTATAATTCATCAACTTTCAATTATTAAATAATTAACTTTAATTATTTAATTCACCATTTAATTAATCATATTTAATTAATTAATTATCCTTAATTAGTTACGATCAGTGACTATCCCTAATCTTAAATCAATGTTAATCACTTGATTAATCCACCTATAACATTAATTAATTACTTTTAATTAAGTAATTATCTTTAAGCAATTAATTACCTTTAATTGTTTTCATTAATTAATTACATTAATTAATTAATCCTTAATTATAAATTAATTAACCTTATATTAATTATTAATTATCTTTAACTAATTACAATAAGTAATTATCCTTAATCGCTTAATAATCTTTAACCGTTAATTAATTACTTTTAATTAAGTAATTATATTTTTTCCAGTAATTAATTAATTACCTTTGATTAATTACAATAAATTAGGCAGCCTTTAATTTAAAGCAATTAAACTTTAAGAAATCACATTAATTAAACCTTCAAAATAAATTATCATTATCATATAATTCAACTTAAAACTTTTAAGTCAATTAATGATTCAAAATATTATCTAAGATAATCATTTATCTATTTAATCACTTCTTAATTAAGCTGCTAAAAATTATTTAAAAATAACTTTAAGAAAACAAAACTCAATTGATCTTAAGTTGAAATAACTATATAACTTTTATCAACTAAAAAATAAATAAACTTTCATTATGTATAAAAGAAATTGTTTTTAAGAAAATTTAAAACTTTTTTTATTCTAAATTTTAAAACTGTTGTATTTGAACCTATGACCACTTCGGGTCTCATCCCGAGCCAAAATCAATTTTTCCTGGGCCAAAATCAAAAACTTGTTTTTAATCTCAACAATCAAAACTGTTATGTATCCGTGTAGCCATGGTAATGCACTCGAGCCACTCTATTGTTTACTCGAGATTAAACCCGAGACCTTCTTCGATACCATCACTCCTTCTCCCTTAACCTCCCAAACCAACACAACCCAATCGTGCATACGTGTGCACATCGCTTCTCCATGATTTGACCGACTTCGTCGCCTCCAACATGTCGACAACAACTCCAACGAACACCACGGCCATCCAGCTCCACAAATCGACCTAAAAATTGAAATCGAGCCATTCAAACACTCGAACCCGAACATGATCGCTAGAAATTCATCATGCACCACCGCCCACGATCGATTGGGGCCTCACTGACCTCCCCAGAGATGCATCACGACATGATGCTTCGATTGCACCACCTCCAAGCCATTCCGGTCCACCCATGATGATGCAGTTCCCTCAATTCTGACATCAGCCAAAGTGGTACCTTAAAATCTAAATTTGAATCTTACCGTCGCCATTATCAACTAGAAATTGTGCGAGCATTTTTCCCTGAATCCCTACTCTTCACTCTACTCGCAATGTCAAGCATGGCCCCCCATTCATCGTTGATCGCCAGAAATTTCACAAAAACTACAAACTTAAAAATCTCAATTTTATTAACAAAATTCATAAATTTCTAGCACGAATCATGCCATATAACTGAAACTTAAAATTTCGATACTTGAATTTCTGATAAAAAATGTTTATTACTGTAATAGTCACATTTTAAAATATTTATTCCATAAATATTTTTGAAACTATTTTTAAAATTGGTATTATACCATTATGATCAACTTCCATTTAGAAATCATCACCTAAATCTATTTAAAATCTAAGACTCGAATTTTCTTAAGCTTAACTGTCTTGTTACTAAACAGAAACATGTCAATACTTAAACAGGCATGCATATATATTTCATACATATACACACATATTCCTATGCATGCCAGAGATTTTGACAATACCAACATCAAGCATTCATCACAACCTAGCAACGAAAAAAGATAGTTTGCTCACCTTGCAGTTTGAAAATAGAGGGGAAGCAGAGAAAGATTTTTAGGCCTGGAATTTATTTTTCATTGTTGCCTTTGCATTGCCCAGTTTTGTTTTTGAACTCCTATTTGAAGTTTGTTTTTAGATCTTCTTTTGAACTATTTTTGCTTGGAATTGCTCTGATCTTGCTTACTGATTGATTGATCCAGGTTGATTTTCCAGATTCTCTGATCTTTGTTTTGATATGAGATAAACTTTTGTTTTTTTTTTCTGATTTTGCTTAAACTTTGGTTTCTCAGATTTGAGAAATTTTGAAAATGAAAACATCCTGGTTATTTTCTTTTGATATCTATGCTTTTATTTTAATTTTTTATAAAACCATTTTGACACTTGTTTGTTTCATAACACAATCACTTAACAAGTGTTATTCATGCTAACTTTTTATGTACAAGTGTCACAAGTTTGTATTTTTATGTTTAAATCCATAATGCAATTTATTTTGTAAATTTTATTTTAAACCCACTTCTTATTATATTTACACTTATATTCATATATTTACTACAACACATATGTTTTCATATATATGTTTCTATTGTTTATATGGATTATCTATTTACATACAAACTTTATTTTTAGCCCTTGTTTACTTAAATCTCATTTTATAACTTTACAAAAGTTTATATAGTACATTTTCTACTTAGTCAAAATATATACTTACAAACTATATATTATTCATTTATTTTATTATTTTTAAAGAAAATCTTCAAATTTAACCTTTAGAAAATGATTATATTAATTTCAAAATAAAATTTGAAAATGATCATAAAACAAATTCTATTAATTTTAAACATAGTATTTTCAAATCCCTTTTTTTTTAAAATATTCATTCTTGAATTTCAAATTCCAAATTCAATTTAAAAAGCCATTTATATACATATACATAACATACATCTTATTAATTTGGAAAATTCAAATGAATCCATAATTTAATTCAAAAATTAAATTAATTTCCAATTTAAATTTCTTTTAAAAAATGGGAATGTTACAGTATGTATATGAATAAAATAGGTTAGGTTTTATTATAATATATATATATATATATTATAATATAAAGATTCCACTTTAGACATCTAACTACAAGGGAGTACAAAACATGTTTTTGGTGGCATGATGGGGGGTAAGACAAGGATGAGGTCAAACTGCATGGGTGGACGGAGAGGGTGAGGTGGCCCAAGAAGAGAGGGGAGTAAAGTACTAAGGCTATTTTAGTATATTCACTTGTTAACTTTATATAAAACTAACTTTTTATTTTATTTTTATTTTTATCATTCATTACTTCATTTTTTAAATTCCTAAAGCTCTTAAGCATGCTTTAAAGGCTTCTTCTCAGTAGTCTTAAAAAATTTCATCAAAGGTTTTAAATTGTTTATAATGTTTTCAAAATTATTTTGAATATCTCCTTCTTCCATTTCAATACTCCACTTCCTCCATTTTTACCTACACTTCATCAAACCATCACTTTCTTTAAACCGTACCAAATCAAGTAATTCTTTTTTATAGATTCAAAAGAACTAAGATGGCTACAATTTTTATTCCCATCAATTTTTCAAATTTCGAACATTTATGGGTCAAAAAAATACATTTGGTTCTAACTCATTTTCGGACCAACATTTTCAAGCCTGAAAATAGCACTCCATCTTTTGACCATATCTCTCTTAAAGTAAATCGAAATTTAGTCATTCAGTTTTTAAAATTGTTGACAAAAGAATTTCCAAGAACTTCTATTTTGACCATTTTTCCAAATTCCAAGAGAAACATGGCCAAAAATCAAGGAGAAGATGACCTATTTTCGAGTTGATTTTTGTGGTTTTCTAAGCTTTGCAAGTTCTTAAGTATTTCAAGTTTACAAAAGGGTTTGCTTTGAGTTAGCAAGTTCTGGTGAGTAAACTTTTTGTTTTTGGGAATGGATTTACCTTTGCATATATAATTGTTATGTGTTTGTATATATGATGTTGTTTGGATTATGGTATGGTTTTGATGAGTATGTGTGTGTTGATTTGTGAATTAGCATTGGACTTTGAATCGATGGTTTAAGAGATGTTAAAGTTGTGATCTTTTATTGTTTGGAAGTGATATGGAAAGTTAGTTATAAACTAGTTAGCAATTGCAAACAATTTAGTAAGTGATAAATAAACTAATTAGTAAGTTAGAAACTAAACTTGAGAAGTTAAGTTAGTAAGCAACTAGTAAGCTAAAGGTTAGTTAGCTAAAGTTTAGTGAACTAATTAATTAGTGTTGTAAGTGAACCAAACTATTTAGTAAAGTTAGTGAACTAATCTAGTGAGTGAAGTTAGTGGAGAACTTAAGTTGCCAAGTTAGCAAGCTAAACAAGTTTGAAAGTTATGGTATCCATAGAAATAGTCGTTATGGATACGGTTCGATAAAAAGTCCAGTTTTTGAAAAGTTAATTTTTTATATGTTAAATTGTTTTTGAAATTTTTTAAAAATAATAAGAATAATAATTAATGAATGTTAATTAAGAATTTAATAATTAATCATAAATTAATTAGTTTTGATAATTAATAATTAACTAAGTATTAAACGAGGTTTGTTATTTTCAATTAATTAAAGAACAGTGCTAATTAATTATCTCTTAAAAGTAAGATTTATTTTAAATAAATTTTTGTTTAAGTAAGATAACCTTTAATTAATTATGGGTTAAGTATATAATTGATTATTAATCAATTATTGGGTTAATTATTTTTAATTATTAATCATATGTTTGATTTATTTTTAATTATAAACTAATTAAGGGTTTAAATTTATAAATAATTATTTATTTAATGTTTATTATTTCTTAATTATTAAAAAAACTAAGTTAAGATTTCATTAAGTTTTATTATGGCTTAATAAAGGGTTTAACATGTAATTAATTATTCTAAAAGGGAGTTTTAAGTCTTAATCCTTTTTTCCAAGAATCAAATTGTTTTAAAGGTACTTCTTTTCCAAAGATGGTTTTAAACACAAGGGATTCAAATGTCAATACCATTAAGTAGACAAACTATTGTGAATGATTTATGTAAATGATTTGATTGTGTGGACATGTACTAGCAGAATAAATCCTCGTTCTGCTATAGGTTGATTGTTTGATTGTTTGGACATTTACTAGCAGAATAAACACCCATTCTTCTATAATATAATTGTTTATTTATGGAAATATGTTTCATAGAATAAATTCCCATTTTTCTATAAGTAGATTGATGTTAATTGGTAACTTAAATTACTACCATTGGGTTTGCTAAGCCTCTTTTTGAATTTATAAAGTAAGGCCTTGAACTAACTTCAATTCTTTAATCAATTTGGGGTTCAAGGTTTATAAATGATTTTTCAAGTTATATTATTATTTTATAAATTTAATTATAGATAATAAATTGTTTATAAAAATGGTTTATTAAGTAAAAACGTTTATTTAAAGTGATTTAAATGGATGAGTTGCCAAAGATTTTGTAATAACCGTAGATTTTTGAATATAATTTAAATTAGACCTTATTTTATTTTGAAAATATTTTAAATTTTTTTTTATTGTAATTTTTCATTTATAAATATTTTTAAAGTGATAATAAAAATTTTCCAAAATTTATTGAATTTATTTTCTATTTTTAAAGCCTAGTTTCCATTTTTCTCCTATTTTCTTCGTTAAATTATATTTAATTAAAATTTATTTATTTACTTTTGTGAATTCATTTTTATTTTGTGTTCTTATATTTATTTATAAATATTTTTTAAGTACATAAAAAATTTGCAAAGTTCATTTCATTCATTTTCAAATTTTCAAGACTAGTTTACAATTTTTGCTATTTTTCTTAATGTAATTATATTTAATTAATATCTATCTATTTATTTTTGTTTATTTACTATATTTTCATGTTTTTATCTGAATTTATACATATTTTTCAGTTATTTAAAATTGCAAAAGAAAATATGGAAATTTAAAGAGTTTTGCGACCTTTTCTTTGCTTAACTCTTTTTGCATTCCGCCTTTTCATTTTTTTCAACCAACACCTCTTCAATTTTGCTGCCATAACTCCCTATCTTTCAGTCGTATACCATTTTTTTCTCACGCATAAAATAAATTTCTCAACTCACAAAATCATTCGGCCTCTTCCTGTACAAGAAATTTTGGTAAAAACTTCTTTTTTTTCTTTTTCACTTTTCATTGTTTTGTGATTTTTGCACTTGCTTCTTCTATTTTAGGTTCGGCCCCACAACTCCAGCCACGTTTCCGCCTCCACCAACACCTGAACCAGTCACCACCACTTCCTTCTCACTGACCATCCCATGCCGAGCCACCCTAGGTTGAAGATCCACCACACAAATGCACCAAACTCCACTTGAACAAGCATAGCCGAACCCATCAAGTCACCGCCACCTCAAACTCCTCCTTGGCCGCCATCTACATCACCACCACCAGCCAAAACTTGACCTGACATGCTCTTCCACATCACCCCTTACCCACCTGAAGCCATGGTCGTGCCCATGTTGCTTTGGTCGATCCTATATTTGCTTTGAAATATGTTGTGTTGCCTTTGTGTTGTGTAGTTCATGCACCCAATCTTTGCACCATCTTCTTCCCATGCTAGGTCGACCATATGAACCCACAACCAGACCCCAAACACACACCTTAGCCATGTACTTTAACCCATGGCCGAGCATAGGGATAGTTGAAGGCAAGTGCAAGTGGTTTGGAGATGTTTTGTGCATTCATTTCTAACATTGTTTTATTATATTGGGTTGAAAACTTATGTTGTTTATATTGTTTTGTTTGAAGGTGTTCAAGGCAATTAGCTTTGTCTCTCCCACACTCAAATCATCGTCGTTTTATCGTGCCTTTGAAGATCTCAGTTTGTATGTTTCAGTTGTCATCTTCACCTTATACCAGTGAGTTATTCTCACCAGATAGTTTTATACTTATATGACTAGTAAACCGATCACATTTGAATCTGTAAAATGCATCACCACATTAAACTTGCTATGTTATGATCATATGATGTTCACCCATGCTTATTTACCTGTTATTGTTATATTGTGCTATTCTATTATTTATATCAGTTTATCACACCGTAGGTTCCCTTTAGATCAGAATCACTATGGGTTGAAATGATACATACCCGAACGGACTTTAGAATAGGGGAAAATCGTTACGAGCTGAAATGATAGGCCTGAACCATTTTCAATTATTTCACTTTACTTGGGACTGCGGGTTTGAAATGATAAAACCCGGGTTTTCTTTGTAAATTACGGATTGAAATGATATATTATCCGTATCGCTTTACCTAGGCTAGAAAATGATATACAGACCCATGGTTAAAATATATTTTTCTAAAATTTTTAAAATATTTTAGAAATGTAAATATTATGACATTTTGATTTAAATTTAATTAAAAATGATTTTTTTAAAGATTATTGATTTTCTGAAAATTTATAAGTGAAATAAATTAATGGTAAAGTTGGAAAATTTGAAATATAAGTTATTTGAAAATTTTGATTTAATTAAATGGAATTTAAAGTAAATATGAAAACATGATAAATTTAGGATATTTTGAACTAAAATGACATTGAAATGATTTTATAATATATTAATGACTTTTGAATAAAGTTAAAATGTGAAATGAATGAATAATTAAGTTGAATTTTGAAATATAACTTAAATTTGAATTCATGAATTTTTTTTAAAAGAGAATTTTGAAGTTAAGAAATTAAAATGAAAATAAGTTATATTTGGAAATTTAAACTTAATGTTAAGTTAAAATTTAATTATAAAGAAATGAAATTGAATGTGTGAATTTAATATGTAAGTTATTATTAAATATTGATTTTTGAATGGAAATTTAACTTATCAAAATCATTAATATAAGGGTATTTAAATGATTGTTTTGAAAGTGAAATTATATGATTTTATAAGTTTAAAACGGTTTACATAAAAATTTAATTATTTATGAAAGTATAGTGAATATTTGAAATTTAATTAACAGCATTTTTGAAATGCTATTATTTCTAATGTAAAGGATATTACAGCATTTGTAAATGTTGTAGTTCACATAAATGAACCAAATGGCTAAATTTTAATAAAGGGATATTATAGCACTTTGAAAGTGCTATAATTGTAGAATTTAAATAAAGTTTTATTTGAATTACTGTAACCCTATTACAGCATTTTAAATGTTGTCTTTTGTTAAATTGAATTGTTTTGAAAGTAACTTTCTGTAGCATTTTATAAATGCTGCGAAAGGTGAATTTTTATTGTTTTGATAAATTTAAGTGAATAAATGAACTTTGAAAGATTAAAATTTTGGAAATTTAATAATTTAATTATTATATGTAATAAATTCTTTTTAATGATTTAAAATGAAGTAATTCGATTTGAAATATAAACTATTTTGAAATGTGAATTGAAATGGTATTTTAAATTTGATTAAAATGAATTTGGTTTTAAAAAGATATGATATATTGATATTTTGAAATGTATTTGAAATGATATTTGATTTTTGAAATATGAATACCATTTTTAAATTATAACCACGGGTTATAATAACAATTGGTTGTTAAAGAGACCGGGATCGGATATGGACATACTCTCTATCGATACCGAAAACCACTTTAACAACTATGCACGCGGTGGAGATTCCAAAATGAAGTAGGATGGTGACGACGTTCCTGAGGTACATTACGTGGACCTGACTCCCGTGAGTTGGCTTAAGGTTGCTAAAACAGGAGTGATCTCGGGCCAAAAGAGGTAGCACCTTTGGCCGGACACACTTCTTCGATACCATTCTATTACTATTGTGATTGATTGGGTGCACCCCTTGATTTTGGAGTGTTGTTCGGGGTGGGCGTAGTGGCTGCTACATTACCACCAGCCCGTGTGCGTGATTGGAATATCTAGGCTGGCATTGCCTTGCGTGCCGTGTCACCTACCATACCGAGCCTTTACTACGAGTTTGTTTTTCTCCCGTAGCCCGTGTGGTATCTTCTGATAGTCTCCCGATCTGGAGATATCATGATATTGGATGGACTACTGGGACTATTATGTGTGAAGGGTGATATGGGTAAACCCAGAACGCTATTTTAAAGTACGTTTATTTTACTGTAGATATTATTATAATAGCGCCATATTGCTATATTGTAAATAGTTTAACGATCCTTAGAGGATGGGCGGTCCCAGGCATCCTTTAAGTTACTTGTATCTATATTACATTTCACTTGAGTTGGTTTACATTATATAAGTATATATTGTCCTGACTCGAGTGTTTTGCATTTTGCTTTATGCTCGGGTCAGCCTGAGTATTCACAGCTTTGGACTCTCTTTCTAGAGCTGGACTTTGCTGGAGTTTTCTGCCTATCTACATTTATATCTATTTCTGTTTCAGCTGTTCTAGTTTGTCGCATGTATTAGCGAACTTCTACATATTTGGGATTTCTATCATGTTGTTTTCAGACTGTTATTATGTATTTGGTTTGAGACTCTGTTATAGTAGCTTCATGAACTACTATGTTATTTTATATTCTGCTGCGAGTTATTCTGATTGTTCTGTGTTTGTGATTCTGTATTTGATTTCATTTGCTCCAAATTTATTTACAATCTGTTTTTTTGCATCATTCAAGTCCGACATGTGTGGATTATTGCCGATTTAAGTGGTACGAAATGGCGGGTCGTGACAGATATTTTGTAAAGGATTTCTCGTAAAGAAGATTTATCAAAAGAGTTTTAAATGGGGAAATGTTTTATAAATGATTTTCGACGTTTGTAAAGAGGTTTTGTACATTCACTTGAAGACTTATAAAAGTGTTTTATAAATTGATTTTGGAAATTATATAGGTATTTAATTATGAAGTGAGATTTTAAAAGGGAACTTTTTATAATGGATAAGTGGATGGTTTATAGTAAGTAATATTTTCTAAAAGGAATTTGAAAGGAGGAATTTTCCAAATATTTTGATAATATACTTATACCCCTAAAATAAGTATAAATATTTTCCAAGTAAATAGGGAAAGTAGGGGCTTTGGAACTAGTGTTGTGTAAAGATCTTTTGATCAAGTTTTATAAAGTGATTTTATTAATTAAAGATTAATTAATAAAGGCTTAGTGGATACCATATGGAATTGAATCAATCTTTGAATGATTGTTCATTTGAGAGTTAAATAACCAACTATCAAAATCTAGACCTAAGCGTAACTTTGGAAATATCAAGGAGAAATACGTGAGTTATATGGCACACACATCTCCAATGATGTCGTAATGTGTGTATAAATATCGTTTCATTCTTCCTGGGTAAATGATAATGACATCCATCCATAAATGGTTAGGAGGTGAACTCCGCTCTTATCTTTTGTCTGTTTTTTTCCTAAAGAATCGTGGTTGAGTTTACTGAAAAATATAGAAAGTTGTTTGGAAGAGATCGAGGTCGGATATGTTGTTTGAGAACCACTTCGATCTAACTCAAGCGTTTTGAACTGAAGACATCTTGAAGAGTATGGAATCAAAGACGCAGTTTTGAAGTGCGATGGCTATTTGCTACTAACCCTGAGGATATTTTCGAAAATGGGTATAGTGGAGGTAGTGCCTTTGGTTCCTTCATCACCTAAATGACTTGTATGAACGAATGTTGACATTGTGTCAATGTTAACATTCCAAGTGGTCAGTGCTATATGAAAGGTAAAATGCATCCTCAAGCTTCATCAACCGAGAATGACTAAAACAAGGGAGATGCAACCGTGCTATGTGGGTCGCACCCATTAGGGTTTGTCATCATCAAATCTAGAATCGATATTTTTTATATGCTTCGGTATGGTTGCTGATCCTAACCATTGTGGTGAAGTATTCGGTACTATCCAACAAGGGGTAGGCCTGTCCTTTATTGGCAGGGAATCTAGGTAGGGACAGGCGTGGTCTTGTGTTAGTGCCAAAATGGGTCACTAACACCCAAATCCAGATGAAAGCACCAAACCCTAATCACAGCTCACAGATAGGATGTATGTAGAGAGTAATAACATGAAGAACAATAAAAATTAAACTGAAAGTGGTAAAGAACAATAGATTTTATAGTGGTTCGGCTAACTTCGGCATACGTCCACTCCAGAAGTTTTCTTTTTGTTGATGTAAGAATCAGTTACAGTTACAAAGTGGGAGACTAGCCTTAGTCTTAGGAAAAAAGTCAGAGAACAGAAGAGAAGAGGCCGAAGAAGATCCCTCTCACTGTGCCCCTGCCCCTCTATTTATAGATGAAGATGGGTTGGATTTCCCTGGTGGGCCTGGTAGCTGAATATCTTGGCCCAAGTGGAGTGATCTATGTGCGCCGAACCAGTGGGGCCGAACGACCAAATGCCGAGCCTTCCTCCTTATGCCGAACAAGGAGTGGATGCCGAACGATGCTTTTGGCCAAACGAAGTCCAATGCCGAACGCTCTTCCAGATGCCGAGCACTCTTTAGATGCCGAGTGGTGTGGTGCCGAGCAATCTCCCTAGGCCAAACGAGATGAGGCCGAACGATCTAAACCTTGTGAGAAGTTGCCTGCCGAACACTTCCTAATGCCGAACGTCTCTAAGTGCCGAGCGTTCCTTTCTGCCTAGTGTCCCCTTATGCCGAGCAATCTAGATAAGCCGAGTACTTGTGGCTGACTCATGCCGAACGGTATAGTATCCCAGGCGTACTTGGTATGCCGAATGATGTCTTTTGACCGAACGATAACCTGACCGAACGATGCCTTCGGCCGAACGATATCTTTGGCCGAGTCATGTCTAATGCCGAACGATATCTTTGGCCGAGTGTTGTCTAATGCAGAGCGAGGTTTGTGTCGAACAACCTTAGTCCACTGCCGAGTGAACCTCTTCTCACTCCAATGCCGAACAGCTTCTAACTTCCAGACCAAACCACATTTCCTTGACCCAAATTATAGTCGATCCATCTCTGTCCAATCCAATTTCCATCTTTCAAGTGCGTTGCGTCATCCATCCATCTAGTGGACTAAATCCAACGTACACCAGCTTTGACGAACGTGCAGTCGATTAAGTTAAACTTGCCTGCCCGTAGCCTTGTAAAAAGGCGGGTAAACACTTGCCCTCCAAAACATGCCTTGCTGTTGAAAGGTGTGTTCTGAATAATTCCGAATCTGATATCCAAAGTCCATAGCCAATTCCGTATCCATCCGGACTCGATAACCGAGTCTTAATCCAACTTTATCCAATAACCAGTAACCGAATCCATGACCTCTCCGGGTCGATATCCAAATCCATAACCTCTCCGGGCTCTTGCCAAGCGCAATCCATACTTGATGTCCTTGATCCAGTGTCCCTGGACGTTGAGCTAACCTCTCCGGGTTCTTGCCAAGCGTAATCCACACTTGATGTCCTTGGTTCAGTGTCCCTAGACATTGTACAACGCCATGGCTTATGTCCTAAGCCGAATCCTTGTCTCTCCGGACCCTTGTTGAGTATAGTCCATACTCAACGACCTGAAACAATAATCGATAGTACGGGGCCTAAGTCCTAGGCTGAATCCTGGTCACTCCGGACCCTTGTCGAGCATAGTCCATACTCAACGACCTGAAAATAACAATTGATAATAGAGGGCCTAAGTCCTAGGCCGAATCCTGGTCACTACGGACCCTTGCCGAGCATAGTCCATAATCGACGACCTGAATGAGTCAATTTACCACGTTCGGGCAAAGTGACTCACCCCTTGCCGGGCATAATTCATACCCGACGACCGTTTATCAAAAACCGGATAAAAATCCAACCAAAATCCAATCCAAATCCAAATCCAAAATTCAAATCCAACATCCAAATCCAAATCCAAAATTCAAATCCAAAACCGGAAAGCCAGAAATCCAAACCAGCATCCAAAACCGAAAACAATCATCCAAAGGAAAATCCAAATCAAAAAGCAAGCAAAACCAGGAGTTCGATCCAAACTCCAAAACCAAAATCCAAAAAGAAAAGCAATGTCCTATCCAAAAGCAAAAGATAAATTTCACAAACCATAGCATCCCGGTTTATCATCATTCAGAGCAAGCCTAGGGGCTATCTCCGTCCCCGTACATGTGTAAATGACTTTGCCGTTTGCTAGTAGCTTGTTACTTATTCCATATTACCCTGGTCAATGGACGATCAGTCGACCATCATCCCTGGGCCTCCCACGATCGTGGCTTGAGGTTGGCGGCGGTTGCTCCCGCTCTGCCGTTGTATTCCGAGTTCCAACATATTATGGCAGCTGTTCATTCCTTACATGCTCCTCAATTATGTCCTTTCAGTGCCTGCAGCTGTTGGTGTCGTGTCCATCCAAATCATGGAAGAGACAGTGCTTCCATGATGTCCTCTCCCGTTCTGATGGTTTTCTCCTAGCCGGCCTCCGGTAGGGAAGGCGATTCCGAGTATCCAGGTATATCCGTTCCAACGTATCGTTCAATCCTGTGTATGTGGAAAACTTTGGATCCTTCCATCGCTTCCTAGCATTTCCAGAATCATCGTCCAACTTCCTTTTTCCTCTATCTTTATCCGAACCTTTGCTGGATGGTCCTCCAACCTCGATTGCATTAAACTTTTTTAACTTTAAATCCATACTCGCATCTTCTTGCCGAAGGAACCTTTCTGCCTCGTGAAAGAATTCGTCGAGATCCTGTGGGGGATGCCGTATCAGAGATACCTTGAAATCTGAGTTCTCCCTGACTCCTGATACTGCTGCCATTAAAACCATCGATGGATCAAGCCGATCCACCGAAGCAACTGGGGCACTGAATCGAGTTAGAAAAGCTCTAAGCGATTCATCCATCCTTTGCTTTACCGATGTCAATGTCATCACGTTCTTCGGTCTCTTGACATGAACCCGAAGTTGTCCCAAAAACCTTTCCACCAATTCCTTCCAAGTCCTGATAGACCCTTCTCCCAGCTGCCAAAACCACATTGCAGCTAAGTCCGTCAAGTACAAAGGGAAAGATCGGGCCATCACTTCCTCCGATGCCCCCAGCACCTCCATGTGTCCGGTGTACCTCATCAAGTGATCCTTTGGGTCTGCCTTGCCATCATATACCTCCACGCTAGGTAGCTTGAACTTAGGTGGATTCTGAGCCATCCTTATTTCCCGAGCAAACGGACTCCTGTTCACTCCTTTCAAGTCTCTGTTGGTCAAACCACCTCGCACAGTCTTCCTTATCATCTTTACCAATCCAGCGTCGTCTGTCGGGGGTTGCCCTCGAGGGAACTCCGGCACATACTCTTCATGTGGCTCGTTAGCAGCAATGTTGGTTCTAGCCTGTTGAATTCCTTCCAAAGGCCCTCCTGTGTTAGATCCTGTGGGCCTGCCCCCAAGCCCTTGTTGATTGCCTTCTGGCTCTGCATCCTGTCCTCCATTGGGTTCCACAACCATAATTCCTTGTCCTGCATCCATAGCCGCTGTAGCTGTTCCTAAGTTCTACATCCCTGCAGCTCTCATTTGCTCCAAGAAAGTCTGCATCATTTCCTGTTGACTCTTCAACAACCTCTCTTGCAGTGAATTTGTTATGGCTTCCATTTCATCCCGGGTTATGTAGATGGAAGCTGGTCCTTCCTCATCTCCGGAGGATGCTTGTTGACTTCCTTCATGTTGGCTTCTCTCAGCCCTTTGCCTTCTGCTATTTTGCCTAGTCATTGTCTTCCAAATCCAAACTCCTCAAATCCGATGTAGTGGGTGCTAGTCCTTCTCAGTGAAAGCACAAAAATGTTAGCGCCAAAATGGGTCACTAACACCCAAATCCAGATGAAAGCACCAAACCCTAATCACAGCTCACAGATAGGATGTATGTTGAGAGTAATAACATGAAGAACAATAAAAATTAAAATGAAAGCGGTAAAGAACAACAGATTTTATAATGGTTCGGCTAACTCCGGCCTACGTCCACTCCAGAAGTTTTCTTTTTATTGATGTAAGAATCAGTTACAGTTACAAAGTGGGAGACCAGCCTTAGTCTAAGGAAAAAAGTCAGAGAACAGAAGAGAAGAGGCCGAAGAAGATCCCTCTCACTGTGCCCCTGCCCCTCTATTTATAGATGAAGATGGGTTGGATTTCCCTGGTGGGCCTGGTAGCTGAATATCTTGGCCCAAGTGGAGTGATCTCTATGCGCCGAACCGGTGGGGCCGAACGACCAAATGCCGAGCCTCCCTCCTTATGCCGAACAAGGAGTGGATGCCGAACGATGCTTTTGGCCAAACGAAGTCCAATGCCGAACGCTCTTCCAGATGCCGAGCGCTCTTTAGATGTCGAGTGGTGTGGCGCCGAGCAGTCTCCCTAGGTCGAACAAGATGAGGCCGAACAATCTAAACCTTGTGAGAAGCTTCCTGCCGAACAATTCCCAATGTCGAACGTCTCTAAGTGCCGAGCGTTCCTTTCTGCCTAGTGTCCCCTTATGCGGAGCAATCTAGATAAGCCGAGTACTTAGTGGCTGACTCATGCCGAACGGTATAGTATGCCGGGCGTACTTGGTATGCCGGGCGTACTTGGTATGCCGAACGATGTCTGTTGACCGAACGATAACTTGACCGAACGATACCTTTGGCCGAACGATATCTTTGGCCGAGTCCTATCTAATGCCGAACGATATCTTTGGCCGAGTGTTGTCTAATGCCGAGCGAGGTTTGTGCTGAACAACCTTAGTCCACCACCGAGTGAACCTCTTCTCACTCCAATGCCGAACAGCTTCTAACTTCCAGACCGAACCACATTTCCTTGACCCAAATTATAGTCGATCCATCTCTGTCCAATCCAATTTCCATATTTCAAGTGCGTTGCGTCATCCATCCATCTAGTGGACTAAATCCATCATACACCAGCCTTGACGAACGTGCAGTCGATTAAATTAAACCCGCCTGCACGTAGCCTTGTAAAAAGGCGGGTTAACATCTTGCGAGATACCCTTGATTTTAAAAGTGTTTTAAAAGAAATAATTCATTTGTTTGAGTTTGTGCACACCAGATCCATGTTGTTAACCCCTGTGCTTGGAGGCTCAAAAGAAAGACGACTTAAGGGTACAACAGTTAAACGACCTACCGACTTAAGGAAACTTTGGCTTAGCATGTTAAAGAATGAACCGACTCAACTGGTTTGAAGGGATGCCGACCTAAGAGCTTCCCGATCCAACGACTCAAGAAAGATAGCGACTCAATGGATAAGTGACTCATCAGGTTATCGACTTAGCGACTTAAGAAGTAGCGCAACTTAACGAGTTAAGGGAGGCGCGACTCAGCGAGTTAAGGGGTTGGACGACTCAACAGTTTAAGGGGGCAACCGACTTAAGAGATGGCCGACCTAATGACTCAATACAAGTAAGGCTCAAAAGCAACTTCACCTAAAACAGTTGCCGACTTAAGACTTAGCAAGGTTACCGACCCAACACTTAACAGCAGTGCCGACCTAAGGTTTAAGTGTGATACCTACCTAAGGAGAATGCCGATCTAAAGCCTAAAGAGGTTGACGACCTAACTACTCGGGGCAGGTTCACGGTCTACACTTGAGTCGTGACCGACTTATGGCCTAGACTAGGTTGTTCACGACCCAGGCAAACAAAGGAGAGTCCGGTGCAGCAACTTAGCGTGCAGACCGTTAACTCGGCTGCGACTCAGGACTTGTGATTTGAATCCAAAAGAACATACACCTTCCATTTAAGCCGTAAGCCATGCATAAGAAAGAGAGGGCGAGCAACGACCTATCCTGGGTCGGTGACGACCTACGACCTACGTTAGGTCGGCCACTACTTACAACTTGACACCGAAAATTCCTATAAATACCGACCAACCTCAAGCATGAAAAGGACTTTTGGCCGATCTCTTCAAGCGCCAATACTCTGCTGAATTCTTGACTCACTCGACACTTCAAACACGAAAGGCTTCTCAACTGACTTCAAGAGGAAATCTAAAGCAATCGACATGGATTCAAAGAATTCTTCTACATCGGAGTTATAGTTGTTTGTCTCATCAGTATTGTAATTGAAGATTGTTGTAAAGTTGTAATTGATTCAGTGATAAAGAGGATTAAAGTGGACGTAGGCTTACCTGAAGCCGAACCACTATAAAACTGTTGTCTTTTACTGCTTTCCTTGTGACTTGCCTACTTGTTTTTAATTCTCGTGTTCACGGGTGGTGCTTTCACTTAATCTCTACATACACCGGGGTGTTAGCGTTCAACATATAGCGTTAACATTTTTGGTGCTTTCACTGAGAATCGAACTCAGGTTGTTCTCACCATTGCTTCTCAAAAGGTTGTCGAAAGGATTTCTTTTAAAACCAGAAGTTTGTTGGAAATAATGGCTCCTGGGAGAAAACGAAGTTCTGCAAGATCCGACAATGTCCAAGAGAATACCGCTACCTCTCCTCCTTCAAGTCAAGCAGCTCCAACTGTTGGAGTTACGCGAGCAGAACTAGACGCTGTAGTTTTGGGGTTGAATCAACAGTTGAATGCCCAGAATGCACAGTTGGAGGCTCAGAATGCCCAGAACGCCCTGATCTTAAGTAAGTTGAATGATTTGCTTGGGGCTAACCATCAACCGGTTAATAATGACGGGAACCCTACTGTGGGAGTTCAGGATGTTGAAGGAGGAAATATTTCTCAAAGAACTGCAGACCCTGTAGAAAGAACACCTCCCCAGGCTGGAGGATCAGGGCCACAACCGACCCTTCGTGAACGGTTGTCGAGACAGAATTCAGAGAAGGTGGCTGATGTTTGCCCTCCAGAGCCTCGAAATGATGAAGAGTATTTTTCGGGGATGGTTCGTCAAATCATAAAGGAAAATATGCGAAGGGAAGAAAACGAGAAAGAATGGGGTTTTGCTCCAAGCAAAACTCCGTTTACTGAGAAAATCTTGAAGGCAGAATTCCCAAGAAAATTCATTCCTCCTATTATTCCGGCATACAAAGGAACGAGCGATCCTAATGAGTTTCTGTATAAGTACGACTGGCATAAGACGGGTGTCAGAGCGTCTGATGAAATCAAATGTCGATATTTCCTGGTATATCTGGAAGGTGTGGCTCTATTGTGGTTTACAAAGCTACCGGTCAGGTCCATTGATCAGTTCTCCGATTTGACCAGGAAATTCAAGGAGCAATTTCGGTTATATGCTTCTAAGGCAAAAGATATAATGTCGCTGTCAAGCCTAGAGCAGAATCCGGGAGAGTCCATCAGATCATTTTTGAATCGTTTTAACATAGCATTGGCTGAGGTAAATAATGCTGAGCCATGTATGGTCCTAACATACTTAATGAGGGCAATTGACAAGTCAAGCGAATTTGGAAAGTGGTTGAAAATGAAAGAACCAAACTCGCTCGACAAATTCTACAAGAAAGCGGACGAATTCATGCGTTTAGCGAGCCTCCAAGCATCTGCTAAGGTGGTATCAGTAGAAGTCGGGAACAATGGTGCTGCTTCGAACAAGAAAGAACCGAACACTCATAAAAGGGGAAATGATGGTGGAAGGAAACAGGGGGATGCTTAGAAAGGCCGTCCTCTCAGGTTCACACCCTTGACCGATACCCCTGAGAACATCTTCTTTGCGACCAAGGATGATATCAATTATCCAACACCGCCCAAAATGAGAGTTGGAGGTAAGATGGAAAAAAGTGGAAGGTTCTACCGGTTTCACAACAAGCCCGGCCATGACACCAACAAATGCCATCAGTTGAAAGAGGTAATTGAACAACTTTTGAAAGAGAACAAGCTCCAACAGTATGTGAAAAGGAATAGAAATGCCCCAGCCTCGTCGACACAAGGACAACAAGTTCCCTCTCACCGTCCTGGCTCAAGTGAGAAGGCTGTAGAACATGAATCGGAAAGACCTGTCATCAATATAATAACTGGAGGGCCTCACCCGGCAGGAAAAAGCTAGGGTGAGATGGAAATGTATGCCCGGGCCTTGAGGCATTTACCGGTTGAAGAGAATGTTTTTGTGTTAGAAAATGATGCACCTCTGAAGCAACAAGACTTCCACAGATGATATTGTATTCAGTGCCAGAGATTCTTTGCGTATCGAGGCTCCTACCATAGATCCTTTGGTCATATCCGCTGGTATTGGGCCAGCCACTGTGAGAAGAGTTTTAGTTGATTGCGGAGCTTCATGCAACATTCTCTTCAAAAAAACTTTTGATCAGATGAAAATCCCAATGGCTGACATTCAAGCTTCATCACTTAAGATTGCTGGGTTAACTGGGGAACCCAAACAGCCAACTCATTGGGCCTTTGCCGACTGCTAAATCAGGGATTAAATTTGCTATCGTTGCTGTTGATTATTTCACTAAATGGGCTAAAGCAGAACCATTGGCTACTTTTGCCTCTAAGAAAATGATAAGTTTTGTAACTAAAAATATCATTTGCAGGTATGGTGTGCCTCAGAAGATAATCACGGACAATGGTACCCAGTTTGAAAGTGAAGAGTTCCAAGATTTCTGTAAACGATTCAAAATCCGGAAAAGTTTCTCAGCAGTAGCTCATCCGCAAGCAAATGGGCAAGTGGAAGCAGTAAACAAAATCATCAAATCAACCATCAAAAAGAAGCTGGAAAAAGCAAAAGGTGGTTGGGTCGATAAGTTACTGCTTGCACTATGGGCATACAGAACCACTCACAAAACTGCGACTGGGCATACTCCATTTTCATTGGCATACGGATCAGAAGCGATGATTCCAGTGGAAACTGAGGTCGCCTCACACAGAAGGATCCATTTTGATCAAGATGAGAATGAAAAATTGCAACTGGAAGCACTTGACCTCCTTGATGAAAGAAGGGAAGAGGCTAGGCTCAGAGTTGCAGCCCATCAGCAAAGAATAGCAAGGCATTTCAATTCCAAAGTTCGGCAACGCAGCTTTGAAGTTGGGGATTTATTCTTGAAAAGAATTATGACGGCAACAAGAGTGTTTGGGCTAAACTGGGAAGGGCCATATGTTATAGGCACGAAACTTCTTGATGGCACATTCAAACTCACAACTGTCGAAGGAGAACCAATTCCAAGAGCCTGGAACAGCAATCATTTGCGTCCATATTTTACTTAAAAGCTTTGCTGAAATGTTGTAAAAGAATTACCAACATATGATTCTTGTATTGAAAGCTATTATAAAGCAAGTGAATAATGAAAAGCTATAAAGTGGATGTAGGCCCAGCTTTTGGCCGAACCACTATAAATCTTGTGTTCTTTACTATTACAAGTCGCTTATTTTATTTCGATATGTAAAGTACTCTGAAAATATTGCTAAAAATATCGATTTAAATTTGCAGGCAATTAAAATCAAGCTTACCCATCGCAATACCAAGCAATCCTTGACATCACTCAAAAGCAAGTCTTAAGCAACAAAAATTCCAGGGTCGGATCCTATATAAGAAGTACTTTAAGCAAACAGTTAATGATTCCGCTGGAGTACGTTCTTTGGATAAAACCACCCGCCAGCAAAAGAAGATGATGCGTGCTTAAAAATGATACCAGGGGATTGCTAATATGAACAACCAGCAAAAAGATGTGGGCAAGCAGAGCAGCAACAGCAAAAGACCTCTTCAGAGGCCCACGTTTCACTGATATTGAAGTAAAACTTCCGAGTGTAGAAACGTGGAAAAGCCCTCTTCGGAGGCACAACTCTTCGGAGGATAAAGACCTCAAACGGGCCTCACCAGAAAAAGAGAGTTCTTTCTCGTCATAAAGTTGTGGACTGATCGGTGATACACTCCCGTGAATCCATCCAACTAAGAAAAAGAAGCTCCAAACTTCCAGGCAAAAGCCCCACTTTGAGGCACACGTTTCACCGAGATTGAAATAAAACTTCCAAGTGTTGAAACGTGAAAACCCCTCTTCGGAGGCCCATTTCACCACAGTTGAAATGCTAAAAGACCTCGAGCGGGCCTTGCCAGAAAAAGAGAGTTCTTTCTCGTCATAAAGTTGTGGACTGATCGGTGATACACTCCCGTGAATCCATCCAACTAAGAGAAAGAAACTCCAAACTCGCATGCAAAAGCCCTACTCAGAGGCACACATTTCACCGTGATCTGAAATAAAACTTCACACGAGTCGAAATGTGAAAAGCCCTCTTCAGAGGCCCGCTTCCCAGCGAACAGGGAAAGATAAAAGCCTCTCCCAAGAGGCAAAAACAAAAAGACCTCTTCGCAGAGGCACAATCAAACAAAAAGACCTCTTCCCAGAGGCACAATCAAACAAAAATACCTCTTCCCAGAGGCACAATCAGAAGGAAAGACCTCTTCGGAGGCACACGTTTCACCGAGATTGAAACAAAACTTCCAAGTGTTGAAACGTGAAAAAGCCCTCTTCGGAGGCGCAACTCTTCGGAGGCACACGTTTCACCAAGATAGATATAAAACTTCCAAGTGTTGAAACGTGAAAAAGCCCTCCTCAGAGGTACAACTTTTCATAGAGGCATTTCATCGAAAATGCAAAACAAAGACCAAAAAGCCCTTCACCGAGGCGCAATAAAAAAAAAAAGAAGGAGAAGCCCTCCTTTAAGGCACACTTTAGCTTTTAAAGGAAGATTGGTTCATTTGTTCTGGAAAATACCCTTCCTCAAAAAAGTTGAAGTGCCCTTCAGAGGCCCGCTTTACCACATAGGAGAATTCATTTTGTAAAAATGTATATATGTAAAAAAAAAAAGTGATATCTCCAAAGGGTAGAGCGTGAAAACTCATATGAGAAGAGCTGTACTTTATTTTTAGCGGAATAATATTCCTCCAAGTATGGAATAATTATTTTCCAGAGAATAAGAGTACAAGTCCCCTCAAAGTTGAAAATATTGCAACGAGCTTATGGTATAGGGGCAACATGGTATAACTACATTGGTAAAAGTTACGCTCGAACAACATACCACAAGCTCACTGCAATATCATATAAAGAAACTTGTACAAAAACGAAGAGTAAATGCATTCTCAAATACAGATAGAAGTTTGTACAAACAAAAAGAATCATTTTATTCAACACTGTCAAAATTTTGTACAGGTGCAGGGTTCAAAATAAAAAGAAAAGCGGAGGCCGGTACCCGCACAATCTTCGGTCAGTACATGCAAAAAGCGAAAAGTAAAAATAAGTCCAAGCAGGGCCTGTTACTTCTTCTTACCACCACCTTTAGAGTCTTCTCCTGACCTAATAGGTTGTTTTTTTGACGGCTTGGGAGAGTTGGGGATGAAGGAGAGAGGATTACTGCCGGATCAACCTTCGCTTCCTCTTCGGAAACAAGAATGCTTTTCCTTGTCCTCCTGGAAATGGCACGCTTCTTCTTCCTCTTTGAAGAAGAATCACTTCCCGGGGTAACAAGAGCAGTCAGTGTTACGTCATCAAAGATAGTATGCTCCGAGGATTTGTCGCATCCTTCAGGTCCTTCGCCCTTCTGCTCCTGCGAAGCGATTGGATCATCCAACCCTTGAAGGGCTCCTATCAATTCTTCTTGTGATCCCAGCTGGGAAAGAGGAGTGATTTGAGGGAATGGAGGAGGGATAGCTGGAGGAGGAGAAGTTTGTGTGGCACTTGGCGTTTTTGCTACAGAAGAAGAAGAGCCAAAAATATTAGCATCTCCCGTGAAGAAAGGAGATAGCGGCTCATTAAGATTTAAGAAATAATTGGAAAGTTCGTCAAACTCTTGAGGAGCAAACAAACCGTCCACTTGGGCAAGATTAACGATGGGGTTACCTGGAGAAGTAGGCTTCCTAATGTCAACCTCATAAGCATGTGCTTCGGCGCTCTCTTCGCCTTCATCTCCACCCTGCGTGCTTGTGATCTCAGTTGTAACCTTAACAGGGGATGGAGAATGAGAACCAGAGCCTGTGATGTCAACATCGGCCGAAACCGAAGGAAGGACGGGGGCAGTTAATGGTGCTTCTTTCGCAAAGTGCTGCTCCCCTACCTCATCTCATGCTTTGGCAAGCTGTTCTTTTCCTCGGACTAGGGCAGCTCTGGCGTCATCATCTAGAAAGTGTCCTGCAAGTGATGCTTCAGCATAGCCGGCGCCTGTACCTCCAAGCATGCCAAGAATTGACTCCCAAACCTCGGCCAGAGTAATTTCATACTTCGGGCCTAAGAATGAAAGGCTCCCGCTCCCCATAACGCTATGCACATAGAAGTCGAATAAAGTGGAGTTGACATTGGCTTTAGTCTCCTCATGCGACTGTTCAGCAGCCTGCCTTCCAACGATAGCTTCATCGCGTTCCTTCTCGGTCTTTAATAGTTGGGCCTTTAGCCTCATAATCTCCAAATCCTGGGAGTTGACCTTCTCCCGTAACTCTGCAACATCAGCACGATACCTTCCCGTTGTTTTTTGCTCAAGCTCAAGTTGTGCCTCAGCATGTCGCTGAGCAGCGTGAGCATCGCGAACTTGCTTTTGAAGTACTTCTTTTTGAGTATATGAGGTAGAAGAAGTAGCAAGCTCTTGTTTAAGTTGCTCAACTTCTGCTTCAAGCTTCTCGTTGTAGTCAGCAATGTTCCTCATCTCAGTATCGTGCTGGCTTAAAGTTTTTTGCCATTCGGCCTTATCATTCTCCATGGTCAGCATGGCCTCTATATTCATGCGGTTGACCCTCTGAAGCTCATCAACAAGCTTTTGCCACCCTGACATCCGCTCGATGTCAAGTCTAACAGCATCAAGATTTTGTAGCATTGTTTGTTTGTCAATAGGGACCAAGTCGAGATCGAACCGCACTCCCTTTAGACACCAGTGCGGGAACCGGCTTTGCAGAGTAGCCGGGCATGGTCCAACTTGGAATTTAGGCCTGTTGACTATTGTTTGAATGTCTGTCTTCCCGAGAGAAAGAGAGCCAGAAGGGATGTCAAGCGAGACGGTCTCTCTGTGAACGGGAAGGTAGCGCCTATAGTCATATTGACTACGCCTCCTGTAGCGCTGAAAGTCGTCATAGTAAGAGCCGCTGCATCCCATTGGAGAATCTAAAAAATCAAAAAAAGACAAGTCTTAAAAGTCTTCGGAGAAAAGAGGTTAAGTACGAATAAGTGCTGAAAATCCTATGTGTGTGTGGTGTGCAATCTACGCGCATCAAACTACGAACCACTCTTCGATTGCGGAAGAATCGTGGGGGGAGTAGTTAACGTCAACTCTTGGGTCGACGGAGTTTGTTGCAAAGAAGAAGTCGCTTCCACTGCTGAAGAGGAAACCCTAGTGGTGACAGGGTCGTCTTTGAAGAGCTCTTGTGAGGTGATGAAGAGGTCGCTCAACCCTTCGAAAGTGTCGTCCCCGCTCTGCTTGACAGGACTTGTTTTCCCGACTTCTTCACCAGACTTCTGTTGGGGAGATCCCTGAGGCTCTTCTTCCTCAATGACTGGGGCAAGTGCGAATTTACCAGAAGACCCCGCAACATCGACAGTAATAGAGCACTTCACCAGAGAAGCCTCGGAGGCAAGTTCTTTTGGTATGGGCTCGTCAGTTGAAACTGGGGCATCTAATGCTTTAGATGGGGAGTCTGGAACCTCATGGGGTGTGTAGAGCGAGAAGTGTGTAAAAGTCCATATTGATGCAAAAGTTCGTCCCTCAACAAAAACTTTATACTTCTCTCTTCAGCAGTCACAGCATTCAATCTGTCAAAAACTTGCTTATGACCTGGATCTCTAGAAGGGGGAGGAAGTACTGAAAAAGGAAATGAGTAAAATTAGCAATTAGCGACTCAGATCTTGAAAAGCTCATGGATGGAAAATAGAAGCAGGTAATCTTACTTCCTACTCTCCAGATGGCATAAAACCCTGGGGGGGCAACGAACAAAGAAAAACTGATTTAAGAAGCCATGAACGCTTTCGGAAAGATCAGTGATGAGTTTGCGATTCCTAGCGCTTCTTATAACAACAATGGAGGGATGATGTTTAGTCTTTGTGAAAGAACATAAATAACAAATTTCCTCGAAACTCGGCAATCGATCCAAAGTTCTCATAAATAAAGCACACAACCCCATCAGAATGGCATAACCATTGGGGTGTAGTTGGAACGGAGAGATGGTCAATCGAAGTAGAAACTGTTGAAGAAAGTCATTGAAGGGAGGAATAGCACCGCACAAGCACATTTGGCGGTTAACAGCAACAAAGCCCTGAGGTGGCTTATCAGCAAAATCATTTTGTTCGGGTAGCAAAGCATCCGTTTCGGCAATGCCAAATTGGGAGCGTAATTGAATAAATGCCCGTTGACTCAGAGAAGTTGAAACTCTTTCTGGAGGATTGTTCAGTGGAACAGCTATTGGCAGGGCTTCTCCGGTTTGTTCCGTAACTTCTTCTTGATGTGAAGCCATTCTACATAAACAACTGGATATTCAAACGAAAAGGTGCACGTTTCCTAAATGTGTTAAGTGTTGTGTAAAATTAAGAAAGCAACAAGCAAATATAACTGGAATTAAGACTAGCAAGCATTTATCAGTAATAAAGTTTCAGGGTTTGTCGTTTTAAGTACAAATACGCAAGTGTAATATTGATGCAAACAAATCAGTTCAAGTTAACAATGCTTTGCATTAATACTTCGCTTCAGTTGATTGGTTCACGACACTTCATATAGTTTCTTTAAGTTGATTAAGTTTTATCGACTAATCTGTCATTTGATGTAGGCAATCAGTGACAGTATATTCGCCCTAGTTCTTTGCAAATGTTGTGTTTGACAGGTCTTTAGCATTAAAGTCAGCATAATCTGGAAACAAGGCATAATAAAATAACGAAGGTTATCTCGGCAATTCAAAAGTCAGAATAAAAATGCAATTAAATTCCATCAGGAATTTTGAAGTTCTCAAGATATTCGAGTCATAAGTCGTCCACAAGAGTTAAAGACTGAACAGCTTAAGGTTCAAGCAATCCAAGGTTCAGAAAGATCAGGTGTTAACTCGCTGACGAGTTAAAAAAATTTCCTATGGGTTAAGTTAAGTCGTTGGTCCTCTAGTTAACTCGTCTGCGACCTAAGGATTATGAGACGAGTCAGGTCGTGGAACAGAAGAAAAGACTTCGGTTCAAAGTTATGTGAATCTCTCTAAGTCTTAACTCGGCTACGACTCAGGGCTAAGTCGTTCGCGACCCTGAGGGCAAGTCATAAAAATCTCAAATCAAGATAGAGCAAATGAAGTACAGAATGAAGCTAAGCCTTAAGTCGTTCAGAAGCAAACGCAACCCGAAGGGTTAAGTCGTGCGCAATTAAGGTCGTAGGGGATCTTAAGTCAGTCACTTCGAAAATTGTACAAATCGGCAAAGTCGCGAAAATCTCATGATATCTCTTCTCAACCCACTGATCCTTTTCCAACCCAATAACCCGTTATCTTCCGCTAGCAACAAATTCCATCATCTTCTTAAACGAAACCCAAAAACAAATCCAAACACTTGCCAAACAGCTGCCTAAGATCCTAGGCCAATCCGCTTTCTAGAGCAATTGTCACTGATCGGCCATAGTCAGGAAACGAATCAAAACGTAATCTCACAGCATGGAAACAAAAATTGTATCAAAATGATTACGAAAAGTTTGTGGTAAACGTGATGGACAGTTGACTGAAGTTACCTAAATCTGTTGATCGAGGATATAATCTCAAGGTTAATCAGTGACTGATCAAATCGAAATCGCCTGTGGAAGCTCAAGAAAGAGAAAATGGCAGAAACAGATGAGGAGTTGGGTAATGAGAAGAAGGAAGGGGATTAACGACTTATAATAGAGGAATTTGAAGCGGTTCATACAACCTAACCTTTGGGTCGCACACGACTTAGCAACATAAAGGAGGACGGGTTAAAAAGGATCGAAGCACACGACCTAACCGTTAGGCGCGTACTTCGAGGAGCAAATGTTAACCCCTCTGCTTGGAGGCTCAAAAGAAAGACGACTTAAGGGTACAACAGTTAAACGACCTACCGACTTAAGGAAACTTTGGCTTAGCAGGTTAAAGAACAAACCGACTCAACTGCTTTGAAGGGATGCCGACCTAAGAGGTTCTCGATCCAACGACTCAAGAAAGATAGCGACTCAATGGATAAGCGACTCATCGGGTTATCGACTTAGCGACTTAAGAAGTAGCGCAACATAACGAGTTAAAGGAGGCGCGACTCAGCGAGTCAAGGGGTTGGACGACTCAACAGTTTAAGGGGGCAACCGACTCAAGAGATGGCCGACCTAATGACTCAATACAAGCAAGGCTCAAGAGCAACTTCACCTAAAACAGTTGCTGACTTAAGACTTAGCAAGGTTATCGACCCAACACTTAACAGCAATGCCGACCTAAGGTTTAAGAGTGATACCTACCTAAGGAGGATGCCGATCTAAAGCCTAAAGAGGTTGACGACCTAACTACTCGGGGCAGGTTCACGGCCTACACTTGAGTCGTGACCGACTTATGGCCTAGACTAGGTCGTTCACGACCCAGGCAAACAAAGGAGAGTCCGGTGCAGCTACTTAGCACGCAGACCGTTAACTCGGCAGCGACTCAGGACTTGTGATTTGAATCCAAAAGAACATACACCTTCCATT
Organism: Allium cepa; assembly: GCA_030765085.1. NCBI lineage: Eukaryota > Viridiplantae > Streptophyta > Magnoliopsida > Asparagales > Amaryllidaceae > Allium > Allium cepa. Next base: position 511,664,791 of record CM060945.1, read on the forward strand.
TAAGCCGTAAGCCATGCATAAGAAAGAGAGGGCGAGCTACGACCTATCCTGGGTCGGTGACGACCTACGACCTACGTTAGGTCGTCCACTACTTACAACTTGACACCGAAAATTCCTATAAATACCGACCAACCTCAAGCATGAAAAGGACTTTTGGCCGATCTCTTCAAGCGCCAATACTCTGCTGAATTCTTGACTCACTCGACACTTCAAACACGAAAGGCTTCTCAACTGACTTCAAGAGGAAATCTAACGCAATCAACATGGATTCAAAGAATTCTTCCACATCGGAGTTCTAGTTGTTTGTCTCATCAGTATTGTAATTGAAGATTGTTGTAAAGTTGTAATTGATTCAGTAATAAAGAGGATTGAAGTGGACGTAGGCTTACCTGAAGCCGAACCACTATAAAACTGTTGTCTTTTACTGCTTTCCTTGTGACTTGCCTACTTGTTTTTAATTCCCGTGTTCACGGGTGGTGCTTTCACTTAATCTCTACATACACCGGGGTGTTAGCGTTCAATATATAGCGTTAACACATGTCTGACCCGAATTTATTTTATTTCACCAAAACTCTTGGGTACACAAACTTTATTTGCGGCAAACCAGATCAGGTTTTTCATGGATAAATTTTGGAGGAGCTTGGAGCAGGTGGCTATGCCGATAGCTAGTTATTATGTTATTTCTACTGTATTACATGTACTCTGTATTAGCTAAGTAGGGACAGCCTTTTATAACTGTTCTAGGGTATAATGTATATTAGTATGACTATGATGTATCATTTTAGAAATGACCTTGTAAAAAATTATGTTGATTAATATTTGTTATTCCATTAAGTTGTGAGATTCTATGATTGTTTAATTTCTTCTTATCTTTTATCTTCTTTTTTCCCATAACGATCTGTCTTTCCGGCACTTGAATGCTCGGTAAATAATATAGTGGGCGTATTTGTGTCAATTTTCGTTGAAAACCCTGGTTCGTTACGGAAGCCTAAACTGGGATTTAGAATTTGAACTTGAGAATGATAGTTGATTTTTCCTCCTTTTATTTAGAAACAAAATCATACTTTCAAGTCGAAAATCGATCGTATCCTTCTTACTTCTTCCTCTTTACCGACAAATACTCAAATCACTCTAACTTCCTCTACACAGAACGACCACATGTGACCAGTGGCATCGTAAAGATGACAAGGAGAAATACGCACCTACATTAAATTGGAGGTAGAATTCTGAAGCAAGTGGGCACAACAGACCGGACAATGTAGATCTAGGCTGTGGAAAGCATTTCAGTGAGGGACTCATGCTTTTTTCTTCATATAATTCAACTTTGATCATTTATATGTGTGTGTGTATGTATACACACACACACACACACACACACTATATATACACATGAATATATATGCACATATATGTGTATATATATATATATTATATGTAGGCTAATATATAGTGGATACACAAATATACATTTAAACTCGGATTTAATTGGGATTCAGGAAGGATTTAGTTATGAGCGGTAAACTTGAAATAGGTTTTATTAGATAATTGCAATTTAACGATTAAAAATTCAAATTGATGTAATAAAGTTAAAAAATAGATAAAGAAACATAGGGTTAGGTTTAAGGGACATTATCAGGCGATCAGGAGAAGAATGGAGGGGCTGGAGGTGAAATAACATGGTGAAACGGGAAAAATTATGACCTGGAAAACTTCCAGTTTTTATGTATACTGGTACAACAATTGGTGAAAAGAACTACCGATGGCCTTTTTCAGGCAAGGTTGAATCTAGGCATGTGTGGCCCAATGTAAAATAACGTTTTTTGATTTGAGTCTTGTTCCATTTGTTTTCTAAAGGCATTCGAAGGTTATTTATGAACCAGGTATCTCGTAAAACCAGGTATCTCGGAAAACCTTTCAAAATAAAAGTATCTCGTAAGACCAAACGGCACATAAACACAGATGGGTTTTACCTTATGATAACTAAAACATTTTATTATAAAAATCCAATGATATCATAATAATGTTTAGGGTTAAAGTAAATATTAAATCATAGCCGAAATTGTTGCATTAATTAAATTTCAGCATTTTGGGCTCTACAATCAAAACCGTAACGGTACGTATTGGTGAGTGGATTCCAGCGATGACCAAGTAAGGAACTACCTTTTGATGGTACACCTCTAGAGATGTACCTGAGCATTATAGACTCATCTGCCACTCTTCTACACCGAGTTGGCCAGGCCCTTTAACATGACAAGCCGGATTACAACACCCTCTTGACACCAAGATTGCTTTGCTTTGCCCTTCATTGCTTGCACGCAAAACAAATCTAAGGGATAATCTAGAATGGGATGGTGAATCCTATTGGAAGCTAACCACATGGCTCTATTGCATTCCAAATTTTAGCCATTCTTCCGAGTTGTGAGGCTAGAACATATGCATTTACCTATTCTACTAACAGACCATCTTGGAATGCTAACACTGCCCTCTAAGAAGAGATGTGATGCTAGCATTCGTCCATACAATTTGTTCCAGGATCGAGCAGGCATTCATAATATTACTATCTTCCATTTTGGAATCACCCTCAGGAAGAATAGTGTAGCTCCACATCATACTTCATGTTAGCGCCAAAATTGATCACTAACACCCAAATGTGAATGAAAGCACCAACTGACGGTTACAGCTAACAGATAGAATATATGTAGAGAATAATAATATGAAGAACAGTCGAAATTCAAATGAAAGCGGTAAAGAACACATATTTTATAGTGGTTCGGCTAACTCCGGCCTACGTCCACTCCAGAAGTTTCCTTTTTATTGATGTTCGAATCAATTACAGTAACAAACTGACAGAATAACCTTTAGCCTTAGAAAATAGAAAGTTAGAGAGCGGAGAGAAGAAGATCCCCTTTTTGAACTCCTACATGATGTATTTATAGACATGTCCAGGTAGTTGTTGGGCTCTCTGAATAACCCGAGCCCATCAAGGCCGAACGGCCCATGCCGAATCACAATGCTGAGTCACAACGGCCTCCCCCCAATGTCGAGCCGCACCTGATGTTGAACAACCCATCAAGCCAAACAACCCATAAAGCCGAAAGACCCACCATGCCGAACGTCCCACCATGCCGAATAACCCACCTTGCCGAGCGACCCACCATGTTTAACGTCCCACCATGCCGAACCATCCATCATGCCGAACCATCCATCATGTTGAACCATCCATCACGCCGAACCACCCATCAAGCCGAACCACCCATCTTGTCGAATGACCCGTCATGCTGAATGACCCAGCATGCCGAAAGATCCACCATGCCGAACGATCCATCATGTCGAACGATCCATCATACCGAACGATCCACCATACCGAACGATCCACCATGCCGAACGATGTCGTATGCCGAGCGGCAATCAATGCTGATCTATGCCTTATGCCGAGCGGCAATCAATGACGATCCGACCTGCTCTCCTCAGTGCCAAACTATGCACATCGAACCCATTTCTGACCGACTGTCTATCCATCCAACTGGTTCCAGTCAATTGTACTCCAGTTTTGACAAATGAATAATCGATTTGGTTAAATCCGACTGTCTGTGGCCTTGTAAAAAGGTGGGTTAACACTTGCCCTCCAAAACATGCCTTGCTTTTGGAAGGTGTGTTTTGAATAGTCTCAAATTCAATATCCAAACTCCATGTTTCATTCATATTCAATAACCAAATCCAAGACCTCTCCGGGTCAATATCCAAATCCTTCACCGTTCATAGCCGATGTTCATATCCATAACCTCTCTGGGTTCTTGCCAAATGCAATCCACATCTAACGACCATAGTCCAGTGTCCCTAAACGTTAAGTAATGCCATGGCTTAAGTCCTAAGCCGAATCCTGGTCACTTCGGACCCTTATCGAGTATAGTCTGTACCCGATGACATAAAATAATAATTAATAACACAAGGCCTAAGTTCTAGGCCGAATCCTGGTCTCTCCGGATCCTTGCCGAGCATAGTCCATACTCGACGACTTGAAATAGTAGCCGATAATATAGGGCCTAAGTCCTAGGGCGAATCCTGGCCTCTTCGGACCCTTTCCGAGCATAGTCCATACTTGATGACCTGAAATAGTAACGGATAATATAGGGCCTAAGTCCTAGGCCAAATCCTGGTCTCTCCGGACCCTTGCCGAGCATAGTCCATACTCGACGACCTGAATAAGTCGAATTGTCATGCTTGGACAAAGCGACTTACCCTTTTCCAGGTATAATCCATACCTAATGACCGTTTACCAGGTAAAAAATCCAATCGAAAGCCAATCCAATTCAAATCAGAAAACAAAAAATCCATATCGAAAATCCAAACCAATATCCAAACCAGAAAAAAATCACCCAAATAAAAGTCTAAACCAAGAAACAAACAAAACCAGAAGTTCAAACCAAATCAAAAAAAAAAAACAAGTGTCCAAGCCAAAAAAGAGAAAGTAGATTTCACAAACTAGAGCGTCGCGGTTTATCATCATCTGAGAGCATGCTTAGGGGCTATCTCCGTCCTCGTACATGAGTAAGTGACTTGGCCGTTTGCCCGTAGTTTGCTACTTATTTCATAATATCCCATTCAATTGATGACCAATCGCCATCATTCCTGTGCCTCGCACCATCACTGTGTGAGGTAGACGGTGGTTGCTCCTACCCCACCGCTGCGTTCCGAGCTTCGACCTATTGTCGCAACTGTCCATTCCTTACATGCTCCTCAATTATGTCCTTTAAGTGCCTGCAGCTGTTGGTATCATGCCCATACAAATCGTGGAAGAGGCAGTATTTTCCTGATGCCCTCTCACGTTCGGAGGGTTCTCTCCTAGTCGGCCTTCGGTAGGGAAGGAGATTCCGAGTCTCCAAATAAATCCGTTCCAGCGTCTCGTTTAATCCTGTGTAGGTGGAGAATTTTTTCTCTCTCCACCGCTTCCTAGCCTTTCCTAATTCGTCATCCAGCTTCCTTTTTCCTTTATCTTTATCTTTTTCCAAGCCTCCGCTGAATGGCCCTCCATCCTCAGCCGCGTTCACCTCCTTAAACTTCATATCTGAGCATGCATCTTCCTTCCGAAGGAATCTCTCAGCTTCGTGAAAGAATTCCCCGAGATCCATTGGAGCGTCCCGTATCGGTGACACTTTGAAATTTGAATTTTCTCTAACTCCTGACACTACCGCCATTAAAACCATCGATGGATCCGGCTGATCCACCGAAGCAACCGTCGCATTGAACCAAGTTAGAAAAGCTCTAAGTGATTCATCCGTCCTTTGCTTTACCGACGTTAGCGTCATCATGTTCTTAGGCCTCTTAATATGAACACGAAATTGCCTCAGAAACCTATCCACCAACTATGTCCATGTCCCGAAAGATCCTTCTTCCAGCTTCCTGAACCACATAGCAGCTATCTCTGTCAAGAATAATTGGAAATATCGAGCCATTACTTCTTCCGATGCCCCCAGCACCTCCATGTGTCTTGTATATCTCATCAAGTGTTCTGTTGGATCGTCTTTGTCATTGTACATTTCCACGTTAGGTAGCTTGAAATCTGGCGGATTCCGAGCTATCCTGATTTCATGAGTGAATGGACTCTTGTTTACTCCTTCCAGATCTCTATTGGTCAAACCTCCGTGCATTGTTCGCCTGATGACCTCAGCTAATCCAGCATTGTCCGTCAAGGGTTGCCCCCCGAGTCCCCGAAGGAATTCTGGTATATACTCTTCAACCCGCGCTCCTACATTCCTGCCAGCATCTTGTTGTGTAGTGCTAACTGGAATCCCTCTATGAATTGGTCCAACATTTCCTGGTGGTGTGCCCCCGAGCCCAGGTCCTTCCAGATTGATAGTTGTCTGCCGATTGGGGGATGCCCCCTGTTGAATCACTCCATCAACCTGCTGATTGAGTTCCTCTGGCCCAGCCCCAAGACCTTGAGTACCTGCAGTTCCTGATTCTCCGAATTGCCTAAGAAGAGCCTGCATCATTTCCTCTTGTTATTTCATCATCGCTTCCATCACCCCTCTGGTGATGTAGATGGATGTTTGACCTGCTCCATTTCCAAAGGAAGCCTCCTGACTTTCCTCTTGATTTCTTCTTCCTGTCACTTGCTTCCCTGTTGATGGCCTAGCCATTGCTCCTTAGAATCCAAGTTCCTAACTCCAAATTCCCTAGCGCTTGCATTCTCAGAAAAAGCAAATAAATGTTAGCGCCAAAATTGGTCACTAACATACAAATGTGAATGAAAGCACCAACTAACTGTCATAGGCAACAGACAAAATATATGTAGAGAATAATAATACGAAAACAGTCGAAATTCAAATGAAAGCAGTAAAGAACACAGATTTTATAGTGGTTTGGCTAAATCCGGCCTACGTCCACTCCAGAAGTCTCCTTTTTATTGATGTTCGAATAAATTATAGTAACAAACTGATAGAATAACCTTTAGCCTTAGAAAATAGGAAGTTAGAGAGCGGAGAGAAGAAGATCCCCTTTCTGAACTCCTGCACGCTATATTTATAAACATGTCCAGGTAGTTGTTGGGCTCTCTAAATAACCCAAGCCCATCAAGGCCGAATGGCCCATGCCGAATCACAATGCGGAGTCACAACGGCCTCCTACCAATGCCGAGCTGCACCTGATGCCGAACAACCCATCAAGCCGAACGACCCACTAGGGGTGAGCGTTCGGTTGGTTCGGTTGGTTTTAAGGTAAAAATGTCAAACCGAACTAAAACTGAAAAAAGTCAGAACCGAACCGAACCAAATTAATTTTGGTTAATTCGGTCGGTAACCGATTTAACCGAACTAGAAAGATAAGTAAAATAAATTACCATAGATTATTATTCAAATGATCGGTTTACTTAAAGGAAAACATAAATTTATGTTTAGAGAAACTATTTCGAGTACTTTTTAAGTTTATAAGAAAAATTAACATATTTTCAATAGATAAAATTTGGTTTTTATTACTAAACAAATGATTTATAGTATTACAATGCTATGAATTTGGATAATACAATAAAAGTTCGGTAATTCGTTCAAACCGATAACCAAAGTAAAATTATTTTACAAACCGAATTAAAACCGATACAATTTCATAATCGAACCGAACCGACCGAAATGAACCGGTTTGGTCGGTTAGTTCGGTTTGAACCGAATATTGCTCACCCCTACGAACCACCATGCCGAACGTCCTACCATGCCGAAGGTCCCACCATGCCGAGCGACCTACCATGCCGAACGCCCCACCATGCCGAACCATCCATAATGCCGAACCATCCATCACGCTGAACCACCCACCAAGCCGAACGACCCATCTTGCCGAACGACCCAACATGCCGAACGACACATCAAGCCGAACGATCCACCATGCGGAACGATCCATCATACCAAACGATCCATCATGCCGAACGATCCACCTTGACGAACGATCCACCATGCCGAACGATCCACCAATGCCGACCCATGCCTTATGCCGAGCGGCAATCAATGCCGATCCATGCCTTATGCCGAGCTGCAATCAATGATGATCCAACCTACTCTCCTCAGTGCCGATCTATGCACATCGAACCTATTCCTGACCGACCCTATATCCATCCAACTGGTTCCATCCAATTGTATTCCAGTTTTGACAAATGAATAATCGATTTGGTTAAATCCGTCTGACCGTGGCCTTGTAAAAAGGTGGGTTAACATTAATCACGAATGTTATTAGTCTGGCCTGTTGAAGTTACAATCTTTGCTACATCCACCAATCTAAGTCTTCCTTTTACTAAACGAGTCTACAAAGAGATCAAATGTCGACTGCTTCCCTTTCAAATCAGGGTTAGGGTTCGGTTTAACCATCGCCACTGCGTTAGGAATTTCTAAAATCATATCCGGATTAGCTGAGGGTATTTTGCATGTAGTGTCGATTTCGTTAACAGCCGCTTCCCAATCGACATCGTCATCGTTGTCGAGAGCCAGATCTGCCATTCAAGTTATTGTATTTTTTAAAATTAAAATATGAGATTTGAAATAAGAGGGGAGAGAGAGAGAGGGAGATATGGCATTTGGACATGGGTAGACTCGTATGAGTAGGAGCAGTTGACTATATATATAATTATTTAAATTAGAAAAATATCTAGCCTAAGACGTCCGAAATTTCTTGAACTCCAAATGAAGCATGTCGCTTGGCATTTATAATGTTTCACCCCCATTCCGAATACAATAGAACTAGTCTCGAGGCCTAATTCGATCGTATGCAGAAGATAGCTTTCCGAAATCAATTAAGTTTAATCGAATTCCTTAAATTGGTTTCTACGTGTTTTATGTTCACATTGGCCAAACGACGAGTCTGATCACTACGAAACTTGGAATCCTACAACAATTCACTATTATAGATCTGATGAAACTTGTTTCGTTGAAATCCAAGATAGTTGCCAAAATGGCTATTTTTACACGTTAATTAAAATATAAAGTTTCCAATTTTTAATTATTCACAATTAAATCCAATTTTAAATGTTAAAAATCTTCATTCATATTTAAATAAAATTTGAATCAATTTTTTATGCCATTTTCGTTCTCATTATATCCACAATTTCATTATTTGCATAATTTCGACATAAATTTAAACAATTTAATTATCCGATAAATCAATGTTATTAAATCCTCAAATTTCTAATAAATTTTAGTTACTAACATTATTTTATTTCAATCTAAGTAATTCACATATATTATTGAACTTTAGTTATTGATTATTAATGCAGTCGATACATAAAATTTATTTCAATACTTGTTGTCGCCAAAATCTTTGAAATTAGGTATTTCAAAGTTTTATTCAAATTCATATTCAAATAAATTACACTAATAAATTATTAAACTTTATTTCTGACCATTTTTGTCCAATAACCATATTAAATTCAAAAATTTAAAATAGTTAAAAATACGGGTCATTACATACTCCCCTACATAAAAAATTTCGTCCTCGATAAGGCATTAAGTAAAGGATTTAACCTACAATATATTTTATTCAAAATAATTAGCTTACGAACATAAACATCTTATTAGAAAACTCTTACTACACTCTCGCTATGTCATATCGATATCATTTTTATGGAAATTACAAGTTAGTTATCAAAACAAGTTATTAAATTTTTAAAACTTCAAAAAATTTCAACCTCTCGAATTTACGAAAAATTTTAGAAGAGCCTCCTTTGCACGGCTCGATTGAAAAAAATTTACAATAGAATATATAACACAAATATATGGCAAATATACAAATATACATCTCATGTGACGATCCTCAAATCTGTGCCTTTTGAATCGACGATAAACCACACATGTCTGACCCAAAAAGCATAGACTAACGAAAAGCCATGTGAAAGTAAAGAAGAGAGAAGAAGAGAAGAGAAGAGAAGAAAGAGTGAAGATAAAACAAAACAGAACAATACAGAATCTCACATCATGACGGAATAACATATAATATCATATTAATGACCTTTACAAAACAGAAACTGTATATACATACATCAATCAACGTTTAACAATTAATCACTATTATCAGCCTGGATAGTTATAATAACATATCCTCACAGTTGTCGATAATATACAACAACTAAGCAGCAGATAATCAAAACTCATATGTGCCTACAAAAACGAAGATCTCCAACTCTCCAACTGAAGCTCCAAAAGCACAAAATCTAAACATATAAATATAATCGGTCTGACATGAGCATTGAAAGGGAAGAACGCGCAGATCAGTCTAGTAAACCAGCATGAGAAACACACTCAACTAAATTTATTAAACTACCAAACTTTTCCTTTATCAAAAAAAACATATCTCGTATTACACGCGCATACATAAACACGAACATTTTTTTCCTTACGATAACTAAAACATTTCATATCAAATCAACTTATATTGTACTAGTGTCTAGTATACAAATAATATTAATCATTGCCGAAATTGTTACATAGTAGCCCAAAATGGGCAATACAATCAAAATGGCAGGCATGTAGTGGAGTTTGGATTTCCATACAAGTGACCAGGTCAAGGAACTACCTTCCGATGGGTACACCTTTTGATGGATGTCTCGAGAAACCATCACAAAGTTCCTCTACAAACACAAGACCGGCCTACCTCCGTAACTAGATAGTACCAAATAGGTCATCCTCCAGTCGTTACCCACCATTTTCGAAGGCCCTCGTAGCATACAAACCACAATAATCAGGTACACGACGTCATAACATGTACAGATATATATCTAGAAGAGGGTAATCGTATCCTACTTGGGAGCGACCTACTTAGCCTTGCAGCATCTAACCCTATTGCGGACATTTCTGGTTGATGAGGCCTGAGGCAATGATTTACCTTTCACATATCACAAATTACATCATTTTGAATGCCACATGGCCATTTCCATTGACTACAAATTCCCTTCCACAAAAATACAACCCTTAAGATCATACGTCTCAAGGAGGGTGTTAAGCTAAGAGAAGTTGCCTTCTCTGCCACCACTGATGTACTTTTGTAAAACAATCGTACGTGATCTTTAGAAATGCAATGTCACACAAACATCCATACAAGTTATCCAGAAACATGATAAACCAAGGTACTTTCCTACCACTGTTGGGAAATCCCTAGGATTAGTAGTGAATAGTCCTTGTATTGGATATTTCATAACGAAGAGACTACTGCTACTGGATGTATATTTGGATTTTAACACCAAACGATCAACAAACAGTCCTCCATAATGAAAATCCGGAATATCGATATCATTACAACCAACATGCACAATCATCTCACAAACGTTGGTCCGAAGTGGTTTTCGGATAAACCGATCCGAGTCTCTTCGCACAAACAACGCAAAAGCATTTCTCAACCTCACACAGAAATTAAGCCTCATAGACATATCACGTCTCCAGCTTTCAGCTAGCTATCCTTCGGGCCAAGAAGGAAGCTCTATAGATTAGAATAATACCCTGCTCTACACAATCAACATCCTCAACACAAACGATAAACAAGCCTACATAGAAGGCTACGTACTAAGTATATGACTAAATAGTTCCACATTAAGTTGAGGAACTAAAATGGCCAAATTTTGATAGTTGGTTATTTAACTATTAAAGCAAACAAACAATATTTAGCACCATAAGCAGTCGCTAGGCCCTTTTATTAATCTTTTATTAATTAAATCACTTGCCAAATATTCACTTCAAATTATCTTTAAAAAGAAATATTCTCAAACCATTTCACTTTTCAATATTGGAATTAATTAATTAAGGTAATTAAAAAGGATAACTAATTTCTTTTTGGCAAGGCCAACCGGTTTTATAGTGGACCGTCCACCTTTATTACGAAAGTAATAAAATTTGAAGTACAGGAGTAAGGTAAAAGCACCTTAGCTACTAAGAAAATGAAAAAAAATACAGCACTGGAGTGTGATCGACATATCACAACTACAAAAGGAATATCATAAAACATCTACTCCTCCGAAGAGGAAGAATCACCATTATCCATTATGACCTGAGAAGATTCCAAAGGGACAGTCCCTAGCAGATGAGCAAAAGGGCGGAATAGGGACGCGAGACAGGGATCAAAAACTGGAGTATCAGAAGAGTAGATAAACGATCGATCCCAGGATGTATCAGCCAGCATGATAGAATTCGAACTTGCAAAACGACCATCCGTATCAAGAACTAAAGAATCACCAGAAGGTCTGTAATAAAGGCACCTAAGGTCCAGATGATCATCGAAAACAAATCTAAAGAAAGAATCACATATAGGGTAAAATCTCATATCAGATATGAAATCAACCCAACATCGTTAAGCATCATCCCAAACAATAGAAGGCCGTGACGGACCAGGATCAGGGGAAACAACAGTTGAACCACCAGCAAAGGCAGGGTGGAGGAAGGGATAGTGACAGAAGCTGGAGGAGGATTCGGGACAGACAAAGGCATTGGAGGAGGAGCGACAATAAAAGAGGCACAGGGAGCAACTTTGGGAACCCATTTCCTGAGCGGGGGGCGAGGAAGTGGAATCTTAGAAGCAGCAGCAGAGACAACATTTTGCATGCAAGCAATATCCTGGTGTCCAAATGAGTGACAGACGGAACAAATATCTGGAACCCAACCATAACGAACACGCACCTCCACTACATGCCCAACAGCAAGCTGGGCAGGAATAGATGAAGGGAGAGGCTTGTCAGGGGAAATCTCAATCAGAGCCTTAGCATACACCAATTTTTCACGTGCAACTGTATTTTGAATCAAAACATCTCAGTTTTCCAACGTTACAAGCTAACTAGTTCAAACCAAGCAGAGGTTGTAGAGCAGATGGGATTTGCGAAAAGTATACCCAAACGGGGATAGAGAGGACTTGCTCACGAGCACTAGCCACAATAGGGGACCAGAGAGTAATAATAAAGGGTTGCCCATCGAAGAAAGAAGGCTCAGCCTCAAGCACAAAACGGCGTTCCTCAGAGGAGGAAAACTTGAGGAAATACATGGAGTCAACCAGCTTAATACGAAGGTCACCACGGAGCTTCCAAGCCTTACGACAAACGGAAGACGCCTCATGCAGACGGTGATTAGGATGCAAGAAGAAACCAACTAAATAATCCGACCAAAAGTCCATACCGGCCTGCATCACAATAGGAGGAGGGACCATCACCCCATTCTCCTCGACAATTCCAAAATCAATTGGCTTATAGTCCCCCGCATTACGAGGTAGAGAGGTAAAAAGAGAAGACCAGGTTCTAGATCCAGCAAGCGAAGGGACAGTAGGAATATGACCAGAAGATACACGGTCCACACGATCATGGGACATACAACCTGAAGCTAAACTTCCAGTACAAACATAACTTAGATTACTGAGAAGGGGAATACACTTATCACAAGCATTTTCATAAACACCATTAGGGCAACAATCAACGCAAGCTAAATCAGAAGCAACATTTCGTAACACCCGTCCATCCTGACCAACCCTCGCACCATTGTCAACAGTGACAAGGAGGGCATCACACGAACCTTTCACATTAACTTCAGAGCTAGACTCGTCCAATACACAATTCGACTGTACAGGCAAACTCGGATCCTCACGGCGCTCAAGAGAAGGAGGGAACATACCATGAGCATACTTAGGCGAAGCACCACCTTTAACAATCTGAGACGCCGCAGCAGGCACTGAGTTCGAGACCACTGGGAAAGAACAAGGTTTAGTGGCACCAGCTAGAGAAGAATGAGTAGAAACGGGCAATGGAGGAAAATCGGCGACAGAGAGATGAAGGGGCAAAGGGCGTTGAGACGGAGGCGGCATAACACGGAAAAGCCGGCCATTTCTGGTGGATGAGCAGGATGGGGAAGAAGCGGAGGGGAGCGGGAGAAGGAAAGGGGACCAGGCATACGAAGGGGGAGCAGCAGGAAGGAAGAGGGGTGAACGGAAGAAACAACGGGAAAATAATCAGGTCAAAACCAAGGAGGACGAGCAAGACGCCATGAATTTTACATCAAACAACGAGAAAGACAAAAAAAATCTTTGGGATTTCAAAAGGATAATTAATTAATTTAATTAATTTATGATTTGGATTAATTAATTTAGTAATTAAGGGTTTAAATTAATTAATTAAGTTTTAGTAAATTAATTAAAGGTTAATTAATTTGTAATTAAGAATCATTAATTAGAAAAGATTAGATTTTTAATTAATGATTAGGAATTAATTAACCAAGTAATTAAGGATTAATTAAGTTACAGTTAATAACTTAATTTTAATTAAGTAATTTAAAGATTAATTAATTGGTTATTAAAGATTAATTAATTTGTAATTAATAATGATTAATCTAAATTTAATTACTTAAGAGAAGTAATTAAAGAATTGTTAATAATTAAAGAAGATCATCAACTAGGGATTATTAAATAATTAATGTGATTAATTTTAATAATTAATTATATTAATTAATTAAAGATAATCATTTGTGGAAATTGTTTAAGTATGATTACTTAATGAAGTAGTTAAAGGAGTTAATTACTTAGTGTAATTAATTTAAGTTAATTACTTAGTGTAATTTATAAGTATAATTACTTAGAGAACTAATTAATAGGTAATTACTATGTAATTAAGTGAAGAATGATAGTGATTTGGTGTAATTACTTTGTGTAATTAGTGAAAAAGATATTTACTAAGTAAAGGTAATTAATAATTAATTACTTAGTGTAATTACTTTAATAAGTAATTAATAATGTTATTTGAAATTTATTAAGTGATGTAACTAGTTAAGGGTAGTTAGTTACTGAATGTGATTAATCAAGGCTGATTAATGAATAATTAATTAAAGATTTATTATTAAATATGATTAATAATTAATTAAAGAAGTAATTAAGGATCATTAATTAAAGTAATTAATGATGTAATTAAGGGTTGATTAACTAAGATAAATTAATCTATAATAAGTGATTATAGAGTAATTACTTAATGTAATTAATTAAGGATTAATGTAATTAATTATAATTAATTAATGACAGTAATTAAAGGTTAATTACTATAAATGGTTTAGGATAATTAATTTGTGAAATTAATTGAAGGCTAATTACTTTATGTAATTAGAGGGTAATTAATCAAGAATGATTAATTAAGATGGAAATTAGATAGTAATTAATTAATTGATTTGTAATTAATTAATGGTTAAGAAGCAGGATTTATAGTGATGAAGTAATTAATTTAATTTAATTTAAATTAATAAGGGATGGAAGTAATTAATTTAATTCATTTTAAATTAACTAGAGATAGCATGATTAATTAATCATTGCCTATGTATGAATGAATGATATTGATTGCCTTGAATGATTTGAGATCTCAGATATTAGATAAGTGATGCTGTGTGATATAGATGCATATGTTGAAGTGTGATGATAATGTGAATTATCTATTTGTGATGATAGTGTGGATTATCTGTTTGTGATGATAATGTGCATTATCTAGTTGTCATATTGTTAATTATCTATCTATGTGTATATAGATAATAGAATTAAATTGTTTTAACTTTAAAACAACTAGGACCTTAAAGATGGCGGTTTGGATTTCGATGAGATAGGGTTCGGCTTTTCCAGATTTGGATATCCGAAAACCACATCGATCCAAATTAACGATAGGTCATGAATCTCAAGTGAAGATGAAGATTCAAAGTGCAAGGGTTATTGTCATTAACTCTGAGGGTGATTCCAAAATGAGTGAAACGAGATAATGCCTTCGGTTTCGTTCGAACCCGGAATGAACTTGTATGGATTGAATGCTTTCAGAACATCATCAGGTGAATGATGAGCATTCTAAGAGATGTTTTCTCTAAAGGTAATCGTAGCCTCAAGCCTCGTCAACTGAGAATGGCTAAAACAGGGGAGGTGTAGCAAGGTTAAGTGGGTAGCACCCAAGTAGGACGAGACTTACCCCTGCCTAGAGGTCCCTTTATATTCGGCTGTGTGGGGCCGTTGATTGCAACAACTGCCAGGGTTGTCTTGTTCGGGACTGTCCAGTAAGGGATGGTTCCAGCCTTGTGTTGCAGGGGATTTAGGTTGGATCGTCGGTACGATGATCTAGGCCATGTACTGTGACGGGCGGTACCCCAGTAGCCCTGCCATTGATGGAAACCCATTCTTCCTACGTGCCCTTACGGTTTTGATTATATTACCCACTTTGTGGATTGTAGCTGGAATTTAATGAATGTAACAATTTCGGCAATTTCTTATTTATTTGAAAACCCTAGACCCTATTATAATATCATTGGATTTCCTATCAAATGTTTTGGTTAGCGTAAGGTAAAAACTTACGCATGTTTATGTGTGGGAAGTCTTACGTGATACCTTTTTCTTTTCAAAGGTTTTCAAGAATCAAACAACCTTAACCTGTTACTCACACCAGACCCATGTCTGACACGGAGTTTAGCTTCTATTTTCTTAAACTCTTGGGTATTTAAATTTTTACGAGTAACCAAGGGATTCAGGTTAGCTTTGATGAATT
The DNA here is from genome assembly GCA_030765085.1 of Allium cepa. Taxonomy (NCBI): domain Eukaryota; kingdom Viridiplantae; phylum Streptophyta; class Magnoliopsida; order Asparagales; family Amaryllidaceae; genus Allium; species Allium cepa. Next base: position 511,680,788 of record CM060945.1, read on the forward strand.
CTGGAGGAGCAATGGAGCAGGAGGCTTTAGCATTTGTAGATATATTTAGTGGTCCGCTGTGTGTTCTCTGAGCCATTTGTTTATGTTGTATTCGAGTTGTAATAACTAGACAGGTGTTTATAACTGTCAAGTATGTGATGTGTAATCTGTGTAACTCTGATAGTTGTTGTATACTATGTAATATTTATGTGATTAATATAATTTATTCATTCCGCTGTTGAGAACCTAATGTTGTTTCTTTCTTTCTTCTCATCTTTCTCTTTTCTATCCCTTTCTTTCTTAAAGATGATGCATCTTTCTGTGGAGAGAAAGACGGGTCGTCACAGTTGGTATCAAAGCGCTTGGTTGAGTGAATACCTAGGCTTTGGAATAATTTCTTTCTTGAGAGAGCGAACTTGTATTTATGTATATTCATATATATATATATATATATATATCTATTTCTACCTATTTGATTGGGTTACCCGTTCGGGTTTTCCAATATGAATTCTAAAGGTAGATGGGGTAGTGGTGTGTGTAGCATGACTACTACTAATGGAAGGAGTATGAATGTTGAGGTTGGAAGTATGTGTCGAGACTGTAGACCTAATACCGTCTCGAGTAAGCTTTGCTGTGGTGTAAGGATTTCACCAAACTCTGAAGGAAACCTTTGAAAGGTTCGGAGTCCATCTTCGAAGTTAGATGAGTAAAGTTTGGATCTGTCGGTTGATTAGAAGAGAGTGATGGTATCTTGGAAACCTCAGGAAGTAGTAGCTTTGTGATGAGATGCAGTGACTTTGGATGTCTTCGAATTTGTTTCTTTGGAACCAGCTTAAGGAAGTGTGCCTGCTTTGGTGTTGAGGCTGGGTTCAGCAGGGTAATTGTGTTTGGCTTTGAGGCCCGAGTTTCTCGAGGAGCTTTTGGTAAGGAAGTCTTTAGCATCTGTGGCAGTGTTGCAGCTCAGATTGTTATGTGTGCCTGCAAAAAGGTCATCTGTTAGCAGTTTTCCAGAAATGGAGTTCAGAAGCAACAGAGTGGATCCATTTCTTCGATGGTTAAGCTGGATAAGTATAAACTGTTCTGATTGGTAAAGAGAACAGTTTTCTTCGAAATTAGGCTAGGTTGATCGCAAAAGTGACTTGCGATGGATGAGTGTTCTCTTGGATTGTCAAAGATTTTTCCGGATGTCTTCAAGAGGTTAGTGGTCTGCCATAGCATCTGGAGATTGAGTTTTTGTATCGACTAGGATTCCAAGTGTGATACCGGTGGTTCAGCTTAGTTGAAAGATGGCTTCTAGAGGGAGGGTTTGAAGCATCTTAGAATATCGTAGTACTTCTGAATTTTTCGAATGGATCTGATGAACCGTGTCTTTTGGGATGCGTTGGATTAGGTTGTGCTCGTGTTCTTCATCAGCATTCTCAGATCGGAGTTGTGTAGTGGAAGCTAGGTGGCAACTATTCTAGAGTGGAAGTTTTCAGGATTTGAGGCAAGTTTGGCGAGTGCTTCTGTTCTGTCTTTTCCGGATAGGAGAAGTTGTTTTCTACTGATGATAGTAGAGTTGGTATTTTTGATTAGTCGTAAGAGGATCATTCTGTTGGGTTATTTTTGGTCCAGTTCGTTTCTAGAAGCATCAATGGAGGTTGAGCTGATCGGGAATGATGAGGCAGCCCAGGATCGTTAGTACAGTTTTTCGGTTAAGAGTCGGAGGTTCGATTTTGGATAAGTTTTCTCCAGTTAAAAGAGCTATAAGATTGGATAAGACTAAGAAGCTAGCTCTAAGGAGTATTGGATCTCTTCTGTGTTCTGTTTAGGATAAGTGCTTTGTTCTACTGGGATTGAATTGCCAATGTGGAAGACTGGAATTCAATGTGTTTCACGTATATTTGAGGGAGTACGTGTCTGATCCATTTCTGGTTTTGGAACAAGCAGTTTGGGAGATTTGGTAGTTGAACATGACTTGACTTTGGTCTGATATCCTGTTCAGTTTGTAGATCTAGATGAGTAGGAGCTCTGTAGCCATGTAGTATAGGTAGTTTGGATTCAGTAGACCGAGTATTCCAGTATTTATACCAGGGAAACTCTAGGAAAGTCTATCCAGAATTTTGTCTGGATAGTTAGATTTGTTTGATTAAGTAAATTAGTTGTTATGGTTGTTAGCACATGGTTGTAAATATATGCTTGTGGTTTAAATTAAAATTATTTTTGGGTAATTAAATTACCTTTGCTTTTAAATTTCGAGGACGAAATTCTTTTAAGGGGGGAGGAATGTGATGACCTAGAATTTTGGGCAATATCATTTTAATAATCTATATTTAAAATTAAATTGATTTGATAATTGTCTTTTATAATTTTAATTTAAATTGGCAATTTACTCTTTTATAAGCAAATAAATATTGAACTGATAAATTTTATCTTTTAAAAGCTAATAGAATATTTTCTATTTATAAAGTATATATCTGTATATATTGTAAATAGAAATCTTTGGTTTTAAATTTAATAAAAAAAATCTTGTTTTCGAATTCTAAATTATATTTGCAATTTGGAAATTCTGATTAATTCAGTATAAAACTTTTCAAAGCCTATAAATAATTATATAGTTTTAAAATACTACAGGTAAAATTATTTAAAACATATTTTTAGTTTAAGTTTTAAATCAAAATAGAAAAATTAATAAAAAGGTCTGTTTTATTTCTTTTTAAAATATTGCTTAATAAATATGATATATTAATTCATTTAATAATGTAAGTAATTTATAAACGATGTGATAATCTCTTCTATAGATTATTTAAAATTTACAATTTGTTATTTTCAAACAACATTAATAAATGTGCTAGAGGTAAATAGATTTTTACAAAAAATAGGATTGTTATTTAAAATTGAATGTGTTATAAGTTGACTTTAATTTAGATTTTTTTTCAAATCTAAGTTGAATTTGAATTTAAAATTTAAATTCAAAAGATAGGCATTCTAAATATTTTGGATTTTAAAACATAAATATAAGATTTTATTTATAAATATAATTAGTTTTATTTTCTTTAAAGTTGTTTATATATACATAAATAAGTATATATAAACTAATTAATTAAGTAAAAAAGGCTTTTCTTAACATTTAAAAAAATACTAATTACTTAAGAGATAAATGTAAGTTTATAAGGCCTTGTTTTAACATGTGTAATTTAAATAACTAATATGTGTGACAAATGTTAAGATGATTAACAAGTGGCATTTTTAAATTTAGTTTTTCTTTCATTTTAAATAAAATTATTTTCATCATATATAAACATGTTTCCCTTCTCCTCTATTCCTTTTGCTATCTTTCTTTAGTTCAAAACTAAGAAACTTAAAACAAAATCTTCAGCCTGCAATTCTTAAAACAGTTTGAAAATCATCCTCCTCTAAAACCAAAAATCATGATTCAAATCAAAATCTTCGGCCTGTAACAAAATTTCTCAAAGCAAACCTGTAATCTCATTTTCTAAGATCAAAATTAAATCATATTCATCTCTTAAAATCTAGAACCAAAAGCCTGTAATTCATTTTCCACTTCGAAAGCAAACCAGAAATATAAATCATAAACCTATAATCAATTACAAATCAAAACATGCAAAGCAAGTACAAAAATCAAAACCTGAAGCATCAAGGCCTGCTTCTTCTTCAACCTGAGTTTCAAACTAAAGCATGCAAACCTATGATTTAATCAAGCAAGTAAACCTGGAAATTTTCTTAAGCAAGTAAGTCCAAAGCAAGCATGCAATTTTAAATCAAATACATTCTCCAACAACTCAAATTCAAAAGTTTTTTCAAAATAAAGGAGGCACTGTTCTTCATTTCCAAAACGGTGAGTAACATTTTTTTAAAACAAATATAAGTATATGAATTTAGTTGCATGAGTTGAATATGGAATAAGTATGTTGTGTGGAATTATATTTGGTAAATTTTCTGCATATGTATGGATGTGTATGCATGTTGTTATGGTTCCTTGTATTTAATTTCCAGACCGAAGATTCAGTCAAAAATCAATATCTCTTGATCCATTCTATGTTAGAGTTTAATCTTTGAACCAAAACTTGTTTGTTTCATCATAGGTCGAAGTTTAAAAATTTATTTAAGTTAAAATTAATTTGAGATTGCTCTGGAAATAAAAACAACATAGCAAGATTAATATAAAGTGAAAATTCAAACATCGTGATTCAATGTTTCAGGCTTAGGATCTTAAAACTCATACAAAATCTTGATTTTTAAAACTAAAATCAAAATTTTTAGTTTGATGATGGATGAGCATTTTTGGTTTGACCAGAAATGGTGATTTGAGGAAGTTCTAGTGATCTCGATGATCTGGAAGGTTGTATTCTTAAGTGATGATAGTGGGATGATCGGAGATGATGGGAAAATGGCTGAAGTGATGGAAGATCATTGCAATGGCGGTGGTGGATCGAGTTTGGCTGTAGACCTAATTTTAGCATGGCCTTGAATTTTTGATTTGCACAAACCCTCTGGTGGATCGAGTTCCACAAAACTCGGGGAGATGGAAGGAGGGTTGTGGACGAAGTTATGGCCGGAGGCACTGGTACTCTGGTGGTCGGAGACATGAGATTGAAATGATTCCAGGCTTCAATGGTTGTTCCAGTTTTAGGTTTTAATACTCGGTTTTGATTTCGAGTGGATAGTGAAGTTCTGATGGTCGTAGTTTGATCTGGGGATGATCGTCGACTTGCTTAAGGCAGTGGTGATGACTGGAGGTGGTCGAAGCCACCGTGCATATGCACGGTGCATAACTGGGTTCTGATGAAGCCTGGGTTGAAGCAAGGGATGGGTACTCAAGTTTTCATTCGAGTTGCTTCGTGAATTGCTTGAAGTTTGGAGTGTTGTTGGCTCGAAGACTTTAAGGATATGGCTCGGGTCATGTTTTAGTTACGGGTTTTTAAACCTGTCTACTTTTAAATTTAAAATGAATTTTAAAATGTAAAGCTAAGATGTAATCAAAGTTTTAAACAAATTTTAAATTTTGATTCAAATTTAATTTGGATCTTAGTTTGGAGATAAATAAAGTTTTATAAAATTGAATGTTTTAACAATTTTAAAATGTTAAAGTATATTTTATAAAATGAATTGAATTTAAATGATTTGGTTTAAAACACTTATATATATTTCTTTTATAATGATAAGTGATCGTTAACATTTGATTAAGAAGGTTTTTAAATTGTTTTTAAATTTTGTTAAAATTTAATTTGTATTTAATTTGAATCTAATTGAAAATGGAATTAAAAAGTAAATTTGAAAGTAAAATGTTTTCAAATGCATTTGTAAATAATAATTAAATCATAAATAAGAATAATGTTTTTATCTTAAAGTTAATAAAGAATTAATGATTTGTGATTCATTAAATTATTGAGGTAATTAAAAGGATAATTAACTAATTTAATTAATTTATGATTTGGATTAATTAATTTAGTAATTAAGGGTTTAAATTAATTAATTAAGTTTAAGTAAATTAATTAAAGGTCAATTAATTTGTAATTCAGAATCATTAATTAGATAAGGTTAAATTTTTAATTAATGATTAAGAATTAATTAATTAATTAATTAATTAAGGACTAATTAAGTTACAGTTAATTACTAAATTAATCAAGTAATTTAAAGATTAATTAATTGGTTATTAAATATTAATTAATTTGTAATTAATAATGATTAATCTAAATTTAATTACTTAAGAGAAGTAATTAAAGAAATGTTAATAGTCAAAGAAGATCATTAAATAGGGATTAATGTGATTAATTTTAATAATTAATTATGTTTAATTATTCAAAGATAATCATTTGTGGAAATTGTTTAAGTATGATTATTTAATGAAGTAATTAAAGGAATTAATTACTTACTATAATTAATTAAATTAATGTGATTAGTTTAAGTTAATTAATTGGTTTAATTAATTTTAAATAATCATTGGATGATGGGATAAGTATAATTACTTAGTGTAATTTAAAAGTATAATTACTTAGAGAAGTAATTAATGGGTGATTACTGATGTAATTAAGTGAAGAATGGTAGTGATTTGGTGTAATTATTTTATGTAATTAGTGAAAAAGATAATTACTTAGTATAGGTAATTAATAATTAATTACTTAGTGTAATTAATTTAAGAAGTAATTAATAAAGTTATTTGAAATTTATTAAGTGATGTAATTAATTAAGGGTAGTTAATTACTGAATGTGATTAATCAGGGCTGATTAATGAATAATTAATTAAAGATTAATTATTGAATATGATTAATAATTAATTAAAAATTAATTAAGGGTCATTAATTAAAGTAACTAATGACGTCATTAAGGGTTGATCAATTAAGATAAATTAATCAATAATAAGTGATTATAGAGTAATTAATTAGTGTAATTAATTAAGGTTAATGTAACTAATTATAATAAATTAATTAATGACCGTAATTAAAGGTTAATTACTATAAATGGCTTCGTATAATTAATTTGTTCAATTAATTGAAGGCTAATTACTTTATGTAATTAGAGGGTAATTAATCAAGAATGATTAATTAAGATGGAAATTAGATAGTAATTAATTAATTGATTTACAATTAATTAATGGTTAAGAAGCAGGAATTATAGTGATGAAGTAATTAATTTAATTAACTTTAAATTAATTAGAGATGGAAGTAATTAATTTAATTCATTTTAAATTAATTAGAGATAGTATGATTAATCAATCATTGCCTATGTATGAATGAATGATATTGATTGCCTTGAATGGTTTGAGATCTCGGATATGAGATAAGTGTTGTTGTGTGACATGAATGCTTAGGTTGAAGTGTGATGATAATGTGAATTATCTATTTGTGATGATAATGTGGATTATCTGTTTGTGATGATAATGTGGATTATCTAGTTGTGATATTGTTAATTATCTATCTATGTGTATATAGATAATAGAATTGAATTGTTTTTACTTTAAAACAATCCAAATGAACGATAGGTCGTGAATCTCAAGTGAAGATGAAGATCCAGAGTGCAAGGGTTATTGTCATTAACTCTGAGGGTGATTCAAAAATAAGTGTAACGAGATAATGCCTTGGGTTTCGTTCGAACCCGGAACGAACTTGTATGGATTGAATGCTTTCAGAACATCGTCAGGTGGACGATGAGCATTCTAAGAGATGTGTTCTCTAAAGGTAATCGTAGCCTCAAGCCTCATCAACCGGGAATGGCTAAAACATGGGAAGTGCAGCAAGGCTAAGTGGGTAGCACCCAAGTAGGATGAGATTTACCCCTATCTAGAGGTCCCTTCATATTCGGCTGCGTGGGACAGTTGATTGCATCAACTTCCGAGGTTGTCTTGTTCAGGACTGTCCAGTAAGGGACGGTTCCGGCCTTGTGTTGTAGGGGATTTAGGGTGGATCCTCGTTACGGTGATCTAGGCCACGTACTGTGACGGGCAGTACCCCAGTAGCCCTGCCATTAATGGAAACCCATTCTTCCTACGTGCCCTTACGGTTTTGATTGTATTACCCACTTTGTGGCTAGTAGCTGGAATTTAATGAATGTAACAATTTCGGCTATTTCTTATTTATTTGAAAACCCTAGACCCTATTATAATAACGCTGGATTTCCTATCAAATGTTTTGGTTAGCATAAGGTAAAAACCTACCCATGTTTATGTGTGGGAAATCTTACGTGATACCTTTTTCTTTTCAAAGGTTTTCAAAAGTTAAGCAGCCTTAACCTGTTACTCACAACAGACCCATGTCTGACCCGGAGTATATCTTCTGCTTTCTTAAACTCTTGGGTACTCAAATTTTTACGAGTAGCCAAGGGATTCAGGTTAGCTTTGACGAATTCTGGAGGAGCAATGGAGCAGGAGGCTTCAGCATTTGTAGATATATTTAGTGGTCTGTTGTGTGTTCTCTGGGCCGCTTTTTATGTTGTACTTGAGTTGTTATAACTTGACATGTGTTTATAACTGTCGAGCATGTGATGTGTAATCTGTGTAACTCTGATAGTTGTTGTATACTATGTAATATTTATATGATTAATATAATTTATTCATTCCGTTGTTGAGATTCGGATGTTGTTTCTTTCTTTCTTCTCATCTTTCTCTTTTCTATCCCTTTCTTTCTAAAAGATGATGCGTCTTTCTATGGAGAGAAAGACGGGTCATCACATTACATAATCGCTTACCACTTAAGTTTAATTTCCATTTCACTTATATTTTCAATTTCAACTTGGATTTTAAATTCAAATTTGTTTATCACAATAAAACTTAAATTTCAATTTATTATTGGTAGCAAATCCATCACACTGAAACTAGAAAATGATATTGATGATGCTGCAGTCATCACCCTTATGATTTCCTAGCAACAGTAGTGAATTCTGTGACGACCGCCCATGACTCCTGCACTAAACAAGGAAATAGTGCGCTGAAAGGCGTGCCAGGCCGCCATGGACGGCCATCAAGGTAAGGTAAAACAATAAACTCTATCCTATAACTCACAGCGCATGGATAAAATACAATAGATAAATATTTATAGTGAAGCTCCACAATTCAGAATTTCATCAATACACTTTAATAGTTTGATACAAACATCAGAATAGTCAATACATCAAGCCTCACTACATAACACTCAGAGAATTATACAAACAGCGGAATACCCAGTACATATAGTAAGAAAAACAATATGCAAAAGCCTCCAGCTCGTCTTCGTCATCAACAGCATTGGCCACTAAGAACAGCACCTGTCACCTGCTACCTAGTCTGCCCATCCCAACATGGATGAACAGCCCAAGGTAATAAGAGTTAAACATAAAATCTTGAGTCAGACAAAAGTCTTAGTGGGCAGTAAATCAACTATCAAACATACCAAAAGAGCATAAAGGGTAAAAAGGAATAGGAACCCAACCATTCCACTCCACCTCTTTCTACAGTGACAGCCCCCAGACACACTAAGGAGAAGCAAACATAGCAATTCAGATATTCAAAGCAAAGTAATTATCACTCGAGTCAAGGTCGGTGTTTTCCAAGTACAAACCCCTCAGGCCTAAACCAAGATCAGATAAGCACCCTGAAAACATCGCTCTTGACCCAAGCGACGATACATCCAAAGCATCCAAACATCCATGACTTTGGCTATCACTGTTATCATTGCCTCGATATCACCGTTAATTGAATGACCGGCTCATTATTTCATCCGTCCGTCAAGGGCTAATGGTAACCCCGGTTCTAGACAGAACTCCGCACGTCGTCGCAGCCCTTGCCTAGGACTATCGAATCTGCCCAGAGTACTAGCACGTCGTCGCAGCCCGTGCCTGGGACTATCGAATCTTCCCAACGTACTCTTTCTTTGAGCCTGCTAGAACCTTCAATAACGATGGATCTCAGCCTTCTAGTCATCCTCCTCGACGACTATTCTCATACTAGCTCAAGCGCCTCTCGAGCCATCCATTATCCACAAACTCGAACCATATCACCGAGTTATCAACATGCTTGGGATGATCCTGTCTGGATTAAACCAAGGCTTTCTCACATCATGCTTTGCTTCATCGCATCATAGCAAAATCCCATCTCAACATCATGCTTTGCCTTGTCGCATTATGGCAAAGTTCCATCTCAACATCATGCTTTGCCTTATCGCATCATAGCAAAGTTCCATCTCGACATCATCATCAAATCTATCCATATGAGCTTTATCACCCGCTTCATATGCCACAAGCAGCTTTCCTTATTCAAGAGCCTTTCCACTTAGCTTTTGAATCATCTTCGACCAACTTGTCCAAATTCAACCATACATCATCTAACTCATAACAATCAATCAAGACAATCATTAATCCAAGTAGTCAAGCATTCAACAAGATCTAAATAAATAGTTATAATGTTAACCGGCATTTTGGCCCGGTTACAAAGCGGCAGTCGAAGACATTATTATTAGCACTAGACAAGATTCTGTCCTCGAAGAGCCTGGAGGTGTTAGCAAGTTGTCAGGCCCATTAGAAAGACGTTCGGCATAAAGCGACGTTTGGTATTGAATATCGTTCGACACCTAAAGCACGTTCGGCAACTAGAACGTTTGGCATGCAGGGTTGTACTCGACACAAATGAGCACTCGGCACGTTTGAACGTTCGGCTGTCAAAGGGTTGTACTCGGCCTGCTCTTCACTCGGCATATCCTTTGCTTGGCATGTCCTCTATTCGGCATTCCCTCTACACGGCAAACCCTTCACACGGCAAGCCTTTCACTCGGCATGTCTTCCACTCGGCATGTCTTCCACTCGGCATGTCTTACACTCGGCATGTCTTCCACTCGGCATTCTTACATGGCAAAGTCGTATCCTTCCACTCGGCATCCCAACATCGTTCGGCCCGCTTCCTACATTCAACAGAGAGACCCATCGACCTGGAAAGGAAGGCACGGCATGCCGACCGTTCGGCCTGTTTCACTCGGCATGCAGAGCGTCCGGCCTCACTTCGTTCGGCACGTAGAGCGTCCGGCCTCGCTTTATTCGGCATAAAGATGAAGGTTCGGCATTTGGTCGTTCGGCCTATTTGGGTTGGCACATAGGGATTACTCCATTTGGACCGAGTTATTCAGTTAACAGGCCCACCAGGGAAGTCCAACCCACCTTCGTCTATAAATAGAGGGGCATGGGCACAGTGAAAGGGACCTTTTTTCGGAAACACTGGGGAGACTCTGCCATTTTCTATACTCTCCTCTTTTTAATTCAAACTTGTATTCAAGTGATTGATTTACGGATTGTATCTGTATTCAAGTAATTGAGAAAGCAATAAAGATCAAACTCAAAGTGGATGTAGGCAATTACGCCGAACCACTATAAATCTGGTGTTCTCGTTTTTGTTATTATTTTTCATTGAATTACACTATTCTTCTATTTTAATTCACTCTCTTCATTAATCTCTCTACATAACTCTACTCAAGGGTGTTAGTGACCAATTCTGGTGCTAACATATAACAATAATGGCAATTTCGTAAATAAAGAGTCCAAATCTAACAAGCATGAATTCTAAGCAATATCTCGATGAATGAACTAGCATAGGTTAACATGTAGTAAAATAGTCATCAAAGCTTCATGAACAAAGGATCTACATGCAGACTTATGGAAAATGCATGAAATCACTATCTTTAACACACCAACAAGCCACCGATCCAATATACTCCTTTGTGTCCGTGTGAGAGATAACCACCACTCACCGAATCACCCAACCACCTCAAAAGAAACTAACTCCAGATCTGGACAACAAAGGATCTAGCTTGATCCGACAAAATTCCGCTTCAAACGATGAAATCTCTCTTTGAAGAATGTAGATCTTCAACTTTGGCTCTTGGATCTTCGATATGATCTTCAATCTTGGATGGATGTTAGTACTAGATTAGAGTGGAGAAAAGAAGTGAAGAAGTGTTGTAGTCGAGCTCTCAAAATAGCAGCATTTCATCGCTTCAAAATCCGGTGCCAAAAAGTGATGCAAACCCTTCTATTTATAGGCCAAAATCCCTTAACTCGTTCGGCCTCCTTAAGTCGGTCACGACTTAACCCTTGCCGACCTAACGACCTACGGCTTATCACTCCACGGCTCAACGACTCATCAACTCACGGCTTAATAACATAGCCGACCCCATGACCTACGACCTAACCTAAGCCGGTCACGACTTAACTACACTCACTATCTCAACACAAGTCGTCTACGACTTAACCCTAACACTCTGACCTAACTAACCAACACAACTGAGCGACCTAACGAGTTAACGGGATACGACCTACCGACTCACGACTCAACTATACTGCCGACCTAACACAAGAGATGACCCATGACTCAACTATACTGCCGACCTAACACAAGAGACGACCCACAACTCACCGACTCAACCTTGTAACCTTAAGTCGCTCGAACGACTTATCTCATCTATGAGTCGGTCAAACCCTAAGCCGTTAACTCCTATAAGTCGGTCACTTTCCTTAAGTCGTAACTCGTTCAACCGACTCAAGCCATTACACGCTATCCCTTAGGTCGGTCCAACCCATGAGTCGGCCATTCCTATGAGTCGGCCACACTATAAGTCGGCCACACCTTAAGTCGCTCAACACCACTAAGTCGCTCCAACTCTTAAGTCATTCCACGACCTAAGCTTCCACACGGCTCAACTTCCAGACGACTTAACTTCTACACGACTTAAGCTCCGAACGACTTAACAATAATAACGACCTAATCAACAATTCTACGATCTTTCGATCCATAAAAATACGGGTCGTTACATTCTCTCCCCCTTAGGAATTTCGCCCCCGAAATTCCAAACAAACAAGAGCAATCAAAACTATTTTGCATGCCTACCATCCATAGCAATTAACAAACCATGCATCCAATTACTAACCTAGCATGCAGAATTCTAAGACTAGAACAAGTTACAAATTCATGAGATGTCACGACACCTTAGGGCCATACCTCAAAGAGTTCAGGATGAGCTGCCTTCATCCTCTCTTCCACCTCCCATGTACAGTCGTTAACATCATCACTCCATTGTACCTTGAGCAACTTGACTACCTTCCTCCTAAGTTGTTTCGTGTCGGTTTCCACAACACGAAGCGGCTTACGAGGTCTTCTAACAACTGGATCAACTTCCAAATCTTCATAACTATCAACAGAAACCACTGTACTTGGGTCGTGCACATACTTCCGTAGATACGATACGTGAAAAACATTGTGCACACCCGACATCTTTTCCGGTAACTCTAACTTATAAGCGAGCTTTCCAATTCGCTCGACAATCGAGAATGGTCCAATAAATCTCGGAGTCAATTTTCCTTTCTTCCCGAATCGAATAACATTCTTCAGTGGAGAAATCTTCACAAAAACCATATCTCCTACGTCGAATTCCAAATCCTTACGACACTTATCGGCATAACTTTTCTGACGGTCTTGGGCTGCCTTCATTCGTCGCCGAATGATCTCTATGCAATCAGAAGTCTGTCGAATCATTTCTGGCCCAAGTATCAACTTTTCTCCAGTTTCCAACCAACATGTCGGAGAGTTACACGGTCTTCCGTACAATGCCTCATATGGTGCCATACCAATACTTGACTGGTAACTGTTATTATATGAAAATTCCACCAAATGAAGATGATCTTCACATGATCCTCCGAAGTCCAAAACACATTCTCTGAGGAGATCTTCCAAAACTCTGTTGACTCTCTCTGTCTGACCATCTGTTTGAGGGTGATAAGCTGTACTCAAGCACAACTCGATTCCCAAAACTTCCTGAAAGCTCTTCCAAAATGCACTAGTGAACAATGGGTCTCGATCGCTCACTATACTCTTCGGAATACCATGCAATCGAACTATCCACTCAACATACAACTCAGCCAATTTCGATGCAGTCCTAGTTGATCGAACAGGAATAAATCTTGCACTCTTAGTCAATCGATCTACTATAACCCGAATCCCTTCATTTCCTGCTCTGGTTCTAGGTAATCCATCGATAAAATCCATCGATATTTGCTCCCACTTCCATGTAGGAACTTCTAACAGCTGAAGCAATCCACTTGGCTTCTTCTGCTCGGCTTTTACCAACTGGCAGTTCATACACTTGGAAATGAAATTTCCAACATCCTTCTTCATACCTTCCCAGTAATAGGTTCTCTTCATATCCCGATACATCTTATTTCCGCCTGGATGAATTGTCAACTTCGAGTGATGACTTTCCTTCATAACTTCATCTCTCAATTCATCGATGTCGGGAACAACCAGTCGTCCTTGTTTCCGAAGCCAACCCTCTCGATCGACCTCGAATCCTTTATCCTTTTCTGGGTCCAATCCAGATTCCAAATCACGGATAATCTTGACAAGCTTATCATCTCGCTTTTGGCCCTTGCCAATTCTTTCCACTAGAGTAGTTCTTATCGATAAGTTTGCCAATATCTCAGGTTCCAATTCACATCTGGGCCTGAAGTCAAATCTAGCCAAATACTCAAGGCTCTTCCATTCCGAAAACATGGCTCCCAATCCTGCATGTCTTCGACTTAACGCATCTGCCACTGCGTTACCTTTTCCCGGAGTATAGGCTATACCAAAATCATATGATGCTAAAAATTCTAGCCATCGTTGTTGTCGAAGATTCAAATCCTTTTGGGAGAAAAGATACTTCAATGACTTATGATCTGTAAACAACTCAAATCGAACTCCCAATAGGTAATGTCTCCACATCTTCATAGCAAATACAATCGCCGCTAACTCCAAATCGTTAGTTGGATAATCCCTTTCATGCGGCTTCAGTTGTCGACTTGCATACGCAACAACTTTATCCTTCTGCATTAGCACTGCTCCAAGTCTAGTACCACATGCATCAGTGTAAACCACCATCTCATCATTTCCACTTGGAATAGTCAAAACAGGAGCACTTGTCAGTCGCTCTTTCAGGATTCCGAAAGCTTGCTCACACTTATCATCCCATCTGAACACTTGGTTCTTTTTCGTCAATCCTGTTAATGGTGCAGCTATCTTGGAAAAGTCTTTGATAAACCGACGATAATATCCTGCTAATCCAAGAAAACTTCTCACATCAGATGCATTCTTAAGTCTAACCCAATCCTGGATCGCTGCCACCTTGGCGGGATCAACTGCTATTCCACTTCCAGAGATAATATGGCCTAAGAACCTCACTTCACTCTTCCAGAAGTGACACTATGAAAACTTAGCCCTCATCTGTTGTTTTCGCAAGATTTCCAAAACAATACGCAAGTGCATCTTGTGCTCTTCTTCAGTTCTGGAATAAACCAAAATATCATCCACGAACAAAAGTACAAACTTGTTCAACTGATCTCTGAACACTCTATTCATAAGATCCACAAAATATGTTGGTGCATTGGTCAATCCAAACGGCATTACCAGCCACTCATAGAAACCAGATGGTGTCCTGAAAGCAGTCTTCGGCACACTATCCTTTGCCACTCTCAACTGGTGAAATCCCATTGCCAAATCCATCTGAGAAAACACCTTAGCTTCGTGGAGCTGATCAAACAAGTCATCTATTCTCGGCAATGGATACTTGTTCTTCTTAGTCACTTTATTCAGCTCATGATAATCCACACAAAACCTCAACGATCCATCCGCTTTGGTTGCAAACACAACTGGTGCACCCCATTCGGACACACTTCTCCGAATGAATCCTTTCTGTAAAAGGTCATCAACTTGCACCTTCAACTCTTGTTGTTCCCTAGGCGCCATCCGCCTAAGAGGCATCACAACAGGTCTAGCTCCTTCAACTAGATCGATACGAAACTCGATCTCTCTATGCGGCGGTAACCCTTTGACCTCGTCAAAGACATCCTCAAATCCATTCACAATAGGCACCGATGACAGTCAATCCCGTGGAATAACCAGCGAATACATGAAGCTCATGAAGACGCCTTCCTCATGCTTACATCGTATCACAACCTTTCGCCTCTCCACATTCTTGACTGTCACCTCTAGCCTCTCACAATCAACCTTTGCCGCATACTTCCTAAGCCAGTTCATACCCAAAATAATTCCGAACCCCGCGAAGTTCAGAACAAAAAAATCACAAACAAAAGAGCAATCATGACTCGATACAACCAGACCACGGCATACCATACACAAACAAGACAAACCCCCAACTGGTTAGTCACAACCAATAGTCTATCAACAATATCTGGTTCCAAACCCAACCGGCCTACAAGTTCACTACAAACAAAGGAATGCGATGCTCCAGTATCAAACAACACTCTAACTGGAACACCACAAATGGAAAGAGTACCTTGAACCACCACACTCTTTCCTTTCTCTTCAGCAGTAGGAGCTTTCGAAGACGATGGCACAGCCTCCAAAGCATAAGCTTGCACAATCTGTTTGTCCTTCCTCGGTTCTGGACAATTCCTCCTGAAATGCCCCGGTTTGTCACAATTGTGGCACTTCGCCGGCACTCTCGGTTTCTTACAATCTCTAGAGAGATGACCCTTCTGCTGACAGTTGTAGCAGGTCACTTCGCCCTTCGGCTTCTTCTGGCCATCCTTACCCTTCTGCTGTTGCTGCTTCCTTTTCTTGTTTCCACTTTGCTCCTTGGTCACAGCAACAATGGATCCTTCTTTAGGAAACAGATTCTCATGCCTGAGAGCTTTCTCCACAAGCTTCTCAAATGGGTCATCCAAATGATCCACTAATTGTCTTCCAAGATAAATGTCCAAGCCTGTCACAAACTTCTCATTCTTCTGATAGGGAGATTCAATGCACGACCGAGCATACGTGGACAAAGCTTCAAACTCAGAAACATACTCAAGAACTGGTCTTCCACCTTGCTTGAGCTCCACAAACTTCTTGAACAGAACAGATTTCTGAGCTGTAGAAATGAACTTAGCCTCAAATCTAGCTTGGAATTGCTCCCAAGTAATCTCTTCCTCTGGAGTATCAATGGTGATAGAGTTCCACCAATCAGAAGCTCTCCCCTGAAGCTGTCTTGATGCAAGCTTCCTCTTAGTTGCATCCTCAATTCCCAAATCACCAAAGATCCTTCTACAAGCATCTATCCACCTCTGAACTTCAATGGTTGATTCTGTTCCCAAGAAAACCTTCCCTCCAAGAGCAGTATAGTCCTTACACAACTTAGCAAAATCCACTGGTTTTGGGGCTTGAACCTGAACTCCAACATCTACTGATGAACCCGGAACTGACATCCTTCTCATGATCGAAGTCATCATAGCCTCGAACATAGCAGCATAATCAGCAGCCCCTTCAGCAGCACGGCTTTCCCTAGCAGCTTGTCTCTCTCTTCGACTCATCCTTAATATCTTTAAAAAGAATGATTAGAACACCTTGAGAAACAACTACATAAGGAGTTCAAATCCTTCTAAGCTACTATATTATATATAGTAATCACCCATCAAAACACAATTACGTCTCTCATACGTAGTTACGTCAGTGAGCGTTGGCTAAAATCGATTAACCAATGCTCTGATACCAAATGTGACGACCGCCGATGACTCCTGCACTAAACAAGGAAATAGTGCGCTGAAAGGCGTGCCAGGCCGCCATGGACGACTGTCAAGGTAAGGTAAAACAATAAACTCTATCATATAACTCACAGCGCATGGATAAAATACAATAGAGAAATATTTATAGTGAAGCTCCACAATTCAGAATTTCATCAATATACTTTAATAGTTTGATACAAACATCAGAATAGTCAATACATCAAGCCACACTACATAACACTTAGAGAATTATACAAACAGCGGAACACCCAGTACATATAGTAAGAAAAACAATATGCAAAAGCCTCCAGCTCGTCTTCGTCATCAACAGCGTTGGCCACTAAGAACAGCACCTGTCACCTGCTACCTAGTCTGCCCATCCCAACATGGATGAACAGCCCAAGGTAATAAGAGTTAAACATAAAACTTTGAGTCAGACAAAAGTCTTAGTGAGCAGTAAATCAACTATCAAACATACCAAAAGAGCATAAAGGGTAAAAAGGAATAGGAACCCAACCATTCCACTCCACCTCTTTCTACAGTGATAGCCCCCAGACACACTAAGGAGAAGCAAACATAGAAATTCAGACATTCAAAGCAAAGTAATTATCACTCGAGTCAAGGTCGGTGTTTTCCAAGTACAAACCCCCCAGGCCTAAACCAAGATCAGATAAGCACCCTGAAAACATCGCTCTTGACCCAAGCGACGATACATCCAAAGCATCCAAACATCCATGACTCTAGCTATCACTGTTATCATTGCCTCGATATCACCGTTAATTGAATGACCGGCTCATTATTTCATCCGTCCGTCAAGGGCTAATGGTAACCCCGGTTCTAGACAGAACTCCGCACGTCGTCGCAGCCCATGCCTAGGACTATCGAATCTGCCCAGAGTACTAGCACGTCGTCGCAGCCCGTGCCTGGGACTATCGAATCTGCCCAGCGTACTCTTGCTTTGAGCCTGCTAGAACCTTCAATAACGATGAGATCTCAACCTTCTAGTCATCCTCCTCGACGACTATTCTCATACTAGCTCAAGCGCCTCTCGAGCCATCCATTATCCACAAACTCGAACCATATCACCGAGTTATCAACATGCTTAGGATGATCCCGTATGGGTTAAACCAAGGCTTTCTCACATCATGCTTTGCTTCATCGCATCATAGCAAAGTCCCATCTCAACATCATGCTTTGCCTTATCGCATCATGGCAAAGTTCCATCTCAACATCATGCTTTGCCTTATCGCATCATAGCAAAGTTCCATCTCGACATCATCATCAAATCTATCCATATGAGCTTTATCACCCGCTTCATATGCCACAAGCAGCTTTCCTTATTCAAGAGCCTTTCCGCTTAGCTTTTGAATCATCTTTGACCAACTTGTCCAAATTCAACCATACATCATCTAACTCATAACAATCAATCAAGACAATCATTAATCCAAGTAATCAAGCATTCAACAAGATCTAAATAAACAGTTATAACAATAATGGCAATTTCGTAAATAAAGAGTCCAAATCTAACAAGCATGAATTCTAAGCAATATCTCGATGAATGAACTAGCATAGGTTAACATGTAGTAAAATAGTCATCAAAACTTCATGAACAAAGGATCTACATGCAGACTTAAGGAAAATGCATGAAATCACTATCTTTAACACACAAACAAGCCATCGATCCAATATACTCCTTTGGGTCCGTGTGAGAGATAACCACCACTCACCGTATCACCTAACCACCTCAAAAGCAACTAACTCCAGATCTGGACAGCAAAGGATCTAGCTTGATCCGACAAAATTCCGCTTCAAACGATGAAATCTCTCTTTGAAGAATGTAGATCTTCAACTTTGGCTCTTGGATCTTCGATTTGATCTTCAATCTTGGATGGATGTTAGCACTAGATTAGAGTGGAGAAAAGAAGTGAAGAAGTGTTGTAGTCGAGCTCTCAAAATAGCAGCACTTCGTCGCTTCAAAATCCGGTGCCAAAAAGTGATGCAAACCCTTCTATTTATAGGCCAAAATCCCTTAACTCGTTCGGCCTCCTTAAGTCGGTCACGACTTAACCCTTGCCGACCTAACGACCTATGACTTATCACTCCACGGCTCAACGACTCATCAACTCATGGCTTAACAACATAGCCGACCCCACGACCTACGACCTAACCTAAGCCGGTCACGACTTAACTACACTCACTATCTCAACACAAGTCGTCTACGACTTAACCCTAACACCCCGACCTAACTAACCAACACAACTGAGCGACCTAACGAGTTAACGGGATACGACCTACCGACTCACGACTCAACTATACTACCGACCTAACACAAGAGACGACCCATGACTCAACTATACTGTCGACCTAACACAAGAGATGACCCACGACTTACCGACTCAACCTTATAACCTTAAGTCGCTCGAACGACTTATCTCATCTATGAGTCGGTCAAACCCTAAGCCGTTAACTCCTATAAGTCGGTCACTTTCCTTAAGCCGTAACTCGTTCAACCGACTCAAGCCATTACACACTATCCCTTAGGTCGGTCCAACCCATGAGTCGGCCATTCCTATGAGTCGGCCACACTATAAGTCGGCCACACCTTAAGTCGCTCAATACCACTAAGTCGCTCCAACTCTTAAGTCGTTCCATGACCTAAGCTTCCACACGGCTCAACTTCCGGACGACTTAACTTCTACACGACTTAACTCTGAACGACTTAAGCTCCGAACGACTTA
This sequence comes from Allium cepa, assembly GCA_030765085.1. Lineage (NCBI taxonomy): Eukaryota > Viridiplantae > Streptophyta > Magnoliopsida > Asparagales > Amaryllidaceae > Allium > Allium cepa. Next base: position 511,700,497 of record CM060945.1, read on the forward strand.
ACAATACTAACGACCTAATCAACAATTCTACGATCTTTCGATCCGTAAAAATACGGGTCGTTACAAATTTTGTCTTTATATTCTTTCTTATAAAACCCCATTTTATATTTATAAATCACATTTATAAATCTTTGTAAAAATATAATTTCACTATTTCACTTTACTTATATATGATTATTTCACAATTGTAAATCGTTTTAATTATAATTCCATACTTGTAACTCATTTGCTTACGCAATGTTACCCGGCACCTTAGGCCGGCTACAAAATGACATTTGATGATGTTATTATTAGCACTGGACAAAATTCTAACCAAGAAGAGCCTGGAGGTATAAGGGTTTGATCCAATCGACATGTTTCGGCATCCTGGCATGGTGCAGACTAGAGGTTTTAGCAAGTTGTCAGGCCCACAACAAAGAAAGAGCGTTCGGTCTGCCTGGCCCGGTGCGCAGAAGTCACCTACTATGAGCCGGGGTACCTTGTTCCTAAGCCCATGAGGGAAGTCTAACCCATCTTTGTCTATAAATAGAAAGGTAGGGGCACAGTAAAAGGGACCTTTTTCCGAGAACACTAGGGAGACCCTGTCATTTTTGATACTCTCCTCTTTTTAATTCAAACTTATATGCAAGTGATTGGTTTATGGATTGTATCTGTAATCAAGTGATTAAGAAAGTAATAAAGATTAAACTCAAAGTGGACGTTGGCAATTACGTTGAACCACTATAAATCTGGTGTTCTCGTTCTTGTTGCTCTTTTTGCATTGAATTACACTATTCTTCCGTTCTAATTTACTCTCTTCATTAATCTCTCTACATAACTCTACTCAAGGGTATTAGTGACCAATTATGGTGCTAACACGCAATATATTCTTTTACAATTCTTATTTTTATTTAAATTATTCAAATCTCTTTTATTAACTTACATATTTTTACATTTTCAAACAATCAATTTATATATACTTTAATAGTTTTTTGAAAAAAGGTTTCCTTTATATATAAAATATAATCGAGGTAAAATTATTTCATTTATCCAATTTAAAATAATAATATGTCGACTTGCCTCGTTTAAGTGTTTAGAAATCCCTATCGATAACATGGCGTCCCACATAACGACCAGAACTCACAACATCTTAACGAATAAGTAAACATAATATAAAACATTTATATTCACCAACAAATATGCGCTCATATATATAATATACTCATATTCAATCTAGGGTGCTACTGTCCCTATCTATACATAGTACACATCAAAGCTTAGGAATATACAAAATCTAAGCTCTGATACCACGCGTGACGACCCGCAAATCTGTACCCTTTAAATCGACAATAAACCACACATGTCCGACCAAAAAAGCGCAGACTGATGGAAAGTTAGGATAAAGAAAAGAAGAGAGAAGAAGAGAACAGAAGAAAGAGAGAAGGTGGAACAAAACAAAACAATACAGAATCTCACACTGCAGCAGAACAACATATAATATCATATCAATGATCTTTTCAAAATAGAAACGGTATATACGTACATCAATCAGAGTTCAAAAATCAATCACTAGTTATCAGCCTGGACAGTTATAATAACTTGTCCTCATAAGTGCCGATAATATACAACAACTAATCTATAGATACTCAAAACAGACACGTGTATACGAAAATGAAGATCTCCAGCTCTCTAGGTGAAGCTCCAAAAAGCACCAAATCTGAACCTGTAAATATACATGGTCTGACACGAGCATTGAAAGGGAAGAACGCTCGAATCAGTTTTGGTAAACTAGCGTGAGAAACATTCTCAAGTGAATTTATTAAATCACCAAAATTTTGCTTTATCGAAACAAAAGTATCTTGTAAGACACGCTCACATATAAACACGGACATGTTTTTACCTTACGATAACTAAAACATTTCATATCAAATCTTCTTATATTATACTAGTATCTAGCATACAAATAATATTAATCACAGCCGAAATTGTTACATTGATTAAATTCCAGCATATAGCCCAAAATGGGTAATACAATCAAAATGGCAGGCACGTAGTGGAGTTTCAATTTCCATAAAATGACCGGGTGAAGGGACTACCTTTCGATAGGTACACCTCTAGATGGATGTTCCGAGAAACCATTACAAAGTTCCTCTACCAACACAAGACCAGCCTACTTTTATAGCTAGATAGTACCGAATATGTCGTCCTCCGGTCGTTACCGACCTTTTTCAAGGGCCCTCGAAGCATACAAACCATAATAATCAGATACGACGTCATAGCATGTAAAGATATATGTGGAAGAGGATGATCATATCCTATTTAGGAGAGACCCACTTAGCCTTGCTGCATCTAACCCTATTCCGGACATTTCTGGTTGATGAGGCCAGAGGTAACGATTTACCTTTCACATAACATAAATTACATCACTTTAAATGCCACACCGCCATTTCCATTGACTACTAATTGCCTTCCACAAAAATACAACCTTTAACTTATACGTCTCAAGGAGGGTGTTAAGCTAAGAGAAGTTTCCTTCTCCACCATCACGGATGTACGTTTGTAAAATCCAATGTACGTAATCTTTAGAAATGCAATATCAGACAAACAACCATATATATTGTGCAGGAACATGACAAACTGAAGGTATTTTCCTTCCACATTGCATTGGATATTTCATAACAAAGAGACTATTACTGATGGATGTATATTGGAATTTTAACCCTATACGATCAATAGGTAGTCCTCCACTATGAAAATCTGGAATATGAATATCATCACAACCAACCTTCACAATCCTCGCATAAATGTTGGTCCGAAGTGGTTTTCGGATAAACCGATCTTGTTCTCTTTGCACCAACAACGCAAAAGCGTTTCTCAACCACACATAGAAACTAAGTCTCATAGATTTATCATGTCTCCAACTTAAGACTTGCTATCCTTCGAGCCAATAAGTAAGCTCGGTAGATCGAAGTGATATCGCACACTACATGAATCAACATCCTCAACACAAATGATAATCAAGCCTACACAGAAGGCTACGTACTAAGTGTACGACTAAATAGTTCCCACATCAAGTCGAGGAACTAAAATGGCCAAATTTTGATAGTCGATTGTTTAACTATCAAAGCAAACAAACAGATATTTAACACCATAAGTAATCACTAAGCCCTTTTATTAATCTTTTATTAATTAAATCACTTGCCAAATATTCACGTCAAATTATCTTTAAAAAGCTATATTCTCAAACCATTTCACTTTTCAATATTGTAAAACATTTCCATATGTTATTTAATATTAAGTAATTCACAAATATCTTTATTTTCAATACTTAGAAAATATTACATATACTTAAATTAGGATTAAGTATATACTTTATTCTTTTAAGGAAAACATTCTCTTAAACATATTTATTGAGGTCAAAACGAATGTTGCGTAAAACATTGTTATGACAACCCAAAATCACTATTATTAGGATTCAAAAATTTGATAGATATATAAATCCCATATACTATACAAAACATCTCCATTCAAAAATCATTTACTATAACAACCATGTTATAGTTCATCATTTCCTCACTTCTCAAAAACGTCTGTTTCCACAATGGATGTTGAAATCTATGTATCCCATATTTAACACATTTGAAAACATCTTTAAACCAGTTTACTCCATTTAAAATATCACTTTTCATAACATTTTTTTAGATTAAAATATTATTCACTGTCCAAAATCGTGAATATATTTCCTTTACCAAATTCATCACTTCTACATATTTATTAAAGGATTATCACTTGTCCAAAATCGTGGATATAATACCCTTAGTAATATTCCATATTTAACTTATCAATTTTAATTGAATTCGGATTTATAAAACAATGTTCATAAATTCACATTTCTATTTTATAAAAACTTCAATTTATAAATTCCCTTTAAGAACAATTTCCACATATAGCTCATTTATATGCCAAAATCCAATTTATAAGTTAATTACTTATAAATCATTTATTTTACAAAATCCATTCATCTTATAACTTCACGATTCGTAAATCTTATTCACTTTTAAAATCCATTTACAACTTCATTTTAACATTTATAAAACTCCTTTATAATTCCATCATTTTGATTTATAAAATATCGATTTTATAAATCTTATATATAAATCATTCATATAATTTCAAAATCTCATTTAAACTATTTACAAAATAGTTAACTTCATATTCTAAAAATCACAATCTGATATATTTCACAAAAATCATAATTTTTATAACATAAAAATTATAACATTTATTTATTTAAAATAAATTCATTCCTTAACCATTCAAAAATTAATAAAACATCTATTTTCAAAATTACTTTAAAAATCCTTTTGAATTTGAAATCATCACTTTAACATTTTTAATATTCCAAAATATGGCCCAATGCTGCACCTCCACTAAATACATCAATCACAATATCCAAATATCATATATCACATGATAACATCGTATATCACAATATCCATAAATAAAACCAATACTGGTGAGGAATCCAGTTGGATCCTTCCAACCTGTCACTTGCAACAAATATACATATTATAGTGTGTGTACAATATTCGCTTCAGGGTGGATACGCGTATATAGGGTCATCCGCTCATAAACAGGAACGTATAGGGTCTCATTTGCTCTAATAGGCAGGAATATATCCAAATACCAATCAAGGAATATATATATAATATATCATATATCATCCAAACAATCATCAATCAGCAAAAGTAAAATTTATGCTCACTTATATAAAAATATCAGTGAGTCAGAAAGAGTGAGTTGTGCTCACAATGATTCCAATAGCAGTTGCAGTATTTTATTCCGAATAAAATTAAACGAGCTTTTAATTTTGCCTAAAATTTATACTGGCTTCAATTAACTCCAAACCAATTCTAAAATGTAGTGCTTATCAATATGGACCCAACGCAACTTGTTTCATCGAAAATGGATCTCGTATGAATAAATTTAAGTATTTCAAAGTTTGTACGTATTAAAATATATACAAATTTACAATTTTTATTTATTTTAAAAACCTCAAACGATTGTGGCCTCTTGTTTCCTTTGATGAGATCGTGACCATTGCAAGCCTTACTCCTCCATCACATAAAAACGCTGCTCCAATCGAACCCAACGTCCACTTCTAACATCGAACGTCATGCCTCCCACGCTCCACTAGAACACGATCAACTCCATCACCGAGTAGCGCTACACAAGCTTCACCAACATCTTAAACGACGTGGCACTCAGCCTCCCAATGATCTCGAGATTCGCACTCGAAGGTCGAATGTTCAAATGAAAATCGTCGTTGATTGGCTTTGCCAAAGACGATCTACACTGTTGGATTTATAGTTCTCGTTGCCCTCTACAATATTGTACTTGAAATTTTTCACGAAAGTGAATGGATGGAGAGAAAAACAAGGAGGAACGAGGATGTTTTCTGGCAATAGAAAAGATAATGGCGGCTAGGATTAGGATTTAACCTAGGTTTTATGAAAATAGAAAATAATAACGTCCTTTTATAGAAAATTTCGCGACACTATTCACCTGAAATTTTTTCAAAATCGAAATGAAGCATGCTGCTTGGTGTTTATAACGTTTTGCCCCTTTTCTGAACATAATGGAATATATTTCCAGAGCCAATTCGATCGTATTCGAAAGATAGGTTTTTGAATCGACTATTTAAATTTAAAATTCGCTTAAACAAATTTCTAAGTGTTTTAGCTTGCCTCGGACAAACCGTAAATCCGATTGACACGAAATTTGAAATCCTACAAAAATATAACATTACGGATCCAATCAAACTAGTTTCATCGAAATACGAGGCTGTGTGAAAAATTCCTATTTTTATTCGTTAATTAAATATTAAAATATTCAATTTCTATAAATTTACTTTTAATTCAATTTTAGAAGTTCACTAACATCATCCTAATCAAATAGAATTTTATTCATCTTTATAATTCATTTTCATTCACATATAATTCAAATTTCAGTTATTTACGAAATTTCAAATATTAAATTAATAATATAATTATCTAACTAAATCCTTATATTTTAAATATAAGTTATTCAGCTTATTAAATTTTGCTTGTGAATATATAAAATCAATTAAATATACGAATTTCAAATAACTGAAATTCTGGGTCATTACATCTCATCTCAACGATGATGGGGAAAAATATAAAAACATGGTATGTAATCCGAGATACATACCTTATTATTTATAGTACGCGCGAGTTCGCTCTCATTAAGCAAACAAAAGAAATATAATGCATAATCGGGCTCCAAAAGCAAGCATACGCCATCTATACCGACTAAACACTCAATAGCCAAATGAGAACATATATATATAAATAATAGAATCGATATATAACATGGATTATGCAATAACCATAAATGAATATAGCAAATGCAACGGTACAAACATTCAACAACAATATCCATCCAATCTTATTCACAACAATACCAGTTCACACTTCCTAATGTCAATATTTAGTTTATTATACTTTCAATTCCTATCAATATTAAATTAAATTACTTTTTATTCATTGACATTTATTTCATATATATACAATTTTTTTGCTTTCAACTTATTCACATAGATTCCTTTCGAATTTAATTGGTTCACCTTAAATTTATTGACATTCAATCGATCAACATTCATTTCCTTAATCATTCAATGGATTTATATTCAATTCATTTGCTTTTAATTTTTCGTTCAACTAATTTGGTTTTAATCATTTTTATTTCGTTAACCAATAGTCATTGCATTCACATTTGATTGATTACAATTTAATGTATTTATATTCAATCGATTTACTTTCAATTATTCCATTTGTTTCATCCACATTTAATTGGTTTTCATTCAATTGATTTCCTTCAATTTATTAACAAATGTTACAGATTTATTATATTCAAAATCACTTATTCACATTCAATTTTTTTATTGGAAATCATTTCCTTTTCATTTAATTTATTTACATCCAATTTATATTTATTTTAGTTGCTCATATTAATTTTACTTACTCTCGTTTATTTTTATTCAATTTCTTCACAATTCAAATTGCATTTCATTTTATAATCCATGTTGTATTCATTCTATTAATTCATTTTATAGCTTAAATGGAATTAATTCGCTTTGCAAGTTTAACTAATTATATTCAAATTTAATTCAATTTATTTAATATTAAAGTAAAATTTATTACATTTCATCCATTTCTCATTTTATTTAACCCTATTCTAAAAAAATTCTAATCATTCACATTCAACAATTTAGAACAAAATTAGCCTAATATTTTTTTGGCAAAGCAGACGGGGCTGAATGGTCCCCTACCATTATATTGATCCATTTGGGAAAGAAACGAACAAATAACATAAACAAAAGCAATAAAAGAAAAACAGCAAAGGACAATGAGAAGGGGAGAAGTGGATCAAAACAAAGGAAGACAGTAAATTTAAAAGGAGAAAAAGAAAGCTGAGGACTAGACATAACATAAAGGGTACGCTCGCCTAATATTACTCCAATCAATAAGTTATACAACTTGATTCGGCCAAAATTTCTTTTCGTTATTTTATTTAATTCACTTCAATACAATTTACTTTTATTTAAGTTTTCTTGAGTTAAATTTCATTTTATTTTTTTCATTTCATTAACTCGGTTTATTAACACTCCTTAGGTTAATTATCTTATTTCATATGTCAAATTCGAATCGTCTTTTGTTTGCTTAAACAAAAAATTTAACCATTTTAAATTTGGTTTTTTTCCTATTTAAATTTATAAGTTAAAAATTTTATTTCTTTTCTATACTTTTATAAATTTATAAGTTATAAACTTATTCCTTATATACTATTTTCGATTTTAAGTTCAAAACAATTTTCATGTATTTGTCAAATCATAATTGAATATATTTTTCTCTTCACCATCAAACTTGTTTTAGTCAAACATAAATTTCTTTCGGTAGAAATTCTCACTTGGAATCTCGAAAATCAATACTGGCGATACTACATTCATCCCCGGAATTATTTCCCAGCGACCAAAGCGAGTTTAATGCTTTTATTTTCTTCAAAAATCATTTCAAAATATTTTTTTCTTGTCAAAACTCTTTCAAATAATATTAATATTAATTTTGAAAGCTCCGAAAAAATTTCGAAAACAAAAGGATTTTGAAATTCAAATTCTCAATTTTTAAATCCTTTTACTTATAATATAGATTATACAATTCCATTACTTTACATTTTTGTTGTTCCAAACAATTTTTTATTTTAATTGATTTCAATATAATTTAATTATCGAATGCTCCATAAAATAAAATTTTCAAGGTATCCATTTTATTTTAACTCAACCAATAATCGATGATAACTAAATATTATCATCTTGTAACAACTTCATTAATAATTATATATTCTTATGAAAGTTATATATTTATGTATAAAATATAATTTAGGTAAAATTATTTCATTTACCGAATTTAAAACTATATTATGTCAACTTGCCTCGTTTAAGTGTTTAGAAATCCCTATCGATAACATGGCATCCCACGCATCGACCAGAATTCGTAAACAACTCAACAGATAAGTAAACATAATACAAAATGTTTTATAACACTAAAATGTATGATCTCTCATATATATACACTCAAACAGTCCCATTCTAGGGTATTGCTACCCTATCTCTAATGAGTCAAAACCCACAAAGCCAAGGTTATCGCTAAACCAAAGCTCTGATACCAACTATAATGACCCACATTTTGAAAGGTTTAAATCGATAATAATCCACATATGTCAAACTTCAATAGTCCATGGATATCAAAGGGTGTTAAATAAAAAAAGAAAAGAGGAAAAAAATCTCATAGCGGAACAATAAAATATAATAATCAAATAACAGTTCGTGAAGCTATTTACTATACATTTGATAATAATCTACACAACATTAATCAGAGTTATATATATACATCAGGGATATATAAATAATGCAGCAGAATAGCATGATGCAGGGAATAATAATAGTAATAATATATCAAATCTTCATCTTCTAGAAAATGATCTTCAATACACTGAAAATGCAGGGCTGACCCGAGCGTAATGAAAAGATAAAACATCCAAGTTAGGACTAAAATACTCTTATGTAAGTCAAATCAATATCAATAAATATGAGTGTAACGGCATTAGAGATGTTTACGGGTTTTTACATCTCCAATCTAGTGTATATCGTGCTTGCAATAACTTAAGAGATGTTATGGGATTGTCCTTCTCCTAAGGATCCGTTAAACTATTTATATATAATAGTATACACTATAATAGATAATGTATATCAGTAAAATAAATATCCAAATAGCATTAAGGCTTTACATTAATCCCCTTTAACACATTTTTATAACATATAGTCTATGCAGGTCCTGTAACACAACCAGTAACGTCGATAGGCAGTGAGTCCCTTATAGGTACAGTACTAAACCAGAGCCATAAAGGGCCTGTATAAGGATAAATATGAAAAGGCACGTGATGCGATGTCCAAGGTAGGATTCTACCAGTTTACCCTTTTGGCAGGTCGTAACCCATCCATGGCCAACTGTGACAATCAGTCCAAGCAAAAGGTGCACTCATCGAATATGAAATCACAATAGTAATACGAGGGATCAACATCGCTAGAGGTAGTTAACCTCAGTGGCTAGACATAGGCTCTTTTTTTAGTCATTTTAATTATGACACGAGTGTCAAAGCTATCCATCATCATTCTCTTCATTCCAGTAAACATCGCCAATTCAACCACTACATTCTAGATATCATCCACCACGTACACGGTTGTCAAAGTGCTTCCAATATTGACAGAGAGTATGCTAGTAAGAGCCCACGGTCTCTTTAATAACCAAACGTCGTTTTACACACCCGTTGGCAGTTTTACAATTCGAAAACAATTCATGCTTGATATCAAAATATCATATTTGCTTCATAATCAAATCCATTTCGAAATCATCATATTCGCTTCAAAAATCATATTTTACTTCAAAATGTCAATTCAATTTGATATATCAATTTCACTTCAAAATTTATTTCGAATTACAATTTAGGTTATAACTTCACTTTAGCCCAAATCACATTTAAACCCAAGATGTAAATATAACATTTCGCCCTTTTGACCAATTTGAACTTTAGAAAATAGTTTAAATAGTTTTAAAATAGTTAAGTAGTTAAAGTAGTTTAATAGAAAATAGTTTGAGTAATAAAAATGGTCTATATAGTAAAATTGTTTGGAAAATCAAAATAATTGAATATTTAAAGAATATAGATTTTAAACCGTTTATACTCAAATAATTCATTTGAAAATAGTTTCGAAGTCAAACCGATTCAATTCCAAATTTTCCAATTCAAATCAATTCCAATTTCCATTTCGATTTAATCAATTCAATTCCAATTTCAAGTCGAATTTTTCTTCGATTCCAAATTGATTTCAACTTCAATTCCAAATTGATTTTAATTCCAATTCCAAATCAATTTCACTTCCAATTCCAAATTAATTTAACTTCCAATTCCAAATTAATTTAAATTCCAATTCCAAATTAATTTCAATTCCAATTCCAGATTAATTTAAATTCTGATTCCAAACTAATTTCGACTCTAATTCCAAATTTATTTCAACTCAATTCTTAAATTTAAACCATTTTGATTTATATCAACTCCGACTTTTATTTTCCAAAATATCGAGTCAAAACACTTAAATTGAATTCCCTTCAATATCCAATAAAAAATCCAAATCTCAAAATACAATTAAATTCCAAGCTCAATTTCGAAATATTGTTTTATATCACTTTTACTTAGCAATATTCAAAGTTCGAATAAAAGTCCAATCTTTTAAAACAAATCAATTTCCGAAATTCATTTCATATTTCGATTATAACTTCAAAATCGCTACTTCGATTATTTAAACAATTTCGCTTACCAAATTTAAATTTCAAGATTTCGAGCTCTAGTTTGAAAAATTCAATTTCCATAAGTTCGATTTTATTTCCTAAAAATCAAGATCAATTTAAATAATCTTAAATCAATATCTTAAAATCAATTAAGTTAACCAATCCAGTGTCCATATATAATTTTCTGTCCTATGGCCAAATGAATTAGTTATTCCAATTTAATTCAAGCATGGATATATATCATTTCAATCCAAAATAAATGCCATAAATATGTATCATTTCAACCTATTTCTTAATTTATTCGAAATAATTCGGTTTATAGTTTAATATACTATAAATAATATACAGAATGATAACATGATATATCAAAATAAGTAAACATCCAAATCATCCAAAATATCAATCAATAGTATCCATCGCGACCAATCATCCAAACAGTCAAAAATCACAACAATCAACCAATTATCAAAAATCGTGGATTTTACTAATAGTTTAATCCTAATTTAGTTTAACTATCAATTCAAATTTTAGCAATTAAATTCAGATGTCCATTTAAATGTCAATTAAATTTACAAAACAACTATCCATAAATTTAAGTCGCTTCATAATAAAAACTCAACTATCATAAAAATTATTTCAGTCAATTGTGAGCGTATAAACACTCACTTTTTATTTGAAACTAAAAATATTTTCAGCTTCAAATAGATTGCAAATTGATTCCAATGCGTATGCAAATACAATTCCAAGGAAATTTGTTTCACCCAAATCGGATCAGGATAAATCCATGTTTGAGTAGCATCCAAATCAATCTTAACCTCAAATTCACCTCCTTTAGCTCCAGTATTGTTAACGCCTGTACAATCAATGTCAGGCCTGTTGTTACAATCTTTGCTACATCCACTAATCTTAGTCCTACTTTTTCTGAACGAGGCCATAAATCGATCAATAGTCAACTGCTTCCCTTTCTAATTAAGGTTAGGGTTCAGTTTCACCATTGCCACTACCTCTGGGTTTACTAAAATCGTATCCGGATTAGCTGAAGTGATTTTGCATATGGTGTTGATTTCCTTAACAGCCGCTTCCTAGTCGACATCATCGTCGTTGTCGAGAGCCAGACCGCCATTTAGGTTACTATTTTTTAAATTGAAAGTTGAGATTTGAAATAAGAGGCGACCGAGAAAGAGATACAACATATGGGCGAGGGTTGATTCATATGAGTAGGAGCAGTTGACTATATATATTATTATCTAAATTAGGAAAATATCTAGCCTAAGACGTCCAAAATTTCTCAAACTCCAAATGAAGTGTTCCGCTTGGCGTTTATAATGTTATCAGCTCCATTTCAAACACAACGGAACTAGTTTCGAGGCCTAATTCAATTGTATGCAGAAGATAGCTTTTCGAAATCAATTAATTTTAATCGAAATTCCCTAAATTAATTTCCAGGCGTTTCAAGCTCGCACAGCCAAATGATAAGTCTGATCGCTAAGAAACTTGAAATTCTACAATAACTCACTATTATGGATCAGATGAAACTGGTTTCGTCGAAATTCGAGATAGTTGCCAAAATGACTATTTTTACTCGTTAATTAAAATATAAAATTTTCAATTTTCAATTATTCACATTTAAATCCAATTTTAAATTTTAACAATCTTCATTCATATTAGAATAAAATTTAAATCAATTTTAGATCCCATTTTCATTCTCATTAAATCAAGAATTTCATTATTTACATAATTTCAACATAAATTTAAACAATCTAATTACCCGATAAGTCAATATTAATAAATCCTCAAATTTCATATAAATTTTATTTATCGACATTATTTTATTTCTATCTAAATAACTCTCATATATTATTCAGCTTCAGTTATTGATTATAAACACAGTCAATGCGTAGAATTTATTTCAGTACTTGTTATCGTGAAAATCGTTGAAATTAGTTATTTCAAAGTTTTATTCAAATTCATATTCAAATAAATTACACTTATAAATTATTAAATTTTATTTCTAACCATTTGTATCCAATATCCATGTTAAATTTGAAAATTTAAAATAGTTAAAAACACAAATCGTTACAGCTATATTTAGGGGGATTCAAGTAAATTGGGCTAAATTTATTCACGATGAAATCAAAAGCTTTTTGTCTCACTGCGGACGCACAATTATATATGCTCCATACATCTTGCATCTCTTACACGATCTTTGGGTACCTTCTTATATTTCTTATTTTAAAGAAATTCATATCAAAGAAAGTTGTACAAGGTTTTTATCCTTAATGTATCTTCCTGAAAGACCTCCTCCAATCTTGTCCTTAGCACAATGGACTACACAGGAGCATCAAAAAAAATATCTGGTCCCAACTCAGCAGACTCAAAAGCCTCCTCCTCGACAACAAACTAATTCATCTCATCCTTCACAATAACCTGGTTCCTCTCATCATACCATCGAATGCTATTCCGATTCGGAGATTCACGAAACTCACACAGAACTAATGCAAAATGAATCCATCCATGATTTAATGCTTCAAAATCAAAAATTAATTACGGTCAACTAGCGAGCTTTGAACACTAAAATGGCTGGCTTGAAATGATCTTTTTCAACAAGAATGGCTAAAATAGAGAAAACTTTGGAAAAGGTTATGTCCGCTTTAGGCAAAGTAATGAGAAAAGTATGTGGCAGGTTATTATCTCGATCATTGTCTTCTTCTTCACTTACACCATGACGCAGCGGATAAATCGAAACAAACTTCAATCGATGGAATGAAGCAATCGGTGAGTTGAGAATACTGCAAGGCCCAAATCCGTTGATCCAAAGATATCGGATTCTAGCTATCTTCGTCTCGTTGATCGCGCACGATGCCGAGAAAGAAGATCTACGATTCTTCGCACGTTGATCTAGCGCACTAGATACCGTGAATCGGCTTCTACGATCGTTGAATCGAGCGCACTCGATTAACCGAAAGAGGAGATAGGAGATCACACTCAACTACCAATTTGTATGAAAGCACAAAGCTAACAAAAGAGAAATTTTATTCAATATTCAACCCCCTCAAAATGTACAACACACGCATATTTATAGCTTTCACAACGCAACACGAAACATCACTAAACTCTTAGGTCGGCCGCGACTTACGACCTAACTTAGGTCGGCAGTGACCTAACGACAGCGACTCAACGCTACATTCAACACATTTTTACAACACAGTACTCAAACACGACCTAAAAACAACTCACGCGACCTAACACACATAGCGACCTATGAGATGCAGCTCTTCCAATTAGCAGGCGGTATAAGGTCCTTAACGACCTTACTTTACTCAGGCATTCTTCATGCGACCTATCTCCTTGCGACCTAAAAGAATACGCGGCAACACTCTTCAGCGACTTAAGAGTTAGGTCGTTCGCGACTTATAGAAGTTAGGTCGTTCGCGACCTTGTGACACTATAACCCGCCTTCCCCAGCACTCTTCATACGATCTAACTAGATCGTAGGTCGTTGCACGACCTATCACTATGTAGCTTCCTGAACTTCCTTCCTTGTAACGACTTAGCAAATTAACTCGTTCTTCATTAAATCGCGAAATCCCACTAGGTCGTTGTCGACCTAAAACTTGTTGCACTGATTCATGTAGCTCGTTTGGTTGATCTCTTTGGCCCGTTAGGTCGGTTGGACGACCTATCAATACACTAGGTCGCAGCCGACCTAAATACAACACAAATTGCACCTCTCGGCCTTCACTAGGTCGTTCACGACCTTTGCTAGGTCGCCGGCCCCCATATGATTGTAGAATCTGACCTATTGCATCATCTAACACGTTAGGTTGTAAGTCGTTATGGACTTCACGACTTGAAGCAATCGAACCCACCTCTTGGCCTGCATCATCCTCCCCTGGTTGAGAAAAATTCGACCTCGAATTTGTAAATTCCTCCACCTCAGATTGTTCATCCCCATAATATGGTATAAGATGCTTAACATTGAATACGTCAGAAGTGTATACGTCCTCCGGTAGCTTCAACTTATAAACATTCTCATTGATCTGTTTCACAACTTCTACAGGTCCAATTTTTCTGGCTTTCAACTTATTATAAGTGCCCACTGGAAAACGATCCTTTGTTAATACAGCATACACCAAATCGCCTTCGTTAAATTCAACATTTCGTCGCTTCAAATCTGCAGACTTCTTATACTTCTCATTCGACTTTTCCAATCGTTCCTGAACGATCCCGTGACACTCCGTCAAACCTTCAACAAAATCAGCAGCTCGTTTAACTGTCTCTCTCGATTGTGGTGCCACTGCTAAGTCCAACGGTCCCCTGGGTAAATTTGAATATACAATTTGAAATGGACTGAATCCCGTGCTACGATTCACTGCATGATTATGAGCAAATTCTGCCTGGCATAACTTCATGTCCCAACTTCTCAAATTATCCTGTACAAGGCATCGCAACAAATTTCCCAATGACCTGTTAACAACTTCCGTCTGTCCATCAGTTTGCGGATGATAAGCACTACTAAATTTCAGTTTCGTTCCCACCATTTTCCACAAACTCAACCAAAAGTGACTCAGAAAACGAGTATCTCTATCCGACACGATAGACTCTGGCAATCCATGAAGTCGATAAATCTCCTTGAAAAATAACTGCGCCACTCGAACTGCGTCTGCTGTCTTCTTGCAGGCAATGAAATGTGCCATCTTCGAAAACCTGTCCACTACAACAAATATCGAATCATTTCCCCTTTGAGTTCTAGGCAAACCCAGAACGAAATCCATGCTAATATCAACCCATGGCTTAGACGGTACAGGCAACGGCATATACAATCCTGCATTCGTCGCTGTTCCCTTTGACACCTGACAAATATGGCATCTCTCCACGAATCTTTCAACCTCTTTTCTCATCGATGGCCAAAAGTAAGACTGTGAAATCAACTGCAAAGTACGATCACGGCCCACATGCCCTTCCTCGTGTAACTCCTTGACAATTTTCAATCTCAAGCTACAGTCCGGTATACATAAACGATTCCCCTTAAACAGAAAACCATCAACTAACATAAATTCATCTGTACTCCCATCCTTAACTTTCTCAACAAACTTTGCAAAGTAAGGATCCTTCCCAAACAATTCTGGCAACATTTCAAACCCTATCACTTCAACCTTCAATGTTGTTAACAAATGACTCCTCCTACTCAAAGCATCAGCCACACGGTTCGTCACCCCAGATTTGTGCTTAACAACAAAAGTAAACTGCTGCAAATATGCTATCCACGATGCATGTCTCGGTGAAATCTTATCCTGCCCCTGTAAATGCTTCAAAGCTTCATGATCAGTGTACAGAACAAATTCTTTCTGAAATAGATAGTGTCTCCAATGCTTAACAGCTTGTACAACAGCATAAAATTCGACGTCATATGTACTGTATCTCATCTTTGCCCCTGACAGTTTCTCACTAAAATAAGCAACTGGCTTCCCATTCTGACTCAGAACTCCTCCAATACCAACCTTTGAAGCATCAGTGTGTAGTTCAAACAACAACTGAAAATTCGGTAAAACAAGAATTGGCGCTGTCGTCAACAGTTCTTTGATTCGTTCAAAAGCAATCCCGGCTTCTTCTGTCCACGAAAACTGTTTACCCTTCATGCAATCAGTAACTGGAGCCATCACGCTACTGAAGTGTGGAATGAATCTTCGGTAGAATGATGCTAGCCCATGAAAACTTCTCACTTCCGTAATTGTCTTTGGCTGTGGCCAATTCCTGACTGCCTCAACTTTACTCTGATCAACTTGAATACCTTTTCCTGAAACAACATAACCCAGAAATAAAACACTAGGCGTCATAAACACACATTTCTTTGTAGCAGCATAAAATTGTTCTTCACGAAGAATAATCAACACTTCCCTCAAATGTAGAACATGCTCCTCCGTACTCCTGCTGTAAACCAGAATATCATCGAAATAAACAACAACGAACTTCCCAATGAACGGTCTAAAGATTTGATTCATCACCCGCATGAATGTACTAGGTGCATTTGACAAACCAAATGGCATAACCAACCATTCGTATAACCCCTCTCTTGTCTTGAAAGCTGTCTTCCATTCGTCTCCAGGTCTAATCCGAATTTGATGATAACCACTCTTCAAGTCAATCTTTGAAAATATAGTTGCCCACTCAACTGATCCAGCAAGTCATCCAACCTCGGCATAGGAAATCTATAACAAACAGTGATCTTATTCAATGCTCTACTGTCTGTGCACATTCTCCATGTTCCGTCCTTCTTTGGTACTAACAATGCTGGCACGGCACAAGGACTCAAGCTTTCCTGAACACGTCCCTGTTCCAACAACTCTTCCACCTGCCTTCGTAACTCCTCATGTTCCTTCGGACTCATTCGGTAATGTGGTCGATGTGGTAGCACTGCTCCCGGAACAAGATCAATCTGATGTTGAATGTCTCTAAGTGGCGGTAACTCCTTAGGCAACTACTCTGGAAAGACATCTTCAAATTCTTTCAGAATTGGCTTTGCTTCTTCGGGAATCTCAACTTCTTCACTACTCTCTCTTCCAATCAACAAAAACACCTCAGGTTCTACTTCTACTTCCTTGACAAACTCTTTCAAAGTCAACAGAGTTTTCAATTCCTCAATCTCCTCCAGCTTGCTCTCCTTCTGTTGTTTCTTCTTGGGAACCAAAGTGATTTTAGTACCCTTGAACATGAAACTATAGCTATTGGCACGACCATCATGCTGTACTGCTCTATCGAACTGCCATGGTCTGCCCAACAACAGATGACACACGTCCATGTCTACAACGTCACACCAAATTTCATCTTTGTACTTCTTCCCAATAGAAAAATTAACACAAGCCCTTCGACACACTTTCACTTCACCTCCTTTCCTTAACCATGCTAGCTTGTATGGTTTAGGATGCTTCTCAGTTTTCAAGTTCAATTTCTTCACAGCCTCAGTAGAAATAATATTATCGCAACTTCCAGCGTCAATAACGAACTTGCAAACTTTTCCCAGAATAGTACATGTCGACTGAAAAATATTGCTTCTCAACCAACTAGAATCTTCCTCTTGCTTTGGTGTCAAACAACTTCTCCTCATCATAAGATTACAACCTTCGTCTCCTGACACTTCTTCTTCCTCCTCAACATAAAGTGCATTTGAACATTCTGCCTCCTCACCATCATCCTCCTCAACTTCCGCAACCATGGTTCTCTTCTTCAGCTTCGGACATTCGTTGCTTTTGTGACCCAACTCCTGACAGTTATAACATTTGAAAACACTGCTAGCCTTTGCTTTCTCAGCCTCCTTCACCACTGGCTTACTGACAGGTTTAGGAACATTAGAACTTCCACCAACACCCCTTGCTTGATTATTGGAATTAGTAAACACACCACCTCCACGCCTTCCTTGTTTCTCCCAAGCCAACGCTTTCTGATGTGCCTCTGCTACAGATCTTGGATCAAACATATTAACCATATCCTGAATCTGCATTCTCAAACCCCCAATGAATCTAGCAGTTAGTTGTTCTTCTGTCTCCATAATATCGTTTCTGGCAATGAGTTGGTAAAATTCATCAGCATAATCACTAACAGACTTCGTCCCTTGCCTCAGATTCTGCAACCTCTGGTACATAAGTGATTGATAGTTGTAAGGTAAGAAAGTAGATCTCATCAACTTCTTCATCTTATCCCATGATTCTATCTTTGACTTCCCCATTCTCTCCCTGGTAAGTTTAGTTTGTTGCCACCACGCCAAAGCTCTTCCCCTCAACCTAGTAGCAACCAACTTCACCCTTCTATGCTCAGGAACCTCCTTGAAATCAAAGATCTCTTCAACATTTGACACCCAATCGAGAAATTCTTTTGCTACCATCCCTCCTTTAAATTCTGGAATTTCCATCTTCATACCCGATTCCCATCGACGATCATCTTCAACATCCCGATAAGAATTTCGAATTTGGTCTCGATCTCGATAATGAATACTAGCTCTATCGCCCTCTTCAACAAAATCAAAAGTACGCCTATATCGATCTCGACCATTATCATCCCTTCGTTCATGCATGCTTCTTTGACTATGTCTCTCTTCATCTCTATATGCTTCATTGTCAAATTCACGTTGACTTCTTCTCTCTTCATGTGCATAGTCATTATGATCTCTTCGTGATGAAATTGATGTTTCTCTTCTATCTCTATAAGAATGTGGTGATATCCTCCTCGCTTCCGTAACCGATGGCGAAACTCGGTTTCCTCCATGGTTCGAGTTTGGTGATCTCCTCCTTTGATTCAAATCATTCATCAATTTCTCCAATTTACCAATGCCTTCATCAAACTTTTCATTAATACGTTGTTCCATAAGCTCGGCTTCTTCTCTACGATACAAAGCTTCAACGTTTTGATGACGATTAGCTCTCCTTGGTGGCATGATTGAAACTCTTCACAAAGCTTCAACAATTTGAACACAAGACTTCAAAGCTTTAACAAAACAACAAGTCACAGCTTCCCTTGACTCGGCTTGCTCTAGCTCGGCAATAAGGAACGACTCAAAGTAAGGTCGGCTCCTACTCAAGCACAAGGTACGGCTCAAACCCTTTACAAGGCTCGGCTACTTCCCACAAGTATACACGGCCTTCAATTTCAAACACCTTCAACACTTTGATCCGAAATGGAATGGATCGAAAGTTCTCCCTCTTGTTGCAACTTCAATATGAACACGATGAACACAACTTCAAACTTCAACTTCAAATACTTGGCTCCAAGAATCAACTTAGCTATGATTGGCTAAGTATGTCTCTGATACCAAAACTGACGCAGCGGATAAATCGAAACAAACTTCAATCGATGGAATGAAGCAATCGGTGAGTTGAGAATACTGCAAGGCCCAAATCCGTTGATCCAAAGATACCGGATTCTAGCTATCTTCGTCTCGTTGATCGCGCATGATGCCAAGAAAGAAGATCTACGATTCTTCGCACGTTGATCTAGCGCACTAGATACCGTGAATCGGCTTCTACGATCGTTGAATCGAGCGCACTCGATTAACCGAAAGAGGAGATAGGAGATCACACTCAACTACCAATTTGTATGAAAGCACAAAGCTAACAAAAGAGAAATTTTATTCAATATTCAACCCCCTCAAAATGTACAACACACGCGTATTTATAGCTTTCACAACGCAACACGAAACATCACTAAACTCTTAGGTCGGCCGCGACTTACGACCTAACTTAGGTCGGCAGTGACCTAACGACAGCGACTCAACGCTACATTCAACACATTTTTACAACACAGTACTCAAACACGACCTAAAAACAACTCACGCGACCTAACACACATAGCGACCTATGAGATGCAGCTCTTCCAATTAGCAGGCGGTATAAGGTCCTTAACGACCTTACTTTACTCAGGCATTCTTCATGCGACCTATCTCCTTGCGACCTAAAAGAATACGCGGCAACACTCTTCAGCGACTTAAGAGTTAGGTCGTTCGCGACTTATAGAAGTTAGGTCGTTCGCGACCTTGTGACACTATAACCCGCCTTCCCCAGCACTCTTCATACGATCTAACTAGATCGTAGGTCGTTGCACGACCTATCACTATGTAGCTTCCTGAACTTCCTTCCTTGTAACGACTTAGCAAATTAACTCGTTCTTCATTAAATCGCGAAATCCCACTAGGTCGTTGTCGACCTAAAACTTGTTGCACTGATTCATGTAGCTCGTTTGGTTGATCTCTTTGGCCCGTTAGGTCGGTTGGACGACCTATCAATACACTAGGTCGCAGCCGACCTAAATACAACACAAATTGCACCTCTCGGCCTTCACTAGGTCGTTCACGACCTTTGCTAGGTCGCCGGCCCCCATATGATTGTAGAATCTGACCTATTGCATCATCTAACACGTTAGGTTGTAAGTCGTTATGGACTTCACGACTTGAAGCAATCGAACCCACCTCTTGGCCTGCATCACACCACCTTCTCGACTATCAGCACCAATCTATCATGTTCATATCTCTCATCAAGGAACTTCTCAAGATAAAGGCAAGAGTATTGAGCAAGACCAGCAGGTAGAAGAGGAAGAAGATAGTGACGATATGTCTTTGTCTGATTCTAGCCAATCTCACCAATAACATTATATGGCTTTCCAAGTTCTCTATAGTCAAGAAAATGAAGAATATAATGATCAAATTCAATGGCTAACCGAATACCAACAAGATCCATCCGCTTGTTAGGAATATTATGAAAGCTATGGTGGACTGTCCGGTTTTTCAAACTGGTATCACTAGCTTCTTTCATTTGCTCTCTTTTCCTTTGAACTATGCTATTTAACTTTTATATATTCTTGTACTACTTATATTTTTGTTATGTCTGTTGTTGAACCCACATTTTTTTATCATTGAATTATCGTATGTTCTGTTTTTGTTTGACATTCCTATATGTTTATATATCTATTTTATGTTGTGTATAATTTCTTTTATTATGTTTTGATAATTACAAAGGGGGAGAAATATATGCATATACATAGAGGAAGATAAAATTAAGAGGAAGTTATTTTCATCATGACTAACATTGCATAATTGTCATCATCAAAAAGGGGGAGAATGTTAGAACCCCCACTCTATGGTTTCAATGACAACAACTATACAAACACATATATTATGTATCTTATCGATGTATAGGTATACACTATAAGAGATTGCTATGTTCAAAGATATCAGGACTCTAAGACAAATGAAGATTTATGGACCATACTAAGGTCATACTAATATGTTAATGGTCTTTGATAAACAATATAAGATCTCCTTGAGTGAACATGCACACACAAATTTAAATATACAAAGATTTGCATCAAAAGAAGCTTTATTTTTGGAACACCAGCAATAAACGTTTGTGGAAAACCAACAGACCTCGGTGACAAGGCTCACGATTTTTATCCCTAAAGCCACAGACATCTGTGGAAAACCCACAAACAACTGTGAAAAGGCTCAAGATACAAAAGCCACAGACATTTGGGGTTTTCCAAAAGACGTCTGAACTGCAAAATTATGAATGGATGTTTCTGTTCATATTGAAAGAATTCCTCTCTTTCTTAAAATATGCAGCCATTAGATCAAATAATTTTATCTAGCAGTAACAACTCTTCATTTACGTCTTATTGAGTATATAAATGAATTAAAGATTGAGATTACAAATTAGCTAATTATCCTCTTGATTTATACTACTTTCTATCTTCATATTTGTGCACCCTTTGCTTATATATCCTCAATTAATCATAACCAAAATATTATTTTGGTTAGATCACTTCTTATAATTCAAAGCATTCACTTCCATATACTTAAAGGAGATTATGAAAAGCATTGCACCATTAGTAAATATTCGTCTTATTGGAACAAAAGATTATTGAAGAAATACTTTGTATTAGCATATTCCTTTTGGTGAAGTGGGGGTTATTGGTTAAAGGAAATATCAAAGAGGAGCTTCGGGACTAAACATAGGATGGGAGGTCCGAACCAGTATAAAAACTCTGGTGTGGTCATTTTTATTATCTACCTTATTTATAATATGTTAATTTATATAAACTCTCATATTAGTATATAAGTTGCATTATATACGATCGTATAGTCTTTCACCAACATCCTACTCTTTTTAGCTATATAGGTAAAAAGGTCGAATTAGTCGACTCTGTTTAAGACCCATATTTTTATGGCCCTTCATTTGAATTTGAAAGAAATATAATGAAAATAAATAATAAATACATAAATAGAAAAATTGACATTTTGTGTATACTATTAGGATGTAAAAGAGTATTATACATGTAAATAAAAGTGAAGTAAGTTTTTATTTTTAATTAAATGTTTTATAAAGTCGTGTCTTTATAAGATATTTCTATACTTAAGTGAAAATTTATGGAGTAATAAATATATAATTTTAGTATTGAATGAAATACTATAAGTGAAAATGAAAGTGATTTAGAAAGAGATTTGTGTAATTAAGAAAACAATCTGATTAAGTATGTAAGTTATACGTAGATCATCTAGGATTCAAATACAGAACTTCGGGGTGATTCACACCAGTCAAAGAAAAGATTTCTTACTTGATTCTTGTCAACAAATACTTGATTTGGATTCTTGATATGATACTGATGTTTCATATTATAATATATGGCTATGTAAGGAGAACAGAGGTTTCTAGTCAAGGAATCAAATTGAAGCCTGCACTAAGGAGGTTGAGTGAGCGATACTAGTTCGAAAGTAAAATTTGTGTATTCAAGCAAGTGGTCGAATCAGATATTACATATGGATGATTTATATACATCATACGAACTTAAGTATATTTGTATGTTTGAGTATATACGAGCAAGTGGAGTGACTTTCAATTTTATTTAAGGGAGGTTAAATAATCTTGTAAGTAATAACCAAAGGATGATGAGCGTAATGGTATGTTTAGGAAATTTCCTATATCCTTTGACAATCGAGAAAGTTGTAAACCGAAGCAAAATTCTAAATCTTGTTTATTAAGTCATTTAACATTTTAAATAATGTTAAGTGTTAGTTATTCCATTATGGAATTTGATTTGATTGATAGTGTGATTTTATAAAGCCCAAATTTATAAATAAAGTTTTTAAGTTGTTCTTTATTATGACTTAAATCCCGATGGTTTTGTAAAAAAGTGATTTTGAAAGAATTTGTAAAATAAATAATAACATTATTTTGAAAACTTCGGTGAACTATATTATTTCGGGACATTTTAAAAAAGAAAAGCGGTTTTTATGAAGTGATTTTTCAAATATTTTTGTTGTGACTAAAGTTGAGCGATTGGATATTCTTATGATTTGGAAGACTCGCCAAGTATACTTGTTTGCTCTAGTTGTTGTTTTAGGAGGAATCAAAATACTACTTGATGCTCCATGTTGTTTTGATTCTAGAGTTATACCATGCTTCGGTAGGAGGAGCCTCCTACTTGTCATAATTGATTTTGGTTTTGATATATTTCGTTTTGGAGGAATTTGAAAATATATTTTGAATATAAAAGCCCGTAGAAAAGATTGGATGCATAGTATTTTATTATAGAGTATTCTCTATACTTATGTTGCATATGGTTGTTATATTGTTTGTGTTGCTAGTGTATTGCTCTTTTGTCAGCGTAATTCTTGTTTGAATTATGCATGTGCAAGATTGGTAACTGTATGATTTCATACGCACCTGCATTCGCATCGAGATAGTATGTTGCATGCAAAAATAAAAATCAAACGTAAAAGAGGTATGCTATAGATTTAAAAATTGGCAATTGATTAATGATTTTATGCCCCGGATATGGAAGACCACTTGGCTTTTTTTTCTTTATTGATTTGGGCTAATTGTTGCGAGTTGTAGTTTTTTCAAATCAGCCACGCAATAGAGGTGCTACCAAAATTTTCTATAAAATAAGGAACTTTAAAAACCTAAGGGTGAGAGAATGTTCTCTTCCTTTAAGAATTTCGAGGACGAAATTCTTTTAAGGAGGGAGAATGTAACATCCTGAAATTTTATCGTTTTGATATTGAATATTTAATTAATTTTAAATACTTAAATAATTTTTGTTTAAAAATAACATATATTCAAATATAGGGATTATTTAAGTATTTGAATTGTAGTATAGATATTAATTAAATGGATTTAATAGCCTTATTTAACTCCTTTTAACCAATAAATAATAATGACGAGCGTGATATTGTAAATTTATTTATTATAATAAATTGTTCGAACAAACAACAAGAAAATCAATTGTTAACAAAAAGACTTGATTTTTATTGAGGTAATTTTAAATGAATTTATATGATGTTTCC
This sequence comes from Allium cepa, assembly GCA_030765085.1. Lineage (NCBI taxonomy): Eukaryota > Viridiplantae > Streptophyta > Magnoliopsida > Asparagales > Amaryllidaceae > Allium > Allium cepa. The sequence goes on from CM060945.1 coordinate 511,725,229, forward strand.
AAAAAAATTAATTTGAAAAATATTTAAATTATCGTTGGACGTATATTTCAGCAAAAGATGGTATTTTTGAAATTTCATAAAATGAGATAACCAGTGTATTATATTGCTGTTTTGTGAAACATGCCGCATTTTGATGCAAGATCGTATTTTTATTTTTGTCGTTCGTAGTTCGTATGAAAACATAATATTATGCAGCGGAATATCTCAAATCTTTCTTCTCAGAACCTATGAAAAATCAAATAAAATTCAAAATTTCAAACATAACTTAATGGTGATGTGATGAGTGCCTTGATAAATTTGGTTTTCTTGTGTTTGAAGTAAGGTAAATGATTTCATTTATAAAATTAAATAAATTCAACATTTTGGCCATTTCTTCATTTCATTTTTCACATAGCCTCATCACTTTTCATTTTTCCCTCCTTCACAATCAATTTATAGGAAATGAAAATGGCCCCTACTTTAAAAATTAAAATCAAACAATTTACTCCATTAAAAATCATAAAGTTGGATTCTTTGGCTTCGTATAAGCATGTACTTAAAATCTATGTATGGTGTGATGGTTACTGCAGTTGTTTGGGTCCAGTCGACAGTTGAGGCTGAGCTAGGATTTATTCTTGGCTATTGAGGCAACATGGGGGTTTTTCGATGGTGGCGTAGGGTTTCTTGAACGAAGGCGAGCTCGTGGAGGAAGTTTGAGGTGGTTCGCCTGCTTGTGGATGATCTTGAGCCTCATTTGTACCGTTATGGACCATCAGGTCATAGAGAGAAGGGAGGTGCCGAGCTTTAATTTATAATGATGGATGTGGAGAGGATGGAATGTAGAGTTCTTGCGAATCAACAGATCTACATTTTGTAGAGGATTGAAGAAGAAATTGTGTAGAGATCGTATCGACTTTTGTGTTGTGATATGTACAGGTGATATGTGTGTACAGGAAAGGGTAACTAGAGTGTTGGGGAAGATGATTATGTACGGTTATTAAAAGTTAATTTTGTAATTAAATGGATTGATTTAATTATTTAAATTCGAAATCTTATAAATTTAATCACTTTCTAATATGAGGTCGGATTTAGTGACGGTGTTTTGCATTAGACTCGTATCGATGTTATCTATGTGTTGGAATTAGTTTTGTTGAATTTAGAGCTAGTAGAATTTTGAGTTAAAATTGAACGTCGTTCGATTATGGATCAAATAAGAACACGAAAGCGTCAACTGGAAGTTTGACGAGTTTACTTACCTCTAAATAAACTATATGATATCTATCTTGGATGATAGTTTATATTTTGTTATTTGATTATTTGTTTTTATTTGATTCTCACTTAGAAGTGAATGACATAAATAACCATTGTGTTGTAGGAAACAAAAGCAAGAGGAAGTCGAAGTATGCATGTAGCGAATAAGTCACTATAGAACACTTCAAAATATGCATGCACATATGAGATTTATAGGAGCTTTTGTATAGAGATCCCAAAGGGCCTCTCGTCAATATTGATTTACTTATTTTCTAATGTTGTTTATATTGATGTTTAGTTGAAATATTTGCAACATATTGTTAATTTATTTAAGTGTCATTATAGTGATTATCGCTATACTGTCACTTATGAAATATCTCTACTTAAACCTCTATGTGTGTTGAACTTGTGTTTATATTTTTGTAAAGTAAATTTTTAGTCGCGTTTTTGCACTTTGAAAGTTTATTAAACCATATTTTCAAGTATTTTTGAGAATTTTGAAATAAAGGATAATCAATTTTGTTTTAAATTTATAACATAGATTATAAATTTGATTAATTATCTTTCGAGATGATTAATGTTGTTTTAAATTTAAAAAAGGTTATAAACTTGATTAATTATCTTTCGAGATAATTAACGTTGTTTTAAATTTATAAAATAGATAATTAATTTGATTAATTTTTTTCGAATAAATAATGAGGTTTTAAATTTATAAAAGAGTAATACCAATTATCATTCAGTATGATTAAGATTGTTCTAAATTTATAAAAGTATTTTAAATTGATTTATTATCTTCTAGCATAATAAATGTTGTTTTCAAAGGTTATAAATGATAGTTCATAAATAAGAAATCTTTAAAAAGGAATGTTTAAAAATAAAGCTAAGTGTAAATTTTTGTTGGTTTATAGTAAACACTATATTAATGACATTTTTTCTGACCCTTCTTTTTAATACACCTCAGCAATATTATTAGCTCTTAAAAGAACAATTTTAAAGAGAATTTTTAAAGTGTTTTGCAAATATTTTTAATATGAAAATCAAGAACAAGTGAGAGTCAAACGTTGTATGAAAATTTACTTTTCATAAATGATAGTTTTTCATTCCCGATAGTTGATTTATTTACCATCGATTCTATCACGGTCCAAATTTCAGTGTTCGAAAATCGACACCAGTACTTCACTCGTACTCAAATGCCGCAGATTCAATCGTTGAAATTTGACTCGTGCCGGAGCTTATAACATATTAAGTATAACAACATAGTGGAAGAAAATGAATAATATCATTGATATACAACATTTGAATACAATATCTGATACAATATGAATCACAACAATATCAGAGATAAATATGTAATAGCGGAAAGAGAAGCATCAATAGAGAACTCCAAAAGAGAACTCCAGCATCAAACTGCAACTGCAACTCCATAGCTAAGGCTCCAAAAACTCCAAACCAAAGATAGCTTGAACAAAAAACTCGAACCACCACCATCGATGCACTAAGCAAGGTCAATCATCCTAAGACTGAAGAAGATTCCCAAAGGCTGAAAGCTACCGAATCTACACCTACTATTTGATTATCTGAAAAAACCCAACTCTAGACTGCGCGTGTGGAAAATTGTGGGCACCTAGAGGTTAGGTAGGGAACAATAACTCCGGGTCAGTCATGGGACTGGTATGAGCAAACAAAATAGTTCTATCTTTAAAACAAACAACAAAGAATTTGAAATTTGAAATCCGTAATGCTTTTTGCAAAATGAAACTGCCATAAGGCCTCCCACCACACACACAATGCAAGTGCACACTTGAAGGAGATTTCCTTTATGACAGTCAAAAATGCTTGATACGTGAAAATCATTTGATATTATTATTAGTGCATAGTGCAGAAAACATTTTGAAAGTATAATATTAATCTTAGCTAGCATATAGCATTTCGTCATATGCCTACTATATCTACCATGTTCAATAGCAAGTTACCACCACATTCCATGGCAGGTTATACAATTAAAACCGTACAGGGCTCATATTGTTTTGTTGGGATTTCCAACAAATGGTCAGGATAATAAATGGAACGCCTCTAGAGGGACGCCCCCAAGAACCTACCCGGCTCTCTACCAGCACAAGGCCGGTGTACTCCCTTCCTGGGAGTAACACCTAAGATATGCCATCCCCGGTCGTTCGCAACCTTTATCCGAGGGGCCCCCAACCACTAACCACACAGCAATAAGTACGCAGCAACAACATAGGTAAATATCTGGGCTCCATACCATGATACCACCTTTATTCCATAAGAAATGGACACACCTTAGGGGCGCGACCCCTGCAGCCTTGCCGCAAAATTCCTGTTTCGACCATTTCCGGGTTGTGAAGCTCGACGAAGTCTCATCCACAAAGCTACGCTTTTTCACAAAGTCATGCTTTGACCAACAAATGATCAGCAGCACTTCGTATGCCACATTACCAAATTGGGAATGTATCACTAGTAACCATCAACTACATAGCCTCTGAGCTCGTACGTCTCAGAGAAGGGTGTTAAGATACGAGAATAAATTAACTGCCACCAAACAGAAATGTGTTTGATAGAAACTGGTTTTACATCTCAAAGTGTAATGTCAGACACACATCCATAGAAGTCTGTTCTGGGTTCGAACAGAATCGAAGGCACTTCTAAAGAAGCCCTTGCAATCCGGGTATTCACAATCCCGATCGGACTCCCCATCACATATAGAGATCTCTATACCGTAGCTACTCAGTGCAGAGTCATTCGATAGGTTATCCTATTGTTCTTGTAAATACCCGGTCTCCACCACCGGTCTTTAAATGTTATCCATATCGTCGTATCATTATTCGGAATGGGTTATATCACACAAGGTCCTCTCCCGGCTAAATCGAATAATGAGCGTAATATTTAAAAACATGTGGATATTGGGATTTCAGCTAAGTCACAACTTAAAACCCAAAAATGTTCTTCCAAATGGTTTAAACAAATTACCATTTCAAATATTTTAAACAAAAAGATTTACTTCACAAAGTTCACCCATTTTCACAAAGATCAATTCACAGATTTCAAAGCAATTTCTATTTCAATTTGGATTAACTCATCCAATCTTTAAATCAAAGACTTAATTCATAGCTTTCTAACCCGTTTCCAAAGATTCATTCATAACTTGGAAAACCATTTTCATTTCAAACTTGAAATCATTTTAACACAAATTGGAAATTCATTCCTTATATGAAAGTTTTTATTATTTAAAAACAAATAGTTTTCGTTTTGGAAAAATCTGATTACATTTATACAAGTTAAAGCCCTTTAGGTATAATGCTTGGATTAAATTCGAATTCCTAAAACGCTACTTTTTAAAATGGTTTAAAAACCCATATAAACACATTTATAACTTATATACCCTTTTTAAAACATAATTTCCAAACATGGAATTCAATTTCAAATTTTGAATTCAAATTTAAATCAGCTATTTAAATTTCAAAACTTTATTAAGTTATTCAAAATAACTTTTATCTTTGAAATTCCTTTTCAAAATCTTTTCACTTTTAACCCGAATCCCATCTCCAAAACTATTTTGGATTCAAAATTCAACTTTAAAACCATTTCAAAAATCTGTGACTTAACCAATTTCCTCGTGCAATCCATATTTGTATGTGTGGTGTAGTCCAACGGTTTTACACAGTAGTGCAACATCATCAATCATCACAGATTCAATAATTTCAATATCGATAAGCGGTATATTCCTATAATGTTTATTTATATACACAGCATCATAGATAAATAATATACATTTATCACAGATGAAATAAATTACATTCATCACAGCTTGAATTAAAACAATACACATCACAAAGCATCACACTGTAGAGATAACATACAATTCACAGCAGTTCATACAATTCAAACATCCATAAGTAAGGTTACTTGATCATCTGATTAATTGAAACCAGATTATTCACTAATTCTGGTTGATTAGCATTAATTAATAACAGTTTATGTTAATTAATTATCCTTTAATTATTTATTAACTAACCTTATTTAATGAAATAATCAACCTTTAATTATTAAAGAATTAATCTTAATTAATTATCCTTAGTAATTTAATTAATTAATTAATTAACCCTTAATTAATTACCATTTAATTAATTATGCTCAATTAATTATAATAAGTAATTACCCCTAATTACTTAATTAACTTTAATTATTCTACTTCTTAAGTTAATTACCTTAATTACATTGATTAATTATCCTTAAATTAATTAACCTTTAAACACTTGATTAATCAATCTTTGAATCACTAATTTACCTTAATTATTTTTCATTAAGAAATTAACTTTAAGTAATTAATTTCCTTTAACAAATAAATTAACTTAGACATTAAATGTTAATTAACAATTAAACATTTGTAATATTTATTTACTTCTTTAATATTATTAAGTTTTAAAAAAAATAAACTTAAAAAAATACGGTTTTGTGTATTTTAAAACATTTTAAAACTTGGTTAATTAAAACGATCTTATTTAAAAACCTTCTTAACCAATTTTAAAACTTAAATAACATCTAATATTTAAAAGAAATTTGTTTTTAACAAAATTTGTTTTCAAAAACTTGATTTTCTTTACAATTTTAAAACTATTTTGCATCAAATCAAATAAACCCGAGTAAAAACATGTTCCACCCGAGCTTGACCCCGAGTCAATTCACAATTCCATCTGCTTTGAGAAAATCTCACGCGTAACACGAGCACGAACCCGAGTGAGTGTCTTCTTTCCCAACTCAAATCTTCATCAGACAACAAAGGTGCACTGTGTACATGCACGGTGGCTTCTCAACGTTCTGACCACCAATGGTAGCCTCGACCTATCACCAATGACCTTCACTACCCTTCGACCACCAGATCCAAAGATCTCACCACAAAAATCTATCGAGCAAATCGAACGACCACCAAACCAAACTGCCTTGACCAAAATGGTTCGCCACGACGATCTAGGAGACTGAAACTCATGCCCCTCTGACCACAACATCGCCATCGATCCATGCCACTCTCCCAACATTCGCGGTCCTCTCCGATGATCCCACAACATCACACGAGCCCCCTTTTACCTCGTCGACCAAACAGGTCTTCGAACCCTAAATCAATCCCTATCGCCATCCAAGGTGAACTAAAAATTAAGCGAGCATTTTTCCTTTGCTCCACGACACGTTACCTTCTTCCACCCTTGACCATGGTGCACATGGCCATGCCGATCGCCAGTAATCAAACAAAATTCAAATTCCGTTCAACCCCAGATATCTCAACTAATATTAGCTTAAAAATCGTGAAACAACTACCTAAATTTATGCTTTTGCCTTACGAAGCTGTTTGTAAAGTCAAAACACAAAATTGGAAACATTGATTTTTAACTTGAATTTAAATCACCACTGTATCATTTAATTTTCTAAACATTTCTTAAATATTTCCATTCGAAATTATTTTCAAGAATGAATTTAGGATGTTACAAACAATTTCTTTTTAGAAATCAAAGCTTAAATTTGTTTTGAAAGAGACATATGAATTTTTTTTACTAAATCTAACCCTGTAAAAAAAATTAGCTACAGAGGCCTTCTGCTTAATTCTAGATATATGCACACAGTTCATATGTACATGCAGGCATAAATAAATAACCATCTTAGCATATCTAATCCATAACTTCCAAGATCACATGCAAACAGATATCCAAACCAATCTTGAGTTTAGAGACCGAGTTTACTCACCTGGAATAAAGTTTGAACAGAGAAGAAATTTTTTTCGAGCCTGGACTTGAATTTGAATGTCTGGAAACAATCTTTGATTTTGGAATGTTGAATCTAAAGCTTGAGATGATCTGCTACTTAGTTACTGGTTTGAAACTGAGTTGAATTTGTTGAAGATGTTTGCTTGTACCTGATGCTGCTTCCAGGTTTGAACTCAAATTTGATTCCAGATTAAAAAATTTATATGCATTCTGTTTTGCTTGCTGTCCAGGTTTACTTAATTCCTGAAGCTTGTTTTGTTGAAGTTAGGCTTTGATTGAAATTTTGAAGAGAGGTTGCTTAAACTCAAATCTGATTTGCTTTGCTTTCATTTTCCAAATTTGATTGCTTCTATTTTGATTTTGTTTTGGTTTTCCTTTGTTTTTGTTTTCCAGGTTTTTACTTTTTCTTTGAATTTCATTTTCTGGTTTAGTTTAAAACTGATCTGAATTTGTTTTGATATTTGATTTGAAAATAAATCAAAAATAAAATCATAATGTCATTTGTAATTTGCATGGCACTATTTGTTTACACTTGTTTGAATGTTTATTAAAATGTTTACAAGTGTAAATTTCATTGTAAAAATACTTACACATGTAACCTTTCATGCATTAGTAATTTCTTATATGTTTAAAATATATTTTATTTTCATATTAGCATATATTACACACACACACACAGATATATATATATATATATATATATATATATGTTTATATATATTTTTTAAATGTTTATTAATAGATATATATATATATGCAAACTATTTATAAAGGAAAATTGCTTTTAAACCTCTTATTAATTTAAACATATTATACTTAGTTATGTCCTATACATTTTCTATTATTGATATTTGTATAATTTCTAAAGAAAATGATTTTAAAATCTAATTATACTTAATTAAATAAATACAAAAAAAAATTACTATACTAATTTCAAAATATGACTTTAATATATTATATTATATATTATAATTAGAAAACAAATTCTTATTAACTTTAAATAAAATCTTAAATCTAATTCATTTTAATACATTTTGAATTTCACATTAGAAATTCTATTTTAAAATCATATTTTATATTCATTTATATTAATAAACAAACAAATATCTCTTTAAATTGGGATAATACCAAATTAATTCACAATTTAATTTCTAATTAAATTAATTAGCAATTTGAATTTGATTTAAAAAAAGGAATGTTACAGATTCTGCTATCTTCTTTGAGTTTCTTTAGTTTAAGACAGTTTGTTGCTCATTTAAGCTTTGATGTCCTTTGCCGAAAATAACTAAAACTAAAACGAAAGTGGATGTTAAGCTATGTGTGGTCACTCCCATTATGGTATCTTCACATCTACTCTAGATTGGATTTGATTGTATGCGCATGGAGATGTGAAATACTCGGACTCTCAATAAGGTTGGCGAGGTCTAGCTTGTGCATTTCCAAGAGAGTCGCAGAGCAAACGACCCTCTCAAGTATATTGTCTAGAGGTATACTTTCAATAAGGGAGGAGCATCTTCTTAGTTATTGTTGGAAAAAATCATTTTTCTTATTTGATTCAAATCTTTGAATCATTTTCTTAATTGCATCGAGAAATGCTAGAGCTCTTGTCGATGTTTAATATTTGTTTCCATTATTCAAGTTTGATTTTGTTCCGACTTGTTTCCACTCTTTTACCTATTGATGTTGTTCTTGCTAGGTAAAAACCTGTTCTATGTATAACAGTGTGGCCTCATAGAATTATTATATGTTCACTATATTTTTTGAGTTTACTCACGCTGGTTTTACAGACTGATCCGAGTGTTATTTTATTATAGTGCTCGGGTCAGACCGAGTACATTCATTAGGTTTTCATTGTTGGGATATGAAGCTCATACAGTACAGCTAGATGTTCACGTACAGTATTATTTTTTATTTTCCATTGTATTATATATCCCCATCAGTAATTGTAAGGTCGGCAAGTTATAACTGTCCAGACTGATAAGGTTTGTTTTTAATTCTGATATACCATGTATTTTAGAGTGACAGCTTTTATAGTTTTGTTATATTATATGTAGTCGTTATGCTATGAGATTTTGTTCCTTTTCCTTTTTATCCCAACGATCTACCTTTTCGATACCTGGATGTTTGGCATTATAATACTGTGGATGTATTAGGGGCCCACTTTCGAGGATCGAAAAGACGGTTCGTTACATTTATTTAGAGCCGTGTTAGCTTATTTTTATGACATCCTAATGACTCGTCCTTTCGATTCTCAAAGAATTGTGTTGAACTTGGAGATTGAAATGGTTGGCTATTACATAAGTCCTCAAAATCACCCACACTTCCACCAGCAGCTAACCCATCACTCAACTCCTCATTATGCAAGCCTGCCTTTGCATCAGAGAACTAAGGGAACTTCTTCGATGAATTATATAGTACATAAGCAACATATATTATAAATATAATGAACATAATAAGTTGATTGTCTACGCCTAATCACTAACATAAACATCCACCGGCTTCAAATCCATACTAAGGTGGTTAGGGTGTGTGTGTATACACACTCACACACACACTTTGGTGTAACTTCAGACTTCATCCTAAAGGAACATAGTTATTGCTAGAGAATAATGTAGTTGGTTAATGAATTTTCCTGATAGGTTGTCCGTAATGCATCTCATGATTTATCGCCTTTCATTTTTTTTTAAAAATCTGAGAATTTCATTCAACGGGCTGAGTTAAATTGATATGAGGGCATTTTCTTCCATAACTTCTTATTTGTCAACCCCTAGGCCTTCCAATTTATCTAAGCTACTTTCATGGAGATCACCACTTCCATCTTCAATTTTTATAGGCTAAGGCCTCCATTTCCATCAAACTTAGTGACTCTGTAATTATAATATCACTCCCTGAAGAGTTCGCTATTTATAACTAACATAGAGAAAAACAACAAGCAATGATATCAATCTATTAATTTATGTCAACTAGAATATAGAGCTAGTATAATTTGGAGCTAAAATCGAACATCTTTCGATTTTATATCAGACAAAAACGCGAAAGCATTAAATGGAAGTTTTACGAGTGTGCTCACTTTTAAATAAACTATATGATACCTATATTGCTACATATTATTATTAAATGCTTAGATGATAGTTTATATACGGTTATTTGATTGTTTGTTTGGATTTGAATCTCACTTGGAAGCGAATAACATAAATAACAATTGTGTTACAAGGAACAAAAGCAAGAAGAAGTCGAAGTGTATACGTAGCGAATAGGTCGCTACGAAACACTTCAACATACTCATAAATATATGTGATTTATAGAGGACTTTTGTAGGAAGACCCCAAGCCAATATTGATTTACTTATATTCTAATGTCGATTATATTGATGTTTGGTTGAAATATTTGTGACATACTGTTTGATTTTTGTAGGTGTCGTTATAGCGATTATCGATATACTGTCACTTATAAAATATCGTCTACTTAATCATCTGTGTGTGTTGAACTTGTGCTTATATTTTTATAAAATAAATCTTTAGTCACGTTTTTTGCACTTTGAAAGTTGTTTAAACTATATTCTCATGTATTTTTGAGAATTTTGAAATAAAGAATAAGTATTGTTTTAAGTTTATAAAGTAGATTATAAATTTAATTAATTATTTTTCAAGATAATCATTGTTGTTTTAAATTTATAAAATAGATTATAGATTTGGTTAATTATCTTTCAGGATAATTAATTTTGTTTTAAATTTATAAAAAGGTTATAAACTTGATTAATACCTTCGGAAAAATTAATGTTGTTTTAAATTTATAAAATAGATTATTATTTGATTAATCTCTTTTTTTGGAATAAATAATGAGGTTTTAAATTTATAAAAGAGTAATATTAATTATCATTCGGTATGATTAAGATTGTTCTAAATCTATAAAAGTGATTTAAATTGATTTATTATCTTTCGGAATAATAAATGTTGTTTTTAAAAGTTATAAATGATAGTTTATAAATAAGAAAATATGTAAAAAGGAATGTTTAAAATTAAAGCTAAGTGTAATTTTTTTTGGGTTTATAATAAACAGTATTTTAATGACATTTGTTTTTGACCCTTCTTTTTAATACATCTCAGAAATATAATTAGCTCTTTAAAAATAATATTTTTAAAGAGTGTTTGTAAAGTGTTTTACAAATGTTTTTAATGTGAAAATCAAGCACAGGTGAGAGTTAAAGGTTGTACGAGACTTTATTTTCCACATACGATCGTTTTGTCATTCCCGGTAGTTGATTTATTTACTATTGATTCTGCTATCTTCTTTGAGTTTCATCAATTTTAGACAATTTGTTGCTCATTTGAGTATCGATATCCTTTGTTGGAAATGACTAAAATCAAAGCACGGGTAGACGTCAAGCTATGTTGGGTTACTCCCATTAGGATATCTTCACATCTACTCTAGATTGAATTTTGTTGTATGCACATGGAGAACTGAAATACTCGAATTCTCGGATAAGGTTGACAAGGTCCGACTTATGCATTTCCAAGAGAATCACAGAGTAAATGACCCCCTCAAGTGTATTTGTTGACATATACTTTCCGTAAGGGACGAGCACCTTCTTAGTCATTGTTGAAAAAAAAATTCCTTTTTTTATTTGAATCAAATCTTTGAATCATTTTTTTAATTGCATCGAGAAATGTCTAGAGCTCTTCTCGACGTTTAATTATTTGTTTCCATTCTTCCAAGTCTGATTTTGTTTCGACTTATTTCCATCTTTCATCTATGGATGTTGCTCTTATGAGGTAAAAGCTCCTTTTGTGTTTTGCGACATGGTCTCATAAAATTATTATGTGTTCACCATATTTTTTGAGTTTTCTCATGTGGGTTTCCCAGACTAATTCAGGTGTTATTTTATTATAATGCATGGGCCATACCAAGTATATTTTCCAAGTTGTCATTGTTGGGACATGGAGTTCATAGGATAGCACTAGATTTTCACCTATCATTGTATTTTTATTTTCCGCTATGTTATTGTATATCCTCATCGGCAATTATAAGGTCAGGAAATTATAACTATCCAGGCCGATGAGGTTTGTTTTCAACTCGGATATACCATATACTTTAGAGTGACCGCTTTTGCCGTCTTAGTTATATTATATGTAGCCATTCTTTTATGAGATTCTATTTTCCCTTTTTTTCTTTTTACCCCAACAATCTGCCTTTTTCGCACTAAGATGCTTAACATTATAGTACTATGGATGTATTAGGTGCCTACTTTCGAGGATGGTAAATATGGGTCATTGCATTTTTTTAAAACCGTGATAGCTTATTTTTATCACACCTTATTGACTCGCCCTTTCGGTTCTCAAAGTGTTTACGTCGGGTCGGACGTTGAACTTAGAGATCGAAAACGTGGGTTGTTACATAAGTTCTCAAAATTTCTCACACTTCCAACACTAGCCAACTGTTCACCCAACTCCTTTTTATGCAAGCCTACCTTCGCATTAGGCAAACTAATGGAACTTCTTCGATGAATTATGGAGTTCACAAACACCATATATTATAAAGGTAATGAACATAATAAGTTTATTGTCCACTCATTGCTAACATAAACATCCACCAGCATCGAATCCATAACCCGGGTAATTAGGGTATATATGCTTTGGTGTAACTTCGGACTTCATCCTAAAGGAACATGGTTATTGCTGGAGAATAATGTAGTTGGTTAATGAATTTTCCTGATAGGCTGTCCGTGATGCACCTCATAATTTATCACCTTTCATTTTAGAAGAAATCTTTCTAAGAAATTCATCTGATAGGCTTAGCTAAAATAATGTGAGGGCATTTCCTTCCATAAATTCTAATTTGTCAATCCCTAGGCCTTCCAATTTATCTAAGCTACTTTCATGAGATCTTCTTTGCATCAGCACTTCCATCTTCAATTTCCATATCCTAACACCTCCATTTCCATCAAACTTAGTGACTGTGTAATTATAATATCACTCTTAAAGAGTTCGTTATTTAGAACTAATACAGAGAAAAACAACTAGCACTAATATCAATCTGTTATGATAAATTAACTACTAGCTTCACAAATATCCAAGAAACTACCACAAGGATTAAGCATGTCCATTGTAAACGCAACCAAATCGACCAACAATTGTATAATCATAAGCAAAAATATGAACAACAAACACCGGTGGAAATGAAAAGGGGATGACAACGATGTAAAATGGTTCGATCAATTGTCTACGTTAACGGACCCAATAACCATCCCTTATTCTTCTAGGGATTATAATAGAGAAATGTAATGTATCATGTAATAACCCAAAATATAATCAATGGTAATTAATTCGTTAATTAATTATATAATTAAATAACTTTGTGACATTATCAGAATTAAGCTATGGAAGTTGAACAATTGTGTCCGTGGTAATTTTCTGGTCAAATTTCATATATAAAATGTTAAAATCTGAGCTAAAATGACCAAGTGATAAAATAAACAAAATAAGCAGAAAACAAAGAAATATATATGTATGTATATATGTATGTATGTATGTATGTATGTATATGTGTGTATGTGTGTGTGTATATAGGCAGGTCGACTAGCCGGTCGACCTGGGCATCAGGCGGTCGACCCGCCTCTGCTATTTACAAAAACAAACGTTCTGTAACAACCCAGAATTTTGATCATTAGATTTTGAACATTTAATTCATTTTAAATGTTAAATGTGGATTTTGAATTGATTTTGAAATAAGGATTTTGTTAAATCAATAGAATTTAGTTGTAATTTTCAATACGGAAATTCAATTGAAATTTGAATAATAATAATTTAATATTGGAATTGGGATAATTGGTGATTCTGGGTGTAAATAGATTCTAAAATTTATTTTAAGTCTATTTGGATTTGAATTATAATATTAGACTGTTGGATGGAATTAAAAGTCGATAGGTTGAATTTGGAATTTTATATTAATTTAATAATGGCATTTAATAATATAATAATGCAAATAATCAGATTTTGGTTCGAAATGTATCCAAATGATTTCTGATGTGAATATAAATTCTGTATGATTTATAATAAAGTTAGTAAAATTTTAAAAGTGAAATTTTAAGTGATATTGACAATTTCGGAAATCGCTCGATTTAATCGACGAGTTAAATAGCCTTCCGGGACACAGTCATGGAATTCGACGAAACTAGTTCCATTGGATCCGTAATAGTTATTTATTATTGGATTTCAATTTTCATAGCAATCGGAGTTATCGTTTGACCGTGGCAGCACAAAACGCATCGAAAATATTTTAATTGATTTAATTTAAAATTGATCGTTTATTTCCATAACTCGCGCATATGATCGAACTAGCCTCTGAAACACGTTCTATTGTGTTCGGAATGCGGGTAAAACCTTATAAACGCCTGTCGGCATGCGTTTTTTGGAGATTGTTTGACAAAGTTGTCTAAAAATGACTTTAATATAGATTAATATATATATACACACACGTATATATACACGATTTTAAAGGTCGAAACACTATTTCATTTTGGGCCGCCACTTGAGATAAAGCAATGGCCGATATGTTTCCTCCTCCTTCTTCAAATTCCTCCTTATCCACCAACCTTTTGAGGAAACTCCCAACTAGGAAGTTGTAGGGCTCAGCTAGATCTACATGTTCAACCGGTATGATCGTGTATAGTGGAGTGGTTCGTCGAGAAATCAACCATGAACCCGCCATATTCGAGCGCTTTTTCGAGAGGCTGGCATACCAAGCTTCTTGATTTTCTGGGCATGGGTGGAGGTGGCCGTGACGTTTCGTGCGGCGGTGGTTTGGACTCTCGACGTTCGTATGATGAGCGGCGGCAAACTCTAGATGGGTGATATTGGGTTCGGTTTGAACCTGTAACGCGCGAGAGGGAAGATGAAGCTTTGGCCTTGATTTTGATATCATGTGGCTGTAATTTGTTTTGGTTAATATAATAAAAAGAAAATTGTTTTATAAATTATATATACAACCCTTTAAAAACTCGTATCTTTTGCATACTTTATCAGATTCAAATGAAACGAGAAGCACCGGAATGGCAGCAACGTGATCTACACTGCAGTGTGAATTTGGAGATGATCAGAGCTAGCGAAATTTTGTGTTAAATCGATCGCGGTCGATATAATTCAGGAATTTAAACGCTCGTCGAAATTCAAGGTGAGTTAATCTCACTCACATCTGGATACCAGTTAATCTAAATAGCTAATATTTAAATCTTTGATTGGTTTTTTGGCTGAATATGATAATTATTATCAGATTGAATCGATATTTATTGGTTGTGCTAATATCTGTGGATGTAGGAAAACAGGTTGGAGGAATCCAACTGGATTCCTCACAAGTAGAAATTTTATTTATGCTCTGTGATATATCTCATTGACATCCTATGATAAATTAATTTGGATCTTGTTATGTTGTGTTATGATTGGATAAATATAATTTGGTATTTTAAAAATATAAATAAATAAATAAATTGGGATTAAAGGGAAATGAAAGGAAATTTTAAGTTATGAATTTAAGGGAATTAAGTTCGAGAAATTGGGTTGAATTTGTAAATGGTTTTGAAACTGAGATTGGAATGGAAATGAGAAATGGAAATTTATAAATTGGGTCTATAAATAAATTGTTATATTTATCAGTGGATAAATTTGAAAATATTGATTTCCGGTGGGAAGATTTATAAGAAAGGTATAATTGTTTTAAAAGTAAAGAAGAGATTATCTTTGAAGGATGGAAAGTGCATTTTTTCCTGGAAATTTGGTATGTTTCAAAGAAAAGCTTTCAAAGTTTAAGTTGGTAGTTTAAATTGTGTTTTAGAATATTTTAGAAAAAGAAATATTATTTTAATTGTTTAAGGTGTAAGTAAACATTTATTGAAGTAATTATGGTATTTAATTATTTTAAAAAGTAAAGTAGTATTAAGTTTTCAAAGGAAATTATAATATAAATATTTGATTTAAAAACTTTATTTTAAAAGTTAAATTTGGCTTAAATCGCTTAGAAAACCTCTATATATTTCCTTAAGTACTATTTTCAATTATGTAATTTCTAGAAGCTTTATGTAAAATATTTTAAGCATATATTCCGAAAGTGATATTCCAGAAAATAGGAATGTGCATATAAGTTTATTTCTAAAGTGTTGGAAAGCAATTTACGGGATTTAAACGTAAATTCGAATTGAGATAAATCCAGCAGGATTTATAAAAGAATTCTTTGGTTTATTTTGGAATGGAAGAGTATTTCCCTGAAAAGCCAAGTACGTTTAAAGCAAATTTTTAAGTAAAAGTTAAAAGTTTTAAATTTAATTTTAAAGGAATATTATTAATATTTATATTTATAAAATGGATTTATTTTGAAGATAGTTTGGTTAAAGCTTTATTTGAAACTTGTATAAGATTTCAAAACTTTATTTTAAAATTTAGTTTGACTTAACTTTATTTTGAAGAAAAGTAGTTTATATTTTATAAAGTAGTTTTATTTGAAACATTTAAAAAGTATGTATATATTTCAAATAAAGTATGTAAATAGCTTTAATTTAAGTTATTATAAATCTAAAGTATTTGGCTTGGTTGTTTCCAGTAGAAATCAATATTTGGAAATTTATTCCATAAGGAATATGTGGTTTGAAACTGTTTTCAAGGGATTGAAAATGGAAATATATCTTATGAAGATATCTTGAGGTTAATAAATAAATAATGTAGAAAATTATTTATGGTGTGGTGGATGCTTATGGATGTTAATTGATAGTTAAATCACCGACTATCAATATTGGACAATGCGTTGTTCGTTTCGAAGAGACCAGGATCGGGATTAATTTCTCGAAAACCACTTCGATCCGGTTTGCACGTTTTCGTTGGAAAAACGAGTTCGGAGTCGGAGATGGAGCAGTGAAGTGCAAGGGCTAGTCTCTACTAATCTTGAGGATATTTCCAAAATGGATGTAGTAGGAGTAGTGCCTTCGGTTCCATTCGAACCCGGGACGGACTTGTATGGATGAATGCTTTCAGAACATCATCAGGTGGACGATGGGCATTCTAAGTGAAACGTTCTTAAAAGGCAACGCTCAGCCTCAAGCCTCATCCAACGGGAATGACTGAAAATCAGAGGTTATGCAACAAGGCTAGGTGGGTAGCACCCATTTCAGGGTGAGGTCATCCCTGTCTAGATGTCTCTTTTATTTCGGCTTAGTGGTGCGGTTGCTAATCCCAACTGTGGGGTGATCTTACTCGAGATTATCCAGTAAGGGGTAGTCCCGGCCTTGTGTTGTAGGGGATTGAGAGTAATCCACGGTACGGTGATCTAGGCCACGTACTGTGACAGGTGGTACCCCAGTGCCTAGTCATTAGATGGAAATCCATTCTCCCTACGCGCCTTTTACGAGTTTTGTTTGTATTACCCTCGATTGTGGCTAGTAGCTAGAATTTAATGAATGTAACAATTTCAGCTATTTTAATAAGTATTTGTATATAGAACCTATTATAATATCAGAGGATATTTATAAAAAGTGTTTTAGCTATCGTAAGGTAAAAACCCGACATGTTTATTTGTGGCGAGGTCTTACGAGATGCTTTGTTTTCAAAAGGATTTTTGAAACTTTAATAATCAATTTGGTGTATTTTTATCAGTTGGTATTCCAGACTGACTCGGGTGTTATTTCATTATAATGCTCGGGTCAGACCGAGTATTGTATGTTCAAGATAAGATGCTATGGAGCAGGAGAGGAGCTGGAGTCTGAGACGTATTATCCGTGCTTGTTTATATCCGCTGCTGCGCTTGTTTGAAATTGTCAGGCTGGTAATTGTTGTTTGTTTGTGATACTCTAATGATATATTGTATAAAACAGATATAGTTTTCATTTTTGTGTAAAGATCTGATATTATATATTATATTTTGTTCTGCTGCGATTGTGAGGTTCTGTTATTTTTTAGTTCCTTCTTTCTTCTATCTTCTTTCTTTTTCCTCAATAATCTGTCTCTTCCGGCACTTGATCGTCGGCATATCATACAGTGGAGTATTTTGTGTCGATTTTCGAGGGTCGAGAAGGGCAGGTCGTCACATTTGGTATCAGCGCCTAGGTTAGCGATAACCTAGACTTTGGTGGGGAAATTACTCACTAGAAATAGAGTCAATAGTACTCTATAATGAGTTGAGTGTATTAATAGCTATGAGAGCATACTTGTTAGTGAATATAAAAATTGTTTTTATACTGTGTTGACTTATCGGTTGAGTGTTTATGAATTCTGGTCGGTACGGGAAGTACAACCATATCGATAGGGGTTTCTAAACTCTTAAACAAGATAAACCGACATAGTATTATTTTTAAAGTGGGTAAATAAAATAATTTTCTGAAATTATTATATATATTTGATTGTTTGGATATGGATATCTTAATCAAATAAGAATCTAAAATTTGATCTAAAATTTGAAATGGTTATAACCAAATAAAATTCTATGAGTATAAATTATACAAAAGAAGAATAACTAAATTTGAATTAAACCAGAATTTAAATCTCGAAAATTTTGAAAAGTGTTTTAAATGTAAAAAAAACAAAAGTTTGGAAATTTAAAATCTTGGGAATGTTTGAAAAGTTTTTCAAAGTGTTTGAAGGAAATGATGGAGTATTATTTAGGAAGTATTTTTGAATGAGAATTGTTTTGAAATGAATTTGTGGAAGTATGGAAGCACTGAACTCACTTCAGTCGCTGGAAAATAATCCTGATGATGATGGCCACATCATTAGAATTCATTATCGAGTTTCTAAAGTGATGGATTGCTTCCATAGTAATTGGGTATGATATCTGCTTAGATTTGTTTGATATACAATGTGCTTTAGAAATTTCAAAGGGGGAAATTTGTTTTGGTATAAATAAGTTATTTGGAATCCGGAGATTTGATTTGATATACCAAGTAGGTATGAGTTGATTATTATTTCAAAATGGTTTTGGAATAAAACCGGGTAATTGAATTCTGGAAAATTCTATTTAAATAATGTGTAAAGTTAAAATGAATCAACTATTGAACTTATTAAGTGAAGTTGATATTAATAAGAAGGAAATGAAAATTTTAATCCTGGAATTAAAATTTAACTTGAGTATATGGAAGTGAATTGAAAATTTGAATTTAACTTGGGATAAGTTAAATAAATTAGAATCGAATTAAATGGGATATAAAATTGAAATGTAAAATGATTATATAAGTGTGGGTTATAATTGTGAAATGAGAATTTATATCCTTAAGCTATTAAGTGTTATATAGATAATCTGGAATTGTGGTTATAAGATGTAAATGGATTAAAATGAGCAATATAAGCTTTTAAGTAAATAAGTTGGTGAACTTAAGAATAGGAATTGAAATTGTAAAACCAAAATAAAATGGTTGAATGGTATGCTAAATTCAAAAATTAAATCCTAAATGGATGTTAAATGTGATAAGGCAAAGAAAAATAAGATAAGATGTGAATGGACTTATGTTAGTCAATAAGTTTTAAAACTTATATATTAGAAAGTAAAAATTTAAATTGAATGGAGAAATAAAATTGGATCGAATTGGATTTAACTTCGACTAAATGGAATTGAGATGAATTTGGATTTAATTAAAATCAAAAATTCAGTTGTGTTATAAATAATATTGAACGAAATTCAATTCTTATTTAAGTAGTAAAGGAAGTGGAACGAATTTAAGTTGGCTAAATAAAATTTAGTAAAACTTGAATTAAATTTGGGAAAAGAATTGAATTAAATGGAATTTAAATTGAGTAAGACTGATATTGATGAATTAAATTCTCACTCGACTGAATTCAAAAAGGATTATTTTACAAATGAATTTAGTGTAAGCTAAATTAAATTGAAATTATATTGGATTGAATAAAAAAATCAATTTAAAATGGATATGATTCAAAATGCAAGTAAAACGCAGTTTGGGTATAAGATAATTGAAAATGGTCATATTATTAATAAAATTCAGAATGAATCGAGGAGATGAATTAAATCTAAAATGGATTGAGTAAGTAAACAAATTGATTTAAAATTTGTAAATGGATTGGAATTTGATTGGATGAAAATCAAATTAAAATAAAATAAAATTGATATAAGAATAAATGGAAATATTGTGAAATTGAAAGAACTTAAGCAAATTGGAAAATAATCGTGGTCGAGCTTTATAAGGGGTCTTGAATGAAATTTGTTTAGATAATAAAATTGAAATGCAAGTGAAAGGATTTTAATTAATTATTGTGATGAAATAAGAACGTATGAGTTGTAAAAAATACAGAATGGAATGATATTGATATAAACTTAAGTTGGATGATGAACTTGAAGTGAGAATAAGGATTTGATTTAAAAATTGTAAGGAAATAAGAATATTTGGGATTGTGAAAAATTCCAAATGAAATAAAATTAATATAAATCTAAGTTGGAATTAATTTTAAATGGTTATAAGCTTAAGTGATGGTTACTTGCTTGGATAACTTTAAGTTTGCACAGAAATTGGTCGTTTGTTGTAAACGAAAGTGGATTGATTTGAAGAAGCAAATAAAGTTGGTTTTGACTCAATTGAAATAAGTGATATAATTAAGTGGTTTTGCATAAAAATGAAAGTAGTTCATAAAAGAAATGCAAAGGTATCAAATTGAAAATAAGAATTTGATTGTGAATCAATTTGGAATTGGATTGGAATAAATTGATGTAAGTAGACCATATGTTAATCATATTGAAGAGAAGTGAATTGGTTGTAGTAAATATGAATTGTAAAAAGTAAACTTGGATTTAAATCATTCGAGGAGATTAAAAATGAAGTTTGGATTTGTCGGGAAACTAAAATGGTGATTGAAATCTTTGGATTGCTGATAAAATATGGTTAACATGTTAAATTATGAAGTTTATTGGTTTAAACTATGTAATTGATGTGTTTGGCTAGTTTAATGAATAGAATGTTAATAAATTCTCATATTATTGAAAAATGATGTGTTTGTTTAAGTAAGTACAGGTACGGGAGGCAATTGATAGGCTTGGAGCGCGTATGTGCAATATTATTTAGCCGCTTGCTTTTAAAATGCTAATAAAAGGTACGCCTACGCAATAAAATTGGGAAAATGATATATATATATATATATATATATATATATTATGATGTATTTGGTTTTCCGCCCATGTGGTTCGATGTATATATAGTTATATCTATTGTGATGTTGCAAAAGCTCCTCCGTACAAGGGAGACTCTGCCAAAATTCTAGAAATTTTGGGAGTTAGAAAAAAAGTTGAAAATTTTGAAACGTTTCGTTAATGACAAATTGATTTCAAATTAAAATAAAAATAAAAAGGATTTTGGAATAGGAATCGAAACTAGCAGTTTTAGTTTGAAACTAAAGAATTTAGGCAAAGTGAAATTGATATTTTCACTAAGTAGGTTTTGCTATTGAGTTTGGAGCATTCTTTCTACCTTAGCAAATTTCGGGGACGAAATTTTTATAAGGGGGGAGGAATGTAACGACCCAGAATTTTGATCGTTAGATTTTGAACATTTAATTTATTTTAAATGTTAAATGTGGATTTTGAATTGTTTTTGAAATAAGGATTTTGTCAAATCAATAGAATTTAGTTGTAATTTTCAATATGGAAATTCAATTGAAATTTGAATAATAATATTTTAATATTGGAATTGGGATAATTGGCGATTCTGGGTGTAAATAGATATAAAAATAGATTCTAAAATTTATTTTAAGTCTGTTTGGATTTGAATTATAATATTGGACTGTTGGATGGAACTAAAAGTCGATAGGTTGAATTTGGAATTTTATATTAATTTAATAATGGAATTTAATAATATAATAATGCAAATAATCAGATTTTGGTTCGAAATGAATCAGAATGATTTCTGATGTGAATATAAATTATGTATGATTTATAATAAAGTTAGTAAAAATTTTAAAGTGAAATTTTAAATGATTTTGACAATTTCGGAAATCGCTCTATTTAATCGACGAGTTAAATAGCCTTCTGGGACACAGTCACGGAATTCGACAAAAGAAGTTCCATTGGATCCGTAGTAGTTAGTTATTATTGGATTTCAATTTTGTAGCAATTGCAGTTGTCGTTTGGCCATGGCAGCTCACAAAGCATCGAAACTATTTTAATCGATTTAATTTAAAATTGATCATTTATTTCCGTAACTCGCACATATGATCGAATTAACCTCCGAAACACGTTCCATTGTGTTCGGAATGCAGGTAAAACCTTATAAACGCCTGTCGGCATGCGCTGTTTGGAGATTGTTTGACAAAGTTGTTTAAAAATGACTTTAATATTAAATTAATATATATATACACGTATATATACACGTTTTTAAAGGCCGAAACCCTATTTCCTTCTGGGCAGCCACTTGAGATAAAGCAATGGCCGATATCTTTCCTCCTTCTTCTTCAAACTCCTCCTTATCCACCAACCTTTTGAGGAAACTCCCAACTAGGAAGTTGTAGGGCTCAGCTAGATCTACCTGTTCAACGGGTATGATCGTGTATAGTGGAGTGGTTCATCGAGAAATCAACCAGGAACGCATAATATTCGAGCGCGTTTTTCGAGAGGTTGGCATAGCCGAGCTTCGTGATTTTCTGGCATGGGTGGAGGTGGGTGTGATGTTTCGTGCGGCAGTGGTTTGGACTCTCAACGTTCGTATGATGAGCGACGGCAAACCCTAGATGGGTGATATTGGGTTCGGTTTGAACCTGTAACGCGCGAGAGGGAAGATGAAGCTTTTGCCTTGATTTTGGTATCATGTGGCTGTAATTTGTTTTGGTAAATATAATAAAAAGAAAATTGTTTTATAAATTATATATACAACCCTTTAAAAACTCATATCTTTTGCATACATTATCAGATTCAAACGAAAGGAGAAGCGTCGGAATCGTAGCGACGCGATCTACGCTGCAATGTGAATTTGGAGATGATCGGAGCTACCGAAATTTTGGGTTAAATCGATCGCGGTCGATGTAATTTAGGAATTTAAACGCTCGTTGGAATTCAAGGTGAGTTAATCTCACTCACATTTGGATACCAGTTAATCTAAATAGCTAATATTTAAATATTTGATTGGTTTTTTAGCTAAATATGATAATTATTATCAGACTGAATCGATATTTATTGGTTTTGCTAATATCTGTGGATGCAGGGAAACAGGTTGGAGGAATCCAACTGGATTCCTCATAAATAGAAATTTTATTTATACTTTGTGATATGTCTCATTGATATCCTGTGATAAATTAATTTGGATCTTATTATGTTGTGTTATGATTGAATAAATATAATTTGGTATTTTAAAAATATAAATAAATAAATAAATTAGGATTAAAGGGAAATAAAAGGAATTTTTAAGTTATGAATTTAAGGGAATTAAATTCGAGAAATTGGGTTGAAATTTGTAAATGGTTTTGAAACTGAGATTGGAATGGAAATGAGAAATGGAAATTTATAAATTGGGTCTATAAATAAATTATTATATTTATCAGTGGATAAATTTGGAAATATTGATATCCGGTGGGAAATTTTATAAGAAAGGTATAATTGTTTTAAAAGTAAAGATGAGATTATCTTTAAAGGATGGAAAAAGGATGGAAAGTGCATTTTTTCCTGGAAATTTGGTATGTTTCAAAGAAAAGTTTTCAAAATTTAAGTTGGCAGTTTAAATTGTGTTTTAGAATATTTTAGAAAAAGAAATATTATTTTAATTGTTTAAGGTGTAAGTAAACATTTATTTAAGTAATTATGGTATTTAATTATTTTAAAAAGTAAAGTAGTATTAAGTTTTCAAAGGAAATTATAATATAAGTGTTTGATTTAATAACTTTATTTTAAAAGTTAATTTTGGTTTAAATTACTTAGAAAACCTCTATATATTTCCTTAAGTACAATTTTCAATTAAGTAATTTCTAGAAGCTTTATGTAAAATATTTTAAGCATATATTTTGAAAGTGATATTCCAGGAAATAGAAATGTGCATAAAAGTTTTTTTTTAAAGTGTTGGAAAGCAATTTACGGGATTTAAACATAAATTCGAATTGAGTTAAATCCAACAGGATTTATAAAAGAATTCTTTGGTTTATTTTGGAATGGAAGAGTATTTCCCTGAAAAGCCAAGTACGTTTAAAGCAGATTTTTAAGTAAAAGTTAAAAGTTTTAAATTTGATTTTAAAGGAATATTATTAATATTTATATTTATAAAATGGATTTATTTTAAAGATAGTTTGGTTAATGCTTTATTTGAAACTTGTATAAGATTTCATAACCTTATTTTAAAATTTAGTATGACTTAACTTTATTTTGAAGAAAAGCAGTTTATATTTTATAAAACAATTTTATTTGAAACGTTTAAAAAGTATGTATATATTTCAAATAAAGTATGTAAATAGCTTTAATTTAAATTATTATAAATCTAAAGTATTTGGCTTGGTTTCGTTCAGTAGAAATCAATATTTGGAAATTTATTCCATAAGGAGTATGTGGTGTGAAACTGTTTTCAAGGGATTGAAAATGGAAATATATCTTATGAAGATATCTTGAGGTTAATAAATAAATAATGTGGGAAATTATTTATGGTGTGATGGATGCTTATGGATGTTAATTGATAGTTAAATCACCGACTATCAATATTGGACAATGCGTTGATCGTTTCGAAGAGACCGGGATCGGGATTAATTTCTCGAAAACCACTTCGATCCGGTTTGTACGTTTTCGTGGGAAAAACGAGTTCGGGGTCGAAGATGGAGCAGTGAAGTGCAAGGGCTAGTCACTACTAATCCTAAGGATATTTCCAAAATGGATGTAGTAGGAGTCGTGCCTTCGGTTCCGTTCGAACGGACGGACTTGTATGAATGAATGCTTTCGGAACATCGTCAGGTGGACGATGGGCATTCTAAGTGAAACGTTCTTAAAAGGTAATACTTAGCCTCAAGCCTCATCAACCGGGAATTACTGAAAATCAGGGGTTATGCTGCAAGGCTAGGTGGGTAGCATCCATTTCAGGGTGAGGTCATCCCTGTCTAGATGTCCCTTTTATTTCGACTTAGTGGTGCGGTTGCTGATCCCAACCATGGGGTGATCTTACTCGAGATTATCCAGTAAGGGGTAGTCCCGGCCTTGTGTTCCAGGGGATTGGGAGTAATCCTCGGTACAGTGATCTAGGCCATGTACTGTGACAGGTGGTACCCAGTGCCTAGTCATTAGTTGGAAATCCATTCTCCCTACGCGCCTTTTACAAGTTTTGTTTGTATTACCCACGATTGTGGCTAGTAGCTGGAATTTAATGAATGTAACAATTTCGGCTATTTTAATAAGTATTTGTATATAGACCCTATTATAATATCAGAGGATTTTTATAAAAAGTGTTTTAGCCATCGTAAGGTAAAAACCCGACATGTTTATTTGTGGCGAGGTCTTACGAGATGCTTTGTTTTCAAAAGGATTTTTGAAACTTTAAAAATCAATTTGGGTGTATTTTTATTAGTTGGTATTCCAGACTGACTCGGGTATTATTTCATTATAATGCTCGGGTCAGACCGAGTATTGTATGTTCAAGATAGGATGCTATGGAGCAGGAGAGGAGCTGGAGTCTGAGACGTATTATCCGTACTTGTTTATATCCGCTGCTGCGCTCGTTTGAAATTGTCAGGCTGGTAATTGTTGTTTGTTTGTGATACTTTGATGATATATTTTATAAAACAGATATATTTTCATTTTGTGTAAAGATCTGATATTATATATTATATATTATATTTTGTTCTGCTGCGATTTTGAGGTTCTGTTATTATTTAGTTCAATCTTTCTTCTATCTTCTTTCTTTTTCCTCAACAATCTGTCTCTTCCGGCACTTGATCGTCGGCATATGATACTGTGGAGTGTTTTGTGTCGATTTTCAAGGGTCGTGAAGGGCAGGTCGTCACACGTTCGTTCGTTCGAACGTTCCAAAGCCTCAAACTGACGTGTTTTGCATTCCTCTGACCAATCTGGTCCATCTATTTTTGCATCTCATGGCTCTTATTCGGCCTATGACGTGGTTGCATCCTATTCAATCCCTAAATGTAATGGCCTAAGATTCACTTCTACCCTTATAAATAAACTCCTATACCTAACACTTTTTCTCATTTAAGGTTTTCTCCAATTGAGTTCACCTTTCTAGGTAGGACCCTAAACAGAATAATTTTTCCAAAGGAGAAAATCGTTGTAAATTAAATTATTCTATAACTCCAAGTGGATCCAGGAAGACCAAAGAAAGAGCATAAGACCGGAGGTGAGTGGTTGTAGTTATCTCAAGATTTCTTTAAGTAATTTAAAATAATAGGTTATTCAATAGTTGTAGTTTTACTACGATTTTGGAATAGCCTTTTTATCAGTTTTAGATCTATTTTTTAGTCTATTCCCTTTTGGTTATTCTATTTCAGTTAATTATAATTTATTACTGTTAAGCATAGATTTTATGTACTTACATTTTGTTTACAGTATTTAAGTTCATTTACTGTTATTTATTTCTTATTTACATCTTTTTCGACGTTTTGGATTTTATACAAGCGTCTATTCTCTTCTTCATCTTTTTCTTCGTGTATGGATTAGAATAAATTAAACGTGAATATGGATTATATAATAAGAATATTGAATGAAGAAAATAAGATGTAAATTATAAAGACTATAATAAATAATGGAATTGGACTGTAATTTAAATGGAACTGGACTGAAATTATTCCTAATTATAGTTAGAATAGGACTAATTAATCGGCTTAGTTATAACGTAGAATTATACCTATAAAAGAGTAAAAAAATTGAAAGAAGCTTATTTTCACACTTAGACCTTGGGTTAAATAATAAGCATGATTATAACGTAGGTTATAATAAGAAAAAGAGTAGAATGAGGCTTATTTTAAGATTTGGGACAAATTAATAAGCGTGGAAAGTAAAGATGATATTTATCTAAGTTAATAACCAAAGATGAAAGTAGAACCTGTACCACATAGCATTCCCTATTAGACAAAACGGTGTCTCACATTAGCCTGAAGAGAGATGAGGGCATGCTTAAGCTAAGAATGGTAATAATTGGCCAAATATAAGTCCAAATCACGAGGGATTTGGATAAGGAGTGAAACTAGATATTGTTTGGATGATGGACCAGTACCAACAGCATTTTCCCTATAAATTCTATGGATACACGATGATCTCATGTTAGCGTGAAGTGGGTGAGGGACACGCTTATGCTGGAGTTTGAGGTAATAAGAAAACCCAATATATGGTGCAAAAGGTAGCATGGGAATGGTGGTAGTTATGCGTGCAACATCCATTCTGGTGCTATGTAATCGCTACGAGTTCCAAGCGTGTTGTTTGGGTGTCTTTTGTAGACACAATTGCCTTCTGTGTGGGGAGCTATATATGTAATCTGATCCACAATGGGTGCTTGCATCTTTCATGGATACCTTTGGCTGCTGTGTAGGGAGTTATATTACGGCTGATCCACGGTAAGGTCTATGCAATAGCAGGCCAATCAAAAAGGGTAGAATTAGGATTACATCCTAATTACATGATTAGGAATTCAGCCTAATCAAAGCACAAATCAAGGACAAGTGCAAGCAATCGAAATTAAATTATCTTATAGTTAATCATATTTATTTTCAATTTATCTCTTTCCTATTTTCTTTGTTTCCTCTTTATATACAAGAACTGTTGTAGAGTCTATTACTTTTACTTTCCTTAAAGATTCTAGTAATTACTATTATTCAGCAGACTTTTTGTCTGACCCATTCCTCCATTTTTCCCATATTCCTCCATAGGCAATCAAGGGAGATGGTAGTAGATTGCAGTTTCTTGGCGGTTTCTTGAAGGATTCTCTGCTATGTATTTCTTTTATTTCAGCTTTAGTTTTTTCTATGTGGTGGCTTATTATGAGGGATATTATATACTTTGATTTTTGAGACTATTAGTTTTTGTTTCATGAGACATATTGAATTTATAGACATGTATGTGGTATTTGGTATTTGACTTATTTATGAAGCAATTATGAAGTTTTTTTAATTAATTTATTAGATTAAGTTTCTTATATTTTATCTATTTTGTCTTGTAAATCTTAGTCTTTGTTAATTTTAATTTACCTACAACTCACCACACCTTTTAATCTGCCCTATTAGGGATATTAAGGGGTGTGGGGTGTTTCACTTGGTATTAGAGCCTAAGGTTACAAGATTCCTAAAAATATATTATTTTTCGAAATAACTTGTTTTAAAAATAAATTTAGAAAAGAATTCTTAGAAATTTTTTAAGTATAAAAGAAATTTTGATAAAAATCCCCTTATAAGTCTCGTTCAATCTTCCTTTAACTCTTTCCTAAACTATCATTTTCTTTTCGTAGAATGGCTGATGACCAAAACCATCATGAGGTCATCTCTATCCCAGCTTGGTTTTATATGTACTTACAAGCCACGACTCCAGAGGTGCACGGGCTTCCACCCAATCCTGCACCAGTGGGTGGGAATCCCATCAACCCACTTGCCGCCATCGATTTCTCTAAGCTTTGTAAAGATTTTGCGAGTTTGAACAGGAAGACTTTTTTGGCAAGCAGACTTACGTGGAGGCGAGAGCATGGCTTAGGGACATACAGAGGATTTTTGGTCTTTTGGGATTGGATGATTAGCAGCGAGTTCAGCTAGCCGCTTGGTAGCTGAAGCAGAAGGCATCTTATGGTGGGAGGTGATCGAGTTGGAAGGAAGGAATATTACTTGGGATGGATTCTGGGAGCGATTCAATAGGAAGTTTCTGTCTCAGGGGGAAGAGAATGTTCAACTGGAGAGGTTTATCAATTTGAAGCAAGAGAGTTTGTCTGTTAAGGAATACATCAATCAATTTAATGAGCTATCGTGGTTTGGTATGGATTTGGTGAACACGCAGAATAAGAAAGCTATGAAGTTTGCGAAGGTATTGAATCAACTCCTTCAAGGATTATTGCTGACTCATGTACCGATGGGAGCTACTTATAAGTCTTTGGTCGAGATGGAACTTATGTTGGATATAGTCGAGGAGGGAGAGTCTAAAGAGGAGGTTAAGTCAAAAGGTTCAAAGAAGAAGTGGTGGGAAAAGAATAAGAAGAAGAAGAAAGGTGATGGTCCTCAAAAATAAATTAAGAAGGGAGTAAAGTGCCATAGTCGCGGGAATGTTGGAATATGGCCAAGGATTGCAGGAAGGATAAGATGAAGGGTAAGTGTTATGTTTACGGGCAGCCCGGTCATATAAGTAGGAGTTTTCCCCAAAGAGCTGGTCAGGAAGCGAGTGCGCCAGTTGCACAGATTCAGGCGTTAGGCGCAGCACCTTCCAGTAGTATTCCAGATAAAGGTAGGAAATTCACAGTTGAAGGTTTGATTTCTATATCTGATTATCCCATTCGGACATTATTCGATTCTAGATCGTCACATTCTTTTATCTCGAGTTCTCTAGTAGATTGTTTGCACTTGGACATATCATTGGTAGTGGACCTCATTATTGTTTCCCATAGGAGGATCGACACACTTATCTATGGTTTGTAGGGGTTCTAAAATCTTTATCCTTAAAGTAGAATTTGACTACGATGCCTATGTTTTGGGATTCTTGGGGTATGGGATGATCTTAGGGATAGATTGGCTATCCACATACGGAGCTATCTTAGACTGTGAGAGGAGAGTCAATAGACTTGAGACTTGCAGTGGTGGGACTGTAGAGGTATCTTGTGACCCGCAAGGGTCAGTCATGTTGAGTTTTCTCTATTCTCTTGATTCATCTCCATCAGAGTTGCATTCGGTTCCTACCGTCATAGATTTTACAAACATCTTTGGGGAGGTTAGGGGACTGCCCCTTAAGAGAGAGATTGACTTTAGAATTTACTTGACCAAAAATGCCAGGCTAGTAGCGTTACCTGTGTGGAATATGGCACCTAGGGAGAGGAAATAATTGAGTAAGCAGATCCATGAGCTTTTGGAGAAGGGATTCATAAGAAGGAGCATATCGGAGTGGGGAGCGCCAATCGTCTTCGCCACTAAGGTGGATGGTTCTCTTCGACTTTGCGCGGACTATAGGGAATTGAATAAGCTCACCAAGAAGAATCGATATCCACTCCCTAGGATTGATGATCTTTTTGACTAGTTGGTAGGTTCTTCGGTTTTCTCTCAGCTTGATCTAGCCATGGGATTCCATCAGCTTAGAGTCGTTGATGACAGTATAGATAAGATTGGACACTGGACGGATTCTTCGAGTGGTTGGTTCTGCCCTTTGGGCTAACCAATGATCCAGCCTATTTTGTTGATTTGATGAGCAACATCTTTAGGGACTTCCTAAGTAAGTTTGTGGTGGTATTCATGGATGATATCTTAGTGTTTTCCATGAATATGGAGGAGCATGTTGTTCATTTGGAAGAAGTTCTTCGCACACTTTGTAGTCATCATTTGAAAGCTATGTTCTCAAAATGTTGTTTTTAGAGAAAGGAAGTTCGTTTCTTGGGGCATGTAGTCTCGAAGGAAGGTTTGGCTGTTGACCCCGCTAAGGTTATTACAGTGCAAGATTGGAAGGCCCCCAAGAACGTTACCGAAGTTAGGAGCTTCCTAGGATTGGCTGGCTACTATAAGAAGTTCATTAGAGACTTTGCCCAGATTTCGGCACCACTTACACGCCTTACTAAGAAGAATAAAGCTTTCATGTGGGGCGTGGATTGTGAGAATTCCTTCATGAAGCTTGAGAGAGCCCTTACTAGTGCACCAGTGTTTATTTTACCTGACGGAGCTAAGCCTTTCACTGTATACACTGATGCATGGGGAACGGATCTAGGAGCGGTGTTGATGCAAGAAGGAAGGGTAGTGTGTTATGGTAGTAGGTAGTTGAGGACGCATGTGAAGAACTATCGTACCCATGATTTGGAGTTGTCTGCCATAGTTTTTGCACTTATGTCTTGGAGGCACTATTTGCTTGGAGAGAGGTTTGAGCTTTTTACCGACCATAAGCTTTTGAAGTACCTATTCTCGTAAAAGGACTTGAACTTAAGGCAGCAGAGGTGGATAGAGTTTTTAGCCTCGTATAATCTTGAGATAACCCTGGCAAGGGTAATATGGTTGCGGATGCATTGAGTAGAAAGAAAGCAACCCTTAATCCTTTGTTCGTAGAGTGGAGGAGCTTGGAGTTTATTTATACTTTTGATTTTAAACCCTTTACGGATGTTACTTCCAAACTATTGGTGACATTAGAGGTGAGGTCTACCCTTATGAATCAGATTGTCTCGAGGTAGCGTGAGGATTCGGAACTCATGGACATTATTGATAGGATTAGTCGAAGAGACGCCTCTGGGCATCTCCATCGTTGTTCCATAGATAGCGGGGGTGGCTTAGGAGAGATAGGAGGCTTTGTGTTCCACGCACCAGTGACTTGTTGAGAGCAGTTTTGGGAGAGGTGCACCATAAATGACTATTCATCCGGGTGGTGATCGAGTTAGAGGAAAGGAATATTACTTGGGATGGATTCTGAGAGCGATTCGATAGGAAGTTTATATCTCCGGCGGAAGAGAATGTTCAGCTGGAGAGGTTTATCAATTTGAAGCAAGGGAGTTCATCTGTTAAGGAATACATCAACCAATTCAATAAGCTATCATGGTTTGGTATGGATTTGGTGAACACGCAGATTAAGAAAGCTATGAAGTTTGTGAAGGGATTAAATCAACAACTTCAAGCATTATTGCTGACTCGTGTATTGATGGGAGCTACTTATGAATCTTTGGTCGAGATGGCACTTATGTCGGATACAGTCGAGGAGGGAGAGTCTAAAGAGGAGGTTAAGTTAGAAGGTTCAAAGAAGAAGCGGTGGGAAAAGAATAAAAAGAAGAAGAAATGTGATGGTCCTCGGAAGTAGATTAAGAAGTGAGTAAAGTGCCATAGTTGCGGGAATGTTGGACATATGGCCAAGGATTGCAGGAAGGATAAGATGAAGGGTAAGTGCTATGTTTGCGGGCAGCCAGGTCATATGAGTAGGAGTTGTCCCTAAAGAGTTGGTCAGGAAGCGAGTGCGCCAATTGCACAGATTCAGGCATTAGGCGCAGCACCTTCCAATAGCATTCCAGATAGAGGCAGGAAACTCATAGTTGATGGTTTTATTTCTATATATGATTTTCCCATTCAGACTTTATTCGATTCTGGAGAATCACATTCTTTTATCTCGAGTTCTCTAGTAGATTGTTCACACTTGGACATATCATTAGTAGTAAACCCCATTATACTTATCTATGGTTTGTAGGGGTTTGAAAATCTTTATCCCTGGCGTAGAATTTGACTGCGATGCCTATGTTTTGGGATTCTTGGGGTATGGAATGATCTTAGGAATAGATCATCTATCCAAATACGGAGCTACCTTAGACTGCGAGAGGAGAGTCATTAGACTTGAGACTCGCTGTGGTAGGACTCTAGAGGTATCTTATGACCTGCAAGGGTCAGTCATGTTGAGTTTTCTCTATTCCCTTGATCCATCGCCATCAGAGTTGCATTCAGTTCGTATCATTAGAGATTTTGCAAACATCTTTTGGGAGGTTAGGGGACTACACCCTTAGAGAGAGAGATTGACTTCAGAATTTATTTGACCGAGAATGCCAAGCTAGTACCGTTACCTGTGTGGCACATGGCACCTAGGGAAAGGAAATAATTGGGTAAGCAGATCCATGAGCTTTTAGAGAAGGGATTCATAAGAAGAAGCATATCCGTGTGGGGAGCGCCAGTCGTCTTTGCTACTAAGGCAGATGGTGCTCTTCGACTTCACATGGACTGTAGGGAATTAAATAAGCTCATCAAGAAGAACCGATATTCACGTCCTAGGATTGATGATCTTTTTGATCAGTTGTTAGGTTCTTCGGTTTTCTCTCGGCTTAATCTAGCCATGGGATTCCATCAGCTTAGAGTCGTTGATGACAGTATAGATAAGATTGGACACCTGACGGATTAGTCGAGTGGTTGGTTATGCCTTTTTAGATAACCAATGCTCCATCCTATTTCATTGATTTGATGAGTCGCATCTTTAGGGACATCCTAAATAAGTTTGTGGTGGTATTCATAGATGATATCTTGGTATTTTCAAAGAATTTGGAGGAGCATGCTGTGCGTTTGGAAGAAGTTTTTCGCACACTTCGTAGCCATCATTTGAAAGCTAAGTTTTCGAAATGTCATTTTTGGAGAAAGGAAGTTCGTTTCTTAGGGCAGTAATCTTGAAGGAAGGTTTGGCTGTTAACCTTGCTAAGGTTATTGCAGTGCAAGATTGGAAGGCCCCCAAGTATGTTACCAAGGTTAGGAGCTTCTTAGGATTGGCTGGTTAATATAGGAAGTTCATTAGAGACTTTGCCAAAATTTCGACATCACTCACGCATCTTACTAAGAAGAATAAAGCTTTCATGTGGGGGCATGGATTGTGAGAATTCCTTCACGAAGCTTGAGAGAGCCCTTACTAGTGCACCAGTGTATGTTTTACCTGATGGAACGAAGCCTCTCACTATATACACTGAAGCATGCAGAATGGGTCTAGGAGCGGTGTTGATGCATGAAGGGAGCGTAGTGTGTTATGGTAGTAGGCAGTTGAGGACGCATGAGAAGAACTATCCTCCTCATGATTTGGAGTTGGCTGCCATAGTTTTTTCACTTATGTCTTCAAGGAACTATTTGCTTGGAGAGAGGTTTGAGCTTTTTACCTACCATAAGTCTTTGAAGTGCCTATTCTCGTAAAAGGACTTGAACTTGAGGCAACAGTGGTGGATAGAGTTTTTATCCTCGTATGATTTTGAGATAGCTTATACCCTTGGCAAGGGTAATGTAGGATTGGATGCATTGAGTGGAAAGAAAACAACCCTTAGTTCTTTGTTCGTAGAGTGGAGGAGATTGGAATTTATTTCTACTTTTGATTTTAAGCCCATTATGGACATTACTTTCGAATTATTGGTGACATTAGAGTTGAGGCCTACCCTTATGAATCAGATTAGCTCGAGGCAGCGTGAGGATTCGAATCTCATGGACATTATGCATAAGATTATTTAAAGAGGCCTCTAGGCATCTCCAAAGTTATTCCATAGATATTAGGGGGTGGCTTAGGAGAGATATGAGGCTTTTTGTTCCACGCACAAGTGACTTGTTGAGAGTAGTTTTGGGAGAGGTGCAGCATAAATGACTATTCATCCGGGTGGTGAAAAAATGTATCGAGATATGAAGAGGATGTTCTACTAGGGTGGCATGAAGAAGGACGTGACGAAATTCATAGCTAAGTGTCTCATATGCCAAAGGTTAAAAGTAGAGCAGTAGAAGCCCGGTGAATTACTTCAGCCCTTAGATGTGCCGAAGTGGAAGTGGGACAGCATTTCTATTGATTTCATTTATGATTTACCCAATTCCAGGAAGGAAAACACTAGAATTTGGGTGATTGGTGATAGATTGACCAAGAGTGCCCACTTCATCCCAGATAAGAGTAAGCATATGGCTTGATATTTGGCATCCTTGTCTATTCGAGAGATAGTTCGTCTATACGGAGTTCCTTCTAGCGTTATTAGTGATAGAGATCCCATTTTCACTAGTGAGTTTTGGAGAAGCTTACTGGAGGTGCTAGGGACGCAACTTAGGTTGAGTACGGCCTATCACCCCTAGAAAGATGGCCAACGGAGAGGATCAATAGGGTTCTTGAGGATTTGCTATGGATGTACATTTTGGACTTTGGAGGAACTTGGGAGGAGCACCTTTCATTGGTTGAGTTTGCATACAATAATAGTTAACACATATAAGAATGCCACCATTTGAGGCTTTATATAGGAGACCTTGCAAGTCCCCGTCATGTTGGGTAGAGTCTACGGAGAAGTTATTACTTGGACCCGATACGGTTAGGGAGACCGTCGAGAGGGTGGATTTGATTCGGTAAAGGATGAAGATGGCTCAAGACAGACAAAAGTCGTATGCGGATAAGTGGAGGAGAGACTTAGAGTTTAAGGTTGGAGACTTAGTTTTTATCAAAGTATCCCCACTTAGAAAGGTGGTAAGGTTCGGATCAAATGGAAAGTTAGCCCCTAGATTTATTGGACCATTTCCTATCACAGAAAGAGTTGGGAAGATGGCTTACCGAGTAAGGCTACTTGATAGGCTCAAAGGAGTGCACGACGTTTTCCGTATTTCATACTTGTAAAAGTGCTTACATGACTCTGTGGAGGTTGTAGAGCCTAGTCAATTGGAGAAGATGGAGATAGAAAAGGAAGCTTCTATTCGGCTTATCCCCATGAAGATTGTTGGAAGAGACCTCAAGCTACTAAGAAATAAAGAGGTTCCACTAGTGAAGGTGCAATGGGGAGATGATGTTGCAAATTCCACTTGGGAAGCAGAAGAGAAGATTCATACTTCCTATCCTCATATTTTAGATTGTAAGTTTTAGAATTCTTTTTTCCACCTTTAGATTTGAATAGATTCTTTCCTTTATTATCCTTTGGGAGGGTAGAACTTAGGATCTAACCTATG
Source organism: Allium cepa (assembly GCA_030765085.1). NCBI lineage: Eukaryota > Viridiplantae > Streptophyta > Magnoliopsida > Asparagales > Amaryllidaceae > Allium > Allium cepa. The sequence goes on from CM060945.1 coordinate 511,760,741, forward strand.
GATGGTAGGATTTGATATAAACATGTTAATAGAACATGTTATAATTGATGTATGCTGGTGGTTGCAAGTGTTGTCAATGGATGCTAATATATGCATATAAGTATACTAGGCACTATTACTCCTTAGGGATCGGCCTAATTAGGATACTAGAGCATATGCATATGGATGTGTGCGCATTTTTACTTTATTTCCATGGTTGCCATAAACGGATGTTTGTCACGTGATTGTTAAATTTGGATGATGGTTGTAGCATGCATATAGAACTATCAATTATCATTAGGAATTTTTGCATCCATTTGGATACATGGCACAGACATGATCGCACAGAAGGTCTGCCGAATCAGTGGACCACCTAATCTTTTGCATTAGTTAGGGTCATTTACACTACACTAATTGTATAAATATCATAAACTTCAGTATAAAACTTAAGGACTATGCATGAATGGTTGATGATTGAGTAGTTGGTGGAGAACTTGGATGAAAACATTTAGTCATTCTTTTATCCTTAGAAATTTCAAGGACGAAGTCGTTTAAGGAGGGTAGAATGTAACAACCCAAAATTTAATCCATAATAATTAATTTGTTAATTAATTAGATAATAAAATAACTTTGTGAAATTATCATAATTATGCTACGGAAGTTGCACAATTATGTCCATGGTAATTTTCTGGTCAATTTCCACATATAGAACATCAACATATGAGCTAATATGGCCAAGTTATAAAATACAAAAATAAGCAGAAAAAGAAGAATATATATATATATATATGTATATATATATGTATATGTATATATATATATGTATATGTATATATGTGTATATATATATATATATGTATATGTATATATATGTGTGTATATATATATATATATATATATGTATGTATGTATGTATGTATGTATGCAGGTCGGCCGACCGGTCGACCTGGGCATCAGGCGGTCGACCCCCCGATCGACCCGCCTCTGCTATTTACGAACGGACGAACATTAGTTCAAACGTTCCAAAGCCTCAAACTAACATGTTTTGCATTCTTTTGACCAATCTGGTCCATCTATTTTTGCATCTAATGGCTCATATTCGGCCTATAACGTGGTTGCATCCTTTTCAATCCTCAAAGCCAATGGTCCGAGATCCACTCCTACCCCTATAAATAGACCCCGATCGACATATTTGTTTTGGTTAGAAGATTCGGTACGGGTTCCGCACCGTTCGGTTCGGTACGGACGGTTTCCGCATAGCGGTGCGGTATATACCCATCCTAATGACCACTACTTAACTCATTCATCATTATATAATCAAACGAATTTGGTCCTCAAAAGTGTATACTAGTACTACTCCATATGAGAAAGAATAACATTATGTTAGAAATAAAACGTACCCTGCAAATAAGGTTAGAAATCAAATGTACTTCCCACGTCAAAATATAAACAACAACCAACCGTACCATGCAAATAAAAACATAAAATTAAAATAAGAGAGGCATGCAAAAAAGGAATAAAGTACGGGTACGGATATAACGGCGAAGGAGACAACAGGGTGCAAAAATAGGAAACGTCCGTCAACCGACAAACCGACAAGGTAACGTCCTCACCGCCGCCGTTTGACTCCTCCTTTCTCGGTTCCAATGTTCCAAATTTGCAACGATTTTAACGCCGTCCCTAAAGTAACGGCAGCCGTTGCTTACTATAATTGACATTACGTCAGCTGCTGTCTTGTACGAGGTGCCATGCAAAGCTTTAGTTGTCCCGGGGTGTTTTCGGAAATTGTTCAATTAACAGAATAACATGATGAAATATATTGTTGTATTTTTTTGTTATTATTTAACCGTCCATTCAGGTGCCTGCTTGGCATGTCTGGTCCCATGTTGATTTCTTGAACTAATTATTTGTCCTCGCAATCGAACTCAATTGCTACATAAAAGTGTGTTGGTTTTTATAATAATCTTTCCACAAAAGGAGATGAAATTGAGGGCAATAATTAAAATGTTATTTCTACAATTTTATAAACTTGGCCACCTTTTCTTTTGTGAAATAATAACACATCGGCGCTGACTCGACCCTTTTTCGTTGCGTATTTAGAAAATGCATCATGAAAAAAGGCTTTTTGAAAATTGTGCCATGAAGAAAACATAAAAAAGATAAAGAAACCCCAGTGTACGAGACTTTCGTATGATAACGGGATCTTGAAAGGTTCATAACGTAGCAGTCTTTCTCTCGCATTGCGAAAATACTGTTTTCAAATTCGAACCTGATTATCCAAATCACTATGCATGTGACCCAACCATTGCGCCGAGACTCCCTTTTCAAGGAAATATAAAAAATAAACATTAAAAATTTGGCGTATGATTTTTGGAAACACTTCTTTCTTACGTTTCAAAATGCAAGGTAGTCCACTTTCAAAAATGCATACCACCTGGTTATTTTCAAATTTTTTGTTATTTGTTATCTCACGATTTAAATTGCACTGTAACAATACAAAACCAGGGTAACTTTCGAAAAAATCCTATTTTATTTTTTGTTGTTCGCAAAAACGAACATATTTACGGTTTAATGCGAAGTATTTGCAGTAAAAACTAAGAAAAGTTAAAAATTAAATTTCTCGACAACAAATAATGTAGTTCATCATTTTGAGGAATAAACAAAAATAAATAATTTCTATACTTAGCACGTTTGATGAAACTAGATTTTGAAAAGAGGATCGCTGCCAAATAAGTTTGAAAAGAATGTTGCATGTCTAATTCATACTTAATGAGTCTCCAAAATGGTTTATATTTGTTGTTAGTAACTTAGATTTGAAAAACGGATTAAATTTAAAGAATTTTATATTTTTACCATTATAATTTTAGAAATTATATTACGGGGAAGTAATTGATAAAGTGTGAAAAAAAGTAGAAAGTGAAATGCATGGTAAGTTAAAAAAAAAAGAGGAAAAAAAAAAGATATAAAGAATAGTCAAAGTAAAAGAGAGTCAAAAGAGTGGGAAGAGAAAAGATCACGCCTTGTGCCTTCTCTCCAACTTACTTTTTCAGTGATGTTTTAATGCCATTTTAATATGGTTAGGCAAGTGTCAGGTTTTTGTGTTTGATTCTTTCATGCATTTTGCTTTTCTTTTTTGTTACTGCATTTGCTCTATGTTTTTTTTAAAAAGAAAGAAAATATGTGTACATTAGCTTTGTATGTTTTTACATCAAAAGCTATTTTCGCATGCTCTGGAAAAGTGTCATGCTCTTTTAGTTCTCTCAACTTCCTCTTTGCCCTTATTTTTTGTGCTTCTTTTCTTTTGAACTGAGTAGTGCTCAAGCTACATATTGCTAGTATTATGTGTGTCTTTTTGTCTCTTTTATGTTCTCTAATATGTGAACAACAAAGAACAAATAATTAATTATGTAAATTAAGCATTTATTTTTTATTACATGGAAGTTTGTACAAATAGTATAACATCAACATCATGCCCTAATTTGTATTTATATATAATAATGATACCGAAAAACAAACATAAAGAAGAAGTTGCAAAAAAAATTAGTCTTATAACACCAACTTTGCTTTTTTGTCCTAAAGATGCTTTATACTATAAAAAGAAAATGATAGTCGCAACTATCATTCTATGTTTTACACTAAAAATTGTCTTTCCTCCTAAAAAGTAAACCTTTTGTTCTTAAAATTAAATTTTTCTCCAAATTTGTCCCTGAACCTAAAAACCTCATATATCATACGAGCGAGCTTATAAAAATGAACATGAACGAGAAGGGCATTTACCGAGTATTAATGTTAGTAGAACCCAAATTTTTACATTTTCTTCCGTCCGTTCTGTCAAAAATTTTCAACTGAATGTAGTTGCAATCAGAACTGTAAACTTTTATTATACGATAGTATGTAGCTAGAACTGTAAATATTTACATTTTAAACTGCAAATATATGCATGTGTAAAATGCATATTTTTGTTGAAAATTTTAACAGAGTCGTTTTGTAAAACATGTTTTTGAAAATGATTTTTCAGGTATTATGTTTGAAAAAAAAAGAAATGAATGTTACAATAAAATTAATTGACCACAGGGTTAGTGCTGTTAGTTAGTTTGGACATGATCAAAATAGATTGGGATCAAAATAGATGGTTTAAATCTCGGTGGAATTTGAACCAACTTCCAAAAAAAGTTATTAACTACGGTTGTATTTGTGTTTTAGACCATGTATAAATTTTTAACGTCCGATGGGCTGATTTATAATGCCCAATATATGTTTCTTTGTCTCTTTTATGTTCCCCAATGTATGAACAACAAAGAACAAATAATTAGTTGCGGTTATAAAAAAAAAAGAATTAACATATTACAAAATATAGCCAAATTTCAAGATAATTATTAACTCTATCGGTTACTATAAACTCGGCCCAATACATAGACTGAATTAGGTAAATTAAGCTTTTATGTATTATATGCAAGTTTATACAAATGGTATAACATAAACATCATGCCTTAATTTGTATCTACTGATAATAACATGAATGAGTTTATAAAAATATTGGAACGTGAACAAAAAAGGGCACTTACTGAATATTAATGTTAGCAGAAACCCAAATATATTGACATTTTTTTCTAACACCATTTAAAAGTTTCGAAATACTCTTACGTCCACTCTTCAAAAGGTTTCGCACAATACTCTTGTCAATGTGCATTCTAAACCGTATGTAGCTGCAGTCAGAACGGTAAATTTTTATTTAGAAAATACGTAGGTAGGACTGCAAATGTTTGCATTTTAAATAACATGCATTTGTGTGTATGTTTTTAAAATGCATATTTTTGTTGAAAATTTTAAAAGAGTTATTTCGTAAAACATGTTTTTGAATGATTTTTCGAGTATTAAGTTTGAAAAAATAAGATGGATGGTTCAAATCTCGCCGTAGAATTTGAACCAACCTCCAAAAGAAAAAAAAATACATGAAATTAATGTAAAACGTGTTTTAGTTCATTTTCCATATATGCAGATACGATTTTTAGCTGTACCGCACGGATGGATTGACTACGGCTGTATTTGTGTTTTAGCCCATGTATTAATTTTTGATGTGGGATGGGCTGATTTATAAAGCCCGATTGCATTTTATGTGGACTTTCTTTGCCAAGCATCGACAAATTAAAGCCTGTTTCAAAAGCGTTGAACGCATGATTCTGGACAATCTTTATGAATCAACTAAATTAGATATTTTTATCGATAACCACTCTTTAATAAAGAATTAAATGGTCATTGTAGTTTGTATTTATACTGAAGTTTGAACTTAGTTTATGTTCATATGCATTATGCCAGTGTAATAATTGTTTGCAAAAATGTGTATTTGTCTGCCAAATTGTTTCTTATAACCGTTTATAAAAACCAACCTACAATCACCAAAGTTTATTAGAATTGCATCCAAACTTGTCATACCTACCTCTATTCTACAAATTGATAAAACCTTACCTTTGTTCCCTTGGTAAGCCTAAAAACCCCCCTTGTGGGACATTTTATTGTCAATTAGTTTAGCAATCTTATTGTGGAAAGTCGGTTAAGGCGAACAAGTGGATGTATATAACAAACATTCCACTGCTAGAAAAGAGTTAAAATAGCTACTTGGAAGTACCGATGCCACGTTGTTGGTAAGTCCAGGTAAAAACCTGCCTACGATATTTTACCAACTGCTAAGCCGTCGACCTTCGACTTTACATACGCAGGCCCGATCTAGAAAAGCCATCACGACTGAAAGCCCTCCACCCCTTCGACCTGATGCTGCCACACACTATAGCGCTTCATGCCTTCAAACTAATGCCGATGCATGCTTTAGCTCTCCATGCCTTCACGATCCCCACTATCATCACCAAATCCTTTACGCCACCACATTGCCTAGCCACCATCGAAGCCGTAGCCAATCTCGCTTTCGGTATAATATTCCTATCTGATTTTTTAATTTTGCCTAATTTGTTAATATTTTTTAATTAGGTTATCATCCTTAATTTGTTAATATGATTTAAATAGGTTATTAACCCTGGTAATTTTCAACTAGGCTTGGGTACCTTATGTTGATCCCCATTTCAAGTTTTTGACCGTCGTATTTGGTATCATATCTAATTTTTAATGGAACTCATAAATGTTTAATTTGACCCCGTCTGACAAGGACCATATATGATCGCTATATAAATACTTATTATATAACCAAAACAGAAGTAAATATTCGTCTGATAGGTTAGTTGTCGAATTTGTCAGAGTATTGGAAATGTTATAAACTTAATGATACTTTGTGGGGAACGTGATGTGCTGCCCAAGTACTTAGTAGAATGGGTCTCAAAGTGAATGTAGTAATAGAGGAGGGGGAGGGGAATAACGTTTTTAAACTTATTACCAGACTATTTTGTAATTACCAAAACTGATAATGCAGAATCAGATTCACAAGCAGTAATAAAGTAAATGCAGAAAGTAAAATAAAAGTAAAGACAAGTAATTAAGTCTTTTATACCGGTTTAGATACTCAATTCTATATTCAATCATGTATCTCATACAGAATTTTCACTGTAACAAACTTCAATTCCATGGGTGGCAAATACACCTTTATAACTTGAGTTTGAATTAGATGGCAAGCAACACCTATCCTGACTTTCCACTGGTGGTAGGACACAACTAACCTCTCGCACTTCCATGGATGGCTTGAAAACCTGGCCTCTTAACTTTCAACGGCGGCGAAGATCACATATGCAATCCTAACTTTTTAAGGATGGCAGGATACATCTTTACAAAATAATAGTAAAGCATTATCAACCAAAAATTAAATCTTTCGATCACAATCTCAAATAGACTTTAATACAACTTCGTATAGACCTCCAATAACAAAATATCTTTGATTTAATTAAAGATTAGGTTAAGTGATTGAGTATTGTATTAAACTGCCTAACTTTTTAGTAGATTACAAACCCGTGAAGAATAAGGAGAAAGAGAGTGGATTCATAAAGTATAAGCATAAGACATTTTGTAAATGCAAGAGTGAAGAGAGAGAGAAATAAGAAAGACATTCTTAAAAAATTCATTGTCCAAAACCTTGAAATAGAAGATAAAAAGAAGTGACTTTTCACGAAAGGGCGAAAGGAGGCGTCAGTTCGTTTAAATTGAATGACATACGTTACTTGAATATATCAACATAACCTAGTGTAAAATGACACTTTTTTTGTGGAAATTGTTTTAAATCCTTCAACTTCTAAAACAAAAATAGAACTTTTATAAAATTAATATGGAGAATAAAATAAAGATCTTTTATATATAAATTTCAAAGGTTTGTTATATGATCATTAACAATCAAATCTATGACTTGATATACTTTAAAACTGAACGGATGTTGTCCTGTACACTTTGAGTCTTTGTTCCTCAATTCTTCTGTCTCCTCCTAGCCTTGCCTTTGAATTGCCTCTGTTCTCCTAGCTTGTTCTTGTCTCCTTGATCTTGATTCCTCTTGATATACTTGTATTATGCTTGAGTTCTTATATTGATCTACCTTGATATTTGTTCTACATATCTACTTGATTATCTTACAATTTTTTTTATGGTATTCCTATACTATAACATACATAAACTTGGAAAATCGTCAATACTGATATTTATTTGGTTGTTATCATCAAAACAAACACCTTTCGTTTTAACATACGTATGTTTCGTAAATCAATATTTCAAATCAAAAGGTTAAAAAATTCGATAATGCTATTTAAATTGGCAAATATCATAGTTGAAGCAACCGAAAATAGAAAAAAAGATTAGCCATGTGTGCTGATATCAAAAAATTAACCATAATAAACCCAAATAATTGTAGGTCTCTTCGCAAAGTACATAGCACAACATTACTATCAAGTCTGTGGATACTAATAGCAATAATAAGTTGTATGCTTGATGTAATAAACAGACACACATATAATAAATTCAAGTTGAATAACAATCTTCCTTGGAGTTTTACTTGTAAAACCTGATAATTGTAACATATTAATCATCACGTAAATGCAAGTAATATGGCCAAATATTAACATTTTTTTTGGCCAACCAATATTCGCATGAATTACGTACACACAAATGTCAAACTTCCTTATGAAAATTAAATCTACACAAGATAGGTCATTTTCATGACATCTTATTCCAATTCTTTCAATTCGAATATTAGATAGTCATAATTAATTTATAAAGAGACGTCATAATTAATTACAAAAAGACACTAAAAATGCATTTTGTCTAAAATTATTCCTTTATACATGTGTAAAAATACATAGATACATAATTGATTTATTAGCAACATAATTAATATATAAAGACCAACCCTGTTTTTTTCAAATCCGTCTGGTTTATTGTTTCTTAGCTTTGAAATAAATGGTGAGAAAACATGTAATAAATGATCCAAATAATCATTACATAAATAATTATCCCATATAGAAAGCAATTCATACATTATATATTACAATAAAGACTTTATCCGTTCGTCACTTATGTATATACCATGATAAAGCAATTGTGAATTTAATGATCAATACTTATAGGTTATAACATATTTGTATGTAAGCTTACAAAGGCATTCATTGGGATTATTTTATTTTCTCACTTAAGTATAATATGTGTAGTGATGCCCATATACAATATGATTAGTATTGGTACATAATTTATAATACCTTATAGTTTATTCTTTTATTAGGTATGGGGCTTTCCTTTTGACATTCATTAGGCTTTCCTCTACGACAGCCAACGTCCTAGCTAGTGCAACAAACATCTCCAATCGAAGACTACTAATAAGTGGTCCTGTAATGCTTTTGAAGAAGGGTCTATATTAACAGGGAAGAGGGTGAGGGTCTTGCACCGCCCTTCTCTATTTTAAAGGAACATATTAAGGATTCTGGGCTTCCCAATAACAAACGCCTAGTACTATCGAGTGAGCAAGGAACCGGCAGTGGCTTAAATGAGTATTATTCGAGTATTGTTAAACAAAAAGACTATTCTTTGATAGGTTTGAAAGCACACAAAGGCTAGAAAGCAAGTGCGGCCTTCCTAATAATGACTATCGATAGCAGCGTCACTATAGTATCAATCATGATTCACACCAGAAAGTCAAACTTACATAATTTATTGATATTGAAATGGATATGAATCCAACTGTACAAAAAGGATATTATCTTAACAAATGTTAGTTAATAATAAAAATTAAGGATTACCGTAATAGATAGGATTTTCAGTGGATTTACTTTATCAATTTGAAAAATGAATTTGTGAATTTGTAAATAATGAATTATGAACAAAGCATAAGACCATAATTTTTACTTAATTATTGATTGCAAATTGACTATATATGTATGAATTATAGGTCATTTCAAAATTCATATCATGCTCATTAGAATTTTAACTATCAATATTAATATCTAGCAAAACTTTTCAATTCCTGTTTGTAGTTTAAATTACATATCTTAAAAAAATAACCCAAACATCTCTCAGTTCAGAATTAGTATCTTCAGAAAAAACAAAAAAACCTTTTAAAAAATTTGTTTCTTAATAGAAAATTATTATAATTATTTTAATAACTAAAATAAATGCAAATGTTACTAAGATTCAAAATAACATAAAGTAATTTGCATAAACACATCCATAAAATTCTTTACCTTAATCGTTGAATGGATCTAAGCCAAACATAAGTTTTGTCCAATTGCATCTAATTGGCCAGATTAAGCGGGCTTGACAGAAAATAAATACCATCAATTGATTAGATTTAAAAAGACCAAATAAATTCCCCAAAGAAAGAGAAATAAACTAAAAAAACAATAATAGAACAACCACATATCGATTTATGTATATAAATAGATAATAAATCCCTATAATATAGATTGATGTATATCAATATATAATGGTTAATTCTATATGAAACCAAAAAATCACCACGTGACCACCCATAAATCAATATAATTGTTATACCCCTTTTTTGTTGAGTAGCCTAATAAATCAATAAAATTGTTCTAATTAGTCCCTTCTCTTTCATTCATACACCCAAAAAAATCTATAGTGTTTTTATATTAAATCTAATTTATAATTGAATCTGCTCAAATGTAAATTTAAAACCTTAATCGAATCTACTCAAATAAAACCAAATGAAATTAATCTAATACAATCCAAGCTTGATTTTTTTGTTGGAATAGATACAATGTAGAGCAACTGTGTGTTAGGATTTTTACCCCGTACGGTGTGAAAATCCTAATCATGTAGATGTTAAGATTCGAGCACTGTGACTTCTGCCATATAATAACAATTTTAATCGAATTAAAAGTAAAAAAAAAGAGTTTACCTTCTTTGATTGTTGATGCATTTCTCATTGAAATCTATTACTTTGAAAATGAAACTGGATTTATTTGACTAATATGAAAAACAATGGCTTTTGAAAATAAACGAGTTAGAGTAAAAGATATTTCTAAGTACTATGAGGTAGACTAAAGAAGTGTAAAATATGGTATGTTTATCCAATTAATTAAAAAAAATTAAGATGGGACTATTAAGTAATTTTCTAGGTTTGAAAATAATTAGCCTTAAATCTTATATCCCTTGATTTATACACATAATTAAAATGAAAGAGCGTTATATAGAAATAGAACATCAATACAATCTCATATCTTAAATTAAAAGTGGTTCCAAATCCAAACATAACTAAAAGATATATTACAAAATTAAGTATTCTCAATGAAATCAATAATGGATGGCACTGGATGGCACTAGTACCATTGATAGAAATTATAAGATACTTTAGAATCAATTAATTAAAAAGATTATTTGTCTATAAGCACTTCTTCTTTGTTGTTAGATGGAGGACCTGTAACTGGTATCTGTAATTTGTTATGGGGATTTAGGAGCAAGAGTCCCTTAGCAAGTAGGACCAAGGAATTCTAAGTTGAAAATGGAGCCTTACCATAACACCTAAATTTTAGAGATTCCATAATACATAAAATTAAATTAAATTAGCAACATAAAATATTATTAAAGAAACGAATAAGATAAATTTAATTGCAAGAATTGCTTAAGGGAGATTTGGTTAATTAAGTGTGGGACACTATAAAAGTTAATTGAATGGACCAAAGGTAATTATGTCAATTAAAGTTGGCCTTATTAATGAAGAAAAATTAATTAAGTTTGTAAATTGAGAATGATGTAATCTAGGGGAGATGAATTGGTTAGACTAGGCTAGAGTTGTGACGACCCATCTCCTCGACCCCTAGAAATCGACACTGACACATCCACGGTATTCACGTGCCGTAAATCCAATTGCCGGGGAGGCAGATTATCAGGGGTATAAAAGAAAATAAAGATAGGAGATAAAAGAATAATAGAATCTCAAACCACCTTTAACATTTTAATTATATATAAATGATCAGACTCAAATACAAATCCCGCGGAATGGTTATAACTGTCTATCTGTACATATGCTAGGAAATACATACCACATAACACAGCGGAAATGGGTAGATATCTACATAAGGTGCTTTAGCTTCATAGCTCCAACATACTTCTCCAAAATGCTCCCAAATTTGCTCCAAAATGCTCCTAAGGTATCCTAACTACACGACTGCTCGAAAAATAGGGCACCCATAGTTTAAAGGAAAAAACAAACTCCAGGTCATTCATGAGACTGTTGTGAGAACTCAAAGTGCAATGTTTTGAAAACAAAAAGGTATCTCATAAGACCACGCCGCACATAAATACGAAACGGGTTTTTACCTTATGATAACCAAGACTCTTTATTGCCAAAAATTTAAGGATATTATTTTTAATGACATTCTTGAAAATATTTGCAAATAAGCTTATTAATCTTAGCCAAAATTGTTACATTGATTAAATTCCAGCATAATAGGTTTACAATCATGTTCGAAGGTTCTTATTGGAGAATGGATTTCCATACAAATGACCAGGTGAAGTGACTACCTTCCATGGGTACGCCTCTAGATGGATGCCCCGAGGACCATCACAAAGGATCCTCTACCAACACAAGATCGGCCTATCTCTATAACCAGATAGTACCGAATATATCATCCTTCGATTGTTACCGACCTTTATCCGAGAGATCTCTTCGCATACATCCATTTTAATTTACATCCCGAACATCATAGCGGGAAGAAATATATCTAGAAGGGGATGATCATACCCTAATTAGGAATGACCCACTTAGCCTTGCCTCATCTAACCCTGTTTCGGTTATTCCTGATTGATAAGTATTGAGGTAACGATTACCGTTTACATATCACATATCATATCTCTGAATGCCACATTGCCATTTCTGTTGACTACTAACTGCCTTCCATAAAAATACAACCCTTGAGCTCGTACGTCTTAAGGAGGGTGTTAGTATAAGAGAAGTTGGCTTCTCCGCCACCACTGATGCACATTTGTAAAAACCAATGTACGTAATCTTTAGAAATGAAATGTTAGACAAACATCCATACAAGTTGTCTAGGAATATGACAAAACAAAGACACTCTCCTACTACCGCTAGTAGCGAGTTGTCCTTGCAATCCAAAAAATCTCCACAACGAGGAGACCACTGCTATAAATAACTCTATAATGCAAGCTACCCAGAGCATGTCAACAAGCAGTCCTCATGCCATGAAGATCCACAGTCTTCAATAATCATCATCTTCAACATATCTTTATTTTCGAGCATATACATTGGTTCGAAGTGGTTGTTCGTCGACGGAAATTCTATCGGTTTAGAAAACCGTCGAACGAATTTTGAAATAAAAATAACCGCAGCGCACGGTGTACGAATGTAGCACGTGGCGAATAAGGGTCGATCCGCAGGGAATTGATGATTTTAAAATTCTTTTCAATCAAATTAAACCAAAGTTGAAGGGTGTGAATAGCTAGAAAATGAGAAAAATGTCAAAAAGAAAGTGATAAAAATATGAGAGTTAAATGACAATTTAGAGATAATTCCACTCTCTAGATCATATAGTTCAACAATTATGAAATTATGATCTCTCTTTTTTGGGTCATAAGTGAATTTAAATGATGTGTTTATCTTAAGTATGACTCATTTGTGCTATTAATTAGCTCAACATAAGCCATCAAATTATAACACAACCTTTAAATCACTTAATAACTCTCATGAAAATGACAACAAAGTTGAAATAAAGATCTATTTTAAGCATAGCCCATTAACTATTGTTCAGAAATATAGGCTATCAAATTTCAATTTCAACATTCACTTCTTTGCCATAATCATGTTTAGATGAAGAGGCAATTTGTGTTTTGTTTAAGCATAGCCTATTTGTTATGACCAACATAGACTATCAAATTCAAAGCAAAAACAACAAGTTAACCACATCATACATTCTCATTAAAGCACAAAAAGAGAGTATAAAGCATCAAAATGTTGAAGCTACATGATTAGAGGCTTCATTACCCCTAAATTGAAGGGATTAGCCTCTCATATTTGTTATCAAAACAAAAAATGTAGTTTGCAACATTAAAGAAAAAGAAAAAGAAAAAGAGAGCAAAGCAAAGAAACTAAACTATTCTACTTACATGAAAAATAAATCTAAGCTATGAACATAAAGAGAAAGAGAGCAAAGAAATAAGCATTAAAAATAAAACAAAGAAAAGCATGTAGAAAAGAGAGAAGAAAGAGGCTTGGAAGCCATTTTTATTTCATAGAACATTGTGCTCACACTTGATTTCTTAATTTCCTAAGTAAATGAAAGAGTAGAAGATGATCTTCATGTACATAAGAGGGCTATTTATACATGCATAAAACCCTAATTCTCTTTTTAGGGAGCTTCCCAAAATACCCTTGAGGTGGTGTAGCCTCCAAGTAATCATTAACATTCACTAATCCCCCACTTAATATGTACATGAAGCTTTAAGTCCTTTTAGCATGTGCTTAGCTTCTAATTGGAAGTTAGGTAAGTGGGTGGGGTCCTCCATGATCTTGAACTTGAATTATTTCCTCTTCATTCCTTTGTATTTCCTTGTGCATGCATGTATCTTCATATAAGTCTCTTCCATATGCATCCAAATTCCTGTAAAAATAATCAAAAAATGTCCAAGTAAAAATTCTTACATTGACACATGCACAAAAATGACCGTTTTGCCCCTGAATGATGATGAAAATATGATGGTTTGGAAATAATTGAATTTTGGTTTTAAACATGTTAAAATGCCCAAATATGATGATTATTTAAATAAAAAGAGATAAAATATGGATGTAAATATATGCACAATTACGTGCACATCAAATCCCCCCACACTTATCTTTTTATTCGTCCTCGAACAAAGGAAAACTAAGATAAATCCGTTTTCGTAGGGAGCACGATTGCATTGAGCGTATGCAACAAGCCGTCAAACCTCTGGGTGTCCCCAGTAGGACGAGTGTTGTCTCGTGAGGGTTTTCAGCGGATACTACCCACAAAATCCAAATGCAGGATGAAAATATTTACAAATTGCAAGATTTATTTACAAAGAGATGAATGCGAATTTTTTTGGAAATATTTACAAATGAAGGATTTATTTTTAAATTGACACGAATAAGTTAAATACAAGTTTTGGTCATTGTCTTGAAAATTTAAGTCATTTACTCTTCAAAATTTCCAATAAAAATCAAGTTGTCATGACAGATAGACCATAGTTTGGCTAGTTGTTTCGGTTGATAACACAATGTAATTATGAAATGAATCCTTAGTTGATTATCAAAGTTTATTAAAGTGGTATTTTCATTTCTTTTCAATAACAAGTTAGGTCAAACAAGTTAAAATAGTGCTAGGATTTCAATTGCTTTCTCTCTCATTATTTGCAAGAAAAATTACACACCTAGCTCAGGTAAACTGAGGCCAGATATACCACCCATGCACTGCCTTTCGGGCTTATGTGAGGGGAGTACAGAGCATGGCGAGTGTACACACTTTCGTGCATACACCTATCGACCGTAGGTGGTTTTTATTAGCTCTGTTCTTTTTTTTTTATATGTGTTCCATATATGCATAACCGTGAGAACTTTTAAATGAGTATGAAAGCACATAATCAAAAATTCCAAGTAATTCACCCATGCATAACCATGAGGACTTTTAAATGAGAGTGAATACTTTGGATGTTATTATTTTTGTTTTTGTTTTTTTTATATATATTTTTTTTAAGAGAGAGAGAGTTTTGCAAAATCATCTTAGCACCATTTAACTTAGAAGACAAAAATGTTATATCCTTTACTTTAAATTTACCAATTTTAAACAACGATTTTCAATTAGAACATACTTCATAATTAACATAAATGAACCTTCCTATATACTAGTAAAACCATTGTTATTTGTAATCAAACTTCATTTTTATTTTTGTTAAGACAAATAAATTTTCAAAAATTTCAATTTATTAACTAAAACTTATACTTATCCCATAGTGTTTCTTCAAAAATAAATCAAAATGGTAAAAAGAAAATGTTTCTGAGATTTAGGAGTTTTGAGATTTTTTTTCTTTTGAAGAAAATGAAAATTCAAAAATGCCATGAAAAACTAAAAAAAAAATGAAAATGAGACTCCCCCCACACTTAATTTTGACTGTGTCCCCACAGTCGATGCAAGATATAATGAGTGTAACGGGGAAAAATATGTACATATTTACAAAAGAGGTTAACATTCTTACTAGACGTAGCTTGGCTCATGAAGGATCATGAGCTCCTCCTCTTAGTTACCAGGAAATTCCAAGAAGGGTTTTAAACAATGAACGTTGACTTTGAAAATCGATCCATCCTTTGGGTTTTCTATTTCTATGGCACCATGTGGAAAAACAGTTCGTACCACAAATGGTCCGGTCCACCTTGATTTAAGTTTCCCAGGGGATAAATGAAGTCTCGAGTCATATAAAAGAACTTTCTGGTTAGGCAAAAACTTTTTCCTTACGATTGACTTATCATGAAAAACTTTGGTTCTTTCTTTGTAAATTTTCTAGTTTTCATATGCGTCGTTCCTAAGTTCTTCTAGTTCGTTGAGTTGTAATTTTCGATTTTCGCCAGCTTCTTCATGATCAAAGTTTAAGTTTTTTATTGCCCACAACGCTTTGTGTTCAATTTCAACGGGTAAATGGCAAGCTTTATCGTAAACTAAACGAAAAGGGGACATCCCAAGGTTAGTTTTAAAAGCAGTACGGTAAGCCCAAAGCGCGTCGGTCAATTTCCGAGACCAATCTTTTCGATTTTTATTGACAGTTTTCTCCAAGATTTTTTTTATTTGTCGATTTGAAACTTCAACTTGGCCACAAGTCTGAGGATGACATGGAGTGGATAACTTGTGGGTTATCGAGTATTTTTTTTATTAAAGTTTCAAAAGAGCGGTTGCAAAAATGGGTTTCGTTATCACTGATTATTGTGCGAGGTATGCCGAACCTCGAAAAGATGTTTTCTTTAAGAAATTTCACAACAATTCTGTGGTCATTGGTTTTGCAAGGAACGGCTTCGACCCATTTTGAAACGTATTCGACAGCGAGAAGGATATACAAGTTTCCAAAGGAATTGGGAAAAGGTCTCATAAAGTCGATACCCCATACATCAAAGATTTCGATCGTAAGAATGGGGTTTAAAGGCATCATATCTCGTCGAGAAATTCGTCCAAGCATTTGACATCGATCACAAGTTTTACAAAATTCAAACGAGTCTTTGAAAAGCGAAGGCTAATAGAAACCACACCGAAGCACTTTTTCCGCACTTTTTCGAGGACCGAAATGTCCACCGCACGCTTGATCGTGGCAAAACGAAAGAACACTCCTTATTTCATTATCCGGAATGCAACGTCGGATGATTTGGTCGGGACAATATTTGAACAAGTATGGATCATCCCAATAGAAATATTTCACTTGGGACATGAATTTGCATTTGTCCTGTTTGGACCAAGATGAGGGAGTTTCTTTAGTGACTAAGTAGTTCACTATATCAGCGTACCATGGATCGATAGAAATTGAAAGAAGTTGTTCATCGGGGAAGTTTTCATTGATCGGCAAGGAAGATGGTGCATTCGAAAGACGAGATAAGTGATCGGCTATGACATTATCGGATCCTTTTTTGTCTTTAGTTGTAAGGTCAAATTCTTGAAGTAAAAGGATCCAACGAATCAAACGGGATTTAGCATCCTTTTTAGCGAAGAGATATCGAAGTGCAGAATGGTCCGTGTACACAATATTGTGTGACCCTATCAAGTAAGGTCGAAACTTTTCAAGCGCAAAAACGACAGCTAGAAGTTCTTTTCAGTTATTGTGTAGTTGAGTTGAGCGTCGTTCAAAGTCATACTCGCGTAGTAAATGACATGAAGGATTTTGTTGATGCGTTGTCCTAAGACAGCACCAACCGCAAAATTAGAAGCGTCACACATGATTTCGAAAGGAAGATCCCAATTGGGCGCGCAAATGATTGGAGCAGAAATGAGTTCGTTTTTGAGACGTTCAAAAGAAGAGATACACTCGGAGTTAAAATCGAAAGGAACGTCTTTTCCAAGAAGAGTCGTCAAAGGACGAGCGATCTTGCTTAAGTCTTTCACAAATCATCGATAAAAGCCAGCGTGTCCTAGAAATGATCGAATGTCCTTAACATATTTGGGAATGGGTAGATTTGCAATGACATCGATTTTCGCTTTGTCTACCTCAATGCCTTTATTTGAGGTGATATGTCCAAGGACAATGCCTTGTTTGACCATAAAGTGGCATTTTTCCCAATTCAAAGTCAAGTGTTTTTCTTTACATCGATTCAAAACCAACTCGAGATGATGTAAACATTGGGAAAAAGAATCGCCAAAGATAGAGAAATCGTCTATAAAGAGTTTTAGAAAGCGCTCAATCATGTCAGAAAAGATTCCAACCATGCATCGTTGGAAAGTCGCAGGAGCGTTACAAAGTCCGAATGGCATACGTCGATAAGCGAAGGTACCGAATGGACACGTGAAAGTCGTTTTCTCCTGACCTTCGGGAGCGATTGGAATTTGGTTATAGCCGGAATAACCATCAAGGAAACAATAGAATTCGTGGTCGGCTAAACGTTCGAGCATTTGGTCGATAAATGGAAGAGGGAAATGATCCTTACGTGTTGCAGAATTCAGTTTTTGATAGTCAATGCAAACACGCCAACCCGTTTGAGTACGAGTTGGAATAAGTTCGTTAGCGTTGTTTTTTATAACAGTAAGTCCGGACTTTTTAGGCACGACATGAATTGGGCTAACCCATGGGCTATCGGAGATGGGGTATATGATAACATTATCGAGGAGCTTAAGAATTTCATCACGAACCACATCTTTCATTTTTGGGTTAAGCCTCCGTTGTGCATCACGAGTGGGTTTGGCTTCGTCAATCAAATGAATGCGATGTTGGACAATAGCAGGGCTAATTCCCTTAATATCGGTAATGGACCACCCAATTGCTTTTCTATTTTTCAAAAGAATAGAGAGAAGAGAAGCTTCTTGGTCAAGAGAAAGATTGTTAGAAATGATGACATGACAAGTTTCATTTTCACCTAAGTATGCATACTTAAGGTGAGCGGGAAGTGGTTTGAGGTCCAACTTCGGGAGTTTTTCGATTGCAGAATTGGGCTGAGATTCGGACTCAACTTGAAGCGATTCAAAGGGAAGAGTGTATTCGATCTCATTGGGAACTTCATGAAATAATTTTTCGTACTCGGCCTCGCGTTCATCGTTAAGATCAAGTGTTTCGTTTTCAAAGTTTTCGTGAATGGCACTAACTTCTAATGTTTGGTCACGAAGTTCATTCGAGTGGCTTTTAAGATTGAAAATGTTAAGATCCAAAGTCATGTTTCCAAAAGAGATTTTCATCGAACCGTTAAGACAATTGATTAAGGCGTTTGAGGTGGCTAAGAATGGTCGACCTAAAATCAATGGAATTTGACTCGAGGGATTTATCACGGGTTGTGTTTCGAGAACTATAAAGTCAACGGGGAATATGAATTGCCCTACTCGAATGAGCACGTCTTCGATTTCCCCCACGGGCTTCTTAATGGAACGATCGGCAAATTGAAGCGTAACTTTTGTGGGTTTGAGCTCACCTAAGCCTAATTGTTCGTACACGGAGTATGGAATCAAGTTGACACTCGCTCCTAAGTCTATCAAACATTTGTTAATCGTCTTGTCTCCAATTGTACACGAAATCGTAGGGCAACCAGGATCTTTGTATTTAACGGGCATGGATTGGGACAAGACTTCACTCAAACTAGCGGCTAAGAAGACTTTTTTAGGCACTTGAGTGTGTCTCTTTTGGGTGCACAAGTCCTTAAGAAATTTCGCGTAAGTGGGGACTTGCTGAACGATGTCAAGAAGCGGGATGTTCACTTTTACTTGTTTAAAAATTTCCAACATCTTTTCCATTTGGTCCGAGTGTTTCTTTGGTCGAAGACGATGTGGAAATGGAACACGATACTCGGTAGGCGGGTCTACTCGAGTAGAAGAAGAAGAATTTTGATTGTCGTTCGATTCGACGTTTGGCTCCACGTTCTGTTCTGAGTCGTTCGTTGTTTTAGAAGTATCGAGAAAAGTTCCCAGTGAATCATTTGGATTAACGACTTAATTATCGATTTGTTTACCAGAACGGAGAGTTGTGATAGCATTCAACTGGGTGACGTTGCTATCTTGAACAACATGGGCTTGATTTGAATTTGCGTTTTGATTTCTGGGATTTGGAAGGGGCTGGCTTGGGAATGTTCCTCGTTTACGTTCACTTACAGACGTGGCTAATTGACTCATTTGCATTTCGAGTTTCGCAATCGATTGGTTTGTGTTTTGCATATATGAAGTCAATAAATTTGCAAATTGCTGTTTGATTGAAGGCTTTGAGTAGTTGCCTTAGCCAACGTTTCAAGAGTTTTCTCAAGCGAAGTTAAACGTTTATCGTCTTGTGGAGGATGAGTAGAATTTGGTGGAAAATTTGGTTGTTGCGGTTGATTATGAGACGGGCCCGCAAAGTTTGGATGAAAATTATTGGGCTGAAAGGGAGGATTCGAAGCATTATTCGAAAATGCTTGAAAATTGGGACGAATCGTATTCGTGTTGGGATTGTTTTGGTTCCACACAAAATTCGGATGATTTCTCCATCCAGGGTTGTACGTTGGAGAAAACGGGTCGTTTTTGGTTTTATTGAAAGCATTGATTTGTTCGATGGAATTGGGACACTGATCGGCTATATGATTAGGATCGTTGCATTTATAACACATTGGTTGGGAAGCTTGGTTCGTTTGATTCGATGAGAAAACATTATCGATTTTTTTAATCATTGCGTCGATCTTAGCTTCCAAAGCAAAAGAAGATCCCGTCGAGTGTGCACTCGATCGTGAGTAGATTGATTTTTCGTTCGAGCGTTCCCATTGGGACGACTTCTCAGCGAGGTTTTCAAGAAATTGCCAAGAATCGTCATGATGTTGGGCAAGAAAATTGCCTTGGCACATTGATTCGAGCATGGTTCGTGAGCTGTTTTCGAGTCCATCGTATAAGATTTGGCAAATCGTCTATTTTTCAAAGTTATGGTGTGTACATTTTATCAAAAGCTCTTTGAATATTTCAAAATATTTTCCAAATGGTTCACCCTTGAATTGATGAGAATTTACAATTTCGTTTCGAATTCTACTTGTTTTTTCTAAGGGGTAGAACTTTTTTAAGAAAGCTTTTACAAATTCTTCCCACGTTTTAATTGAGTTCGAAGGTAAGCTGTACAACCATTTTTCAGTGTAATCCGTAAGAGCAAATGGGATTAATCGAAGTTTGATTCCGTCATCAGAAAGTTGTTGAAGTTTAATGGTTGCGCAAACTTGTTCGAATTTAGTCAAAAAGATGTATGGGTCATCGTGTTCGAAATTGCCAAATTTTGGAAGCGTGGCAATATGGTTCGAATGGATTTCGAAATGGTTACCCGTAGGGGCGGGTAATGTGATGCAAGATGGAACAGAAACTCTATCGGAAAAGATTCTATCCATAAGAGTTCGAGGGGCGTTTTCGTTCGCCATTTCGGGAGGATTGTCTGTTCGAGTTAAACGGTTTGTAGAAGGGTCACGAATCCAAGTATTCGTTGTTGTGTCACGAGTCCAAGTACTCATGCACAAGTGAAAGTCGAGAGGAGAAAGAAATTAGAAACGAGTTTGGAGAATGAAAGAAGATTTGAAAATGTTTTTGTTTTTTTTAAAGGAAAAAAAAACTATTCACCAAGTGAAGTTTATTTCAAAAGAAAAGTTTGATTTTTGTTTTGTTTTTGAATTTTGAATTTTTTTTTTTGAAAAGATTTTACAAATTTTTTTAGATTTTTGTTTTTGAGTTTTTTTTTAAATATGCATGAACTAATGCAACTAAATCAATGCAAAGGAGTTAATTACTGTTTTCTGTCTTTAGTAGCTCCTAACCCAAAATTGTATAATCACACTTTGTCTTAAATCAACAAAAATATTTCTCAGGCAAGTAACAGACAGGGGTTATCGGTGCACCACGAATCACCGTAGCAATGCAACCGAAGGTTTAAGTACCTTCAGAGGAACAACCAGTATAATATTTACGAATCACCGTAATTTTTATAACTGGTTATTACTCTGCCGTAGCCTAGACACCAAGAAATAAAATCGTTTAAGTAAAACAATTGTGAAGATACAATTAAGCCCTAAGTGAGCTCGTGACACCCTTAGGTCCAACGTCTAACCTTTATTATTAGTCAAATTCTACGATGAAATGCGTTTGTGGGCTAAGGAAAGGGTGATGAAATCCCTCACCTTGTGTGAATTGGGTATTGCCCTTAGAAAAGAAAAACAAGATGAGATGAATGCAAAGCAGAAATTAAACGTGAAATTACAATGCAACTAAAATGAAGTTTGTTTTTTTTTGATTTTTTTTGAATTTATTTTTGTTATATATAAATGCAAATGCAAGCAACCAACAATGCACTAGAGATGAAAGCACAGTACCAGAGCGTGCAGATTATTAGCAATTTTTTTTTTAGCGGCGATTTTAGCAAAGCAAAGCAATTATTTTTCCTTTTGGCAAGCAATTCCTTGTAATTTTCTGCTTTGACAACCTGAAATGAAAAACAAGATATATTCAACACTTTTTATTGTTATTATTTTTTGGTATGTTTATCAAAGATGAAAAACAAAATAAGCGAAAAACAAAACAATTGAAAATAAAATAAATGAAAATTAAACAAACTTGAACTTGTTTTTTTTTTTTGAATTTTTTTTTTGAAGAGGAAATTTAAAAGTAGGGTTTTACTTAAAAAAAAAGGAATTTTTTTTTATTATGTTTATTGAAGAAGAATTAAAATAAGTGAACAACAAAAAAAATTGAAACAAAATATGTTTTTAATATAAACACTTGTTGCTTGTCTTTTTTTTTTTGGGGAATTTTTTTAATGTTTACAACAAAAACAGAGGAAAGCTCTTTCTTCTTGTTTTTTTTTTAAAAAAAAGACACTCAAAATCATTCAAAACCAACCCAGCCCATAAGAAGTCCCAATCAAACCCCGAACAAAATAGAACATCGTTCCCTTTTTTATCGTTTGCATCTCAAACACAAGAAACCACACGGTAAAATAAAGATTTCAAACTTCACAAATCAAAATTGAAAATTTAGCAATCAGAAACCGAAACTTCACAAATCAAAAATACGCTGGTCGTGAAATTGCATGCTCTCTATCTGTCTCTCTATTTTTTTTATTGGTTCCGTGAATTTAATTGTGACTGGGAGGATCGCAGGCAAATCGTGGCTATTGTTCGATTGCTTTTTGGTGATTCCGATTGTGGATTCAGGCGATGGTGTTCGCGGTTGTGAAGGCACGATGTTGCAACAGTGAGGATGGAGGAATTTGGGGTGTTGTGTTTGGGGAAGTGGTTTCTGGTCGATGAAGTTGAAGAAGATGAACAGTGTGATTGAAATGGTGCACAGTTCCGGTGAGATACTGCAGGGTTTCAAAATTTTTTTTCGGTTGAGGCAAGAGATGGTTCAGGTGGTGGCTTGATGCTGGTGGTTGGTGTGATTTGAGATGGTGGTCAATGATGTTGTGAAGGAATGATTTCAGTAGATGGTATAGGAGCAGCAATGCAGTGATACAGTGATGGTGATGACGGAAAGTTTGTTGGACAGTAATGTGATGATGGGTAGTATGCAGAGCAGTTGCGGTTGATGGTTGATATGAAGGCAGAACAGAAGTGATTTGAAATGGTGGAGAAGTGGTGGTGGAGGAGTAGTATGTGGATTGTTAGCAGTGGAATGACTGGGTAAATGGATAGCAGTAGTGAAGGGATGTAAGGTTGAGGGATGATGGTCAAAACTGAAGCGGAGGTAGTTGCTGTGGCGGTTACTGATGTTGTTGGTGCAAGGAAGTGTAAACTGCTACAGGGGACTGTGCCGTGTTTGGTAGTGGTAGGGGTTGAATTGTGGTAGTTTGAAGATGTATCTGGTATATGGATGAAATATGGTATATGGCAATTGACAGTAGATAGATGGTGGTCAGAGGAAATGTGGTGGGGATTCTGGAGGTATTGTGATGAACTGCAGAATTTTGTGTCAGAGGAAAGCTTGCAGAGAGTGGGAATGGTGGTGGAGTGTTGTAGGCAATAGCCTTGTGTAGTAGTTTGGTCAGTATGGCACTAATGGTTGAACTGCAGACAGTAATGTAGGGATGAAGATGGTCTGTTAATGGAAATGCAGTGTGAATTTGTAGGAGGAGAATGTTGATGGAGTGGTGAACTTGTATTGACAATGAAGTTGTGGTTTGTGGTTGATGCTGCAAATGGTGTTAGAAAGGGAGAGGTTAGGAAGAGGAGTGAACTGTGAAGTTGTTGTGGAGTTATGGTGAAATCGAAAAGCAATGTAGGATGTAATCACAAGTTTTTGTAACAGAGAACTAAGCAATGCACCATTTCAAGTGAAAACTGAAGAGTTTGTTTTTTTTAATGAAATGAAAATAGACAAGAAAAATAAAATGAACAGAGTGAATGGAAAGAAGCGAACAGAGGATATGAAAGAGTTTAGAAGTTATCAGAAAATAAGAAACAGAATTGGAAGCTGAAATGAAGGAAGTTGAAACAGAAGCAAACACCACCTAACAAAATAGACCCAGAGTACAATAATTAATCAAATGAACAAGAATTTTTTTTTCCTTTTTTTCTTAAAATGTAAGCAAACACAAAATAAAAACACACAATCAAATCAAAAGAAAATAATTCGAAGAATAGAAAATAAAATCAAAACAAACTTCCCCGGCAACGACGCCAAGAACTTGTTCATCGACGGAAATTCTATCGGTTTAGAAAACCGTCGAACGAATTTTGAAATAAAAATAACCGCAGCGCACGGTGTACGAATGTAGCACGTGGCGAATACGAGTCGATCCGCAGGGAATTAATGATTTTAAAATTCTTTTCAATCAAATTAAACCAAAGTTGAAGGGTGTGATTAGCTAGAAAATGAGAAAAATGTCAAAAAGAAAGTGATAAAAATATGAGAGTTAAATGACAATTTAGAGATAATTCCACTCTCTAGATCATATAGTTCAACAATTATGAAATTATGATCTCTCTTTTTTGGGTCATAAGTGAATTTAAATGATGTGTTTATCTTAAGTATGACTCATTTGTGCTATTAATTAGCTCAACATAAGCCATCAAATTATAACACAACCTTTAAATCACTTAATAACTCTCATGAAAATGACAACAAAGTTGAAATAAAGATCTATTTTAAGCATAGCCCATTAACTATTGTTTAGAAATATAGGCTATCAAATTTCAATTTGAACATTCACTTCTTTGCCATAATCATGTTTAGATGAAGAGTGTAACATCCCGAAATTTTTGAAATTTAAAATTTGATAAATTGTTTGAACTTTGGGATCTAACTAGTAAAATTCAATCTAAATTTAATATCGTTGATATTAATATTACACATTAATATAGAATTAAATAAAAAAGAGATATTGATAGATGATCTTTTAACGGAATTTAAAATTTGTTAAAGTAAGTTATGATGAAATTATAAAATTTAAATAACATAATCATAATCTAAACAAACAAACAAATAAATAAACAAATAGTTAAATAAAAGAACAAACAAATAAATAAACAAATAGTCAAATAAAAGATCAAACAAATGAACAAATAAGTAAACAAATAGTTAAATAAAAGAACAAACAAATAAATAAACAAATAGTTAAATAAAAGATCAAACAAATAAATAAACAAATAGTTAAATAAAAGAACAAACAAATAAATAAACAAATAGTTGAACCAAAGAACAAACAATGAACAAAAGAATAAACAAACAAATAAATGAACAAATGAACAAATGAACAAACAAAAGAACATGCTTGTATTAAATGCTATTACTCCTTTTCATGTACAAGAGTAATTCAGCCGAAATTTAGTCAACAAAAAAATAATAATAATATAGAAAATGTACTTATAGAATATAATTGAACAAGAACATGCTCACATTAAATGCAAGCATCTACAAAGAACATACCTGCATTCAATGCTTTACTTCCAGCATGGTTATCCTGTACTTGTTTTAATAAACTTCAGTAAAAAATCTGTTATAAAGTAACATCAATTGCCTTAGTTATTTCATTCAACAAACTTCTGCAAACCTGATTTTTTATGCTCTGCATTTCATCTGCAAACTTCTGCAAATCTGTTATAAAGAAACCATAGTGCTTTCTGTTTCAAAACAAACAGGTGAGTAAACTAAATCTTAAAAAGGGGTTTTTTTTATTTCTTTTTATTTAAAGTTATTAAAACCAGTGCAGACTTCATTTATAAACTATTGATTCATGCTTCAGTATGAAAACCTGATTATGATGTTCTGTGAAAATTCCTACAGGGTTTGTGGTTGTTTCAAAACTAAAGTCCCCTTGCTGATAACCACTAACAAGCTATGGTTTTTCAAATAATCAAGTTGTTTAATCCACGAAACAAGTTTTGCAAAGTTGTTTAAATATGCAGTGGATCATTACCACTAAAACTTTGGTTTACAGGCTTCCAACCAATAATGGACAAAAAATAAATTGTTGTAAATATTGAATTCAAGAATATTTATTACATCTATACATCAACTCATGATTTATAAAAATAAAATGAGGATTTTTAGTTGGTTATTTCAAGAGTATTATGTGTTTAAATAAAAATGGAACTTTTATGAATTTATAACAATCGATTCCATTTTAAATGCTAAAAAATTGGTTTCTGGCAAGCTTGAACCTCTAGAATGTTGAGAAAATAGTTGAATTAATTTTCAAATACAAGGATTGTTCGAACGAGTTGGACTTAGGGTTTAAACCTGGGTTTTTGCATTGTCTGTAACGTGGAGATTTTTGCCACCACGAATTGATCGAGCTCATCGTGGCTTTGAGGGAAGATGGAGGGGAGGTAGACGAGGCTATGGCCGAAATTTGGTAGCCTCCGGTGTTCGGTGCTGAGAGCGCTATGCGTTGACAGGGTTTGGAGTTGGTGGCTTCTTTTGTTCCAGGTTTTAAATTTGCACTCGATTTTGATTTCCTTGCGTTGGACTTGGATCAATGATGATGGTGGGTTGCTAGGTCGATTTCTGATGTGTAGCGATCATCGTCGATGGTCAATGGTGACTGGACTATCTGTACACGTATACGCGTATCATCGCGTGTCTGAAAATGGTGGGTTGTGGAAGAAGTGGCATGGAGGAAGACTCGAAGCATGGATCGGGGAAAACTGAGCATGACTCGAAGGGAGACACGGGGGGGTTTCAGCGTTGGGTCGTGTAACAGTTTGGACTTAAGTAAATTTTGAAATTTTTTGTTTTCACGGGTAGT
Organism: Allium cepa; assembly: GCA_030765085.1. NCBI lineage: Eukaryota > Viridiplantae > Streptophyta > Magnoliopsida > Asparagales > Amaryllidaceae > Allium > Allium cepa. Next base: position 511,787,534 of record CM060945.1, read on the forward strand.
TTTGGGAGGGAACTCGAAGCAGGAGGTGTTTGAATTCGAGCGTGACTCGGGGGAAGTCTCGGGTTGATCACCTGAACCATATTTCCAGTATAATAATTTGTGGACAAATTAAGTTTAAACTATTTTTATAAGCATTCTTTATGAAATGATGATTGTTAATGAAATGTGAAGTTAAATTAAACAATGATTAAATAATTTATGATTTATAATTACTTTATAATTTATAATAATAAATAAATAAAAGCAATCAAAAATTAAAGTGTAAATTTTGAAACGATAAATTGAGTAATCAAAATGTAATTTATTTATCCAGATTCTTATCATTAAATTTAATTAATTCAGTGGCAAATGTATTTAAATCACATTGGAAAGTAATTAACTATTGTTGTTAACTTACATTGATATCTCTGTTCTGTTTGTAATTCTGTATGATGTAATTGCCATGTTATTACACTGTGATTATGATTTGTTCTGTATTGATGAGAAAACCCTGTTGTCCGTAAAACGGCATTTAAACTTCGATGCGACAGGGTATCGGATTTCAGTTGGTTATCCGAAACCCACATCGAACCTGTGAATATTTGTGAATGACATCCACATGTTTTGAAATTTGACACCCACTATTCGAATTAGCCGGGAAAGGACCTTTGTGTCATATAACCCATTTCGAATATGTGATTCGACGTTATGGATAGCATTTGAAAACCGGTGTTGAAGACCGGGTATTTGCGAGAGCGATAGGATGATCTGTCGATTGACTCTGCACCGAGTTGCTCCGGTATAGAGTTCTCCATATGTGATGGGGAATCCGATCAGGATTGTGGATATCTGGATTGCAAGGACTTCTTTGGAAGTACCTTCGGTTCTGTTCGAGCCCGGAACAGACTTGTATGGATAGTCTGTCTGACATTACAAATTGAGATATAAAGCTGATTTCTTTCAAATATATTTCTGTTGGTGGCGGAGAATTTATTCTTTTAGCTTAACACCCTTCTCTGAGACGTACGAGCTCAGAGGTTATATAGTTGAAGTTATCAGCGATATATTCCCAATTTGGTAATGTGACATGCTGAGTGTTGCTGAAATGATCATTGTGTTGATTATTGTGATAGGATCGTTTATTTGATCGTCTATCTTGGTGATCATTTCTATGATCATTTGTTGACCCAAAGCATGGCTTTTGTATAAAGTGTGTTTTTGTGGACGTGACTTCGTCGGACCTCACACCCCGAAATGGTCGAAACATGAAAGATGCGGCAAGGTTATTGGGGGTAGCACCCCTTAGGGTATGTGCATTTCCTTCTGGATAGAAGTGGTATCATGGTATGGAGCCCAGATACTTAACTTATGTTGATATCGCAGATATATATATATGATTTTGTGATTTGTTGCTGGGGCCCCGGTTAAAGGTTGGTTACGACCGGGAGATGGCATACTCGTGTCAGTAGTTACCCAGTTAGGGGTAACCCGGCCTTGTGTTGGCAGAGATCCGGTTTGGTTCTCGGGGATGTCCATCCAGAGGCATTCTCATGTGGCAATGGGAAGTTCCTTGGCCTGACCATTTGTTGGAAATCCAATTCCCAATACGAAACCCTGTACGGTTTTAGTTGTAGAACCTTCCATTTACTTATGGTGGTCACCACTGTTTAGATGGTAGCTATAGTAGGCATACGATAATGGTCGTATGTTGGCTAAGATTAATATTATATTTCCAAAATGATTTCCTTCACTATGCACTAGTAATAATATCAAAGAATTTCTTTTCTCGTATCAAGCATATTTAACTATCATAAGAAGAAATCTCCTCCAATTCTGCGTTTGCATTGTGTGTGTGGCGGGAGGTCTTATGGTAGTTCCATTTTTAAAAGCATTCCGAAAATTCTTTTATAAATCTTGTTATTTAAATACAACTGTTTTGTTTACTCATACCAGTCCCATGACTGATCCGGAGTTTATTGTTTTCTTTCCTAAACTCTGGGTGCCCATTATTTTCACACGGGCAGCCTAGTAGCAGGTTTCTATATTTTGGAGTAGCAGTATTTTGGAGCTCTTATCTTGGATATATCTTAGGAGCTATTGGAGATTGCAGGTGTTAGATTTTGGAGTTCGTTATCATCTCTCTCATTTGAGAACTTTTGGATATATGTTCACTGTTATATTATCATGATGTTGTATTTGGAGATTGTGGTGTATGTACTATGTACTCTGTTATAGTATGGATATTATGTTGATGTTGTAACAGTGATATTATTTATGATATTGATTCTGTTCCGCTGTTTTATATTCATCTGATTGTTGTTATAAGCTCCGGCGATGCGAATTTGATGTCGTTTATTGAACATCGAGTTTGGGTCGTCACAAATTGGTATCAGAGCTGTTGGTTGAGTAAGAACTTTAGCTACGGAGTATAACACATTAGATGGCTCATTAGAGATAGGGCGAAGTATACCCTAGAATGAGTATACCAAGATTGAAACTTTGAAATTTCTTAGTCTATTTCTTTTTACTGCTGATATTCTTTAAGATATTTCGTCTACATATCTAAATCAATTTTCTTACTAATCTCAGATAGTGAAAATGAGTGGACGCAGAGGAAGAACTAGGGGTCTAGGCAATGCTGCAGCACCAAATCAAATTCCCGCAGCCGCAGAAGCAGTAATAGAAATTCAGCAGCAGCCGGACTTGGCTGAATTATATAAGAAGTTTGAAAAGCTTGGTGGCAAACCATTTATTGGCAAGGAGTCAATTATTGAAGCTCAAGCTTGGGTAAGATCGTGTGAAAAGATTTTTAAAGGGCTAAAATTGCAGGATGAGCAGAAAAGACTTATAGCTTCTTGGCAACTCCAAGGAGAAGCTTCAGCTTGGTGGGAAACCATCATTGTAGATGAACCCGAGGAAGAATTTACTTGGGATCGTTTTAAAGAAGTGTTTGAGAAACGTTACATGCCATCGGCAGGAGTTTCTAGAATGTATCAGGAATTTCTGGATTTGAAGCAAGGAAGTTTGTCGTTTGAAGAATACTTGAATAAATTCAGTGAACTATCTCGGTTTGGCCCGGAATTGCTAAATACACCTCTGAAAAAAAACGAAAGGTTTATCCGGGGAATGAACCAGAAATATCATGGAAGAATGACAGGTCATGTTAAAGAATCTTTCTCAGATTTAGTAGATATGGGTTATAGGTACGCTACTCTAGATATACAAGAAGCAACTGTGGAGAAAGGTAATTCAGGTAGTCAGAATTTTAAAAAGCGAAAATTCGGAGGCAAGAAACCTTGGCAAGGCAATGAGAAGAAGAGGAACACTCAAGGAAGAGCAACAGAAAATGTCACTTGTTACAACTGCAAAGAGAAAGGCGACTATTCAAATGACTGCCCAAAACCGAAGAAACCAGCTAGAGAATGTTACAATTGTCATAAACCGGGACATTTAGTTAAAGATTGCCCAGTGATGAAGCCAGCGCAGGTGGCAAAAGTTTACACGATAAAGGAGGACCCCTCATCTTCAAAAGCTGACAAAGGGAAAGGTGTTTTGGAAGGTAACCTTACTATTAATAATAGAACTGTTAGAGTTTTATTTGATACAGGAGCTTCACATAGCTTTATCTCCCAACAAACCGTAAATGAATTAGGACTTGAAACTAAATTTGCTGACGATCTTATTTGCGTGAAAAATCCGGTTGGAGGTCCCGCAAATCTTAGTTCATATTGTAAGAGAGTTCCTATTTCATATGCTAGCTATAAATTTCCTATCAACCTTTATGTCCTCGAATTTGATGAATTTGAAATCTTACTCGGTATGAACTGGTTAACGAGATACGATGCTAGATTGGAGTGTAGTAATCGGACAGTTTTAATCAAAACAAGTTTTGGAAATTTTATTGAAATCTCTTGTGAAAATCCTAGTACAAGGAGCGACAGATTGATATATACTTTGGGAAATCTTGAACCCACTTTGCAGTCTATACCTGTTGTTCGGGATTTTTCCGACGTATTCGAAGAAGTGAAATCTTTACCTCCTCATCGAGAAATAGAATTCCGAATCGATCTTGTACCTAATACTCGTCCTGTTGTTCATGCAAGTCGCAGAATGGCACCTAAGGAAAAGATTGAATTGGTTCATCAAACTAATGAGCTACTAGCAAAAGGATTAATTCGACCCAGTGTTTCTGAATGGGGTTCAGCCGTCGTATTTGTTGCCAAATCAGACGGATCTTTGAGATTGTGTGTAGATTACCGCGATCTAAATAAACAAACTCTCAAAAATAAATTTCCACTGCCCAGGATTGATGATTTATTTGATCAGTTGCACGGCGCTCGTTTCTTTTCAAAAATGGATCTAGCCCAAGGATTCCATCAATTACGAATCGCCGAAGATTGTGTACATCTGACTGCTTTCAGAGGTCCTAATATGTTCTATGAATGGTTGGTTATGCCTTTCGGGCTAACCAATGCTCCAGCATACTTCGTAGATCTCATGACTCGTGTGTTTCGGGAAGTTTTGAATAAATTTGTGCTTGTATTCATTGATGACATCTTAATTTTCTCCAAAACTGAAGATGAGCATGCCGAGCACCTTAGAATTGTCTTAGAAATTTTAAGGAGAAATGTTCTATATGCAAAATTTTCCAAATGCCACTTCTGGGTCAATGAAGTAAAATTCCTTGGCCATATTGTTAATGAAGAAGGAATTTCAGTAGATCCTAGCAAAATTTCCGCTATTCTTGATTGGAAACAACCCACTACTCCAAGAGAAGTTCGAAGCTTTTTGGGTTTAGCAGGCTATTATCGGAAATTCGTTCAAGATTTTTCTAAGTTAGCTAGTCGGCTGACTAAGTTAACAATGAAAAATGCAAAGTTCATTTGGACTTCAAGATGTGAGGAAGTTTTTCAAGAGTTGAAAAAGAGATTGACCACTGCTCCTGTTCTCACTATTGTTAATGGGAACCGAGGCTTATCTGTCTATACTGATGCATGTGGTGAAGGGGTAGGTGCAGTATTAATGCAAAATGGAAAGGTGGTTGCCTACGCAGGTAGACAATTACGTCCGCATGAGAAGAACTACCCAACGCACGATTTGGAACTTTTGGCTGTTGTTTTCGCTTTGAAAATATGGCGACACTATCTCCTGGGTAAGAATCTTTTCAGCTTTCTTAATAATTTGCGAAATTGACTAAAGAAATATACTTAATAAACTCTCTTTATTTTAGGTGAAAAATTCGAATTATTCACCGATCATAAAAACTTGAAATATCTTTTCACCCAGAAGGATTTAAATTTGCGACAACAACGTTGGTTGGAATTTCTAGCATCGTATGACTTAGATATTCCGTATACACCCGGAAAGGCCAATGTAGTTGCAGACGCTTTGAGCAGAAGTTATGCTGTTCTTGCTTATCTTGTTATCACTCCTACTCTTCTTAAGAAAATCGCGAGCAGGCAAACGGAAGACAAGTTTCTTCGAGAAATGCGTAGAAGAATAGATCGAGGAAAGGATACTACTTTTGAAATAGATAATAGAGAAGTTATAAGGATGAAGGGCAGAATTTGTGTCCCTGACATTCCAGAATTGAAACGAGAAGTATTGGACGAATGCCACAAGACAAAATTCAGCATTCATCCAGGAGTCAACAAAATGTATCGTGATGTTAAAAGAACATTCTGGTGGAAAACGATGAAGAGAGACATATCTATTTATGTGAGTCGTTGTGCTACTTGTCAGCAGATCAAGAGCGACCAAAAGAAAGTGGCCGGTTTACTTCAACCTTTAGAAGTACCGAAATGGAAGTGGGATCAGGTATCAATGGATTTCATTGATGGATTGCCACGAACCAAGAAAGGCAATGAAGCGATTTGGGTTATTGTGGATCGCCTAACCAAAAATGCTCATTTCATTCCAGTTAAATCTACTCGGACTGCAGCAAGCTTGGCAGGTATTTATATAAAGGAAATTGTTCGCCTCCATGGTATTCCCAGTAGTATAGTGAGTGATCGTGACCCGATCTTCACTAGTAGATTTTGGGAAGCATTTCAGGATGCATTGGGAACGAAATTAAATTTCAGTACTGCTTATCATCCGCAATCTGATGGACAGACTGAGAAAGTTAACCGAATTTTAAAAGACCTACTGCGTGCTTGTGTTCATGATTTTGGTGGTTCTTGGGAGGACCATTTGCATCTGGTTGAATTCTCTTATAATAACAGTTATCAGGCCAGTTTAGAAATGGCTCCTTTCGAAGCTTTATATGGTCGTCCGTGTCGATCACCTACATGCTGGATCGAATCAGGTGACAGACTTGTTCTTGGACCGGATATGATAAAAGAAGCCACTGAGAAGGTAAATTTTATTCGAAAGAAGTTATTAACTGCCCAAAGCCGTCAGAAGAGCTATTATGACCGTCGAAGGAGAAATTTGGAATTTCAAGTTGGAGATTCTGTATTTCTGAAAGTATCTCCGATGCGGGGTGTATTGAGATTCGGGAAAACTGGAAAGTTGGCACCGCGTTATATTGGTCCTTTTCCTATTCTGGAAAGGATTGGTTCTCTAGCATATAGAGTGCAGTTACCCAGCTGGTTGTCTGGCGTACATGATGTGTTCCATATTTCTAATCTTCGGAAATATGTGCACGATCCAGATGATATTATTGAAGAAGCTGCTCAGCAGGATCTAGAAATCACTCCCAACTTGGCAGTTAGAAGGGAACCGATGAAAATTGTTGATCGTGATGAGAAGCGATTGAGGAACAAAATTGTGAAATTAGTCAAAGTTAAATGGAGTGGCGATCCAAAGGACTGTACTTGGGAGACTGAAGAGAATATGAAGAAGTCATATCCCAAATGCAGAATTGACATCTCGACTTAAAACTGTAAGTCACTTCCTTGTTTCTGAATTCGTATATTATTGTTTAAGTTTCTCTCTCTTTCAATTTCGAGGACGAAATTTTCTTAAGGAGGGGATATTGTAACATCCCGAAATTTTTGAAATTTAAAATTTGATAAATTGTTTGAACTTTGGGATCTAACTAGTAAAATTCAATCTAAATTTAATATTGTTGATATTAATATTACACATTAATATAGAATTAAATAAAAAAGAGATATTGATAGATGATCTTTTAACGGAATTTAAAATTTGTTAAAGTAAGTTATGATGAAATTATAAAATTTAAATAACATAATCATAATCTAAACAAACAAACAAATAAATAAACAAATAGTTAAATAAAAGAACAAACAAATAAATAAACAAATAGTCAAATAAAAGATCAAACAAATGAACAAATAAGTAAACAAATAGTTAAATAAAAGAACAAACAAATAAATAAACAAATAGTTAAATAAAAGATCAAACAAATAAATAAACAAATAGTTAAATAAAGAACAAACAAATAAATAAACAAATAGTTGAACCAAAGAACAAACAATGAACAAAAGAATAAACAAACAAATAAATGAACAAATGAACAAACAAAAGAACATGCTTGTATTAAATGCTATTACTCCTTTTCATGTACAAGAGTAATTCAGCCGAAATTTAGTCAACAAAAAAATAATAATAATATAGAAAATGTACTTATAGAATATAATTGAACAAGAACATGCTCACATTAAATGCAAGCATCTACAAAGAACATACCTGCATTCAATGCTTTACTTCCAGCATGGTTATCCTGTACTTGTTTTAATAAACTTCAGTAAAAAATCTGTTATAAAGTAACATCAATTGCCTTAGTTATTTCATTCAACAAACTTCTGCAAACCTGATTTTGTATGCTCTGCATTTCATCTGCAAACTTCTGCAAATCTGTTATAAAGAAACCATAGTGCTTTCTGTTTCAAAACAAACAGGTGAGTAAACTAAATCTTAAAAAGGGTTTTTTTTTAATTTCTTTTTATTTAAAGTTATTAAAACCAGTGCAGACTTCATTTGTAAACTGTTGATTCATGCTTCAGTATGAAAACCTGATTATGATGTTCTGTGAAAATTCCTACAGGCTTTGTGGTTGTTTCAAAACTAAAGTCCCCTTGCTGATAACCACTAACAAGCTATGGTTTTTCAAATAATCAAGTTGTTTAATCCACGAAACAAGTTTTGCAAAGTTGTTTAAATATGCAGTGGATCATTACCACTAAAACTTTGGTTTACAGGCTTCCAACCAATAATGGACAAAAAATAAATTGTTGTAAATTTTGATTTCAAGAATATTTATTACAGCTATACATCAACTCATGATTTTTAAAAATAAAATGAGGATTTTTAGTTGGTTATTTCAAGAGTATTATGTGTTTAAATAAAAATGGAACTTTTATGAATTTATAACAATCGATTCCATTTTAAATGCTAAAAAATTGGTTTCTGGCAAGCTTGAACCTCTAGAATGTTGAGAAAATAGTTGAATTAATTTTCAAATACAAGGATTGTTCGAACGAGTTGGACTTAGGGTTTAAACCTGGGTTTTTGCATTGTCTGTAACGTGGAGATTTTTGCCACCACGAATTGATCGAGCTCATCGCGGCTTTGAGGGAAGATGGAGGGGAGGTAGACGAGGCTATGGCCGAAATTTGGTAGCCTCCGGTGGTCGGTGCTGAGAGCGCTATGCGTTGACAGGGTTTGGAGTTGGTGGCTTCTTTTGTTCCAGGTTTTAAATTTGCACTCGATTTTGATTTCCTTGCGTTGGACTTGGATCAATGATGATGGTGGGTTGCTGGGTCGATTTCTGATGTGTAGCGATCATCGTCGATGGTCAATGGTGACCGGACTATCTGTACACGTATACGCGTATCATCGCGTGTCTGAAAATGGTGGGTTGTGGAAGAAGAAGTGGCATGGAGGAAGACTCGAAGCATGGATCGGGGAAAACTGAGCATGACTCGAAGGGAGACTCGGGGGGGTTTCAGCGTTGGGTCGTGTAACAGTTTGGACTTAAGTAAATTTTGAAAATTTTTGTTTTCACGGGTAGTTTTGGGAGGGAACTCGAAGCAGGAGGTGTTTGAACTCGAGCGTGACTCGGGGGAAGTCTCGGGTTGATCACCTGAACCATATTTCCAGTATAATAATTTGTGGACAAATTAAGTTTAAACTATTTTTATAAGCATTCTTTATGAAATGATGATTGTTAATGAAATGTGAAGTTAAATTAAACAATGATTAAATAATTTATGATTTATAATTACTTTATAATTTATAATAATAAATAAATAAAAGCAATCAAAAATTAAAGTGTAAATTTTGAAACGATAAATTGAGTAATCAAAATGTAATTTATTTATCCAGATTCTTATCATTAAATTTAATTAATTCAGTGGCAAATGTATTTAAATCACATTGGAAAGTAATTAACTATTGTTGTTAACTTACATTGATATCTCTGTTCTGTTTGTAATTCTGTATGATGTAATTGCCATGTTATTACACTGTGATTATGATTTGTTCTGTATTGATGAGAAAACCCCGTTGTCCGTAAAACGGCATTTAAACTTCGATGCGACAGGGTATCGGATTTCAGTTGGTTATCCGAAACCCACATCGAACCTGTGAATATTTGTGAATGACATCCACATGTTTTGAAATTTGACACCCACTATTCGAATTAGCCGGGAAAGGACCTTTGTGTCATATAACCCATTTCGAATATGTGATTCGACGTTATGGATAGCATTTGAAGACCGGTGTTGAAGACCGGGTATTTGCGAGAGCGATAGGATGATCTGTCGATTGACTCTGCACCGAGTTGCTCCGGTATAGAGTTCTCCATATGTGATGGGGAATCCGATCAGGATTGTGGATATCCGGATTGCAAGGACTTCTTTGGAAGTACCTTCGGTTCTGTTCGAGCCCGGAACAGACTTGTATGGATAGTCTGTCTGACATTACAAATTGAGATATAAAGCTGATTTCTTTCAAATATATTTCTGTTGGTGGCGGAGAATTTATTCTTTTAGCTTAACACCCTTCTCTGAGACGTACGAGCTCAGAGGTTATATGGTTGAAGTTATCAGCGATATATTCCCAATTTGGTAATGTGACATGCTGAGTGTTGCTGAAATGACCATTGTGTTGATTATTGTGATAGGATCGTTTATTTGATCGTCTATCTTGGTGATCATTTCTATGATCATTTGTTGACCCAAAGCACGGCTTTTGTATAAAGTGTGTTTTTGTGGACGTGACTTCGTCGGACCTCACACCCCGAAATGGTCGAAACAGGAAAGATGCGGCAAGGTTATTGGGGGTAGCACCCCTTAGGGTATGTGCATTTCCTTCTGGATAGAAGTGGTATCATGGTATGGAGCCCAGATACTTAACTTATGTTGATATCGCAGATATATATATATGATTTTGTGATTTGTTGCTGGGGCCCCGGTTAAAGGTTGGTTACGACCGGGAGATGGCATACTCGTGTCAGTAGTTACCCAGTTAGGGGTAACCCGGCCTTGTGTTGGCAGAGATCCGGTTTGGTTCTCGGGAATGTCCATCCAGAGGCATTCTCATGTGGCAATGGGAAGTTCCTTGGCCTGACCATTTGTTGGAAATCCAATTCCCAATACGAAACCCTGTACGGTTTTAGTTGTAGAACCTGCCATTTACTTATGGTGGTCACCACTGTTTAGATGGTAGCTATAGTAGGCATACGATAATGGTCGTATGTTGGCTAAGATTAATATTATATTTCCAAAATGATTTCCTTCACTATGCACTAGTAATAATATCAAAGAATTTCTTTTCTCGTATCAAGCATATTTAACTATCATAAGAAGAAATCTCCTCCAATTCTGCGTTTGCATTGTGTGTGTGGCGGGAGGTCTTATGGTAGTTCCATTTTTAAAAGCATTCCGAAAATTCTTTTATAAATCTTGTTATTTAAATACAACTGTTTTGTTTACTCATACCAGTCCCATGACTGATCCGGAGTTTATTGTTTTCTTTCCTAAACTCTGGGTGCCCATTATTTTCACACGGGCAGCCTAGTAGCAGGTTTCTATATTTTGGAGTAGCAGTATTTTGGAGCTCTTATCTTGGAAATATCTTAGGAGCTATTGGAGATTGCAGGTGTTAGATTTTGGAGTTTGTTATCATCTCTCTCATTTGAGAACTTTTGGATATATGTTCACTGTTATATTATCATGATGTTGTATTTGGAGATTGAGGTGTATGTACTATGTACTCTGTTATAGTATGGATATTATGTTGATGTTGTAACAGTGATATTATTTATGATATTGATTCTGTTCCGCTGTTTTATATTCATCTGATTGTTGTTATAAGCTCCGGCGATGCGAATTTGATGTCGTTTATTTAACATCGAGTTTGTGTCGTCACAAAGAGGCAATTTGTGTTTTGTTTAAGCATAGCCTATTTGTTATGAACAACATAGACTATCGAATTCAAAACAAAAACAACAAGTTAACCACTTCATACGTTCTCATTAAAGCACAAAAAGAGAGTATAAAACATCAAAATGTTGAAGCTACATGATTAGAGGCTTCATTACCCCTAAATTGAAGGGATTAGCCTCTCATATTTGTTATCAAAACAACAAATGTAGTTTGCAACATTAAAGAAAAAGAAAAAGAAAAAGAGAGCAAAGCAAAGAAACTAAACTATTCTACTTGCATGAAAAATAAATCTAAGCTATGAACATAAAGAGAAAGAGATAAAAGAAATAAGCATTAACAATAAAACAAAGAAAAGCATGTAGAAAAGAGAGAAGAAAGAGGCTTGGAAGCCATTTTTATTTCATAGAACATTGTGCTTACACTTGATTTCTTAATTTCCTAAGTAAATTAAAGAGTAGAAGATGATCTTCATGTACATAAGAGGGCTATTTATACATGCATAAAACCCTAATTCTCTTTTTAGGGAGCTTCCCAAAATACCCTTGAGGTGGTGTAGCCTCCAAGTAATCATTAACATTCACTAATCCCCCACTTAATATGTACATGAAGCTTTAAGTCCTTTTAGCATGTGCTTAGCTTCTAATTGGAAGTTAAGTAAGTGGGTGGGGTCCTCCATGATCTTGAACTTGAATTATTTCCTCTTCATTCCTTTGTATTTCCTTGTGCATGCATGTATCTTCATATAAGCCTCTTCCATATGCATCCAAATTCCTATAAAAATAATCAAAAAATGTCCAAGTAAAAATTCTTACATTGACACATGCACAAAAATGACCGTTTTGCCCCTGAATGATAATGAAAATATGATGGTTTGGAAATAATTGAATTTTGGTTTTAAACATGTTAAATGCCCAAATATGATGATTATTTAAATAAAAAGAGATAAAATATGGATGTAAATATATGCACAATTATGTGCACATCAGTGGTTTTCGGATAGGAATCACCCAAATTCGACCCCGATTCCTTCGAAATCCAATCATCGATAAAAATGATGTAATTATGTGATTATTTTTCGATTCATTCATTTTTATTTACCAAAATATCTTCGAGAGATATATATTTTTAAAATATTCTTTTAGTGAATATGGAATGATTTAAACCTCTTTTTGAATGTTTCTCAAATCATTTTTAAGGGTATCTTTTGAGAAAATAGGATTATAGAAATCATTCTACATTTATCCAAAATCAACTTCCGTACGAGTGCTATGGGCCTAATAATGGTGAGATTACTTTTTAAATTCCACAAATAGGACAAGTTTCCTCTTCGAATTTTAATAATGAGTATAAGAAGATTATTTCTATAAAATCCAAGTTGAGCATCCGGGCTTTCCTTTTGATGTATTCCACCTCTCGCCTAAAAGAGAAAACCGAGGCCATGTAAGTTTAGAGCACTGTTTGCTCCATCCCTAACCTTAGTCATACACTTTTTTTTTTCATTTTTAGATCTCACAAGCGGGACAAATGTGCTAGTCATTTCCGCATATTATTTTTCCATTTTTAAATCATTATCTATTTGTTTAACCATCTTTGAAATAATTTTGAATTGTTCAAATTTATTTTAAAATACTTTATTATTTGCTTAAAAACATTTAATAAGTATTTGGAAAAGAATTGTTAAGTTTCAACCTTCATTTCAAAAGTAATTGAAAAGCATTGCGAAAAGTGTTGCATATAGTGTTACAAAATGTGCTTTAAAAGCTATATTCTTCAAAACGACTTTTATATCATTTAGAAAACCATCTTTTCAACTTAAATAATTTTAAAAATATTTTCAAATATTTTTAGAATTTATTCCATATTTTTAAAATGAATATTTTATCAATTTCTAACTTTGGTCATTTAGTACAAAACTGGATTTTTCTTGAAAATTGACCTTGCCATATTTCAAAATATACAAGATTAAATATTGATTTTTTTTTATATGATAGATATGGATATAAAGGTTCGGAAAATTCTTACTTCGAAGAATTTCGAACTACATTCCACTTCGTATCGTTTGAACTTTCAATGTGAAAATACGAACTACCATTACGCGATGCGTCAAATTTTAGGCGTATTTTGAGATTCATATCCAAACGTTACCGAGACAAGTTTAAACACTTAGGAATCATTTCTAAAGCATATTCAAATATTTTTCAAAGGTATAAACGATTCCATATCACTTTTCATTTATTTTGAAAAGTGATTTCCATGTGATTGTACGTCGTGTAAATCCATGACTTGTTTCAACATATATATTCAATATACAACTAATAAACATCCAAACAATGTTTATAACCATTTTAACGTATCCTAACATGTCATTTGAACTTGCATATCAATTTAACAACATTTTTTATTCCAATGTCACGTGATTTTCATTTGTATACATATTTGCTTACTAACTTTTGCAAACGACTTAAAAGTGGTTGCTTTCTTTTTCAAACATTTATCAAACATCATTATTAACATCCAAACAACATTTATAACTTGCAAAACATCGTATAAACATTTTTGGCCTATCGATTTAGAGTTCTCATCTTTTGTTACTTTCAATCTAGTTTTAAACTTTTCTAACTTTGCTACACTTTTCCTTAAGCTCTTAGAACTTGCTAAACTTGCTCGTACTTTCCCCAGGAGGCCACAACCAAGCTTGAAGTGGAAAATGTGCTCGATCAAATGGAGGAAGGGGGCGTGAGCAATAGGAGGTGGAAGGAGATTTGAAGTGGTTCAGACGGAGTTTTGTTGATATTTTTCTTTGTTTTATTTTTGAGAATATTTTGGCATTATTTAATTTTGGAAAGAAGCCATTACAGGATGTAAGAGTGCTTAAGAAAGTAGAGAATAAATGGTTCAAAAGTGAAGAAGAAGTGGATGGGTATTTATAGAAAATATTTGAGAATAAAATATAGATTTGTATTTTTACTTAAATAAACTTCCTTAAGAATTAAGTAAACTTATTTAATTCAACACTTACCATCCACATCACATTACACTTTTAAATTCAAACACTTCAGAGTCAAGTAAAGAATAAATAAGAGTGATTACTTTACTTTATGTCACATTTGATGTGGCATGTGTTTGTCCTTTTTAGTTTACTTTTGCTAATTACTTTCTAGAATTTTCTAAGTGTGATTATTAAAAGTAACCTTGTATAGTTTATTGATAACTATTTTTATATGTTAACATATTTACTACACTGTGTACATAAAGGTGTAACAATGTTACGACAACTTCAAATCGACAAAATGTTGATTTTTGACAAAATGTCCTACGGTCATATTTTTACGTTTTAGTTAAACTATTTACTTATTTAAAAAAAATTAAAAATAAATTTGTATAATGTTATTTAAAAATATAAACACTCGCAAATAAATTAAAATAATTAATTAAACCATTGAAACTTACTTTTCTGAAATTAGGATTTTGTAACTTTTGTTGATATAAGCAAATGTTATGATTTTTATATATGTTTCTATTTTCAAATTCTAGCTAATATTATTTGAGTCATAAAACCCTTTATGTTTTATATTTAAAATCACTTTAAATATTATATTTTGAAACGGTTAAATTTTAGGTCGTTACATTCTCCCTTATTTAAAAGACTTTCGTCCTTGAAATTAGATAAGAAGAAAATTGCACAAAAGGAAATATGTATTCAATAAGATGAAATATATACAATAAGTGATTACAACACATGTGGTGAGTACATTAAAATGATAGATAAAGTCTACACATTGATTGCGACGACCCGGGTTCCTGACCCCAGAAATACGGTCCATCGTTAAGAAAGAAAGGGATGAGAAAATAGAAAAGATAGAGAAGAAAGAACAACAACATCAGAATCTCACAGCGGAATGGAACAAAATATAATAGATCACATAACTATTACAAATTTTTACATATATCAGAGTTATACAGATAATACATCACATACTAGACAGTTATAAACACCTGTCTGGTTGTACAACTCAATACAAAAAACAACACAGAGATACCAACACAGCGGAACACTATATATATCTACAACGTAGAAGCCTCCTGCTCCATTGCTCCTCTAGAATTCGTCAAAGCTACCCTGAATCCCTTGGCTACCCGTAAAAATTTGGGTACCCGAGAGTTTATGAAAAACAAAAATAAACTCCGGGTTAGACATGGGTCTGGTATGAGTAACAGGTTAAAGTTGCTTAACTTTGAAAATATTTGAAAATAAAAGGTATCACGTAAGACTCCCCACAAATAAACATGGGTAAGTTTTTACCTTACGCTAACCAAAACATTTGATAGGAAATTCTGTGATATTATAATAGGTCTAGGGTTTTCAAGTAAATAGAAAATAGTCGAAATTGTTACATTCATTAAATTCCAGCTACTAGCCATAAAAGTGGGTAATACAATCAAAACCGTTGGCACTTATTGGATTGTGGATTCCATACAATGGCAGGGCTACTGGGGTACCGCCCGTCACAGTACGTGGCCTAGATCAACGTACCGAGGATCACTCTCGAACCCCGCAACACAAGGCCGGAACCATTCCTTACTGAACAGTCTCGAACAAAACAACCCCGAGAGTTGGAGCTCACAACTGTCCACACAGCCGAATAAAAAGGGACATCTAGACAGGGGAAATTTTTGTCCTGCTTGGGCATGACCCACCTAACCTTGCTGCACCTCCCCTGTTTTAGCCATTCCCGGTTGATGAGGCTTGAGGCTACGATTACCTTTAGAGAACACATTTCTTAGAATGCTCATCGTCCGCCTGACGATGGTTTGTAAGCATTCAATCCATACAAGTCCGTTCCGGGTTCGAACGAAACCGAAGGCATTGTCTCGTTACACTCATTTTGGAATCACCCTCAGAGTTAACAACGATAACCCTTGCATTCTGAATCTTCACTTGAGAATTCATGACCTAACGTTTAATTTGGATTGATGTGGTTTTCGGACTTCCAAATATGGAAAACCCGATCCTGGTCTCATCGAAATCCAAAACGTGTCTTTTAAGGCCAAGTTGTTTTAAAGTTTAAAACAATTTTGTTCAATTTATCCATATACACACAGATAGATAATTCACAATATCATAATAGATATTCAATCATTATCATCATAAACAGATAATCAATATTATCACTACAAACAGATAATGCATATTATCATTATAACAGATAATCCATATTATCATCATACTTAAATCAAAGCATCCATATCACATAGCATCAATTTGTCATATCTGTGATCTTAAATCATTCAAGGTAAATGAGATCATCATCCATACATAAGCAATCATATCAGCTATAATTAATTTAAATGAATTAAATTAATTACTTACATCTCTAATTAATTTAAAATGAATTAAATTAATCACTATACCATTATAACTCTTGCTTATTTAATTATTAACCAATTTATCAATCGATTAATAAATTCATTTCACTTAATCACACTTGACTAATTAATATTTAATTATATTCAAGTAATCGTCCTTTAATTATTTTCACAAATTAATTATCTTGCCCAAATATAGAAATTAACCTTAAATTGCAAACATTACATTACTTCTTAATTACTCTTAATTACTTATTATTGATTAATTAATCTAAATTTATCATCCCATCATTAATTATATCAATTTATGATTTCTAATTTCATTTTAATTAATTTCTTGTTTTAAATTAATTACCTTAATTAATTAATCTTTAATTAATCCACATTTATTAATCACCTTTGATTAATATCATTTAGTAACTAACTATTCTGAATCACTCCATCAAATAAATTAATTACTCCTTAATTAATTTTCTCCAATTAATCCCCTCATTAATTATACAAAGTAATTATATTCCAATTATTTCATTATTAAATCACCCTTAGTCAATTACATCCAGTAATTATCATCAATTACTTCCCTAAGTAATTATACTTATCACATCATCAAATGGTTGTTTAAATTAATTAAATTTAATTAATTAACTTAAACAATTCATATTAAACTGAACTAATTACAATGAGTAATTAATTCCTTAATTACTTCCGTTAAGTAATACTTAACAATTCACAATTGCTTATCTTAAATAAATAATTTAATCAATTATTAAAATTAATCCCATTAATTGATTATTTCATAATCTTAGTTAATGACCTTGATTAACTAATTATAATCCTTTAATTGCTTTTCCTAAAGTAATTAACTAAGATTTATTATCATTTACACTTTAATTAATATTAATCACTCATTAATTAATCCTTAATTAATTCATTAATTGATTACCAATCATTACTTAAAAATTAAACCTTATTTAATCAATGATTCTTAGCTACCAATCGATTTACCTTAATTTAATTAACTTATATCTCTTTTAAATAAATTTAAACTCTTAATTTCTAAATTAATTAATTCAAGTCTCTTATTATCCATTTAGTTAACTTAATAATTTCATTTCCTCAAGTCATTAAAAACCTTTTTCTATTTAATGATCAATTTATCATTAATAAGCTATTAATCAATTTAATTTAAATTTACTTTTAAATTCATTTTCAAATTTAAGATTTAAATGAAATCAAATTAATCTTAACAATTCCAAACTCCTTTTTATTTTACAACTAAAAGAATAATTTTCTTAAAATGGAAGATTGAAAGAATTTAAACACGATTTCATTTAAAATTCACTTTATCATTCAAATTTGTTTAAAACAATTTTAAATTTAAAACTTTATTTATTTAAAAACTGAGATTCAAACTACGTTTTGAAACCAAACTTAACTTGATTTAAACCTTGTTTAAATACCTATATTTTTTTCATTTAAAAACCCAGTTTTTAAAAATTTATAAAACTTACAGGTTCTAAACCCTGTAACAAAAATACCCGAGATAAACAAAAACTTCTTCGAGCAAAACCCCTAATTTCTTCGGGTCGACACTCGAATCACTCGAGTGAAACTCGAGCAACAATCCCCTTTTTTTAAAGTGGTTACAAATAATTTAAAATTTTAAAACTTTATTTTACCTTAAACTGAGATTCAAATTTCATTTGAATCCAAATTTATCTTTGATTTAAATACTTATTTTAAATATCTATATCTCATTTTAAAACCCCAGGTTTAAAGAAAATTTAAACTTTACATGATTTTAAAACCTGTTACTAACTTGCCCAGGCGCCCTACGTTTACTTCGAGTCAAAATCGAACGTGCTTCGAGTTCGCGTGAAGTTTTCCCCGAGTCAATTCCTTTAAAACTCGAGTAACCCCTACTCCTGAAAACACAACACCCATTCATGAACACCGTGCATATGCACGGTGGTTCCAACCACCATTGATCGCCTACGGTGATCGCACCCTGTCAGTAGACAACTCAACAACCCACCTCAACCTCAAATCGAACTTCCACTCACAAAAATAAAAAACGAGACCTCGTCCAAACCTGAAAATACAAAAGCATCACCCATTGGAACCTGTCATCGCCTCACCTTCGATCCTCCCGCCACCGTAAACGCTGCAACTCCGGCTACGACCTTATCCACGACCAAACTTCCATCCATCGAAACCCCGCTGCACTCGATCCATCCAAATAGCCGTGGTGTTCGATTCTTAAAAAACAGCAAAAACTAGGGTTACAAAAGAAAATTCCCTGCCGTAATTTCCCTGGTGAATTTTATCAACATCAACCATTTTTCCATCAATCTCCCCTCATACTTCTTCCTCCAGAAAGAAACCCGATTCCCATATCCAAATAGATCACCCCAAAATCACAGATTCACATATCATATTCAAACCCGAACTATACCTTAAATACTTAACTAAAAATAGTTATTATGGTTTTAAAAATCAAGTTTTTTTTAGCATTCGATTCATATGCCTGAAACTATGATTTATAAGAATTGGGTTTTAACTTATTTTAGCTTTCCACTGTTATTCTATATTTTCCCGAACTATTACAAACTGTTTTCTTTTAAACCAATTTTTAGACTCAAGTCTATGTTATAACAACATTATATGTTCAAAACTTATGTCTTGTTAAAGCTTGAATTAAGAACAAAAGAATTTTTTTTTTAATGTGAACTTAAGCCTTGAATCAAAACAGAGAAAGATACACAGAAATGATTATCATATATCCATATCTTAACACAGAGATATATTCACAAAATATACTCACAAATAACTCAATTTCAGAGAGAACATATAGCAGAATAAATATACTTAAACATTTAAAGATGTGATTTTATTCACCTTGCTATGAGAATGCACAGAGCACTGTTTGGTTTTGAAAACAGGTTGAACTTTTTTTTTTTAAAACTGTAAACTGGTTTGCTTCTTCCTTCAAATCATCTGTTCTTTGTTTTGAGGCAGTTTAGGTTTGTAAATAAAACTTACTTATTTTTTCTGATTTTTCTTATGTTTTATAAACAAAAAGAAGTGGAAGATATGTATATTTATAAGGAAAGATTTCAGAGGAAGTTGTTTACTGGGTAAACTCTTTGCTGGAACAAAATTTATCTTTGTTCAAAGATTTTATTTTTGTTTTTATCAGGCAGATGTTCTTCAAAAGGAGGCTGAAATGCTAATTTAGATTTCGAATTGACTTTATTTGTATGCTGAAATGAAAGTATTAAATGCCTATGTACTTTTTGTTTCCTACTAGCTTACCTTATCTAATTAGTACATGTTGAAACTTAACTAAGCAGCATAATCTAAACTTCCTATATAAGATTCTTACCTGTTTTATTCTGGCCTTGTATATTAGGTTGCAGGCAACAAATATTACAATGTCAGGTTTGTAATTTTTTTTACTTGTACCTGCATATTCACTTTTGTCTTGTATATAGATATTTTGATGTTGGTAGATTTTCTTTTGCTTATTTATTCAAAGGTTATATACATATTATAAAGTTGTTTAAGTCATTTTTGTTTATTACTTTGTTCTTGTTATACTTTATTTTATCTTGTTCTTAGCTTTGCATTAATTTATTTCTTTTTGGTTTTTTAAACTTTAACTATTAAATACTTAATTTACTTACTATCTATTTTTACACTTATAATAATATCATAGCTTCTCATGTTTATGTATTTAAATAGATTTTGTAATAGCAATTTCTATCCATATTAAAAATCCATTTGTAAAAATATTACATTATCAATATAGTTTAAATATAACTCATTATTAAATTAAAATAATTAATAAAAGCATTTGTCTTCTTATCTAATATATCACTTTTTTTATTAGCTACATAAAAACAAAACAAACCTTTTTATTTAAATGTAAACTTAAGCTAAAATCAAATTTTAAATAGTTAAGTATTTATCTTGAGCATTAAAATCATATAGTTATTTATTTAATAGCTCAATATCAAATTAAATCTAATTTTAATTTATCAAAAAATATTAGAATAAGAAAACATGCCTATATATATTAAATTTAAAACAAAGGTTATCTATTTATAATATATACAGATATGTATACATCACAAATATAAAACAATTTATTAGCCTTTAAAGATAGATTATCAGTTTAAATATTTATTTTAAAGAAGATTATTAAATCTAATTCAACTTTATTATTAACAATATTGTCAAATCAATTTAAATTTTGACATAAATTATTAAATTGTTATTGTCAAAATTTCTGGGATATCACATTCCTCCCCCCTTAAAAGAATTTCGTCCCCGAAATTTAAAACAAAGGCAATTTAATAATTTAATTAAAGATTTAATTTTAAAACACAGGCAGATATCAATCATATGTTAGCAACCATAGCAACCAATTCATCCAATATACAAATCTAGTTGTCCAGATAAAATTCTAAATAGAATTTTCTTGAGTTTCCCCAAGTATAAATATTGGGATACTCTCTTTACAGAATCCAAACAATCAATGTTACTAAGCTACTAAGTTTCTACTCATCTGGATTAACAAAACAAATCAAAATATCAGACCAAACTCAAGTCTGACTCAGCCACCAAAATTCCTTAAACTGCTGGTTCTATAATCAAAGATAGCTCATACACGTACTCTCTCAGAGATACGTGAAACACACCGAATTCTAGTTATCCAAACTGACAATTCAATTCTGAAGATCAAACACTTATCCAAAATTAAATCTCCGATTACGGAATCCAAATTCCTTTGTCTCATATCCACAAAACTCTTTGGACGATCCTGGGCTGCCTACATCCATACTGATCAGCTCAACCCTTGCTGATACCCCCAGAAAAAAATTGATCCAAAAACAATCCAACAAAATGATCTTTCCAAGATTCAAAAATCATAACACAACTCAATTCCGAAAATCAAGAGACTGATCTTACTTCTCTCATATGGAAAGATAATACAGATGCATTCCAATCTGGTCTTAAGATACTGAAAAATTTCTAGTAGAAACTCTCTAATCCAAAACACTGCAAATTCTAGTTGTTTCCACACCAAACAGCTGCCACCATGCTTCCACTGCGCTACTCTGACTGAGAAGATGAAAATGCTGATGATGATCTCGAGGACAACTGGACAACACATCATAGAACTATGGTTCGACGGATCCTTTAAAGAAACTCAGAAGTTCCTCCAAAACTCGAGCTGCTTCACCAACTCATTCTCCAAAAATCGTCCTACTACTAAGCTGAACCATCGGTACCACTCCTGGAATCCAGTCGATACCAAATTCAATCTCTAGACACGGACAAAACTCTGACTTCCTGGAGACATCCAGAAAAATTAGATAACCCAAGAGAACATTCAAACAATTGCAAGTCACTTTTGCGATCAATCTAGTCCATTACCAAAGAAAAACTGTTCTCTCTTTACAAAACAGAATAGCCCATGCTTAATTAGCCAATCCATCGAAGAAATGGAATCACTCTACTGCTCCTGAAATTTCTTCAAGAAAACAACCAAACCAGAAGATCTCCTTGATGGCACCTAGAACACTCCGAGCTGCACTGCTGACTTAGATGCCAAGACTTCCTATCCAAAACTCTTCGAGAAACTCTGCCCTCGGACCAAACAAAAACACTCTACTGAACTTAGCCACTACACCGCAGCATACACACTTCCTTAACTTGTTTCAAAGAAACATCTTCAGAGACCTCCATAGTCACTGTGTCTCATCACACAATTACTACATCTAGAGGTAAGATATCCGGACTTGCTCATGCCAAACCGATGAGTCCAAACTCTAGCTCATCCAAACTTATGCTAAAAAATGAACTCCGAACCTTAACAGGTTTCCTTTAGAGATCGATGAAATCCTTACACCACCCAAAGCTCACTCGAAACGGTAATAGGTCTACAGTTTCGACAAATGTACTTCCAACCTCAAATATTCAAACTCCAACCATTGGTAGTCGTGTTACACACACCACTACCTTATCTATCTTTATAACTTGTATTGGATAACCCGGACAGGTAACCCAACAAATAGGTAGAAATATATTTTATATATATATATATATATATATATATATTACAAAATTACAAATACGCTCTCTCAAGATAGAAATCACTCATGAGCCTAGGTATTCACTCAACCTAGCGCTCTGATACCAACTGTGACGACCCGGGTTCCTGACCCCAGAAATCCGGTCCATCGTGAAGAAAGAAAGGGATGAGAAAATAGAAAAGATAGAGAAGAAAGAACAACAACATCAGAATCTCACAGCGGAATGGAACAAAATATAATAGATCACATAACTATTACAAATTTTTACATATATCAGAGTTATACAGATAATACATCACATACTAGACAGTTATAAACACCTGTCTGGTTGTACAACTCAATACACAAAACAACATAGAGATACCAACACAGCGGAACACTATATATATCTACAATGTAGAAGCCTCCTGCTCCATTGCTCCTCCAGAATTCGTCAAAGCTAACCTGAATCCCTTGGCTACCCGTAAAAATTTGGGTACCCGAGAGTTTATGAAAAACAAAAATAAACTCCGGGTCAGACATGGGTCTGGTATGAGTAACAGGTTAAAGTTGCTTAACTTTGAAAATATTTGAAAACAAAAGGTATCACGTAAGACTCCCTACAAATAAACATGGGTAAGTTTTTACCTTACGCTAACCAAAACATTTGATAGGAAATTCTGTGATATTATAATAGGTCTAGGGTTTTCAAGTAAATAGAAAATAGCCGAAATTGTTACATTCATTAAATTCCAGCTACTAGCCACAAAAGTGGGTAATACAATCAAAACCGTTGGCACTTATTGGATTGTGGATTCCATACAATGGCAGGGCTACTGGGGTACCGCCCGTCACAGTACGTGGCCTAGATCAACGTACGGAGGATCACTCCCGACCTCCTGCAACACAAGGACGGAACCATTCCTTACTGAACAGTCCCGAACAAGACAACCCCGACAGTTGGAGCTCACAACTGTCCACACAGCCGAATAAAAAGGGACATCTAGACAGGGGAAAATCTTGTCCTGCTTGGGCATGACCCACCTAACCTTGCTGCACCTCCCCTGTTTTAGCCATTCCCGGTTGATGAGGCTTGAGGCTACGATTACCTTTAGAGAACACATTTCTTAGAATGCTCATCGTCCGCCTGACGATGGTTTGTAAGCATTCAATCCATACAAGTTCGTTTAGGGTTCGAACGAAACCGAAGGCATTATCTCGTTACACTCCTTTTGGAATCACCCTCAGAGTTAACGGCGATAACCCTTGCATTCTGAATCTTCACTTGAGAATTCATGACCTAACGCTTAATTTGGATCGATGTGGTTTTCGGACTTCCAAATATGGAAAACCCGATCCCGGTCTCATCGAAATCCAAAACGTGTCTTTTAAGGCCAAGATGTTTTAAAGTTTAAAACAATTTAGTTCAATTTATCCATATACACACAGATAGATAATTCACAATATCATAATAGATAATCAATCATTATCATCATAAAAAGATAATCAATATTATCACTACAAACAGATAATGCATATTATCATTATAATAGATAATCCATATTATCATCATACTTAAATCAAAGCATCCATATCACATAGCATCAATTTGTCATATCTGTGATCTTAAATCATTCAAGGTAAATGATATCATCATCCATGCATAAGCAATCATATCAGCTATAATTAATTTAAAATGAATTAAATTAATTACTTACATCTCTAATTAATTTAAAATGAATTAAATTAATTACTATACCATTATAACTCTTGCTTATTTAATTATTAATCAATTTATCAATCGATTAATAAATTCATTTCACTTAATCACACTTGACTAATTAATATTTAATTATATTCAAGTAATCATCCTTTAATTATTTTCACAAATTAATTATCTTGTCCAAATATAGAAATTAACCTTAAATTGCAAACATAACATTACTTCTTAATTACTCTAATTAATTACTCTTAATTACTTATTATTGATTAATTAATCTAAATTTATCATCCCATCATTAATTATATCAATTTATGATTTCTAATTTCATTTTAGTTAATTTCCTGTTTTAAATTAATTACCTTAATTAATTAATCTTTAATTAATCCACATTTATTAATCACCTCTGATTAATATCATTTAGTAATTAACTATTCTTAATTACTCCATCATATAAATTAATTACTCCTTAATTAATTTTTTCTAATTAATCCCCTGATTAATTATACAAAGTAATTATATTCCAATTACTTTCATTATTAAATCACCCTCAGTCAATTACATCCAGTAATTATCATCAATTACTTCCCTAAGTAATTATACTTATCACATCATCGAATGGTTGCTTAAATTAATTAAATTTAATTAATTAACTTAAACAATTCATATTAAACTGAACTAATTACAATGAGTAATTAATTCCTTAATTACTTCCGTTAAGTAATTATACTTAACAATTCACAATTGCGTATCTTAAATAAATAATTTAATCAATTATTAAATTAATCCCATTAATTGATTATTTCATAATCTTAGTTAATGACCTTGATTAACTAATTATAATTCTTTAATTGCTTTTCCTAAAGTAATTAATTAAGATTTATTATCAATTACACTTTAATTAATATTAATCACTCATTAATTAATCCTTAATTAATTCATTAATTGATTACCAATCATTACTTAAAAATTAAACCTTATTTAATCAATGATCTTAACTACCAATTTATTTACCTTAAATTAATTAACTTATATCTCTTTTAAATAAATTTAAACTCTTAATTTCTAAATTAATTAATTCAAGTCACTTATTATCCATTTAGTTAACTTAATAATTTCAATTCCTCGAGTCTTCAAAAACCTTTTTCTATTTAATGATCAATTTATCATTAATAAGCTATTAATCAATTTAATTTAAATTTACTTTTAAATTCATTTTCAAATTTAAGATTTAAAATGAAATCAAATTAATCTTAACAATTCCAAACTCCTTTTTATTTTACAACTAAAAGAATAATTTTCTTAAAATGGAAGATTGAAAGAATTTAAACACGATTTCATTTAAAATTCACTTTATCATTCAAATTTGTTTAAAACAATTTTAAATTTAAAACTTTATTTATTTAAAAACTGAGATTCAAACTAAGTTTTGAAACCAAACTTAACTTGATTCAAACCTTGTTTAAATACCTATTTTTTTTTCATTTAAAAACCCAGTTTTTAAAAATTTATAAAACTTACAGGTTCTAAACCCTGTAACTAAAATACCCGAGATAAACAAAACTTCTTCGAGCAAAACCCCAAATTTCTTCGGGTCAACACTCGAATCACTCGAGTGAAACTCGAGCAACAATCCCCCCTTTTAAAGTGGTTACAAATAATTTAAAATTTTAAAATTTTATTTTACCTTAAACTGAGATTCAAATTTCATTTGAATCCAAATTTATCTTTGACTTAAATACTTATTTTAAATATCTATATCTCATTTTAAAACCCCAGGTTTAAAGAAAATTTAAACTTTACAGGATTTTAAAACCTGTTACTAACTTGCCCAGGCCCCCTACGTTTACTTCGAGTCAAAATCAAACGTGCTTCGAGTTCACGTGAAGTTTTTCCCGAGTCAATTCCTTAAAAACTCGAGTACCCCCTACTCCTGAAATCACAGCACCCATTCATGAACATCGTGCATATGCACGGTGGTTCCAACCACCATTGATCGCCTACGGTGATCGCACCCTATCAGTAGACAACTCAACAACCCACCTCAACCCTCAAATCGAACTTCCACTCACAAAAATCAAAAACGAGATCTCGTCCAAACCTGAAAATACAAAAGCATCACCCACTGGAACCTGTCATCGCCTCACCTTCGATCCTCCCGCCACCGTAAACGCTGTAACTCCGGCTACGACCTTATCCACGACCAAACTTCCATCCATCGAAACCCCACTACACTCGATCCATCCAAATAGCCGCGGTGTTCGATTCTTAAAAAAACAGCAAAAACTAGGGTTCTAAAAGAAAATTCCCTGCCGTAATCTCCCTGGTGAATTTTATCAACATCAACCATTTTTCCACCAATCTCCACTCATACTTCTTCCTCCAGAAAGAAACCCGATTCCCATATCCAAATAGATCACCCCAAAATCACAGATTCACATATCATATTCAAACCCGAACTATACCTTAAATACTTAACTAAAAATAGTTATTCTGGTTTTAAAAATCAAGTTTTTGTTTTAACATTTGATTCATATGCCTGAAACTATGATTTATAAGAATTGGGTTTTAACTTATTTTAGCTTTCCACTGTTATTCTATATTTTCCAGAACTATTACAAACTGTTTTCTTTTAAACCAAATTTTAGACTCAAGTCTATGATATAACAACATTATATGTTCAAAACTTATGTCTTGTTAAAGCTTGAATTAAGAACAAAAGAATTCTTTTATGTGAACTTAAGCTTGGAATCAAAATAGAGAAAGATACACAGAAATGATTATCATATATCCATACCTTAACACAGAGATCTATTCACCAAATATACTCACAAATAACTCAATTTCAGAGAGAACATATAGCAGAATAAATATACTTAAACATTTAAAGATGTGATGTTACTCATCTTGCTATGAGAATGCACAAAGCACAGTTTGGTTTTGAAAACAGTTTGAACTTTTTTTTTAAAACTGTAAACTGGTTTGCTTCTTCCTTCAAATCATCTGTTCTTTGGTTTTGAGGCAGTTTAGGTTTGTAAATAAAAACTTACTTATATTTTATGATTTTGCTTATGTTTTATAAACAAAAAGAAGTGGAAGATATGTATATTTATAAGGAAAGATTTCAGAGGAAGGTGTTTACTGGGTAAACTCTTTGCTGGAACAAAATTTATCTTTGTTCAAAGATTTTATTTTTGTTTTTATCAGGGAGATGTTCTTCAAAAGGAGGCTGAAATGCTAATTTAGATTTCGAATTGACTTTATTTGTATGCTGAAATGAAAGTATTAAATGCCTATGTACTTTTTGTTTCCTACTAGCTTACCTTATCTAATTAGTACATGTTGAAACTTAACTAAGCAGCATAATCTAAACTTCCTATATAAGATTCTTACCTGTTTTATTCTGGCCTTGTATATTAGGTTGCAGGCAACAAAATTACAATGTCAGGTTTGTATTTTTTTTTACTTGTACCTGCATATTCACTTTTGTCTTGTATATAGATATTTTGATGTTGGTAGATTTTCTTTTGCTTATTTATTCAAAGGTTATATACATATTATAAAGTTGTTTAAGTCATTTTTATTTATTACTTTGTTCTTGTTATACTTTATTTTATCTTGTTCTTAGCTTTGCGTTAATTTATTTCTTTTTGGTTTTTTAAACTTTAACTATTAAATATTTATCCTACTTACTATCTATTTTTACACTTATAATAATATCATAGCTTCTCATGTTTATGTATTTAAATAGATTTTGAAATAGCAATTTCTATCCATATTAAAAATCCGTTTGTAAAAATATTACATTATCAATATAGTTTAAAGATAACTCATTATTAAATTAAAATAATTCATAAAAGCATTTGTCTTCTTATCTAATATATCACTTATTTTATTAGCTACATAAAAACAAAGCAAACCTTTTTATTTAAATTTAAACTTAAGCTAAAATCAAATTTTAAATAATTAAGTTTTTATCTTGAGCATTAAAATCATATAATTATTTATTTAATAGCTCAATATCAAATTAAATCCAATTTTAATTTATCAAAAAATATTAGAATAAGAAAACATGCCTATATATATTAAATTTAAAACAAAGATTTTCATTTATAATATATACGGATATGTATACATTACAAATATAAAACAATTTATTAGCCTTTAAAGATAGATTATCAGTTTAAATATTTATTTTAAAGAAGATTATTAAATTTAATTCAACTTTGTTATTAACAATATTGTCAAATCAATTTAAATTTTGACATAAATTATTAAATTGTTATTGTCAAAATTTCCGGGATATCACATTGATTCTAGACTCGGGATATGCTTTTCTCATTCTATCTTCTGTTTCCCATATGTAATCATCAGCATCGCTGCTCCGTTGAACTTTTAACAATCGTACTACCTTCCTTCTTAATCATTTTTCAACTTGATCCGCGATTCGAACGGGCTTTCTACTAACCGTTAATTTTGGTTCTATCTCCATGCCATCCAAAGCAGCAATTTCTATGATTTGTTTTGGGTCATTTACATGCTTCCGTAAATGTGATATGTGAAAACATTGTGTACACCAGACAATCTTTTCGGCAATTGTACTCGATAAGCTAGTGGGTCAATTAATTCGAGAATAGAAAAAGGTCCAATATATCGAGGTGCTAACTTTCCAGCTCTTCCAAATCTTACTACTCCTCTCATTGGAGAGACTATCAAAAAGGTTGAATCTCCAATTGAGAATTCTAGATTTCTACGCCTTTGGTCTGCATAACTCTTTTGTCTACTTCGAGCTTCTTTTAGCTTCTTTCTAATCATCTCAACTTTCTATGAAGCTTCTCGCATCATGTCTGGACCAAGCACTAACCGATCTTTGGTTTCTATCCAACATGTTGGCGATTTACCTAGACGACCATACAAAGCTTCATACGGTGCCATGCCGATACTAGCTTGATAGATATTATTGTAGGGTAACTCTATTAAATGTAAATGATTCCCCCACGAGCCTCCAAAGTCTAGAATACATGCTCTTAAAAGATCTTTCAAAATACGGTTGACTCTTTCTGTCTGTTCATCAGTTTGGGGGTGATATGCAGTGCTTATACCCAGCCTCGTTCCCAAAGCTTTCTATAGTGCTTCCCAAAACTGACTAGTGAATATTGGATCACAATTGCTTACTATATTGCTTGGAATCCCATGCAATCGAACAATCTCCTTCATATATATATATATATTTGCAAGGCTTACTGTAGTTCTTATTGGCTTAACTGGAATAAAGTGTGCACTTTTGGTTAATCGGTCCATGATAATCCAAATGCCTTCATTTCCTTTCCTTGTTCGGGGTAAGTCATCAATGAAATCCATGGATATTTGTTCCCAGTTCCAAGTTGGAATCTCTAAAGGTTGAAGTAATTCTACCATCTTTTGTTGGTCACTTTTAATTCTTTGGCAATTTTCACAACGACTGACATAGATATGTCCCTCTTCATGCTTCTCCACCGAAATGTACGCTTCATGCCTTTGTACATCTTATGAATCCCCGGATGAATGCTAAGTTTGGCTGTGTGGCATTCAGCTAATACATTTTGCTTAAGATTTCCAACATTCGGAACACAAATTCTTCCATTTAACCCCGATACTTCATGTAAAGTTTGAACACCTTCCTCTGTGTACATTTTCAATAATCTCCATTAGGAATTGATCTTCTTTTTTCTTGCTAGTAATTTTCTCCTGAAGAGTTGGAGTTACTACCAAATAAGAAACAGTAGCTAACTTCCTACTCAATGCATTAGCTGCTACGTTGGCTTTTCCGGATGTATATAGAATATCTATATCATATGATGCAAGAAATTCTAGCCAACGTTGCTGTCTCATGCTAAAGTCCTTCTGGATGAAAAGATACTTCAAAGATTTGTGGTCTGTAAGGAGTTCGAATTTTTCACCCAGCAAATAATGTCTCCATATCTTCAGAGCGAACACAACAGCTGATAATTCCAAGTCATATGTTGTGTAGTTCTTCTCATGCGTCTTCAGCTGTCTACTTGCATAACCAATCACCTTCCCATTTTGCATTAAAACTGCACCAACTCCTTCTCAACAAGCATCTGTATAAACGATCAATCCACTATTTCCATTTATATTTGCTAAAACTGGAGCAGTTGTCAACCTCTTAATTAGTTCTTGGAATGCTTCTTCACACTAAAGAGTCCAGATAAACTTAGCATCCTTCATTGCCAACTTCGTTAGGCGATAGGCAATTTTGGAGAAGTCTTGAACGAATCTTCCGTAATACCCTGCCAAACCTAAGTAGCTACGAATATCTTTAAGAGTTTGTGGCTGCTTCCATTCTTGGATAGTTGCAACTTTCTATGGATCCAATTGAAATTCCATCCCTTGATATTATATGTCTAAGGAATCTTTCCTCCTTCTCCCAAAAATGGCACTTTGAGAATTTGGCTTTATGCATATTATTTCTCAATATCTCCAACATAGCTTCTAGTTGCCTTGCGTGTTCTTCTTCTGTCTTTGAGTAGATAAGGATATCACCGATAAAGACTAACACAAATTTGTTTAGCACATTTCTATACACTATATTCATAAGGTCAATAAATAAGCGGGTGCATTAGTTAGCCCAAAAGGCATAACCAACCACTCATAAAAATATTCGGACCTTTGAATGTAGTTAGATGGATGCAATTTTCCGCAATCCTTAACTGATGGAATCCTATAGCTAGATCCATTTTGGAAAAAACTCGAGCTCCATGTAACTGGTCAGACAAGTCGTCTATCCGCGGTAGAGGAAACTTTTTCTTGATTGTTTGTTTATTTAGATCTCGGTAGTCTATACACAATCTCAATGATCCATCTCACTTAGCAACTAAAACTACGACTGATTCCCAACTTGAATGGTTGGGTCTTATCAGACCTTTCTTTAATAGCTCTTGGGTTTTGTTATTCAATACATCCCTTTCCTTCGGAACCATACTTCTATCTTGTTGTTTAATTAGCACCGCACTAGGAACTAAATCAGTACAGAATTCGATTTCTCGATGTGGGGGCAAACTTATTAGTTTCTCAAAGACATCTGCAAACTCTTTAACAACAGGTATTGTTTCTAATCCTGTCTGGGATGTATTTAAAGCATAAAGGAAATTATCCCTTCTTGGACTAGGACCTTCATAAGATATTTCTATGATTTTTCCAAAGACAGTCCATGAAGATATCATTCTATTTTCGCAATCAAGCACAGCTTTATAATTAGCCAACCACCGAGTAAAATTTCGAATCCAATAAAGTCTAAGATGAAAAGATCAAATGGAAAGTGATGGGGAGGATAGGTATTGGGACATTTTCGCAGTGCACACATAGATTAGTGGAACCTCCTAAAGGATTTGTCATGTAGATAGGGTCATCAACAATTTTAGGTTCAAGTTGTAATACTTCTAAAGTTGTTTTATAAATAAAACTACGAGAAACCCCCGTATCAAATAATACTCTAACTAAAATATCTTTAATAAAAATATTACCTTCCAACACTCCTTTGCCCTTCACATCTTTGGAGATTGAAGGCTTATCCTTGATAGTGTAAACTTTGGCTTGTTCTACTTTCTTCATTAAGGGACAATCCTTAATCAGGTGCCCTGGTTTACGAAAATTATAGCAGCTTCTTGGTGCTGATCCTTGAGTTCCTAGAGTTCTAGGTTTTCCACAATGAGTTGATAGGTGGCCCTTTTGTTGGCAATTGTAGCGAATGACATCTTTAAAGCGGTTATCCTTAGATCCTCCTTTGGGTTTTCCCTGCCATAGCTTCTTTCCATTGAACTTCCTCTTTTTCAGTTATTGTTGTTGCTTTCTTATACTACGGGTGGATCTATCTTATCCAAAGCTGCATATCTGTATCCCATGTCCAGTAAGTTACAAATGGTTCTTTCACATGCCCAGTCTTTCTGACATGGTATTGCTTCTTCGTTCCCGAGATAAACTTTCATTGTTTTTGAGGGATGTATCTATCGATCCAGGCCCAAAATGAGATAATTCATTAAATTTGTTAGCATATTCCTCAAATGACATCTCCTTCTCCCGTTTAAAATTCATAAAATTTCGATAAAGACGGGACTTTCCTGCTTTGGGCATATGTTGTTCCTCCAAAACTTCTTTGAATCGTTCCCATGAGAAATCATTTCCTGACTCATTCTGAATATGTAACGACCCGTAATTTTCGATAATTAAATTTTGTTAATTTAATAAGTTTTGTAATTTCAATCGGAAAGAAAATAAAAAATATGTAATTTAATAATGAAATCACTAAAAAAAGGTAATAATGTAATGCAAGTTAATAAATAACTAATTCAGTGCAAACCCAATTAATTGAAACAATTGCAAGGTCATAATTAATTATAAATGGTAAATTGGGAAATAAAATTCAAAGTTATATTGATTGACGAAATAATACGTAATAAGCTGTAATTTGAAAAAATAAATATTTGATAATTAATTGTAATAATTGTTGGTTGATAATAAAGTATGAATAGGATAATGATTGATTGAATAAAAAGAATCGGAATCAAGATTTACAAATTTAAATTTATTAATGGGATTAGTTGGAATTAAATGAAAATTAATGTTTAAATATTACAAAAATAGGGATTAAGACAAAATTGGGAAATACTAATGTACCATGTTATAAACCAATGATAATGATATCCTTATTGTATTAAAAGACTTGAATAACAAGTTTTAAAAGTTAATAAATGGATTTTGGAATTTTAAATTTATAAATTTCAAGATTTAATGAAATTGAAATTAAACACTGAAATTGAGGAATTAATCAATTTTAAATCGACAGATAAATTTGATTAAATTATTTGTGAATGGTTATGAAATCAAAATCGAAAAGTGACTAATTAATTTAATATTAAATTATTTAATTAACTAGAAAATAGCCACTTTGGCACTGACTTGGATTTCGACGAAACCTCTTTCATCAGATCCATAACGGTCAATTATTGTAGGATTTCAAGCTTCGTAGCGATCGGGCTTGCCGTTTGATCGTACGGACTCGAAACGCCTAGAAATCAATTTAATTGAAATCAATTTGAAATAATTTGATTTTAGCAAAACTTCTTCATATGATGGAATTAGGACTTGAAACCTATTCCATTGCGTTTAAAATATTTTAAAACATCTATTTTGGTATATGGGTTGACCCAATTTCGTTCCGGAGTCAGAACGGGCTTTTCGGGCCATTTATCGTTCAACGGTCCAAACCAATCGTATCCATTCCTTTATTTTTTAGCTCTACCTATATATATCTTGTTATAAACCCAAGCAGCCTTTTTATTTCTTATTTCTGTACGTAAAGAAACTTGTGTTGCTCCTCTTCCTCAATGGCTGAAAACCCTAAATGTTCCAATTCAATTCCAATTCAAATCCAACAACAAAAATTCAAACTCCTCAGATAATATCAATTTTATATCGATCTGAAGCTCTCGATGAGCGCATCATTAGATCTAAAATTCATTTTTCAAATTGAGTCACCGTTTGACCAGAAATCTAGGATCTATTCTCGGCAGTTCATCACGCGACGATCAACTTTAGCAGATCGTCGAATCGACCATACCGTATTGTGGAGAGGACCGAGGGGATGGCAACCATGTTGATTTTGTGATGAATTGATGGTCAGATGAGGTGGATAATTCGATTAGGGATGGAAGCCTAACCGGCGGCGTGAATTTCAGGGAGGCCGGAGGTCGTCGGGGTGAGGTCGGTGTGCTCGGCTCGTCGAGGGCGTGGCGATGGTGTAGGTCGGCGTTGCTGTAGATGGCCGTGTCGACGAGCGCTCGTGGTCAAAGGCGGGTCAACGACCGTGCGTTTGGGTTTCCAACTGCTGTGTTGTTCTCGTGCGTGGTGAAGACGCGTGAGTGACGTGTCTTGTGGTGATTCCTTTTTTTTATTATTTAAATTTAGATTCCAAATGTTCTAACACTTATAACTTTCGCATACGATGTCGGATTTATATGCGGTTTTTTTGTTAGGATCGTATTGGAATTTCGGACATTTTGGCACTAGTTTGGACGAATTCTAAGAATGTTCAAAATTTGGGTTTAAATGGATTTCAATTCAATTTAAATTCAAAAGGTGAGTGTTCTGACCCACTCACAACTTCTAAAATTTCTTATGTTTGTTAAATTGATTTATGATGTGATTATAAGTTTATTTATGACTGTTTGGCATATTTTGAATCATCATTTCAGTTTTTTAAATTTATTAGGATAAAATAGTTATTTAATTTATTTTAGAATATTAACTACTAGCTAATACCTGTTATTTATTATCTGTTCTATATTAAAGTTATTGATTGAATTGGATAATGATTGTGATAAATGTTTGGTGATTGATATTAGATGAATGGATGTTGTATTTTATGCTAACTTCAAGTTGTTATGGATTTTTATCTCATTCGGGATTGTGGTTTAAAATGATATATAACCGTATTTATATTTTAAATTGCGGATCGAAATGATAAATATCCGTATCACTTGAACATAGGATAGAAAATAATATACAGACACCGCGGTCTATATATATAAATATTTTGAAATGATTTCTATGGTTTTGTAAAGAAATATATCGTTTTAGATAAATATTGATTTTAGATATTTTATAAATGTTATTTTATTATTGATATTAAGCTATGTATAGTTTTTTTAATATAGTATAAGCTTAATAATAGGTTTGATTTTATTGAAGATCATACTGTTAAGTACTTAAATGACATTTTTAATATAGAGTTTATAATGATTTAAATAAAATGAAGGTTGGAAGGTAAACTGGAAATTTATTTGTAATCGAATTTGTTTAAGAAATAAATGCGAACAAGTTTGATGTGAAATTTATTAAATTGGAAATTTTAAAAGGTACGATTTTATAACTTGATTTTGGTTTAAAGGTGAATTAAATGATTATTTCAAGTATAATAAATTGAAGGAAATATTTAATTATTTGAAATTTGGGGTCTATTTAAATGATAATGGATTTATTAAGTAAAATATTTCAAAACTAAATAATAGAAAATTGAGTTATATATATATATGAAATTACCAAACTTAGTTATGAAATTGTTGAATGCTTAAAGTTGAAATATATTGAATTTGAAATGGTTTATTCTATGGATCAAATCTATTTTGAAAGCGATAAATTTGGAGTAGTTTAGTTGGAAACTAAATTGAATTGAAAGTTATGATTTGGGATTTGGTTAAAAATTAAAATTTAGAAATTCGAGTTGTTTGGAATTGATTTGTGAAATTGAGGAAGCTATTTTATTATATAAATTATTTTAATATTTGAACCGTTTAGGTGATAGAAGTTATGTTTGAAAGTTCGAGTTTCAAACTATTATGATTTGAAGTGTTATAATTTCAAATGTTTGGTTTCGAAGTGCATAACTTTAAAAGTGCTATGATTATGGAGAAAAGGATATATTTGAAATGAAAATGATATCGTAATTGATTTGGTTTGAAAAGGCAGTGATATTTGGTTTTAAAGTATAAACTATTTTGAAATGACCGCGGTGTTATAATAACGTTTGGTTGTTAAAGAAACCAGGATCGGAAGTTGTCATACTCTCTGCCAACTCCGAAAACCACTATAACAACCGTGTAAGCGGTGGAGGTTCTAGAATGAAGCTGGATGATGGCGGCATTCCTTTGAGGTATGTACGTAGTCCCGACTCCTGTGAGTTGGTATAAGGTGGTGAAAACAGGAGCCATTCCGGGCCAGTGAGGTAGCTCCTCTTATCGGACACACTCCTTCGATGCCATTCCATTATATTCTGACTTTGAGATTGATCGGTGGCCACTTTTGATTTTTTGATTTGGGGGTGTGGCTCGAGGTGGGCGATACCAGTCTGGATAGTAATTGGTATATCTACCCTGGCATTGCCTTGTGTACCGTGTCACCTACCCTAGCGAGCTTTGTACGAGTTTGGTTTTCTCCCGTAGCACGCAGATTATTTAGGGTACTCTCCCGATTTGGAGATATGCTGATACTGGATGGACTACTGAGACTATTACGTGGTAAGGGCTATATGGGTAACCCCTTAACACTATTTAAAAGTAAGTTTATTTTACTATTAGACATTATTATAATAGCGAAATATTACTACATAGTAAATAGTTTAACGGATCCCTAGGAGATGTGAATCCCGAGCATCTCTTAAGTTACTGCACTCACGTTTGACACTGGATAGGAGATGTCAAATCCCGTAAACATCTATGACGCCGTTCCACTCATATTTTACCATTGGTTTAACCTACATAAGATCTTTTTGTTCCGACTCGAGTGTTCTGTATTTTCAATTCGCTCGGTTCAGTCTGAGCATTTTAGGGTTTGACAATTTTATTTCTGGAGGTCGAAGACAAAGATTGTTTTAGTATTATTTATTATATTATTCCACTGCATTCATACAGTTCCACAGCATTATTTATTATTCTCTGGTATGTGTAATTCCGATATGTGTTGTATAAGTATAATCAAATGTTTTGTAAAACAACTTCATGAACTATTATTTGATTATTACATTTTGTCATTCCGCTGTGAGATTCTGCTTTTCTTTATTTCTTTCTCCTTTTTTCTTATTTGCCCCAATAACAATCCGCCCTTTTGTATGGTTTAAGTCTGATGTGTGTGGTTTATCACCGATTTAAAGCGTATAAAAAGACGGGCTATTACAAAGTAATAGATTCCCACTAAACTAGAGCACCATCTTGTAGTTGCTAAGAAGCTAAGAATCTCTTTTACTCACCACTATTCAGTCCTTTGAAAATTCATTCACAAGAGCGGATCCAAGCTTGTACTTCAATGATGGATTATGTTCATTTGAAAGGTTTACCACCAAGGCTGGTATAGTTCTCGCATAAAGTTGCAAAATTAATTTGGGGCTGTACTGGAACTACTACTTCCTCGGCTACGATAGCAGGGGGAGTTTGACCATTTTTGGTGTTACTTCCTCCCTTACCTCATATTGTTCTTCCACTCATTTTCTACTATTTGTATATAGTAAGAAAAGATCTTTAGGATATATAGACGAGATATCTTAGGGGATGCTATACAACATGAATATACTTATTCAAGTTAAAAGTTCTAATTATGCGCTCTCTCAGACTAAACTCATTCCAGGGCGTTACTAACTCTAACTCTAATGAGTGATACCACAACAAAGCCAAGGTTTTCACTCAACCTTAAGCCTGATACCACGCGTGACAACCTATCTTCTCGACCCTTATAAATCGCAACTAATATATCCACGATATTCACATGCCATAAATCCTAGTGCCGGGGAGGCAGATTATCAAGGGTATAAAAAAATAAAGATAGAAGATAACGCAACAATAGAATCTCACATTGCATTTAAAATTTTAATTATACATAAATGATCAGAGTCAAATACAAATCCAGTGGGATAGTTATAACTGCCTATTCGTACATATGCTGGGAAATACATACTATATATCACAGTGGAAATGGGTAGATATCTACATAAGGTACTTCAGCTTCATAGCTCAAAATACTTCTCCAAAATTCTCCCCAACATGCTCCAAAAAGCTCCTAAGGTATCCTGACTACACAGTTGCTCCAAAATATACATAATCATTAGAAATGCAATGTTAGAAAAACATCCATATAAGTTGTTCAGGAATAGGACAAACCGAAGGCACTCTCCTACTACCACTAGTAGCAAGCAGTCCTCGCAATCCAAAAAATCTCCACAACGAGGAGACCACTGATATAAATAACTCTATAGTGGGAGCTACCCAGACCATGCCAACAAACTGTCCTCACGCCATGAAGACCCACGGTCTTCAATAATCATCATCTTCAAGATGTCTTCACTTTCGAATATATACATTGGTTCGAAGTGGTTTTCGGATAGGAATCACCCAAATCTGATCTCGTTTCCTTCGAAATCCAGTCATCGATAAAAATGATGTAATTAGGTGATTTTTTTTGATTCATTCATTTTTCCTTACCAAAATATCTTCGAGAGATATATATTTTCAAAATATTATTTTAGTGAATACGCAATCATTTGAACCTCCTTTTGAATGTTTCTCAAATCGTTTTTAACTATATCTTTTGAGAAAATAGTATTATAGAAATCATTCTACATTTATCCAAAATCAACTTTCGTATTCAACGAGTGATATGGGCATAATAACAGTGAGACCACCTTTTAAATTCCACGAATAGGACAAGTTCCCTCTTTGGATTTTAATAATGAGTTTAAGAAGATTATTTGTATAAAATCCAAGTTGAGCATCTGAGCTTTCCTTTCGATGTGTTCCACCCCTCGCCTAAAGGAGAAAACTGAGACCAGGTAAGTTCAAGGCACTAGCTGCTCCATCCCTAACCTCAGTTACCCACCTTGTTTTCACTTTTAGATCTCACAAGCGGGACAAATGTACTAGTCGGTTCCACACTCAATTTCCCATTTTTAAATCACTTAACTATTTGTTTACTATCTTTTAAATAATTTTTAATTGTTCAAATTTCATTTAAAATGATTTATTATTTACTTAAAAACATTTACTAAGGATTTAGAAAAGAATTGTTAAGTTTTGACCTTTATTTCAAAAGTTATTGAAAAGCATTGCGAAAAGTGTTGTAAATAGTGTTACAAAATGTGCTTTAAAAGCTATATTCTTCAAAACGACTTTTATATCACTTAGAAAACCATCTTTTCAACTTAAATAACTTTCAAAACATTTTAAAACATTTTAAAATTTATTTCATATTTTTAAAATGATTATTTTATCAATTTTCAACTTTAGCATTTAGTGCAAAAACTAGATTTTTCTTGAAAATTGATTTTGCCATATTTCAAAATATACAAGATGAAATATTGATTTTCTTTTTTTGTATGAAATATATGAATGCATGGAATCGAAAAATTCTTGCTCGAAGACTTCTGAATAGTTTTCCTCTTCGTATATTTAGTTGAACTTTTGACGCGAAAACACGAACTACCATTACACGACACGTCAAATTTTAGGCGTATTTTGAGATTCATATCCAAAATTTGCCGAGGCAAGTTTAAACACTTCGACATCATTTCTGAAGCATATTCAAACATTTTTCAAAGGTATAAATGATTCCATACCACATTTCATTTCTTTTAGAAAGTGATTTCCATGTGATTATACGTCGTGTAAATCCATGACTTGTTTCAACACATATATTCAGCATACAACTAATAAACATCCAAACAATGTTTGTAATCATTTTAACATATCCTAACATGTCATACGAACTTGCATATCAATTTAACAACATTTTTATTACAGTGTCACATCATTTCATTTATGTATATATTTGCTTACTAATTTTTGCAAATGACTTAAAGGTGGTTGCTTTCTTTATCAAACACTTATCAAACATCATTACTAATATACAAACAACATTTATAACTTGCAAAACATCATATAAACATTTTACTTATCGATTTAGAGCTCTCACCTTTCATTTCTTTCAATCTAGTTTTAAACTTTTCTAACTTTGCTACACTTTACCTTAAGCTCTTAGAACTTGCTAAATTTCCTCGTACTTGCCTTAGGAGGCCACGACCAATCTTGAAGTGGAAAATGTGCTCGGCCAAATGGGGGAAGGGGGCGTAAGCAATAGGAGGGGGAAGGATGAGTTTTGAAGTGGTTCAGACGGAGCTTTGTTAATATTTTTCTTTATTTTATTATTAGAAATATTTTTCCATTATTTAATTATGGAAAGAAGCCATTAAAGGATGTAAGAGAGCTTGAAAAAGTAGAGAAGAAATGGTGCAAAAGTGAAGAAGAAGTGGATGAGTATTTATAGAAAATATTTGAGAATAAAATATAGATTTGTGTTTTTACTTAAATAACATTCCTTAAGAATTAAGTAAACTTATTTAATTTAATACTTACCATCCACATCACACCGCACTTTTAAAATTCAAACACTTAAGAGTTAAGTAAAGAATAAGAATGATTACTTTACTTTATGTCACATTTGATGTGACATGTGTTTTGTCTTTTTTAGTTTAATTTTGCTAATTACTTTCTAGAATTTTCTAAGTCTGCTTATTAAAGTAACCTTGTTTAGTTTATTGATAACTACCTTTATATGTTAACATATTTATTAAATTGTGTACATAAAGGTGCAACATCGTCGCGACAACTATAAATCGATAAAACGTTGATTTTTGACAAAATGTTCTACGGTTATATTTTGATGTCTTAGTTAAACTATTTATTTATGTAAACCAAATTTAAAAATAAATTTGTATAATGTTGTTTAAAATTATAAATACTCATATATAAATTAAAATAATTAATTAAACCATTTAAACTTACTTTTCTGAAATTAGAATTTTGCCACTTTTGTGGATATAAGCAAATGTTACTATTTTTATGTATTTTCTATTTTCATATCCTAGCTAATATTATTTGAATCACAAAACCCTTTGCATTTTATATTTAAAACCTCTTTAAATATTATATTTTGAAGTGGTTAAATTTTAGGTCGTTACAAGTGTGGCCATTAGCACAAGCCAAAATCACTAACCTATTTCCCTTAGCCACGTTCACTTATTCCATTCATTTCATTTTTAAAATACAAACCCCGAAACTATTCAAGGCTAACAAACATTTTAAAGCTAAGGAAGAGGAAAATCAAAGCTAGAAGATTTCAAGTGTTCAACATTAAAAAGAAGGGTTAAAGCAAGGTTTTAATCAAAGTTTCCTGAATGAAAGTGAGTAAAATTTTCCCTAAAATCCTTCCTAACCCATTTGGGTTCGAATTTGATTTTGAGTGAATGCTTTTGATCAAGATAAATATGCTTGGATAATTAAACATAGTTTTTAATGTGTTTTTAAATTTAAATGAAAGTAATTTGTTTATTTTTAGGGTAAAACATTACCTAACAATATTTAAATGCCAAAAAAACTTATATGATGTTTATAATGATAAAATATTGATGTGTTTTTAATTTCATGATTCAAGAAAATTGTTTGGAATTTCTATGAATTTTCTATGTTGGGAAAATAATTAATTTGGAGAAAATTAATTATTAAAAG
The DNA here is from genome assembly GCA_030765085.1 of Allium cepa. Taxonomy (NCBI): domain Eukaryota; kingdom Viridiplantae; phylum Streptophyta; class Magnoliopsida; order Asparagales; family Amaryllidaceae; genus Allium; species Allium cepa. The sequence goes on from CM060945.1 coordinate 511,829,139, forward strand.
TAATAAAAGCAAATATTTTGACCTAAAATTTTGATACGAGGTAAAATATACTGAATTAGATTTTGGGTGATTTTTTCGGATTTTTCCCTTAAATTTTCAATTTTATTCGAATTATCTGGCTAAAGAAAGAAGTAACTAATTGATGATAATTAATTGATAATTGGAGAATGTTACTAGCCTATTTTGAAAAGAGAAGTGTGAAAGAATATATTAACCAATGGGAGTTCCAAATAGGATTAGTGTAGAGTAAATACTTAATAAGGTGGCAAATCAATTTTCAAGTTAATGACGAATACGCCATTTCAACTTTTGACACCCTATGTGTAACAACCTGGTATTGAGAAGCAATTAGTTAAAATTAAAAATAGAAATTTAATTAATTAAATGGAATTTCTAAGATAAATGTAAGAATATTTTTTCGTTTTTTGAGAAATATTAGAATTTGATGATAAAATATTTGTTAACGATATTTATTTATTCTGAGTAGAATCATTTGTTAAAACGATTATGAATGAATTATTCCGGGAATTGAATATTTTGAAATTGTAAAATATTAATAAACTATGAATTTAATTATGGAGTAATATTGATGCTTTAAGCTTGGAATTATTTTAAATGTATTAAGGAGTGATTAAATATTTATAAAGTTTATTATTGATAATAAATAAGATTAGAAGTTTATTTCAAAAGGAAAAGAAATTTCATTTTATTTAAGTAAGGAGTTTTGGAATTTATTTAATAAAATGGTTTCAACTGTAATTAAGGAATAAGTATATCAAAATTAGTTAAAAATATGGAAATATTATTTTTGTAAAACAATAAAATTAGAGAGAAATGAAGATTTGAGTAAGAATTTATTTTTATTTGGAAATTGCTAGTAATTTGAGTCAAGTAATAAAGATGGAAAATAAAGAAAAAGGAAATGGAAAATTTACTAACATAAAATTAACCCAATATGAGAAGCCAAAATCCACTTACCAAATATCTAGAATTCTCATGCCCTAGAAAACTCTCTACTTATCATGAAATGAATTCATGCCACCTTCCACTCCTATTTTTCTTTGACTTTCTAATTCATGAAAAAAATTGATACAAAACCCTTCCTCTTCTTCTTAAAATTAAATTAGATTGAAATGAGATCCTATAAATTTCCAAATTAAAGTATGATCATCTCAACACCATATTATACCACTAGCCATGAAGAAGTAGGAAGTTTGTTCAAGTTTGTATGCTTCGAAATTTGAAGAGAAGAGGAAAAGTCGAGAAGGAATGAGCATTGAAAAATGTGGAGCTTAGCAAACATAGGGTGAGTAATTACACTCATTAACTATGTCTATATGCTTGAATTGATTATTGTTCTACGAATTGTGTGTTGTTTTTTACTCTTGAACCCGATTGTTTTGCTTGTGCTTTGATTGAATTTAGGTAAAATGAGATTGTTTTGAATTGTTCAAATGCTATAAAGGGTCTAAAGTCGAAATAGGGTTCGAGAAGAGAAGCAAAGGGCGACTGAAGTTGCCAAAATCATGCCAAGTGACCTAGAGCTTTTCTACTCAAGGCCATGACCTGTCCTCTAGTTATGATGACCGCTGCTTCGGTGGTGCATGGCCTGGAGAATTCCAGCCCAGTGCTATTGCATTTTTGTTTGCTAATTTAAAAAAATCTTCTTTGAGCGATTAAATAGGAATTCTATTTTGAAAATAGACATTATCTTATTGTAAATATGAAATTATAGTGAATAAAACTTTTATTTAAAATTTAGTAGTAAATATTATTAATGGAAGTAATTTATTAGGGAAAGTTCAATTATTAATTTTCAAGTGATTATTGAAAAATCTTAAACAATTTAAAAAAATAAGAAATTTTTTCTAGTTGATATTTTAAGTGTTTTAAAGTATGTTTCATGACCCTGCAAGTGCCTCTAGTGGTAACAGACTGCTAGCATATGTAACTAGAAACCACACTGAAGCACTTTTTCCGCAGTTTTTCGAGGACCGAAATGTCCACCGCAAGCTTGATCGATGTCAAATGCTTGGACGAATTTCTCGACGAGATATGATGCCTTTAAACCCCATTCTTACGATTGAAATCTTTGATGTATGGGGTATCGACTTTATGGGACCTTTTCCAAATTCTTTTGGAAACTTGTATATCCTTCTCGCTGTCGATTACGTTTCAAAATGGGTCGAAGCCGTTTCTTGCAAAACCAATGACCACAGAATTGTTGTGAAATTTCTCAAAGAAAACATCTTTTCGAGGTTCGGCACACCTCGCACAATAATCAGTGATAACGGAACCCATTTTTTCAACCGTTCTTTTGAAACTTTAATGAAAAAATACTCGATAACCCACAAGTTATCCACTCCGTATCATCCTCAGCCTTGTGGCCAAGTTGAAGTTTCAAATCGACAAATAAAACAAATCTTGGAGAAAACTGTCAATAAAAAATCGAAAATATTGGTCTCAGAAATTAACCGACGCGCTTTGGGCTTACCGTACTGCTTTTAAAACTAACGTTGTGATGTCCCCATTTCGTTTAGTTTACGGTAAAGCTTGCCATTTACCCGTTGAAATTGAACACAAAGCATTGTGGGCACTAAAAAACTTAAACTTTGATCTTGAAAAAGCTGGCGAAACTCGAAAACTACAACTCAACGAACTCGAAGAACTTAGGAACGACGCGTATGAAAACGAGAAAATTTACAAAGAAAGAACCAAAGTTTTTCATGACAAGTCAATCCTAAGGAAAACGTTTTTGCCTAACCAGAAAGTTCTTTTATATGACTTGAGACTTCATTTATTCCCTGGGAAACTAAATCAAGGTGGACCAGACCATTTATGGTACGAACTGTTTTTCCACATGGTGCCATAGAAATAGAAAACCCAAAGGATGGATCGATTTTCAAAGTCAATGGTCATCGTTTGAAACCCTTCTTGGAATTGCCCGGTAACCAAGAGGAGGAGCTCATGATCCTTCATGAGCCAAGCTACGTCTAGTAAGAATGTTAACCGTCTTTTGTAAATATGTACATATTTTTCCCCGTTACACTCATTATATCATGCATCGACTGTGGGGATATAGTCAAAATTAAGTGTGGGGGGGGGGGGGGAGGGAGTCTCATTTTCATTTTTTCTTTAGTTTTTCATGGCATTTTTATTTCATTTTCTTCAAAAAAAAAAAAATCTCAAAACTCCTAAATCTCAAAAACATTTTCTTTTAACCATTTTGATTTATTTTTGAAGAAACACTATGGGATAAGTATAAGTTTTGGTTAATAAATTGAAATTTTTGAAAATTTATTTGTCTTAAAATAAAAATAAAAATGAAGTTTGATTACAAATAACAATGGTTTAACTAGTATATAGGAAGGTTCATCTATGCTAATTATGAAGTATGTTCTAATTGAAAATCTTTGTTTAAAAAGTGGTAAATTTAAAGTAAGGATATAACATTTTTGTCTTCTAAGTTAAATGGTGCTAAGATGGTTTTGCAAAACTCTCTCTCTCATAAAAAAATACATATATATAAAAAAAATACAAAATAATACATCTAAAGTATTCACTCTCATTTAAAAGTCCTCAGGGTTATGCATGGGTGAATTACTTGGAATCTTTGATTATGTGCTTTCATACTCATTTAAAAGTCCTCACGGTTATGTATGTATGGAACACATACCCAAAAAAAAAACATACTTAATAAAAACCACCTACGGTCGATAGGTGTATGCACGAAAGTGTGTGCACTCGCCATGCTCTGTACTCCCCTTACATAAGCCCGAAAGGCAGTGCATGGGTGGTATATCTGGCCTCAGTTTACCTGAGCTAGGTGTGTAATTTTTCGTGCAAATAATGAGAGAGCAAGCAATTGAAATCCTAGCACTATTTTAACTTTGATGAGACTTTGTCGGATCTCACACCCCGAAAATGGTCAAAACAGGAATATGCGGCAAGGTTATGAGGGTCGCTGCCTTTAGGGTATGTCATTTCCTTCTGGAAAAGGGTGGTGTCAGGTATGGAGCCCTGATGCTTAATCTATGTGATTGCTCTAATCTCATTTTCTATGTGGTTGTTGCTTGGTGATAGAGAACCCTCGGATAAAGGTCCCAAAGGACAGGGGAGTGGCATACTTGAGTAGTAGTTAACTAGTTATAAAGGTAACCCGGCCTTGTGTTGGCAGAGGTCCGGTTAGGTTCTCGGGACGTCCCGCCAGAGGCGATCCCATGTGGTAGTAGGAAGTTACTTAGCCTGACCATTTGTTCGAAATCCAATGAAACAATACGAGCCTTGTACAGTTTTAGTTGTAAAACCTGCCATTTAATATGGTAGCTATAGTAGGCTACTATAATGGTACCTATGCTGGCTAAGATTTATATTCTATTTTTGAAATGCTTTCATCACTATGCACTAATAATAATATCAAAGAAATTTGCGTATTAAGCATTTTTGACTATCATAAGGAGAAATCTCCTATAATTCTGCGTTTGCATTGTGTATGTGCGGGGAGGCCTTATGGTAGTTTCATTTTCCAAAAGCATTGCGGATATTTTTCACTTCCCTTATTGTTGTTGTTGTTTTAAAAGATAAATAATTGTTTTGAGTTCTCACACCAGTCCCATGACTGACCTGGAGTTTAATGTTCTCTTCCTAAACTCTAGGTGCCTATAATTTTCCACACAGGCATTCTAGAGTAAGGTTATCAGGTCATTCTGGATTCAGAAGTGCTATAGAGCTCAAGTGGCGAGCTGGATGACGAGACGTATTACTTGTATATGATATTATCTTTCCGTTGTAAATTCACTTGTAAGGACACGTTTGTACAATTGTCCATCGTTTTGTTGTGTTGTATATTGTTGTTGTACACTCTGATGATGATGTGATGTAATGTAATGAGTGAGATAGTTCTTTGTTTTAAAGATTATTCATTTATCTATTATATGTTGTTCCGCTGCGACTATGAGATTCTGTTATTGTTTCTGTTCTGTTTTCTTAGTTCTTCTATCTTTTTCTTCTACCTCTTCTTCTTTAGCCATAACATTCGATTTTCTGGCATTGGATTATGCGGCATTTGACACCGTGGGCGTAAGAATGCCGACCTTCGGATCCCGATAAAATCGATATGTTACATTTGGTATCAAAGCATATGGTTAAGTGACAACCTTGGCTCTGTTGGGAATTACTCATTAGAGATAGAGTCAGTAGTACTCTAGAATGAGTTTGAGTGTAATAATAGATATGAGCGCGTATTTATTAGTGAAAATAAAATTGTTTTATGTTGTGATGATTGTGTTGCTGAGTGGTATATGGATTCTGGTCAGTATAGTCTGTACAACTCTATCGATAGGGATCTCTAAGCACTTGTTCAGAACAATTCGGCACGATATTGTTTTAAATTGGGCAAATGAAATAATTTTACCTCGATTATATTTTATATATAAAAGAAACAATTTTTCAGAATTATCAAAGTGTATGTAAAATTGAATTGTTTGATTGTTGAAAATGTAAGAAAATATATAAGTGAATCAAAGTTGTTCGAATAATCTGAATAAAAATAACAATTGTGGAAGAATAAATTATATAAAAGAAACAATTGTATAAGTATAGAATTATAATTGAAATGATTTACAATTGTGGAATAATCTTGTATAAGTAAAAGGGAAATAGTGAAATCATATAAGCAAGATTTATAAATGAGATTTATGGATAAAAGAAAATTTTGAAAGAATTTAAAGCACTGGATTCACTATTGTTGCTGGGGAATAATAAGGGTGGTGACTGCAGCATCATCAGTATCATTTTCAAGTTTCTATGTATGGATTTGCTACCATAGTAAATTGAAAATTGAAGTTTTGTTGTGATAAACAAATTTGAAATTAAAGTCCAAGTTGTAATTGATAAATAAAAGTGAAATAAGTTATCAAGTTTTGAACTTATAATATGAGATAAGAAAGATTTAACTTAGTAAAGTTGAAATAAATTTGAATTAGTATGATAAAATGTATGATTTGAAATTTAACTAAAGGAAGTTAAATAAATTAAATCAGATTTGGAAGTTGAATAATAAGTTGTATAACTTATTAAATGTGAAAATGTAAGTAAAACCAATTATTAAAATGGTTAAAGAACTTTGTTAAGAAAAACGAGGTATGAATCGGAATAAGTGATAAATTTGACTTTGGTAAAAGTTAAATAGAATCATATTGGAGTTGGAATTTGAATTGGATTTTAACTGGATTAGATATGTTGTTGTAATGGAAATTTAAGTTAAGTTAAACAAATGATGTTTAAATGGAATATAACTTAAGTGATGCTGAATGAAGTTGATTTTGGTATCGAAGTAAAATAAGGAAGTGAATTAAATGAATATGAACTTGAGTTATATAAAGGAGATTCAACTTTATTTGTAAACTAAATTAGTAATTGAACTAATGAATTGAACATTAATCAATCGAATGTAATGAATTGATATAGAATAATGGATATAAGTGTAAATTCATTTACGGCTAATTGAATGTTGAACCAAATTAAAGGTAAACAAAGTGAATATGAATGTTGAATGCAAAGTGAATAAATTCGGTTGTATTGGATACACATTGGTTGTTAGATTATTGTTAATTGATTGAATAGAAATTCATATGCAATTGAATGAATAAAATTGAAAGCTAAAGCAATTAAATTCAAATTGGAAGTTAAGTAAATTTAAATTGAATAGAAATTGATTTGAATTGAAAGTGAACAAATGCGAATGTAAATTAGTGAATGTAAACTAATTGAAACTGAATAATTGAATGTCGTTGTATATAAATTGGTTGTAAACAATTACAAGTAATGTCGAAATCATATAAGTTGTTTATAAACCTTGTTTAGTATGCATTTCTTTTAATATGCATGTGTTGTTGTTGTTGTTTAAAAGAGTAAAATGTTAACAACTTCTTATATATGACACTTACGTGTTTATATTGAGTAAGTACAGGCATCGGGGCTACCGTTAGCGGGATTTGGTTGCGTAAAATGCTAAATAAATAACTGCTTTTCTTTAAAATGCTAAAAAGGTAGGCCTTAAGAATAGGAAATATGAACTGTTTTTCTGTTTTCTGACCGTGTGGGTCGATGTATATATATTTATATCTATTGTGATATTGTAAAAGCTCCTCCGTACAAAGGAGGTTATGGCGAAATTTTCTGAAAACTTAAGGCGTTAGAAAGTTTTTGGGAAATTTTGGAAAAAAGTTTGTGAAAACTAAGTTTTGATTTGAAGTTAAAGGTTAAACGATATAGTTGGTTTTGAAAAGTATAACTAAGTTTGGATATGAAAACTTAGTAAATATATTGTAAGAGGTTTAACTATTGAATTTTTGGGAAAGTTAAACACTTAAGAGATTTGTAAATCAAATTTGAACGGTTTGTTTTGAAAGATTAATGGATTTCAAAACTTTTCTCACTTGGTAATTTCGAGGAAGAAATTCTTTTAAGGGAGGAAGATTGTAACGACCCAGAATTTCTGTCATTTGAAATTCATATATTTAATTGATTTTAAATATAGACAAGTAAAATTTGTAAGTCGAATAATTTATTTTTCGAATATTTGGATTTAATTGGATAATTAAATCGATAATTTAATATTTGAAATTACAGAAAAATTTGGGATTTGGGTTTAATGTGAATGGAAATGATTTATAAAGTTATATTAAGTCATATTGAAGTTAGAAAAATGTTTGTGAACTTTTAAAAATAAATTAAAAGTTAATTTGTGAAAGTTGAATATTTTAATATTTAATCGACTAGTGAAAATAGCCATTTTTCAAACAGTCTTGGATTTCAGCGAAACCAGTTTCATCGAATCCTCAACATTATATTATTGTAAGATTTCAAATTTCGTGTAAATCGGATTTACGGTTTGTCCGGGGCAAGCCAGAACGCATAGAAATTGGTTTAATCGATTTAATTTAAAATTGATCGTTTATTCCTGTAACTCGCACAAATTATCGAATTAGCTTCTGAAACATGTTCCATTGTGTCCGGAACGTGGGGTAAACCTTAGAAATGCCGGTCACCACGCGAGATTTGGAGTTCAGAAAAGTCAGATGAATAGTGTTTTTCGTTGAAATTCTATAAAAGGAGCCCCTCCATCTTCACTTCGCAACAAACCCTAAACCACTCTTCAGCCTCCACTGAATTATTTCAATGGCCGAAAATTCTTGATCTTTTCCCCTTAATTTCTTCAAATCCACACATCTATTCGATAAACTTCCAACACGAAAAACGTAGAGCTCGAGATGATCTTTCAATTTATACGGTTGTGATTAAAACTCGAGAGGTGGATGAACGGCTAGGAGGTCGCGTTCATTAGGGGGACACGCACATTTTCTAAGGTATAATGGAGGACGAACTTCAAGTGCCTCTGGCCGAAGGTAGCTCTCGTCGTGGCCGTTCGTATGGTGCTAGTTGATCGTCGTCTTGTTCAAGTGGTTGGCCGCGATTTCTAACCCTAGAGGCGGCTTCATGGGTCCAGGGGCGTGCGTATTATAACTAGAGATAGAAGAAACGCGTGCAACGGCCTGATGACGAATAAGTGAAATCAACGGCCAAGATAAGGTTCTGATAATAAAATAAAATTGTGAATTGAATTTTATTTAAATTCGTATAAAATTTGAAATAATGTATCTTTGTCATACGAGGTCGAAAAAGCACGAAACTACTTGTGTTGGATTTGTTTTGTCGAACACTACGCAATGGAGCTGGTTTGGAGTCGTTTGGAGCTAGTGATAATTTCTGGTAAAATTAAACGCATGTTTAACTTTATTCGAAACAAAACGCTACAACTGTTATCGGAAACTCAAGGTGAGAACTTCTCACTCAATCGAATTGCGTTTCGATTAATATTTTAAATAGTTAGATTTAAAATTGCTTGATTGTGTGATTGGATGTTAATTATTATCTGTTGTATTGAAATAGACCCTATACGCCGTATATTAAGCGGATGTTATTTATTAAACACATATACCGCGATAATTCCAACTTGAATGGAATTGGTATTATATATGTATTTGGAGTTGATTTCCTGCATTATATAGCGGATGAGACCCTATTGCGCCACATAATAGCGAATAATATTTTATAAATCCCATATACCGCGATATTCCATCTCGAAGCGGAATTGGTATTGTGCTCACATCGGTGGATGCAGGGAAACAGGTTGGAGGGATCCAACTGGATTCCTCAAATGATTGAATTTATTTCATATGTTATGTGTTGGTTGATTTATTATCCGTGTGATTATCTTTGTGATTGAGATTGTTGAAGGCTAAAAATTTAACCGAATATATTTTTGGTATCGCTAGATGCCGAAAATAAATAAAATTGGATTTTTGAAAATTTAAGTTGAAAATTTATAATTAAATTTATTTTTGAGAATCGTATAAATTTGAAGGAAGGAATTTTAAAATGATAAAGTTTTATTTTTATCTTATTGAATAAAATTCCAAAATATGGTAAAAGGGCTTAATAAATGGATTTTCGATAATATTATTCGAAGGTTGAAAATTTATTCAAAATATGGATTTTAAAGAGTTGGAAAATAAAAGAATTTGTATTCTTTAGAAAGGAAATTATTTTGAAATGAAATAAATTTAGAAATCCATTTGGAAATTGATTTTGGTAATTGAAAATAGATCTTTTGGAAATCCATTTGGAAATTTATTTGGTGTTTTGAAATGAATTTGGAATCAATTTGGAAATTAATTTGAGGTTTAGTAGAAATTGATTTCAATTTGAAATTTGAATGAAATTCACTTAATGTTTAATTTCTTGAAAAAATCAATATGGAATTTGATTTGGGGTTTTTGGAAATCAATTGAAAACTGATTTGGTGTTGAAAGTGAATAATTGAAATCGATTTGAAAAATCGTATAAAAAGTGTATATTTGAAAATGTAAATTCACAATGGAAATTTATAAGGGAAATTTGTTTTAAAAATAAACATTGATTTATTTTTAAAAGTGTGGAAATAAATTTATGGATTTGGAACGTAAATTTAATAATTCGGTAAGGATTTATTTAATTGGTTTGAATGAGCCATTTTGAAATGAAAATGTATCCACCCTGGAAAGCCGAATAAAGTTTCTGAATAGCTTTGAAAAATATATATTATTCATATACATAAAATTCTAGTATTGGTTTTGAAAAGTATACTTTGAAGAAATTTACCTCTTAAATTATTTTAAATCCTTTAAGTAAAGATTAATTAAATTGTTTATAGAAATAATTATTTCTAAGATTTAATCAATAATTGTTTTCGTAAATAGTTATTTAAATACTTATACTCTATGCACTAATTTTATTTGGAAAAAAGTAGTTTGGACCTAAGTTATATGTAATATATGGCTATAGCATTTTTATAACTAATATTTTAAGCATAGTGTTTAAAGAAAAGTAGTTTTATTTAAAAGTGTTTTCCAGATATATTTTTGGATAAGAAATTTTCAATTATTTTAAAATATTTGAACTCGGCAGATTTCCAGTGAAAATGAATAACTATTTGTAAGTGTGTTCCGCTTAAGGAAAATGATTTGAAATCTAATTTCAAAAGTTGTAAAGGTGAAAATTGATTTGAAATTTGTTTTCAAATGGTTGAAGTGTGGAAAACATATCTTGTAAAGATATTTTGAAAATAAATTAGTTGGAAAGATTATTTGGAATCTGGTTATGTTGTGAATATTGATTGATAGTTAAATAACCGACTATCAATATTGACCCTTAAAGCGCTATTTGTTGTGAATTGGTTGAAATTGAATGCTACACTTATTTTTAAATTATTGCGCTCGTTATTCGGATTACCCATTCCGAACAGTGATACAACGTAATGGATAGCATTGAAGATCGGTGTTGAAGACCGGGTATTTGTGAAAACGATAGGATGACCTATCGATTGTCTCTGCATCGTTAGCTACGGTATGGAGATTTCCTTTGTGATGGGAAATTCGATCAGGATTGTGAATACCCGGTTGCAAGGGCTTCTTTAGAAGTGCCTTCGGTTCTGTTCGAACCCCGAACATACTTGTATGGTTACTTGTCTGACATTACATTTTGAGTAATAAAGCAGATTTCTTTCAAATACATCTCTATTGGTGGCGGAGAATTTATTCTCTTAGGTTAACACCCTTCTCTGAGTCGTACGCGCTTAGAGGTTTTGTAGTTGAAGGTTATCAGCGATATACTCCCAATTTGGTAATGTGGCATGCTGAGTGTTGCTGTGTGATGATTGTTTATTGATCATTTGTTGATCAAAGCGTGGCTTTGTGAAAAAGCATGGCTTTGTGAAAAAGCGTAGCTTTGTGGACGAGACTTCGTCGGACCTCACACCCCGGAAATGGTCAAAACAGGAATATGCGGCAAGGTTATGAGGGTCGCTTCCTTTAGGGTATGTCATTTCCTTTTGAAAAAGGGTGGTGTCAGGCATGGAGCCCTGATGCTTAACCTATGTGGTTGCTCCAATCTCATTTTCTGTGTGGTTGTTGCTTGGTAATAGAGGGCCCTCGGATAAAGGTCCCAAAGGACCGGGGAGTGGCATACTCGAGTAGTAGTTACTTAGTTACAAAGGTAGCCCGACCTTGTGTTGGCAGAGATCCGGTTAGATTCTCGGGACGTCCCGCCAGAGGCGATCCCATGTGGCAGTAGGAAGTTCCTTAGCCTGACCATTTGTTGGAAATCCAAAGAAACAATACGAGCCTTGTATGGTTTTAGTTGTAGAACCTTCCATTTAATATGGTAGCTATATTAGGCATACTATAATGGTACCTATGCTGGCTAAGATTTATATTCTATTTTCGAAATGCTTTCATCACTATGCACTTATAATTATATCAAATAAATTTGCGTACTAAGCATCATTGACTATCATAAGGAGAAATCTTCTCCAATTCTGCGTTTGCATTGTGTGTGTGCGGGGAGGCCTTATGGTTGTTTCATTTTCCAAAAGCATTGCAGCTATTTTTCACTTCCCTTGTTGTTGTTGTTTTAAAAGATAAATAACTGTTTTGAGTTCTCACACCGGTCCCATGATTGTCCTGGAGTTTATTGTTCTCTTCCTAAACTCTGGGTGCCCATAATTTTCCACACGGGCAGTCTAGAGTCAGGTTATCAGGTCATTCTGGATTCAGAAGTGCTATGGAGCTCAAGTGGTGACCTGGATGACGAGACATATTACTTGTGTATGATATTATCTCTCCGTTGTAAATTCACTTGTAAGGACACGTTTGTATAACTGTCCATTGTTTTGTTGTGTTGTATATTGTTGTTATACACTCTTATGATGATATGATGTAATGAGTGAGATAGTTCTTTATTTTAAAGATTATTCATTTATCTATTATATGTTCTTCCGCTGCGACTGTGAGATTATTTTATTATTTCTGTTCTGTTTTCTTACTTCTTCTATCTTTTTCTTCTACCTCTTCTTCTTTAGCCATAACAGTTTGATTTTCCGGCATTCGATTATGCGACATTTGATACAGTGGACGTAAGAATGCCGACCTTCGGATCTCGATAAAATCGATATGTTACATTGTTGGTGTTTGGTATTAAGGATAAATCCTTTTCATGAACGAAATATAACTTTTAAACTTTTAAAACATTTGACTCACAGTTGTGCTTGCTTTTCGCATCGTCAATATTTGTAAAACATTTTGAAAACACTCTTTAAAATATTCCTTTAAAGAGCTAATTATATTTCTTTGTATATGAAAAAGTAGGGTTAAAAACAAATGTCATTAAAACATTGTTTACCATAAACCTTAAACTAATTACACAACACAACTTTATCTTTAAAAAATCTTTTTAAAGACTTTTTCATTTATAGAATATCATTAATAAATCAACTTATTATTATCTTTAAAACAAAAACCCCTCCTAAGATTTAAGAATATCAACACTTATTAAGTCAAGAAAATAGTTTTCTTAATAGCTTTAGGAAATCGTTTATTATAACAAAAGTGTTAAAATCCATGAATTCTTTTCTCTATTCTTAGAAAATATTTACTACAACGGTGATGCAATCCATGCCTCCTTTTCACTTTTAATAAAATAAAAAATACTTGCAATATAGTTTAATCATCCATTTCAAATATCTATTAAAAGAAAAAGTATATTAAAAACTTAAAACTATTTCCTTTCCTTATTTTCAATATAAAGATTTCTTATTTTAAATAATTATATAGATTCTAAAATACATTTAAAATACTTAAATATATGTTAGAGATAGCGACCCAAAATTTTGATCGTTTTGAATGTGAATACTTAATTTATTTAAATATTCAAATTTGATTCGAATATAACATGTAATAAAATATTCAATTTTTTGATTTTAATGCCGTAATTTTAAATGAATTTATTGAATTTTTCCATACTTTTTAATTTAGAAAATAGTTAAATTATAAATCGATGTATTTTGCAGCAGATAATACTATTTTGATAACTTCACAGAATAAGATAAGCAATGTATTTTATTGTTATTTTATGATCGTGTCGCATTGTTATGCACGATCATATTTTTATTTTTTTACATTCACGGTTCAAACGCAAATGTGATACTGTGCAGCGCGGTATCCAAAACAAATCAAATCTTGGTTTGATAGCTGCTTAGCTTGGATGCTTTATTTGCCTTAATTTATACAACACTTCATTTCACTTCACTCACCTCTCTTTCTTCTTTTATTTTTCCTTTTCTAGAAAATGAAAACAACTCTACTTCCAAAATAATAATATCATTTCCTCCTAATTTATTTACTTTCAACCAAAACTTCCAACATGAATGTTATTCGCTATCGCTCCTAGTACTTTCAAAAAATAGTCTCTCATTGTTTCATCAAGTGTCGTGAAGGGAATCAATCGGTAACAATAGTGGTCAAATGAGGATGGTTTTTCGACAATCATAGAAAAAAGATATGAGAACATGGTTGGGTTCGTATCGTCAAGTCATGGTTTTCGTTGGTGGTCGTAGGATTTTTAGTGGCCGGAGTTGGTAGTGGTTGGTGAATAAACCTTTTTCATTCATCTTGCGAATTCTAGTGATGTTGTGGTCGCGGGGAAGAATGTTGGTGATTGGAGGCAAAGGAGGGTCGAGGTGGAGATAGCAGCGGTGGTCAAAGGAGGCTGGGTGGTCGGAGGAGCCTGGTTAAGCTCGATCTAGGGTTTCGGCTGCTATTTATTTTTGGTTCAAACTTTGGGTAGTTGATCTTGTTTGGGAGCGTCGAGCTTGGCGTGGAGGTGGTTTGAGGTGTGGTGGTCCCACGGATCAAGGTGGTTGAGGTTGGTCGTAGTGGGGTGGCGGTAGCAGAACGAAGATAGAGGTCTCATATTCTTGACTGCCTGGAACGCTTTTTTGAAATTTGGAAAGGGGGAGAGGGAAACTGTTGCAAGTGGGTCGGGTTGATGATGGGTTGGGTCTTATTTTGGTTTTGGTGAGATTAAAATTTAGTTAATTTATATTAATCTAAAAGTTTTATTTTGGAAATTAATATCGTGCTTATTTTAAATTCGTTTAACCCAAAAGTTTTACATTAGACTCATGTTAATGCTGTGTAGTTAATACCCCACTGTTACCCCGCTATAACCCCGCAATATCTCATAACGGATTTCTACCGCTACGATTTTTCCATATAGCCCCAAAATATAGCCTTTCCGCTTTAATCCCCGCTATTTCCGCTATATCCCGTCATTCCCGCTATATTTTGCTATTTCCGCTATATCTTCTTTAATAAAATGAATCAAAAAATTGCATTTATACATTATAAAAATTATGAAGCTAATTTATTTGATTTAATTTTTAATATATTTTCAGAAATGAAAATACTCTAATATTCTACTGAATTCAATTATGTTATATAACAGCTTCACATTTATTTAAAGTATATTCGCACATGTTTTTTGTCTAAAATCCTTTATGTATTAATTATAATTCAATTGAGTGATAAATTTCATTTAATTACCATTTATATATTTTCAAAAACATTTAGTACGAGTTTTATATGCTACTTTAGAGCTATCTGCTATATCCCGCTATATCCTCGCTGTATCCCCGCTATGACTTTTTGCACCTCCACCGCTTTGAATCTGCCGAGCGCTTTAACTGCACAGTGTTAACGAGCACAAGATTATAGAATATCTAGTTGATTATTTTAACGAAGTATAAATATTGATAAATTAATAATGGTAAATTGTAATTATGCCGATTCCAATAATATTGTAGTTAAACTAATTATACTTCATTTGCAATATATATTTACAGAATAAAACTCCATTCTGCTATAATTAAATGAAATAGATTATTTTGGATATCTATCGAGTAAAATAAATCCTCGTTCCATGCTACCAAAGTAAAATAATGATTTTTGAAATTAATTAATATATGGATTGTTAATATTGGATAAATGATGTGAAAACCATTGATTGTTAATTGTTGAGTGTTAGAAGCTTCGTAGCCTGGCCATATTGGGTGTGACTTTGATACGTTACAAAAGTTAAATTCTTTTTAGAATGGAAGTAGTGATAACATTGGTTAAGCGCATGGTAGCCCTGGCCTCATTATAGTATTTAGAAATACTATTATTTGTTGTTTTTGATTGGAAAATGGTTTTGATTTGGCGGATGATTTTAAATGTGACTTTGGAATTTTCAATGACTTTTATTTAGATTTTGAATATCTATGTTTTTCTCCTATCTTTTTGTTAGTCTTTTCTAACGTATATGGAAATGTTTTATAAATATTTTCGGTAACTATTTATTGTAAACAAAAAGGAATTTTAATACTAATTTTAGAGATTTATAAAAGGAGTTTTATAAATAATTTTAGAGATTTATAAAAGAAGTTTTATAAATAATTTTAGAGATTTATAAAAAAAGATTCATAAATAATTTTAAAGATTTATAGAAGAAGTTTTATAAATTAATTTAGAGATTCGTAAAAGGACTTTTAAATATGATTTTATAAAAGGACCTATATAAAAGAAATGAGATTTGATTTCTATAAATGATTATTTTAACTTATGGTTGCATGGAAAGTATTCTTTCCATAATTAACGCTAAAAGGGATGTGGTTTAGGTTTATAATAAACAATGTTTTAAACTATATTTGTTTTTGGCCCATTTAAATATGAACTTGGAAAAGAGGCAATCTGCGTTAAGATTTTCTTATATACTTATGCCATTGAGATAAGTAAATGGATACATTTTTAAAGTATTCAAAGCGGGGTTTTGTGAATATACTTATAATAATGAGATAACTATATGGGTGTTTTTCCAAGCATCGAAAGAGTATTTGGACCAAGTTTATGACTGAGATAATTATATGGGTGTCATTGGTCCAATTTTATGATTCATCAAAGAGGGACCTAGATGTATCAAGATATGAAGAGGAGTCCATATTGGGAAGGTATGAAGAGGGATGTTGGCTTGTGAGTTAGGTAGTGTGCAAACTGTCAACAAGTGAAAGTCTAAAATCAAAGGCCGAGTGGGTTGCTTCAACCTTTAGAGATCTGGTTTGGAAATGTGATTCAATATCCATGGATTTTATAGTTGGGTTGCCAAGGTCAATTAAAGGAAATGAAAGTATATGGGTTATAGTGGATAGGTTGACGAAGAGTGCCCATTTCATTCCAGTTAAGTCAACCAAGACGACACCTGTTTCAGCTAAGTGGTTCATGAAGAACATAGTTAGACTACAAGGAATTCTTAGTAGTATAGTCAGTGATAGAAATGTTTTATTCACTATTGAATTTTGGAATAGTCTACAGGATGTACCAGATGCCAACTTAAGATGAGTACTGCTATCAACCTTACACAGATGGGTAGACAAAAGAGATTCAATACGGTAATTGAGAATTTATTGAGAGCTTGTGTATTGGACTTTGGTGGATCTAGGAAAGATCACCTATAGTTTGTTGAGTTTTCTATAATAATAGTTATCAGAATAGTTTATGAATAGTGCCTTTTGAAGCTTTGTATGGAATGCCATACAAATCACTAGAATGTTGGTTGGAGACTGGAGACAAATTAGTCTTAGATCTAGATTTGGTTAGGGAGGCAAAAGAGAAGATTGAGTTGATCCTAGAAATGATGAAGGAAGCTTAATCCAGACAGAAGAGTTATGTAGATAAGAGGAGTAAAGGCCTGGAATTCTCTGTTGGCGATAAGGTTCTCATTAAAGTATCACCGATGAAGGGTGTGGCACGATTTGGAAAATCAGGGAAACTGGCATCGAGATATGTTGGTCTGTTCCAGATTATATAGAGGATTGGAAAGCTCGCATACAGAGTGGAGTTGCTGAGAAGTATGGGAGGTGTCCATAATGCGTTTCATGTGTCTCATCTTCGCAAGTGTGTACATGATCCAGAGGCTACTATTCCTCCTATAGGGTTGGAAGATTTGATAGTAGTGCCTAATTTGACTTTTGTTAGACAACCAGTTTAGGTTGTAGCAAGAGATGACAAAAGGTTGTAGAACAAGACATTCAGGTTGGTGAAAATTCAGTGGAGTGACAACGAGAAGGATTGTACTTAGGAGATAGAAGACAAGATTAGAGATACCTATCCTGATCTGCTTCGAGGGTATGTCTATATTAGCTTTATATATGTAGTTGCTAGTCAGGTAGGCTAGTATGGTTGTTAGGATTGGTTACAGATGATTGCTATGTTTAGTATGTAGCCCTTACTGAATTTTAAGGACGAAATTCTATATGGAGGGGAGCCAGTAACACCCTTAATTTTTAACAACATTATTCAGGAGACTTAATTAGATAAATTAAAAATAATCATGTAAATCTTAGAGCGATAAGGGGATTGATAATTGAAAATAAACTAAAGGTCGAGCTCAATTAATTATATAAATGGGCTTATAAATGGTTTTATACGATTAGAAGAGTAATTAACGCAATGTATTTAGGGTAATTACACAAGATAACCCTTATATATTTCGTTTCCTTCATTATGCAAGTTCATTTTTCATTTCATAAAAATGTAACTCAAAAGGTTTAAGATGACCATTACTTAGGAGTAAGAAAAAGGGAAATCAATCTAAAGCTAAGAAATTAAAGCAAGGAAGATTAATCTCAATCAAATGTCAAAGTTCCTTATCCTAATCAAGGTGAGTAATAATCAAAACCGTCTCTAACTTTGTTTTATGATCATTTGATTTTTCAAGTTTAAGATTGAACCCATTACGATGATTTTTGATGATGATATGCTTGGATTTTATAATATATTTGAACAAGATTGTTTGATAATATTTTTACATGGCATGCCTTGAGGAAATTATATGTAATGTAAAATATGATTATAAAGAAGATTTTTAATTTTTATGATTTTCCAAGCCATGGAGAAATTATTATGAATTTTCAAAGGAAAATATGAATAAATGGGTTTATAAATTAATTTCGGTTGTTTTATGAAGAATTTGGGTCTAAATTTTTTATATGTTTGATGACATATTGAAAGTGAATTTTTATGTTTTTTGGGAATTTTTCCTAAGTGATTTACCATGGAAATAAAATTATTTTAGATGAAGGACTTAATTATTTTATTGGTTTTGCATAATGAAAGGGCTTATTTGTTAATCAATCGTTACTTAGATATGAAATTATGCAGCAATAATTTTTGTGAATAATTTGAAAAGTTATGGCAACCAATCAAATGTTTAAAAATAGACAGGTTAGTTATAAAGTATTCACTTTAAATGGCATTAAACCAGACATTATTCATAAAATATGCTTCTGCCTTCAACCAAGTCGAAACCCACAAGGTCGAAACCAAATAAGCCGAGACTAGTACGCAAGGTATAACAATGTTGGTATGTAGTGGATTAAAGAAAGACGGAAGGCATGGTGTCAAAACATAGCTTTCGATGGGGTCAAAACCTTTGTTTTACTTTCTAAAGAAATGCGCTTGCCTGTTTTTACTAAAAGCTTTTGAAGGAGTCGAAACAAATGCTTTTAAAAGGGTCTTCAAAATAGATTTCGAAGGGGTTTCCACCTTTTTGTTTAAGTGTAGCTTTTGAATGGGTTTCTATGCTTTAAACTAATGCTTTCGAAAAGGTGGTCTCAAGCCAATCGAAACCTTGCTGCCATCCATATGCCTTCCGAATGGATCACAGTCATCAACCAATTCGAAAGATGTTAACCATAAAATATGAATAAAGGTAAAGAAGGCCTTTCAAAAAGCTTTCGCAAGAATAAAGAGCAGCAATTAAGATCACCTTTCGATAGTGTATAAAGGATTGTTCAATGTAGTAAAGATAAGCACATAATAACTTTGGAGCAAACCTTCTGCAATCATGAAAGAAAGAATTACTAATGCACAACGAAGAAGTTAGGTTCAGAATTGCTAAGCACCTACCGGCTGAGATAAAAGAATAGTCTCGCAACCATCATTTAAAAAAAAGACTAAATAAAGGAGTTCACATCAGGCCTTTCGAAGGAGTCGAAGGGATGCAGTCAATAGTGTACAATAGTCCTAGACTTTTCGAAGGAGTCGAAAGGTTTCATCTCTAAACATTCAAAGAGTTCTTACCTTCCGAATGGGGTGTAGAAGTCAATGTAAGAGCAGGAAACTCTATAATGACCTTTTCGAAAGAATAGCAAGCCTTTCGAACTTATTGGAACACATACAAAATAAATTTCGATAATGTCGAAAGGTTCATGAAGAAGGAAGCATTCATAAGTCAGCAAAGAATGAAAGACGACCTTTCGACAACATTGAAGGGTGGCACGAATCTCGACAAAAAATCTAATGAAGAATGACCTTTCGAAAAGGTCGAAGGGTTTACAATAATCAAGTGAAAGAGAAACCTTTCGACATGGTCGAAAGGTTCACAATAATCAAGCGAAAGAGAAACCTTTCGACATGGTCTAAAGGTTCACAATAATCAAGCGAAAGAGCAACCTTCTGACAAGGTTGAAAGGTTCATGATAATCAACCGAAAGAGCAACCTTCTGACAAGGTCGAAAGGTTCACAAAAATCAACCGAAAGAGCAACCTTCTGATAAGGCCAAAGGGTTCCCCACAATTAAATGGAAGAGAAACCTTCCGATAAGATCGAAGGTTTCATAGTAGCCTAAAGAAGGCAAACACTTCGGCAGACTCAAAAGGTTCATGAAGGCATAGAGAAATAATAGACCTTTCAACAATATTCAAAGATCCATAATGACATATGAGGGGGAAACCTTTCGACAAGGATGAAAGGTTTACAGCTGCAAATAAAAAGGGGTGACTTTCGACTCAGCCGAAAGCATGAATAAAAAAAGGGGCCGTTTGAATATATATAAGGCCCAAGGTGTCCAGTTTAAGGGATCAGATTTTCTCACTCTACTTTCATTCTATAACTTCTGCCCTTGCTCACTACAATTGTAACCCTAATTTAGAAATTATTTAGGGATTTGCCTCTTAAACTTTGTATCAAACTTCATTATGAGAAAATAAAGAGGACGACGACTTGTAATCAACGTTGAATTTAGGGATGATCATGATCAGGCGTTAATTAAAAATTAATGGCTGATCATATATGATTTATTTTTTATCTTCTTCGTCCATTCCGAGTATATGTCATAAAACCATCATGAGATATTTTCATGAGTTTTATTTCCTTATATATTAAGTTTATGATTTCAGCTACACAAGGGAAATACAACTTGTGATATACAATGCCAGATCCTTGGTACGGTTTTGTGACATATTATATCAACTCTTTATGGCATCAGTAATCCTATCAAAAAGGATTCCACGAAAGGATTGTTGACCCAAAAGGTTGAAAGCAATAAAGAAATATAGAATAGAGTAAGCATCTTTTTTCGATAAGGTTGAAAGGTCTTGAATACAACCTTTTGGTATGATCGAAAAGAGGTAGAAAACATTGATGAATGATTACTTTCAACCTCCAAGGGAGATGAGACTCGATAAAGTGATAGTGTTGAAAGTTATATGAGTATAAATAGCTTCAAGAGACAATTACTATTATGCCAATCTAGTCAAAAGATTGGAGTGGTTTCAAAAACCTTTCTACAAGGCAAAAGGTTTGATAACCTTTTACGGATCTCATAAACCTTTCGACAAGGTTGAAAGGTTAGATAACCTTCTACTATCCCAACCAAGTTGAATGGTTTGGGTGGAACCTTACCCCTTCGATATTGTAAAAATAGGTTAGTTATTCTTCCATCATACTATGTAAGCCAATAAAGTCAGGAGTCATTTCCTTAACCTTTCGATAATGCCGAAAGGTTTAGCAATTAGTCACTTTTTCGATTAGATCATCTTAGTCGAAAGTCAAAGCTATCACCTCAGATACGTTTGACTTAATTGTTCTATTCAAATGATATGCTCTCAATGACATGATTAACCTCAACCATATAGTTAATTCCATATAAAATAATCCAATATCGAGAATTAGGGATCTTGACAAGATTTCTTGTTAATATTTTTGATGCTAGAAGGAGGGGTTGAACCTTCGACCTTGTTATCTTAACACAACTAATTGTGGAAACTTGGTTTGCTGTAGGAAAATGAAATAAAAAAGGCTTTCCACCTTAAATGAAAGTGCCGAGCATGCAACTTCACTAAAAGAAAATGTTTCACCATCTTTCAACCCTGGGAATAGGGAAAAGTGTGGTCTTCCGCACTAGCTCAACCAACTCCACCACCGGCTCAACTATCTTTGTAATTTGCTCCAGCTCAAAATCATCGGCTAGAGGATCATATAGCTAAAATCACACACTTAGAGCGGCAAATGGCGGAGACGAAGAATTTCCTAAATGAAGTCCTGTCACACAAGTCATCCATAAACGTTGTCACAGTAGGAGAGGAAGTTGTCTCTCCAAGGAGAAACTTCAAAACCAACACTAATGCTGAGAAATGCAAAACTAACATTTCCCTATCCAAGAAGAAGGATCATCTCCCACGAATGGCAAACTATCAAGTAAGGATCTAAGAGGAAGACAAGGACTGTTCTACAAGCTCTACCTCAGATAGCTATAAACCAAATAAGAAAGACTACGTAAGTAATGAAGCTTACCTCAAAGACATGGCAAAGAAGGCAGTGAAGGATCTGTTGAATATTAAGTGTAAGAGAACAGTAGATGAGAGAGTAAATAATAATGGGAGGGTCGCCAATTTGATTGATGAGATTATTTCAGCACCTATTCCCTCTCACATGAAGATCCCTACAATGAAATATCATGGCACATCTGATCGTGATGACCATTTGATGGCATTTGACAATCAAATGGATTTAAAAATTCATCTAGTACCGTTAGGTGCCACCATTTTTCAGTCACTCTTCAAGGAGCCACTGCCAAGTGGTACAGACAGTGCTGCGAGAACATAATTTATTCTTCGAAATAATTCTCTTATGAATTCTCGACTCAGTTTTGCATTTGCAAAGACCCATCGATTGATTATACATGTAACGACCCGGAATTTTGGGTCGCTAGATTTGAATATTTAATTCATTTTAAATGTTGAATATGGATTATAATTTGATTTTGAAATAAAAAAAGATTTTGGTTAATTTAATAGAGTTAGTTAAATTTCAAATACGGGAATGAAATTGAAATTTGAATAATAATAGCTTAATATTAGAATTGGGATAATTGGTAATTTTGAGTATAAATAAATATAAAAATGGTTTCTAAAAATTTATTTAAGTTTATTTTGATTTAAATAGTAACGTTGGACTGTTGGATGAAATTAGAAGTTGATAGATTGAATTTGGAATTTTATATTAATTTAATAATGGAATTAGTAAAATTTTAAAAGTGAAATTTTAGACGATTTCGACGATTTTGGAAAACGCTCGATTTAATCGACGAGTTAAAATAGCCTTCCGGGACACAGTCTCGGAATTCGACGAAACCTGTTCCGTTGGATCCGTAATAGTTAGTTATTATCGGATTTCAATTTTCGTAGCAATCGGAGTTGTCGTTTGACCTTGACAGCTTAAAAAGCTTAGAAAATACTTTAATCGATTTAAATTAAAATTGACCGTTTATTTTCGTAACTCGCGTATACGACTGAATTAACCTCCGAAACACGTTCCATTGTGTTCGGAGCACAGGTAAAACCTTAGGAATGCCTGTCGGCACGCGTTGTTCGGAGATCGTTTGTAAAAGTTGCTTTATAATGGATTTAATATTAAAATAATAATTTTAAACGGTTATATATCTACTCAATTTAGGCCGAAACCCTAGTTTTTAGCAGCCGCCGCCTCTATACTATTTCATGGATGAAAATATCTCTTGTTTCCCCTCAATTTTCTCTCAATCCTTACGTCTATTCAAGAAACTTTCTACTGGAAGATCGAAGGGGATGGCGAGCTTAAGGCATCCAACATGGATTTTTGGTTTCGTCGTCGACCGGAGGCAGAAATCGATCACGTTCATCAGTGGCTCGAGTCCATTTTCTGCGCTTATGGTGAAGCCGAGCTCATGCGCGTTCTAGGTGGGGGTAGGGTCGGCGACGCGCTTCAAGATGGTGGGTTTCGATCGACGTGTAGCGGAGTATGGGAGGAGCGGTTCGAAGCCCTAAATGGCGGCGTTGGGTTCAAGCGTTACCTGTGTTGCGATCGAAGATGAAAGGTGGGAGCAGCCTTGAATTCTTCTTTCCTGACCGACGGCAGAGATGGTATATGAAAAAAAAAAGAAAGAAAGAAGAGTAATTTGTTTTAAAATTTCTATACCAACTTTATAAATTCGTATCTAACTCATACGATGTCAGGTTTCAACGAAACAAGAAGCGCCGGAATCGCAGCGACATAATCTGCACGCTGAAGCAAATCCGGAGACGATCGGAGCAAGCATAAATTTTAGATTAAATCGAACGGCTCGATTTAATTTGAAATTTCAAACGCTCGTCAAAACCTAAGGTGAGTTTTACTCACTCACATCTGGAGTACTAGTTAATTTAAATAATCAATATTAGTTAATTTAATAGTCATTAATTGAATGTTTGCTTGATTGGTTGAATATGATAATTATTATCAAAATGAATCGATATATTGTTGTGCTAATATCCGTGGATGCAGGGAAACATGTTGGAGGGATCCAACTGGATCCCTCACAAATAGAAATTAATTTATATTTTGTGATATATCTTATTTATTATTCTGTGATGATTTGTTTAGATCTTGTTATGCTGTGTTTTATTTATGTACAGTGATGAATTAAGTTGAAACTTAAATTGTGTTGTATTGAGATTGGGTGAATACAACCTGGAAATTTAAATATAAATAAATTGGATTAAAGGGAAATTAAAGAAATTCTTAAAAAAAGAATTAAAAAGAAAATTAAATCCAAGTGATTGGTTGATAATATGAAGTGTTTTGAATTTGTGGTTTTAAAAGGGAATTGAGAATTGTTAAAAACAATAGCGAGATTTATTTTTTAAAAAAAATGTGAAGAGTGCTTTCTCCTGGAAATTTGTATTTTTGTTTTTAAGAAGGCTTTCAAAATATAAATCTGCAGATTAAATAATTGAGGATATTTTGGAAGGAAATATTATTTTAAATTGTTCAAAGTGTAAAAATATTTATTCATGTAATTATGGAAATTAATTGTTTTAAAAGTAAGGAGTATTAAGTTTTCAAAAGGAAACTTAATATGAATATTTGATTTAATAACCTTATTTTAAAAAGATAATTTTTATTTAAAATACTTAGGAAACCTCTATATATTTCCTTAAGTATTATTTTCAATTAAATAATTTTCAAAGCTTATTTTAAATATTTTAAACGTATGTTTGAAAGTGATTTCCAGGAAATAGCAATGTGTTTAAAATAAAAGGAGCTATTTTTAAAGTATGGAAAGGAATTTTACGGGATGAACGTAAAATTGAATTGGGTAAATCGTGATTGAATTAATAAAGAGAATTCTTGGGTTATCCTAAAAAGAAAGTATATTTCCCTAAGATGCCAAGTACGTTTTTAAAGTTGATTTTTGAAAGGTTAGGAGTTTTGAGTTTTATTTAAAGAATGGTTTCAAGAAAAATTATTTAAGTCGTAAGAATTTTTGAAGTGAATATATATTAAAGTAGTTATAAAAGTAACTATTTTTAAAGGGTAATTAGAATAATGTTTTAAAGAATATTATTATCATTTATACTTAATAAAGGGTTCTATTTTAAAGAAAATCAATTAAAGCTTTATTTGAAATTGTATAAGGATTCATAGCTTTATGTTTTAAACTAGTATGACTTAACTTATTTTAAAGTTAATTGCTTATATTTTATAAAGCAGTTTTATTCGAAATATTTTTAAAAGTATATGTATATTTTAAATTAAGTATGTAAGTAGATCTGATATAAATGGTTTTAATGTATTTTGAGGGACAAAGTATTTAAATTATTTTAAACCTTAAATATGGGTACTTGGATGTATCAGAGGGATAAAGATTTGAGAATCTATTCCATGAGGAAATTGGATTTGAAAAGCGTTTCAAAAGAAATTTAGAAATTGGAATTATATCTCGTAAAGATATTTTGAGGAAATAAATAATTGGGAATTATTTATTGTGTGATGGATATTTGTGAATGTTAATTGATAGTTAAATCACCGACTTTAAATATTAGACAAATGCATTGATCATTTCGAAGAGTCCGGGATAGAGATTTATTTCTCGAAAACCACTTCGATCCAGTTTGTAGGTTTTGTGGAAAAACGTGTTTGGAGTCGAAGATGGAATCGAAGGTGGGCGATGGGTATTCTAAGTGAAATGATCTAAAAGGTAACGCTTAGCCTCAAGCCTCATCAACCGGGAATGACTGAAAATCAGGGGTTATGCAGCAAGGCTTCGTGGGTAGCCCCCACTTGAGAGTAAGGTCATCCCTGTTCAGATGTCCCTTTTTATTTCGGCTTAGTGGTGTGGTTGCTGATCCCAACTGCGGGGTGATCTTGTTCGGAACTGTCCAGTAAGGGATGGTTCCGGTTTTGTGTTGTAGGGGATCGGGCGTGGTCCTCGGTACGGTGATCTAGGCTCCGTACTATTACAGGTGGTACCCCAGTGCCTAGTCATTAGTTGGAATCCATTCTCCTACGAGCTTTTACGAGTTTTGTTTGTATTACCCACTCTGTGGCTAGTGGCTGGAATTTAATAGATGTAATAATTTCGGCTATTTTATAAGTATTTGTATATAGACCCTATTATAATATCAGAGGATTTCTATAAAAAATGTTTTAGCTATCGTAAGGTAAAGACCCGACATGTTTGTTTGTGGCGTGGTCTTACGAGATGCTTTTGTTTTCAAAGGATGTTTGAAACTTTAATAGTCAATTTGGATGCATTATTATCAGCTGGTATTCCAGACTGACTCGGGTGTTATTTCATTATAATGCTTGGGTCAGACCGAGTATTATATGTTCAGGACAGGATGCTATGGAGCAGGAGAGGAGCTGGAGTCCGCGACGTATTATCCGTGCTAGTATATATCCGCTGTTGTGATTGTATGGATTTTTCTGTCTGTTAAATATTGTTTGTATGAGATACTCTGATGATATGATGTATAAAATAGATATGGTTTCATTTTGTGTAAAGATTTATTATTTACTATTATATTTTATTCCTCTGCGATTGTGAGATTCTGATATTGTTTAGTTTCTTCTTCTTCTATCTCTTCTTCTCTAACCCTAATGGTTCGTATTTCTGTTCCACTTGAGTTAATTGATGTAGAATAGTGTTGAATCAAGGGGTACGGATTTGCGGGCTGTTACAATACAGTGCTCGCCAATATAAGACAGAATCATGGTGAGGCATTGGGAGATTATTAGAAGAGGTTTAACACTGAAGGTTTGAAAGCCAACGGAATGAACGACAGGGACAAGCTTATTGTAGTTCATTCAGGTATTATAGTCAATTCTACTTTCTAGAAGGAATTATTTGTCCATTTTTGCCGAGACTTGCAAGACTTTCATTTTCAGGCCGAAAAGTTCATCTAAATGGATCAATTGTACTATTCTAAGAAGAAGTCTAATCAAAGGAAGGACAGTGGAAGATTTAACTCGAAAAGGATTTACAAGGAGTCTAGATGGGAATATGCTAATGGTAACGTAGTTGCGTTGAACATATCGGTCTCTTATATTTATGCGATGACTCAAGAAAAGGTCAACTTCCCGACCTCATTGAAAGCCCAAAATTATTTAGAGCAAAAAGAATGGAGATAACTACTGTACTTATCACAAGGAAAACGGTCAAAGGACCAATGAATGTAAGTTGCTGGCAGGGATAATTCAAAAGCTAATTCGGGAAGGACAGCTAAAGGAGTTTATGAAAAACCCATAATAGACTTCCTTGCTAGAGACTGAGATAATAAAACCTGCCGGTACCACTCTTAATAAGATTAAAGATGAAGATCCATTGAACCCGAGTCCACCCCAAAACAGAATCGATGTTATATATGGAGGACCACATCCTGCAGGTCGGAGTCAGGAGTAGTCACATTCGTGAAGCTAGGAAGGGTGTGTTTTATGTGCAAGAAGAACCACCGCCCAAAACCCCAAAGTATAATATCAACATGCACAAGTTGGTGATCAATCCCCAGCAGTTGAGATGGGGAATCCATCACCCTTACAATGACCCATTGATGATCACGGCTCAGAGAGGATCCTCAGTGGTTACAAAGATCTTGCTCAACACTGGAAGCGCTGTTAAAACGATCTTTTGACATGCATTTAATCAAATGGGGTTCTCTAAAGACAAATTTGAGCCTAGTCCTGAACCCAACTTCGAGTACAATAACAAGGGAAAAACTCTATTAGGACAAGTGAAGCTCTTGGTACAGTTGGGACTCCCTCCGTGCTCGCGTTTTTGAAACAAATTTTGTAATCATAGACCAACCATCATTTTACAATGCATTCTTTAGACGTTCAATGCTAGATGAAGTGGATGCTTTTGTCTTACCTAAATATCTAATGCTCAACTTCCTTACTAAGAATGGCTGAGTAACTACTCGAGGCATGCAATTTGCATCAAAGGAAATGTACTTCGCAACTTTGGAGTAATATAACAGGGAGTTTACTTGTTACTTTGATTCTTCAATTACTTTATAGCCTTTGGACGATGGGTTTCTACATCAATCATTGGAAGCGAAGAAAAATTTAATGGACTAACAATAGTATTACTAAAAGATGTTTTGCAGTTTATTGATAGAGAAAGAGAATGGATACCAATTCAATATAGGAAAGTGAAATTATTACCGAGCTAGATTGTCGAGAAGAGATTGCAAGAGTTAAGCCGGTTGAGAGAACTGAGGGAAATTCTAGTAGATTCTACCGATTCTACCAAAATATTCAGGTTGGGAAAAGATCTCGAGGAGCACTTAAAATTGGAATTGGTGGAATTATTAAAGGGCAATAAGGATATTTTTTTCTTGGACCCACTTTGGCATGATTGGAATTGACCCTACAATCATGAGTCACGCCTGCAAACATTCCTCCGATCTGGCAAAATAAGTGGCAATTTGATAAGGTTAGAACTGACGCCCTAAAGGAAGAAGTCAAGAAATGCAACAAAATGGGCTTATCCTAGAAGTATCATACCCCAAGTGGTTAGCAAATCTAGTTTTGGTAAAGAAATTTAATGGGAAGTGGCGAACTTGCGTGGAATATACGGATTCAAACAATGCTTGCCTAATGGACTGTTACCCGATGCCAAGGATAAACCAATTGGTTGACGTGACTAGTGGACATAAGCCACTCTCCTTGATGGATGCATACTTCGGATACAACCAAATCCCTACGTTTAAACCTAATGAAGTGCATACCAGCTTCACTACAGATAAGGGAACCTATTGTTATACAAGTTATGCCATTCGGGTTGAAAAATGCTTGTGCAACTTACCAACAATTAGTTAACCAGATGTTTAAAGATCAACTCGGAAGAAGTATGTAAGTTTACATAGATGATATGTTAATAAAATCCCAAGAGGTAAAGGATCATCTTGAAAATTTGGATAAAATGTTCAAAGTACTCCGAAAGTATCAAATGAAACTCAACCCTTAAAATGCAACTTTGGAGTTCATTCTGGAAAATTCTTAGGCTATATTGTCAGTGCACAAGTAACTGAGGCCATTTCGAAATAGATTGAGGCCATAAAGGATATGGCAGAGCCCAAGACAAGTAAAGATGTTATGAGTTTGAATGGAAAGGTAGCAGCACTAAGCAGGTTTATTTCAAAGGCCGTCGATAAATGCATCTCATTCTTTTAGGTAATAAAGAAGAGGAAAATTTTCAAATAGGATGAGGATTGCAGAAAGGCATTTCGAGAGCTGAAATCGCATTTGGAAAAACCTCCGATCTTATCTATGCTCGAATGTGGGGATGATCTATTCTTGCATATAGCAATTTTGAAACATGCAGTAAGCTCAATATTGATCAGGAAAACCAAGGAATTGCAACTACCAGTTTATTATGTAAGTAGAAGGCTAAAGGATGCTGAAATATGTTGTCTGGTTATTGAGAAACTAGCATACTGTTTAATTCTCACAGCCTGAAAGTGAAGACCTTACTTTAAAGCACACTCAGTGAAGGTATTGACCAAATTTCCATTGAAACAAGTCTTTCGTAAACCTCAAACTTTTGGCAGACTGATCAAGTGGGGAATTGAGCTAATTCAATATGATATAGAATATCAACCCAAAGCAGCTATAAAAGGACAAGCATTGGTCGAATTCATTAATGAACGTACGAGATTCGTTTTAGAATAACCCGAAAAGGAAAAAGACTTAAAACCCAAGTGGCATTTATTTATGGATGGCGCTTCAAGTGAACAAGGGGCTGGAGCAGGATATGTAATAGTTACCGCTTATGGACACAGACTTCATTATGCTATGAAATTGGGGTTTTCAGCAACAAACAACATGCTAGAGTATGAATTTATGGTCACAAGATTGACCCTTGCTTTACAACTCAAAATCTTGAGGATTCAAGTGTTCAGTGATTCCCAAATAATGGTTAACCAAATCAAGAAGGTATACCAGACAAAAGATCCCAAACTCATTCAATATGTGAAGAAAGTATTAAAAATGCTCACACTTTGTGAAGATTTCTCTGTACATCAAATACCAAGGGGAAATAATTCCCAAGCAGACTCATTAGCTGTTATGGCAAGTTCAAGAGGGGCCCTTGACACTCGAATTGTGCATGTGGGATTTCAGGCTAATCCTAGTATTAAGGAAAACAAACAAGAAAAAACTAATGAGCTACCAGTATTGACCTGATCATGAGCTGTGGCACAAGAAATGAGGGAAATGAATCAGGAAGGCCAAGTGAAGAATCCACAGCTCCAATGATGGAAGAATACTATGAAAACACTTGGATGGCCTAGATTATAAGTTATATTATCAATGGGACACTACTTGCAAATAGGATAGAGGCATGAAAGCTAAAGAGACAAGCCCAAAGCTTTACCATTGTGGATGGACTTCTATACAAGAAAGGATATGCCCTTCCCTATTTGCATTGTGTAAAACCTGAGAGCGCATTAAAGATATTAAAGGAAGCCTATGAAGTACTTTGTGGGGATCTCTCCAATAGGATCAAATTGGGAAAAAGATAACAAGACAAGGATTTTACTGGCCACAGTTACCAACCAAGCAATCGAGTATGTTAAAAGATGTGAAAAGTGCCAACGCTAATCGAAGATACCATGTCTTCCTTTGAGTCAACTAACCCCCATCACTAGGCCATGGCCATTCGATGTTTAGGGAACTGATTTAATCGGGCCGCTTCCAATCTCCATAGGTGGGGCAAAATATGCTATAGTGGCAATTTATTACTTCACAAAATGTGTCGAAGCAGATCCATTTCCAAAGATCACCTATGCGAAAGTGTTAAAATTTGTCATTAAGAACATTATCACAAGGTTTGGGATACCCTACAAGATAATCTATGAAATGGAATCCAATTTGAAAGTGAAGAATTTTCACGAGTTTGCCATAAGAATGGAATCATAAAAAGCTTCTCTTCCATCGCTCATCGAAAAGACAATGGAGCCATTGAGGCTGCCAACAAAATAATAAGGGCAATCTTGAAAAACCAACTAAATATGGCAAAGGGGAACTAGGTAGAAGGATTACCCCTAGTTCTTTAAGCTTACAGAACATCCACTAGAACTGCAACGGGTCATACCCCGTATTCACTAACATATGGTTGTGAAGAAATGCTGCTAAAAGAAATTGAGGTACCCTCTCATTGAAGGATTGCATATGCCATCAACACAAATCAAGAATTAAAAAAGGAATCACGTGATCCATGAACTAAGAGACGAAGCGGCCTTAAGAATGACTGAATACCAAAGGAGAATATCAAAGTACTATAACTCAAAGGTAAAAATGAGGTCATTTAGATAAGAAGATTTGGTACTTAGAAGAGTAATGGCCAATATGAGAAACCCATCAGATGGACCACCGGGACCAAATTGGGAAGGTCCACTAGTAATTTTCAAGGAAATCTTCCCAAGGGCTTAGAAGTTATGCCATCCTGATGGTAATATGTTATCGAGAACTTGGAACGGAGAACATTTGAAACCATGTTTTCCAACTCTGAATGAATAAAGCATTTTCAAGAATGTCTCTACGATGATTCACTAAGAAAAGTCTATATAGATGGGAGTAAAGTTCCCCTTAAACTTGGACTACCTAAAATGATAATGGTTGAAAGCCTTTGGTCACGCCAAGATGGCCAGGTCAAGGTACCTCTTGGAGGAAGGGTGCAAGCCTTAAGCCATGCCAAAATCAGAAATAGCCCGGTTAAAGCAGCATAAGCCCTTATCCGCTTCACACCATAGCCAGGATAAGGCGCCCCCTGGAGGGAGGACCGGTAATCCCTTTTTTCTGCCACGCTATGACCTAGCCGAGGTACCGAACAAGCCCTTAGCCACGTCATGCTATGGTCAGGTTAGGGCATCTCCTGGAGGAACGTCAGGTAAGTCCTCATGCCCTACTTGAGAATAAGCTAGCCGAGCGCACAGGAAACCCAGATGGAATGTCCAACGGACTAAGAAAAGTCCCTACCTAAAATGGGCAACCACCAGAAATCGACACCACCTAAAATGGCAACTTCTTAAAAAAGAAAAAGAATTGGACGAAAAGGTCCTTGCACGAAATAGGCCAAAACAAATGAATAAAGAAACCCAGGCTCGAGAAAGAAAAAGCATGAAAAATATCATAAAAGCCTAAAGGTGGCACTTTCGACAAAAGAATCAAAAAGAATTCTCAGACTTCCCCTCATGAACATATGCAAAATTAGTATTCTGGTTATCTATTGCTTATTACCAAAAATGGTATTCTGGTCTTCTATTACTTATTAACCAAAATGGTATTCTGGTCTTCTATTATTAATTACCAAAAATGGTATTCTAGTCTTCTATAATTAATTACCAAGAATGGTATTCCGGTTTTCTACTATTAATTACGAGAAATGGTATTCTGGTCTTCTATTATTAAATACCAAGAAAGGGTATTCTGGTCTTCTATTACTTATTACAAGAAATGGTATTTTAGTCTTCTATATTGATTACCAGAAATGTTATTCTGGTCTTCTATTATTAATTACAAAGAATGGTATTCCGGTTTTTCATTATTAATTACCAGATTTTGTATTCTGGTCTTATATTATAAAATACCAAAAAGGGGTATTATGATCAT
Organism: Allium cepa; assembly: GCA_030765085.1. Lineage (NCBI taxonomy): Eukaryota > Viridiplantae > Streptophyta > Magnoliopsida > Asparagales > Amaryllidaceae > Allium > Allium cepa. Next base: position 511,861,803 of record CM060945.1, read on the forward strand.
CCATTACTTATCGCCGGGAATGGTTTTCTGGACTTCCATTATCAATACCCAATTGGGTATTCTGGCCTTCCATTACTCATTACTAGCTATGGATTTTCAGTCTTCCATTATTTTTTATCTGACGTGGATTTCTGGTTTCTATTGCTTATCGCCAAGAGCGGTCTTATGATCTTCTACTAATGAATGACAAAACAAGTCGTTAAACCTTTAACATTTACAACCACAGATAATCTCCTAGACCTTTATATTGGAACAGATGATTTGATTGTTATTCTGGTCCTCTCTCATTATTCCCGAATTGATATGGGGTTTTAGCTTTCTATTATAAAGATCAACATGATTCTACTCATTCCTATTATCATTTGATGCGGTATTTTCAGCCTTTATTGCCATAAGATACAAACTTATAAATTGTCTATGTATGGTCTTCTGACGTTCTATTGATAAGAGAAACCGATAAATACCGACCATCAAGACCCAAATTTAGGACTTCAAATACTTATGATCATTACAGTTTCTAAATGTTCAAAAGATGAATCATTCGCTAAAATAAAATCAAAGTTAAAAGTCAACCAAACTGAAAAAGGTACTTATGGTATGAACTAACCATGCGAATATTATTACATGTATTGCAGGAATACAAGGACAATTTGGCAATCCGAGAATCATTGTCCTAAAGAACAAAAGCCTTCTTTACATTGGGGAAGGGGCTAAATGTTAACCATAAAATATGAATAAGGATAATGAAGGCCTTATAGAAAGCTTCCACATGAATAAAGAGCAACAAGTAAAGTCACCTTTCTATGGTGTCGAAATGATTGTTCAATGTTAGTAAAGAGAAGCATATAATATATTTGGAGCAAAGTTTCCACAAGCATGAAAGAAATAATTAGTAAGGCACAACGAAGCAGTTAGGTTCAGAATTGCCAAGCACCTTCCGACCGGAATAAAAGAATAGTCCCGCAACCATCATCATAAAACAAAGACTAAAGAAAGGAGTTCAAATCAGGACTTTTGAAGGAGTCGAAGGGATGCATTCCAGAACTTTCAAAGGAGTCGAAAGGATTCATCTCTCAACATTCAAAGAGTTCTTATCTTCCGAAAGGAGGAAGAAGATAAAGCAAGAGCAGTCAACTCTATGATGACCTTTCAAAAGCATAGCAAGCCTTTCGAACCAGTTGGAACACATACAAAATACCTTTCGACAATGTCGAAAGATTCATGAAGAAGGCAACATTCATAATTTAGTAAAGAATGAAAGACATCCTTACGATAACATTGAAGGGAGGCACGACTCTCGACAAAAATCAAGAGAAGATAACCTTATGACATGGTCGAAGGGTTCACGATAATCAAGCGGAAGAGCAACCTTCTGTCGAGGTCGAAAGGTTCACTATAATCAAGTGCAAAAGCAACCTTCCGACAAGGACGAAAGGTTTACAACTGCAAATAAAAAGGGGTAACCATTCGAATCAGCCGAGAGCGTAAAGATGAAAAGGAGGCTATCTAAATCTATAAATAAGACCCAAGGGATCCAGTTTAAGTGATTGTATTTTCTCACCCTACTTTCATTCTACAACTTCTGCTCCCTCTCACTACATTTGTAACCCTAATTTAGAAATTAAATTGGGGATTTACCTCTTAAACTTTGCATCAAACTTCAATATGAGAAAATAAAGAGGATGGCGGCTTGTGATCAACTTTGAATTTAGGGATGATCATGATAAGGTGTTAATTCAACATCAATGGCTGATCATATATGATTGATTTCTTACTTTCTTCTTTCATTCTGAGTATATGTCATAGAACCATCATGGGATATTTTCATGACGTTTATTTCCATATATATTAAATTTATGATTTCATCTACTAAAGAGAAATAAAACTTGTGACATACGATGTCAGCTCCCTGATACAGTTTTGTGACATATTATACCAACTCTTTATGGCATCAGTAATCTTTTCAAAGGGATTCCACGAAAGGATTATTGAGCCAAGAGGTTGAAAGCAATAAAGAAATATGGAATAGAGTAAGCATCTCTTTCTGATAAGGTCGAAAGGCCTTGAATACAACCTTTTGGCGTGATCAAAAAGAGGTAAAAAAAACATAAATGAATGATTACTTTCAACCTCAAGGGGGGGATGAGACTTGATAAAGAGATAGTATTGAAAGTTATATGAGTGCAAATAGATTCAAGTGACAATTGCTATTATGAAAATTTGGTCGAAAGGTTGGAGTGGACTCATAAACCTTTCAACAAGGTCGAAAGGTTTGATAACCTTTTACTGACCTCATAAACCTTTTAATAAGGTCGAAAGGTTAGATAACCTTTTACTGCCTCCTAAACCTTTCGACAAGGTCAAAAGGTTTGATAACCTTATACCATTCCAACCAAGTCGAAAGGTTAAGGTGGTACCTTCACCCTTCGAAATTGGTTGATGGGCTACTTATTTTTCGATCAAACTATCTAAGCCAATAAATTCAGGACCGGTTTCCTCAACCTTTCGATAATTTCGAAAGTTCTGGCAATTTGTCACTCTTTTCGATTAGATCATCTTAGTCGAAAGTCAGAGCTATCACAATAGAGCTTTTTGACTTAATCATTCTATTCAAAAGATACGCTATCAGTGACATGATTCACCTTAACCATAGGGTTGAGTCCATATAAAATAATCTAGTATCAAGCAATTGGGATGTCGAAAAGATTTCTTATTAACAAAAGGTAACCTTTATTTAAACCTATACTAAGCCACTTCCTAAGCTTTTGAACAGGTAAGGGTTTTGAAGGCAATGTCTTCGGAAGGGGTTTCAAAGCTATCCTTCAAATGTTTTACTTAAATGTTTTGAGCTTTCGAAAGGATGGTGCCGAAGCCATCTGTTTTTTCCCAAACTCTTTTTAATGGTTTCAAAAAGGGTACTTTCGCTTGTATTTACTAAGACCCAATAAGATACGTTTTAAATTAAATCCAATGGTTTCGAAAGGGGTACTTACAAATGTTTTTGAAGCTATGCTTCTATAATTGAATGGTAATACCTTAGTACATTCGAAATGGTTCGAAAGAAGGGTTTTAAAGTGTTTCGAAGGGCAGGTGCCTAATGTTTTGAAAAGAAGATTTGAATGCTTTCGAAAGGAATCTTCCATTGATTTCAAAAGTAAAGACTAAAGGTTTGGAAATCCATAGTTTACAAAACAAATAACCCAATCTCATTTTTAAAGGAAAAACCATGGCATAATAAAGAAGTTTTGAAACAAATTTGAAGTATGAAGTTTTTGAAGATGCCTTCCTTGATAAGATAATAGGTTAAAGGGATTAACCATGTTTTAGATGAAATTGATTCAAGGATATTAAACCACAAGTTTTTGTATTATTATGCTAATATGTTTGCTTCTTTTAATATATATTCATAATATAATGATAACTACAGTTTGGGGAGAATGGGCAACACAACCAGCTAGGTTGATCCAGTAATGAATAGTAATTGAATTGTAACATCATTCTGCTTGGAGGTCCAAAACTAACGGCTATGGATGCTGTAGTCATCCATAGTTATTAATCTTCGACGACCAAATATGACGGTGTTAGATTCACTGATACACAAATCACAGGAATATGAACAATAATTTACATTCAAAAGCATATTTTCACGTTCCATTCAAAACATTTCATGTTCATTACATAATCCCAAAACGTTAACCATGCTCAGTAAAATATACTTATTACACATACGTCAAGAGCGACATATGAAGATGCCCCTTTATGAAACGATCCTGAATCGACCTTCGAAAATCGACACCGAATACGACACTCATAATCTAATGCCGCATATCCAAATGTCGTATCTGGTTCGTCGGAGCTTATAACACATCAAGTATAACAACACAGCGGAAGAAAAGAAATGAATATCATATACAACTTCAATGATTACAATATCCAATGATATACAACAATGATATCGAAATGATACAAGAATATCAGAGACAATAAACAGCAGCGGAAAACAAATAGCCGAGAGATAACTCCACTCTAATGCCCCAAAGCTAAAACTCCAAACCACAAGCTCGAACCACCATCAAGTTTCACCAGGCTAAGCAAAGCCAGTCATCCTAACCAAAGACGTCAATATCCAAAGTCTCCAAAGATTACCAAAGAGAAAGTTGAAAGCTACCGAATCAATATCTACTATCTGAAAAACCCAACTCTAGACTGCCCGTGTGGAAAATTGTGGGCACTAAGAGTTTAGAAAGGAAACAATAAACTCCAGGTCAATCATGGGACTGGCATGAGCAAACAAAAACATTTTATATTTTAAGAAACAATAAAAGAATTTAAATTGAAATAAGCAATGTTTTTTAGAAAATGAAACTACCATAAGGCCTCCTAGCACACACATAATGCAATCGCACAGTGGGGGAGATTTCGCCTTATGATAGTCAAACATACTTACTACGCAAAATCCTTTTTGATATTATTATTAGTGCATAGTGAAAAACATTTCAAAAGTATAATATTAATCTTAGTCGGCATACGTACCATTATAGTATGCCTATTATAGCTACCATATTAGATGGCAGGTTCTACAACTAAAACCGTACAAGGCGCGTATTGGATGATTGGATTTCCAACAAATGGTCGGGCTAAGGAACTTCCTATTGCCACATGGAAACGCCTCTGGAGGGACGCCTCGAGAACCATCCCTCAGTTCTCTGCCAACACAAGGCCGGTGTACCCCCTTCCCGGGAGTATCACCTAAGATATTCCATCCTCGGTCGTAACCAACATTTATCCAAGCGCTCGATACCACCAACCATAGAGTAATGTATTTGCAGTAACCACATAGGTTAAATATGTGGGATCCATACCATGATACCAGCTCTATCCAAAAGAAATGGACATACCCTAGGGGCGCGACCCCTGAAACCTTGCTGCATCTTTCCTGTTTCGACCATTTCTGGGTGTGAGGTCCTGATTCAGTCTTGTCCACAAAGCTACACTTTTCACAAATCCTTGCTCTGATCAACAAATGATCAGCAGCACTTCGTATGCCACATTACCAAATTGGGAATGTATCACTAGTAACCATCAACTACATAATCTCTGAGCTCGTACGTCTCAGAGAAGGGTGTTAAGCTAAGAGAATAAATCTCCGCCACCAAACAGAAATGTATTTGATAGAAACCAGCTTTACATCTCAAAGTGTAATGTCAGACAAACATCCATACAAGTCTGTTCTGGGTTTGAACAGAACCGAAGGCACTTCCAAAGAAGCCCTTGCAATCCGGATAATTTCTAATCACGTCCGGACTCCCCATCACAATGGGTGCTCAAATCTCTATACCGGGGCCAGTCAGTGCAGAGACATTGACAGGTTATCCTTTCGCTTTCGAAAGTATCCGGTCTTCACCACCGGTCTTCAAATGCTATTCATATCGTCGTATCGTTATTCACAATGGGTTATATGACACAAGGTCCTCTCCCCTCTAAACCGAATAATGAGCGCAATATTTAAAAACATATGGATAATGGGATTTTAGTTAAGTCATAACTTTAAAACCCAAAACTTTTCTTTCAAATGGTTTAAATAAATTACCATTTACAAATTTTTTAAACAAAAAGATATACTTCCAGAAACCTTTCAATGGTTTAAACAATTTCCATGCTTTAATCTTTTAAACAAAAGATTTATCTTTAAAACCCCCTTTCAATTTAAAACAAGATCGCCAATCTTTAACAATGATTCAGTCATTTCCTTTCAAAACAAATCCGTTTCGAGTTGGATTAACTCATCAGGTCTTTAAATCAAAGACTCATTTCATTGCTTTCAAAAATCATTTCCACAAAACAATTCCATTCCAAATATAAAAGATACACCATTTAAATTCTCTTCAATTTCAAATCAAGGTTTGACTATCTTTTACAAAGATAAGTTAACAGTTTTCAAAACTATTTCAATTCGATTTGAAATCTTTCAACACAAACTGAAAGCCCTTTCCTTATATGAAAGCTATTATTAATTGAAACAAATAGTTTTGTTTTGGGAAAAACTGGTTACGTTTACCTAAGTTAAAGCCATTCATGTATAAACTTGGGTTTAAATTTGAATTCCCAAACCAATACTTTTCCAATGGTTGAAAACCCATATAAACACTTTTATAACTTGTATAATCTTTTTAAGCCAGAATTTCCAAATCATTGAATTCAATTTCAAATATTGAATTCAAACTCAAATCCAAATATTTCAGATTTCAAACTAAATCAAGTTATTTGAAATAACTTTTATCTTCGAAACACGTTTTTAATTATATTTCAAATTCAACCCAATTTCATTTCCAAAACCATTTGGATTCAAAGTTCAAACTTTAAAACCATTTCAAAATATTAAATTCAAATATCTGTGACTTAACTGATTTCCTCGTAAAGTCCATATTTGTGTGTGTATAGTGTGGTTCAGGGGTTTACACACAATAGTGCGACAACATCAACCATTACAGATTCAAATACAACAATATATTTGATAAGCGGTATAAACTATAACACTTATCTTTCATTCACATATCGCAGATATATATCACAAATAATAAATTACATTATAGATAATTAATTTCATCAATAAATAAATTACATCACAATTCACAAAACAAAATAATTCATATCATACATTATCACAAATCAGGGACATCAATCAATTCAAAGCACTCCATAGAGTCCTAACATCCATGAGTAAGATCAATTAATTATCTGATTTATTTAAACCAGATTAATTACTTATGAATAAATTTGTAATCCTTGTTAATTAACCAATAATTAATTTCAAAATATTTTGATTAATTACTCTTTAATCACTAATTAACCTTTAATTAATAAATAATCCTTTGATTAATTATTCTTAGTTAATTTCAATAATTAATAAATTAATTCTTTATAAATTATCCTTAATTAAAATAAATGATTATCCATAACCACTTTCATATATTAATTAACCTTTATCAATTATCTTTAATCAATAAATTAATTATCACTAATTACTATTGATTAAGTCTTAATCACCATCATAAATTAAATCATTTCTTAATTAATTATCTTAATTAATTTATCCTTAATTACAGTGATTAATTAACCCTTGATCAATTATCATTAAATTAATTAAAACTTAACCAATTGATTATCCTTAATCAGTTATATCATAAATTAATAACACAGAGTAATTATTCTTTTAATTACTTGATTAATCATAAATTAATTTAATTAAGTAATTATTTTTAAGTAATTAATTACCTTTAATCATCAATTAAGAATTTAATTAATTATTCTTTAGTTGCCATCATTAATTTTATCCTTTAAGTAATTAATTATCTTTAATTAAATTACACAAAGTAATTAGCTTCTTAAATCAATTTCATAAAGTAATTCATACTTACTTAATCACTTAATTACATCCTTTTAATCAAGATAATTGCTCGAAATTATTATCTGACAAAATCATATAAAATTTTCTTGATTAATTAAGGAATAAAACACTTCCTTAATCACTTTTCCCATCACAACATTATAATTTTGAAAATACTTGTTATTTAAATTTAATTAGTTAACTAATATAAAATTATTAATTAGCAAAACAATTTTGAAAACATTTCAAACTTTCAAATCTTTGACACTTGTTTTAAAACTGGTTTATAATTTCGATTCAAAATTTGGTCAATATTTATTTAAAGCAAATTTAAAACCGAAAAACATATTCCTTTTAAAATTTAAAAACCTAGAAATTTAATCTTTAAAAACCCGAGCCCATCACAATTTCACTCGAGCCATACTTCAAGTAAAACCCCAGATTACCCGATTCTTTCCCCGAGTACTCCTCCTCCTCTATTTAATACTTTGTTTCACTATCGAATTTAAACCTACTGCATAGATAAAACACTCGCATGACACCACTAGGCCAAACCCGAGCTACAACCTCACTTTCTCGAACCTGACTTCGAGCAACTCACCCCGTGTCATGACGTGCATGCGGTGCACGTATACCAGGATCGCCAACCACTGTTGATCGTCGCGACCACCTTCAATGTCCACTCGAACCCCTACAAACTCAAGCGAGAACCCAGATCAAAAGCAACATCGTCGAAACGAAATCGAACCCATTTTGACAATGTCCAGAAACCATTACTACCGGAACCTCGCACCCCACCATCGCCTCCACCTTGAGAAGTCCTGCCATCATTACCAAAGCTTCGTTGAACCATCCAGCAACCGTCCCCATGATTGCGATCAACTCCGATTCCCATTGGCCATCGCCATTGCCCTGCAAACCACCTCGTTCCAAAACGACCAACGAACCCCATATCACCAAAATTCCATTGCCTCGACCAACGATAAAATCAACCTGCATTTTTCCCGCACTCCCCATCAATCAGACCACCTCCAGTCCAAAAATCAAACAACTCCACCATGCCGTTCGTCGGCAATCAACTCAAATGCCAAAAATGAACAACACAAGAATTCCCAGGAATTATTGAACTAAAAATCACGAAATGAATATTAAAATTCATGATTGCAAGTCACAAATTCATTCCCTTAACCCAATTTAGAAATTAAAATAGTTGATTTTTAACCCATATAAGAATTTTACTGTTATTTAAAATTTTAAAAATAATTTGTTAAATTTAAAACATTGGAACTATTTTTAAATCCATTATCATACAATAACAAGCAACTTTCATTAGATATCAAAGCCTAAAGGAGATTGGAGGATCAGTTTTTAAATTTTAATTTGATTTTTCAAACAGGTTTGAAGCCTGTATTGTTTAATAAAGATTTCATATTGGTGAGTACAGACATGCATCCTCATTATTCATGTATAAACATATACATGCAAACACACATTTGCAATTCAAGCTTCACAACAACAAGATCTAAATCATTCAGAAGGTTTGCTCACAACAAAAATGAACAGATTTAGGGTTTGAGATTTGCTCACCTTGATGGGAATAAGCAGAGAACATGAAATACTTTTGAATCCTGGAAAAATGTAATTTGAATTTGAAAATACGTAACTCTGATTTTGTTGATTTTATCCATAGGTTGCTGAATGTTTTTGATGTTGAGTTTGAGTTCACCTTTTCCAGATTGAAAACTTGAATCTTGGTTTAAACTTTTGAACACTTGAATTTAGTTTTGATTTTGTGTTCCCAGCTTCCCCATTTCTTTCTTTTATTTTTAAATTTGTTTTCAAGGTTTTTATTTTGATCTTGATTTCTCCGGTTTGAGAAATTCTGAACTATGGATCAATATTGAGAAATTTGATTATTTCTTTCTTTACATATATTTTTAATTAAAAGATGATGAAATGCCACTTATTCTTATCATTTGCACTTGTATGAATCCTTATATTTGTTTTCGTACACTTGTTAAACTCAAACAAAATTATGTAGAGACCTCTCCTTTAATTTACAAATTTTGTTTTTAAACCTTGGTTTATTTTTAATTGACAAATCATATTTTATCCCTTATTTGATTTCAATTTATAAAACATATTTATCTATTTTATTTTCTTACACTCATATATATATAAATTTAGTTCAAACAAATTTGAAAGATGGTATGTAAACTCTTAATTTAATTCTTATTGATTTTCAAGAGATATGTATATTAAATAATATGAAATTTAGTTTTAAACAACTCTTACTATATTAATTTTAAAAATATAACTTTCTAATATATCATATATTAAAATTAGAAAACAATTTTATTCATCTCTAAACTTAGAGTATTCAAATCAAATTCAAATTAATAAATAATTATTCTTAAATTCCAAAACAAATTCTATTTATAATCCAAAAATTTATTTATTCTAAAAATTTTCTAATTAATTCATAATTAAATTCACAATTTAATTTCAAAAATTAATTCAATTATCAAATTAGACTGGGCTAAAATTCGAGGATGTTACAGATTTCCCCCCTTAAGAAAATTTCGTCCCCGAAATTTTAAAGTAGGGAGACAATAAAGAAATATAGAAAGATCGAGAGATGAATCACCAAATCAAGTTGAATATCTATTCTACATTTGGCTTACCAAATCAGAATATCAACAATGGATACAAGAACGAATCAAGATACTCGGGTCACCAGCTCTACGAATATACAGGGATATTGATTAGTTCAAAGGATAACTAACCCCTCATAGAATATATCGAGACCCAAAAGAACAAATAAATGAATTTAATCTTCCATAATTCTCAAACACTGGGTATGGATTCCAAGCTCAAGTCGGAATACCCCAAAGAATAGACAAATATATGGATACAATCCCAAAACTTTAAGTTTAAATAACCAAAGTATACCTATCAGCTATAGCAACCAAAGCAAACAATTCATCCAAACAAACAATTCTGACCCATCTGGAGTTTATGTCCCTTGCAAAATCAAACTTCTTCCTGGGCAGCCAGGAACTATCAAAGAATTGAGTGGATATGATGAACAAAAGAGATTGATAGGAAAAGATTGTTTTCGCTATTGCAGGGTACTGACCATTTGTAGTGGTACTCCCCTGTCCCCTATCTCATCCCCTTCTTGCACTCGTACTCATTATCAGTGGATAGTAAGAGAATTTACTGAGGCATTCAGACGGATATCTTAGGGATTACTCATTCTAGGGTATACTTCACCCTATCTCTAATGAGTAACTTAATGTGTTATACTCCTGAGCTGAAGTTTCAACCTTCAGCTCTGATACCAAATGAAATGATTCTCACTCGATCTTCGAAAATTGGCACCGAATACGACACTCATATTCCAATGCCGCAGATCCAAACGTCGAATCTGGTTCGCCGGAGCTTATAACACATCAAGTATAACAACACAGCGGAAGAAAAGAAATGAATATCATATAAAACTTCAATTAATACAATATCCAATGATATACAACAATGATATCAAAATGATACAAGAATATCAGAGGCAATAAACAGCAGTGGAAAACAAATAGCCAAGAGATAACTCCAATCCAATGCCCCAAAGCTAAAATTCCAAACCACAAGCTCGAACCACCATCAAGTTTCATCAAGGTAAGCAAGGTCAGTCATCCTAACCAAAGAATTCAATATCCAAAGTCTCCAAAGATTACCAAAGAGAAAGCTGAAAGATACCGAATCGATATCTATTATCTGAAAAACCCAACTCTAGACTGCCCGTGTGAAATATTGTGGGTACCCAGAGTTTAGAAAGGAAACAATAAACTCCAGGTCAGTCATGGGACTGGTATGAACAAACGAAAACATTTTATCTTTTAATAAACAATAAAAGAATTTAAATTGAAATCCGCAATGTTTTCTGGAAAATGAAACTACCATAAGGCCTCCCAGCACACACAATGCAATCGCACACATAGGGGAGATTTCTCCTTATGATAGTCAAACATGCTTACTATGCAAAATCCTTTTTGATATTATTATTAGTGCAAACATTCTGAAAGTATAATATCAATCTTAGTCGGCATACGTACCATTATAGTATGCCTACTATAGCTACCATATTAGATGGCAGATTCTACAACTAAAACCGTAAAAACTTTTTGAAAGTATAAACTAGGGTTTAAATTTAAATTCCCAAACCAATACTTTTTCAATGGTTAAAAAGCCATATAAACACTTTTATAACTTGTATAATCTTTTTATGCCAAAATTTCCAAATCATTGAATTTAATTTCAAATATTGAATTCAAACTCAAGTCAAAATATTTCAGATTTCAAACTAAATCAAGTTATTTAAAATAACTTTTATCTTCAAAACTCCTTTTTAACTATTTTTCAAATTCAACCCAATTTCATTTCCAAATCCATTTGGATTCAAAGTTCAAACTTTAAAACCATTTCAAAATATTAAATTCAAATATCTGTGACTTAACTGATTTCCTTGTTAAGTCCATATTTGCGTATGTATAGTGCTGTCCAGGGGTTTACAAACAATAGTGCGACAACATCAACCATTACAGATTCAAATACAACAATATATTTGATAAGCGGTATAAACTATAACGCTTATCCTTCATTCACAGATCACAGACATATATCACAAATAATAAATTACATTATAGAAAATTAATTTCATCACAGAATAAATTACATCACAGTTCACAAAACAAAATAATTCATATCATACATTATCACAAATCAAGGACATCAATCAGTTCAAAGCACTCCATAGAATCCTAACATCCATGAGTAAGATCAATTAAATATCTGATTTATTTAAACCAGATTAATTACTTATGAATAAATTTGTAATCCTTGTTAATTAACCATTAATTAATTTCAAAATATTTTGATTAATTACTCTTTAATCACTAATTAACCTTTAATTAATAAATAATCCTTTGATTAATTATTCTTAGTTAATTTCATTAATTAATAAATTAATTCTTTATAAATTATCCTTAATTAAAATAAATGATTATCCCCAATCACTTTAATAAATTAATTAACCTTTACTAATTATCTTTAATCAATAAATTAATTATCACTAATTACTATTTATTAAGTCTTAATCACCATCATAAATTAAATCATTTCTTAATCAATTATCTTAATTAATTTATCCTTAATTACATTGATTAATTAACCCTTAATCAATTATCATTAAATTAATTAAAATTAAACTAAGTGATTATCCTTAATCACTTATATCATAAATTAATTACACTGAGTAACTATTCTTTTAATTACTTGATTAATAATAAATCAATTTAATTAAGTAATTATTTTTAAGTAATTAATTACCTTTAATCATCAATTAAGACTTTAATTAATTATTCTTTAATTACCTTCATTAATTTTATCAATTAATTATCTTTAATTAAATTACACAAAGTAATTAGCTTCTTAAATCAATTTCACAAAGTAATTCATACTTACTTAATCACTTAATTACATCCTTTTAATCAAGATAAATACTTAAAATTGTTATCATACAAAATCATATAAAATCTTCTTGATTAATTAAGGAATAAAACAATTCCTTAATCACTTTTCCCATCACAACATTGTAATTTTGAAAATACTTGTTATTTAAATTTAATCGTTAACTAATATAAAATTATTAATTACCAAATTTTTTTTGAAAACATTTCAAAATTTCAAATCTTTGACACTTGTTTTTTAAAACTGGTTTATAATTTCGATTCAAAACTTGATCAATATTTATTTAAACAAATTTAAAACCGAAAAACATATTCCTTTTAAAATTTAAGGACTTGGAAATTTAATCCTTAAAAACCCGAGCCCATCACAATTTCACTCGAGCTATACTTCGAGTAAAACCCTGGATTACCCGATTCTTTCCCCGAATGCTCCTCCTCCCCTATTTTATACTTTGTTTCACTATCGAATTAAAACCTACTGCATAGATAAAACACTCGCATGACACCCCTAGGCCAAACCCGAGCTACAACCACACTTTCCCGAACCTGACTTCGAGCAACTCACCTCCTGACATGACATGCATGCGATGCACGTATACCAGCATCCCCAACCCCAGGTGATCGTCGCGACCACCTTCAATGACCACTCGAACCCCTACAACTCAAGCGAGAACCCATATCAAAAGCAACATCGTCGAAACGAAATCGAACCCATTTTGACCAAGTCCAGAAACCATTACTACCGGAACCTCGCACCCCACCATCGCCTCCGACCTTCAGAAGTCCTGCCATCATCACCAAAGCTTCGTCGAACCATCCAGCAGCCATCCCCATGATTGCGATCAACTTCGATTCCCAATGGCCATCGCCATTGCCCTGCAAATCACCTCGTTCCCAAACGACCACCGAACCCTATATCACCAAAATTCCATCGCCTCGACCAACGATAAAATCCACCTGCATTTTTCCCACACTCCCCATCAATCAGACCGCCTCCAGTCCAAAAATCTAACAACTCCACCATGCCGTTCGTCGGCAATCTACTCTAATGCCAAAAATGAACAACACAAGATTTCCAAAGAATTATTGAACTAAAAATCACGAAATGAATATTAAAATTCATGATTTCTAGTCACGAATTCATTCCCATAACCCAATTTAGGAATTAAAATAGTTGATTTTTAACCCATATAAGAATTTCACTGTTATTTAAAATTTTAACAATTATTTGTTAAATTTAAAACCTGGTACTATTTTTAAATCCATTATCATACAATAACAAGCAACTTTCATTTAGATATCAAAGCCTAAAGGAGATTGGAGGATTAGTTTTCAAATTTTTAATTTTTTTTCCGAACAGGTTTGAAACCTGTGTTGTTTAAAACAGATTTCATATTGGTGAGTACAGACATGCATCCTCATTATTCATGTATAAACATATACATGCAAACACACATTTGCAATTCAAGCTTCATAACAACAAGATCTAAATCATTCAGAAGGTTTGCTCACAACAAAAATGAACAGATTCAGGGTTGGAGATTTTCTCACCTTGATGGGAATAAGCAGAGAACAGGAAATACTTTTGAATCCTGGCAAAATGTAATTTGAATTTGAAAATATGTATCTATGATTTTATTGATTTTATCCACAGGTTGCAGATTGTTTTTGATGTTGAGTTTGAGTTCACCTTTTCCATATTGAAAACTTGAATCCAGGTTTAGGCTTTTGAACACTTGAATTTAGTTTTGATTTTGTGTTTCCAGGTTCCCCATTTCTTTCTTTTATTTGTAAATTTGTTTTCAAGGTTTTTATTTTGATCTTGATTTCTCAGGTTTGAGAAATTCTGAACTATGAATCAATATTGAGAAATTTGATTATTTTTCCTTTATATATATTTTTAATTAAAAGATGATGAAATTCCACTTGTTCTTATCATTTACACTTATATTAATCCTTATATTTGTTTTCCTACTCTTGTTAAACTCAGAAAAAATTATGTAGAGACCTCTCCTTTAATTTATTTACAAATTTTGTTTTTAAACCTTATTTTATTTTTAATTTACAAATCATATTTTAGCCCTTATTTTTTTCAATTTATAAAACATATTTATCTATTTTATTTTCTTACACTCATATATATACAAATTTATTTCAAACAAATTTAAAAGAAGGTATGTAAACTCTTAATTTAATTCTTATTAATTTTCAAGAGATGGGTATATTAAATATTATGAAATTTAGTTTTAAACAACTCTTACTATATTAATTTAAAAAATATAACTTTCCAATATATCATATATTAAAATTAGAAAACAATTTTATTCATCTCAACACTTAAAGTATTCAAATCAAATTCATATTAAAAATACTTATTCTTAAACTCTAAATCAAATTCTATTTATAATCCAAAAATTTATTTATTCTAGAAATTTTCTAATTAATTCGTAATTAAATTCACAATTTAATTTCAAAAATTAATTCAATTATCAAATTAGACTGGGCTAAAATCTGGGGATGTTACACTTTAGTTGATCAGAGTATGTAATAAGACTATCGTGTCTGCCTTTACAAACAAAACACATAGCGGAAAAGACAATTCTAAATAACTATATGCCTCCTGCATGCCTTCGGAAGCTTTATTCGTCTAAGTAGAAAACTTGAAAACCTTAAATCTCAAACTACTCAAAATCAATTGAGCACCCCAGAGTCTAAGGGAAAAACAAAAAATTCGAGCTAGACATCAAGCCTGGTGTTTGCGTCAAAGTTGGGCACAACACTCTTCGGGAGTCGTTGAAGAGATAATAGTCAAGAATGCAAGTTCAAAATAGATATTATCTAACAAAAACTCCAATCAACATAAAGAAAATGCGTAGACAATCGATTTATAGTGGTTCGGCGTGTTGCCTACGTCCACTGTGAAGTTTTTTGATATTTTATTGATTCTCTTTCAATGTTTACAAGTTTTTACAGCGATCAACAGCAAGTTACAACTGGAAATTCGAAATCAACAATCAAGTTATGATATAGGATGATGGAGATCTTGATCCGGCAGAGTTTGGGCGCCTCAGAGTCAGAAGATCCCTTTTCTGTTGGCCCTGGGGCTCTATTTATAGGCGTAGGATGCTGATATCTCGCTGAAAACTCGGGAGACCACTCCTGGCACGTGAGGGGGCCCACAAGCACGGTCTCATGAAGTTTGGGCCCACTTTGGCATCGGTTCGAACTCCATTCGAACCGATCAAGAATTCATCCAATCGAGGTGAAATTTGGCGTAGACATTCTTCAACATGCATGCAAGCTTCTGTGAAAATTTCATGGCATTTGGATCAGTAGGTTAGGAGATATGGTGGTTTCGAAATTGGGTTTATTGCTTGGCAGTTTGGTTCGAAACCAAGGTTTCGAACCGATCCTTTCGAATCCATGGAGGCACGTGGCTTCTCGTTGACGTGGAGCGCAAACTTCGAATCGATCCGGTCTTCACTCCGTGTTGACCGCTTCGACTCCATATATCTCGGCGTAATCGAACCGATGGAAGACACGTCATCATGATTGGTTGACCCAGTGGTTTCGAATGAAGCTGCACAGTTGGTTTCGAACAAGCACTCCGTGATGGGTTCGAACAAGCATTCCGTGATGGGTTCGAACAAGGACTCCGTGATGGGTTCGAACAAGGACTCCGTGATGGGTTCGAACAAGGAGATGGATTCGAAGCGGGTGGAGCTGAAGGTGAGGCGCTTTGATGGTTTCGAAACTGATGAGTTCGATGTCCTTCGGTTCGAGGGTGATGGTTTCGAAGGGTGCCTGATGATGGGTTCGAAGACACCCATCATGATGGGTTCGAAACCAGGGTGTTTCCTACAAGTTGAACCGATCATAACATTAGCGTATGAACTCGGATTGACTTGAAACTTGAAATGATGACTCCTATAGTCTTTCTTGCCGTGTCCTGTCAATCGTAGCTCAATCTGGACTCGGATAAAATTCAGTGATATCCATGGCGAAACGAAGTATGACCAGCGAGACGAACTGTTCTCCGTTTCTGACCGATCTTTTGGTATCGCGGCTTTATCAAAAAGCGGAATAACATTTTGCCCCCCAAAGTACGTCTTGTGGGAACATGACGTGCTTTGAATAGCTGCAATCTCTCTCTGAACAATCATTGCTCTCTTTTTTGCTGAAGCTCGTATGCTGTGTTGTTGCAACCTCGTGTTGTCATGATCGATTGCCGTATAACAGTGCTTAGCTGTTGGCTGTTGCATTTGTAACAAGATGAGTGTTTGATCTCTGTAAATGTTTAAAATCGATTGTTAGTTCGACTATTATCATATATGTTAGTTTGACCCTTGCAAACGTTGTGCGTTCATGAGTCGTTGCCAGCTTGGTTGGCTATTGAATTTCGTATCGATTCTCTCCTGAACCGATTTGGAAACTTGAGTTGAGACAACGCTTGATGGTTGTTTAGAAAAGTCCCTTCGTATCGATCCTCCCCTGAATTGATATTGAAGGTTGAAGGAATTGAATTCTGTATTGCATGAGTGTGATGTTTCGAACCGATGCATTCGAGCACCGATGGGTTCGAAATTCATGTTTGTATGGACGCGGTATGCTTGTGCTATGATGGGTTCGAAGTCAACATTCGAACCGGTTTGAGGGAATGGATACGAAATTACTATTCGAGTCAATTCGAATTGGAAGAAGATGGGTACGAAGTCATCTGTCGTATCGATAGGCCATGGATGGATTCGAAGTGGTGGATGTGAACAAGGTCTTCGAATCGATATGCCTATAGTTCGTTTCGCATCGATGCAGCCTGTCACTCTGTAGTGCATTTCGTACCGTTGAAGCATGAGGTGAACTTCGAATCGATAGGGCTTTAGGCAGATGGGTTCGAAAGCTAACTTCGAACCGATCTGGTACTTGACCGGTTGTGGCCGGTTGGGTTGGCTGGGAGAGCAATCGTCTCGGTTGCTTTCAACACCTCATATAAATAGCAGTGGGCTCGCCATTTTTTACTTTTTACTCTTTTACTTCCGCCTTGACTTTTCTGTGTTCTTCATCGTTTCGGAGCTCCAAAAAGGAAAATACTGTGTCGCATCATCGAATCGACCAAGATTCAAGTCTTCAATCTCTCGAATTCATTGTTCAAACTAGGTAATCAGCCTCGAATTCAAACGGCGAACGGCAAAGTTACTTCGAAGCCGCGCCTTTCTATCGATTGGTAAAGTCAGATCTGGTCTGGCAGAGGGCTTCGAAGCCATATGGGGACTCGTGCTCGAATCAATTTCTTGGACGACCTTATGGGGGTGACGCAGTTTGTACCTATTGATGGATTCGATGGGTTCATTCGAATCGATGGATTCGAACCCGTCGGCTGTGGTTTCGAAGTCCACAACTTCGCATCGATACGAAGAGTATCGATGCGAACGTGGATGACATTAAGTTGAGGGTTCCCTTGTCGTTTCGAACTTGTCAAGCAATGATCGATTCGAAGTTTTTCCTTATCGATCGGTTCGAATTTGGCATCTGGCCATCGATTCGAAGCACGTCTAACCACATGGGTTCGAAGCGACATCAGGATGGGTTCGAACGAAGGGGTGTTCGGTTGGGTTCGAACGAAGTCCTTGTGATGGTTTCGAACCCTCTATGATGGATACCAAAGTTTGATATTTTCTAGGCACAACTCCGACGAGCTTCACTCTTGCACATTTGGACTTGAATATTAAACCGCATACATGACCGCCCTTCGAAGCTCGTCGATGGAACCATAACAATTTTTACTCGGATCAACTTCCATCATGGAAACGGATTGGTGATGACGGTCAGCGATGACGGTCATTATAGCTGGACTCCATAGCTTTGTCGTTTGCATATTTCTTTAACTCTGCAACATTTATTCAAGTAATGCATGTCACTGCACAACATACACTCATACACGCTACACTGGGGAACGCACGGGTTTTTGTCGTCTAACGATGGTTTCTCGTGAGTTAGCTAGTTATGGAACCGTCAAGTTCACAGCAGCAGGAGACTCAAGTTACAGTCTCTCCGAGGCTAGAGATTCCGGATATTGATCCTGAGATTATTGGTCCAACCCCGGAGGAACTTCCTGATGCGTCGTTCATTGCCAATCCATCAGATTCCGTTCCGTCCAATATCTCTGAAGACATGTTGGGGAGAATATGTTTGAGACACGGCCTATCGCTGGATGATGTGCTACTGCCGGGGCCGAATGATAGACCGCATAATCCACCGGAGGGATATACAGCATTTAACCGCCATGCGTGCGCGGCCGGGACACTTCCTCCATTCAACGAGTATATAAGTGGAGTATTGTCGTTTTTGAGGATCGCCCCATCTCAGCTGCACCCGAACGGATATGCGTCGATCAATAGCTTGTTCATTGCATTTATGGAATATCTCCATCGACCACCGCTCCCAATTGAGATCCGATACTTGTTCAATTTCAAAACTCGGGGTGATTACCCCTCCTTCACATTCCTGGAAGCGGTGAGAAATTGCCAAGTGGTTACCGGGTCTTGGACCAGGTTGAGCTATTATAGGACAGAATGGTTTTATGTCAGATGTCCTCCTGGATTTGCCCGACGATGGCTATTCAGACGTGAGTATAGCTGAGTTCGTAAATAATTACTACGGAAATTGCAGCCGAAGTGGAACTTATATTTTATTCTTTTTTACAGCGGTGATTCAGCGACCGGAGGACGAGCACTATAGGGAGATGGTGCGAGTGCTTCGAGAAGTCCCAAGTGGAGATAGGGATATCGACGTGTTATTAACGGATAGGAATCTCCGGGCCTGCGGTTTGATTGAACAAGGGCAGAGCATAAGCTTTGAGGTGGCACTAAGGGTTGTCTCGAAAAAACGAGTCAAGCACAAGAAACCCGGAGTTACTACAGCTGAGGAAGCTGACTCTGAAAGAACCCACACCGATGATGAGCCGCTGACCGGGCCTACTGACATAGTTCCGGATGTCGCGGAGCAGAGAAAAGGCAAGGCTGCCATGGTTAAGTCAAGTAAGAAGGGGAGATGGAAATCGGTTGTCACGGCCCGTTCTGCTCCCGGAGTTAGAATCTCGGAGATGTCTCCTCCGAGAACCGAAAATCTTTTTGAAGGGCTTGCCGATCTTCCAATTTCGGACGATGTGTCTTTTCAACATGATGTCGGGTTGGAGGAATTCCATCGTACTCTAGAGTTGAATGAGCCTCTTAGTATCAGCGAGGTCGACACTTCTGGTTGGTCGGGGGGAATGCATATTCATACACATTTCACGACACTGCATAACCTTTGACTGTAAACTTCCTGTTTTGAAAGGTGATTAATTCTATTTTATTTTGCTTCGCAGATATCATGTCTAAGCGCGGTTCAATGCTTGGGAGTCTTCGACATGCCCGCAAGCCTTCATATTACGACTCGCGCATACGAGAAGGGGATAGAGGTTATGATTAGGGGCGCTCTGGGCATTATGACCAGGGACGCTCTGGGTATTCTAGTCACGAGAGATATGACACGGACAGGGGCTATAAGCGTCGATCGCGATCGCGTACCCCTCCTCCTTCCAGAGATCCCGTACAACCTCCTGCTCATGTCCCTCATCCTTCCGAGTCTTCTCGATATACGTCGGTTTCTCAACCTTCCCGATCTGAGGCGATGACCCCGATAGTCGCAGAGCAGCCTCCTACTGAAATCTCGGGGGAAGGGGCAACTAGACTTGCGCAACTAAAGAGGGAGTTCCCGAATATTTGCTTCGATAACTACGTCTTTCCCCCGAACCTGAAAAGAATCCCGCTGGAGGCCGAGCGGTTAGCGCTCGACTATGTGCATGACTTTTACACCCAATACAAGGCGTGGTATAGGGCGGCCGATAAGGCATCGGCGTTGGCCTTCGAACGAGCGGCTACCATTGAAAAGCTTCAAACCGAGCTGGCTCAAAAAGACCGCATCATACAAGTGCTGAATACCGAGGCTGAATCGTCTCGAAAATCAGAGATGGAGGCTCTTACAAAGGCCGATGAAGCTCAAGCAGCCATGGATAGAAAGAAAAAGGAGCACTATGTTACGGTGGAAGACATGGGCCATCGAAACACTGTCGTCACTGCTGAGCGGGATGCGGCGTTAAAAGAACTTAATGAGCTCAAGGCTAAATTTGCCGAGATTATTAAAGATAGAGATGACGCGCTTAACACGGCGCAAGAAGCCTGCGATCAAGCCGTAGTGCTTCGCACTGAAAGAGATGCGGCCACGGCCAAAGTTCAGGCGGTCGAAGCAGAGGTGGAGGAGAAGGTTCAACAGGCAGAGGACAGGCTAGAGGCCGATATCGAAGATTTGCTCATAACTTATAACGCCAATGTGTTAAAACACAGAAACTTGGCCTGGCTTTAAGATTATCCGGTTCACTTTCGTAGCGCCTAGGACCGATTGGTTGAGGAGGAAGAGGAAGCGCACCAGGTGAAGCGGTCGATCGATTCGAACTTGAAAACCGGCTGCTCACAGATGATGAGAAGAAGGTCCTTCATGACGCCATCATCGCTCATGAGAAGGAGATGATCGGCGGTCGTTCCCTGGAAGTCGGAGAGGGATCAGGTGTTGAGCACCATTCTGCTGTCACTGAAGTCACCACACCATCTTCGTCGGTTTCTGTACATGCGGTCGGTTTGCAACCTGTTCCTGCCTATGACCCAGAATGGCCGCGCTTATCTCCTATTCATGAGCGTACTTCCGAGGCCGTTCAGCCGTCTGCGAGCCAAACTGGGGAAGGTATTCCGAAGTTATCTCAAGAATTTTCTAAATAGAGTGTTTGCTTTGTAGCCGTTACTAATAACTTCTTATTTTTTGCCCAGGGACTGGAACTGCGTCGACTGTCGTGGCTCAAGAACCAAGCAGAGGAGATAAGGCCATCGCCACCGAGACTACTGTTGTAACCGCGATATCTGCTGAGGCGGCGCAGGGGGGATCCTTATCTGCCGACGAACAAATGGTGAGCGAACTGCTCGGCGAGCAGGGTGGTTCTTTCTCTGACTTGCCATTTATCATCGTTAGTAGCCTCCCGCCATCCTCAAGTTCTTCGATGCAGGCCGTGGATGCCCACAGCCAAGCCCATGCGACTCGTGATGAGGAAATTTTGGCTGAGATCAACGCCGAAATAGAGGCTGCGGGGCATAGCGGTACCGTCGGTGGCAGCACGGCGGCCCAGAGTCCAGCACCTGCTATGGTAGCACCATCGGGTGGCACTATCTCAACTTCCGTTACGGATCCAGTCCCCCCTACTCCTCCGGCGAGAAGCCCCCATGTAGATTCAAGCTCCGAGGAGGATATTGACATCATGCCTCCAGCCGAAGAGCCACCGCCGGAGAGGAGACACTCAAAACGAAGAATTTCTGTCCCTAGTGACACTGAAGATGTACCACTAGTGAGAAGGACGAAAAAGAAGAAATAAATCAGCTTCTCAAGTAGATGTTTTGGTAGATAGGTACTTGTCTTCGTTTTTTGTCAGTAGGTCGTGTATAGATGCAGGTTCGGCCCCTGCTAGCAGGCATTCTTTTTTGGAAGAACTTATTTGCGTGTAAGTTCTTGTTTTAAGTTAGTTGAAATAAAATTTTATTTCTTTGTTTCAACTCTTGTTTTATTTGTGCTTAAGTACTTGCAGTGTCTTATTTTCGGTCCGGTGTACTTGTGGTGTTTTTACCGTTTAAGTAGAGTTCGGTTCATTTGCCAAGCCTGAAAATCTTGGTCACAAGTTCGGATTGATGAATGAGTTGAACTTCGGATGTTGTATCACCTCGGTTAGTGATTAATATTTAGCTTTCGTGCCCCCCAGTTTTGGGGAACAACACTTGTATTTTTGGTGGTTGATCGCACTTGTTGCAAGTCTTGAGCACACGTCCGCACTCCGGGGACTTAAGATAACTTGAGATCGGTAATCTGGTTCGCATTTCGGGAACTCGAGAGTTATCGATGCTTGTAACGTGGTTCGTGCTCCGGGAACTTGGAAATAATGTTCACATTCCAATTCGCACTCTACGAACTCGGAGTTAGTATTAACATTTTAGTTCGCGCTACGGGAACTTTAACTTGGTGTTTGTGCTCCAATTCGCACGCCGGGAACTTGGATAAAGCATGTATGTTTGGGTTCGCACTTCAGGAACCCGAAATTGATGTTCGTACTTCAACCCGCGCTTCGGGAATCTGGAGCTAGCACGGATGCTCCGGTTCGCGCTCCGGGAACCTTTAATTTACGTGTATACTCCAATTCGTGCTCTGGGAAGTTGGAGTCCCTTCGCATTCTGGGAACAAATTATCGAATGTTTATACTCCAATTCGCACTCTGGGAACTTGGAGTCCGTTCGCGCTCTGGGAACGAATTATTGAATGTTTATACTCCAATTCGCACTCTGGGAACTTGGAGTCCGTTCGCGCTCTGGGAACGAATTATTTAATGTTTATACTCCAATTCGCACTCTGGGAACTTGGAGTCCGTTCGCGCTCTGGGAACGAATTATTGAATGTTTATACTCCAATTCGCACTGTGGGAAGTTGGAGTCCGTTCGCGCAGTGGGAACGAATTATGGAATGTTCATACTCCAATTCACGCTGTGGGAAGTTGGAGTCCGTTCGCGCGGTGGGAACGAATTATGGAATGTTTATACTCCAATTCACGCTGTGGGAAGTTGGAGTCCGTTCGCGCGGTGGGAACGAATTATGGAATGTACTGTCGTGTGTTGGTCCAGTTCAGCCTTCGATGTGTTGGCTTGCCCCCGAGCTGGGGTTTCACTTAGTGAGTGGCCGATTGTAACGCAGTCACTCGCTATTTGAATAAATTCCATTGTTCGATGGAACTTAGCTCTTCGTGTGTCGTGATTGTTGAATGTTGTATCCGGTGAATCACGGATTTAGCTTGAAGAGATAGCATTTTATTTGCTGAAATGAGAAAATGTGGCAAAGTCAGTGCCTTATTACAAATTCAAAATTCAGAATGTAAAGGAAGCTACAAAGCATTCATAGACTGAAGGAGCCTGTCATGTGTGGCAGTGACGAGGTTCTTCGTCGTTCCAGGCTCCTGTGTAAATAGGCTCGCCACTGATGGCGTTTATCACCAATCTCCCACGGGGACAAGTCGAGTCTTCCTGCCTCGGTCGATTGGGTTCATTGATTGGATTGGATGGGCCCGCTTCTCTGGGCTGCGGTGTCCGCACAAACTGTTCCAGCTTCCTTTCTCTGATTAGTTTTTCAACAAGATCTTGTAAGTGACGACACTCGTTCGTATTGTGCCCGTAGCCTTCATGGAACCTGCAAAATTTTCCCGTCTGGATTTGTCTCTCCGACGACAGTCTTGGAGCAGGTTTTTCATAATGAATTGTATTACGGATCTGCAAATACAAGTCCTCCAGTGAAGTATTCAAAGGAGTATAACTGTCGAACATCGGATTTTTGCGTTGCGGGCCATAATTTTGATCTTGTTTTTTAAGTTGATTCACGCTCTCTCTTCGCCGAGCTTGTTTATTTTTAATGTTCAACTGGACTTTTCCGGAGCTCTCACCGGATTGTTTTATTGCAACATTGCTTAGGGTTCCTTCCGCATTTGGCCCTGCGTCAGTTTGCTTCCTAGACTGTTTCGCGTCTTCCCGTCTCAGGAATTGAGCTGCTTTGGCATGGAAACGGTCCAATGACGCAGGTGGTTTCCCAGCTAGCCAATTGCCAAATTCAGAATTGGGGTCGATCCCCTTAGTTAACGTCATAAGGATGGAGTTATCGTTTGGATTACTAATCTCTGCACATGCAGTATGGAATCTTTCTAAGTAGTGTCTGAGTGTCTCTCCGGGAGCTTGTGTGACACTAGATAGAGTGTTGACATCTTTCAGCCTTGCGACGTGCATGCGGAATTGCTCAGCGAATTTTGTGGCCAGCTGGTCGAATGAGGAGATGGATCGAGGAGGCAATCGGGTGAACCACATGGTGGCGATGCCCCCTAAGGATATGGGGAAACTACGATACTTCACAGCGTCGTCGGCTCTGGCAGCAGTCATCGACCATTCATATTTTAGAATATGTTGGTTGGGGTCGGAGTTTCCCTCATACATGGGTAGAGTGGGCATTCGGAATCGCCGTGGGGGTTCAGCATTAAGAATATCGTCCGTAAAGGGAGTATGACTTCGGGAAACTCCCCAATCGTCGTTTGTGAACCCCTGACTCTCACGGATCATCTGACGTATTATAGTTGAAAGATCCGGCATTTGCGTCGGAGTGTGGTCACGTTCCATACTTTGGGTTTGAACCGGATATCGTCGACGGTTCACATCTTGCCTTCTCGGCTCATAGTCCTCCGGGACGTACGGTTCGGGAGTACGGCCGCTATGACGACGGTCTAGGTCCGACTGGTCTTGAGCGTCGACCCCTGGTTCAGCCGCAACGCTAGTGGTGCGGTATTCTACGGCGTGATGAGGAACGGCGCCTCCTCGGGAGGAGGGTCCGGTTTGGAAGCTGGCTGACGGGCCAACTCTTATTTGTCCAACGGTCAATGTCGGTTGGTTTCCAGCGGATGGCATACGACTCCCATCTAACCGGGGTCGTGGAGGTCAATTATGATAATCAGAAGATGAAGAACTTTCGCTGGAAGAGCGAGAAGCACGATCTCTCATGGATCTCTTTCGTTTTTGGCGATCCAGCTTGTTGATTAGCTCAGCGTTAGCGCGTAGCTGTTCTTCTAGTTGTCGCCGACTCTGGGTCAGGTCTTGGAGTAACAACTGCAATTCTTGTCGGGTAACCGGACCCGACGGCTCTGAGTGCCCAGCGGCATCTTGATTAGGTGGAGGTAGAGGGGCAGGATTCTGTCTATCCTGCCCTTCTTGATTGACGGCGTTCGAGGTGGTTCTTGTGCTAACCATCTTTAGAGTTGAGTTCCTTTCCTAGACTTTATGCAAATCTGAATAGAAGGGAAGGAAGTTGGATTTAACGATCTGGATCTCTCTCTTAGATTTATTCAATCCGGTATCGATGACAGCTCCAACGAGCAGGAGAAAATCTGGGTTTTCTCAGTGAAAGCACCAAAGTGTTTGGGTCAAAGTTGGGCACAACGCTCTTCGAGGGTCGTTGAAGAGATAATAGTCAAGAATGCAAGTTCAAAACAGATATTATCTAACAAAAACTCCAATCAACAGTAAAGAAAATGCGTAGACAATCGATTTATAGTGGTTCGGCGTGTTGCCTACGTCCACTGTGAAGTTTTTTGATATTTTATTGCTTCTCTTTCAATGTTTACAAGTTGTTACAGCGATCAACAGCAAGTTACAACTGGAAATTCGAAATGAACAATCAAGTTATGATATAGGATAATAGAGATCTTGATCCGGCAGAGTTTGGGCGCCTCAAAGTCAGAAGATCCCTTTTCTGTTGGCCCTGGGGCTCTATTTATAGGCGTAGGATGCTGGTATCTCGCTGAAAACTCGGGAGACCACTCCTGGCATGTGAGGGGGCCCACACGCATGGTCTCAGGAAGTTTGGGCCCACTTTGGCATCGGTTCGAACTCCATTCGAACCGATCAAGAATTCATCCAATCGAGGTGAAATTTGGCGTAGACATTCTTCAACATGCATGCAAGCTTCTGTGAGAATTTCGTGGCATTTGGATCAGTAGTGTTTGTGTCAAAATTGGGCACAACACTCTTCGAAAGTTTTTGAAGAGATAATAAATGAAGAAGGCAAATTAAAATGAGGATTATCTAACAAAAACTTCAAGCAACAGAAAGTAAATTGCACAGAAGACAGCAATTTAGAGTGGTTCGGCGATGCGCCTACGTCCACTATGAAGCTTTGTTATTTTATTGCTCGATATCCGGAGAATACAACTTTTATATGGCTAAGTACAGCAATTCTTAAGCAAAAATTCGAAGTCGAAGGCAGCGGTGGTGCTCTGAAGTAATTCTGGCGGCGTCCGGGCGTGCTCTATCTCTAGAAATTCTCCCATCCCCTTTCTGAATGACCAGGGGCTCTATTTATAGGTGCTGGAGGCTGATATTTCTCCTAAAATTCGGGGAGACCAGTTCTGGCACGTGTGGGGGGCCCACATGGCCGAATTCTGGAGATCCGGGCCCACTTTTGGATCGATTCGACCCTTGCTTCGAATCGACCAAAAAGGTGCCCAATCGTGATGAAATTTGGCAAGGGTATTCTTCTATGTTCGTGCAAGCTTCTGTGAAAGTTTCATAACATTTGGACTTGTAGATCTCAAGTTATGATCGATTCAAGATTGTATTTCTGGTCAACATGCGCGCTTCGAATCCATGGCCTTCGAATCGATACGGTCAAATCCCTGGGTTTCAGCAGCTACAACTTGATGGGTTCGATGTTATGGATTCGAAGGTACCCTTATGCGCGTCCTTCGTGTCGTTCAGAGTGTTTCGTAGTTGGTCGATGCGAAGTCTTCTTTGCTTGATGGATTCGAAGGACCTTCACGAGATGGAGTCGAAGATAGGAATTCTTCGAGGGATTCGAACCAAGGTAGGTGTGGATGGGTTCGAAGCATGGCTACCTCTGATGGATTCGAATGAAGGCATGTCCTTGATGGGTTCGAAGGAAGAGGTGATTTGTTGGGTTCGAACTAGGGAAGGCTTTGGATGGATTCGAAGGAAGGGCTTGTCCGATGGAGTCGAAGCAAAGGAGCTCTTCATGGATTCGAGGCAAGGCTCTGGGAGGATGGATTCGAACGTGATGCATGGTCTATCGATTCGACTGTGTGGTTCTCTCATGGATTCGAACCCATACTTCTTCTGATCGATTCGAACTGAGGTTGTCTCCTCCACTTTCCATTGGCGACAACTTGAGCATGCGAACTCGGATTGCCTCGAAATTTGGAGCGTTGGTTTTCACAGCTTCGCTTGACGTGTCTTATCAATTGCAGCCCAATCCAGACTCGGACAAAATCCATCGATATTTGTAGTGAACCGACAATCGTTCAAAATTGAGAACATGTGACCTTCATTTTCCAGCCAGTTCCTTGGTATCTCGGCCTTGCTAAAAGGCGGGATAACATTTGCCCCCCAAAGTACGTCGTGTGTAAACATGACGTGCTTTGAAAAGCTGCATTTTCACGTTGGACAATCAGGACTTGCTCTTCTGAAAGTCATCAGTCGTTATAACCATGATGAGGTGAACATTCGGTTCCTGTAAATGTTAAAGATTAAGTGTTAGTTATACACATGCGCATATATGTACCACTTTGGCTTTGGTTGACGTTGCGCGATTGCTAGTCGTTGTCAGTTTGGTTCGTTATCGAATTCTGCATCAGTCTTCTCCTGGACTGATATTGAGATTCGGGTTGAGACTTGTTTTATGATTGTCTATAATCGTCCTCTTGTATCGATCCTCTCCTGAATCGATGTAGAAGATAGACAAGTATGTTTTTCATATCGAAGCACCACGTTCGTTTTTATTGATGGTGTTTAGTGGATTCGAAACACGTTCGTTCCAACCGATAGGGCTTCGAATCGATGGAATTGACGGTTATGGAATAGGCACTCCGAACCAATAGGGTCTTTCAATTTAGCCCTTGATGGATTCGAAGTTAGGCTCGTTCGAATCGACTGTCTCGCATCTGCCCAGCGTTTCCTCGAACCGATGACTCCTCGCATCGACTAAGTTGGGATGGAGTCAAATGCAATGGGTTCGTATTTGATGGTTTCGAACGTAATGGATTCGAACGTCTCTCGTTCGAATCGATAGCGTGTGACCGGTTGGGGCCGGTCATTTTGACCGGGAGACGAGTCGTTCCGCTTCTATCTTGGGTTCCATATAAATACGTGAGGCTGGGCCCTTTTTCCTCTTTTCACTTTTCACTGTTGCTGTAGTTTCTTCTTCGAATTGATCTTCCAGAGCATAGAACAAGTGCGCTTTCCACGAATCGAATTGAATTTTTTAGGCTTTTTCTTGCGATTTCATTAAGTCAGGTAATTGGTGGATCAAGCCGAGTGAGGAATGATGGAACTTGAAGTTTTTGATATCGATTCAATCTTTCTCTTTTGAAAATTTCGAGGAGTGGTGGGATCTGGACAAGGTGGTTCGACTCAATGGGACTGGGGAGTGAGGTCATTCAAGTCGCATCGATCAAAGCGTCGCTTCTCATTGCTTCGCATCGATCCGAGAATGAGCCATTTTGAATCGACTTTTATGCATAGCTTCGAATCGATAGTTGCATAGAAAAGGGGCTCGCGGCGATAGATTCGAAATAGCGATATTCTGATCGATTCGAAGGAGCTTAATGTGGATCGATTCGAAGGAATGATATGATGATCGATTCGAAAGAGTTCAATTTTGATCGATTCGAAGTAATGATATTTTTGATCGATTCGAAGTACGTAGGGCTTCGTGGATTCGAACTGCTCCTTTGTTCCCAGGTCTCATCGAGTCGAACCACATGGAGTTGGGGCGTACCGATTCGAAGTTCATCGATTCGACTCGTTCCGATTCGAGTCGATCGATTCGAACCTTCTTGATCTTGGGACTTCCACTTTTCTGATTTGCTTCAGTATCTGAACTACGACCAATTTCAAGCTAAACTTTGACGAACTTACTAAATTTTTAATATACTTGACTCCGGTGAGCTTCGGCCTTGCATAATCGAATTTTCACTTGACCTTCCTTCGGAGCTCGCCGATGGCACCACGATATAGACAAAATACAACGAATTTATACTTGGATTGGTCGGGAGCATCTGGGTGGCGTGAAAGTGACGGTCAGCGATGACGGTCGTTTTCATTCTCAAATTCCAGAGTTTCGTCGTTCGGACATCTCGTTTCATCTTGTAAAGTCTGCTTAAATTTTTGCATAGCACTTGCACCGCACGTCATACTCATACACCTTGCACCGGGGGAATGCATGGGTTTTTTAAGTATTTAACGCCGCTTTCTGGTGAGTTAGTTAATTATGGAGTCTTCGAGTTCTCAACAACAAGAAGCACAAAGCTCGCCCTTTCCAATGCTTGAGATTCCGGACATCCCTCCTGAAGTCGTAGATCCGGCCCCGGACGAATTGCCGGAGGCCATATTTATCAAAGATCCGGTTGATTCCGTTCAATACAATATCTCAGAGTGTCTGTTGGGCCGATTATGTTCGAAACACAACATATCTCTGGATGATGTATTATTACCCAGTGCCAGCGATAGACCGCACAACCCTCCTGAGGGATATACTGCCTTCTACCGCCATGCCTGTGCGGCTGGATCCTTCCTCCTTTTAACCAATATATCAGAGAGATGCTGTCGTATTTAGGAATCGCTCCTTCACAGCTTCATCCCAACGGGCATGCACTACTAAACAGTGTATTTGTCATATTTATGGATTGCCTTTTCCACCCGCCAAGACCTAACGAGATCAGGCACATCTTCAATTTTAAGAGTAGGGGTGATAGCCCGTCTTTCACTTTTATGGAGGCGGTCAGGAACTGTCAGGTCGTGACTGGGGCCTGGACTAGGCTTAGTTATTTCAAGAACGAGTGGTTTTTTGTTCGTTGCCCACCAGGGTTTGCCAGGAGATGGTTATCCAGACGTAAGCATCATAATTCGTTATTGAGTGGTCACTCTTAATACTTTACATTAATATTCTGCTACTCTTGCAGCCATCATTTCAAGACCTGCTGGTGGGTATTATAGGGGTGTCGTTCAAAGCTTGCAAAGGATTCCCCATGACTTAAGGCACATAGATTTGCTATTGACCGATGATAACTTAAGGACACTGGGTTTGATTGAGGTGGGCCAGAGTATTGTGATTGAAGGTTTGGCGAAATCGGCCTCGAGGAAGAAGAAAAAAGTAGCAAAAAGAAAACCTGGCGTTGTAATAAGAGAAATGAGCGCTGATGAAAGAACGCCCACAGACACTGATATAGCAGCCGACCTTTCCCGAATAGAAGAGGGTCAGAAAGGCAAGGCTGTTGTACCTAAGCTCAAGAGATGGAAGTCTATAGTCGTAACCCGTTCCCAACCTGGGGTTACTGTTTCCAGCGCTTCTCCTTGTCAGTCCGGAGAACTCTTCACCGGGTTGAACGATATTCCTATTCTGGACTACGTATCTCTCCATCACGGGTCCGGGTTGGAAGAGCTTCGGGGAGCGCTTGACATAAGCGATTCTTTACCCGTTAGTGTAATCGACGCTTCTGGTTGGTCGGGGGGTTTGCGCATTTATTCACTTTTCACAACACTTCACGACGTCCACACGCATTGCAGTGTTTTTTCTTGGTTCTTAATCGAATTGTTCCTTTTTTACAGGCACCATGTCGAATCGTCCTTCTACACTTGACAAACTTCGACGAGTACACCATTCTTCATCCTACTATGAGTCCCGTCGCAGGGATTCTGACCGAGATCGTGAGCGGAGGTATTATGAGCAGGAGCACCGTGATAGGGACCATTCCCGACACTACTCCAGCCAGGAGCATTCTGATAGGGACCGAAGGTATCGTTCACCCTCTCGTTCTCCTCCGTCATCCAGGGGCCAAGTACCTGTAGTTGAAACTTCGCGGCAACAATCATCTCAGCAAATTTCTAAACCCGGTCCAAATCGCTCAAGGACCGATACAGCCACGACCGTAACCGTAGAGGAAGCACCCCTTGAACCGTCTGGTGAAGGGGCTATTAGAATTGCTCAGTTGAAAAAAGACTTTCCAGAGATATGCTTTGACGCCTATATCTTTCCACCCAATCTTAAGAGAATTCCCGAAGAGGCCGTGCACACTGCCCTCAGCTATACTCGGGATTTTTATGCTCAGTATAAAGAATGGTATAGGGCAGCTGTTAAAGCCTCAAAAGTAGCCTTCGAACGAGCCAAAGTTATTGAGAAATTGGAAGCAGACTTGGCTCAGAAGAACCGTATTGTTGACGTTCTTCAATCTGAAACGGAATCTTCTCGCAAGGCTGAACTGGAGTCGTTACAGAAGGTCGATGAGACATTAGATGAGATGGCGAAAATGCAACAAGCGCATTGTACTTTAGTTGAGGATTTAGGCCATCGGTACAAAAACGTTGAGGCCGAACGAGATGCGGCGGTCAGGGAACTTGAGGAGTTAAAAGCTAAATTCGCCAGTTTAAACAAGGAAAAAGATGACGCTAATGCAGCTGCACAGGAGGCGTGTGAGCAAGCTGTGTCTCTTCGAGCTGAGCGAGACGCGGCGGTTGCTAAGGTTGGAGCGGTGGAAGCAGAGGTAGAAGGGAGAGTTCAAGCGGAGATATTCAGAGTGGAAGCTGAATTTGACGATCTTCTCGACACTTATAATGCTAATGTACTTGAGCATAGGAATCTTCGTGGCTCAGAGATTATTCTATGCTTCTGCTTAGTGCTTGGAAAAAATTGGTGGCGAATAAAAGAGCATCTCTCCCTGAAGGCGCCGTAGATGAGTTTGAACTTGAATCTCGCTTATTGAACGAAGAGGAGTGGAAACTCCTCCATGATGCGATGATCTCCGCTGAGAGGGAGAGACTTGGGTTTCATCATGTAGAGACGGGTGAGGGTTCTGGAGCCGCACATGACAGTGAGAATGTTCCAGTTGATGCCCCAACCTCATCTGGAGTCGTTACTACAGCTGGTCCACAAGTTATCCCTGCTTATAATCCGGATCGACCGGAATTGTCTCTCGGTACATCTACCGTTTCTGAACCTGATCTATCAACGAGCCGCAGCAAAGAAGGTATTATAAATGTTGCTTAAGTGTTTCTGGAATTTTGAACTTGTAGTCGATCTTTTAACTAATCATCTTCTTCTTGGTTTAATCAGTGACTGAAAGCGATGCCCCAACACTTCCAATTCCACAAGTTTCGCCACCAACGCTAGGAGCCGTTGTTACTGAGGCCATCACGACCACTGTTTTTACCAGCGAGATGGGAGGAGGGAGCTCGATGTCGTTTGATGTTCAGATGATCGAGGAGCTTCTCAAGCAACCGTGTGAACCTTTCCCTGACCCTTCCTTTACAATGGGTGGTGTTGCCCCTTCTTTTAGCTCATTTATACCGACCGCCCCTGTTTCCAGCGCTGATCGATCTATCCGAGAAGAAGAAATTCTTGCTGAGATAAGCGCTGAAATGGCTACGGCAGTTGGTGGTTCTGGAGGCGATGTCGCTCCACCAAGCTTAACTTCTTCAGTCATTACTTCTCTCACCAGCACGGTTATAACTTCTAGTGTTGAAGCTTCGCCACCCGCTACGGCTCCTCCGCCTTCGGTTCGCCCTCTAAAAAGGATCTCTATCCCTTCTAGTTCTGAGGAAGACGTAGATATCATGCCAGACCCTAAGGACGCTCCAAAGAAGGACAAGAAATCTCGTAAGAAGCCGGGTAGCGGGTCTAGCGGCTCAACTCCAAAGAAGAGACATCGGAAGAAGAAGGACTGAACTTCTTGTTTTGTCATGCAGTTGCGAAGTAGAACTTCTTTTTACTTCTCTTTTTGTTGGCCGTGTATGAGTGTGGATCCGACACCCACTTTATGAGTTGTTTTT